>CM034149.1:771836989-773104145 GCA_019776745.2 Taxus chinensis
CACATTTTATTTCTACATCATGCTTGTTTATACTAATATGTTTTTGATAGCCTTATCTTTGTGCACACCTTTGTTTCTACTAAGTGCTTTCTCCCTTTTCCCTTCCCCTAGAGGGAAGAGTTTCATAGTACTTGCGTTGGTCCTTTTTTTTGGGGTCATATTCTGCTATTGCTATGTCACACATGTGGCCCCTAAAGTGGGGGGATTATTTGGTCGTTAAATTCTACACAATGCTTTTTACACAACCGATTTCGTTCAATGCACTTCCATCACCCTGAGCATTGTGGGTTACATACAGTGAGTGGGTTCAGAAACTCTACCAACCCTTGTACGTAGTGTCTTTCATAGGACCTGGTAGTCCTTACAGTCTAAGGGAGTATTTATGGTTTGAGGATACACATAATTCCCCTTATACTTATTGTCGATGGCATCAGATCACCCAAAAAATAGTAGTTAGATATCTCTCACATATTATCAGGGAAGAAGTTAAAGTTGGAGGATACAACATAATCCATCCACACCTTAATCTTCCCTATAGCATTGATCACTCGAAAAAACCCAGGAAAGGATATCCTCTTTCTACACCCATTTATTTCATCACGGATCAGTCACGTGTTCCTTTCATTTTTCATAGTTCCATTCATTATTTTACATAAATCTCATGTTGTCTATCATAAATACATGCATATTTGAATTCTTGATCATCTTCCTCTTACAGTCTTACTGTATGAGAAGAACTTATAAACAACAACACAACAACAAAATGGCAAATCAACAATAGTTTGTTGGAAGTAAACACAATACTACCATGCAGGTACAATCACACACATTTGGAACTACACCCACGCATTTTCACCCTATGTTCACTCTACATATTTTCTCTTTTTAATGTTTAGCTTCCACGTCTCCATCATCTTTTAGTCATCCATGGTTTTTGTCTAGTCCTTTGGCGTGTTATCTCCAATCACTCGCATCAAGCATTAGGATGCATCTCTATCTAATTTATGTTACCATATACTTGCACTAAAAAAAAGTTGGGGGAAAATGTAAACACTAAAAATCATGCCTGTGGTTATTTTGTCCGTTCATAGTACTATTCAGATGGTTTTTTTTTAGTGCACAAATACTAATTTACCACAACCCCCTTTCTTTGGTTATTTTTATGTGCTTTTCCCGTCATCCTTCCCGACCTTCAAAAGGGCACAACATACATGCCAGATTTTTTTTGAATTTCTGTCATTTTTTCTTTAAACTGGGCGCCCAGGAAGACTGGGGCCCTTTGAATCCTTTTTATCACTATCCACTCATCTTTAAAGAACCTTTCTATCTATAGCCATTTGGAGCATTTCCCATATTTTTAGTGATTCAACCTCTTTCATGTTAATTATGAAATTAGAACAAGAGAACTATATAAATATAATAGTTATGATACCATAATGAGGCCCAAGCACTAGTCACTACTAACTACTATCCTCCCCCTATAGTTACAAACATCCCTCAAGGCATCTAGAGATCATTTTTTTGTCCAAATCCTCTAGATCCATAACATGGATAGGCTAGGTTCCCCATTTGCAAATCACAGACAACTATAGGCTGGACGTATAACACCTTAAAAATATGTTATAGTACTCACTCAACCTAACACTTAACCCGAAAATGCAACTATTTTTTTTTTTAAGTTTACAAGAAGGTTACCTTGTGGCTTAACCTTAAGGGTCACTAACTTACATACACTACTCAACTCATCTTACGATTGAAGAACGAGGGTCTCGTTTGAAAGGTCGATTTTTCAAATTATCTCTAGGGTCCCCTTCCAATTGATCACCAGTATGTCAACAAGGATGAGTTATTTAATTAAATATTTACTGCTCTTTATGAGGGGGCGCAACTTTAGTATGGATAAACCACATGCTTACTTATTCTGTTTCATTATCCTAACAGACTAAAAGGTGCCGTCTAATTAAATTTCTACATCTTTAAGGGTTCTAAAAGGACATTACACCCCTAGGAAATTAAATGGCCCCACTCACCCATCTACACATACCCCTAAGGATTTCAATTAAAACATGTTAAAATATATTTCTTCTTAAAAAAGGTAGGGTCAATCCTCCACCCCTTGTATCAAATCTATCTTGGCCACTAGATCCTAGGTTCCAGACTTAGCCCTGAAATCCTTAAGAAAGTCTATTAAACATTTTTCATTCTATTCTTCTTATTTCTTCCATTTCCTTTAGTTAAATTTGCAGGTTGGAGAGGAGGAAGCCAATGAAGCAAAAGAGGAAGGAACCATGGAGGATTCTACATAAAGATTTAGCCTAGGCTTAGTTTAGATTTACTTTTATTTATGTAATCTATTTCATTCAAGGATTGGGAGGGATTTCCTCCACCAATATGTTTCTTTTATTTCAAGATTATTTGTGTATTGGGTTTAAATCTGGGGCAAGCCCTACCCCATTGTTATAAATGAAATGAACTAGTTTTAAATCCACCATTGCAAATTTTTATTGTTCTAATCCATAGTATTTCCCATTGTCTTGCTCGCTAGCAATTAGAGGTTAAATTTTACAACTTAGAGATTTTGATCAAACTGGTTAAATTCACGCACAGGCGTGGATCCATGGGATTCTGTCATAAGTGACAGAACCGTCACCCAGAGCAAACCAGTGTTCTGCGGACCACCACCCTGCCTGGGTGACAAACTGTGGACGACCGCCCTACAGAGTGGCAGTTGTGAATTCACCACCTTACCTGGGCGACAAACAGACGACCTCCACCCTACTGAGTGGTGATTTTGAGACTACCACCATAGCCTAAGTGGTGGTTATGTGACCACCACTTTGCACTAGGTGGCGGTCATGTTTCTGAAAAATAGAACCTTTATGCCAAGAATTACACAAAACCTTAAAGTTATTAGAAGGTGTAAAAATGCATTCTGAGTCATTTTGTTCATTTTAAAATTCTATATTTGAGATTTATTGCTCTTTTATTCATTTATTATTTAAATTTACTCATTTGAAAGTGTTTTCAATTCTAATAACATTCATCTATTTACAAGAATAATTTCCATTTGTTTAACTAGATTCTTCTTTCCATTACAAGATCAAAAAGGAATTTAAATCTATTTCATTACTTTGTCATTTCCTTGCTACAAAATCAACATTTCTAAATACATTATAATCTAGCTTGTTCTCTCTTTCATTTTACTACAATGTACATATATTCAAAATAGCTAAAATAACTTTATTTTTCCATTCAAGTTTATTATACAAGAAAGCTCAACTTCTAACAATTTCTACATTTTCTTCTCTCTTATTTACAACATCACAACTATTGGAATGCAAATCTCATTTTCACATTGTAACTTCCCATTAACATTTTGCACTATATATCCATTTTGGTCATTTCTTTTTCGTTATTACATATTTACAATAAAACAATATTATAATGAAACTAAGCTTTCTTTTCCATTTCAAAACTAATTCACACAAATCTTTCTTCTTTATTTTCTTATTTGTTTCTTTCCACATGCAATACAATATAAATAACAACTATTTGAATACAAATTTCATTTAAAAAATCATTACAATGTCCTCCACTTGATGTGGGAAATCATACAAAAATGTAAATAAAGAATGAACTACAATATTACAAGTTTGCTCCACTCTAAGTGGGAACAAAACTAAGGAATTTTACTACGATAAGGATCTTCTTAGGGACTCCACCAAAAGTTCCAAGCTTCAAACACCAACAAGATAACTCCTCCAAGAATTTTTTTGATTCACAAAAAAATAGGGGGAGAGGCAACGCTCTCCACCCAATCAAGATATCCAATGGAGAGGAGAAACCATCCTCTCCATTAGCCCTCAAGCCCCAACCACATTACAATGGGAGAAGATTTCAACTCATGGCAACAACAAGCTTCCACAATACTTAACAAAATAGTTTAACATTCATTCCATTCACATTCAAACAGAATAACAACTCAAGCGGGAAAAATAAACAAAGCAACAATATAACAAGGCTTATCAAGAATGTCAAAAGAGTAAGACCTATGGGGAGGCCACTTATACCTCCCAATGGGAATGGGTACCCACCTAAAAGCCTCCAATGCATATCACAAATCTCCTACAAACTCTTATGCCTCCCTCAAGTACCCCTTATACCTCCATAAACTCTTATGCCTCCATATATATCTTATGCCTCCCTCATAACAAGAACAAAAGGAAATGCAAGCATTCCTCAAACAAGGTGGGGAAACTCTTATGCCTCCCTACATGAAAAATCCCCATGGTCTCCTCCTACTCCAAAACTTAGGTAATCTACCCACACCCAACAAGCATTCAAAAGGGAAACAAAACACAACACAACCATGTGAACACAAAATAAATAGAACATAATTTAAACTAAGGTGAAGCTCCTACCTCTCCATGGTAGAGCTTGGTCCAAGTATGAAGTTCCAAGCTCCTCTAAAAACCAAGAAAGCATCCACAAAGCTCCAACAATCAACAAGCTCTCCCAAAAAATCCTCTCACTCTCCAATAATTCAAGAGACTAAAATGATCAACCCCTAAACAAGTAAAATGATTTCAATAAATAGGAAGAGGAGAGAGGAGGATGATGTGGCTCCACGTATGATGCCACCTCATTTCCTCTCCACTCCACATCACTTGGTCAACCTCATATTCTAATTCAAAATTAATAAGTGGTTGGAGGAATGACAAGAACCTAACACACTCCATCTAAGACCACTCCCCCAAAGGAAAATATTAAATATCTAAAAGAAAGTGCAATTAACATTTCACCTTTTTATCTTCCCAAAACACCTAATAGGGCCTAAATTTGACCCCCCAACCCATAGGTAGGGTTGGCATAGGCATTTAAGAGTTGTGGGACAAGTTTGACTTGTCCCACAGGCTTCCAAATTTGGCCTCTAAGGCCAAATTCGAGTTTCCCATGAAGGGTAGAGTGTGCTACACTAAAAACTCAAGCCTACAACACTCAACACAAAATCCAAGACTAAATCAAGTCTAATAAATGAACTCCTTTTTGGTCACATCTTTAATTAGTTTATAAAAAAATTAAATTAGCTTAATTAAGACACTACAACCCATGAATAATAAAGGGGTAAACATATATCCAAAAATCTATATAATAAAACAAGTAAGTTACATCACTAGAAGAATGCATACTAACATTAATAAAAAAGGAAATTAAAACAAAACAACACATGACCCCCTTGGTCACAATTTTTCCCTTAGCCAAATATTTCTAGCACACACACAATTACATGTTGCCATGGTGACCCTAGTTGAATTCTTCTCGAATTCCGATGTGGTTGGTCTCTAATCCCCCCAATGTTGTTGTGAATATAATATACCTACAAAATAGAGAATACCTCCTTCGGCCTCATGGCCGCATTAAAACATCCATGCCAAAACATGTGATATAAATCTAAAATCAACTATATATGAATTAATATCATCTATGCAAATACGATATGCCTTACAACTTCAAGAACATTTCTATTCCACATTTCATCCATGTCAAAACAATCACAACATTACTCCAATTATCAAAGGTTTACTCAATATGACTAAATATATCACATGTTAGAATATAGATAAATAACCATGTGAACAGTATATCAATATCAACATCAAATGTCTCTAATGGTCCATATGCATCATATATGAATCGAATCAACAATAATTTAGTATCTCTGATATCTACTAACATGTTAAGTCAAAAATCTATAATATATCCATAAGTGCAGTCGAAAGAAATGAAAACAATAATAAAAAAGGTGTCAAAGGGAAGTGGGCGTCACAGGAAGTTTATTTTACTCCATCCACCATTCTATAACATTTTCTACACATAGTTATATTTCACTACTTCACAAAGTGTGACTTACACAAAATAACCTAGGGCATGATTCACACACACACACACACACACACACACACACACACACACACACACACACACACACAGAACTACATTTGAGTCAGAAATGTAGTGCACCACTCAATGAGTAAGTCCACCATTGTGGCAGCTGAGGATAGTCCAACCCCATTGTTTGTATTTTTATTTTTTAGGGTTTGATGTTTTTCATTGGGTTTTGCATGTCTATCTTTCATCATTGATCATTTGGTGACATTCAGCATAGATAATTAAGTTACATGCGACAGACAAAGAGGGCTTCACATCATCATCTGACCCTGCAAGTTTGGTTTCTATTCCTCTTGCACAGACCAGGGTGCTAAGAAATCAGACCAGAGCACCCATAGGTGCCTTGATTCCCTCTCAGGTACCCCTGTATAGTTAAACAACTTAGATATGTCCTTTTTTCAACCTCTACATGTTCATTCCTATTTCCATAATATTTAGTCTATTTTACGACACAATCCAGATCATCCTGTGAACCAATTATGTCACTTCCTTACTCTTCTTACACATTAGGGGTTTTTATTTTCATTAGCCTAGTTTCTTGGGTCACTTTCTATGTTTGTTTACTACTTTAATTTACTATTATTCACTGTTGTTCCTAGTTGGATTAACTTAATAAAATCTGCATTTTAGTTAATTAGACCTTCAAACATAAAGCAAGGCCCAAATGAAAAATAAATGCAAAAATCCAATGCTCTTTTTCCTTGTAAAGTTGATTGAGCATGCATAAATGTCCAATTTTTATAGATGAT
The DNA here is from genome assembly GCA_019776745.2 of Taxus chinensis. NCBI lineage: Eukaryota > Viridiplantae > Streptophyta > Pinopsida > Cupressales > Taxaceae > Taxus > Taxus chinensis. The sequence continues at coordinate 771,843,688 of CM034149.1, forward strand.
ACAAATCAGCCCAAATTTGTGGGAATTTTTTTGAGACTTTGATAACATTATCTTGTTTCATTTAACAAATAAAAAAATTGTAAATTCACTACTATATTATTTACATATTTGTTTGTTCTTATTTGATATAGCTACCCTTGTGTTTTAGTTTTCCATGTTGATATTGCAATTAAAAATTATTGGTACTCGTTTTACTTTTTAGCTACACTTCCCTCACTTTATGTAATACATCTTGTCTTGAAATTTTCCTCTCTCTTAATGGATCTACATTTTTCCTATGGTTTTTATTTACAAATTCCTCAAAATTATATCATTTGGCCATGTATCTTGCTCATTCATGATATACATTTAATCTAGATTAAAATTTATCTTTGGAAAATTTCTTTCATACAAAACTTTGTTCGTAAAATTTGTATTTTCCATTTTTATAAAAATCTATGAAATGGCTTAAAATAAGTAAGTGCATCAAAAAAAGATAACTCTTGCATTGAAACATCTCCCTTGTCCCATTCTTTCATTATTTTTAAGGATTCTCTCTTATTATTGAGATTTTGTTGAAAATTTGTACCTTCTCCTTTCATCGGTGTAAGTGGTACTTGAAATTTTAGATTAGAATGTTTTCTCATTATTTTATAGGTTCCATTCTATTTATATGATGCAATTAGAGGGGAATTAGAAATATTTAGGGTACAAGAATGCTTTTAAGAAACTCACACCAATCAAATTACTGATTGGGATATTGTTGTTATAAATATCGATATTTTGCGTTTATAAATGTAAAATACATTCAAAAATGACATTGTTAGTGACTTTTTTATTTAGGTGAAAGTTTTAATCTAATAAATTTCCCACATACAGGTACCTTTTTTTCATGCTTTAATCTTTCCACGGACCTATAATAAAAAATTGATTTTCATCATGTAAGAGAGCATCCTTTGGATACAATCTCATTGGCATCTGTGTCCTCTCTCTAACATGGAATATACACATTTATTAAAAACATTTCTCTTTCGTAAGTATAGAATAGAAAAATGAAGATTATCACTATATATATCTATTGTAGATTAGGTTTAGGATAACCTCGTTAGCATTTATTTTGTCCTTACAAAAACACATTTATCTTGATTTCTCAAATTCTATCCATTGTTACAAAAATCTATTTAATGATATGCACATGAAAATATTATCCATCAAACTGGATTCACTTTCATTATTTATATTCTATACTTGATCACCCATATTCATATTTTAATGATTGTGTGAGAAACACTTGTTTTTTGTTTACTTGTGTAGGGATTTCAACACTAAAACTTTTAATTGGGCATTGATTTAGCATAGAAATTATATAGAATAATTACTTCTTGGTCATTAGTATTTCATATAGCATGTCTCATACTTTATATTTTTTAAATTAGAGAATGTTCTCTTCATAGAAATAATTGGGCATTTTTTGAATCATTTGGTTATATGAAGAAAATAGATAAAAATGAGCTTCCCTTGTAACAACATAGTATGGGATTTCTTATGCTTGTTGATTACCAACACAACCTTTATATTTCCCAGTTCTTTTACTACTCTTTTTTCCTATCTAGCAAATTTTCTTATTTCACATTCACATGGTTGTATACTAGCACTTTATTTCATGTTTTTTGGAAGTTGTAAAAAATACTAGAGGCTCAATGCAATGCCCTCTAAATGGTTCAATTTATGATGTTTACATTCAAATGGTTTATTTCGTAATGATGTGTGTAACAATTTAGAGGAAGGAATTCTACAAAAAAAAAAATTTAATTCTTTGGGCCTTTAAATTAATCTGTTCATTTAAGGTACCAAACTTTTTCCTCAACATAAAAATCTCCGAAGAATATTTTCACACTTTCAAAGTTATTAGAACTACTAGGTATTATTTTTAGACAAAACTGTTTGTTTATAACTTGATAAAGCCATGTGATCAATTTCCACACATTCTCAAATGATATGGCCTTTGCACAATTGTTTGTTGTTTGGTATAAATATTGTACTTAAAAAGGAAAAATAAAAAAATGACACTTCCCATCTTTCCAATGCAATGCAACAACAATGGCTTCCATCCATTGTCATTTTCTTCCTATCAGTGTATCCATTGCACACTTTTTGTACAATTGCTAGTTCTTATCTATTTTGATAGCCTATGTTGATGTTGTATTCAATATGAATTTGATGTCCATTTACATATTTTTCATGTTTATAGCTGTTAAATATTTATAATTTTTTAAATCACATTTTCTTACAATTGCATGTGTAGATACAAATCACGTTGTAGACACTAAATCAAAAACTTTGCGTATTATTTAGTCCTGGTCTGTATACTACTATTCATATGGTTTTTGAGTAAAGAAATTACTAATTAACCCCCGTCTTTTGGTCATTTTTTTTATGATAATTGTTGACATTCCTGACCTCCACCGCACACATACCCAGTAAATTTTTATCATCTTCCCTCATTTTTTCCTTGACTAGGGATCCCATGGGTGCCCTGGTCCTAGTTGGGGCACCCTGATCCTTTTCACACTTTCTCGCCACTTTTTGGCAACCTTCTATCAATTTGAGATCTTTATCTTTTTAGTGGTCGACCTCTTCAGGGTTAATTATGAAATTAAAACAAGAGAACAATATAAATATAAAGTTATGATACCATAATGAGGGGAAAAGCACTAGTCACTACTATCATCCACCTAGGGTTACATCTATCAAAGGAATTTGGAGATAATTTGCACTCACTAAGCTCCATCACAAGGAAAAATGTTCGTTCATCTGCATCACACAAGAATAGGAAGAGATTCTATTCTAATCCATCCACCATTTTACTACATTTTTACATCTAATTATTTCTTGCTACTAAAAAAAGTGTGACTAGCACAAGAGCACCTAGGGCACATGATTCACACACACACCAGAACTACATTTGGGTCTGAAATGTAACCCTTAGTTAGTAAGCCCACTATTGTGGTAGATGAGTTCAGTCTGACCTATTCATTTTCCTTCTTATTTTTTTAGGGTTTTGATACTTCTTGTGGTCTCTTGCAGGTTTTTATTTCATCTTGGATTATCAGCAACACCTAACGCATTGCAGTGAATCTTATGTGACACACAACGAGGGTTTTAGACCACCTTCCAAACCTGTGAAACTCAAGTTTAGACCTCTTGCACAGACCAGAGCAACCATATTGCAGACCAAGGTACTCGTAGGCATCCCAATCCCTCTCCAATTTCCCTTGTCTAGAGAATCAGTCCATATATGTCCTTTTTTGGACCTCTACATAGTCATTCCTGCTTCCATATTATTCTGTTTATTTTGCAACACAGTCCAACAAGCTCCTCTAATCAATTGAGTCACTTCCTCACTTTTATTTGCATATTAGGGTTTATATTTCCATTACCTTAGTTGCTTGGGTCACTTTCCATGGATTCTTATTACATTTATTTATTGTTCTAGCTTAGATTAACTATTATTATTCCAAATATTAGTTAATTTTAGTTAATCATTTTGGTGAACCTAATCATTTGGGGTTTTACATTATACACAACACTTCTACAATGGTTCAGTTCAGTGCACTTTTCACCCTTGGAATTGTGGGTTACATACCATGAGTGGGTTCATACCAGTCTACAAACGTCGTACACATCGGATTTCACAGGACATGGTTTTCCTTAGCATTCTAGGGCGCAGTTAAAGGTTGGAGGATACAATGGAATTCCTCCCAATACTTTTTCAGCCTATGACGTTAGATCGCCCAAAAAAACCATGGATAGTATATCCTCTTTTTACACCCTTTCTCTCATCTCAGATCAGGTGTACATGTTCCTTTTACAGTTTTCATACTTTCATTTCAGTATTTTACATACATATACATGTATTTTACACTTGCATTTATGACATATATACATGCGTATTTGACTTCTTAATCGTCTTCTACTTGCAGGTCTGACCATATGAGAAGAAAGTAGTCAACAACATAAATGAAAATAACAACAACAATGACATCAACAACAACACTTTATGGCAGCACAGACCATACTAACCATGCAATTACATCACACACAATAAAAACTACACACGGGTTTTCGCCCTAGGTTCACTCTCATCACCTTTTTACGCATTTTCATCTTTACTTTCCACGATCCATCATTTTTGTCACTCTATGATTTGTCTAGTCCTTCGACACACTTTCTGGATCACTCTAGATGGGCATCAGGTATTCATCTCTATCTACTTTATGCTACCAATATTTTCACTTGCCAACATAAAGTGGGGGGCATATGTAGACACTAAATCATGTACTTTAGGTATTATTTAGTCTCAGTATTATACTATTATTTATATGGTTTTTAGTAAAGAAATTACTAATTAACCCCCATCTCTTGGCCATTTTTATTGAAAGGTAATGAGCAGATTTCACATAGAAAAATGGACAAACAAATTATAATTTCACTGTGTATTTTGCACGATGAATTAGGATAATTTATAGCCAATACAATAGGATAACCAATTCCTTCAAAATAGGAGGTATTTCAAATAACTTACCATTTTATTGGCTTTACAGGTTTAACAAGTTAACCATTAAACTATATGAGTTATTTAAATAACAACTCATTTACATCACAATATTATATTTACCAGTACGTAAATATAATTAACCCATACATTATAAACTAGCTCACACAATAATAATGTGAGCACTAATGTAAATTCCTAACATCCCCCCCTTTATTACGAACATGGAAAAAACCTACTTTTGTACTTACACCTACTCATGATCTGGTGATTTTCACAGGATGATCACAAACCTCGGGGATGTTTTTGTAAAGGGTTGACCACAAACCGGTAATTGTGGTTTTACAATTGGTTTACCACGAACCACAAAGCGAAGGTTTTGTGAATTGATTACCAACACCAAAAAATGGTGATTTTACTATTGGTTTACCACAAACCACAAATGAAGGTTTTCAAGTGGTTTACCTACAACCACATTATGATGTGCCAAGTACTATCATTAGCTCTCATCACATCTCACTGCAATGAATAACATAGGAAAAATTGTTGAATTTTGATGCTCATACACAAAAACTAAAAAATGGAAACGGAAATGAAACATTGATGTCATGTTCTCCCCCACAATGTGAAATTTCCACTTATCCCGAAAACCAAACAGGAACATTGAAATAAAAATAAACACACACTCACATGTCACCAAATCAATATGTGTGGCCTCGTCGGTGGTGGACTAACGAGAGGATGTCAATTTTCCTCCATCCTCCTATGTATTCTACATCCTCTTGTGTCATGTTGCTAATTCAACTTGATTTGGCTTTGAGGCTCAATTAAAAACTCAGATGTCGCGTTCCAACGATAATGCGTTTACGAGGTAGAAAAAAAATAGTTTTTGGACCTTAACAATGACACAAAATTTGACATTTATGATTACTTGTACAATTGACTGATAATTTTTGACAATATTTTGACTCTACTGATTTGACTGACGACACAACAACATTATTGACAACAAAAACTATTTGAAGACTTTTGACACTTAAATTATTGGACTCCTAAAATGACTATTAATGAATTTTGACACAAATACTCGATAATGATATAGGGGGAATATAAAAAATAGTAAAAACATAAAGGCTATGAAACTACAAACATTATAAAGTAAGTGTGTATTAGTAGACTAAACACAAATCTAAACATTCTAATATAAAAAACAAACTTACTTATTAAAAAAACAATATAAAACCCAACTAAAAATTGACACATATATATCGACCTTGGGAGACAATAGGACTACCTATAAAGTTAAAAAACACAACAAGACACTTTAGACCACAAAAATGATTAATAATACAAACAAAAATATTATTAGCTATGATCTCCAATACTCGTGTCAATGAATTCATGATTGTCAAATACGGCAAAAAGGACATTTATTCAAATGAAGAATTTACGGCATGTTGAAGATCCTTGCATGGACGACTTTGACTACACATTTGCATAGAAAATCATTCAACCAAGTCTTGTTTCCAGATATTTAGCCTGCAAAGATGCGATGCATGGATAATTGAGTCAGTAAACTGAAATATTTGTCTTAGAAACTGTTGAGCCGGCTGAGAGATGTAGATCAGAACTATCAAAGATTATTGTCCCTGATTTATACCAGCCTTCAATACACAGTCGAAACCAGAATTTGCAGGCTTACGAAAATCCACGGTATATAGTGGTGTTAAAACAATATGTATAGATCAAAAAATAATGTTGTGTACCAATGTCGAGTCTGTTGGATACTGTATTGACTTAACGTCAATTACCGAATGTGGTTGAAGCATCCGTCAGAGATGTGGTATCAAACAGTAATAGCGGATTTCTAGTTCACTTGATTTTTTTCCTTTCAACAAATCTGAAACCTCGAGAAAATGTGAATGCAGAGTGGACTCCACGAAATAGAAGAACAGACGTACGCTTTAGAGTTCTGGATCCGACCCGAAGGACATTCAACGCAGATGGATAGTACAACAAAATATAAATTGTGGTTAAAATCCCGTCATAGTAGATGTGTGACCTCTTATAAGACCCAAATTATTTACCTCTCCGCCACTTGTAGACCCTTCAATGCACCGAGAAACTTGCCTAAATCTTTAGTCCAATGCCAAGAAGATTAGATTACAGGATTCTACATACTAATCTAAAACAAATATTAAAGTATGAAACTTTCATGAGTAAGGGCGATAATACAGACAAATGTTTCCCCTCAAATAAATTTCAAAATTCAGAATATCCATTTATTTCACTCGCTCTAATACTAAATGAAAGGTATGAGCAGATTTCAAACAGAAAAATGGATAAACAAATTATAATTTTACTGTGTATTTTGTACAATGAATTAGGTTAATTTATAGCCAATACAATAGGATAACCACTTCCTTCAAAATAAGAAGTATTTCAAACAACTTACCAGTTTATTGGTTTAATAGGTTTAACAATCTAACCTCTAAACTATATGAGTTGTTTAAATAACAACTCATTTACATCACAATATTATATTTACAAGTACGTAAATATAATTAACCCATACATTATACAATAACTCACACAATAATAATGTGAGAACTAATGTAAATTCTTAACATTTATTTGATTTCTATCGTCATTCCTGGCCTCTTCTGTATACATGCCCAGTCATTTTTTATCATCTTCCATCATTTTAGCCTTGACTGGGGTGCCCACACTATAACTGGGGCGCCCTGATCCTTTTCACACTTTCCTACCACTTTTTAGGCACACTCAATTTGTTTGAGATCTTTATCTTTTTGGTGGTCGACCTCTTCGGGGTTAATTACAAAATTAGAACAAGAGAACCATATAAATATAGAGTTGCGAGACCATAATAAGGGACCAACCACTAGTCACTACTATCATCCATCTAGGTTTGCATCTATCAAAGGCATTTGGAGATCATTTGCATTCACTTAGCTCAATCACAAGGGACAAGGTTGGTTCATCTACATCACACAAGCATAGGAGGGGACTCCATTCTATTATATCCACCATTTTTACTACATTTTTACATCTATTCATTGTTCTCTATTTTAGAAAGTGCGACTGGAATAAGATAACCTAGGGTACATGATTCACACAAACATGAGAACTAAAGTTGGGCCTGAAATGTAGTGTAGTGCTTAGTCAGTAAGCCCATTATTGTGGCAGCTGAGGTCATTCTGACCTATTCATTTGCATTCTTATTTTTTTAGGGTTTTGATACTTCTTGTGGTATCTTGCAAGATTTTCTTTCATCTTGTATTATCAGCAACACCTGGCACAGTGCAACAAAAATTATGCGACACACAACAAGGGTTTCAGACCCCCTGTTGAACCTATGAAATTCAAGTTTGTACCTCCTACACAAACTAGAGCACCCATATTGAAGACCATGACACCCATAGGTGCTCCAGTCCCTCTCCAGGTGCCCCAGTGCATAGAATCAATCAAGATCTTTCCTTTTTAGGACCTTTGCACAATCATTCCTACTTCCATATTAATTTATTTATTTTGTGACACAATCCAACAAGCTCCTCTAATCAGCTGAGTCAATTTCTCACTCTTCCTTTCATATTAGGGTTTCTATTTCCAGTAGCTTAGTTGTTTGGGTCACTTTCCATAGTTGTTTACTACATTTATTTACCATACTTATATGTTTTTCTAGCTTAGATTAACTATTATTATTCCACATATTAGTTAATTTTAGTTAATCATTTTGGTGAAAATGATGTGAATCATTCACGCTTCTAGGTTCTTCATTCATTTATTTTCATCCTAGGGTTTGGTAATCATGAGTATCTCAACCAATGAATATTTTCTTGCACATCCGGATTTACTACATAGAGTACAACATCTTCTTGCTACTACTCACATTCGTGCTAACATGCATCCAGACTCAATTTATCGAACATTTGTTGATGCATTCGCTTCACACATTGTATTCAAGTCTAATATGTATGCTAATGTTTACATTTTTTATAATTATCTTCCTTTGCATATCATGTTTCGTATTCATAATGTTGGTGTTAAACACACTTTGATTCATAATGGATTTAAAATCAACTTGTCTCCAATGTCATTCTTTGAGGTTCTAGGTCTTTTCACTTATGATGTTAGTCCATCTTCTATTTCACTGTGTGTTTATGATTGTATTGATCATCCATGTCTTAGCCACATTACACTTCCTATCATTTTTGGTCCAAAAACTATTCACACAGAGTTTTTGTCATTGATTTTCTAATCTTCTAGAACTGTCTACTTACAAGATGTCACCTCTACTATACATAATTGTGTTAAATTCTTGCAAGATGGCATTGATTACACCATTTTCTATAACTGAGATCCCTTCCAATGTTGTGACTGAGATTATAATATTGGTTTCCCTATTCCACACATAGATATTACAGATGATCCCCAACCTATGGAAGAACCACAACTTACATCCACTTGATGGTACCATTTGTGTGATAGATGTGCTTTATTCTATGCCACCTACTACTACTACTATTATGATTCCATATCAAGGGCTTATCCATTCCATGGACATTTCTCTATCACCCACACCTTCATCTGCACCACCTACATTAACACACCCACCATTTACCTGCACGCCCCTCATGAATGAATCGTATTGGGAACACATTTCATTTTATCTTACATACGATGACACTATATGTACACATGAGGGCTTGGATCATGTAATATTTACTTTTGAGGACCTATATCCTACACCATATACTCCTCAACATTATTATGGGTTTGCTGCAATCACTGTTCCTTATGGCTTATGTATCTTTCATATTACGATCTATCTATCGTACACTCCTTGCTCTTCTCCACTTACATTAGGGAAATCATGCCTTGATTATATTGGGGGCACTCTAGATCCTGTTCATATAGACATTTCATTTTCTATTCCCTTTGGACGTGTTTTCATCTATAATAGCTCTTTCCTAGGATACTCTCAAAACCTCACTCATTGGTATGCACACGGTTGTCCACTTCCTCCATTCACTGATGAGGAGTATGCAATGGGCAAGTATAATTTATGCCTTAATGGCTCATTATGTAATCAACCAGACACTATTACTTATCAAGTCACCAATGCTTATCCATTCGACTATGATCCTTAGAGCAATGATCTTCTAGATGACATTACATGATAGCCTCTTTCATCACACACACTTTGGGGGCATAATATTCACATCCCCTCTCACCATCATATCAGGATAGGAATATCTCTCATATTTTCATTATTGTTCATTCATAAAATTATGTAATACTACATCAAACTTCTAGCATTTGCACATACCTCATCTTGACATCATTATACATACATCTCATAGTCATAAGCTTTCATCACCACATACATCAAATGACGGACCTTCGTATTTCACTTTTATTGGTTAGTTCATTAAATTCATGACGTGGGGGCATAATATCTAATATACCCCCCAACTCATCATAGTATCCACACATCTATCATTTTTTCATTATCATGCATCAATCTCCGAGCATAGGCATATTCATCACACATTTTAGCATTGTCATTACCTGATGACACACTCTTGTGCTTCGATTCACACTTGACTATTAAGGACTTACTACACATGAACCCCACACACTACACAATAGATCTTGCACACCACATCTATTCACACATCAAGTGTCTTATGTCATACTATTTGTCATTATACATATGGCATTCTTCTATTGTCTACAACTTTGGCATTACATCCTATTCATATTACACATTACATACACTATTAAGCTATCTACGCACATTGCATCCCATTATATACATCATGTTGGTCCGTTGCATATCAAGTCATATACCTCACATCATACATTGTGCACCTCCATATCACACATATTCTACATACTATACAAGTCTCCATCACATATGAGTCTTCCATGACATCTTGCATTGCATTTTTACATCTTACACATCACATATTTACACATTCTACTCATCACATGGTCATTTATCATCCTCACAAATACTATATCATATTTTACATGTTGCACTAAGTACGCTATGATGCACTTTAGTTCCTTAGTCCATATTCGATGGTCAAGAGTTTACATATCAAATGGACCTTACATTCATCATGCATTTATCATTCAACCTTTAATCATGCAACTTTTCTAGGATAGTGACACACACTATAGGATAAATCATCACTTACTCTATCATCTTGTATTGGTATACATTTTAGGCTACATCACCACTCACTACTACTCATCGTGTAGTGATACACGTTATAGGCTAAATCATCACTTCCTCTATCATCTTCTACTGATACAAGCTTTAGGGATAAATCATCACTCATACATTTATTTTGTTGTGATATACACTTAGGCTATAAGGTTCATGCAAATATCTTCTATATGTCACACATCACCACTATGCATACACACTCATCATAGCGCGCTAGACACAACACACACAATTCGACCATTTCTCGATGACGCCCTCTCATTTATGGTTCATTATTGACTACTAAGGGGGAAAACCAAATGAAACACATTATATACATATTCATTCACTTGGTGGGCATGTGGCTCCTACCATCCATATTGCATTCCATTCCATTCATCCACAACATACTGCATATTATGGTGACTTTTAATCTTGCTTACTTTTTCTTGTTCATGATTTCTTTATTACACATGCTAATTAGATCGAATGTATGTCATTTATCTATATCTTCCACACATGTGCATTCACATCTTTTTCTAGTTATGATCATATATACATGTCTCTTACATGCAACACAATGCTCACCTTCTACCCTTCCTACACTGGTCATTGGGGGCATCTTCCTTTGTCTCTCACAGGTGCTACTATTTCATTTTGTACTTATCACTTCACATTACTTGCCTATACACACTTTTGACATTCTGATTATATTTCTAACATTATAATGGGTGCTTCATGTGTAGAATTTGTTATACAGCGATCTTTTATTCCATATTTGTTTATTACATTGTCTACTTTTTTTTTCTTGTATGTGGGCCTTTCCCTATGTTTGGTGTGTACACTTGTTTTTTGTATGTGGACATGATGGTATTTTGGGTCTTAAGACATTGTGAGTGATGTCCCATGTTTTTAGCCCACTTTGTGCTACTTAATTTTTCCTCTTACGAGCTTACATTACTACATTGCTTCATAGCTTATACACTATCTATGTAGCGCACACTTGTATTTTTACATGAATGATTTTTTGTACTAATGATTGTTCTTATCTATCTTTATTTTTTATACATGCTTTGGTTTCTACCAAGTGCATTCCCTTCCCCTATAGGGCAGAGTTACAAAGTCTTGCGGTTGGTCCTCTTTTAGGGCTGCATTTTTTTATCAGCGACATCACATGTGCTCCTAAAGAGGGGGGCATAATTTGGGGTTTTACATTCTATAGAACACTTCTACACCAGTTCAGTTCAGTGCACCTTTTGCCCTTGGAATTTTTGGTTACATATTGTTATCCATTTTTTTGCACCCCCTACGAAATGGAAAACTTAGCAGGTCATAACATCGACAATTGATGGAAAAAAGATAAATGCTTTCATAGTATGTAGTGTAGCTTGTATGTCTTCTCAGCTGAGTTGGTTGTAACTCACGGTGAGCTAGCGAGCCATGGTGAATCTTGGAGTTGAAAATTGAGCTTATGTAAAGCATTTCGGCTGGTGGTTGGTCGACATGGTGTGTCGGCTAATGGTTGGTCAGACAGGTGTGTTGGCTAATGGTTGGTCAGTAGGGTTAGTCAGTTGATGGTTAGTTGACATGGTTAGTTGGTAAGGTTGGTCGGTTGACAATTATTTGGATAGTTTTTTCCGTTGGTTGATGGTTGGTCGGTATGGTTTGGTTGGTTGGACAGGTGTGTCGGCACATGGTTGGTCGGCATGGTTCGCTGGTTGACATTTGGTTTGATAGGTGTGTCGAATAATGGTTGGTCGGAATGGTTGATCAGTTAATGGTTGGTCAGACAGTTGTGTCGGCTGATAGTTGGTTGGCATGGTTGGTCGAGTGAAGGGTTGAATGGCATCCAATCCTAGTACAAAATCTATATTAGAGGGCTGATGGGTTAGTCGGATGGGTGTGGTCAGCTAAAAGTTATACAACATGGTTAGGTGAGTCACTAGGTTGGTCGGCTCATCGGTTTGTCAGCTACATAGATGGACAAGTAGTGTGTCGTACGGACATAGGTAGACAATCGTCTAACCTCTTGGGTTGGATGACTCACAATATAAAGATTGAAACTCCCAGTTGGTTGGCGACTAGAGGCATGTAAATTCATAAAGATACATGTCATCCAACCCAATGTAATTAGATGACCTAGAGGATGGATGAGTTACAAGCTAGATGAGAGTAGGTGAATGAATGACAGCCTAACCACCAGAATTAATGAGGCGTGGCACCCATGACCTCCCATGCAGGAAAATTACCAAAATGAATGGTTTCCCGTACCTCTTTAATGCATCCTACTGGTTGGTGACCCAAATGGTCTATATATTGTAAAATTCACCTCATTATGAGGGGGTTTTTTCTGAAAAGCAAAGGAACTCTGTCAAATGTGTTCTAGAGATATTGTGAACTCAAGGCCTCGCATTTGGGCTTACTATAAAGGATTTTGTCTTATGCTTATGATATGATGGATTTTTCATCTTTCTGAGTAATAAAAATTCATGTTTTGTGGCCATTTTCACCCTAATTTTTATGAATTGCATCTTTTTCCTTCCATTCTATGTATAAGTATATTGTGCATGTATCTATCTCTTTACAATGTCTATATTTTGTTGTGCTTTATGATATAGGGATTTGAATGTTGTCTTGGACTATGGTATTTGTACCAGCCCTCTCTTGCTCAGTTTTCTCCTTGTCCTACACTCACTTGTATTGTCTCAGCCTTTCTTGGTGCATCACCTGCACTTAGAGTAGTTTTATTTCATGCATTTTTTCTATCCATGTCTCCTTGGAAATAATTATAATAGGATTAGTTTATCTTTGCATTTTCTACTCTTTGGAGAAGTTTGCACTAGGTTATAAGAAGAATACAGATTTCTCCGAAGGGTTTTGTTACTTGAAAGGTCCCACACTGCAAGATAATCCCATGTTATGCAGGTTTCACTAATTACCTCGTACACAAAATCACAAGAAATCAAGGGTGTTGTAATTTTGCATTAACAGTTTTGGCACGCCCAGTGGGATAAAGAAGTTTTTTATTTTATCACAGCAAGTTTGATGTGCTCTTGTTGTGAATTTCTAGCTTGTAAGAGGCTTTGAAATATCACATTTGGTGAATCCAAAAGGGCATAATCTACCTGTTTCAGTAGTCCAAGCTTGGTAGATTTATTAGAAGAATTAAAATGAGATCGAGAACTAGATAAGAGGGACCATTTTTCTACCTAAACTTATCCCCACACAAAGCAAGAAGGGGAAAAAGAGTTCAAAGGTATCCATCTCCAACAAATAGAACAGTATCAACACCTACTCCTAGTAGTCCATTTATTTAATAACTAGAGTTCTCTTACCAATTAGGATGGCCCAACCTAATCCCTATGTCAACTTCACTAGAATCATCCAACTTGCTCTCAATGTACATAATTCAATTCTAGTTGAAGCATTGAAGAACATTCCATATTTGACTGGAGAGAACCATACAACTCCGATTGACCACATCCAAGACATTGCAAATGTCTGTGTAATTCACAAAATTGCTGAGATGGACATTTTTATTACGTTGTTGGAATTATCCTTTAAGGGTAAATATTTTCAATGGTTAAGGAGTCTAACATCAGGATCTATCTAGAATTGGGACCATTTTTTCATAGCTCTTCACAATCAATTTGGAGATAAGGTAGATAATTTGTCTCTATTGGATCAACTAACCATAATCAAGAGAGCACCAAATGAGTAGATGGCTAGTTTAAACTTCAAGTTTCAGAAGACATGGGATATAATTCTATTTTTTGTGATACCAATAGATGAAGGTGCTTTTCTCTACTTCTGAAAAGCCTTAAATTCTGATATTGCAATGATGATACAATCTATGAGAGGTATAATTTTACCCACATCTTATAGTATTGTCATTAGAGCTGAAAATTGTTTGATTCAAGATGGAAAACTTGCACCTAGGCCACCCATGCCTCTTTATCTAGAATTAGGAAGTCCAATCACTATTCAAGCACCTACATTATCTCTCATTCCTACTACAAAAAATCAGAGCTCCACTAAAGCTTCTACCTCATCTTCTAGTACCTCAAATGAGCTCCAACAAGTCATGAAGAAGTTGCAAAACTTAGGAAATGAGTTAGTGACAATTAAGAGGCAGCAAGCTCAAAATTTTAGGTCATATCAGCCTTAAGCCCATCCCAATAGGCCTCTGTATCAACCTAATAGACCACATGTTCAAGCTATAAATCAGAACAAAATAAAACCTCCTGTGATTAGGCCATTTCATCCTTACAATCATAGTGTTGTGTATTGAGCCTCATACACTGAGTCCAATCACTACAAATTGATCAGCTCTCGATCAGGAAGATTATCCAAGTAATTATGAAACAAATACCAAAGTCAAATGCATTCTGGACCTAACCCTTGATGATTGGGCTGATAAGAGACATGCATTCAACCCTTACAAGGAAATGGAAGAAGATGAATCAGGTCTATTGTTTTCACAAAGAAAATTCACCGCTTCTTAGTATTACCAAGATAGATGCTAAAGATGATAATGAGGTATGGAAACTATTCTTTGATGGCTCAAGGAGTAGGTAAGGTGTTGAAGAAGGAGCTATGCACTTATTTCAATACAAGGTACAAAATATTACTCAACTTTCTATTTTTATTTTGCTTGCTTAGACAACACAGATGAGTATGAAGCCTTGATCCATGGATTGCATTGGGAAAAAAAGAGAGGTATGAAAAACTTTCAAGTTTTTTGAGATAGTGAGGTAATCGTGAACCAATTCAGAGGACAACATGCTACTAAGAATGATCTACTCAAGTCCTACAAGCATCTGGTATGAGATTAAATGTAAGACCTTAAAGAATTCAATATTCAGGCCATACTATGGAAGAAGAATGAGGTTGTGGATAGGCTCACAGAAATTGGAGCAACATTTGATGTAGTGGATAGTATCAAGAGAGATAAAGCACAACCACATGTTCATGTAATTGTAAGGCGGACTATGCCAAATAATAACACAAGATGGAAAGTTTTTGAGAAGCATCAACAGATCATTAGTTTTTTTACAGGAGGAGGCTAAGTTCTGAGCTAAAAATCAAGAGAAATTAGAGCAGCATACGGGGATCAAATAGTGAAGCTACAGACAAAATTTTTTCCAAAGGGTTTAGTGACTTTACAGTCAATATTCAACCCAAAACATCAATTCTGGAAATAGGAGGCCAACATTCAAGTCAAAAGGGAGGATTCTAAACTCATTTCAGTTGGATAAGGTAAGATGCTCAAAATAGGCAAGATGAGAAGTGAACAAGAAAAGTACGACCATGTGCAACTTTGCCAGGAATTCCCATATGTTTTCACGTGTAGCTATGAGGATTTATAAGGTTTTAACCCAAAACTAGCAAAACACACCATTGAGTTTCATCCGGAGGCTAACCCTGTCAGGCAAAAACAAAGGCTAGTCAACTTTCATATAGAGCCTCTCATGAAGGAGTTGAATAAGCTCATTGAGGAAAGTATCATTTTCTTAATCAAGCACTCAAGTTGGGTGGAAAATATGGTGGCAGTTAGGAAAAGGAATGGGGAAATCAAGATGTGCATGGATTTTTGTTATTTAAATAGGGCCTCCCTCAATTATCGTTATTCAATGCCCTCCATGGAGTAGATTCTACAGGTAGTGGCCGGTTTAGAAAGATTCTCCCTCTTAGACAAATATTCAAGCTATAATCAGATTATAGTGAAAGAGGAGGATCAATTTAATACATCTTTCACCACAAACTAGGGAACCTATGCATACAAGAAGATTCCATTCAGGTTATCAAAAGTTGGGGAAAATTTTCAACGAGCAATGGATATGGCGTTTAAGGGGTTGTTAAATAAAATAGTGCTTGTATATCTTGATGACATCGCTGTATTTTCAAAAAATGTAAAAAGTCACATATTTCATCTCCAACATATCTTCCAAAGATTTAGGAGGCTTTGAGTGTCTTTGAATCCAAAAATTTCATATTCCTAGCACATGAGGGTAAACGTCTAGGTGATATCGCATAGAAGGAGGGACTGATAATTGATTCGGAAAGAGTAGAAGCCATATGTGCTCTACTATTTCCAAGTCATAAGAAGGCTCTCCAAAGCTTCTTGGGGTGGATAAAAGTTATTCGGAGGTTTGTACCGAATGTTTCCGCTCTTTTGAATCCAAGTAGATTGATTCAAGGCCCAAAATCATATTTTTTGAGGTCCCCTCGGCCTTTTTCTAACTCTCCCATCCAAGAAGAAATCCCAACGAGTTAGAAAGAATGGAAAAAATGCAAAATTTGGCTGCAGGACTGTTTTTGAGGCATTTCGGGTCTGAAGGGCTCGGGTCGTACCAGTTCGAGTTGAACTGAGGTTCGTTGTACCGAGCTTGGGGCCGAAAAAATGGAGAAAATCGGCTAAGTCCTAGTCCAGGTGGTCTGTGGGACAGTTGGGACCTCGGGACGCGTGGGACGCGAAAAGCCGAATCGGCCGAAAAGAGGGAAAAAATTGCCTAAGTCTTGTTTCGCTCGGTTTGGGATAGTTGGGACAAAAGTACGCGCGGGACGCGGGTCGTCCGGTTTGGTGCAAGTCAGTCCATTTCGAGCGGTTCGAAGAGATTTTTCCCAGGTAGTCTGGGACATTTGGGACAAAAGTACGCGGAGGATGCGAACCGGCCAATTCGGCCGAAACAAGAGACTTTTGTCCGGGACAGTTGGGCCAAAAGGACGCATGGGGCGCGAAAAGCTGAAAGAGCTGAGAGTGAATGGAAACGTGCCACGTGTCTTCACCTCAGACAGGAACAAGGAAGCCCGAATCAGGTGGTTCGGAGATATTTGTCCCAGACAGTTTGGGACATTTGGGCCAAAAGTACGCGTGGGATGCGAAAAGCCGAAAGAGCTGCCAACGAATCAAATCTCGCCACGTGTCTTCACCTCATCGGCCCGGCGGGAAAATTTTGAAAAGTTTTCCAAAGGCAAACAAAAGGGAAATGGTCAAGAAGGGCCCGCGTCCAATGAAATCGTGCCATGTGGCACTTGAGTGGTGGAGCGTGGAGGAGAAATGGGAAATTTTCCCAAAGTAAAAAATACCAAATTTTCAAAGGACAAAGTGCGCCCCTCAGGCCCGAGCCAATAAAATGGTGCCACGTGTCCAAGTGGAAAGAAATTAAGGAAGGGCCCAACAGGAATTTTGAGAGGATGAACCCGCGAACGAATCAGAGCCTGACACGTGTCGTCCAAGTGGCAGAGCGTGGGAAAAATTCAAATATCCGTTTTGGCCTGTTTTTCCCTAAATCTTCAGATTGCCATAACTTTTGATCCAGAGCTCAGATTTTCATGTTCTTTATATCAATGGAAAGCTGGTGAAATTCTCTACATGATTCTGGGGTCAATCTTGCATTTTGGTTTATTCTAGAGAGAGAAAATCAAGAAACATCTTTGATGCGTGGTAATGGCCAGAACTGACGTTTCAACAACCAGCTTTAATGCAAAATACAGTTCGCCGCTCTTGCCAAGGGTCTCACCCACCGCCATAATGAGATAAAATAAATGCGACCTAGAAGTGGTTGGGGTAGATCTAACTTTCCTCTCTCTTCCCTCTCTCATTCTTCCTATATATTGTAAAGAGGGGCTTCTTTCTAAGGGTCGAACATTCTTGTTTTGCCCCTCCCTTATTCTCTTTGGCAGGCGAATTTGTGGAGTTCAAACCTCCCATTTAAAACTGTAATGCAACTTTGCCTCTTGGCATTTTGTAGTGTATTGTATCGATCTTTGGAGCAAGTAATGCATGTCTGTGGATGATTCTCAACCCTCTCTGTGTTCATTTGCATCCTCCTGATCTTTCACTGCAAATTTTGTTATCTGTTCATGATCTTGCATCAATTTTGTTATCTGTGCATGATCTTGCATCACATTTAAATGGTTTGTGTTTATTGGCAAGATAGGTGTTCTTCATTCCTCGGTGCATTACCTCTGTTAGCTTAGGTTTATTTTTATGCATTTTCTTACCCTGTCTCCTTGGCAGATTAGATTAGGTTTTGAGTAAAACCTTTGCATTTTTCGTGTGTATCTGAACAGAGGAATAGGAACCAGCCTTCTCTGGAGATTCCTTTCTCATCTTTGCAAGTCCCACACTTGGAGAAAGGATTCCATGTTGTGTAATCACACTAGATGCTAGAGTGATCAACCTAGAAATCTGATCAACATCCAGGGGTGCTGTGATTTGGTGATAACAGTTTTGGCATGCCCGGTGGGACACTAGAGGTCTCATTTTTACTGCAGCAAAGTTGATGTGCATTTGCTGGAATTTTCTTGCTTGAAAAGAGCTATTATTTGCATATCCTGGCAACTCCAAGGGGAAGAATCAACTGGTTTCAGTAGTGCAAGGCCTGAAAACTCATGAGAAGAGTCACCACAAGGTCAAGAGTTGGAGAAGAAGAAGTGTTGTTTGAATACCTGCAATTATCTCCAAGAAGAAGGAAAAGAGGAAGAAGGATTCAAAGGTCTCCATCTCTACCAAACATAACTCTCTCAACTCCTCCACCTGGTAGGCCTTTCATTCAGCCAACAAGGGTTTTAAGACCAATTAGAATGGCACAAAACAACCCCTATGTCAACTTCACAGGCAGCAGCCCACTTGCCCTCAATGCACAACATCCAATTCCTATTGCAGCCTTGAAGAACATTCCATACTTCACTGGAGAAAATCAGACTACTCCAGGTGATCATGTCAAAGATATTGCTAACCTTTGTGCAATCCATGAAATCAATGAGATGCAAGTGGCTGTCAAGTTGCTGGCATCTTCATTCAAGGGGAAAGCATTGCAATGGTTTAGAAGCCTTGGAGCTGGTTCTATAACAAATTGGAATCAGCTGTGTATAGCACTTCATGAGCAATTTGGAGAAAAGGGAGACAACTTGTCTCTTTTGGAGAAGCTGACAACCATCAAGAGAGCTCCCAATGAGCAGCTGACCGATTTCAACTTCAGATTTCAAAAGACTTGGGAGAGAATTCCAGTGGCAGTCAGGCCAACAGCAGAAGGTGCTTTTCTCTACTATCTCAAAGCTCTAAATTCTGCTATTTCTATGTTGATTCAGTCCATGGGAGGCATAACTATCCCTATGGCTTATAGCATTGCCATTAGGGCTGAAAATTGTTGATCCAAGCTGATCCAAGCAAACAGAGGAAAACTTGAAGCCCTAGACCTCCCATGCCACTGTTTCCAAGTTTAGAGAGTCCAAACACCAATCAAGCACCTAATTTGGCTCCTTCTCCCACTCCTAGAAATCAGAGTTCAAATGAAGCTTCCACTTCATCTCCAAGTGCCCCAAATGAGCTTCAAGAAGTCATGAAGCAATTGCAAAACCTGCGCAATGAGCTGGTTACTCTCAAGAGGCAACAAGCCCAAGGTTTTAGACCTTCTTATCAGCCCCAAACTCATCCTAACAGGCAGCCATACCAACCACAAAGGCCACCTAATCTAGTTGCAAATATGAATCAAACAAGGCCTCCTACCAATAGACCATTCCAGCCCTATAATCTAAATGCCATATCTACCTCTAAGGCACTGGTGCCAACACAAAACAACATTGCCCAGGAGTACGATTGGTGTTTTCCATGCAATGAGCCTCACAACCTGAATCCATGTGCTTCAATGGTGCTTTCAATCAAGCATTAATGGTGATAACTACTGGTGTGGAGGGTGAGGGTAGTCAAGGAAACAGCCAACAATAAGAAACATTCCAACAACAATCAGCCCCAAATGACACCACATTGGTAAATTGGCAAGCAGAGGATTTTTGTGGCATGGACCAGGCAATTTCTCAAGGTGTTGCAGCCAACACAAGGTCAAAAATGAGGAATTTGGGTGAAGAACAGCCACTAGCCCCAACCAATCCACAACCTTCCATGGTTCCACAAATGGTTGGCAAGCAAAGTCCAATTTCAAATGCACAAGGGCAGCCAAGAACAACCCCTAGGCCAACTCAAATACCAGTTGTTGCTGCCCACGTGCAAGGAGTGAATGTGTAAACCAAGGGACAAAAAAGAGATCCTTCATCACCATTCAGTATCATTGATCAGATGAAGAAGACAAACATCAATATATCAATGTGGGAATCCCTATCCATCCCAGGCCAAAGAGATCTGCTGCAAGCTGCCATGCCATGAAGGACTGGCCAACTTTGAATTAGCAAGTTCAGATGCAAGACAAAGTGCTTACAAATGCTGCCGGATGAAATTCCACGTGATTGTGAGTCCTTCAGTGCCGGATAACAATGTCAGTTGGCAAGTGTTTGAAAATGACCAGCAAATCATCCATTTCTTGCAAGAAGAAGCTGAGTTCTCAGCGAATAATCAAGAAAAATTGGAACAGCAGTATGGTGACCAAGTGGTACAGCTGAGAACTAACAAGCTGCCCAAGGGACTTATCGCTTTGGAGTCCATTTTTAATCCCAATGATCAGTTTAGAAAGGAGAAAGCAAACATTCAAGTCAAGAGAGAGGATTCAGTATCCATCTTGGTAGAAGAGAACAAACCATTGCAAATTGAAAGGATGACAACTGAACAAGAAAGGTATGAGTTCATATAGCTATGTCAAGAGTTCCCTAATGTGTTTGCTTGGAGCTATGAAGACTTGAAAGGTTTCAATCCCAACTTAGCTAAGCATACCATCGAATTGGATCCAAATACTAAGCCTGTCAGGCAGAAACAAAGACCAGTCAATCCACACATGGAGCCTCTCATGAGGAAAGAATTAGACAAGTTGATTGAGTCAAGAATCATATTCCCAATCAAGCATTCTAGTTGGGTTGCCAACTTAGTTCCAGTCAGAAAGAAGAGTGGAGAGATCAGATTGTGTGTTGACTTCAGAGACTTGAATAGAGCATCTCTCAAGGACCATTACCCACTCCCTTCCATGGAGCAAATATTGTAGGTTGTAGCTAGTTCAGAAAGGTTTTCATTGCTAGATGGATATTCAGGCTATAATCAGATACTGGTGAAGGAAGAAGATCAATTCAAGACGGCCTTCACTACAAAATGGGGCACGTATGCTTACAAGAAGATGCCATTTGGACTGTCAAATTCTGGAGCAACATTTCAACGAGCTATGGATATGGCATTCAAAGGCTTAATCAACAATATAGTGCTGGTATACCTAGATGATATCACTGTTTTCTCAAAGAATGCAGCAGACCATCTCTTTCACCTCAGACAAGTGTTTCAGAGGTGTAGAAGGTTCGAAGTATCGTTGAATCCAAAGAAGTGTATATTCTTGGCACATGAAGGAAAATTGTTGGGTCACATTGTCTCTAGGGAAGGGCTAACAATTGATCCTGAAAGGGTTGAAGCCATCCGAACACTTCCATTGCCACACCACAAGAAATCTCTTCAAAGCTTCTTGGGAAGGATAAACTTTGTCCGCAGATTTGTGCCTAATTTTTCCACTCTTGTAAAGCCTTTAACAATGATGTTGAAGAAGAATCTGGCATTCAAATGGATAGCAGAAGGAAAAGAGAGTTTTGAAAACATCAAGCGTGCAATATCACAAGCTCCAACTCTTATCAACCCAGATTTTTGAAGGACTTCATGTTGTATGAATTTGGAGGATCAGATACAATCTCAGCTATCTTGACACAGCTGAATAGAGAAGGTTCAGAACAACCCATAGCGTTCTTCAGTCAAACCTTAGAAGATACGAAATAAAGTACTCTTTCATCGAAAAGCACGTCCTTGCTGTCATGAGGAGCTTGAAGAAGTTCAGACATTTGGTCTCAAACAATAAGATTTAGCTGCTGGTGCCTCATGCTGGTGTCAAGGACTTTCTCCTAAACAAGGATTTAAACGAGAAGAGAGCAGGTTGGATCACTTGGGTGATGGAATATGATATTGAAATCAGAGTAACCAAACTGGTTTGTGGCAAAGGTTTGTGTGAGCAGCTCGCTTCCAAACAACCAGACGGCTCAGAAGGTGAAGAAGATGTAGTCCTGCTACTACAGAATGATCAAGAACAACCGACTGATGATGCACCCGTTCCATGTTGGACTCAAGACTTGGTGTATTACCTCCAAACAAACTTGTGCCCTCCAGAAATGAGCAAAGCAAAGAGGAGATACTTTAGATTACAAGCTATCCCGTATGTACTCATTAATGGTATCTTGTTCAAGAAAGACATCCATGGTGTTCTATTAAGATGCATTGGAATAGGTCAAGTTGAGAAGATCTTGCACGAGTTCCATGACGGGGAAGCAGGAGGCCACTTTGCTCCACGAGTGATAGCTCTCAAAATCATGAAAGCTGGTTACTATTGGCCTACTGTGTTCAATGATTGCTACTCATGGGTCAAAAAATGCAAGAGATGTGCATTCTTCACAGGGAAAGAGAGGTTAGCAGCGCTGCCCCTTCGTCCAATTTCAGTAAATCAGCCATTCATGCAATGGGGATTGGAATTCATTGGGGTTATCAATCCCAATTCAAGTCAAGGCCACAAGTGGATACTTATAGCAATGGATTATTTCACCAAGTGGACCGAAGCAGTGGCACTCAAAGAGGCAAATGAATCTAATATCTTAGATTTCTATGAAGGGATAGTCACGAGGTTTGGTTCCCCCACCACTATCATATCAGACAATGCATTGGCATTCCTTGGCACAAAGATCACTGAATGGGCTGTCAAGAATTGTGTGTATCTCAGCACTTCATCAAACTATTACCCTCAAGGTAATAGTCAAGCCGAGTCCACGAATAAGAATTTGCTAAGGATTATCAGAAGAACTCTGGATGAAAACCAAAGTGCATGGCATACCAAGCTAAAATCAGCATTATGGGCTAACAGGATAACACCAAAGAGGTCTACATGTAGTTCTCCCTACAAATTGGTCTATGGGAAAGAGGCATTATTGCCTATATCATTAGAATTTCCAGCATTGGAGCTCATGAAATGGTTGGAACTAGCTGAGTTTGAACCCATGGAGGTTAGATATGCATAATTAATGGAGCTCCAAGAAGTTAGAGAGTATGTAGCCCAAGCAATAGAGAAGGATCAAGCCTTGATCAAGAAGACTTTTGATAAGAAATCCAAGGCTAGAACCTTCCAGATTGGAGATCTAGTGTTGAAATGGGATGCAGATCATGCAAAACCAGGAAAGCATTCCAAGTTCGATGCCATTTGGAGTGGCCCGTACGTGCTCGTTGAATGCAAAGGTAGGAATGCTTTCCGACTGGCTAAGTTGGATGGTGAAGAATTGCAGGTTCCGGTCAATGGGATCTATCTCAAACATTGCTACTAGAAAGAAAGATTTTCACCCTTGTAAATATTAGTTTAGGATTTCAATTCCTCTAAGTGCGTATGCACATTGTCTTGTTGTAGTTAGGTTTATTTTTCCCTAAGTGCTTTGGCACAGGTTTTATCACTCTCAGGTTGAATTTCTACAATTCAGAGTGCTCTCGAGGAATGAGTTACGGTATCAGGATCGAGATCAGAGATCAAGTTGGTTTCAGGTTATGACTCCATGCCCAATGGATTGCTTCAGGCAGCTGGCCATTCTTCATCTGGCAGGCAGATGACCACGCTGAGTCGCCAAAACTGTTATCCAAAATTCACCCCCAGGGTAATTTTGATAACATACATCAGATTATTCAGTCATGAGCAAGTAGATTGATTCAAGGCCCATAATCATGTTTTTTGAGGTCCCCTCGGCCTTTTTCTAACTCTCCCATCCAAGAAGAAATCCTAATGAGTTAGAAAGAATGGAAAAAAAGCAAAATTTGGCTACAGGACTGTTTTTGAGGCATTTCAGGTCTGAAGGGCTTGGGTCGTACTAGTTCGGGTTGAACTGAGGTTCGTTGTACCGAGCTTGGGGCCGAAAAAACAAGAAAATCGGCTAAGTCCTAGTCCAAGTGGTCTGTGGGATAGTTGGGATGTCAGGACGCGTGGGACACGAAAAGCTGAAATGGCCGAAAGTAAGGGGAAAATGTCTAAGTCTTCGTTTCACGTAGTTTGGGGCATCTGGGACAAAAGTACACGCGGGACGCGAGTCAGCCGATTTGCCGACATACAGTCCATTTCGGACGGTTCGGAGATATTTGTCCTAGGTGGTCCGCAGGATAGTTGGGAAAATGGTACGCGGAGACGCGAACCGCCCGAATCGGCCGAAGCAGGAAATTTTCATCCAGGACATCCGGGCCAAAAGTACACGAGGGACACGTGGGACGCGAAAAGGCAGAAAAGCCGTAAACAGGAACAAGGAAGCCCGAATCGGCCGAAGCAGGAGATTTTCAACTGGGACAATTGAGACAAAAGCACGTGGGGGACACGAAAAGCTGAAGCGGCCGAAGGCAAAGAAGAAAAGTCAACGTTTGACCCATGAGACTTCAAACGGCCATAACTTTTGACTCCGAGCTCCGATTTTCACAAAATTGGACTTTCTGGAACGAGCACGACGTCCTCTACGCCACAAAAGTTATATTTCTTATTTTTAATGCTTGGGTAGATATATTTAATTAAAAGAAACATATTCGGCTCCAGTCAGTTAATGCTCATTCCCGTCAAATGACAGAAAACGCCTGCTAGACCCAAAATAGTTGCCCGCACTCAAAAGGCCATAACTTTTGCATATCTCAACGAAATCACACAAAATTGGTACCATTGGAATCATGGCTCCGATCCCAACACAAAAAAATAAATAAATTCCATATTTGATGAGATATTGATTGATATTTTTTAGAAAACGTGGCCGGGTTCATAACAGTGTTTTATTTTGGTGGTTGGGAGTGCAATTAAGAGGCATGGTCATCATCCTTTCTCTACTGCAGCACCTGGGATAGTATGGGGATCCTTTTGCAAGTAATATATAATCATTTTACTCCATTTAATGCCTCTTACAGGTGGTTGAAGGACAGATTTTGGGATTTCCATTTTCCCTTCTCTTTCCCTTCTCATTTTTCTATAAATTGGAGTGTTGGGCTCATTGTAAAGGGAGGTAGTTTTTGTAGCAAAGCTCTACCAAAATTTCTTTGGGAAGCCAATGTGTTGCAGACCCTTGTTGTGGACTCCTTGCATGGTGATCCAGGCCCTTACCTTGTAACTGATTGAATTGTGCATATCAGGAAGCAATAAAATATAAGTTTGTGGATGTATCTCCCCTGTTGTGTTTTCTTGCATTCTTCTTGCCCCTTCAACCTCTTCTTTACAAGAATATTGTCTCTATTATTATGTTCTTGCAGGGATCCATTATCATTGTGTATGTTTGAGGTACTTTTGTGAATGCATTTTGCTAGATTGTGGAGAACTATCATCACCCCTTCTAGTGTGCACTTTGCTTCTGCATCTCACGCATTTGAAAACTACTTGTTATCCAAAATTCACC
The DNA here is from genome assembly GCA_019776745.2 of Taxus chinensis. NCBI lineage: Eukaryota > Viridiplantae > Streptophyta > Pinopsida > Cupressales > Taxaceae > Taxus > Taxus chinensis. The sequence continues at coordinate 771,869,826 of CM034149.1, forward strand.
CCTCAAGGTAATTTTGATAGCATGCATCAAATTCTTTAGTCCCAAGCAATTATATTAATTCAAGGAAAAAATTCATGTTTTTGGGGTTCCCTCATATTTTTTCTAATCTCCTGTCCAAGAGGAAAACCCAGCAAGTTTTAAAAATGTGAAAAAAGTTGCAAAAAACAAGCTCGGGGCAGAAAAAATCATAAAAAATGGCTAATTCTTGGTCTCCGGGACAACCAGGACAAAAGTATGCGAGGGACGCGTGGGACGCGAAAGCGCGAATCGGCTGAAGGAAGAGTTTTTTCTCTAGGACAGCCGAGAAAAAAGTACACGAGGGACGCGAAAGCGCGAAATGGCCGAAGGAAGAGTTTTTTCTCCGGGACAGCCGGGACAAAAGTACGCGAGGGACGCGTGGGACGCGAAAGCGTGAATCGGCCGAAGGAAGAGTTTTTCATTCGGGACAGCCGGGAAAAAATTATGTGAGGGATACGTGGGACGCGAAAGCACGAAATGGCTGAAGACAGAAGAGGAAAAGTCAATGTTTGACCTGCGAAACTTCAAACGGCCATAACTTTTGACTCCGAGCTCCGATTTTCACAAAATTAGACTTTCTGGAGCGAGCACGACGTCCTCTACGCCACAAAAACTATATTTCTTATTTTTAATGCTCAAGTAGATATATTTAATTAAAATAAACATATTCAGCTCCAGTCAGTTAATGCTCATTCCCGTCAAATGACAGAAAACCCCTGCCAGACCCAAAATAGCTGCCCGCACTCAGAAGGCCATAACTTTTGCATTTCTCAACGAAATCACAAAAAATTGGTACCATTGGAATCATGGCTCCGAGCCCAATGGACAGTAATCAAGAAATTCCAGATTTGATGAGAGATTGATTTAGATTTTTAACAAAACGTGGTCGGGTTCAAAACAGTGTTTTATTTGGTAGCTGGGAGTGCAATTAAGAGGCATGGTAATCATTATTTCTCTGCTGCAGCACATGGGACAGTATGGGGAGCCTTTTGCAAGTAATATACAATCATTTCACTCAATTTAATGCTTCTTACAGGTGGTTGAAGGATAGATTTCGGGATTTCCATTTTCCCTTCTCTTCTCCTTCTCATTTTTTCTATAAATTGGAGTGTTGGGCTCATTGTAAAAGAGAGAGTTTTTGGGTAGCAAAGCTCTACCAAAATTGCTTTGTGAAGCTAGTGTGTTGTAGGCCCTTGTATTGGACTCCTTGCATGGTGATCCAGGCCCTTATCTTGTAATAGATTGAACTGTGCATATCATGAAGCAATAAAGATATCAGTTTGTGGATGTATCTTCCCCTGCTGTGCTTTCTTGCATTCTTCTTGCCCCTTTAATCTTTCCACAAGAATATTTTTCCTATTAATATGTTATTGCAGGGATCTATTATCATTGTGTATGCTTGGAATATTGTTTTGAATGCATTTTGCTAGATTATGGTGAACTGTCATCACCTCTTCTAGTGTGCACTTTCCCTCTGTATTTCACACATTTGGAGACTACTCTCCCACCCTCCTTTTCTGGTGTATCACCGCTTTAGTGTAGGATTTCATTTTATGCATTCTCTCTCCCTGGTCCCTTGGAAATTTAGATTAGAACAGTTATCTTATCCTGCATTAGAGTAGATTGTGGCAAGTAGTTTAGGAGCAAGAACCAGCTTTCTCTGGAGGTCTATCTCAAGTAGCAAGTCCCACAACTTGGAGATAGTACCCATGTTATCCAATCACACCATGAGTTCAAGTATACGCACAAGGGTGATGTGATTCGGTGATAACACTACTCTCACACCCTCCTTTTCTGGTGTATCACCTCTTTAGTGTAGGATTTCATTTTATGCATTCTCTCTCCCCGGTCTCTTGGAAATTTAGATTAGAATAGTTAGTTTCCCTTGCATTAGAGTAGATTGTGGTAGGTAGTTTAGGAGCAAGAACCAAATTTCACTGGAGGTCTATCTCAAGTAGCAAGTCCCACAACTTAGAGATAGTACCCATGTTATCCGATCACACCGTGAGCTCAAGTATATGTGCTTGTATAAACAGAAGGGTTCTGTGATTCGGTGATAACAACAATATTGGTGCAGTAGAATAAGGGATAGAGTATCCTATTGCATTATTCAGCCAAGGCCTTATGGACTATGAGGTAATATATTCATACATTGAAAAACATGTCCTTTCTGTGTTTAGAAGTTTGAAGAAATTTTGATATTTAGTGTCAAATAATAGGATTCATCTACTAGTCACACATGGTGCTATAAAATATTTTCTTTAAAACAAGGACCTCAATGAAAAAAGGACTAGCTAGGTAACCAAGGTCATGGAATATGACATCGATATTAAGGTGACCAAGTTGGTTAGGGGTAAGGGATTATGTGAACATCTAGGTTCGGGACAGTAATTTGAGTCACGTGATAGAGGAGAGGATATTTTTGTGCTACGCGGTGATGAAGAGAAATCAATCGATGTCTCACCTAATCCTTGTTGGACTTAAGATATAGTCCATTTCCTTCAAACAGGTCAAAGTATTCAAGGGCTAAGAAAATCCAAAAGAAGATATTTCAGGTTCCATTGTATCCCCTTTGTATTGGTTGATGGCATCTTGTTCAAGAAATATGTAAATGGTGTCCTCCTAAGGTGCCTCAAGATAAATCAGATAGAGAAAGTGCTACATGAATTTCATGATGGAGAAACAGGTGGCCATTTTTCCGTAAGGGTGAAAAATATTAGAATTATGAAGGCAGGTTATTATTGGCCTAACCTTTTTCATGATTGTTATACATGGATTAGGAAGTGTAAAAAGTGTTCCTTTTTCACAGGAAAAGAAAGGTTAGCAGCCCTTCCACTCCACCCCATTTCTGTAAATAAACCATTCATGTAATGGGGGATGGATTTCATTGGGGTGATTAATCAAAATTCTAGCTTGGACCACAAGTGGATTCGCATAGCCACAGATTATTTCACCAAGTGGAAAGAGGCAGTAACACTCAAATAAGAAAATGAGGCCAATATACTAGATTATTATGATAGTGATGAGGTTTAGAGTTCTGACCAACATTATATCAAATAATGCTTTGGCATTCCTAGGTGCCAAGATCACAGAGTGAGAAGTCAAAAATGGGATACAATTGAACACCTTCTCAAATTACTACCCACAAGGTAATGGGCAGGTCGAGTCCACCAACAAGAATATTTTGAATATTATAAGGAGAAATCTAGACAAGAACCAAAGAAATTGGAATGCCAAGTTGAAATCAGCCTTGTGGGATGATAAGATTACTCCCAATAAGTCAATGGGGAATTCTCCTTACAGGTTATTCTATGGAAAGGAGGCAAGCCTGCCTATATCCCTCAAATTTCGCACATTGAAGCTAATGAAGAAACTAGAACTATCTAAGTTCAAACCCATGGAAGCTAGATATACAAAGCTCATGGAGTTGGAGGAGATGAGGAACTAATCCATGTACATCATGGAGAAGGATCAAGTTTTGATCAAGAGGTGCTTGGACAAGAAGGAAAATGCTAGAAACTTCTAGGAGGGAGATTTTGTCCTTAAATGGGATGCAAACATGGAAAAACTAGGAAGACACTCAAAGTTTGATGTTATATGGAGTGGCCCTTATATGATTTTAGGCTGTAAAGAAAACAATGCTTTCCAACTATCAAGGTTAGATGGAGAAGGACTATCAATTCAAGTCAATGCAATCTATCTCAAGAATTTTTATTGAGTGAAATATCCTTCTTATACATATTAGTTTAGGAGTTGTAATTTCTCCAAGTGTTTGGAGCACATTGCATTGTTTTAGTTTAGGTTGCTTTTGTAATAAGTGCTTATGCATTCTCTACATATTCTATTTAGAATGTGTATGACATTTTCTGTTTGTATATAGTTGTGCCCTTGTTGCTCTTGCACTTTCCAGTTTCACGAAAATTTTGGTGAAGAAACAACACGTCCTCAACCAGGGTTTTTTTTAAAATGAAAATATCTAGTAGTGCTCCAGAGGTTGAAGGATAGATTTTCAAATGATGGGCTAGTTCCAGCAATCATAGGACTTCATGCCCAATGGATCCCCTAAGGTCACTGGTCTTCCAGATCAAGCAGGAAGATCATCCTGCAAGTTGCCAATTGTTATCCATTTTTTTCACCCCCTACGAAATGGAAAACTTAGCAAGTTGGAACATAGGTAGTTTATGGAAAAAGGTAAATTATTTTATAGCATGTAGGGTAGCTTGTGTGTTGGCTCAGTCGAGTTGGTTGTAAATTGCGGTGAGATGTTGAGTCACGGTGAATATTACAGTTGACAATCGAGTTTATGTCAGGCGTTTCGGCTGGTGGTTGATCGACATGGTGTGTCAACTGGTGGTTATTCAGAAAGGTGTGTCAGCTAATGGTTGGTTGACATGGTTTTTTGGTAGGTTTGGTCAGTTTATGGTTGGTCAGAGAGTTGTGTTGGCTAATGGTTTCTTGACATGGTTATTCGGTTGAGAGTTGGTCAGATAGGTGTGTCAATGCATGGTTGGTCGGCATGGTTGGTCAGTTTATGGTTGGTAGGAAAGATGTGTTGGTTGATGGTTGGTTGACATGGTTGGTCGGTTGGCAGTTGGTTAAACAGGTGTGTCAGGTGATGGTTGGTTGGCATGGTTGGTCAAATGAAGGGTTGGATTACATCCAACCTTGTTATGGAATCTCTATTGGATGGGTGATGGGTTATTTAAATGGGTGTGGTTGGCTAACAATTATACGACATAGTTGGGTGAGTCACCAAGTTGGTCATCGCGTCGGTTCATTAGCTGCATGGATGGATGGGTAGTGTGTCATACGGAAAGAGGTAGATAGTTTTCGAACTTCTTGGGTTAGATGGCCCACAATGTGAAGATGGAAACTCTAAGTTGGTCGATGACTAGAGGCATCTACGGTCACGAAGATAGACATCATCCAACCCAATGTAGTTAGAGGACCCAGATGATGGACATGTTGCAAGCCACATGAGGGTAAGTGAATGAATGACAGCACAACAACAAAAATTAATGAGGCATGACACCCATGCCCACCTGTGCAGGAAAAGTACCAAAATGAATGGTTTTCCATACCTCTTTAATGTATCATGTCCTTTGGTGACCCAAATGGCCTCTATATTGTAAAATTTGCCTCATTCTGGGGAGATTTTTCTAAAAATCAAAGGAACTCTGTCAAATTTGTTCCAAAGCTATTGTGAGCTAAAGGCCTCAAATTTGTGCTTAATGTAAAGGATTTTGTCTTGTTCTTATTATATAATGGATTGTGCATGTTTCTGAGAAATAAAATTCATGTTTTGTGGCCATTTTTTCCCTAACCTGTATGAATTTCATCTTTTGCTTTCCATTCTATGTATAAGTATATTGTGCATGTATCTATCTCTTTGCAAGGTTTATATTTTATTATTATTTACGATATAGGGATTTGAATGTTGTCTTAGACTATGGCATTTCTGCTAGTTCTCTCCTGCTAAGTTTTCTTCTTTTCCTTCACTCACTTGGATTGTCTCACCCTTTCTTGGTGCATCACCTTCACTTAAAGTAGTTTTATTTCATGCATTTTTTTATCCATGTCTCCTTAGAAAGCATTAGAATAGGATTAGTTTAGCTTTCCATTCTCTGCTCTTTGGAGGTGTTAGCACTAGGTTAGAAGAAGAATCCAAATTTCTCTGGAGGGTTATGCTACTTACAAGGTCCCAAACTAGAGGATAATCCCATGTTATTCAGGTTGCAACGATTGCCTTGTACACAAAATCACAAGCAATCAGGGGTGTTGTAATTTTGCATTAACACATACTATGAGTGGGTTAAGACCATTATACGAATTCTATACATAGCAGTTTTTATGGGACATGGTTATCCTTAGAATTCAAGAGAGAAATTAAAGATTGAAGGATACAGTATAATTGCTCCCTATACTTATTTGTCTAGTGACATCAGATCACCCAAAAAACCCAAGACTAATATCTCTTCACACATTATCAAGGAATCAGTTAAAGATTGGAGGATACAACGGAATTCCTCTCTATACATTTTTAGCCAATGGCATCGGATCACCTAAAAAACATAGGACAAGATATCCTCTTTCTACACCCTTTCTCTCATCACGGCTCAGGTGCACATGTTCCTTTTAAACTTTTCATACTTTCATTTCAGTCTTTTACATACATATACATATATATTTCACACTTGCGTTTATGACATATATACTTGCATATTTGACTTCTTTATCATCTTCTCCTTGCATTTCCAACCATGTGAGAAGTAAGAATTCAAGAACAACAATAACGAATACGACAACAACAATAATGGCATCAACAACACTTTTCACCAAACACACCATACTAACAATGCAGGTACATCACACACAACATCAACTACACACACATTTCCACCATAGGGTCACTCTCATCATCTCTTTATGTATTTTCATCTTTATTTTGCATGCTCCATCATAGTCTTGTCACTCCACATTTTTTCTAGTGCTTTGGCATGCTTTTTGCATCAATCTACATGGACATCAAGTACGCATCTCTTCTCACTTTATGTTACCAAGATTTCTACTCACCAATTTAAAGTGGGGGAAAATGTAGACATTAAATCATGCACTTTGGGTATTATTTATTCCTTGTCTTATAATACTATTCATATGGTTTTTTGAGTAAATAAAGTACTAATTAACCTCGTCTCTTGGAAATTTTTATTTGATTTCTGTCATCATTCCCGACCTCCACCACACACATGCCCAGTCAGGTTTTATTGTCTTCTTTGATTTTAGCCTTGACTGGGGATCCCAAGCTTTTCATACTTTCCTGCCATTCGGGAAACCCTAAACCTTTTCATACTTTCCCACCACTTTTTGGGTACCTTCTAGAAATTTGAGATCTTTATCTTTTTGGTGGTTGGCCTCTTCAGGGTTAATTAAAAAAATAGAACAAGAGAACCATATAAATATAAATTTATGACATGATGATGAGGGACCAAGAATTATTCACTACTATCATCCACCTAGGGTTACATCTATCAAAGGAATTTGGAGATAATTTGCATTCACTTAGCTCCATCACAAGGGACAATGCTGGCTCGTCTGCATCACACAAGAATAGGAGGGGTTTCTATTGTATTCCATCCACCATTTTACTACATTTTTACATCTAGTTATTGCTCACTAGTACAAAGTGTGACTGGCATAAGAAAACCTAAGGCAAATGATTTACAAACACACTAGAACTACATTTGGGTCTGAAATGTAGTGCATCATTTAGTTAGTAAGCCCACTGTTGTGGTAGTTGAAGTCATTCTAACCTATTCATTCGCATTCTTCTTTTTTTAGAGTTATGATAATTCTTGAGGTCTCTTACAAGTTTTTCTTTCATCTTGGATTATCAGTGACACCTAGTGCAATGTATAAAATCTGATGCAACACACAGTGAGGGTTTTTGACCCATTTCCAAACCTATGAAACTCAGGTTTTGACCTCTTACATAGACCAAAGCACCCATATTGTAGACAACAGTTCCCATAGGTTCCCCGGTCCCTCTTCAGGCACCCTAGCCCAAAGAATCATTCTAGATCTTTCCTTCTTACAACCTCTACATAGTCGTTCCTACTTCCAAATTATTATATTTATTCTACAACATAATCCAGGGAGTTTCTCTTATCAACTTAGTCATTTCCTCACTCGTCTTTCCATATTAAGGTTTTATTTTTTATTCGCTTAGTTGTTTGGGTCACTCTTCATAGTTTCTTATTAACTATACTTACATGTTGTTCTATCTTAGATTAACTATTATTATTCCACATATTAGTTACTTTTAGTTAATCACATGCACAAACTACTATTTTACTATTGATTAAACTAAAATGGAAAATGGTAATCTATTCCATCTTAATTTGATGTTATGGAAGTAGTAAATAAATGAAATAAAATGTAGTAAATATACCCAAGTAACTAAACAAGTGAAATATGAAGCCCTAATGTGCAAAGAGGGTTAAAAAATTCCTTACCTGATTCACAGATGTGTCCTGACGGTGTCACAATAGAAATCGGTTGAACAAGATGAGGAAATAACCACAGTGAGGCTCAGAAAAGTGTAGATCTGAGCTTTATGGCTAGACTAGGGTGCCTGGAGAGGGATGGGGAAACCTAGGTAACCCATGTGTATGATCTGAGCACCCTAGTCTATAGAAATGACTAGGAAACCTCCTCATAATTGTCGTTGATTGATTGCCTATGTTTCAGATTTTGTCACGTGAATGTCATTCAACTTAACTGATGTCGCTACAAATCAGAGATGAAGGAAACACCTACAAAACCAAAGCATTAAAATATTAAAAAATAAATATGCATATGAATGGGTTAAACTGTCATCGGATTCTAAATGGATGGACTTATTACTAAGCATTCGAATACATCTCACACCCAATATAGTTATAGGTGTGTGTGTGTGTGTGTGAAAATCCTACTCTATGTAATCTTGTGCTAGTCACACTTTGTGAGTAGCGAGAAATAACTAGATGTAGAATGTAAATAGATGGTTCATGGAATATAATTAATTTCCCTCCTTTGAAGTGTGATGCAGATAAACCAAATTTTGTCCCTTGTAATGGACCTAGATGGATACAAATGGAGCAATATAAGCCTTGGATGGATAGAAACTTAGGTGGAGATACTAGTGCTTAGTGCTTAGTCCCTCATTATGGTCTCATAACTTTACATTTATATGATTCTCTTGTTATAATTTCACAATTAACCCTGAAAAGTCTGACCACTAAAAATATAAAAATATCAAATAGCTAGAAAGTTACCAAAAGATGAGTGCAAAGTGAAAATAGGATCAAGGCACCAAGAAGGGATCAGGGCATCTGGGGTAGCCTAGTCCTAGCTAGGCACCCCAATCAGAGATAGGATGAATGTAAAATGATAATTCAGACTAGGAAAGTGTGGGTGAAAGGTCAAAAGTAAAAGCATAAATAAAATAAAAATATCCAAAGACACGGGTTAATTTGTACTCTTTTAACTCAAGACCCATATGAATAGTAGTATGAAACTAGGACTAAATAATTAGACAAATTGCGTGATTTAGTGACTACATTTTCCTGCACATTATGTTGGTGATTAGAATAGTCTATAAAATAAAGTAGATAGAGATGCATACATGTTATCCATCTAGAGTGATGTATAAATTATTCCAAAGGGCTAGACAAACCATGGAATGATAAAAATATGGAGCATAGAGACTAAAGATGAAAACTAATTAAAATTGATGATAGTGAACCTATGGCGAAAACATGTGTGTAGCTTCCAATGTGTGTTATTTACCTACATGTTAGTATGTTATGTGTGATGTTGTTGAAAATTTTGTTGTTGTTGTGGATTACTTGCTTCCCAGATGGACGGACCTACAAAGGACAATACGGTCAAGTAGTCAAATACACATGTATGTGTAAAAAATGCATGTATATATGTAAAAATCATGTAATGGAAGTACGAAAATGAAAAATTAACGTTCAAACCTGATCCGTGATGAGAAAATGGGTTTAGAAAGGATATCCTGTAACTTTCGGTGAAGTGCAAGTTTTTTAGGTGATCTCACGTCATTGTGGCCAAGAAATGTAGGGGAGGAAAGTCTGATGTTTCTCCAACCTGTAACGGTTTCCTTGAGAATATGAAGAGATCTTTGTGATGCCTAGTTTTTTTTGTGATCCGACGCCACTGGTCAAAGAAGTGTAGGGAGGAAATTCTTATGTTCCTCCAACCTGTAACTGCTCCCTAGAATTCTAAGGACAACATGTCCTATAAAATACACTATGTATCAGAGTTCTATAGACTATTCTGAACCCACTCGTTGTATAACTCACTGTGTCATGGGTGAAAAACAATGATAACTAAATTGTACCAGTATTGTTTTGTATACTTTGTAAACCTAAATGATGCCCCCCTTCTTTGGGGGGCATGAAATGTCATGGGTAGGAGGATGCGGCCCCAAAAGAGGACTAACAATTTAAATTGTGCCCTATAAGGGGAAGGGAATGTGCTCCATATAAACCAAGGCATACGCAAATAAGTGGTTAGGAAAACAAGTGTTAGGAGGAATACACATGCATGTAGAAAATAAGTGTAAGTTACCGTAGATAATGTGTAAGCTAGAATGTAAATAAATACACAATAAGCCAATCATAGACTACACAAAGAAGGTTACAAACATAGGACAACCACTCATGATGTCACAAGACACTCAAGTTCATAGTTGACGTATACAATAAACAAGTGTGCACACCAAAAAAATGGAAAGTTCCGCATATAATAGAAAAACAATGAAAAGAAAGTACAAACAAAAAGATAGCCATGGTAACAAGTAATCCTCCAAAACAAATGTTGCACATGAAATTACCGTTAACATGTTAGAAAGATAAAGTGTATGTCAAAAACATTCATAACCAATAATGCATTGTGCTAAGTACAAAATGAAACAATAGCACTTGTATTGTATGGAAGCGGATACCCCCAAGATCCATTGTGGAACTAGTACTTGTCAAGCATCCATGTTGCATGTAATAGTATTTTATAGGCTGCGATCACAACTAGAACAGAAAGTGAACATGCATGTGTGTATGGTAAATATAATGACATATAAGAGAAAAATCTAGCATATGTAATAAGATGAAACATGTACAAGTAAATGTAAGAAAGAATAAATATGACCAAGATATGAAGCATATTGTCGATGGATGGAATGGAATACAAGCTAGATGATAGAATCCACATGCCCCCTGAATGGATGGAATTATATGTAGTGAGATTCAAATTTTTTTCCCCCTCTGTGGTCAATAATTAACCATAAACGAGAGTGCCTCATCACGAAATGTTCAAAGTTGGTAATGTGTGTAGTATGTCATGGTGAATGCATATATGTGTTGATGATATGTGACCTAGAGATGAAGTGTATGTGGATTTGTAGCCTAAGCATATATCACGATAAGATGAGAAAAGGCGTGATGATTTATCCTAAAGCATATATCACTAAATGATGAGAAAAAAAGGTGGTGATGATGCTATAGTAGGTGATGATGTATCCTACGATGTAAATCACTACGAGATGATGGAATAGGTGACCTTTAGCCTATAACGTATCTCACTAACCTAGGAATGTCACATGATAAGAGGGATTCACTGATGAATGTGTGAGTAAAATGAGATCCATTTTTTAAGTATACCCTCAACCGTCTAGTATGGGCCATGAGACTAGATTTTGTCATAGGGTAGTGAGTGTAGCGTGTAGAATAAGATGTAGTATGTGCAATGATTAGAATTGACCATGTGATCTAAAGTGTGTAAGATGTGATGTATAATATGCAATGTAAGATGTGTATATGTAAAGTATAAACTATTTAGTATCATTAGTATGTAATTCAAGACTCATAGATGACATACTTATGATGATTGACTAATAGTATGGCTTGTAAAATATATGTGGTATGTTTATGTAAAAATATCAAAGAACTAATGATGTATATTAAATGTAGGATATAGGATGTAAGATGTATTATCGGATGTGTGAAGATATGTGTTGCATAGTAGATGTAGTGGTGAAACCATGTCATGTGGTGTGTAGAATATGCAATGTGTAATGTTTAGTTTGTAGCATATAATGTGTAGTGTGTGGGGTTCATTTGTATAGTATTCCTTCAACATTCAAGTGTGAACCAAAGCACAAGAGTGTTTCATTCGGTAATTTCAATGTTAAAGTGTAGATGGTGATGCATATGCTTGAAGTTTGGTGTATGATGATTTGAGTATGAGACACGTGCTAATGCTATTGGGAGGAATTAATAAGTACAATTCCCCCCAAGCATTTCAATGATGGATATTTATACAACAATGTGAGATGTACCATGACATTTTAGGATAGTTTAATCTCTATCGTGATAAGAATGAGAGCCAACGCAATGGTAGGCCAAAGAAATATTAGGAGCATGCGTGGTGGAATTTGAACTTTGTCTTGGCCATTAGGATTAGTTTCTTTGACCAAAGAAATTGGTTGGAGCTTATGTGGGATTGATGGCACTAAAAAATAATTATTATGAGAAGAAGGTGGACTGATTTTGAGATGTGGTTGCATAATTTGACTTGGTGGTGTTGCAGATTACTTGAGAGGAAGATGTGTTGAACTGATTTTTAAAATAGGTTACTTAGGTTGACTTGATAGCACCATAGGTTCCTTGAGTGAAGGGGGAGTGAGAGTATTTTTGAGAGGTGGTTGCATGACTTAAGTAAATTCCATAGGTGGATCTTGAGCGATGGAAGAAGAAAAATTAATAGTGATGACAGGGTGCTCATTAGACATAAACGAATCAAATTTAGGAATCCTTTGCAATGTAACAAGTGGATAGGTCTATGTAACATAACTTTGTGTAGTGAATGAGATAAAACATTAACACTCAAGATGCTTGATTTTTCATTATAAATCATACAAATAATTTTCATCATGTCCATTTATTTGATGATACTTGCAATATGGAAGACCTTGATATCTTACAAGTCGATAACTAGGATACCAATAAGTAGGGCAAGATGATTAATCGATGAGTTATGAGTTTCGAAATAATGTCTTGTTACTTAGCATTGATTATAAACTTGATAGGTGCATGAAGTGGCAATGTTTGAGGTTCACTAAATTGAACACATGTAGAATACATAGAATGAAGATGAGATTTAGAAGGAGAAAAAACATGAGTCTAAAAAACTTCCTTCACATGTTGGATTTCAGATATTAGAGATGTAATCATGGATTCCATAGTCTAAAATTTATATTGAAATAAATAATGAAGCGATTAAATGGATTTGAAAATATATTTATTGGATTTGTAACCAAGATAGTCCTCAAAAAGACAATCGAAAATAACATTGACTTGAGTAGGCAACATATTGATAGGAAAATACATATTCTCTAGTGTTTGTTAGAGAGTGTCTTTACAAGATGGGTACATTTGAATCAATTAAAGCAAAGAGACTTAACATACCTTAAGAACCATGATGGAATAATAATAAATATCCAAGAGTATTCAAATATGGGTTCACCAAAATGATTAAAATAAAATGGAAAATGGTAATCTATTCTACCTTAATCGGATGCTATGGAAGAAGCAAATAAATGAAACAAAATGTAGTATATAGACCTAAACAACTAAACAAGTGAAATATGAAATCCTAATGTGCAAAGAGGGTTAATAAATTTCTTATCTGATTCACTTATGTGTCGAGGACGGTTTCATAGTGGAGACCATCTAAAAATGAGGAGGAAATGACAACATTGAGGCTCAAAAAAATGTAGATCCGAGTTTTTTAGCCTTACTGGGATTCTTGGAGACATATGGGGTGCCTGGGGTGCCCATGTCTAAGATCCAGGAACCTTGGTCTACAAAAATGACCAGGGAACCTCCTCGGAAGTGTCACTAATTGATCACCTATGTTTTGGATTTTTTCACGTGAATGTCGTTGAACTTCAGTGGATATCACTATAAATCAGAGATGAAGGAAACACCTGTAAAACCCTAGACACAATATCAAAACCTTGAAAATTAAAGATGCATATGAAGGGGTTGGACTATCCTCAACTTCCAAATGGGTGGACTTATCACTGATCACTACACTACATCTCAGACCCAATGTAGTTTTAGGTGTGTGTGTGTGTGAAAATTGTGCCCTATGTGCTCTTGTGCCACTCACACTTTGTGATTAGTGAGTAATAACCAGATGTAGAATGTAAATAAATGGTGCATGGAATAGAGTGAATTCCCCTCCTATGAAGTGTGATTCATATGAACCATCCTTTTTTCCCTTATGATGGAGCTAGATGGATGCAAATGGACCAATAGAAGCCTCAGATGGATGCAACCTTGGGTGGAGATACTAGTGCTTAGTTCTTGGTCCCTCATTATGGTCTCATAACTTTATATTTATACGGTTATCTTCTTATAATTTCATAATTAACCCTAAAAAATATGACCACTAAAAAATATGAAAAGTTCAAATAGCTAGAAATTTCCCAAAAGATGAGTGCAAAGTTAAAAGAGGATCAGGGCACCTAGGGCACCCCAATCAGAGATGGGATGAACATAAAATGACATTAAAGACTGGGAAAGTGCGGGTGAAAGGTTGGAACTGACAACAAAAAGAAAATCAAAATGGCCAAAGACATGGGTTAGTTAGTAATATTTTCACTCAAGAACCATATGAATAGTAGTATGAAATTGGGACTAAATAATTACCCAAAAAGCGTGATTTAGTGACTATGACTATGCAACCAATTATGTTGTTATATGTATGGATCCTGAGTAAGAAAAGTATTTATTGGTGACACACTTCCTAGTCCATCTACCTATTTTTATTGTTTCTATTGTATTTATCTCTCACATTTTTCAAGTGTGCACCCAATTCTGGTCAAGTCAAATAAATCCTTTTCTTTCATTATTTCCACATTTGTCATCATTTTATCCCTAAATACTAGCACCCATTTTAGATAACAGCACCCAGGTTATCTTCTCTATTCTAGGTGCTCATATCTCTTTTGTTCTTTTCACTTATTTTGGCATTTTTGGTTGGCCTTTTTGGTTTTATCATCCTTACCTTGAGGTAATATTCAGCATGTCGTGTCACTAGTGTAAAAATTCAAGCAAGAGATCCCTATATATACACAACATAGATACCATTATAAGTGTGGGAAATTCTAAAGGAAAAACATATTTGCATAATATCAAAGGGACTACATTTTTGGGTTCATTACTTTGCATACACTACATAGGAAGGGAAATGTTCTTAATTCCATCTCACAAATTTACATTTTATTTATCTTTAGCATGCTTTCTTGGCGTTATTGGCATGAGGGTAACCTAAGGACACTATTTTACACACAAGCACACATAATTACATGGATTTTAGAATGTAGTGTATCTTAGAGTCATAATTTCATCCTTCAGTTGACCGCCGAGGTCATTCTGAATTCTCATATTGCATTTTTTGTTCGAATTTGATGTTTTTTTTAGCTTGTGCAAATATCTAGGGTTTTTTTGTGGGTTATAATTACTTCAGCCATCATCCAACAACATACAGGTGACCAATAATGAAGGATAGTGAAACCCTAGCGTCATAGAAAAAATCAACTTACAACCCTCTATGTAGTCAGAGGTGCCTATAGAAGGTCTCTAATGCGTAGACGCCCTTTCCCTGTCCCAAGCACCAACATCTAGCTCTTTTCACATCTTATAGGATTTACATCAAGTATTTAAGACAATTTTCCCAACCCGTTCATCAGTTTCTCCAATTTTGATCTGGTTCGAGATAACCTTAAATCAGATAAGTGCCCTATATCTCTTATTTTCTTGCATGGTTGCATTTATAGATTTATTATCAGTATTCAGTTGTATATCATCATAGTGAATCTGAAATTAGATTTAATTTTCATATTTAATTAAATAATTTGGTAAACCCCTCTCTTAGAAATCATTTCCCTAGGATCCACTATATCCTCATGGCTAAAAATAGTTCCTCCTCTCCTAGGCATGATATGCATCATGTTAGTGTGAACCATATCCTTGATCATGTTCATGAGGTTGAACTTCACAATCTTAACAATGCTCGATTTGATGAAAACATTCAAATATTGCTTCTTGCTAATGATCAAAAAGTTCCTACTAGTTTCTATAACTCTAGTATGGGCATTGTTTCACCTAGCCAAAACTTCACGAAATGCTCTCCTTGTTCTTCTAGAGTCATCAAGGTGGCTCCACCTTCTTCTATTCCTGTTACAACACATGATGATGCTCTTATTGATTATATTCTTAGTCTTGATTGTTCCTGTAGACAGAAAATCACTCAATTTTGTTTATTGTCTAGTCTTGGTTGCATACTACTAATCATATGATTCCTAAGTAAGAAAATTACTCATTAACCCATGTCTTTGGCCACCTTTCTTTGCTTTTTTTACTACTTTAAGTCTTGCACATTTATTTTCTGAGTCTTCCTTTTTATTCTTTGACATTTTTCATCCTAGACACCAACACCAAGCTAGGATGCCATCTCCATATGCCCTCATCTCCTCTAGGCACCCCTATGTCCTTTATACTTTACTTGCACTTTTTGGGTCCTTTCTATCCGTTTGATTATCTTATCTTTTATGTAGTTTTCATTTTTGGGTTTAATTATGAAATTCAAGTAAGGAATCATATAAATATAAAGTTACATAATAATAATAAGGGACCAAGAACTAAGCATTAGCTATCACCACCTAATATTACATCCATAAAGGAATCTAAGAGCCCCATTAAATCCATCTAGCACCATCACAAGGGACACAATGGTTGGTTCTTATGTATACACTTCATAGGAGGTAAGTTCATTCTATTCCATATACAAATGTATTATATTTCTTTACATCTAGCTTGCTATTTCCTCACTACACAAGTGTGACACATAGAAGAGCTCTCACACACACACAGAACTACATCGGATCTAAGATGTAGTGAATTTCTCAGTCTATAAGTTCACCATTGTGACAACTGAGGACAGTCTGACCCCTCATTCTGCATCTTTCTTTTTTGGGCTTTTGATGTCTATTTGAGGGTTACATTGTAGGTTTTCATTTACCTCAAAGTAATCAAAGGTGACTAAAGGTGAACAACTTGTGACACCTCAAAGGAGGTTTTCCTTTACTCATTTCTACAGACCCAAGTGCCTAGAAACAAGTCTCCAGGGCCCATAGGCACCCCTATCCCTCTCTAGGAACCTCAGTGCAGCCTTTTCCTCCATATCTAAATTTTTATGGGCTCTAGTGTGATGGAAACTGCTTCATATTTTCCACTTTTTTCAAAAAAAAATATCTTCCAGATATCTGTGAAACAAATAAGTTGTTCTACCTCTTATTTACACTTAGGGTTTTTTACTTTATTAACTTATTTTTTTTAAGTAATCACGTCTATACTTAATTGTTAATTTATTTACTTCTACAATAACAATTAGATTACGCATATATTTCATATCTATATTAATAATTTTGGTGAAGATGTGAATCAAACACACAACCTTCAATCGTAGGACATTCTATAGATCATTGTTTCAGACTTCACAATCTCCTTCAAGATCTTTTCGATGATAATAAAATTGAGATTCCAGATCCTATGTCCTCTGCACCAGTTAATAAAAAATAATAAGTGTAAAATATTTAATATTCCACTTCCAAAACATGATAAGAAAGTGGTTGGTTCCTCAGCTAATCCCATATATCACATAGTGACTCTATGCATCGAGCGATCTTGATTTCCTAGTTGCTCATACTAACATATTTCCACCATTTATTTCTTTCTCTGAATCATAATTATCATCCTACATTCTCTTATACTCACTTGCACATTTACACTTCTATTGGATCCATCCCTATCAATAACACCAAATTTGATCCATCGTGGCCTGTTTCGCGTGTTCTGCTCCACTTTTTATTTTTATTGGCTATCCACTCTCACAAATTTCATATCTAATGCATACCTCATATGGGGAATCCAAACTTTGCATTACTATTGGTCCTCTTACCATGTTTCTACCCTTCCTTGTAGCACAAACTATCAAAGGGTGTGACATGCTCTAAGGTCTCAATCAAATTTGCATGGTCTCATTCTATTATCTCCATGAATCACTTACAACTGAAGTTCATTCATGACAATAAGGTTATCACTATTAATGGTGTGCAAATTCCATCTACTCCATGGTGGCAACCTCCTCTTGAGATTTTTCATTGCATCGTTTATACCTCATAATCCCCGCAACCTATAACACCTAAAGCACAAATTGTTCCTCGCTCACTTGTTCACACACAACCTATGAGATCTCATTGCTCTACTAGTCTAGTACATCATTCTAGGTCCATCACTAAGATAGCTCATGCATATAGACGCATTTTGTTGAACATAAGTCTCCATAACCTTTGTGTTCTACTTCAACATAGGTATCCATCACCTCCACATTTTTTTCCACATAGGTGCCCACCATACACTCATCAATCACATGTATATAGGTTTATTCACCTGCATAATTTTTATCACATATACCACCACTCTTAGAGCATGGTTACATGCCTTCATCACCACAAACCTCAGGTAGAGGGCCTTCATCCTTTAATTTTATTGTACATATCATTCATCAAGACATAAAATTGGGGGGAAATACACTTATTTCTCCCCCCTAGCATCAACACGTGTCTAACACTCACATCATTTCACTATCCTAGACTTTAGCATATATATCTTCTAGCATCATCATTTCCTTATGTTTCCAACACTCTTGTTCTTTGGTTCACACTTGAATGTTGAGGGAATCCTATACATGTGAACATCACAAACTACAAATTACCTACTGTAGACACTAAATTATGCACTTTGGGTATTATTTAGTTCTGGTCTCGTACTACTATTCATATGGTTTTTGAGTGACTAAATTACTAATTAACCCATGTCCTTTGGACTTGTTTTACTTTTCTTTTTTTCATCATTCTCGACCTTCTACATATACTTTCCTAGTTTTTTTTTGTCATTAGAATGTCATTCTACCCCTAACTATGGCGCCAAGGCTAGTACTGGGGCACCACAGGCGCCCTGGTCCCATTCGGGGCACCTAATTCATTTCCTACTTTACCTCCATCTATTTGGAAACTTTCTAGCCATTTGAAATTTCTATATTTTTAGTGGTTAGCCTCTTCGGGGTTAATTATGAAATTAGATCAAGAGAAAAATATAAATATAAAGTTATGATACCATAATAAGGGATCAAGCACTAGTCACTACTATCACCACCTAAGGTTGCATCTATCTAAGGCATCTAGAGCTTCATTTGCATCCATCTAGCTCCATCACAAGGGCAAGGCTAGTTCATTCGCATCACACTCCATAGGAGGGAATTTTATTCTATTCCATCTACCATTTATTTACATTTCTACAGTTTATCTATTGCTCTCTACTTCACAAAGTGTGACTACCACAAGAGCACCAATGACATAATTTGTAGACATACATCTACAACTACATTTGGTTTTGAAATGTACTGCAACACTCAGTTAGAAATTCCACCATTGTGGCCATTGAGGACAAATTCCAACACCTTAATTTGTATATTTAATTTTTTAGGGTTTCGATGCTTGTCTTAGGGTTTTGCAAGTCTTCTCTCTCTCTCTCTCTATAGTTCTCAGTGACATTCAACATAGTCCAGCAATATCAACGTGATAGGAAGCAAAGGCTTCATATCACCTAATGACCCTATAAATTTTGTTTTTGGACATTATATACAGACCAGTGTTCCAAGATCTTAGACCAGGATGTCCCATGCACCCCCATCCCTATGTACCCCAATCTGCTCAAAAAACTCAGATCGTGACTTTTATGGAAAGTTCAAATCATAGTGGTTATAACAATCCTAACCATATAATTATCTCAACAACACAATTAACCACTTAGCTCACTAGAATAAATGTAAGATATTTCTAACTATAGTACATTTATGTTTTACCTAAAATTCTCCCCCTTAATTTTACATTTGCTCAAGGGATGATTTAAGGAATTCTCTGAACAACTAAAACTGTTGTCACATGAAAGTTATTTCATTAAACTATATCTGCCTCCTTGTTCAGATGTTGGGAAAATCTATTTGGGTGAACCTGTACTCTATTTTCATGACAATTAAGTGGATCATCATCCTGAATTTCCTCCATTCAAAACAACTAAAGTTGCAACAAATGTTAGCTTTTTCTAATTTACATAAGAGGCATCCGAAAAGTTTTCAATATGTTCTTCAAACATGGTACCATTGTGTAGACACTGTTAGCATATCGTCCTATATACTGATACAGTGCCACATGAGAATAAGTAAATATCATTTTATCATTTTTTACTAAGAATAGGTCTTTATGACATTTCCCATCTAATCAACCCCTATGTCGAGGTCAATTCAAGCTACAAATTTCTTTCATTTCAGAAGATAAAACTTATAGGCTATCCCAATCCATGGTGAAATTATATACTGTTCAAAACTAAAATCCATTTATCTTAAGGATGCTTCAATACGTCTTGATGAAGTTATGGCGGGGCTTCGGACAGTGCTCTGTTTTCATTTATGTTTGCATACCATTTCACGGATTAGTGAGCCCCAAGTCATACCATTACTCAAAAACGTAAAAAATTTAATCCATCCCAATACTAGATAGTGGCAACTGACTTCTCACCATTGAGAAAAATCCTATAGTCAATGAATTGATCACTTTTCCAAATCCTAGTCAAATTATTATCCTCCTTATAGGCGTTATAAAAAATATCAAGAGCAAGTCCATTGAATTTTCAATGTATAATTAGCTAATCAATGGCCATTTTTTAAAAACAATAATAGTATTGTTAGAAACTAGATTCTGGATGATACGAATCATATTACATACATTTTTTTCTAATTTTGAGTTTATCTCATTTCATTATCACAACAAGTTGATGTTGCATGTTGTTACCTATACAATAATGTACGTCCACTTAGACTACTAAAACTGCTCCTTCTACACCTAATGAGCATCAAACTACTTCTTCTCATGTTCCTTCTTCAGTCAGTCAAATGTTTCTTATTCAACTGATTCCAACTAAGTAATAACTTTTCAAGGTTTTTCTTTCATTTCCTCCTCCTACATAAGTAATCTAAAGGGTTACCTAATAAAACTACGTAACCTACTCTTAATGTTTTTCTAACTATTCCTCCAGTCTTCAAGGTATTTGCGACATCACCAGGTCATGCTCAACAACCACCTCCTATAGTTAAAATTGTAATTATGCAATCCATGATTATAGACCATACCTATGTCAATTACTGGGGACCTAAATGAAGCTTACTATGATGATGAACCATTTACATGGTAACACTCCTCTATCCCCTCAGCATCCCATCACTTTTTTAAAATCAACTACTACTTACACTGATCCACTTAGTGTATTTTTACTAGACTTCCATCACTTACATATTTGAGGGGCATAGCATTCACACATTCCCCCCCACCTCATCTTAGCATCAACTGATCTCTAAGTTTTGCATTATCATACATCAATCTCCTAACATAGGCATATTCATCTACACTTTGACATCATCATTACTCGATGACACACTCTTGTGCTTCATTTCACACATTGACTGTTGAGGGAATACTACACATGAACCCCACACACTACACAACATGTATTCTACACATTGTATCATCTCTTGACACATCTTATTTCATATTTCTTATGTCTTACACCCTACAATTAGTGTACATCATTTCTACTATTGTGCATCTTACATCATACATATTCTATTACATCATACCTATTCTACAGTAACTATACTAGTATTCATCATACATATTTCAAACTCATGTTTTCTACAAGTCTAGCATTATGTATTTCTTCATCCTACATACTACATAACGTGCACCTTAAAATTTTATTCCATCCACACATTTTTCATTTCCACATACACATTGCATATCACACATTTTACACATCACATAGTCATCTTTTATCATCACATATACCACATTTTCTAGTACACATTGCACTCCATACCCTATGATGCACTCTAGTTCCTCAATCCATACTTTATTACTAAGGGTTTACAAATCAAATAGACATTTTCATTATACTCATGTGTTCATCATTCAACCTTTTATATTGCGAAATTTTTAGGTTAGTGAAATATACTATAGGCTAAATGGTCACCTATTCCTTCATCTTGTAGGGATATACACTTTATTATAAATCATCACTCCTATGCTCATATTTTTTTTAATATATGCTTCGGCTACAAGGTCACAAACACACATCATCTCTAGGTCACATATCATAACCACTACGCATACACACTCATCATAGTGCATTAGACACAACACACACTTTGACAATTTCCTAATGACGCACTCTCATTTATGGTTCATTCTTGACTATTGAGGGGGAAAACCAAATGAACCTCACTACATACAACTTCATTCACTCAAGATACACACGTCTCCTATCATCCATCTTGAATTCCATTCCATTCATTCTTAGTGTGTTACATATCTTAGTTATTTTTACTCTTGCTTGCATTTTCTCATCCATGTTCACTTATTACACATGCTAGATAGATATTTCTTATGTCATTATATTTACCATACACACATACGCATCCACATTTTTCTCTATTTGTGATAAAAGATACAGGTCTCTTACACGCAACATGGATTTTCACCTCCTAACCATACTACAATGATTGTTGGGGGCATCCACATTCGTCTCTTACGGGTGTTATTATTTCAATTTGTACTTAGCACACAAATTTCTTGATTATACATGCTTTTGACATATGGGTTATCTTTATAATATTCTTAACAAGTGCTTCATGTGCAACATTTACGTTCCAATATTACTTGCTTCCATGACTATCTATTTTTTTCCTACTTTTGTTTGTCTCTTGTTTGTTATTGTATGGGGGAATTGCCCTTTGTTTGGTGTGCACACTTGTTTGTTTATATGTGGCCACTATGGCCTTAACTATGTTGCAACATCATAATTAATGTCCCATATTTGCAACACACTTTAGTGGTCTATGATTGGATTCTTTCCTGTTTACTTGCTTTATATATTTTACATTGTTTGGTATCTTACAGTTGTCTTCTACATGCATCCTTGTTCATACTAACACTTGATTTGCTAGTAAATTTTTTGCATGCACCTTGGTTTCTACAAAGTGCATTACCTTCCCCCAGTAAGGCAAAATTTATGTGGTCAAACCTATTTTGGGTCCGCATCCTCCTATCCATGATATTGCATGCGCCCCTAAAGAGGGGATGTCACCATTTGGGGATTACACCCTGCACAACACTCTCTACCAAAAAGTTCAATTTAGTTTTCTATCCTTAAAATTGTGGGTTATACACCGAGTGGGTTTAGACCATTCTACAAATTCCATACATAGTGGCTTTTATAGGGCATGGTTATCCTTAGCATTCTAGGGAGAAATTACAGGTTAAAAGATACATCGGATTTCCTCCCTACACTAATTCAGCCAGTAGCGTCAAATCACCTAAAAAACTAGCTAGTACAAAGATCTCTTCATACATTCTTAGGGAAATAGTTACAGGTTGTAAAATAATTCATAATTTTTCCCTAAAATTCTTCGGCCACAGTGATTTAATATCTCCCAAAAAACTTGCAGTTACATGATATTATCTTCTACACCCATTTTCACTCATCACGGATCAGGTGCACATGTTCTTTTTACATTTTTTATACTCCCATTTACAGTACATGTTCATAGGTGTGTGTGTGTGTTTGTGTGTTGTGTGTGTGTGTGTGTGTGTTTGTGTGTGTTTGTGTTTGTGTGTGTGTTTACACATATATACATGCATATTTGACTACTTGATCATCTTTTCCTTGCAGGCTCGTCCATATGATAATAAATCAGTCAACAACAACAACAACAATGGGGCCAACAACAATAACATTACGTTCCAACACACACCTCATAATAACATGCAAGTACATCACATACATCATGGCAACTACAATCGCATTTCCACCCTAGGTTCACTCTCATCACTTGTTTCTCTTTGGCATCTTTAGTCTCCATGATCCATCTTTTTTTTCATGCCACGCTTTTTCTAGTCCTTTAGTATGCCTTCTACATCATTCTACATGGACATCAGGAATTCATCTTTATCTACTTTATGTTATTGAGATTTCCGATCACCAACATAAAGTAAGGGAAAATGTGGACAATAAATCATGCATTTTGATTATTATTTAGTCTTGGTCTCATACTACTATTCATATGGTTTTTTAGTGAAGAAAGTACTAATCAACCCATGTCCTCTAGTCCTTTTTAATTTTCTTTCTTTCGTCATTCCCAAACTTCTACATATACTTGCCCAGTCTATTTTTTTCATTCCATGTCATTCTACCCCTAACTAGGGCACCCAAGATAGTACTGGGGCACCTCAGGTGTCCTGGTCCCATTTGGGGCACCCTGATATTTTTCCTACTTTGCCTCCATCTTTTTGGAAATTTTTAGTTGTTTGAGCTTTCTATATTTTTCTGGTCTATCTCTTAGGGATTAATTAAGAAATTAGATCAAGAGAACCATATAAATATAAAGTTATGAGACCATAATGAGGGACAAAAGCACTATTCATTACTATCACATCCTAAGGTTGCATCTATCTAAGGCATCTATAGCTTCATTTGAATCCATCTAGCTCCATTATAAGGGACAAGGTTGGTCCATTTGCATCAAACTGCATAGGAGGGAATTTAATTTTATTCCATCCACCATTTATTTACATTTTTATATCTAGCTATTGCTCACTACTTCACAAAGTGTGACTGATATAAGAGCACCTAGGGTGTAAATTTCACACCCACATCTAGAACTACATTTGGGTGTGAAAGGTAGTGCAAAACTTCAGTTAGTAAGTTCATCATTGTGACTAGTTGAGGACTGTCCAACCCCTTCATTTGCATATTTCTTTTTTTAAGGTTTTTGATGCTAGTCTTAGGGTTTTGCAGGTCTTATCTTCTCTATATATATATATCACTATACTATCTCTATCTGATTATCAGTAACATCCAACACAATCTAGCAACATCAACATGATAGGTAGTGAAGGCTTCTCAATACCTAGCGACCCTATAAATTTTGAATCTGGACCTTCTGTATAGACCAAGCCGCCCAGATCTCAACCCAGAATGCCCAACACACCCCCATCCCTCTCACAAGCATCCCAGAATCCACTGGGAATTTCTCAGATCTGCAAGTTTCCTGGTCTCGGCATATGTTCGTTTCTTCCTCCTTTTTTATTCAATCAGCTCTGCAAACATAGTCCAACGAGGTCGTTAGAAACTCAACTAAGCTCCTTTCTAATTCTTCTTTAGCATATTTAGGGTTTCACTATTTCTCACTTAGCCTAGATATTTGGGTAACTTTATTTATATTTATTTAGCTGTCATTTATTGTATGTGCATTTTAGTTAGATTAAACTACCATTAGGCCCTCATATTCCCTTTTTGTTTAATCACCTACGACAGGGTACCCAGGGCTTACACCATATACTCTTCATACATATCAAACAAAACATACAACTACACACTCGACATCTTCGCAATATACAACTTATGCAATAGGAAACCCCACTATCAATTTCCTATATGACACGTCTCTTTTGCAAATAATCAACACAAACATCTTACACAATCTACATATTCACATAACATTACCTATTCAACACTATCACGTGTGACGCAACACGTAGGATCATATACTCATGTCATATTTTCAATCAATCTCTTTCGCTGGTTCCACCTATATAAAATCATAACACATTAGACATCTACAATTTACACATCTCAATAGATCTAAATCACCCACACAATTCCTCGTGTCTATAATCAATTATTTTTGCAAACAATTTGTATATTGCCCATTTAACATATATCCCTAACACGATCAACAACAATCATTACCCTATGATACACTCTAGTCGTGTTGTCCATACTCGATTGCTAAGGGTGTCCATCTCAAATGGACCTAATCACACTCACATGTTTAATCTTATAATTACTCATTCAATTTCACACCTACACTCTACATGATTTTCAATTTAACGATCATATCTTTCTTGAACATACATTTCCAACCATTTCTTTGTGACATACTCTCATTTCCAATTCATTCTTGACTGCTAAGGGCACATAAAAAAGGTTAACCTCATTGCGTACATACACATTCACTCGGGAGGCATGATGTTTGTATCATTCACACTTCATTCCATTCCATCTCATCTGTAGGATACTACATATCTTAGTTGTATTTACTCTTACTTACATTTATTTGTTACATGTTCACCTTATTACACATGCTCGATAGATATCTTGTATGTCATTATCTTTATCATACACACATGCACGTTCACTTTTTTTACTAGTTGTGATCGCATATTTTACATATTTATACATGCTTGGTAGGGATGGTTGGCACAACACCTAGTACCCATCCCATAGAGGCTCCTAGTGCATCCAATTTTGTACACTACATGAGTGTTATTGTTTCATTATGTTTCATAACACATTACTCTATCAAATTATACACACTTTAACATATTTTTTATGTTTCTAACATGCTAACGGGTGCTTCATTTTAAGATGATATTGAAAGTTATGCAAGGCTATTTACTAAAACATGATTGTCTATTACATTGATTTTCATTGTTTATCATTGTTTTCTCTTGTCTACAGGCTTTGCCCGTTTTATTATGTGCACACTTGTCTTCTTACGGCCACTTAGGCCTTGATTTTCTTGTAACATCATGAGTGGTGTCCCATGTTTGAAACACATTTTTCATGGTCTACATTATCTTATCTTGTGTTTTACTTACATCTTAACTTACATTATGTATCCTTAGCGTACATTTTTTCTTATACATGCATGTTTTTATTTGCTTGTACTAAAACTTGTTTCCTAGCCAATGTTTTAACGTGTGCCTTAGTTTCTACCAAGCACACTCCCTTCCCCCTATTAGGCTCTTTTTTAGCATAGTGGGTCGGTCCTCTTTTGGGCCACATACTCCTTTAACGACATCACATGTACCCCAAATGAGGAGGGCATCATTTGTGTAAATCAGTCACCGCATATAGCATTATACATAGCACAACACAATACCAATACAACATGAGTTGTCAATTTTAGATAGGGATCATCCAATCACATTTGGGTACTAGTATAACAAATTTCCTTTCTAGATGTTTGTAACTAGCTGGGTAAATTAAATAGTTCTTCGGCATGTCATAGAGGCGCTAATGACAACGAAAAGCATCCTTTAGCACTAGGACTTTACATTGGGGGAATTTACACACCATCTACAGTGGTGTTGCATATTCCGATGAGTAGTTAAAGATTAGAGGATGACACTATACTTTCCTGTCTACACTACTTCTTCCATGGCATAGGATTGCCTAAAAAACCAACATTTCATAGTGCTCTAAAACTTTCTGGAAGCATTTAACAGTTGGCAAGTGATATTATGCATTTCTTCCCTATACTTATTCTTCCATGGTTTGAGATCACCCAAAAAAATCACACTTTATTGACATTTTCAGGATCCTTTCTACACTCTTTTTCTCATCATGGATCAAGTGCACGTGTTCCTTTTTTTTTAAATCAATATTTTTACATACATTTTACACATATACACCGCATATTTGACTACTTTTTCATTATTCTCTTTGTAGTTCCATTTGTATAGGAAGTGGTAGTCAACTCTATTTCACAACATCATCAACACCAACGATAACATTGACATCATCAACATGTACATTGAAACATATACACATGTGTTTCCACCCTAGGTTCATATTCATAATCACATTTTACATTTTCTCCTCCTTAGCATCCATGTTTCACACTTTTTATCACTCCACACTTTGTCTCAACCCTTAGCACTCTTTTATCATCAATCTACATTTGGTTATTGTGTACGGATCTCTGTCTACTATATGTTACTGAGCTTTCTGATCACCAACATAAAGTGTTGTTGTGGTTAGACCAAACCGGTTGTACAAATATATATCAGATTAAAGTATACAAGTAATAAACGCATAAATAACTAACAGCAGAAAATACACAAGATATAATGTGTTTCACCCAGTGTGGGCTACATCCACCAAGTAACAACCAATACATTATTTTAGATGTTGTACAATTGAAGAACTACAATCTTCCAAACCTTACACGATGTACAGTAATTTTCCTCTCACAAGATTCTCTAAGCTCTCACCAAGAATTCCTTCTTAAAATAATCACTTCCTTTTTTACCTCTAACCCTATTTTCCTATCTTATATAATCCTATACAAACTTAGGGAACTTTAGCCATTCATTTACAACCATCAGATGAACTTTATAAAAAAATATTAGATCTTTCCTGTGACTTAAATATAAAAAATCACGCATAGGAAACTAATGTCAGTTAGTATCTAGGTGACTGAAACCAGTCATCCAACCAATGTTAGTTACTATCTAAAATTACAAGTTGTAAATAATCTCCTTTGTGAAGGAATTTAGCTCCACAATCTCAAAAATCTCCAACTTATGGATAAATTGTTGCATTATCCCGTACATAGCTCCATCCTTAGTTCCTCTCCTGGATTTATTTCTTCCTCTTCAAGTCTCAAACTTGAAGACCAACTAAAATGGAGTGTAGATCTAACTTATCCTTTGTCAACGGCTTCATTAGCATATCTGCAGGGTTATCATTCATATGAATTTTCTCTAACTTCAACTACCCATCCTCTAACACTTTCCGTATAAAGTGATATCTCAACTGAATGTTTTTTCATTCTTGAATGAAATTATGAGTTCTTTGCCAAATGAATTACCCTTTAATTATCATTATACAATATGCAATCCTCTTTCTCCTTTCCCAACTCTTCCATGAATGTTCTCATCCATATCATCTCTTTTCTAGCCTCTCTAGCTGCAACATACTTGACCTCCGTAATAGACAAGGCCACAACCTTCCACAATCTCTAAATCTATCTAACTATCATCTAACCTACTATGAATACATATCTAATGACGCTTATCCTACCATCCAAATCTCCAACCATATTTGTATCAACATAGCCCCTTAAAGAAGAATTTGGCCCTCCATAACATAACTGCATGTTGGATGTCCCTCTCAAATACCTAAGAATCCATTAGACTACTTTCCAATTCTCTTTACTTGGATTGACCATAAATCTGCTCATAACTCCCACTGCATGTGCAATGTTTTGTCTTATATATACCATAGCATACATAATACTTCCAACTACTGAAGTATATGGAACTCGTGCCATGTACTTGACCTCCTCATGTGATGTAGGACATTGATCTTTTCATAATTTATAATTTTCAACACCTTACTAATATAATCCTCATGAGACAAATACAATTTCATGTTCTTCATGTCTTTGTGAATTTGCATAACAAGGATTTTCTTTGTTTCTCCAAAACCCTTCATTGCAAATGTGTGAGATAAATTTTCCTTAAGCTCACCAGTGTCATGCATTCTAGATCTTATAATAAGCATATCATCCACATACAGTAACAAAATAATATAGCTTCCATTTTCAATATTCTTGAAATAAATACAATGGTCAGATCGACATCTCATATAATCATGATCATGTATAAAATTCTCAAATCTCATATATCATTTCCTTGGAGCTTGTTTGAGCCCATACAATCTCTTTTTTAACTTGTGCACAATTTTCTCCTTACCCTAGACTTCATAACCAAGCGAGGTATTCATATAAATTTCTTCCTGCAAATCACCATGAAGGAAATTCATCTTAACATCAAGTTGTTTTAAATGAAAATATTCTATTGTAACTAAACTCATAACAATACAGTTTGAAGTCATTTTAAGAGTAGGATAAAATATCTCACCTAAATCAATACCTCGTTTTTGTGCAAACCCTTTTACCACAAGTATTTCTTTGTATCTTTTCTATTCACCCTCTTCCTCTTTGATCCTATAAACCCATTTATTATGAAATGTCCTCTTACCTACTAGCAGCTTGACCAAATACCATGTTTATTTTTGTTTCAAGGAATCCATCTCCTCATCTATGTCATTCTCCCACTCCATGTGGGTATCCTATTACATTTATTCTTCAAACTTTCTGGTTCACCACTATCACTCAATAATAAATAAAATAATGAAGGAATAAATATTTCTATAGGTTTACTTACTCTTTGAGACCTTCTCACAGAAATTAGGGGTGTTTGAGGCTCATTCTAGACCTCCTAGACATTCGTGTCCAAATCTGACAGTGACTGACACCACTCACCTGTAACTGATGTCGTTTCCCCTATAGCCAATGTTGGTTCACCTAACTGACGTCGTTCTTGCTTTGATCAACACCACTCACCTTGATAAATGTTTGTGTCTGTGGAATTTTGTTTTAAATCTCAAAATGCATTTTATTTCACAAACTCTTCACCCGGTTCATTCTTAGGTACCAAGACTTGATCCATATACATTCTCTTTTCATTCCAATCAATGTTACGACTCCTAATAATCTTAGCATCTTCTAAATCCAAAAATCAGAATATAAAATCACCATAACCATAACCAATGAAAGTGCATCTCTTTGATTTATCATCCAACTTCTTATTTTCTTTATAAAAATGCACAAAATATTTTGAACCAAATACTCTAAGAAAATAAATATCTACCTCTTTTCCAGTCCATGCTTCTTTTGGTATTCAACCATTTAGTGCACTTGAGGGGCCACGGTTAATCAAATAGACCACTATATCTACTTCTTTTTTCCAAAACTACAAGGGTAATCTAATATATATCCTCATGGTTCTAGTGTTTTCCATAATAGATTTGTTCATTCTCTCAACCACTCCATTCTCATGTGGATTTATAGGAACTGTTATTTCTCTATGTATTCCATTAACTAAACAATAATCATTGAAAAATTTGCTACATTAATCACCACCATTTTTAGATCTAACGCACTTCAACTTCAAATTAGTTTGATTTTCTACAAGGGATTTCCATATTTTATAAGTTTCAAGAACATTAGATTTATGTTTAATACAATGAGCTCATACCTTTCTTGTGACATCATCAATGAAAGTCGCATAGTATTAGGATCCTCCATGAGAATCTACTTGGGTTGGTCCCCACACATCTTAGTGTACAAGCTCCAATTTATACTCCTTTGTTGGCCCAACTTTAAGAAACCTCACTTTATTTTATTTTCCAAATATGCAATGCTCACATAAATCAAGATCTACATCTTTCAAATCTGATAACTTACCCTTTTCCTGTAAGATTTGCATTCCCTTCTTACTCATATGGCCTAGACGATTATGCCACATGCTTGCATCTGAATCTAAAGTAGATAGCACAGGATAGGAATCAATAATAAAAGTAGACAAATATAATGTCCATACCTTCTTGCCTCTTTCTACAATAAGAGATCCCTTGAAAACTTTCCAAGAATCATTTGTGAATGTAACCATGCATCCATCTTCACCTAATTGTCCTACATAAATAAGATTTCTCCTTAGGCTTGGCACATGTCTCACATGTTTCAATACCCATGTTTTTCCATTTTGCAATCTAATATGACCTTCACCTTTACCAGTAATATTGCATGGTTCATCATCTCCTAAATAAACCTGCCGAAAATTACCTGTTATCACCAAATCACAACACCCTTCTATGGTTTATACAAGCGCATATATTTGAACTCATGATGTGATTGGACAACATGGGTACTATCTCCAAGTTGTGGGACTTGTTACTTGAGATAGACCTCCAGAGAAAGTTGGTTCTTACTCCTATACCTACCACAATCTACTCTAATGCAGGGGAAACTAACTATTCTAATCTAAATTTCCAAGGGAACAGGGAGAGATAATGAATAAAATGAAAGCCTACACTAAAACAGTGATGCACCAGAAAAGGAGGGTGTGAGAGTAGTCTTCAAATGCGTGAAATACAGAAGAAAAGTGCACACTAGAAGAGGTGATGACAGTTCTCCATAATCTAGCAAAACGCATTCACAACAATGTTTCAAACATACACAATGATAATGAATCCCTGGATGAACATAATAATAGACACAATATTCTTGTAATCAAGGTTGAAGGGGCAAGAAGAATGCAAGAAAACACAGCAGGGGAAGATGCATCCATAAACTTATATTTTATTGCTTCCTGATATGCACAGTTCAATTACAAGATAAGGGCCTGGATCACCATGCAAGGAGTCCACAACAAGGGCCTACAACACATTGGCTTCATAAAACAATTTTAGCAGAGATTTGCTACCAAAACTACCCTCCTTTTACAATGAGCCCAACACTCCAATTTATAGAAAAGATGAGAAGAGAGAGAGAGGGAAAAATAAAAATCCCGAAATATGTCCTTCAACCACTTGTAAGAAACATTAAATGGAGTAAAATGATTATATATTACTTACAAAAGGCTCCCCATACTGTCCCAGGTGCTGCAGCAGAGAAAGAATGATGACCATCGCCTCTTAATTGTACTCCCAACCACCAAATAAAACACTATTATGAACCTGGCCACGTTTTCTAAAAAATATCCATCAATATCTCATCAAATCCATAATTTATTTATTTCTACATGTCGGGCTCAGAGCCATGATTCCAATGGTACCAAGTTTGTGTGATTTTGTTGAAAAATGCAAAAGTTATGGCCTTCTGAGTGCGGGCAGCTTATTTTGGGTCTGCAGGGGTTTTCTGTCATTTGACGGGGAATGAGCATTAACTGACTGGAGCCGAACATATTTATTTTAATTAAATATATGGCCATTTGAAGTTTCTCAGGTCAAACATTGACTTTTCTTCTTTTCCTTTGGCTAATTCGGCTTTTGGTGTCCCTTGCGTCCCACGCCGTACCTTTGTCCCCGGCTGTCTCAGATGAAAATCTCCTGCTTCAGCCGATTCGGGCTTCCTTGTTCCTGTTTGTGGCTTTTTCACCTTTTCACATCCCACCTCATGTACTTTTGTTCCAACTGTCCTGGACTTCCTGGGACAAATATCTCCGAACCACGCCGAAATGGATTGTCTGTCAGAAAAATCGGCCGATTCGCGTCCCGCACGTACTTTTGTCCCGGCTGTCCCAAAACCACGTGAAACAAAAACTTGACGATTTTCCTTACTTTCGGCCATTTCAGATTTTCACGTCCCGATGTCCCAACTATCCCGTGGACCTCCTGGGAAAAATATGTTCGACTTCACTGATTTTCTTTGTATTTCATCTCCAATCTTGGTACGACGAACCTCGGTATGACCCGCATTGGTACGACCCAAACCCTCCAAACCCGAAATGCCTTAAAAACAATCCTGCAACCTTATTTTTCACATTTTTTCCATTTTTTCTAACTCGTTGGGATTTCTTCTTGGATGGGAGAGTTAGAGAGAAGCCAAGGGGCCCCCAAAAACATGATTTCGGGCCTTGAATCAATCTAATTGCTCAGGACTGAATAATTTGATGCATGTTATCAAAATTACCTTGAGGGTGAATTTTGGATAACATTACCCTAGACATAATTTCTAAAATAACCCTTATTAGGGGTAGCATGGAAAGAAGATTCTAAATATAAAACCCATAATTCAAGATTGCATCTTGCATTACCTCTGATGTTACATTTTCCTCTTTACCTTTCATTAGTACATTATCTTTTTTTTTTCTTTAAACAACAATCCTTGTTTTCAGTCCTTTCTTTCCAAAATTCCTATATTCGTTTACCTCTGATTTCCTTGCATTCTTAGACTTTGATTTCCCATTACTCTTGCTCTTGGATCTCACTTTTTTCCTTCCTCTTCTATCTACATTCAAAGCATTCCTAGATGATGATTATCTTGAATGTTTCTTGCATATTTATTCATTGAGAATTATACCAACCACATCATCAAACTTCAAAATATTAGTACCAACGTTGAATTACGAACAAAAATTACCAAATTATCCCAACTATCTAGAAAAGAACACAAGAATAAAAATGCTTTCACTTCATCCTCAAAAGGGATATTAACCGATTTTAATTGATTTACAATAGAATGGAAATCATTCAAATAATTAGACACATATCCACCTTCTTACATTTTAGAATTTAACAATTTCTTCATCAAATAAAATGTATTTGATGCACTTGTTTTTTCATTTAAATTAGATAAATATTTCATTCATTCTACTGTTGTTGCTTCTTATTTTATATTCAAAGCCACAGATGCTTCCACACTCAATATTATAGATCCCAGATCCTTTCTGTCAAGAATCTTCCATTCTTCATCATTCATCTTTGTAGGGCTTGTCTTATCATCCAACGGTAAATATTGATCTCTTTGATACAGATAATCCTCCACTTGCATCTTCCATACCTGATAATTAGGGCCTTAAAATTTCTCCACTTTGTATTTACTATCTTATGTCATTGTTGTGCTCCCACTCAATCAGAAATCCCTCTGTGAGTAAATCTATCAACACACACAACCCTCAAACAAATCTCTTATACCAATTGTTGGGGTTAGACCAAACCAGTTGTACAGATATATATCAGATTAGAGCATACAAGCAATAAAAATAGAAATAACCAACAGAAGAAAAATACATAAGTTATAACGTGGGTCACCTAGTGTGTGCTATGTCCACAAAGAAATAGTTAATATATTATTCCGGAGGTTATACAATTAATGATATGTAATATTCCACACCTTACACGATGTAGAATAATTTTCCTCTCACAAGCTTCTCTAAGCTCTCACCAAGAATTCCTTCTTATACTAATCACTTACTTTTTTAGCTCTAACCCTAGTTTCCTAGCTTATATAATCCTATACAAACTTAAGGAACTTTAGCCATTCATTTACAATCATTAGATCAAATTTATAACAAATATTAGATCTATTTTCTGTGACTTAAATATAAACAATCACGCACAGGTAACCGATGTCGGTTAGTATCTAGGTGATTGACAACGATCAGCCAACCGATGCCTATTACTATGGGGGAGAATGTAGACACAAAATCACACACGTTGGGTAATTATCTAGTCCTAATTACATATTACTATTCATATAATTCCTAAGTAAGAACAATACTAACTAACCTGTGTCTTTGGCCACCTTTCTTTTCTTTATGTTGATGTTTTGAGTTTTTTACCTTTATTTTCTTAGTATTATTTTTTACTCTTTGTAATTTATCATCATAGACACCAACGCCCATCCAGGATGCCACAGTTAGGAGCCCTCATCCCCTTTGGGCACCCTTATCCTCTTTATACTTTACTCACATTTTTTACGTCCTTTCTAGCTGTTTGAGCATTTTTTTTTTCTAATTTTCCTTTTCAGAGTTAATTATCAAATTCAAGAAAGAGAAATCATATAAATATAAAGTTATGTGATCATAATAAGGGACCAAACACTAAGCATTAGCTATAACCACCTAAGGTTACATCCATCAAGAAATATAAGAGCTCCATTGCATCCATATATTACCATCACAAGGAACACAATGGATGGTTCTTCTGCATACGATTCATAGGAGGGAAGTTCAATCCATTCCATGCACACATCTATTACATTTATTTACATAAATCTATTGGCTTGCTACCAAGTGAGACACACACAAGATCCACTTAGGGCACAATTCCACTCTCACACACACATAACTACATTGGTTCTAAGATGTAATGCAATGCCCAGTCATAAGTTCATGATTGTGATAGATGAGGATAGTTTGATTCCTCTATCTGCATCTTTCTTTTTTAGGATTTGATGTCTATTTGAGGTTTTCGTAGGTTCATTCTTCATTACAGGTTTCCAGCGACCTCAGAAATCTTGGTGCTTCCTCGGAGTGATCAAAGGAGACTTAACGAGAATAAAATATGACAACTTAGAGGAGGTTTTTTTATCATTTCCGAAGACTCGGGCACCTAGAAATAGGTCTAGGGTGCCTACAGGTGCCCATGTCCCTCTCCAAACACCACGGTCCAGCTTGTTCCTCGATATCTACATTTTTATTGGCTCTAAGAATGATGTTTAATACTTCATCTTTTCCAATTTTCCAACTCTGCGCATCTTCTAAATCTATGCAAAATAGCTTACTCATTCTACCTCTTCTTTTGCACATAGGGTTTTTAGTTTATTGCTTAGTTTTCTTATTAATCATTGTTATACTAAATTGTTCATTAATTTACTTCTAAAATAGTGATAAAATTAGGCATATATTTCATATTTATCTTAATCAATTCCACTATGGACAGAAATGATGTTACTATATAATGTTACAGATGTAAATGTGCATGTTTCTAATGTTAGTCAAGGGGAATGAAAAGCTATATCTCATGTATCTTTTATTTCTAAAAATGGCTCCAATGAATGTAATGTTGAATCTCATGATATTCTCCTACTACCTCTCTATATTTTGATGACTCTCTTGATGAAATACTTGTATATGAAGCATAGTTTTTCTGATAGTGATAATGATTATGTTTCTAATCATGAACATGTTAGTGAAGATGTTATTTCTCTTAAGACCGTTGAATGTGAATTTTCCATTCCACTTTCTTCTACTTTTGAGATTGTTTCCAATAGTATCCATGATGATTATCCCACTTCTAAAAGTTCACCTCTTATCATTTCTTATGATTTTATTCCTATTACTGTTAGTGTAAAATTAAATCACCCTTTGAATTCCTGCAAGTAATTTGACTAGGAAATCGTTGTAATTTTCTAACATGGGATTGTCTCAAGGTGTATAACTCTACAATTGAGACAAACCTCCAGAGAAGGTTGGTTCCTCTACCTATTCCTAATGCTAAAACTACTCCTAGAAAAGGAAATGTAATTATCCTAATACTAACCTATGATTTCCAAGGAACCAAGGAAAAGAGAGATGCAAAAAATGGAAGGTCTAAATTAAGGAAGGCAATAACACCAATAAAAGGGAGTGGAAATATTCTAAGTGAGTTAAAATAGGAGTAAACAAAGTTGGATTAGGGTAGATAGAAATGCCACATTCTGAAACAATATTCAATTCCATATATTCATGGAGCACAACAAATCAAGGGTCCTGCAAAGAGATAGAAATATGCACAATATATCTAAAAAACATAATGGGAAGTAAGAAATGAAATATAACTTGAGTTAGGGCAAGAAAAACCTCAAAACACCAATTTTATTGCTTAAAAAGATGCACAATCCATTACCATATATCACAAGGAAATAATCTTTTTAAAAATGCCCAAATTCGAGGCCTGTAACTCACAACTCTGGAATAAATTTGCGATAATTCCTTTGTATTATAGAATGTTTCCCCTAAAAATGAGGTGAATTTTACAATATATAAAGAGAAGAACCTCTAAATTTCCTCACCTACTAACAACCTTCATTAAAGAGGTATGGGGAGCCATAAAAATTGGTACATTCCTTGTACAGGAAGTCATGGGTGTCATACCTCATTAAACATGGTTTTTGGGCTATCATTCACCCACATATC
The DNA here is from genome assembly GCA_019776745.2 of Taxus chinensis. Taxonomy (NCBI): domain Eukaryota; kingdom Viridiplantae; phylum Streptophyta; class Pinopsida; order Cupressales; family Taxaceae; genus Taxus; species Taxus chinensis. Next base: position 771,906,958 of record CM034149.1, read on the forward strand.
TTCACTTGATCCAATACCCATCCATTCCATGAATCATTTAACCAGACATCCGAGCTACCAATGAGTTGACTAACATGTGGGTCATACAATCAAATGAGCATCTGACCATAAAAACCATCTGTCCTTCACCCCACGGGCCATCCAACCTCATAGGTCAGATGACCATCCAACCCCCAATCCATAAAAATATTTCAGTGAGCTACCCATCTCCTAGGCCCTACAACCAAACAACTGAGCTTTCGATGATCCTTCCAACCCCTAGAGGCCAACTTGTGAAGGCGAGAGCTCTCAGATGAGTTTTTAGGGTGAAATTTAATATGATTCAACCTGGAAAAAACCCACTAAATTGAATGGTGATGGTATCAAGATACAATTTTGAATTTAACACCTCCAAATGGACCCTTATTTCATGGGATTTCCAATTGTGTGCCAGAAAAATGAGTTTCCTCAAAAATTGTATGATGTTTCCAGATGTCCCATCTTTTCTACCATGAAGGGAATGAAAAATGATTTCCTTGTTGTAATTGAGGATTAATGGCGAATTTTTGTTCATCATTACATATATTTCATGTGAGCTTATACACGACATAAACTTTGAAGTGTGCACATTTTTTAAACTAGGAATGAATTAAAGACCCGCATCAATTTTCTTCACTATGTTATTACAGTGTTTTCGTTTTGTGGAATATTTAGGGCATATTTGAGTTGCATGATTGGAATTAAATGTTTAAAATGATGTTTGTTAACTTAGGGATAAAACCTGAAGTGTGAAGTAAATGGATAACAATTGGTGACTTACGAGATGATCTGCCTGTTATATCTAAAAGAGTAGTGACCTTTGAGGATCCATTGAGCATGGGGTCATTTTTAATGGCCCAAACTAACCTAACCATTGATAATTTATCCCTTAAAATTCTGAAGCACTACTAGGGCCTACCATTTCCTAACACCCTGGGTTGGGGACTGGTTGTTTCCTCACAAAACCTTGCCTAAAATGGAAATTGCAAGAGCAACAAATGCATAGTTATATACAAACATGTAATTCATACACATCCCAAAAGGAACATGCAGAGAAGGCATAAGCACTTATTACAAAATAAAACCTAAAATACAACAAAGTAATGTTCTACAAGCACTTGGAGGAATTACAAATTCTGAACTAATATGTACAAGGAATATGTAATAATGCTTGATATAGATTCCATTGACTAGAAACTGTAATTCTTCTCCATCTAGCTTAGATAACTAGAACTAATTGTTAGTCTTACAGCCTGAAATTGTAAATATGGTTTATGGTTTAGTATTTTATGAAATATTGAGAGCATATTTGAGTTGCATCCCATTGCAAAAAAAAATGTCTTGAAATGAGGAAGGTGTTATCTCAAGACTTCTTATCAAATCACCTCATGATCAATGCTTGGTTCATTTTGGAGTTGATTTACATGGTTTGGTCCTTTAAATCCTGCCAAATCCATGAAACTCTTACATATCTAGCTTCCATGGGCTCGAATTTTGATAGTTTCAGCTGCTTCAACATCTACAATGTGGGAAACTTGAGGGATATAGGTAGCCTTTCCTCCCTTCCATAGACTAACCTGTAAAGAGAGTTCCCTGTTGACCACTTAGGATTATCCTATCAGCCCACAAGGTTGATTTTAACTTGGTATGCCAAGTTCTCGGGTTCTCGTCTAGAGTCCTTATAATCTTCAAAATATTTTTGTTAGTGGACTCAACTTTCCCATTACCCTGAGGGTAGTAATTCTATGAGGTCATCAAATAGATGTCATTTTTTCACTGCCTACTCAGATATCTTTATCCCAAGAAAGTCTAAGGCATTATTTGATATCATAATAGAAGGGACTTCAAATCTAGCTATGATACCTTCATAAAACTCCAAGATGTTGGCCTCATTTTCTTCCTTGAGTGTAAATTTCACCACCCACTTGGTGAAGTAATTTATGGTTGCAAGGATCCATTTTTGACCCAAGCTAGAGTTTGGATTAACCAATCCAATAAAATCGATCCACAATTGCATGAATGGCTCATTTACAGAAATGGGTTGAAGTTGAAGGGCTGTCAGCTTCACTTTACCTGTGAAGAAGGCACGCTTCTTACAATTCATAATCCATGCATAACAATCATTAAAGAGGTTAGGTAAATAATACCCTACCTTCATAATTCTAAGAGTTGTCACCCTTGGGGGAAAATGGCCACCTATTTCTCCATCATGAAACTCATGCAATACCTTCCTTATCTGATTTATCTTGATACACCTTAGTAGGATACCATTGATATGTTTCTTGAACAAAACACCATTAACCAATGCAAATGGAATACAATGAAACCTGAAATACCTTCTTTTGGCCTTTCTCAATCCTTGAGGACATTAAAATATTTAAAGGAAGTGGACTATATCCTAATTCCAACAAGGATTGAGTGAGGCATTGGCTGATTTCTCTTGATCATATTATAATGCCAAAATAGCTCCTTCTCAATTTTTTGACTCCTCATGCTGATTTGAAGAAAACTGCTCACAAAGGCCCCTACCCCTAACCAACTTGGTTACCTTAATATCAATTTCATATTCCATGACCTTGATTATCTAACCATATCATTTTTCATGGAGGTCCTTGTTTAAAATAATTTCTTTTGTACCAGCATGTGTGACTAGTAGATGAATTTTTTTATTAGACACTAGATGCCTAAATTTATTCAAACTTCTAATCACATCAAGGACATGTTTCTCAATGAATGAATATCTTACCTCATAATCCTCAAGGCCTTGGATGAATAATGCAATAGGCTGCTCTAGTCCTCTATTATTTTGCACCAAGATTGTGGAGATGGTATCTGAACCACCTAAAGCATAGAACATGAAGTCCTTGGGAAAATCCATGTTGATAAGAGTTGGAGCTTGAGATATGGCATGCTTGATAGCTTCAAAACTCTCCTTTCCATTCATTTTCCATTTGAATTCCATACTCTTCTTCAGCATCATTTTCAATGGCTTCACAAGAGTGGAAAAATCCAGCATGAACCTTCAAACAAAATTAATCCTCCCCAAGAAGCTTTGGAGAGCCTTCTTGTGACTTGGCAATGGTAGAGAAAAAATAGTTTCAACTCTCTCTAGATTAATTTTCAACCCATTTTTAGACTCAATATGACCAAATAAATTACCTTCATGAGCTAGGAATATACATTTCTTTGGATTAAGAGACACTTTGAATGTATTACATATTTGGAACACTTGTCTAAGGTGGTTGAGGTGACTTGTTGTATTCTTTGAAAATACGGTGATGTCATCTAGGTACACAAGAACTATCTTATTTATCATCCCCTTGAACGTCATTTCCATGGCCCTCTAGAATGTAGCTTCGACATTCAAAAACCAAAATGACATCTTCCTATAAGTGTAAGTGCCCCATTTCGTGGTGAAGCATTTTTTGAACTGATCCTCTTCTTTCACCATAATTTGATTGTATCCCAAGTAGCCATCCAAGAGAGATAACATTTCTAGACTTGATACTACCTGTAATATTTTCTCTATAAAAAGAAGTGGATAATTTTCTTTGAGAGAAACCATGTTTAAGCCTCGGAAGTCTACACAAAAACTTATTTTTACATTCCTTTTCCTGACCATACTAGATTAGCAACCCATGAAGAGTGCTTGGTGGGAAAAATAATTCTTACCTTGATGATCTTGTTTAGTTCCTTCTTCATGAGAGGCTCGATATGAGGGTTGACTAGTATTTTCTTCTGTCTAATGGACTTCACTTCCGGATCTAGCTTGATAGTGTGTTATGCTAACTTTAGATTAAATCCCCTTCAGTCTTTATAGCTCCAAGAAAAGACATCTGGGAATTCTTGGTAAGTTGAATGAAATAAATTTTTCTTGATTAGTACTTACTATACCAATTTGGAGTACCTTACCCTCTCTAATTGAAATGGGCTCTGAATCTTCCCTTTTGACCTAAATATTTGCTTTTTCCTTCTCGAATTGAACATTGAGATGTAATATTAACTCTAGAGTCACCAGGCATTTTGGCAGCTTGTTCATTATTAGCTGGAAAACCTGATCACCATATTTCTCCTCCAACTTATCATGATTCTTGGTAAAGAATTCAGCTTCCTCTTGAAGGAAGTTGATCATCTACTAGTCATTCTCGAACACCTACCAATTTGTGTTGTTTTCTGGAACATACAGCCTCACAATTATCTTGATATGGGATTTTGTTTTATCCCTCTTGATACTATCAATCAAATAAAATATTTTTTCGATCATTGCAAGCCTATCCACAACTTTTTTCTTCTTTCTTGGAATGGACTCAATGTTAAATGTCTCAAAATTTTCAAAGAGGTCCCATACCCTATTCTTTTAGATCTTGAAAATATCATTTTTTTTGTGTTTGATCACCTAATCTGGTTCATGATTAATTAACTATCTCCAAACACCTGCAAATGTTTTACACCTCTTGTCCTCACCCAAATATAATTTGTGGATCAAAGCTTCATCCTAAGATGTGTTTCTTGAAAAAGAAAACTAAAAATGGAAAGTTGAGTAATACTTTATACCTTGTGGTGACACAAGCATTGCACCTCCTCCAATACCTTTCCTACTCCTCGAATCATCAAAAAATAGTTTCCAGATTTCATTATCATCTTGGTTGTCTAGTTTAGTGATGCTAAGGAGAGGTGTATTTTCTTCATGAAAGAATTATATGCTCAGTTCATCTTCTTCCATCTCCTTGTATAGATAAAAAGTGTACATTTTGTTTTCCCACTCATCTAATGTCAAATCTAGAATGCCCTCAACTTTAGTACCTATCTCTGGAATTCTTAGGAAATATTCTCGATCAAAAGCTAAGAAATTGGTGTTGATCAAACTTGTCACATAAGACTCAAAGTGGAAGTTTGCAATTTGTTCTAACCTGACTGTAGCTTTGGACCCATATCTCGTTCTCAAAAGCATATGTGACCAGTCTGTAGATAGGTACCCACCAATCTTAACAGTGAAGTCCCTTGACAAACACAAGGAAAAAATTTGTGGCATGTCAATAACTAATACATATTGCAAAATTGTTACATTGGGACAAGCATGCAGTGTAATAATTAATCCCTTGATGACCCCAACTATTTGTATTGTTGTCATGTTCAACTGCACCACTCATATAGAGACCAGTTCATACTTTAGGCCCAATTGATCTACTATCTTCTTTTGCATTACTGAACTATTTTCCCCTTAATCGATCATGCAATTATGCACCAAGTTGTTCCCGATGATCAATGACACATAGAACAGTGGAGGCTTAAAAATTTTCCTTGGTTGACATCCTTCCTACTACACTATATCAATGAGAAATTTATCCTGATTTTTTGATGACCCATTCAAGGAAGACCAATTGGCCATTTTTTCTTGCAAAAAATCTTGTTGTCCTAGGCTTTTCATCGACTCCCACATGGAAATTCTTACACGTGTTTTATTCATTTGATTAATAATTTTGAAAGGGGATGGATTATCCTTTTTCCTTCCCCTTGTTTGGCATAATCTTCTCTAACCTTTGAATTGGCACATGGGTTGTTACAACGAGTTCCTTGGGCTGATTTTGCGGGTGTGGGGCTATTTTTGCATTGATAAATCATTATGGGGTGAGAGTGGGATGAGAAGAAATTGTTTTAGATTACTTCTCTTCCTCTATGTTTGAATTTTTTAACCGTGTGTTGGTAGATACACCCTGGAAAGGAGGTTGGTTAACTCAACAAAAGTTTTCCATTTTCCAATTGACCAGTGTTGTTTTAGTTAGATGAGCCTCTTGTTGACTTGCTTGTTTTTTATTTTCTTCCTCCTTTGTTCCTTGTGTCACACTGATAGTCTGTACCATTAAGGCTTGATTCACTACACTATTGAAACATGTTTCTTGATTGTTAGGTTTCCGTTGACTACATGGGAAACACCATTCATACTCTTGTGTAAGGTTTTTTTGGGTTGGAACCAAGGATCTGGATGTTGAAACTGCATTTTGATTATATGGTTGGAAGGGCTTGGTAGCTTGTGGTTGTCCTTGGTTCGGGTTTTGATTTTCTGATTGAGTTGGAGGTATATTTGATTGATACGAAGGCCTATTTTCTTGAGCTTGAGGATGATATGGTCTGAAGCTCATAGCTTGTTACCTATTGATAGTCACTAGTTCATTTCATAAATTTTGTAGCTGCTTCATAAACTCTTGAAGTTACTTGGAAGTACCATAAGAAGTAGAGGATTCACTATTTCTCTAATTTTTAGTGGCCAGAATGGGATTTAACTCAGGCATTTGAATAGTTTTGGGATTTCCCATTTCCAGATATAGAGGCATATGTAGCCAAGGTGCTAGCTTGCTGGCTTGAATCGATAAATTATTTTCTCTGATATCTATGTTGTAGGCTTTTAGAAGTGTCCTCCGTCCTATAGACTATATCATTATAGCTATGTATGAATTTAAATCCATAAGAAAATAGAGAAATGCACCTTCAGCAGCTGGCCTTACAACAACTTGAATCATGTCCCACGTTCTTTGGAATTTTAAATTTAAGTCAACCATTTTCTCATTTGGTGATCTTTTGATTGTAGTCAACTACTCCAAAAGGGATAAATTGTCCACATTTTTTCTAAACTACCCATAAAGAGATGTGCACAATTGATCCCACTTATGAATTGATACTGCCCCTAAGCTCTTGAACCATTGTATATATCTTCCTTAGAAAGAAGATGCCAATAGCTTCACTGCCACATCCATCTCAGCAACCTCGTTTATAACACATGCACTTGCAATGTCGTAAATATGATCAATCGGAGTTGTGTGGTTTTCCCTAGTGAGGTATGGGATGTTCTTCAATGCTGCCATTGGAATTGGGTTTTGTGCATTGAAATAAAGTGGGATGCTACCAGTAAAATTGATGAAAGGATTTGGTGGTGGTTGATGAGCCATTCTGATTGGCCTAAGAACCCTGGTTGATTGATGGAAAGGTCTACTAGGTGGAGGTGTTAAAAAAATCCTATTAAGTGAAGATGGAGATCTCTAAAATTTTCTTCCTCTCCTTCCTCTTCCTAAAGATAAGTACAAGTACACGAATATCCCCTCTTCTCTTTGAATCCTTCTCATTAACTTGAGCCACTTGCACTATTGAAACCAATTGAAATATGATCCTTGGAGTCACTAGATGTGTTGTTACAAAGCCTCATAAGAATTAAAATCCACCAAGATGTAAATCCAATCTTGATTAACCTAGAAAAATTGACCTTTTATCCCACTGTGCGTGCGCAAATTGTTAGTGCAAAATTACAGCACCCTATGAATGCTTGCAATTAGGTTAACCAGGAAATCAGTGTAATTTTCTAACATGGGATTGTCTCAAGGTGTAGGACCCTACAATTGAGACAAACCTACAGAGAAAGTTTTTTTCTCTACCTATTCCTAATGCTAAGAATTTTCCTACAAAAGGAAATGCAACTATCCTAAAACTAACCTATTATTTCCAAAGAACCAGGAAAAAGAGAGATGCAGAAAATGGAAGTCCTAAACTAAGGAAGGCGATAACACCAAAAAAAGGGGGTTTAAATATTTTAAGTGAGTGAAAATAGGGAGTCTAAAAACTGGGATAGGGTAGACAAAAGTGCCACAGTCTGAAATAATATTCAATTCCCTATATTTATAGAGAACAACAAATTTAGGGTTTTGCAAATAGATGAAAATATGCACAATATATTTGCTAACATAATGCAAAGCAATAAATGAAATATAACTCAAGTTAGGGAAAGAAAAGACAAAAAATACTAATTTTATTGCTTAAAAATATGCACAATCCATTCTAATATAAGAACAAGACAAGAATCCTTTACAAAATTCCCAAATTCAAGGCCTACAACTGGTAACAGCCCTGGAACAATTTTGACAGAGTTCATTTGCATTACAGAATGTCTCCCCTCAAAATGAGGTGAATTTTACAATATATAGAGAGAAGAACCTTGAAATTTTCTAATCTACCAATAGGCTTCATTAAAGAGGTATGGGGAGCCATACAAATTGGTACTTTGCTTGCACGGGAAGTCATGGGCATCATACCTCATTAAACATAGTTGTTGGGCCATCATTCACTCACCTACCTTCACATGATATGAGACCCATCCATCCCATGAACCATCTAACTATACAGCTAAGCTACCTATGAGCCATCTAACATCTGGGCCATATAATCATATGAGCCTTTGACCATGACAACCGTTCGTCCTCCACCCTACGGAGCATCCAACCTCATTGGTCAGACGGTCCTCCACCCCTAGTCCATGCAACTGTGTCAATTAACCACCCAACCCCTAAGTCATCCAACCCCCAAGCCATATAACTAGACAAATAAGCTTCCGCTAATCCTTCCAACCCCTAGCATCTAACCCCAAGCCGTCCAACCCCCATACCGTCCAACCCGCATAGGCTAACTTGCGAAGGCGATATCTCGAGCTCCCTGATGAGTTTTGGTTAGAAATTTAATATGATTCCACATGGAAAAACACATTGAATCCAATGGTGATGGTATAAAGATAAAATTTTGAATCTAACACCTCCAAATGGCCCCTTATTTCTCAAGATTACCATTTTTTCTCCAGAAGAATGAGTTTCCTCATAAATTCTATGATGTTTCAAGATGTCATGTCTTGTCTACCATGTAGGGAATGAAAAATGATTTCCATAGGTATTTTTTTGGAACTAAAATTCCACACGTGGCCCTCAAAATATTTCTTCAAAGCTCAAGTCCTATTTCACATTGTATGCTCCTTCATACCCAAAATCCTTCTTATGATGAATCAGCTCCAAAACCTCTGAAACTTACCTGATTCTTCAAGAATTAGATCCTTGGTGTTCCTAGCACTCAAATAACCCTCTGTGATAATTTTTTTCCAAACCCCCAGGCCTGTTAAGTTGTCCATTTTGTAGGGGTGTAAAAAATGGATAACAAGTACTTCTATTGATATTCCATGTTCCTCTCCTCCTCTTCCTTCTTTTTCTTCTTCCTCTCAAGAGGTTATTGATGATTCTCCCATTTATACTAGTATACCTCCTCTTATTTCTTCTACGTTTACTTCAAGTGTTCTCATAGTTCCTTCATCATGTATCTCTTCTTCTCCCATTCCCATGATTACTCATAATAGCAAAATTCGATCTCTTCATGTGCCTCTTACTTCCTCTATGATTCCTTTAAATGATATTTTATCACTCATGCATGATGTTGGTCATTTACAATCTTAAGTTCAATCTCTCACTCTTAAAATAAAATCCTATAATGCTTCCATTTATAACAACTCTCTTCATGGAAATCCTATTCCAAATAAAATTCACAATTCAGTGTTTGCTAAGGATTTTATTATGCCTACCTTTTCATGTTTCATTGGCACTAGAAATCCATGTTTACATATTGAGAATTATCATTTAGATATGTCTTCTTATTTGAATTATTGATTTTTACTAAAAGATTTCTATTATATTCTTGTTGATGATGTTCTTCAATGTTACACTCACTTACCTTTTGGATCTATTAGTACATATTGTGAAATGTAATATGCTTTTCTTAGATGCTTCATGTTTAAAAATGGTCATAGAGTCACACATGATTGCTTACCCAACTTACATCAAGGAAATAAAGAACCTATTATAGATTACATTTTACACTTCAATTCTTGCATGCATCAGTTAGTATTTCAACCTATTGATCTAGAAAAACAATTTATATTTTATCGTGGCTTGATTCCTAATTTAAGAGAAAAATTACAATCCGATACATGCAAATCATTTACGCATTTTTGCTATAAAATCATTTATTTAGAACAAGATTTAATTTTTGTACATGTTATAGAACCCCCTTATATTCCTTCTCCTTCTTCATTGTCTCCTAATTATTCTCCTTGACCATATATTAAGAATCCTCCAAGGTCCCTATCTCCTCCATCTCAAAATAAATTTCCATCCCCTCCACTACATAAGCATCCTCCATCTCCTCCACTGCATTGGTCTCCACCTAAGAATTCAACATCTCCTACTTGGGAGCCATTGAATTTTTTGCATGTCATTAAGCCTCATGATGTATTATACTTTTTTATTGATAAGCACTTAATTCTCTTACCCTCTAATCAGTATCATTCTCCTCATCACTTGTATCACCAACGTGATCACCATTATTTTAATTTCCATTACATAAATGGCCATTGTGACAATGATTGTTGCTCCATTCATGACAAATTACAAAAATTAGAAGAAAAGAGTGTCATTACCTTTGGATCTCACTCCCATGACATGTATATTTATATAATTCCACATAAGTGTGTTTCCACTTCTGTTCACTTGTATCCTCCACCCATTTCTAAGGCCTTCATTCGTCCATCTCCTAAGATCATCATTCATCCACGTTCTTCACCTCACTCATGAACTACAGTATCATCTCATCAGTCTCACAGTCATGTTAATTCACATTGGCTTCCTAAGCCATAGGAATCTATATTTTCTACCATTTCATCACCCATTATTTCCACCATTTCATCTGGCATTCAATTTATCTCTTACACTCATACTGCTACCACTTCACATGCTTCTACCGCTCCTTAGAAGCCTCTTCATCTTGGTAGGTGATTTTCTTCTCACCTCATTACCTAATGATGAACTCATGTTCTTAAGGTTCTTACATGATTGTTGAGGGATCTATTACAATAAGAACCTCACTCAATCTTCACGCTCTATGATTTATTGATCTATCTATCTAGCACACACTATTAAGACATTTCCCAATGATGCACTCTTGTTCTATGGTTGATTCCTTACTATTAATGGATCTTATATAAATTAACCTCATTCTCCTATACAAACGTTGTGGAGAATTGATTTTCGTATCCACCTTATTTATTATACTTACACACACTTACACACACAATTACATATCCTACACTTATTAATGTATCAATCCACGATCTCATGGCTCTTTTATTTTATCTACTAAACTATATCACATACAAGTTTATCTATTACTATTTATCACATATTATCTATCCTTATCTATACATTCAACCCAATTATCATGTGATACTACACCATTGTCAATTACAAATAAACATAATCATTTACGCAATGTAAATAAAACATCATAAACCCACATATGAACAACAATCATCTCATCACATATCAGTGCACATCAACACAACACAATAATACCAATCATCCATCTATATATATGTCATAAAAAAATCATAGTTACAACAATAAATCCACTAGGGGGAAAGACCCCATGCATCGCAACATCCATATATATCATACATCATCATCACTATCACTATACATAATCATGGGAGATCTAGAACTAGATACTTCACCTCTCAATCTATGTTGCTAGTCACACCCCATTTATCTCTCCACCTGTCTATGTAATGTAACTACCTCGATTGGTTGCTCTGTGAATCAGCCCAACAATTCCACATATTTCTTGAATACATCCTAATCCTAGGCCCCTCCTCCTATAGCCTTTCTAGCTCGCTCTATCTCCACTCAAGCCTCATCACACTTGTTCAATAGTATAGTACATGTGTTTTTCTCTATCACCACTGGTTCAAACAAATGGGTATGCTTGCCCGTAATGTCATTCACTTGCTCTAACATCCCACCTCCAGTGAGAACATCTGGTGGCACATTCCGTGTCAATGTTTCAATTAATGAGTCAACGATCAAGGACCAATAAACATCACCTATAACTATCCAATATCACATTAGCTATCACATGCACTTATAAATATAAAATCACGTAACAGTAATGTTTTAAAAAAAAAAATACTAACACTCCGCTAAGGCCACTGATAGGCCATCTCCATCAAGAGAAGGTACCTTCCCCTCTACACCTCTAACTGGTGGTCCACCTGCAGCATCCATGACAAATTGAAATAATATCACCCATTGATGTGATGCCTACCATGCGCTATAGGCTTGGGTACATCTTGCATCATCCACTTGTATTCACTCTATGGCCACATCCACCTCATCTACACCAAGATGCACTAGTTGTGCTCCCGTATGACTTGTTCTCACTCCTGTCCGCCTCGGTTATATTAGATTTAACCCATACATGAAACTATGCAATAACATCTTTAGTCATACTAAACTACCTCAATACAGGCTCTTCCTGAAATAACAAGTTGTCATTTTAGGAAACGAGTCCATTAACCGCATAGTGCATCAAATGCATTATACCTTGACTACAGCCTCTACCTAACCACCATAAATGGTTATAAAAGTCCCCAGTGATGATTCATACCCTTTCAGAAGGTGTTCGAGCTCCAAAACCCATTCGCAACATATATTTATAGCCTAGACATCCCTACTTATCCTTTGCATGCCTTTTTCCAGCTTTTCGCTCATTTTTAGAGTATTTTTGACCTTTGGTGTCAAAATCGTCGCCCTGCCTAGGCACCGGTTTTGTCACCATCGCCCAAGTAGGGTAGTGGTCCTGAAACCACCACTCTGCTTAAGGAGGTGGTCCTGTGTGATTTTTCAAAAGAGTTCACGCACATTTTGATGTGTAATTAACTCACTTAACTTCCATTTTTAGATGTGTTCCTTGTCTGTTTTAGACGATTCCAAGGCCCAATTGTGTTGTGGCGATTTATTCGTGCACTTCTATTTGTGATTGATGGTTGTTAATAGTTTGAAATCCCTCTTCACTTTTTTTTATGTCCTCCTTTGGATACCAAATGGATTCAACCATTTCCTAGCTAAATTCCTATAAATACCATGCTTGTGTACAAGAAAAACTTGGAGAAAATTTGTATTCTTGTTATTGCAAAGTTACTGCCTTCTTGCCGGAAATTCCTAAATCCAATCTTTGTTCAATTATGCTTTCATTCTTTCACTTGCATTGCTTCCTAGTCTGTCCATTCAAGCTACTGTTGCTCCTGCATCCTTCTTCTTCTATTTTGCTACACTCCTACCATTGGACTCATGTGGACACAAATATTGAAATGATAAACCAAGGGGACAATACTCTTGCAACCAGATTTACCACAGTTCTTACAATATCAAGGTTAGAGGTGTTGTTTGATTCATTCATAAAAATTATCAATTATGAAGTTATCATTCCAAAATTCATATCAAATACAATAGATAAATCCTTTCTTTGTTTCAATTATCAAGTTAATCATTAGATCAAATCAAATTAGAAGTTTGTTCTTCAATATTGCCAGGGAGGTTACAGGGAATAATAGCTTCTTTGAGGCTATGATTTATTCTCTGTTTCTGAGGTAAGATTGAAGATTTCATTTGAAATATTTCAATTATTTAATTGTTTAGGGTTTAGATTAACATCATTTGCACAAACATTTAGTTACATCTGGCTAATTACTTTTTTTAGATTCATTTATTAGATTAGAAAGCTTTGTTAAAAATACCAGAAAACAATAAAAAATATTTGACTTTACTAGATTAATTTTTTATTTGCTTTGTTCATTCATATATTAGAAAATACCAAAAACATAGTTTAAATTTACTTTGCTTACATAGTTTTCTTTGTTATTCAGTTCAGTAGTTCTATGCATGACAATCATAGGACCTAGAGAGCCTAGAGATTTTGTTTTCAAACCAATAGTACCTCAACCAAACCTAGTGGTTCCACTTGCTGACATAGATCAAGGCCTTAGTTCAATGTTTTCAAATACAACTAGAGACATACAAAGAATCAATAGACAACTAGATGCACTAAATATTGAAGATGATAAGGACATTTGAGTATTGGTCAAAACAACCAAATTACCGATTACCTTGAGCACTTACATGACCATCAACGGTTCACAACAAAAAAAACCTATGGTTGTGATCCACTGGTTCCACAACCAAACGAACCAAATTTTCTCATGGATATAGATATGGGACTCCATCTTCTTATCCTAGAACTCTGGCTTGATATACATCGAGAAGATAGAACAACTCAACGTGTTAAACATCGCGGCCAATCAGGATTATGATTATTGGACCACTCTTGTGCATAGATTACCTGACCGCCCTTGGGTAAATTTCACATCACACTGCATGACCATAACAGGCCATGACCAAGAGAGAGTTTATGGTTGTGATCCTATAGTTCCTCAACCGAATGGAACCGAGACCCAATCAGACATAGATCTTGGATTAAGAGCATTGGTATTTAGGTCATCACCACTCCCACCAGATATCATTAGGCAGTTAGACGTCCTAAATGAGCAATCTCATAGGCCCTCTCATTTTGGATAGAACTTGCTAACCATCCATAGAGCTGAAATGGGATCATGCCTCTCACACTTAATTATTCCATGACCTTGTCTAGACAGAATTATGAGGCCCCATTTATTTTCCCATGAGTTCCACAACCAATAGACAAGATATCTACAAAGCTTGATATTGACTGGAGCCTCGTGTTGCCATCCTTTCTGATTTCTCCATTCGAGCCACCCAAGTTAGATAGGATTGAGTTGTGCTTGATGAGTATATTCCTTTATTGTAAGTCAAAAACATTGTATTGCCTTGACCACCTTCACTTACCATTTTCACATAACTTTCATCCATTACCATATTTTCTACCACTTAGCCATCCACATTCTCTACATTACTGCCTCGGCACATGACCTCAGGGAGTCGAGTGCAGTTGAAGGTCACGTGTTTATTTTCATATGTACAAATTGGTGAACCCAACGTGAAGAGCTAGTCTCTGATCATTTCCACTTTATTCATCCATCTTCCTCTCTCCCATTATTCTAAGGGTATTCATATACCCCCGAATATGTCAGGATACAATGGATATGACCGACCCATTTTGGTTCTTGAAGCATATAATCACTAGATGGGTAGAAAATAATAGTCACCCTCACTTTCTACATGGGCAGATAACTACTCAACCACCCATCTTCAAACTCCTCCTCCTCAGGGGACCAATATTGGTTCCTCAGTAAGGATTGAAGAAATTGGTCAAATTACACAAACACAACAACCTGAACTTTCAAACTCTAACAATATGACTATTTAGGAGAGTCAAGCTCATCTCCTCAGGTCTTTGTTTAGAAAACCCATTATTATGCAAGTCTAACCAACTCCCACATTTAGATGAGGATTATTTAGCACGTTATGCTAGAAGAAGTGAACAACGCTTCCAAAATATAATGAATCAACCTTTTGATAGGTTGCAAGGACATGTTGATGTCTTTGCTTCAAAACAATACCACTACCCCTCCTACAATGGAGAATATTGCTAAAGAGGGGTGGAAAAATAATGAGAAATTCATAGCAGGATATCATACTCCTCAAATCAACCTACAAAGGTTCAACAACATTTGCCAAAGTAGAACACCACACCATCAATGGGAGAAGTCATCTCAACATTGGTGGACAAGGTCAAGGAGTTGGAAATTTCCCAAAATACTCAGATTTCATATAGTTAGGCAAGGGAAGATTCCTCTCTACCATTCAAACAATGGCCAAGCACCTTCCACACCTAGGTCCTCTAGTTTACATGGGTGTTCCTAGTCTTGGGGACCTTTTAACTGGGTCAGGAACCTTGGGTATGCCTCCTCATGCTACATATGGATACCCTCCACAGGCACTAGTGGAAGTGTGTTCTCAAATGCCATGCCATCTGGAAATGCAACGTTCCATGGGTTTGTACCTCAACATCCATATCAAAATAATCCTCCCCCTTACATACACATGTATTCTAAGACACCATAGGGGGACATGTATTCTTACCCAGGCCCATATGGTCAGCCATAGGGGATGCCTTATACCCCGAATAATGTATATGTTACACCATTCCAACAACCAATTCCGCCTACACTTCCCCAACAAATTCCATCAATGGTTGAGTCTTATGCAGTAGGAACTTACTCAAAATATTTAAAGGATCCTCTTGATTTTTCCATATGGAATGTCATGCTTCCAAGACCTCTTCAGACCTTCCAAAATTTAAAGGGGAAGGTGATCCTAATAGCACACATCAAGGCATACACAACCATCATTAAAGAGCTTCTCCCATGGGATGCAGTAGTTGTAAAGATATTCCCTAAGATGTTAGAAGGTATTTCTCTCGACTCGTATTACAGAATACCAAAAGAATTTATACATTCTTTCAAGCAAATTGTATCAGAGTTTATTAAAGATTTTGATATGAATAAACTTTTGAGAACAGGAATCAGAGAATTCCTTCATATCAAACAAGAGCACAATGAGTCTACCACACATTTCATACAAATATGGTGACAAGTCCTTTATTCCTCAGCCAATGCTCCTAACATGGATCAAATGGAGCTTTATGACTTGTTCCTTCACTCTCTCAGTAGAGAGACAAAGGAGGAGGTACAAAATTTCCCACTTAGGAGCTATGAAGAGGTATTAGAGGGTGCTCTTTGAATAGACCAAACAAGTAATAGATAGTGGTTACAAGACCTATGGAACAAATGGGAGGCTGATCACTCCTAACCAAGGAAATTTGAACTTACCCTAATAACACGAACAATAATTAAGGAATAAAATTCCTCAACAAGAATTATGGAGTTATGACCGAAAATGTTATAGATCAGGAAAAGAAACCAAACGTTTTTAACACTCCCAATACAAACACTACTAACAATAATAATGTAAATGGAAATAACCAAAGAAATAACAATTTTGTCCCTACAATCAATGTTGTGGACTTCAATCATCCTCAACAACAACAATAACAAAAAAAAATTCAACAAGTGCAGGCCCAAGGCCCTAGCCAATACCCTGATGGGTACCCAAACCAATTTCAAAACCAAGAACAATGGGCCCCAAACTTCAATTATAACAATTAGTAGTTGAATAACAATCAAAACTTTAGACCATAAAAGAATACAAACCAAAGATATCTCAGGATTACGACACCGAACTTGTATTGTGGTTTCCATAGAGTCTGAGGGCACGACGCTAGAAATTTTTCGAGATTGCAACAAGTTTTTACAATGTCTACCTGAAGACCAAAGGAAATTTTTCATCGACATGTTTCTATCAAACCCTACACCACCTAATCAAAACACCAACATGGGACCAGTGTCCCCTCAAAATATTCCACTTAGGATTTTCAATGATCCTCTCCTGAATTGACCCAACAATGGTAAATTAGATCCCAATGGATCAAACAAGGGTACAATGGTGGGAGCTAAAAATCATGAAGATTTCAACTTCGTCAAACAAACCAGTTGCACCTCCATTGGATGGGTGTCAGTAGACTAAAATAGTGGGTCTTGTAGAGCTGGATACTGAGCCTCAAATAAATGCATGGCCACTAAAACCAAGGACTATTCTTTGCATCCTATCCCAATCTACCCAGCTATATAAGATGACATTCATGAAACACTCGTCAAACCAATAGGATCTTATGACTTGATCAATGATCTAACCAAGACCTTTTCCCACATTTCCTCCTTGGATTTGTTAAAGAATTCCCTTGCTCACAAAGTTTCTTTGTTAGAAGCACTAGGTCTTGGGCATTTTATTAATGTCACCCTCCTCCAAGAAGCACAGATAACCCATATAGACTTTGATGTCTATCCTCTAAGGCAACCTGAAAGATATTTTGGATTTGTATTCGACATCAATAAGATGCCAATGGATGTTGAAATAACTCGTAGAGGTGATCTGGCCTTTTTTTACAAGTTTGGATCTACAATAAATATGTAAAGTGTGTGATGATTGTTGATGGGGTATAAGTCAATATTGTCCCTTTCTCTTTCCTCTAAAATTAGGCTATGGGGAAACTAATTTCTCCTCAACACGAAACACACTAAGAGGCTATGAATTCCTCAAAGCAATGTCAATTGAGAACTATAGTATTACTAGTCACCCTTGGTCCTAAGATGATTCTAACCAAATTTTATATTATAGATCAGGAAACCAACTATAATATGATCCTCAGCAGTCATCTATGGATACATCACATGAAATTGATTCCCTCCACTTTGTTTCAGGAAGTAAGATTCCTACATTTAGGGAAGGTCTTTATTGCGCAGGGTGACCCCAAATCCTTCGACATACATCTAGCCAATATAAAAAAGAGTCCAGGGTTCATTCCAACTTTGAGCTTCCTTCCAACCAACTAAACAAGCCAACAAACATAGTACCCAAAGAAAGTTAGTTCCCACAATGGAAATAGAAACTATGGGTTTGATTGAAGGAGTTCCCGCATTGATAAAAGATGAAACCAATGTTATTGTAGAAATATTTATCATTAGAAACTACGGAAAATATTGTTGATTTGTTGGAAAATGATCTACCTATTCTCCTCCCATTTGATTCTATGGGCATTGGACATGCCCTAGGACTTGGCTCTCTTCTAGCTAGATGAAGTTTTCATGGTGGAAGTAATAGAAGAAAAGGAAGAGGATACAAAGAATAATCTAACCTCTATCTTCCCAGGTAACTGTTGGACTCTCCATTTAGATGGAGCAAATTGTCACTTTGGTGTTGGGGAAGGAATGATTCTTACCTTCCTAGAGGGGAAGGTCATCTTTTTCCTTTAAGTTAAACTTTGAATGTACGAATAATGGATCAAGAATATGAAGCTCTCCTTTTTGGTCTCATTGTAGCCAAAAGGATGGGTGTTTGTAACATTCAGGGTGTTAGGTGATTCACAACTAGTGGCAAATCAAGTGTTCAAAGTATACGAGACTAGAGACGAAAACCTACAACTCTACAAATATTGTTGTACTTAATCTGAAAAAGGGTTTTTACTTCATTTCTATTGAAGCCATACCTCAAGAACAAAATCTCTTGGTTGATTCTATTGCAACATCTACTTCTCGCTTCACTCCAAGAAAAGAGTTAGAAGATACAATATTTACGGTTTCGATTCATGCCAAACCTTTGGTTCGCAAGATACCAACAAATCCAATTCTAGCATATGTAGAAGCTGAAAATGAGCCTATCACCCTAAACTATGCTAAAAATGATGAAGCCATCCTAGGGTACTTAAATGCCTACACGGAATTTGCATCCTGCTCACCATAAGATCGGTTTCTCTCTCATCCCAAGCTCTTCCTCCTACTTTGGTGATCACTATAATGGAACCTTCCTCCATATAAGGTCTTGAGGTCTATGAGGTAGAAGAAGAGGGGAACTTAGAGCTACCTCTAGCCCTGCCTGAATTTGAAGAGGGTAACACCTCTTTAATTGAAGGAACAATTGATATAAACATCAGGATGGAGGAGGAACCAAAAATTTTGAAGCTAGGATCTTCTCTAACTCCTGAAGGAAATAGAGATACACACATGAATTCTCAAGGAACATTCAAAATCTTTTGTGTTTAACTACAAGGAAATGATGGGGATTGCTTCTCACATTGTAGTCCATAATCTCGTCACTAAAATAGATGCTAAACCTATTAAGCAAAAGTCAAGGCCCATGAATCCCAAGGTGGCTCTCATGGTAAAAGAAGAAGTGATGAAATTGCTACAAGTGAGGTTCATCAAACCATTTGATTACTCACAGTGGGTATCCAACATTGTCCCAGTTATCAAGAAGAATTGAAAATTCTGCATTTGCGTAGACTTTTGAGATATCAACAGGGCTTGTCCCAAGGATGATTTCCCGCTACCATCTATAGATTTTATTGTCGACGTAACAACTGGCTATGAGTTTTTATCCATTATGGATGGGTTTTCTTGATATAACCAAATCAAAATCTCTAAGGAAGATCAAACCAAAACCTGCATCTATTACTCCTTGGGGAACATATTATTAGGGCGTCATGTCATTTAGACTTCAGAACGTAGGAGAAACTTGCCAATGAGATATGACTTACCTATTACATGATGTTATCCATAAGATTGTGGAATCCTATGCTAATGACCTGCTAGGCTAAGTATGGAAAGCACTCTAATCACTCTGAATTGCTTCGATGTCATCCTTTCTCATCTAATTGAATATGGTGTTATGCTAAATCTAAAAAAATGCATGTTCGGTGCGACAGGAGGACAAATTACTAGGATACATTATTTCCTCATGAGGGATTGATGTAAATCCAACCAAAATCCATTAGAATTATTGGAGATGATCACCCGTCAGATGAGTCTTGCATTAGGTCTTTCCTAGGGAAGGTTGGTGCAATCCTAAGGCTCATCCCTGATTTAACCTTCATAATTCACCCGATAAACAATTTATTAAAGAAATATTATTACATTGATTGGAAAAAAGTAGTGAAATGAGGCATTTGAGTTAGTCAAATGATTATTGTTATCTCCTCCCATGCTCATGCCACCTAAATCAGATCGCTCCTTAATTCTATATTCAGGGGATACAGATGTCTCATTAGCTTGCATGTTAGCTCAAGACGATGATGATAAATGATAGTGTGTGGTATACTTTATTAGTTGGACGTTTCTTGAATATGATAAATGATATAAGTCAGGTGAGAAAATGAATGTCTGACCATAGTTTTTGCAATAAAATGGTTAAAGCACAACATGCTTAACTAATAAATGAGAGTTATTGTCAGGATAGATCATTTACGGATGTTTCTCACACAAGGGTCCTTATCTAAGAAATTTGGACATTTAATAACTCTAATGGGCGAGTTCAGAGCTAACATTTGTTAATTAAAATTCCTTTAAAGGAAAAATCATTATATACTGGTTGGCTAATAACCCATTAGATGGAGGCAATATGGTAAATATAGAATTCCCTGACGAATGTGTGTATTTAGTTGAAACCAAGCCTCCCATTTCTGAATGTCCATGGTATTCCGATATCATTAATTTTATTATGGATCGTACGTACCCTGAAGGGGAGACATCACAATAGATAAGGTGGCTACACATCATAGCCGCTAAGTACATTATATTATAAAAAATGATCTATCGCAAAGCCTTCGATGGAATGTTGTTAAGATGTGTTGACAAAGAAGAATCCAATAATATTATTTATGAATATCATAGTGGAGTATGTGGAGGTCACTTCAAGAGGTCATGCCACTACTCAAAAAATACATTAGATGCGATAATTCTGGCCCACAGTCAAAACATGACGTGATAGAGTTTGTGTGTAAGTGTCACAAATGTCAAGAGTTATCCCATGAGATCCACATACCAACACATGCTCTGCAACCAATTGTGACACCATGGCCCTTTTCCAAGTTGGGCCTATATTTGATAAGGAAGTTATATCCCTCATCAAAAAACAGCCATAATTTCATAATCAAGGCAACCACATAATATGTTACTAAGTAGGTTGAGGCCATGCCTCTTACCATCATGTACCTAGATGCATAATCACTAAATCCATTCTGAACTAAATCATTTGTACGTACAGGGTCCCATAAGTCATTATCTATAATAATGGCACATATTTCAAAAAAGAGGACGTACGTGAACTATGTGATAAATTAAAAAATAAATAATCACATAGCTTCTCTGTATTACCCTCAGGCCAATGGAAAAGTTGAGGCAACAAATAAGACGTTAAAATTCATTCTCCTTAAAACTAGTCAAGGAGAAAAAATGAGATTGGAATTTAGAGTTATACCTAACCTTATGGGCCTATCAGACATCGATAAGAATGCCGACATGGGGGCAACCCCCTTTTCTTTGGTATTTGGTGCATAACCAATTTTACCATTTGAGGTCAAAATACCTAGTCTCTGCATCTCATTACATGGAATTTTGGGAGAAGAAGCCTATTGAGAGGCACAAATTATCTCAATGAGAGATCCTTGACGAATTTGAGGCTCAATGTCGAACAACAACATAGTCATTTATGTTGACCGAATGGCTCGAGCAATATAACAAGAAAGTTTACAAGCGTGAGACATATGAGGGAGATTTGGTTTTAAGAATCGAAATCCAAAGAGACAAGAATAGATGAGTGAAGGAAGGAAATTCAGGCCCAAGTGGTTAGCTACATATCGAGTAATAAAATACTATAAAAATGGGGCATTTCATCCTGTGAACACTAGAAGGATGAGGAGTTTAGCGAATCTGTCAACTCTCTTTAACTTAAAGATGTATTATGCATGACTCACCTTCATTTCCACATGTACATTACTACATCTGCATTGCATCATCACCTGCCAATCCATTTCATTAATTTGTAATCAAGGGAATTGTTCTTATAGAAATTATTACAAAACTTCTAAAAACATTGGAAAAACATTCAAATCATATCTCTTCAAATCCTCATGGTATCATCAATTGTTTATGAATCATTTAATCAGTTCAAGACAAGATAAGATAAGCTTTGACAGTAACCATACCAAGGCCTGCATACTTGGTTCCACTCGTAGTTTCTTCTAGATTAGGTGTTTTTACCTATAGTTCTATTCTAGAAGCTTCATGGTGTCACATCTATCCCATATACACCTGCTTTGGAAATAAGAAAATTCTAAATGATTTATACACACACACACACACACACACACACACACACACACAGAACATATATATTCTATATGTATATATGTGTGTGTGTGTGTGTGTGTGTGTATACACACACACACACATATACATACATACATATATGCCATATGTATATGTATATGTATATGTATATGTATATGTATATGTATATGTATATGTATATGTATATGTATGTGTGTGTGTGTGTATGTATGTATGTGTGTGTGTGTGTGTGTCAAATTTAAATCAACATAAATTTCTTATTTTACACATTTCTTTGCCCTACTAACCTTCGGTGTTGAGCCCACATCTCTTACTAGTGGTGTGGGGTTGGGAAAGAAAAGAATTTCCCTTACTCGCCTATGCCTTGTCCATAGTGATGATCCCATACTTCTTATTAGTGGCATGGGGAAAGGTGTAGGGGGCCTCTTTAGACAATTTAGAAATTTAAAAGTAGTTCATTTAGATGCTGTGAAATCATAAATCCAAAACAAAGTGAATTATATTTCCAAAATTCTAAGAGAGTTTAAAACCTTAAAACAATATTTTGTCAACCAAGTGGCCATCTACGAATCTACGTCTAGATAAACCATGGAAAGCAATTCATACCTTAAACTATGTAGAAAACTTGAGTAGGATCAGGTCGAAGGTTCTCAATTTGGATTTTTTCCAAATCCTTGTATTTCTCTCATCATTACCATTCAACAAATTTGTATATCTTATGTCCCTTTCTAGATCTTGGTGTTGAGCCCTCACATCTTACCAGTTATATGTGGAGTTTGGAGTGGGAGTAAGTTCATTCTCTTATCGTATCACTCTTAAATCACATTTTTCCAAAACAATACAGAAGTATCAAAAATTGCTTAGAGAAACTAAAGTTCAACATTACATTGTACTTGCATAATCATCTTATATCAAAATTTCAAAATAGACAACATTAATAAATCATTATGTTAGCATTCATATCCATTGCATACATTTTGAAAAGCATATAAAAGTGGAAATTATAAAACATCTAGAATACACACGTGAATCAAACCATAAATGGAAGTAAACTCTATGCAAGGAATAAACAAACCAAAAAGAGAGTATCTATATATATCACAACAAATTCAAGTTTTTGTATAATGCCATCACACGCTAGGCGTGGTCAAAACGCTCTCAATGATCTGAAATATACAAAATAAATAGTACTATAATTTCTCAACAAAATGCTAGTAAAATAATAAAGGATCAATAGGGCTATCAGTTCCATGTGGGACCCCTCTGAAGGTGCACGCCTAGGTCTCCTGCTACAGCTTCAATAGTGTGAGGGCACTGAGTGGTATGAGTTCCCATGAGAATGACCACTAGCTATGGTCTCACTACAACTCCTCATCTTTGTTCTCTCCCTCTCAAATGCCTCATAGCCCACAACCCTAGTCTTTAGATCAGTGATCATCTTTGTGGCCTTCCAGAGAGGTGTGAAAATGTCGGTGTGGTAACCAACCTGCAAAGGCTGCCCCATATCCTCCAGTAGTTATCCTCTGGTATTCCCCATGGGAATTAGCAATGTGTCTACGCAGACCTTACAAATAAGGTCTCGCCGCTCCTGAGTGTTCAGTGTAAAAATAAGGAAACCAATGGAAAGTTAGAAAACTACAAAAACCAAAAGAAATACTAGAGATAAGATTAACATTTCTATCTAATAGAGTCAGGGAAAGAATGTCCACATACTCAGATTCCCATGCATCCATATGGGGTTGACTGGTACTATTGTCATAGGCACTGGGTGTGCCTCCTCTCCTATGGAATTTATGCGCTAATCCATAACAGATCCCTCATCTACTCCCTCATCTCAAGGAAGTGGGTCCTATGAGACTAAGGTCTACATATCTATGTTTTCCTCCTCCCATTCCACTATTGAGATATAGTTGGTGTCATGCCACTCAAGGTCGCTCTCCTCCCCCTCCTCCATGTGAGTTTTCCCACCATCTCCACCCTCTAATTATTTTTCATCTAAGTCATCACCAATCTCCTCCTCTCTAGCATCCTCATCTCTATTCGCCTCATCACCTGACTCCTCTCCATTCTCGTCTCCTGTCTCCCCCTCAGAATAAGATTCTATGTCTATCGTTGCCTCCTCCCCAATTTGAGCAGGTGCAGTCTTGATCTAGAGTAAAGGTCTACAAGTGGCATTCGCTTCCACTCGGGCACGAGAAACTTTCCTAATTATAATGGGCACTCCTAGAGGCACCATTATCCAACCCAGATCTCCATCAGGGCCCTTTCGGGCCTCCTTCACACTCTTATACACGGGTGTCATGGGGGTGGCATATCAATGTAAGGAAGACCAAACTTCTGAGGAACTCAGTCAAATGGGTGAATCTCAACCTTCCCCCTCTTGTAAACTAACTGACTAATAGTGGCACAAGCTACTACTTTAGTCCCATCTTGTCCCCAAACTCCTGCCATGTCATGATAAGGAGTGGTAACTAATTCATCGGTAGTCAATGAATCCACTGGCTAATTTGGCCCTTTGAGCACTGATATCCTGGTCCATCTAATACCTCTAACGGCCCCTGGATCCTATACTTGAATTCCCCTTTAGTAGGGGGTAACACACTCATACACCCAACTCATCACAAGAGTGAGATGGTTGAGAGATTGACCATGTAAACAAACCACTCAGTACAAGTCATGGTAGGTGGTCCCAAGGAACTCAAGTCCCCAAGAATAAATGCAGCCATGTCCCTCTATATGTGTGATAATAGGAGCTCAGTAGTATAGAAATGTATCACCCCCTTTTTCCTTATCAACCGCGAAGCCAAAATAACCATGATCACTGTACGTACCCAAAATTGTAAGGTACTGTACTGCGGAACGGTGTAATAAATGCCCCAATGATGATACAGGTCTCTTTGCAAGGTGTTCGGGATCCAGAGAAGCTTTACGGATATGCGTTAACATCCCGCATGCCCCGCTTAGCCCCCGCGTGCTTTTTTTTCCCCTTTTTCCCTCTTTTCTTGGCTTTTTGGTCTTCAGTGACGAAACCGCTGCCCTTCAGGGTGGCGGTCTCATGACCGCCACCCTGAACAAGGCGGCGGTCCTGTAACCGCCGCCCTAAGCAGGGCGGCGGTCCTGTGCGCATTTTCCAGAACACTCTTTTGACGCAAACCGCGTGAAATATCACGGCTCACCAGCTTTTCTTGCCGACTTGAGCATGCATTAATGTTTTTGGTCCCCTGGAATAGTGTTTTTCCTTTGTTTATTGTTTAGGAGTTCAGTTTGGTTTTGATCTTTGGGTGTTGGAATTCCTATAAATGCATGGTTTGTGCACATGCAAAAGGCCCCTCATTCTTGTTTCAACCTCACCATTTTCAGTAGTTCAGTCTTCTAGTTTGCTTAAGTTTGATAGTTTAAATCCTTTACATGCTTGGTTGCATTACTCAGCTGTTGGTAAGCCACAGATCCAACTTGTGCAAACAGTATTATTGTTTTGGAGTAGAATAGTTTAGGCAGCCATTAAAGTTGTAGGTTTTGCTCTTCATACAGACTAGTTTCAGGTTCTGGACGCATTTTTTTGCATGATTCGCAGTAGACCCCGCTAGGAATTGCATAGGCCAAGCTCTGTACACTTGCGCTATCCCTCTCCTATCCACATTCTATTCTGTCTGCATTCTGAAGGTTGTCCATTGATCCAAATATCTATTCCTGTTGATGCAAGCATTACACACTTTTCTGGATTCACGTGAGCACAAAGAACGAAGAGATCATACTGAGGGGACAAGAACACACACACACCGTCGGATTCGCCACTGTTCTACGAAGTCCAGGTTCCATCTTTCAAATTTTTAGTTAGAACTTATCAAATAAAGTAGTTAATCGCTTTATTTCAGTTATTTCCATTCTCGATATTGCCAGGGAAGTTGTGGGGATTGATAGTTTCTGAGAAACTATGATTCATTCCTCACTTCTGAGGTAGGATCGAGAATCTTGCAAATAGATTAGTTATTTCGTTGTTTAGAATAGATATACAAAATTGCACAGACAAATAGCTACACTCGGCTATTTTGTTTGTTTTACGTTATTAATTTAGTTGTCAATTCTAAATATTTTTAGATAGCTGCTTTCTTATAAATTGCCAAAAAATACAAAAAAAAAAGAAATTATATATGCTAGAAGTGTACTTAGATTTTACTTTATTATAGTTTGTTTCATTACTGCTTTTGAATGACAATTACGGGACCTAGGGAGCCCAGGGAATACATTTTCGAGCCAATTGTGCCCCAGCCCAATATCGTAGTGGCAGTAACTGACATTGACCAAAACCTTAGGATACAAGTCTTCCAAACAACAACAGACTTCCAACAGATCAGGTCACAGTTGAGAGGGTTAAACGTAGAAGACGACCAAGTAGACACATTTTGGTCAAATCAACCAAACTACAGGTTATCCTAGAAAACATCCGCATGACTGTAGAAGGATTTGAAAGAGAACAAATATTTGGGTGTGATCCTTTAGTTCCATAGCCAAACGCTGGAGACACCCTCGTAGATATAGATACCAGCTTAAGAATTCAAGTTGCTAGAACACCTGTGAAGTATTATGAGAAAATCACACAATTGCTGATTCTAAACGTAGAGGCTCAGAAAGCTTACGACTACTGGATACTAGGGATTAGAACTTGATCTCACGTATGACCCTATCAGGAGAAATACACGAAACCATCCCGGGTCATTTTCCACGTATCCCACAACCCATAGATCGAATCACGCCAGAGCTCGATATTGATTGGAGCCTTCGAGCAGTCATCCTCGCTGATCGATCTATCACACCAGTCCAAGTTAGAAGGGCCTTCTTTGCCTTAGATTCGCAAATACCATTAGTGCGTGTCAAAGACATTAGACTCCCTAACTAGTTTGTCTGCATATTCTACCCCCACCGGCTGTCTCGGCACGACCTCGGGAGGTCGGGTACGTGGAGAAGTCACTTGTTGATTCTCACGCTCACCTGTTGCTTTTCCGACGTACAAAATTGGTGAACCCGACGTGAACCTTACAATTGCTTCACCTTCTCTCTGAGAAGTTTCATCTTATCCAAATCACCTTCGCTGCTTCCCATTATTCTTCGGGTATTCATATACCCCCCGAATATGTCAGGATTCGATGCATATGGAAGACCCCTCCTGGGTCTCGAGGCATACTATGCCCAACAGAATAGACAATCATCACCCTCACTCTCAATGTGGGGTGACAACTATTCAACTAATCAGTTGTCAACGTAAACGCCAAGGACTAGATATAATTCGTCCTTCCAAGCAGAGGGGTTGGAGCAACTCGCTCAAACACAAACAGAGCCTTCAGGCTCAAACAATATGACATTTAGTGGAGAATCTGCTTCATCTCCTCAGGTGTTACTTAGACCACATATTAGCAGGCAATCAGATCCATACTCAGTTCTAGATGACGAGTACTCAATACGTTATCCTAGGAGTGAACAACGCTCTCAAGGCATGTACCCACCTGTAGGAATTTTGCAAATACAGCCTGAGTTCTCTCCTCAAGAAAATACCTCTATGCCATCACGTATAGAAAATACTCTTAGAGAAACTTGGCAAGATAGCAATCAGTTCATGACAGGCTATCACATGCCTATACAACACCAGGATATACAACAAACGCCACCAAGGCACGATATCGTGACTTCACCAAATGAAGTCATTTCAACTCTAATAGAAAAGGTTAGAGGATTAGAACTCACCGAAGCGAATCAAAATTTGAAATTCATACAAATAGGGAGTTCCAATCCTCCGCACCATCCTAGCCAAGTAGATCTCCTCACAGGAGTAGGCACATTAGGTATGACTCCTCAGTATTCACAACAAGTACCAACTAGACCCACTATCACTAGCACAGTTCCTCCTGGTCCGGTACAGAGCAATCCATTCCTGGATAGTACCCCTTCGTACTTAAACATGTATTCCAAATCGCCACAAGGGGATATGTACTCATCCCCCGGCATGTTTACTCAAATGCAGGGATTACCTTATGCCCCTGCCAACGCGTACGTTACGCCATATCAACAACCCGTTCCGCCACCGCCTCCTCAACAAGCACCATCAATGGTTGAGACGTATGCAATAGGGACTTATTCAGAATATTTAAAGGAGCCCTTAGATTTCGCCATAAGAAGCGTTATGCTTCCAAGGCCTCTTCCTGATTGGCCCAAATACAAAGGAGAAGGAGATCCGAATGCGCATATCAAAGCTTACACTACAGCCATTCGAGAATTACTCCCATGGGATGGGGTCGTTGCTAAAATATTCCCCAAAATGCTGGAAGGCATTGCCCTCGATTGGTATTACAGAATACCCGAGGCTTCCATACATTCATTTAAACAACTCGTGTCTGAGTTCATCAAAGCCTTCGACATGAACAAACTATTAAGGACAGGAATCAGGGAGTTCTTGCACATCAAGCAAGAGCATAACGAATCTGTCACCCATTTCATCCAAAGGTGGCGCACAGTCCTTTATTCCTCGGCAAGCGCTCCAAACATGGATCAGATGGAGCTATGCGATTTATTCCTTCATTCTCTTAGCAAATAAGTGAAGGAAGAAGTCCAGAAGTTCCCACTAAGGACTTATGACGAAGTACTTGAGAGCGCTCTACGAATAGACCAGGCAACAATAGATAGTGGCCGTAAGACATATGGAGCAAATGGGAGGTTAATCACCTCCACTCAAAATACTACAACTACCACAAATGTCAATCAAGGACCCAAAATCCTTAACAAAAATCGTGGGGTAACAATAGATGGGGTAACTGACCAGCCCAAGAGGGTAAATGTCGTTAATACTCCATCACAAATAAACAACCAAAGAAACAACAATTTTACCCCGACGATCAATACGGTGGATTTTAATAATCCACAACAACAACAACGGCGAAATCCCATGCAAGGGCCAAGCCAAAACTCATTTGGTTACCAAAACCAAAGTCAAAACCAAAAACAACAATTCCAAAACTTTGGTCCTAATAGGCAATAGTTTGATCGGAATTTTAGGCCACAATACACACCAAACCAACAAAACGGGAATTATAATCCCAATTCTTATTGTGGTTTCCATAAAATTCAGGGTCATGACACTAGAACGTGTCGTGACTACAACAAATTCATGCAACACTTGCCAAATGAACAAAAACAATTTTTTATGGATATGTTCGTAGCAGATCCTACATCACCAACGGCAAGTACCTTCGCAGGGGTAGTTTCCCCTCAGAATGCCCCTCTCAATATCTTTAATGATCCACTCCCAAATCATGATAACGATGGGTTGAAACCAACTGGAACAAACAAAGGTGCAATAACAGGAAACAACGATCACGAGGCCTCAACTTCTCTAAATCCGTTAGTCGTGCCACAACTACGAAGTCAACCGCGACCTAAGGTAGTTGGATTAGTGGAGTTAGACTCCGAATTACCCGTTGAAGCAATTACGAGGACACGAGAGTATTTCTCTCAACCAAGTCCAAGCCATCTGCTGGAAGCAGATAACATCCAGCAAACCGTAGAAAAACCTATGGGTGCTTACGATCTAATTAATGATCTAACAAAAACCTTCTCGCATATTTCATTCCTTGATTTACTACAGAATTCCCCTGCTCACAGGGCTGCTCTTTTAGAGGCGTTAGGTTTGGGTCATTTAATTAGTATCACTCCACCACCAGAAGCACAAGTAAATCATATAGACTTTGATGTTTATCCTCCGGGACAGGCGGATAGGGATGTCGAATTCATATTCGAAATAAGTAAAATTCCTACGGATGCCGAGATCGCACGCCGAGATCGCATGCCGAGGCGATCCAGCCCTACACTTGCAAGTACAGGTTTATAATAATTATGTAAAACGGGCAATGGTTGACGATGGAGCTGCAGTTAACATAGTCCCTTTCTCTTTTCTCCAAAAATTGGGATATGGTGAAACAAACTGTTCCACTACTCGAAATACCTTGAGAGGCTACGATAGCCTTAAAGCCACATCAATAGGAACCATAATACTACCGGTCACTTTGGGACCTAAAACAATCCTGACTGAGTTTTATATTATAGATCAGGAAACTAACTATAATATGATCCTCGGCCGGCCGTGGATACATCGAATGAAGGCAATCCCTTCCACGCTATTTCAAGAAGTAAGATTCTTGCATCTGGGAAAGGTATTTGTAGCCAAAGGTGATCCAAAGCCGTTTGACGTACACCTAGCTGATTTAAAGAAGAGACCAGGTGTACACTCAGAATTTGAACTTCCAACAAACCAACTTAATAAACCCACTGACTCAAAGTCAAAAGAAAAGTTGGTACCTACAACGGATCTTGAAACCATCAACGTAGCCAAAACAACCCCAATTCCTGGCGGTAAAGCTAAAGAAACTGTATCATTAGGGACTACTGCAAAAATCATTAAATTAATAGAACAAGATTTACCAATGTTCTTACCATTTGATTCGGTAGGTATATGATATTCCTTAGGGGTTGGCTCTCTTCCAGCAGAAGATCTTTGCATGGTCGAAGTAGAATGTGCAAATACAGTAGATACACCTACATCTATGCT
This sequence comes from Taxus chinensis, assembly GCA_019776745.2. Taxonomy (NCBI): domain Eukaryota; kingdom Viridiplantae; phylum Streptophyta; class Pinopsida; order Cupressales; family Taxaceae; genus Taxus; species Taxus chinensis. The sequence continues at coordinate 771,937,977 of CM034149.1, forward strand.
CCCGGCTAAATATTGGACTCTCCATTCGATGGAGCTAAATGCCGCTATGGAGCGGGGGTAGGTATAATTCTTACCTCGCCCGAGGAAAAGGTCCTCCCATTCTCTTTCAAATTGAACTTTGAATGCACAAACAACGGCGCTGAGTACGAAGCTCTCCTCCTTGGCCTTACCTTAGCCAAAATAATTGGTATTGATAACATCAAAGTTTTAGGAGACTCGCAATTAGTAACAAACCAAGTTTCTGAAATATATGAAACTAAAACCGAACATTTACAACTCTACAAAGACGTTGTGTTAGATTTAAGCAAAGCGTTTAATTTCATATCTATCGAAGCAATCCCACGAGAGAAAAATCTTCTCGTCGATTCAATAGCAACTTCGGCATCACGCTTCACTCCAAGCAATGAGCTAGAAGATACTCACTTCACAGTATCCATTCGTAACGAACCATTGATAAAAACAATGACAAATCCTCTTTCAAGCGGAAATGAATCTACCGTTCTAGACCATGTTGGAAATGATGCGGCTACTTTGGATTACTTAAATGCCTATGCAGCATTACATCGCTCCTGTCACACACTAGATTTATCTCTGATCCCGCATTCATCTTCCTACTTCGGAAATCCCGTAATGGATCTTCCCTCGCAAAGGGAATCTAGCATATACGCAATAGAAAATGGGGATGATATAGATCTACCTCTAGCACCACCTGAGTTCGAAGAGGGTAACGCCTCTTTAATCGAAGAAACAATCGATGTCAACATTGGGACAGAAAATGAACCAAGGATATTGAAACTAGGTTCTTCATTAACCCCAGAAGAAGTAGAAATACATACTCAGGTTCTCAAAGAACATCAGAAGGCATTTGCATTTAATTACAAAGAGATGACAGGAGTCGTACCCCACATTACGGTGCACAACCTCATCACTAGATTAGATGCGAAGCCAATTAAGAAAAAATCAAGACCTATGAAGCCCAAGGTAGCCCTTATGGTAAAAGAGGAGGTAATAAAACTCCTTCAGGTAGGATTCATCAAGCCAGTTGACTACTCCCAATGGGTATCAAACATCATTCCCGTTCTCAAGAAGAATGGAAAGATACGCATCTGCATAGATTTCTGGGACATTAACAAAGCATGTCCTAAGGATGACTTCCCATTGCCATCTATCGATGTCATTGTTGATGCAACAGCTGGGTTTGAGCTCTTGTCTCTCATGGATGGATTCTCGGGATACAATCAAATCAAAATATCCAAGCAAGATCAAGCTAAAACCACCTTTATAACTCCTTGGGGAACCTATTGCTACGTTGTTATGCCATTCGGTCTCAAGAACGCCGGTGCCACGTACCAGCGGGCTATGACTTATATATTTCACGATTTAATTCATAAAATCATGGAATCCTACGTAGATGACTTGTTGGCTAAAGCCAAGAAGCGTTGTGACCATCCCGAAGTACTCGTGTCATTCTTTCAAGTTTAATAGAATACGGAGTTACGCTAAATCCGGAAAAATGCGTCTTTGGTGTAACAGGAGGAAAGCTCCTAGGTTACATCATATCGTCACGAGGGATCGATGTTGATCCAACCAAAATTCGGGCTGTCCTCGAAATGGTCCCACCTTCGAGTGAATCTGGAATCAGATCATTTCTCGGGAAGCTGGGTGCAATCCGGAGATTCATCCCGGACTTAAGCTTCGCTATTCATCCAATCAATAATTTACTCAAGAAAGAAAATAGCATTGATTGGACTGAAGACTGCAACGAAGCTTTCAACGCAGTTAAACGCTTCTTACTATCACCACATACGCTAATGCCACCTAAGCTAGATCACCCGTTAATTCTATACTCACGGGATACCGATGTTTCGTTAGCTTGCATGCTAGCCCAAGAAGATGATGACAAGAGAGAGCGTGTAATTTATTTCATTAGCCGAACATTGCTCGACTACGAAACATGCTATACACAAGCAGAACGAGAATGCCTTGCCATAGTTTTTGCAACCAAACGCCTAAGATACTACATGCTAAATCAAGAGACAAGGGTCATGGTAAAAACTGACCACTTACGAACCTTCCTCACACAAGGGTCCATGTCTAAAAAGGCGGGACGCTTTATAACCTTAATGGGAGAGTTCGAATTAACTTTTGTAAACCAAAAGTCAGTTAAAGGGAAAATCATCGCAGATTGGTTAGCTGATAACCCGCTAGACGGAGGCGACTTAGTAGACTTAGACTTTCCAGACGAATGCGTGTAGTACGTCGAAACCCGACCTGTTATATCTGAGTGTCCTTGGTACGCTGATATCATTAGTTATATCATGGACCATAGGTACCCATAAGGAGCTACACCTCAACAAAGAAGGTGGTTACGCATTATCATAGCTAAATACGTCATTATAGAGCAAGTGCTCTATCGGAAAGCATTCGATGGAATGCTCTTAAGGTGTGTTGACACAGAAGAGTCCAAGAAGATTCTCCATGAATCTCATAGTGGTATATGTGGAGGCCATTTCGGCGGCCACGCCACCACTCGAAAAATACATCGAATGGGCTATTTCTAGCCCACTCTAGAACATGACGCAATAGAGTTTGTACGTAGGTGTCATAAATGTCAGGAGTTCTCTCATGAGATCCACATGCCGGCATAAGCTTTGCAACCAATCACTACTCCGTGGCCCTTTTCTACATGGGGCCTAGACTTGATAGGGAAGTTATCTCCCTCATCCACAGATGGCCACAATTTTATAATCACGGCCACTGAATATTTCACTAAATGGGTAGAGGCCATGCCTCTTACAACTGTACCTGGTTCTGTAATCGCTAAGTTCATTTTGAACCAAATCATTTGCAGGTACGGTATCCCACAAATTATTATCTCAGATAATGGAACTTCTTTCAAAAATGAAGAAGTTCGTGAGCTATGCAACAAATTTAAAATCAGCCATCATACGGCTTCCTTGTACTATCCCTAAGCCAATGGCAGGCTGAAGCAACGAACAAAACACTGAAAGCCATTCTCCTTAAAACAATGAAAGAAAACAAGCAGGATTGGCATTTGAAGTTGTATCCGGCCTTGTGGGCCCATCGAACCTCAATAAGAACTCCGACAGGAGCAACTCCTTTCTCACTGGTATTTGGGTCAGAAGCAGTTCTCCCACTCGAAGTTGAAATCCCCAGTCTCCGCATTTCGCTACAAGGGATTCTGGATGAGGACGCTTACAGAGAAGCACATCTTTCTCAATTAGAAATCCTGGATGAAGCTAGGTTAGATGCTGAACAACGACATAGAGTCTACGCCGACCGAATGTGCTGGCAGTATAACAAGAAAGTCTATGAACGTGACATATACGAAGGTGACCTAGTTCTGAGGTTAGACAGCCGGATCGACAAGAAGGCCGGCGGAGGAAGGAAATTCCGGCCCAAATGGTTGGGCCCATACCGAGTCATGAAAGACTACGGGAATGGTGCTTATCTCTTATGCACGCTAGAAGGTGAGGAGTTTGGTGAAACAGTCAATTCCCTCCACCTCAAGTGTTTCTATGCATAAGCAGCAAGCGCTGCCTATATAACTATCTACATTGCATTTTCATATAAATTAGGATCATTTTGTCCACTTGTTCTTACACAAATTGTGATCAAGGAATCTATTCTCAAAGCAATTTATTTCAAACTCGTGATGTTTCTGGCATGAAGTTCTTTAATCATACCTCTCCATCTTCGATATCATCAATCAATTCAGAATGTTTTATCTAATAAAATCAGACATGACGAAGTCCTAACGGTAACCATACCAGGCTCTGCAAGTTTGTTCTCGCTTTGGTTTCTTCTTAGGATAGGTGTCTTGCCTATGGTCTGTTCTAGAAGCTTCATGGTGTCACATCTATCCCATATGCACATCTCTTTGGAAATAATAATATACTGACATCTTACTCAAACAAACAAGTCAAGAAGTGATTAAACAGAAAATTTTATTTTTTACACATTTCCTTGCCCCACCAACCTTCGGTGATGAGCTTGCGTCTCTTACTAGTGACGTAGGGTTGGGAAAGGATGGAAATGCCCTTACTTGCCTATGCCTTGCCCACGGTGATAAGCCCATGCTTCTTACAGGTAGCACAGGGAAAAGTGTAGGGGGTCCTCTAGACAAAGTAAATGTTAAAAGGTCATAAACAAACAATTCAAACTTTGAGTCAAAAACGAATGAATCAGATATTCAAAATTCCAAAAAGAGTTAAAAATCCTAAAAAACCCAGATTTTGTCTACTATGTGGCCATCTACGGGTCTAAGTCTGGATAAACCGCAAGGTAAGTTACATCCAAAACTATGAAGTCATTCAGGTAGAGTAAGCTTGTAGTTTTCAATTTGGTTCCACCAAAGCTTCGTCTGTCTTTCATCACTATCACTTCACCATATTTCATAACTTGCGCCCTTCTTGGCTCTTGGTGATGAGCTCTCGCATCTTACTAGTTGCGTGTAGTTAAGGGTGGGGCAAGTCAATCTGTTCATCATACTGGTTGTTCTCGTCACTTTGCCAAAACAAATCATGAGGTATCCAAATTGCTAAAAACAGTTAAGATTCAAGATCACAATATATCTACAATATCATGTATCAGCATCATGAAACACAAAAGGAAAGCAAACATTTGCATCATCTGTTTTCCATTGCATACATTCTAGAAAGCATATAAACATACAATGTAGTATACACAAAGCAGTTGGAAATAGAAAGGACGCACACGAGTGACAAGTTTTGATCCAAAAATCGACGTATATATATAAATAATCAATGTTTGTATACAATGCCATCATGCACTAGGCATGGTCAAAACGCTCAAAGAGCCCGTGCTACACAAAAGAATCTATAATACAAAAATACAGAGAGCCAAGTGGCCTCTCAACCCCTGCGCGACCCTGTCGAAGGTGCGCGCCCTCGCCTAGGACTCCGGCTACGCTGGCGCTCTGAATGGATGGAAGGCTCAGGGTCTCGAGGGGCAGTCGTGGTCTCGCCATGAGAATGGCTCCTCATAAGGCGCTCGGCTGTCCTATAACCTGCCAACTCCGTACGGAGAGTAGACACCATCTTGGCCACATGCCAAACGGGAGCAAAGACGTCGGTATGCCTGCCGGCTGCTGAGGGCTCCCCGGAATCTACGGATAGCTCCGCACGGGTCTTATCCATAGGGATCATCAGAGAATCCGTGCATACCGTGTGAATTAGATCCCGCCACTCGTCGACAGTCTCTGCAAAATAAAGAAGAAAGACGAATTAGAAACTAGGCAAAAGGCTAAAATATAGAAGATACAAGTATAACAAGAGATAGCAATTAAAACAAGTCCTAAATCAAACTAACACTGAAAGGGAGAAAGGATAACTTACTCGGGTCACCGGGCCTCCAAGATGGGTCACTAGGGCCAGCACCCACTACAGATGCCGCCGCCGGCTGAGGAGCTACTCCTGTAGTTGGGGCAACATGACGCCCCGCAACGAACTCATCATCTCCACCATGGCCCCGGGAGAGTGGCTCCTTGGAAACCAGAGTCTCTCTCTCTGCGCTCTGCTCCGCCCTCTCCGCCTGCATGATATCCTGAGTATCATGCCACTCAGGATCACTCTCGTCTGTCTGCTCCTCCGACCCTCCCTCTGTGGACTCCTCAGAATCGGAGTCAATATCTATAGGGTCATCGCTACTATGAGCAGGACCCGCGGTAATCCGAAGTAAAGGTGCCCGAGGCACACCAGCTCTCCCTCTGGCCCGAACTATCCCCCTGGCTGCAATAGGAATGCCAGGGGTAACCACTGTCCAACCACGGCCTCTAGGCCCCCCTCTAGCCTCCCGAACTAATCTGTAAACTGGTGCTACTGGAGGAAGCATGCCCACATATGGGAGGTCAAACTGCTGAGGAACCCTGCTGAAAGGATGTACCTCCACCCGTCCCACACGGTCAATAAGCTGCCCTGTGGTGGAGGAAGAAATCAATGTGAGAGTCTCCTCTCCCCAAATACCAGCCATAAGCTGGTACGGTGTGGCCTCCATGTCTGCTGTAGTGAGGGAGGCTACTGGCTGGTGAGGTGCTCTAAGCACCGACATATCTGACCATCTGGCTGCCCTCACAGCCCCAGGATCTGCCACCTCCACGCCTCTGCCATAAGGAATAAAATGCTCATACACCCAACTCATGACTAGAGTTGGGTGGCTCAACGACTGTCCCTGTAAACGGACCACCCTATATAAGTCGTGATAGGTGGTCCCCAAAATGTCTGCCCCCCAGGCATATATCCGGCCATGCCCCTCTATCTGTGTAATAATGGGGGCCCAACAGTATAACAAAGTGTCCCCTCCCTTGTCCCCGATCAGTCTCGAGGCAAGGATCCCCATGATGGCCTATCGAAATATGGGGATGGGCAAAGAAGGGATAGATCTGACTCTCACCCCATTCTTCGACCCCGTGGAGATGACTTCATCTCCCATATATGTCGCCCACTATGCAATCTGTGCCCGTGAGCCTGCTGTCTCTAATGTAAGTCGCCTCCCGATGATCGGGACCCCTAGAATGCGGTAGACGTCCTCTAATGTAATGGTCCACTCACCACGGACCCCTGGAAATCAGAAAGTGTTCCGATCTGCATCCCAGTATGAGAATAAGTCACAGAGTATGTGACTGGATGGAGCAACGTGAGGCACACGTGATATCCGCAATATGCCGGCCCTCTGCAATGTGTCCTCCTCATCTGCTGAGAGGGCATCCAATACCCCGGGAAGCCAGTCACACTCTCTCTCCCGGCTCCATCTAATATACTCCTCCTTCGCCTGCATACACCCAAAAACACACAAAACAGAGTAAGTTAGTATCTAAACGATATCAAGAGAGTCATAAAAACATACACAAATGCTAAAAATACAAGTGTAAGTTTTCAAAAGAGGTCCTTTTGCATTCTGTGCAAAACCGCCGCCCTGGGCAGGGGGGCGGTTTTGTAACCGCCGCCTTGAAGGCGGCGGTCTCGTGACCCGCCACCCTGGACAGGACGGCGGTCATGTAACCGCCACCCTGGCCAGGGCGGCGGTCGCGGTCCGAAAACCCGCGCGGGTTTTTAACCCCAAAAAGCCAAAAATTGGCAAAAAAACGACCATTTTAATTAAAAATGGGGCCTACCCAGTAGGCTCCCCCCCTAGATGGACCTTTTAAGCCTAACATTTTCAAAAATGACCCCCCCATTACAACAAATTTAGCATTTCAAAATTGAAGAGGGAAAAGCACAAAATTGAAGAAAAACCAACCTGTGATCTCGCGGGGTGGCGTTCCACACGTGGAGGCATGATCACTATCTCGTTGTGGAGATTTTGACTCTACTCGCATGAGAAACCGTTACCATGGGCCCGAGAGCTCAAAATCTATCAAATCGACTCGCGTAAATGAATAGGAAAATGGGCCCACTTTTATATATATAGCGCTCTAATTTGTTTTAAATCCCCTTTTCACAGGTTCAGAGCGCCAACGGAGGTAAGCTTCTATCCTCGCACTAATGGTACGTCCTCTTCCCCTATTATTTTAGCATTTATTTTCCAAGTTATTGTATCTATCTACACTTGAGTTCCCCTTTCGTTTTGCAGGTAGCGGGAATTTCGGATGGCGTCATTTCGACACACGGACGTATAAGGTATAACTTCTAAACCCCCCATTTCGGGACTGCCATACTTGGACCCACCGTTTTATGCCCTTTCATGGCTAAAACGCTTCTCCGAGGGGGCAATATGTACGTACCCGAAATTGTAAGGTACTGTACTGCGGAACGGTGTAATAAATGCCCCAATGATGAAACAGGTCTCTTCGCAAGGTGTTCGGGATCCAGAGAAGCTTTACGGATATGCGTTAACATCCCGCATGCCGCGCTTAGCCCTTTTTTTTCCCCTTTTTCCCTCTTTTCTTGGCTTTTTGGTCTTCAGTGACGAAACCGCCACCCTTCAGGGCGGCGGTCTCGTGACCGCCACCCTTCAGGGCGGCGGTCTCGTGACCGCCGCCCTGAACAAGGCGGCGGTCCTGTAACCGCCGCCCTAAGCAGGGCGGCGGTCCTGTGCGCATTTTCCAGAACGCTCTTTTGACGCGACCCGCGTGAAATATCACGGCTCACTAGCTTTTCTTTCCGACTTGAGCATGCATTAATGTTTTTGGTCCCCTGGAATAGTGTTTTTCCTTTGTTTATTGTTTAGGAGTTCAGTTTGGTTTTGATCTTTGGGTGTTGGAATTCCTATAAATGCATGGTTTGTGCACATGCAAATGGCCCCTCATTCTTGTTTCAACCTCACCATTTTCAGTAGTTCAGTCTTCTAGTTTGCTTAAGTTTGATAGTTTAAATCCTTTACATGCTTGGTTGCATTACTCAGCTATTGGTAAGCCACAGATCCAACTTGTGCAAACAGTATTATTGTTTTGGAGTAGAATAGTTTAGGCAACCATTAAAGTTACAGGTTTTTCTCTTCATACAGACTAGTTTCAGGTTCTGGACGCATTTTTTTGCATGATTCGCAGTAGACCCCGCTAGGAATTGCATAGGCCAAGCTCTGTACACTTGCGCTATCCCTCTCCTATCCGCATTCTATTCTGTCTACATTCTGAAGGTTGTCCATTGATCCAAATATCTATTCCTGTTGATGCAAGCATTACACACTTTTCTGGATTCACGTGAGCACAAAGAACGAAGAGATCATACTGAGGGGACAAGAACACACACACACCGTTGGATTCACCACTGTTCTGCGAAGTCCAGGTTCCATCTTTCAAAGTTTTAGTTAGAACTTATCAAATAAATTAGTTAATCGCTTTATTTCAGTTATTTCCATTCTCGATATTGCCAGGGAAGTTGTGGGGATTGATAGTTTCTGAGAAACTATGATTCATTCCTCACTTCTGAGGTAGGATCGAGAATCTTGCAAATAGATTAGTTATTTCGTTGTTTAGAATAGATATACAAAATTGCACAGACAAATAGCTACACTCGGCTATTTTGTTTGTTTTATGTTATTAATTTAGTTGTCAATTCTAAATATTTTTAGATAGCTGCTTTCTTATAAATTTCTAGAAAATACAAAAAAAAAGAAATTATATATGCTAGAAGTGTACTTAGATTTTACTTTATTATAGTTTGTTTCATTACTGCTTTTGCATGACAATTACGGGACCTAGGGAGCCCAGGGAATACATTTTCGAGCCAATTGTGCCCCAGCCCAATATCGTAGTGGCAGTAACTGACATTGACCAAAACCTTAGGATACAAGTCTTCCAAACAAAAACAGACTTCCAACAGATCAGGTCACAGTTGAGAGGGTTAAACTTAGAAGACGACCAAGCACACACAGTTTGGTCAAATCAACCAAACTACAGGTTATCCTAGAAAACATCCGCATGACTGTAGAAGGATTTGAAAGAGAACAAATATTCGGGTGCGATCCTTTAGTTCCACAGCCAGACACTGGAGACACCCTCGTAGATATAGATACCAGCTTAATAATTCAAGTTGCTAGAACACCTGTGAAGTATTCTGAGAAAATCACACAATTGCTGATTCTAAACGTAGAGGCTGAGAAAGCTTACGACTACTGGATACTAGGGATTAGAACTTGATCTCGCGTATGACCCTATCAGGAGAAATACACGAAACCATCCCGGGTCATTTTCCACGTATCCCACAACCCATAGATCGAATCACGCCAGAGCTCGATATTGATTGGAGCCTTCGAGCAGTCATCCTCGCTGATCGATCTATCACACCAGTCCAAGTTAGAAGGGCCTTCTTTGCCTTAGATTCGCAAATACCATTAGTGCGTGTCGAAGACATTAGACTCCCTAACTAGTTTGTCTGCATATTCTACCCCCACCGGCTATCTCGGCACGACCTCGGGAGGTCGGGTACGTGGAGAATTCACTTGTTGATTCTCACGCTCGCCTGTTGCTTTTCCAATGTACAATCACCTTGTGGAAAGTGGGGATAGGAGAGGTAGTAATAGATCAAACCTTTATACCCTTCTTCGAACCAACTGACACTACAACATCACCCATGTAAGTATCCCACAAGATCCTTGTGGCTATAGATCCGTCTATCTCAAGATTCATCCTCATACCAAGTATCAAAACTCCAAGTATCCGATACACATTCTCCAAAGTAATTGTTCCCTTACCCCTTGCACCTGATAGCTAGAAAGTGTTCCAGTCTCCATCCCAGTAAGAAAATAAGTCACAAGAATATGACTCATAGGAGTAATATGGGGCACTGGAGAAATCCTCCATATGCCTGCTCTCTACAATCTATCAATCTTATACTGAGTAAGTTGATCAAGGACCTCTAGAATCCAATCACACTCCCACTCACGATTCCATCGGATGTACTCCTCCTTATACATCCAATTAAAAATCACAAAAAGAGCAAGTCAGTAATATCTTCAATAGGCAAGCTCTTTTAAAACATTACAAAACATCAAAAATCCAAAAAAAAATAGATTTAGTCAAAAAATTTAGCATTCTATTTAGAACCGCCGCCCTGTGCAGGGTGGCAGTTTTGTGACCACTATCTTCTCAGGGTGGTGGTTTTGCAACCGCTACCATAACAGGGTGGCAGTCCTGAACTGATTCATCATACGGATACATGGCCCTAAAAATGCTAAAATTAATCATTTTTCATGAAATAAATGACTACCCTATGGGTGCCTCCCCTAAAGACTAGTTTAAAATAAGAAATTTTAAAAATTACCCATCCTAGAAAAATATTTTGACATTTTTACATTTTAGGTTTCAAAACAAACAAGTGAGAAAAAATAACCTTAAACAACACAACTCAATCTCTTTCTCGTGGAGACATGATTACAATATCTTAATGATCAATTTGACTATACCCTCATCAGAAACGACCACCGTGGGTCCAGAGCTCAAAAATCACCAAATGAATATCTGTAAATGAATTGGAAAATGAGTTTGTTTGTTATATATATATATATATATATATATATATATATATATATATATATATATTTGTGTGTGTGTGTGTGTTGTTTTGACCTTGTTTTGAGTGCATGTGTTCGCAGGGCTAGAGTGTTAGCACAAGTATATTTCTATGTCCCCGCATGAATGGTAAGTTATCTTGTCATTTTAGTTTAGCATTTTTTTCTTCAATATTTTATCTATTTGCACTTGAGTCTTCTCTTCCTCTTACAGGTAGTGGGAGTTCAGAAGGAAATGTTTCGGAACACAGGTGTGTCAGGTATAGCTTCTAAATCCCCATTTCAGGAATGCCATACTAGAAATCTACATTTTACACAGCTTCATGGCCAATTATACTTCTCCAAGGGGGAAATATATATGCACCCAAAATTTCATGTGTTACATTGTCATAAAATAGTTATAAAAGTCCCCAATGATGATTCATATCCTTTCAGAAGATGTTCAAGCTCCAAAACCCATTCGCAGTATAAATTTGTAGCCTAGAAATCCCTACTTAACCCAAGCATGCTTTATCCTATCTTCTTGCTATATTTCAAATTATTTTTTACCTTTAGTGTCAAAACTGCCACCCTGATTGGGTGGCGGTTTTTTTACCACTACCCAGGCAGGGCAACAGTCCTGAAATTGCCCCCTGCATAAGGTGGTGGTCCTATGTGAATTTTTTATATTTTGAACTCTAGTTTTGAAGAGGAATTCTCGCACTCCATTTTTAGACGCATTTCTTTTCCATTTTAGATGATTCAAAGGCCCAACTTCCTTGTGGCAATCTATTCTTTCACTTCTATTTGTGATTGATTGTTTTTAATAGTTTGAACTCCCTCTTCACTTTTGTTATGTCCTTCTTTAGTTTCCAAATGGCTTCAACCATTGCCCAACTAAATTCCTATAAATACCATACTTGTGTACAAGAAAAACCTGGAGAAAAATTATATTCTTGTTATTCCAAAGTTGTTGCCTTCTTACTGGAAATTGCCAAAGTGAATCCATGTTCAATTGTGCTTACACTCTTCCACTTGCATCACTTCCTAGTATGCCAATTCAAGTTACTATTTCTCTCACATCCTTATTCTTCTGTTATTTCTACATTCTCATCCATTGGACTCACGTGGACATAAACATTGAAAGGATAAACTAAAGGGACAATACCCTTACAACCATATTTGCCACAGTTCTTGTAAAATCTAGGTTGGAGGTGTTGTTTGATTCATTCATGAAAATTATCAATTCTGAAGTTATCATCTGAAAATGCATATCAAATATAGTAGATAATACCTTTCATTATTTCAATTATCAAGTTATCAATAGATTAGATCAAATTAGAAGTTTGTTCTACAACATTGTCAGGGAGGTTGCAGGGAATAATAGCTTCTTTGAGGCTGTAATTTATTCTCTGTTTCTAAGGTAAGATTGAATATTTCATTTGAAAGCTTTCAATTAGTTAATTATTTAGGGTTTACATTAACACCATTTTCATGAACATTTAGCTACTTCCAGATAATTTCTTGTTTTAGATTCATTTATTAGATTAGAGATCTTTGTTAAAAATACAAGAAAATAATCAAAAAGATTTTCTTTACTAGATTTGTTATTTTACTACTTTTTTCATTCATATATAAGAAACTACCAAAAACATAGTTTAAATTTACTGTTTTTACATAGTTTTCTTTATTATTTAGTTCAGTAGTTCCATGCATGACAATCACATAACCTAGAAAAACTAGGGACTTTGTTTTATAACCAATAGTACCTCAACCGAATTTAGCGCTACTGTCACTTGACATAGATCAAATCCTTAGGTACAAAATTTTCAAATCAAATAGGGATATACATAGAACCAATAGACAATACGATGTATTAAACATTGAAGATGATAAGGCATTTAAGTATTGGTCAAAACAACCAAATTACCGATTACCTTGAGCACTTGCGTGACCATCAATGATCCACAACAATAGAAAACCTACGGTTATGATCCACTGGTTCCACAACCAAATGAACTAGAATTTATCATAGACATAGATATGGGACTCCTTCTTATCCTTGGAACTTTGGTTTGATACGGTGAGAAGATAGAACAACTGAACATGTTAAACATCACGTCTAATCAGGCTTACAATTATTGGACCGCTCCTGTGCACAGATTACCCGACCACCCTTGGGTATAAATTTCAAATCACACTACATGATAATAGTAGGGCCATGACCAGAGAGATTTTACAGTTGTGATCCTACGTTTCCTCAACTAAATAGAAACGAGAGCTAATTAGACATAGATCTTGGATTAAGTGCTTTGGTATTTAGATCATCACCACTCCCACTAGACATCATTAGGAAGTTAGATGTCCTAAATGAGTAAGCTCATCGAGCCCTCTCATTTTTGACAGAACCTGCTAACTATCTATAGAGTTGAATTGGATCACGACTCTCACACTTGATTGTTCCATGACCTTGTCTGGACAAATTTACGAGGCCCCGTTTAATTTCCCATGAGTTCCATAACTAATAGATAGGATATCTCTAGAGCTTGATATTGAATGGAACCTTCATGTTGTCATCCTTTCTAATATCTCCATTCAAGCTACCCAGGTTAGAAATTCTTTCGTTTTGCTTGATGAGTAGATTTCACTATTGCAACCTAAAAACATCTTATTTCCTTGACAACCTTCACTTACCATTTTAACACACTTTTCATCCATTATAATATTTCCTACCACTTGGCCATCCACATTTTCTACATCGGCTACCTTAGCACAACCTCGGGGAGTCGAGTGTAGTTGAAGGTCACATGTTCATTTTCATGCATACAATGTCAAATATCCTACTATGTGTGCATGTCCATCTCACTAAAAAAGTCATGAGCCTCACCAAATTGGCCAGTGGCCCACTAAGTGGCCTCAATATCACAATACACTCATAATCCCATGTCTGAAATAATGTGGTGGCTCCTAATCCACCCATGTGGTCCTCCTGCGTGAAAATGTATAGATCTCTATATAAATGTGACAACATACACCTTGCCCATGAAAATATGGTCCCATGCTCCTCTATGTGCTGACAAATATCATGCATCTTATACAAGATGCCCTCTTTACCACCCTTTACTGCCACAGATAAATAAATCACAACTACAATAAACTTCCACAACCATGGAACACCTGATCTTAGTATGGCATTCAGACTAATATGGGTCTCTATTTGCACCCACATCCCTATAAAGTATCACCTAGTTACTCTTATCTACATCTAGGCATCCAGTATAGCCATCACTTAGACTCTCTTACCCATAACTGGTAGTCACAATATACGATATACATCATCTAGGATCAATTTCCTCTCCCTAGTACGCAACTAAAAACTGCATGTATTTATACACCACCGATCGCACAACGTAGTCACCATAGGCATATTATGGGGTACCTCCCCCAATCCTTCTATGTTTTACAGGTTGTCATGGTCTAGTATATCCCAATCTAGGTCCAATAAGACCAAAGTCAATAATGTTCTCAAATATCAACCCCCATGAAACTCCCTTGAGTGTATATATCTCTACATAGCACAAAACACCAACAAAATCATGATATTAGCACTTCATATATACGTAAAAATAACTTGCTACACCCTTAACCTATTGTTTGTATTAGGATATGAGTAGCCGACTTGTGTCTTACCATATCATTTTATTATGTCATTTATAATTTTTCATGGTTATTAGGTTAGCCTTGGTGATGGCCACAATATATGAATAGTATATATAGGGGTTAGTAGGAAGTAGTTGATAATCATTCAAGAATTTGAGTCTTATCGTATGGTTTAGAGGTTGCCCCCTCGAAGTGGAAAATCTATTCTATTTGAATATTGAGATCATTCATCTGACATATTGTGTTCTTTTGTGTCTTATTACCTATCATAATAAGATTTATACAAGTAATTTCATTACAATTGGTATCAGAGTTGCGATCTAGGCCAAAATTAGGGAAAAAAACCCTAATTTTTTGTTTCTAATATATCTTGCGAACCATACTGAATTTTTTAGAGATTGTTTTACTGAGTTGTAAATCATTCCAAGTAAGGTTTCCTAAAAATTTCAAACATTTTTTTATTTATTTTGCAAAATTTATTGCTAATTTAGGGTTTTTCAAAAAATATCTCCCAAGGCTGCAAATTGTGAAATTTTCCCAAGTTAGTTACATTTTCTGAAATCTCTCAAAAAAATATTGTTAGTATCTTCTCTTTGTTTTTTCTTATACAGTTGAATTTGTATCAAAACCCTAAACCCTAAGGTTTGACATCTTGGCGAGGCCTTCCACAAAACCCAAAAAGAATCTTGTCACTCCAGGTAAAACCCCAAATAAAGATTGGGTAGTAATTGAAGAGTTAGAGTCAAGATGGGTAACTACAGATTCCTCAGCACTAGGGTTTACCTTGGTTTATCATAAGGTGACCCAACTCGAGTATGATTTGTGAGATTTACAATCTGAGGTTTCCCTTAAAGGAGACATAGAGCAAATAAATCAATGATTAGATAATATCATGCATCATTTAAAGGGTAAACATTTTGTCCCAAATCATCCCTAACTTAGCCAAGGAGCATCTTCAGCTCAAAATATGGGTAAAATAACCAAGTTGGGTCACTATTCCAGCCCAATTAGATTCCAACTTATTCGCAACCATGGAACTTGATGCCGAAAGTGGAAATACACAAATTTTATGGGAACGATATAATAAATTAGATAAATCAAATGGAGAACTTCTTTGAGTTACATCAAACCCCATCGATACAACAGGTGACTTTGGCAACACTGCATCTTGAACCAAACCAATTCCTCTGGTATTATTGGTTATGTGCTCAGAGCCAGAAGAATGGTCTCAATGTTACTTGGACAACTTTTACTGAGGATTTGTAACTACACTATAGTTCCAGTGTTTTAGATAACTAATTTAGTCAATTGACAAAGTTATGAAAAATAAGATCAGCCATAGATTATGTGCATCAATTCTAGAACCTATCCTTAAGGGTGGAGAATATTACAGAAGGGAATTTGAATGACCTATTTCTTGGGGGTATTACGGAAAACATTAAGCATGAGGTATGTATAATTAATCAAAATCAAGATTTATGATTCTATTATCATGGCACGTAGGGAAGAGGAAAAAACTTTTGTAGTAGGAGGCAACCTTTCACTAACACCAGAGACCACAGTACCTTTTCCCCATCATTATCTCCAGCCAATTAGACTGATTCCTCAACAAATGGAAGAAAAGAAAGAAAAATGATTATGTTTTAACTATGATACAAAAAATGGACCCGGAAAAAAATGTGATGAGAATTTGTTCTATATTGGAGGAAATGAGGATAAAGAGGAAGATAAAATTATAGGGTAGGAACACGAAGTTAGGGGGCCAAAAAGTAGACAAAAAATTGAAAAACAAACAAAATGCGTACACATTTTGATAAAACATGCTCATGTTTTAATTTTTTTGGTTTGGTAATTACCGAACCTATAATGCGTACACATTTTAAAGAATCCAAAACGCGTATGCATTTTAGAGAAGTTAAAATACGTACACACTTTGTATATTATGGACTATTTGTGTGTATTTAAGTGTCTTATACTTACAAAAATAAATGTTTAAGTATAATGTTTTTTTATTATTTCTTATACTTTTATTATTTTTTATATTTTAAAATTGATTTTAGTAAATATAAGATATTAGGGTCACTCTACACCTGATGGAAGTGGTCTCATAGCTCTAATAGTTATAATCTAGAAGATAGTTTTACGAAATCTAATCTTGTCAGTACTTACTCATTTTCAGGATTTCAACAAAGGACCTAAAACTTTCAGGGCATATATATTGTAGTTGGTATTTGTTTTGGGAAATCATATAGTCATTTTTTAGGTTTTTTGACCCTGTAAATTAGATTTTGGCCCTACAACTACTTGAATTGGTACCACTATTTAAATTTGGTCCATAATTAACTTTAGTGACCATGAATCAACTCTATGATGTTTGTCTACTTCTTACTAAAAAGAGATCCACACTTTGTATATAGAGGATTATTCCATGAATGGGATTCTTGTCCTATTTCCAAAATGAGGTGATTGTAATGTGCCTCCTCCTTAAGGTGTGATAACACTACTAGGTGTTGAATGATTGTTTATGAATAGTACCAAGTGAAATGTATCAAGTGAACTCAGATGATTTCTCATTCTTAGAAACATGGTGCTCCATATAAATATCATGCCCTCACCTTTCCTAGTTCTAAAATCATCCTTTCATGGAATAAAATTCATGATTCTCATACATGTTTTTACTCATATGTCTCTTATGGAGACAAATGATGCGTTAATAATTCACACATGATGGTGCTTGATACCTCGGTGACATGACTTGCTCATTTTAGCTTGCTCTGAAGGGTGTTCAATTAGCTATAGGATGGCCAAAAATTTCTTCTTAGGCCTTCAGAGGAAGTATTCTCTCATCAAAAATAAATGATTCGATCAATCACCTTAGACATGATTCCCTACACACTAAAACACATTTAGTGATCTTATTTTAAATTTCCTTTGGGTGAGGGTTTATGATTTAGGGTTTAGGTTTTAGGGCTCAGGGTTTAGGGTCTAGGGCTCAAGGTTTATGACTCCAGGTTTAGAGTTTAGGGTTTAAGGATTAGTGTTTAAGGCTCATAGTTCAAATTTTAGGGTTTAGGGCTCATGGATTAGGGTTCATGGTTTAGGGTTTAGGGTTTAGGGTTTAGGGTTTAGAGTTTAGGGTTTATGGCTTAGGGTTGAGGGTTTATAATTTATGGTTTAGGGTTTATGGCTCAAGGTTCATGTTTTATGGTTTAGGGATCAGGGTTGATGGTTTAGGGTTTATGGCTCAAGGTTTATGGTTTATGGTTTAGGGATTAGGGTTGAAGGTTTATGGTTTATGGTGGAGAGTTTTGGGTTGAGGTTTAAGGGCTCAAGGTTTAGTTTTTAGGGTTTATGGTTTATGGTTTTATGTTTGAGGGTTCAAGATTTAGGGTTTTAGCTTAGGTTTTAGGGATTAGGGCCTAGGGTTAAGGGCTTATGGTTTAGGGTTTAGGACTCAAGGTTTAGGGTTTAGGTTTTATGATTTATGGTTTAGGATTTAGGGCTTATAGTTTAGGGTTTAGGGCTTATGTTTTATGGTATAGGTTTTAGGGTTTAACACTCAGGGTTTAGGGTTTTGGGCTCAAGGTGTAAGGTTTAGTGTTAAGAGATTGGGGTTTAGGGTTTACGGTATAGGGTTTAGGTATTAGGTTTTATGGTCTAAAGATTAGGTTTTATGGTTTAGGGAAAAGGGTTCAGGGTTTAGGTTTTAAGGCTCAAGGTTTAGGGTTTAGGGGTTTGGGGTTCATGGTTTAAGGCTCATGGATAAGGCTCGCCCATTCACTCAGTGTAATGTTTTATGTCTTACCCATTCTTATAAGTATTGACAGAGAGTATTCAACAAAGAAGGGTTCATCTACTTCACAGGTAGAACATTCAAGGGAGTCATCACAATTTGATGCCTTTCATCTACTGATATTTTAAAGGAGGGAAATTATAGATATCCAAGAATAATTTGGTACAAATAAATGTTACCCAATATAGAGCTATCTTCTTCTTCCCATTGCATGCGAACTAGTTCACTCACTGTAATGTTATGTGTCTTACCCATTCTTATTAGTATTGACAGAGAGTATTCAGCTGAAAAGGGTTCATCGACTTCATAGGAAAAAAATTCAAAGAGATTCATCAAAATTTGATGCCTTTCATCTATTGATATTTTAAAGGAGGGAAATGCCCACCTCTCATTAACAAGGTAGTTGTAAAAGCAAACTTAATTATGGTTTTAGGCACAAGAATATAAAATATGGTCCTAAGATATTAAAAAAGATGAACTCACTCATGAGACCTACTAGAAATATATGAGGTTTAGGGGTTTAGCATTTAGGGCACATGGTTCATGGTTTATGGTTTAGGGTTTGGGACCTTTAGTATTTAGCATTTAGGGCTTAAATTTTATGGTCTATGGTTTAGGGCTCATGGTACATGTGTTAGGGTTTAGGGGTTAGGGTGCATGGTTTAGGGTTTATGGCTTAGGGTTCAGGGTTTCAAGTTACGGGTTTAAGGTTTAGGGGTTAGAGCTCAGGGCTATGGATTTAGGGTTTAGGGATCATGGTTTAAGGTTTAGGGTTTAGGGGTCAAGGATTAGGGTGTAGGGTTCAAGGCTTAAGGTTTAGGGTAAATGGTTTAGGGATTAGGGATAAGGGTTTAGGGTTTATGGTTCATGGTTTATGGCTTAAGGTTTGGGGTTCGAAGTTACTAGTTTAAGGTTTAGGGGTTAGAGCTCAGGGCTCTGGATTTAGTGTTTAGGGTTTAGGGATTGCGGATTGGGGTTTAGGGTATAGGATCTAGTGTTTAGGGTTAAGGGTTTAAGGTTTAGGGTTTAGGGTTTAGGATTTAGTGTTTAGGGTTTAGGATTTATTATTTTGGTTTTAGGGTTTAGGGTTTAGGGTTTATAATTTAGGGTTTAGGTCTCATGGTTGAGGTTTAATGGTTTAGGTCACAAAGTTAAGATTTTAGGCTTTAGTGTTTAGGATATAGGACTTAAGGTTTAGGGCTTAGGGCTCAGGCTTTAGGGTTTAGGATTTAGTGTTTAGGGTTTATGGTTTAGGGTTTATGGGTTAGGGTTTAGGGTTTAGGATTTAGTTTTCAAGATTTAGGGTTTAACATTTAAGGCTCATCATTCGTGGTTTATGGTTTAGGGCTTAGGGCTCAAGGTTTAGGATTTACGGTTCATGGGTAAGGGTTTAATATTTAAGTATTAGGGTTTAGGGCTTAGGATTTAGGGTTTAAGGTTTAGGCTTTAGCGATCATGGTTTAAGGTTTAGGGTTTAGATTTAGGTCCTTGGGTTTAGGGTTTAAGTTTTAGGGTTTAGGGTTTTGATGGTAGAATTTAAATGCTAAAAGATTTAGGCTGAATGTTGAAATCCTAAAAATTACCTATGTACTAACCATATTATACTATAAAAAACTATCTCCTAAACCATGACTAATGGATCTGTGAGACTAGCTCCATAAGGTGCAGAGTGACCCTAATTTATTATATTTACTAAAATAAATTTAAAGTAAATAGTAAATATTTCATTTATTATTATTTATATTTTATTATTTCTTATGCTTAAACATTTATTTTTGTAAATAGAAGCTTGCCAAAATCATATACAATGTTTATGCTATAAAGAACACATACGCATTATAGTGCATACACGTTTTGCATTTTCACTTTTTCCAAACCATGCCTTAAGGCTTGGGATCCGGTTTCGATCCCCAAGCTTGAGGCATGAACCTTCACAAACATAGCAAACATCATGTTTTTGTAAGAAAATTTAAAAACGTGACTTCCTCCTTGATAAATCAACATAAAACAATCGATTCGTTTAAAAAAATTTACCATGATATAGAGCATATTTTCTTCTTTCTAAAAATATAATTTTTCAAATTTTCTAACTAATATAAGGTTTCCATATT
This sequence comes from Taxus chinensis, assembly GCA_019776745.2. NCBI lineage: Eukaryota > Viridiplantae > Streptophyta > Pinopsida > Cupressales > Taxaceae > Taxus > Taxus chinensis. The sequence continues at coordinate 771,958,509 of CM034149.1, forward strand.
ATTTATTTTCTAATTATGCCTTTTCATAGCTATTTTTCGAAGTTTATATGTCTATCTTTCATTGTGTATCTTTTTTTTAGGTCATCGAAATTGAAAACAAATTATACTAACTCAAACTAAGCCTAATTCTATACATATTAAAAAAAAAATCTAATTGTTTATATTTTTTGAGGTAGTTAGGTGGGGGGCATGGTTGGAGCTCCATTATTTTTCAAAACATAAACTTTTTATACTAGAAAAATCATAATATATATATATATATATATATATATACATATATATATATAGATATTTGCTAAAAACATCTATAGCACAAACTAGATGCTCTTAGTTATCTTTATACCAAAGGGTTTTCAACACTACTAAATGGTGATCAAATAATGGTGGGGGGCACGAAATTCACTTTGTTATGTTTTTTAACAAAAATAGGAGAACTTCTTGGTATTTTAGTTATTTTACCCACTTAAACTTATTCATTTTCAATAAAATTTAGTAGCTTAGAAACTAGACTCAAAATGCTACGATTCATGTTTACACAACAACTTCCAATTTTTATTGTATCTAATTCAAAAAAAATCATACAAGTTGATTTTTCAGAAAAATGCATCCACTTAAGACCTCCTTTTGGCCCCCCCACTTGGTGCACTTACCCTATAGGAGAGGCTAAGGAAATAGGAGAAGATAAAGTAGAAGATCACCAACCTACAATTTCTTGCCATGCTTTTTTAGGTATTAGTACTCCTCAAACACTCAAGGTTATTGGCTATCTCAAAAAACTTAAGGTGACAATGTTGATTGACTTAGGAAGTACTCATAACTTCATAAATAATAAGTTAGCTTCCTGCCTCAATTATTTTATTTACCCAACTCTTGAAATGCAAGTTATGATTGTGGATGGTGGGATAGTAAAGTGCATAGGAAAGTGTCATAGTATCAAGCTTTCCATGGGGGACTACATGTTAGACTCACCTATGTTTTCTATTTCTATCGAAGGGTAAGATACTGTTTTGGGCATTCTATGGCTCAAAACCTTGGGTGCCATAGAGATAAATTTCCAAGAATCTTTCATGTGATTTCATTTGGAAGGAAGAACAATACATTTGAAAGGGATGGTAGCTAAGTCTCCACAAATTATTATCTCTCATCAAATGCACAAGGTTTGCAGAAAATGAGTAGATGGATGTTTAGCGAAGACATTTTCCATAGAGGTACAACATACATACTCTTCAATGCTACCTGATCTTCAGAAAAATTTTGATGCTCACTCGTCTATTTTTGATGCAATTCCAAATGGACTACCACCAGTTAGGGATCATGATCATGTCATTTAACTAATTCTAGGGAGCCAACCACCTAACATCAGACCATACAGATACACATATTCCTATAAAAGTGAGATCGAGAAAATGGTGCAGGAAATGTTGAAGGCAAGTATCATCAAGCATAGCCAGAGTGCATATTCTTCACCAGTGGTCATGGTACGTATGAAGGATGAAACATGGAGGATGTGTCCAAATTACCGAGAACTCAACAAGTACATCATCAAATATAAGTTTCCTATTCCAGTAATTGATGATTTACTTGATGAATTGCATGGTTTTATTTATTTCAAAAAATTACATCTTTGTTTGGGGTACCATCAAATTAGAATAAGAGAGGAAGATGTTCATAAAATGGCTTTCAGAACTCATGAGGGCCATTATGAGTTTTTGGTAATGCCCTTTGGTCTTATAAATTCTCCCTCAACATTTCAAAGCTTGATAAACATTGTTTTTAGGCCATTTTAAAGGAAATTTGGATTATTTTTCTTTGATGACATATTGATTTAGAGTAAGACATGGGAAGAACACTTGCAACATGTAGATAAACTGTTATAAGTTTTGGAGAAACATAAGCTTTATGAAAATCCATCCAAAATTTCTTTTGGTTTATAAGAGGTAGAGTACCTGGGTCACATTATATCCCATGAAGGTTTTAAAGTTGATCCTTAGAAGATCAAAGCTATGGTGGAATGGTCAAGGCCCAAAACTCTCAAAAACCTCCAAGAGTTCCTAGGACTAATAGGGTACTAGAGAAGATTTGTGAGGGGATATCGTAGAATCACAGATCCACTCGCTGCATTGTTAAAGAAGGATGCCTTCCATTGGATAGACGCAGCCACTAAATACTTTGAGGAGTTGAAGGAAGCCATGTGCACCACCCCAGTTTTAGCTACTCTTGACTTCTCAAAATCCTTTATTGTTGAGTGTGACAATTCAAGATCAGGATTGGGAGTAGTTCTAATGCAAGAAGGAAGACTAATTGTATTTGAGATTCACCAATTCAAAGGAAAATATCTTCTCAAACCCTTCTATGAGAAAGAAATGATGGTTATTCTGCATGTGGACAAGCAATTGAGGCACTATCTAATTGGTAGACACTTTAAGGTGAAAACTGATCATGATAGTCTCAAATACTTTTTGCAGAAAATATTATTATCTGAGGAACAACAAAAGTGGGTGCCAAAAATGTTGGGTTATGATTTTGAAATAATATATAAAAAGGGTAAAGAAAATGTAGCAATTGATGTGTTATCCAGACAGGGATACATCCACAAATGCATTATTATGTGTAATGTCCATATTGAAGGTTGATTAGGTCGATGAAGCAAGATTAGAATGGGATCAGGACAAGGATACACAATCTCTAATACATAATATCAAGCAAGTTTCTATAACATCTAGCAAACTTGAGTGGAAAGGTGATTCCCTATGGTACAAGGACATGTTATACTTGTGCAAAGATTCTGAGTTGAAGCATAATATTCTTGCAGAGCTACATGCATCGCATGTTGGAGGACACTCTGGGTTTTTGAAGACATATCATAAAATAAAAAGAGACTTATTTTGGGAAGGACTCAAGGGTGATGTACAAAATTTTATATCAAAGTATTTGGTGTGCCAACAAAACAAAGGTGAAACCATTAAGACACCAGGTCTATTGTAACCATTAACAATTCCTTTCCAGAGATGGGAGTAGGTCTCCATGGATTTCATTACAAGGTTACCTTGTTCATAGGGTAAGAATGTTATTTTGGTGATTTTGGATAGTCTCACCTAATATACCCATTTTTTTGCCATGTCACACCCATTTTCAGCTAGTACAGTCATAGTTATGTTTTTGGAGACATCTCAAAAGCTACATGGAACCCCCAAAGATAATTATAAGTGATCGTGATCCTATTTTCATGAATAAGTTTTGGACATAATTATTTGCATGTTTAGGTACTCAGCTAGCTCGTAGTTTATCTTACCATCCTCAAACTGATGGGAAAATGGAAGTGGTCAACAAATATTAGAGGGGTATCTACGTTTCTTTGTATCAGATAAGAATGAACGTTAGGTTAAATGGATACCACTTGTAGAATGGTTAGAGATGTTAAGGAACACATTCAACATCAACAACATGTTTTGGCTGGTTTGAGGGAGAATTTGGTGTTGGCACAAAATAGGATGAAACAACAAGCATATAAACACCGTAGTGAAAGACATTTTGAAATTGGTGACTGGGTTTTTGTACATCTGCAACCTTACAAGCAGATGTCCCTAAAGAAACAAAAAATGGAAAATAAACTTTCTCCTAAATATTATGGTTCTTATCAGATTCAACAGAAAATTGGAAGTGTTGATTATAAACTAGATTTGCCTCAATCTTCATGTATACACCTAGTATTTCATGTTTCCTACCTAAAAAAGGTTACTGGAAATTTTCATCCTAGACAGAGCTACTAGAACTTGATGAGGAAGGAAGAATCATTTTGGAGCTAGAGAAGATTCTACAAACACGTACTAAGAGGCTGAGAACCAGAGACATTAAGGAATATCTGATCAAGGGGAATAATATGAGCATAAAGGATGTGACCTAGGAGGATGAAGGTTTTCTGCAGCAACATCCAAGATTATTCAACATTGAGGACAACATTGGTCTACGCCCTTAACCTATTGCTTGTATTAAGATATGAGTAGTGGACTTGTGGCTTACCATATCATTTTGTTATGTCATTTATACTTTCTCATGCTTAGTATGTCATTCTTGGTGATGGCCCTAATATATGAATAATATATATAGGGGTTAGTAGGTAGTAGTTGATCATCATTCAAGCATTTGAGTCTTATTGTATGGTTTGGAGGTTTCCCCCCTTAATGTAGTGAAGCTATTCTATTTGAATATTGAGATCATTCATCTGCAATATTATGTTCTTTATTGTCTTATTACTTCTCATAATCATATTTATACAATTAATTTCATTAGATAACCACTCATACTACTAAAACTCATCAAACACTGCATATTTCACATTATTCTATCCAAACATCCTCCTGGGTCACCGACACCCAAGAGTAGGACATGAGTGCCTAGAAGCAAGTCGTCAGCTCCTTGAATTGGGTGCTAGCATCCCAAAGGATGTCAATACCTTGGCTACTCTCACCCAAGTTAGAAACGCACTGAAATTCAAAATATCAAATTTTAAAAAAATTGACAAAATCAAATTAATTGCATCAAAAATTTCAAAAAAAATTGTACTTACCAACTCATATGTCGTTTGTGATGCCACGGTCATTGCCACCATCTTGAACCTAATCACCCTCACTGCCCTAATCTGGGGTATCCTCACAAGCTCAGAATTAAAATTCTCAAACGATCACGATCCAAATGAATTTCCTATTCATTTTTTACCATTACTATATATAGCACTCTTCTAAATATTTAATTTAATATAGTTATCATTTGCACTCATTCTTCCAACTAATACACAACACATAGTTTCACTCATATATTGAGCTTCGCTACTCCATTTTCCTCCCCATTTGAACCATTCGGTTTAGAATTTCCCCTACCTCCGTACTAAAAACATTCCACAATGCTATATTCTAATCTCACACATATAATACTTACAATATTTGCATTCTTACAACATATTCTATATTACATCTTGTTCTCTACTATGTCATTTCACGTCTACTTTCAACTCAGTGCTCGTTGTATACACCCCTCCCCCCTTTCCCTAAAATGAGGGTATACAATCGAGATCACCCTATAATCTCTTTTAGGATACTATGTAATCATTCTATACTACTAATACACCATTATCAAAAAAAATTCTATGACATTGTTCAGACGAAGGAACATATCAATTTATTCAAAATACTTTTTATCTATCCCCCTAATTACCTAATATGCGGGTTAAAAGTGAAAATCTCACAATGAGTAATCTATTACATACATTCAATTTCAAAACAATCATTCAATATTTGAATCAAGTCAGTCAATCAATAAGACATAACATCACTTCATTATCTCTCTCAGATGACCTAACTTGGGAGTTACATCACCACTTTCGAAGATGACCTAACATGGAAATCATTTTTACATCACTTCCAGATGACCTTAAATGGAATCCATCTAGCACTATACAAATTGTGACATATGTGGGAGTGGGGGAAATGAGACGTCATTTCCTTTTCAATACCGCTCCTATATGATTTATTCAAGACGGATCGAAATGGATCAAAATGGAAAAAAATCATCTTTATCTGTTTCCAACAGTTGGACCTTTTGAGGATATAGTCGTGGATGGAGAGTAAAACTTGACCTCTCTCCCCAATACTCTTCCTCTGGCGGCAGGATACCAAATGTTAGGAAATCATAGGGTTAGTGCTCCATTAGTATGTGAGTATTATAATATAATTATTAATGAGGTTGTTTATAACAACCAATGTATACTTGGTGAGTGTTACAACAACTCATATATATTTGATGAGTGGTTTTCGGAACATTATTAGGCCTCCTAATTTATAGGATATATCATAGCCTATTAATATGTATCGTGTCTATTGATTAAATCAATGAAGTTTTGTTTGTTAAACCTATTCTTCTCCTTCATCTTGTATCAGAGAGAATTATCCATAAGGCTTGTGATGGAAGCTTGAAATAATTATAGAGGGGAAATGTTTCTTTGTTATTGCTCCTATAGATGCAATTCTATTTTTTTGTAAAACGTTACTCCTAGGATTTGTTTGCATTCCCTTGCATTAGAGAGATCTGATCAATTAATACTCAGGTGCTTGTTATTATATTACACTTGAAGCCGCATTGGTTCTGCTCTGAGACGTATTCTCATATTTTGGGACACGTCCACTAGCATTGGATCTACTTCACACAGTTTCCATGTAATTCTTACCTGGATGGCTTTCACTACTGTTCAAAGGAGTTTGTTAACACATGTTTGTGATAAGGGGAAACGTTGCATTGAAAGCGATCTCCTCGAGATATTAAAGTAGAAGCGTGAGACTTGTCAAAAACACCATGTAGAATAAAGAGCTTATCTGGTATCTGGATATTACTCCTTCTAGTGGTGGATATTCACCTGTCGCACATGATTCCCATGTTGATCACAGCCTGCCATTAGTCGATTTCCCTTGCATTGACGTCAGCAAGGTGGATTACAGTATACACGCACCAAGGATAGACATTTTTGAATCGGTGTGGGAGATCTATTCCACGCGCTCTTTGACATAGGTTGAGAAATCTATGGATTTTGATATTTCCATTCAAATGAAGCTCGAGCAATCTCTCAAGCTATTTTCATTGTGCAATCTGGTCAATGCATGCATATTCAATCCTACATTTGGTTCACATCGAATTCGTTGCTTGAAACCAATCTCTCCCGGTCAACTCGACAATGATTGAAGTTAATAAGCAGGTCAAGCTCATCATCCAATGTTATGTCCTTTGGCTCGTGACCAGTGATCAAATTTGAAGGGCTGGTCAAGATTTTATTTTGAAGGGCAAATATTTGACCAGTCCTTCCGTGATGAAAAGTATCATTAATACTTAACACTTCACCTACAAGAGTAAATCAAGTCTACACGTTAAATCCATTCACTACAAAAGGTTGTAATATTGTATGCTAACAAAAAAGTTGCTTCATATTCTCAAATGACACGTCTTTGACATCCATATCCTTCAATGTTTTTTTGTGTAACACACTAATCTCTTTGAACCTTTCTATAGCTGCACATTTATCATTGTATTTGTATATATTCTTAGGAAGCATGATATTTATAAACTTCCCATACTCCATATTCCGACAATTTAGACAGTCTTTATATGGCCTAATTGGGAAGATTTAAGAATTATCAGTTCAAGGTCTTTTACGACTTCAAGTAAACTTACTAAATATTTTTCAACTATTAATAGGACAAAAAATTAATAGTCTAAAATAAAATATATACACAAATTAGATGGGCGAGACATTATATCCATTAATTATTTTTGTGTGGTCATTGTTGCTACTTTTAATTCTATGAACTATTGAGTTTGTGGATGTTATTAAAATCAAACTTTCTTTTATTTATTTAATTCCAAATATTTATTTTAAGATGTAAAGAGTATAGAGAATTAAAAGAAGTACATGTTACAACAAGTGATTGTATGAGACCCAATACTCTGGAATAGGTGAATTGGGATTTTTATGGGTTTTCTCCAACCATGATAAAGATAAGCCTAGTTATCACGTTTGCAAGAGGCGTGTTTGATTTACATATTGATGTTTGACTCTAATTTTTAGTATTAAAGTCGATAGAAAACCCTAGACCTATTTTGATAATAGGGATTCTCATTTCCACATCCTCTTCTATAACCTTCTTTGCTCACTGGAATGCCCACTCCTAAATTCTTTATATAATTTACTCCATTCTTATTTCAACTCTATTCCACATACCTTAAATTATTTATAAAACAAAAGTCCTCACAAGGAGGAAAAAACTTAGTTAATTTTATTTAAGTAGAAACAAAGTTTATCATTCGAATTTTTTTATGTGATTTTACAATCAATAGTTGAATCTAATAAATCTCCTAAATTGATGAGTTTTCATTTCTATTATAAACAAATTAATAGAAAAGTAAACTTTACCTTTTCCTGAACATTGACGTGATGGTTTGGAGTTTAGATTTTGAGATAGTTTGTAACAATGTTGATATCTACAAGCACTCCAAGCTGGTTTGCATCCGACAATAGTGAAACACTAGAGCTCCACACAAACGTTTTGAAATTTTAAAAGGTCTTCCTATTAAGTTTTTGAAAAATTCAAAACAACATCTTATTTTATTAGTGTGGATGATCTTTTTCAGTTATAATCCCTCCTAAAATCTGTAAAAAATTTGAAATTTATTGGTAATTATTTCCAATATTAACATAGTTTAAGTTACTATTATAATAAAAATCACGTGCAGAAAAAAAAAAACACCAACAAGGAAGCATGACCCATAATGCTTTGAAGAAAAAAACGTTTATAATAGAAGATGTTGAACTTGCTTAAAAATTGGAGAGAGATGATTAATGTAGAACCTACCAGAATATCATGTAGAAAAAACTCCTGCTATTTGCAACTTTTGAAGAAAACCGGTGGCATGTAGGAAAAACTCCACCTATCTGCAACTTTTGTATGTCAAGTTGGAATATCATGAATTAAACTTTAACATTTAGGTGTCCATATCCATAACCGCAAGAGTAAAGTTCAAGCAGTATATTGCAAACAAATACAAAATTTCATGTACTCTATTTTATTTGAGGAAAATGTGGAGGGAGATTCAAAACTGTCATTGAAAAAAATAACTGCAATACTTACTCGTCTTTATGAATGCACATGAAGTACTTAGGGCAGTTTATGCGGAAATGGCATTGTATTTATGGCACTGTGCTGCCGCGCTGACAAATGGGTAATTTCACAAACAGTGGTAGTGGCAGTATTAAGTATAAACTTGCATTAACCAAAATAATGTTTGACCAAATTTACAAGATGTTACTTTGACAGTTTAACAAAAATTTCAAAAGTTTTACAAAATAGTTTTTCTAAAACAAAAAACGTACAAATGTATCCACTAAGAAAAAATGCCCGGGGACGGGCATGAAATCTCATTTCTAGTTGATGGCCATTTTTCCACACAACCCTTCTTTTGACAACTTGAAAAAAATATTACACTTAAAATTTGTCAAATGATTTGTAAGTTCTGATTTTTTTTTTACAGGCAGATTTTGACCTTCCCTTTTCTGACGGGTTTGAAGCCCTCGGACGGGCTATGACGGGTTCAACTTTGAACACTGCTCGTGACCATGGTGCATCAGCGACAACTTGCCACGAGTTCGACACCTCAAAGGCTGAAAGAGGAATAACAAAAAGTTTGTTAGTTACTCTAAGCGGGGGTGTTTAAGCGTTCATTTCCATAATCGTTGTAAGTATGTACATAAATTAAGGGTTATGAGTTTTATCAAAAAATAGTCTTCTTTGTCATTTAGGGCATGTTAATTTTCAATTAGTCTAAGTATTTTATTGTCGTGTCATTAAATTGTTAGAGTATTTGTCATCACCGTATTGTATTATTAATAAAAAAAGTCACATATTGTAAAATTTGTTTAAACCATTTTTGTATGATATCAAAGTGTAATATGTAAGTCGTTTAATTTGTCAAGTCAATGTCAAACAGTCAAAATTCATGTCATTGTTAAAGTCTTAAAAATAAAAATAAAATCCTTACAGACGCATTTTTTATGTTACCCGACGTCCTCACAACCATTGATCCTCAAAATCTAATTTGTTGAATTAGCAGCATGAAACCATAGGATAGAGGAAAACAAAGGTTGGAGGTCAATTAGGGACCTCTCCTCAGCCGCTAATGACGGGGCTGCACAAATGGGCTGGTCACATTTTTGTGGTGTGTTTGTTTGCTTTCAGTTTGGGCAATGTGCTTTCCATTGTGTGTTTCAACAGATTTTCCTATATTATTCCCTGCAGTGAAATGTGATGAGAGATAATGAATGTACCTGGCACATCACAATATGGTTGTAGGTAAACCATTTGAAAACTTTCACCCCTTTGTGGTTTTTGGTCAACCACTAGAAAACAACCTTACTCTCATTTTTTTGTTAGCCGATGGAAAACCAACTATTGGTTTGTGATAATCCAATGGAAAATCACATAATCGCAAAAGTAGGTGTAGGTACAAGTTTGATTTTTTCCCCATGTTTGCACTATGGGGAATGTTAGGAAATCATAGGGTTAGTGCTCCATTAGTATGTGAGTATTGTAATATAATTATTAATGAGGTTGTTTATAACAACCTACGTAAACTTGGTGAGTGTTACAATAGCTCATCTATATTTGATGAGTATTTCTAGGAGCACTATTAGGCCTCCTAGTTTATAGGAGATATCATAGCCTATTAATATGTATCATGTCTATTGATTAAATAAACGAAGTAATTTTGTTTGTTAAACCTTCTTTTCTCCTTCAAAATCCTCCCTTGATCGAAACTTTACAAAATCAGGTTGGGAACTGATCAATCCCTATCCCTTCAAAGCTCAATCTGCAACAATTCAAAATCTCCTAATTCTCCAAAACAAATCATCAAATTCATTTTTGTGTCTATTTAGGCCACATGGATTGACATGTTCATCCATGGTTCGCCATGCTATATGTTCTTATTCTTTGCGTACTTCTACAACAAGGCTTCTCTAGACTTCTCATAGTTGTGTTCCTTACTTCCTTTATACTACTTGAAATTCATTCAAATAACATAAAGGGGTGGAAAATGTAGATATAAAATCATGCACATAATACTATTTTACTATACCACTAAGTATGTTGTTATATGTATGGATCTTGAGTAAGAAAAGTACTCACTAGTGAGAAATTTCCTTATCTATTTACTTGCTTGGATTATTTCGATTGTCTTTATTTATCACATCTACCACTTCTGCACCTAGTTCTGGTCAAGTCACAGGTATACCTATCTATCAAAATTTTCACATTTGTCTTCATTTATCCATGGACACTAGCGCACATTCTAGAGAGTAGTTCCAGGAACTCGTATCCATTCTGGGTGCTCATGTCCCCTTTGTTATTTTAACTTATTTTGGAATTTATCATCCTTATCTCAAGGTTATAGTAGGTATGTCACGTCACTAGTGTTGAAATACAGGAAAGACATCCCTATATATACACAACATACATACCATGTTATAAGCATGGGCAATTCTAAAGGGCAAACATATCTACATAATATCAAAGTGACTACATTTTTAGGTTGATTACTCTGCATAGACTACATAGGAAGGGGAAGTTTTTGAATTCCATCCCACACATTTGTATTTTATCTAGATTTATCTCAGTATATTGGCATCATTGGTGCAAGGGAAACCTAATGACACTATTTCAAACACAAGCACACATAACTACATGGATTCTAGAATGTAGTGCAATGCTTAGTCATAAGTTCATCCTCTGGATGACCACCAAGGTCAGTGTGTGTAACACCACCTAAAACTACCTCTGGAGACTAAGAACAACCCAGGTTTAGTTAGGAAAAGTTAAGGAATAATATATATATATATATATATATATATATATATATATATATATATATATTAGTGTTCACAATAGAAACTCCATGAGTCCATTACAACAGTTATCAAAACATCCTACACAACACTAAGAGAGATAAAGTTTTCCTAGAGAGAGAAATTCATCCCAAGCACAGATAGATTATCTTCTTGCGGGGCAAGAAAAAAAATACCCCAGGCGCGGATAGCGGGCATGGGAAGGCCTCCCGGGCATGGAAGAACGGGCGTGGAAGAAACTCTTTTCTCTCATGCGCAAAAGACGGGTGTAGAAGAGACTCTTGTTCTCTCGGGAATGCAAGAATTTTTTTCCTCTTCTGGGTGTGCAAGACGGGCGCACAAGAAGTTCTGGGTGTGCAAGATGGGTGCACAAGAATCTCTAGGCGTGCAAGAGGACTTTCCTCTTCTTCAAGCATTAAAAGGCCATAACTTTTGATAGGGAACTCCATTTTTGGAAAACAAAGACTTTTCAGAAATATCTCAATGTGCTCTTTGTATAGAAATGTTAAGAATTTAATTTGGATAAATTTTTAAGGGTAAATTTTGAGAAAATGCTCTGCATGATTATAAAATGAAAACTGGTAACATTCGACTTATAAAAATTTGTTCAATTCAACCTCCTTCCTTTCTCAACATGCCAAACAAACATGGAGAGTTGCACTTGGGTAAATTTAGGATGGATTTCAAGGTTTAATTTGTTTTATTGATGACAAATTCAAATTTTCTCAATTTGACAACAAAACGACTGTGAGAAGTTTTGCGCCTGATTATGAAAGGGTCTTTAAAAATTGCTTAAGTGTTTTAGTTTGTTTGGGGTTGTTTTAACCATACTAAGTTCAATTTAATGTTTCATTTCATTGTTCATAGTTGCGGAGGTCATTCTGTATATTTTGAATAAAATGTTTTCCATTTTGAAAAACATATAACATCAATCCAATTTGAATAGATTGTTTACATTTACCAACTTCAACTATGAATTCATTACAAAACACTCTAATCCATTAATATGATTCAAATAAGGTATTCAAATACCAAATTACAACTTCATATTTTCCAAACATTCATTTCTACATAATAGAGCATCATGACATTTCATCATGTACGTATTCACTTTACATCTTTCTAGTAGATATTCCAAAATGCATTTCAAACATAGGTTTCTGAAGAACACAAAATTATTTGAACAAGGTGAAAAAATTCCATTAATTTAGAAATGATATCTTTACAAATTTCTTTTCCATTTCATTCCCAAAAGATAGAATATAAATCTTTCTTTTCTTTCATTCAAAACAGAAAACAGAGTGCATCTCTTTCACATTTCGAATCACAACTTTCATAGCCATTACAAAACATCATTTCCATCATCAATAATATACAATTTCATCTACTTCCAAGTGGGAAAGGGTTGTAATAAATAATAAACTCAACAAGGAACTATCAAAACTATCTTTTTCCTTAGCTCCAGAACAACAACATGCAGATCCATCATTCTCCAATTTTGATCATAACAAGACAAGGGGAAAGGTAATGCTCTCCACCTAACCAAGACATCCTATGAAAAGGAGAATCCATCCTTATTCATTGGCCCCCGAGCCCCAACCACAATGCAATAAGAGATTTTTTTCAACTCATGGAAACAACCGGCTTCCACAAACACATATGCAATCTTTCACATACACATTTCATATTTAAAACACAGTCAAAAGCAAAATACTAGTTTTAGCAGCCACAAGATAAACACACAACAATACTTAGGCCTCGTCAAGTAAGCCAAAGGTGCAAGAAACTATGGAGCATGCTACTTGTGCCTCCCAAAGGGGAAATGTTTATCACCACCTGAGAACAAACCACCAAAATATATATACCATTTTAATCCCTGACAAGCCCTTATGCCTCCCCTAAGTACCTTTTATTCCTCACATTTCCTTATGCCTCCCCAACCTCTTATGGCACCCCATAACAAGTAAAGAAGTGAAAGATATTTCTTTTTACAAGGTGGAACCCAAATCCCAACTCCCTTTGCACTTATACTTCCCTAAAGCACTTATGCCTCCCACAAGAATACCCCATAATCTTCTCCTACACCATCCCTAAGCCATCTACCCAACCAGCCAACAAATAAATAGCACATTCAAACATTCAACCATTCACATATGCATAAAATAAAAGAGGAACATTTCTGAGAGCTAAGCTCTTACCTCTTCATGAGGGATTTTGTTCCAAGGTTGTAAAACAACAAGCTTTCTAATGTAAAACAGTCCAAGATCAACAATCACAAGCATGCAACAATTCTCCAATCTTCTCCAAAATTTGCAAGAACTCAAACACCCCAAGAAAAGTCACCCAAGATGAAGTGATGAAAGGGAAGAAACCAAGCACAAGTATTCAACAATCTCCCATTTTCTCCAAAAGCAAGAGCTCCCTCAACCAAAATAAGATGCCTAAAAGAAGTATGCAAAATTGAAGCAACCCAAAAACAAGCTAAATAATTCCAATTTATAGAAGAGGGAAGGGAAGAGGATGAGGTGGATCCAAGTGGGATGCCACCTCACACATCCTCAACTCCAACTCATAAGTCAACTTCATTCTCCAATGCATAATAAATAGGTGGGTGAATAATATGACAGTTTTACTTACACACTCAAACAATCCCACACCCCATAAGGATTGAAATTAAAACATGTAAGAAAAGTGCAATAAAAACATTCAACTTTACTTACCAAAATGCATAATAAAAGTCTAAATTTAACTCTCCAACCATAGGTAAGGCTGGTATATAAATTTAAGAGGCATGGGACAAGTTTAAATTGTCCCACAAGCCTCCAAAATCAGCAACCAACGAAAAATTCGAATTTCAAAGAAGATGAAGTGTTTAATACTCCAAAATCAACATACATATCTCTTACACATTACTTACACATTTCTTACAACACCTTAATTCAAGGCAAACATCTCTATTAATTACTTTCTTATGACCCAATTTGATTAATTAAATTTAACAATATGATTACTCACATTGCTTTATCACAATCTATTTAACTAAAAAGAAAGGGGAAACACATCACTTATAAAACACATACATACTAAACAAAGGAATCAAATAAAAGAAAATAAAAAAATTCCCATGGTCACATTTAAAGGTGATCCCCCCCATGGGAATCCCTAACAACAATCAAACACACACAAACAAATACAGTTACCATGGTGACCTTGTTGAATTCATCTAGAATTAAAATTTGGTTGGTCTCCAATCCCCCAATGCTTGTTGTGATATTTTAAACTTGTAAAATAAAAATACCTCCTTCGGCCTTGTGGCCACATCAGAACATCCAAATGAATATAAATATAATTCCAAAACCATATATACATATGAATCACAACATCATCAAGGCAACAACATTATCATTTATAATTGTATCAACAGCTATATCATCATCAAATAAATTCCTTTTTCTAGGTATACTCAAAATATCTAAATGTCACATGTCCTAAAAACATCTATAAATATATAACCATGTCGAATAGTATATCAACATCAATAAATAAATTTTCTCTTATAATCATCATGCATTATATATAAATCAAATCCAACAATAATCTATGATCTAACATCTAACACCATACTAAATCAGAACTATAATAATGTCCATAATATAGTCAGCAATATCAAGATCAATATCAAAAGTTTCGAGGGGTATTGGGTGCTACATCCCCCTCCCCTTAGACTCGACTTCCTCCTGGAAGTCACTAGAAAGAGAGATAGTAACAAATCCAATAGAAAAAGGATCACTCCCATTATGGGATTTCTTTCTTCAAACAAGTGTGCATCTATAGAACCCAAGTTTGGTCCAATGCAATTCAGTAAGAAGAAGGGAGATTGTAAGGGATGATTTCTAAAATTTCTGTATGCACAGCTACAAACATTTAAATCTAGAGAGTAACTTTACGCTAACAACCAAGATACAATGCATAACAATATAACATGAAGAGTTCAAAAGGGTATTAAGTGTAACCACCAAGTCTAGTAATAATAAGGAGAATTCCACGAGTTCAAGAAAGACCACATAGTTTCCATGGAACACAACATACTACAATAACAAAATTTAAGGTTTCCACTAAGTTTAAGTTATGTTTTCATAGTTTGTTGTTTAGACAAGGATAGCAGAATCAACCATGGCCAAAATTTTGTACGAGGGACAAGTCTACTCAAGGTCCCACAATTTTAGATTACATAAGATGAGGTTAATCAACAAGGGAGGACATCTAAAATAGCAAAAAAATTAAAATCAAGGAACTATTCAAGGGAATCACTTCTATAACTCGAGAGGGAACAGTTAAATTTTCATGGTAATACTAAGAAAATTCATGACCACAAGGTTTCCTATAGTCTAATTGTTTTACACTTTTTGTAGTGCCAACTTCCCTTTGACACCTTTTGATAGTGATCATGATACTGCTGATCATATTATGGACATGATTATGGACCTTATTATAGTGTGATGTTAGATGTTAGATCATGGATTATTATTGACCTTGATTTAGTTATGATGCATGATGATTATTAGAGACATTTTTTTTATATATTGATGATGATGTGTTGTTTAACATGGTTATATTATGGATTTTGTTCAGACATGTGATATTTGGATAGTGTGAGTAGACCTAGAAATGGAAATTATTTGATGATGATATAGTTGTTGAGTAAAATTGCAAATGATCTTGTTGGTTGCTTGGATGTTGTTGTGATTCATATATCTATATGATTTTAGAATTTTATTTATATTACTTTGGATGTTCTGATATGACCATGAGGCCGAAGGAGGTATTTGTGTTTTTGTAGGTTAAAATATCACAACCAACATCTGGGGATTGGAGACCAACCACATTGGAATTCTAGATGAATTCAATAAGGTCACCATGGCAACTTGTATTTGTTTGTGTGTTGATTGTGTTAGGAATTCCCATGGGGGGGATCACCTTTAAACGTGACCAAGGGTTATGTGTATGTATTTATTAGGTTCATTATTTGATGTTTGTATGTGTTTATTAACTTATGTGTTTATCCCTTTTATTTAAATAAATAATGGTATATAATGTGAGTAATCATATTGTTAAAATAAATTAATCAAATTGGGACATCAGAAAGTAATTATTGGAGTGGTTGACTCTTGTATTAAATGTTGTAAGATTTTTGTAAGAGATATGTAAGTAAAATTTGGAGTATGAAACACTTCATCTTCTTTGGAATTCAAAATTGTCCTTGGAGACTAAATTTGGAGGGTTGTGGGACAATTTAAACTTGTCCCATACCTCTTAAATTTGCATACCAATTGTAGTGATTTTTATCCATATTACAAAGGAAAGGAACCCCATGCAGGCCGGCCTATCACCAAGTGAAAGATGGGTGCTCACCCGCGGCACGCACGGGTGTCAAATCTCATTTTTATGTGAGTTTTAGTGGGAAAACATCATCTATGATCTGTGTTTAAAAAGACCTTCAAATGGGTTCAGGGCATACAAGAATCATAGGGCTCAGAATGGCCTCTAGATCCTTGCAGTCATTTCAAGTAGAGTACTTTATAGAATCTATAATGTGCATCATTTCAAAAAGAAACATACAAGCATCCATACTTAGCATGAAAGGAAAGAGAAATCATGAGAGAGAAGTATGCATCATAATCATTGATATTCGTGTATATATATAATAGGTAACCTCATTACATACATTGAGCCATTATAGAGTGTCACGAAGAAGCATACCGCAATCATGCAATGCACTGGACTTATGTAAATAAGCTACTAAAAAGAAAATTACAATCCCTAAGCCTAATAAATTCTCTCCCGAATACAACTATCCACTAACAGAGTCCTCGCAGTATTTCTTTAGAGCTCTGCCCATACTCTCTATCTCTCCTCTTTTACTCTACAGGGCGATTATATTTATAGCTCTCCTGGACTACCAACTCACCCTCCAGCACCCTTAGATCCGGGTGCCAAGTGTCTAAATGTGGTCCTCCATGCAAGCATGCCTCTCAAGGACCAAGCTTTCTAGTTTTATCCCATAATGTTCTTCTAGAAGCTTCTAGCATGCTCCTTCCTGGGCCAACCTATCACCAGACTGACACCTTATCCATGCATAACTAGGTCATGCTTTTCACGTGTTTTTCTCTGGGACGTCCAAATTGACTAAGTCCCCTAACCCTTGGCTCTGTTCTCGCACGTCACGCATGCTACAGGATTCCTTAAAACCTTATCTTAAACCCCCTTTGTGTGTGTTTGCCTTACGCGCCATTTCATAACTGGGACCTTACATGCCTACATGAATTCATGCTTGGTCAATATTCTAGGGGTCTAACATCACCCCACACTATGCCTGTTCTCCATCCGCGGAAACACTCCACTTAACCAAGATGTATGCTACCTTAAGGAACCAAGGTGTAGTATTACATTTTTTAAAAGAATAAACGAATCAAATAATTGGGGGAGAAGGAAGAATGGGGGGGGCATTAACTCAGAAAGCTAGGAAAATCCTTCCATAAGTTTGCCTCTAGCTTGTTCCATACGTTGACCTCGCTCTATGCCTTCTGACAGAGGTCACCGATTAGGGTGCTCACCTCGTCAAAACTTAGGCCAATTCCCTTGGTGCCCAAAGTGTCAATGATCTTCTCCATCTCTTGTCCTAGGTCTTTGAGCATGTCCATCCTCCTGGTAATATGAGGATATAGTTCTTTCATCCAGGCCTTGATTGAACCCCTTAATGTTTCAATTGCCTCAAATTTTCTCTCTACTTCGACAAGAACCTTGTCCCTCTCTGCCATGTTTCCTTTATTCTTCTCTTAGAAATGCTTTAGCTCCACTTCATGTGTGGCAACCAAGGTGCTTGCTACCTTATCCCTGTCTACACAAGTATTATATGTGGCCCAAACAGATTGGGCATTGAATTTAACCTCTGTGAGCACATTGCTATACTCAACAATGAGCGCTCCCACCCCTCAACCTGTCCTCTTTCTTTAAGTGTGCAGCCACTTCCTCTACAGACTCCAAGGCCAAAGGTCATCTCTCCATGGTGAGGGACGTGCATTAGATCTTCTAAGCATTCCAGAGTGGACATGTACTTCTGCATGGGTGGCGCTAGGACTAGGTGCTTTAAAATTATGGTGCTCTTGGTAGACTCCACCTTCTTGTATACTTCCTACACCTTTTTCTTCTCATCCTTTAGCTCACACCTCAGCTACACGTTGAACAATTATTTTTTCTTCAAGCTCTTGGGTTTCTCAGCCAGCTCCTCTTCTTTCTTCCCTAGCTTTCCCTCTAGCACTCTTATTCTTTCATTGCGTGCAAAGAGCCTATCCTCTATCTTGACCATGACCTTTTTTAGCATGTTACAGACCTGCTCATCTGAGAGTTCCTGGGCATTTTCTAAGGGATTGGCTCCCTTAGACTCTGGTACTATTATGATTGCTCCTTGGTAGACTTCGAAGTATGGCTCGTCAATGTGGGATTCAAATGTCCAAGAGAGCATCTTCTTCGTCCTGGGGTACGCACCCTCCTTTTCAAATGACCCCATGGCTAAAATCCTTTCTGTTGGTACAATGATTTGGAACCACATGCGTAGCACCTTCTTTGAGTCATCAACATAGTCCATCACTTGTCTTTTCTCTCTATCAAGGGTCCTCCCATGTTGTCATGCTCCTTTTCAATGTTTTCCTCTTTTCCTTACCCCAACACTATGTCAACGTTACGCTCCAACTCTTGGTCTACTAAGGCCTCGAGCATTTTCTTTGCCTCTCTCTCTCTGCTACCTCATTTATCTACTCCTTTGTGAATCTTATGGGATCCTCCTTCTCTGCATCAATCTCCTCATTCCTTCCCATGTCCCGGGAGCATTTCCCATCCTGTGTGCCCTTGCGTCATGTGAACACAAACTCTTGTTTCTTTTCTCCACTCTCTTCTTCTGAATCGTACACACTGAAGACATGTGGCTCCTAGTCTCTTTCAAGCTCATGCTCCTCACTATCATCTTCTTCACTCTCGTCCTCTCTTCCACCCATGTACTTATCTAAGCTGTCAGTCTCCTCTGAGTTAGCTTTCTCTTCCATCCTCTACTTTTTCCTAAGGGGTGATTCTTTGATAGGGGACTCAACCTTCTCTTATTTCTCTGCTGACTTCTCCTTGGTGAGGGGTTGTTCTGGTGCCTCTTCATCTAGTGTCTGAGAGAATTATCCAAAAGCCCTGTGATGGAAGCTTGAAATAATTATAGAGGGGAAATGTTTCTTTGTTATTGCTCCTATAGATGCAATTCTAATTTTTGTAAAACGTTACTCCTAGGATTTGTTTGCATTCCCTTGCATTAGAGAGATCTGATCAATTAATACTCAGGTCCTTGTTATTATATTACACTTGAAGCCGCATTGGTTCTGCTTTGAGACGTATTCTCATATTTTGGGACACGTCCACTGGGATTGGATCCACTTCACACAGTTTCCAAGTAATTCTTACCTGGATGGCTTTGACTACTGTTCAAAGGAGTTTGTTAACACATGTTTGTGATAAGGGGAAACGTTGCATTGAAAGCGATCTCCTCGACATATTCAAGTAGAAGCGTGAGACTTGTCAAAACCACCATGTAGAATAAAGAGCTTATCTGATATCTGGATATTACTCCTTCTAGTGGTGGATATTCACCTGTCGCACATGATTCCCATGCTGATCACAGCCTGCCATTAGTCGATTTCCCTTGCATTGACGTCAGCAAGGTGGATTACAGTATACACGCACCAAGGATAGACATTTTTGAATCGGTTTGGGAGATCTATTCCACGCGCTCTTTGACATAGGTTGAGCAATCTATGTATTTTGATATTTCCATTCAAATGAAGCTCGAGCAATCTCTCAAGCTATTTTCATTGTGCAATCTGGTCAATGCATGCATATTCAATCCTACATTTGGCTCACATCGAATTCGTTGCTTGAAACGAATCTCTCCCGGTCAACTCGACAATGAATGAAGTTAATAAGCAGGTCAAGCTCATCATCCAATGTTATGTCCTTTGGCTCATGACCATGGTGCATCAGGACAACTTGCCACGAGTTCGACACCTCATAGGCTCAAAGAGGAATAACAAAAACTTTGTTAGTTACTCTAAGCGGGGGTGTTTATTTTTAGTTCAGTTTTTTATTCAGTTTCATTATCTTTGACTATTTGGGAATAGGTTGTCAAATATTTAATTGATGCTTATAAAATGTGAGTTTTTAGTGTCATTTTCTCAAAAGTAGTTGTCATATTAATCTTTTTCAATGTTTTTCTTATCGTTCATTTCCATCATCGTTATAAGTATGTACATAAATTAAAGGTCACGTTTTTTTTCAAAATATAGTCTTTTTTTTGTCATTTAGGGCATGTTACATTTCAATTAGTCTAAGTATTTTATTGTTGTGTCATTAAATTGTTAGAGTCTTTGTCATCACTGTATTGTATCATAAATAAAAAAAGTCACATATTGTAAAATTTGTTAAATCATTTCTTATTGACATCAAAGTGTAATATGTAAGTCATTTAATTTGTCAAGTCAATGTCAAACAGTCAAAATTCATGTCATTGTTAAAGTCTTAAAAATAAAAATAAAATCCTTACAGACGCATTTTTGATGTTACCCGACGTCCTCACAACCATTGATCCTCAAAATCCAAATTTGTTGAATTAGCAGCATGAAACCATAGGATAGAGGAAAACAGAGGTTAGAGGTCAATTAACGACCTCTCCTCAGTCGCCAATGACGGGGCCGCACAGATGGGTTGGTCACATTTTTTTGGTGTGTTTGTTTGCTTTCAGTTTGGGCAGTGTGCTTTCCATTGTGTGTATAAACAACAAAATTTGACAGATTTTCCTATATTATTCCCTACAATGAAATGTAATGAGAGATAATGAATGTACTTGGGACATCGCAATATGGTTGTAGGTAAACCATTTGAAAACCTTCACCCCTTTTTGGTTTGTGGTCAACCACTAGAAAACAACCTTACTCTCAGTTTTTGGTTAGCCGATGGAAAACCAACTTTTGGTTTGTGATAATCCAATGGAAAATCACATAATCGCTAAAGTAGGTGCAGGTAGTGGTTTGATGTTCTCCCCATGTTTTCACTAGGGGGAATGTTAGGAAATCATACGGTTAGTGTTCCATTAGTATGTGAGTATTGTAATATAATTATTAATGAGGTTGTTTATAACAACCTATGTATACTTGGTGAGTGTTACAATAACTCATCTATATTTGATGAGTATTTCTAGGAGCATTATTAGGCCTCCTAGTTTATAGGAGATATCATAGCCTATTAGTATGTATCATGTCTCTTGATTAAATTAACGAAGTTTTGTTTGTTAAATCTACTCTTCTCCTTCAAAATCCTCCCTTGATCGAAACTTTACAAAATCAAGTTGGTAACTGATCAATCCCTATCCCTTCAAATCTCAATCCGCAACAATTCAAAATCACCCAATTCTCCAAAACAAATAATCAAATTCTCCCAGTTCTCCTTACAATAGTTTTTGTGTCTATTTAGGCCACATGGATTGACATGTTCATCCATGGTTCACCACGCTATATGTTCTTATTCTTTGCGTACTTTTACAACAAGGCTTCTCTGGACTTCTCGTAGTTATGTTCCTTACTTCATTTATACTACTTGAAATTCATTCAAATAACATAAAGGGGTGGCAAATATAGATATAAAATCATGCACATAATACTATTTTACTATACCACTAAGTATGTTGTTATATGTATGGATCTTGAGTAAGAAAATTACTCACTGGTGAGAAATTTCCTTATCCATTTGCTTGCTTAGATTATTTCTGTTGTCTTTATTTATCACATCTGCCACTTCTGCACCTAGTTCTGGTCAAGTCACATGGATCCATATCTATCAAAAATTTCAGATTTGTCTTCATTTATTCGTGGACACTAGCACACATTCTAGATAGTAGTTCCTAGGCACTCGTATCCAATCTGGGTGCTTATGTCCCCTTTGTTATTTTAACTTATTTTGGCATTTATCATCCTTATCTCGAGGTTATAGTAGGTATGTCATGTCACTAGTGTTGAAATACAAGAAAGAGATCCCTATATATACACAACATACGTACCATTACAAGCGTGGGCAATTCTAAAGGGAAAACATATCTACATAATATTTTTTGAATTCCATCCCACACATTTGTATTTTATCTAGATTTATCCCAGTATATTGGCATCATTAGTGCGAGGGAAACCTAAGGACACTATTTCAAACACAAGCACAAAGAACTACATGGATTCTGGAATGTAGTGCAACGCTCAATCATAAGTTCATCCTTTGGATGACCACTAAGGTCAGTGTGTGTAACGCCACCTAAAACAACCACTCGAGACAAAGAACAACCTAGGTTTAGTTAGGAAAAGTTAAGGAATAATTTTTTATTTTTATTTTTTTTTAATTTTAGTGTTCGCAACAGAAACTCCATGAGTCCATTACAACAGTTATCAAAACATCCTACAAAAAACCAAGAGAGATAAATTCATCCCAAGCACAAATATATTATCTTCTTGTCGGGCGCAAAAAAAATTTCCCCAGGCACGGGAAGAAAATTTCCTCCCAGGTGCGAAAGAACGGGCGCAGCAGAAACTCGTTTCTCTTGAGCGCGAAAGACAGGTGTGTAAGACAGGCATGTTGGTACCTAAATTTGTTTGCCTTTTCAAGAAAAGCAGTAACACAGATTCAACAGGGAGCTTAGAGGCAGATAGATCATAAGTGTGTGTTTTTTTGTAGCCAGGGAGAAATCTAGCTATCCCTTTGTTACTTGGATTTGTGGAGAGATGGATAGCACCTCAAAAGGATGTGATCTTATCCTCACTATTTTAGGTTGTGCCTTTCAACCAAGGTAAGAGAACCCATTGTCTAACCTTTGTCGTTTGGAAGGAGATACAGGAACCTTTCTTTTGCATAAATTTTGTAAAGAAGACCTTGGGTAAGATATGATCAACACACCAGATCTGATTCTCACGAGTTGTCACTTCCAAATCATGGAGATATCTTCACAACAAGGCAAAGGTTACTAGAGACGTTTTAGACCCTGTTTGCTTTTGCATGTTTAGGTAATAGAGATTATGCATTTGTGTACACACATGACAAACGGGGGTATTATGGGTAGGATTAGTTGTTTTAAAAAAAAATCTGGTGGGAGGGGAGACAGGATGGACTTGACTCACTAGATCCTTGAGAGCTTATGCAAAATGGAAAAATTCAATCAACAAAATGCCACAAAAAGTCAAATTGTTTCCTCAACTAGAATATGTTCTTCAATGGAGACCCAGATCAACACTATTTCACACCACCTGTGGGATTCTGTCACGAAAGCTCGAGTCAGACAACCCAGTAAAGCACCAAGATTTAAACCAAGTCACGCATGAGGTACACCCAGAGGCTTACAGATAATCTCTATCAACAAAATGAAAGAAAAGTGATTTTAAACCATTTATCCCATTCCCAGATGAAGGCTCTTCTGAGAAATGAAATTGAAGATGCCACTAAACTATCACAAGGACTACGACCTGTGTGATTGGACTATATTTTGGTACAAGATTACAACCAAAAAAAGAAAAACTACTTGCATGCATTTAGAAATGAAATAAATACACTTTACTCAAGATTGACACAGGATAACTCAAAGTTTGATCAAATTTATAAGCAAGGGAAATTTTCCAAAATAATGTCAAATCTTTTCAATGGCTGTACACTTGCAACCACCTTGACATGATCAAATTTGACACAAAGGGAGATACACATGCTTCTGTAGACAACTTCTCAAAATGGATGGGCTTTGTCAAGATTTTTCTGCTGGAGAAAATCAGTCCTGATCTTTCCCAAAAACTCCCAACTTCCAACCGTTTACACAATGAATTTGTGCCCTTTACAGCATTTCCAAAAGAGCCCCTTCCTCCTAAAAGATAAAAAAATTATATGTACCAGTGCTTGCCATGATTCTTTCTTGATTCGTAGAATCAGATCTATAAAAGTCTCCAGGTTCTCGAGGGAAAATATCTTTGATTTCTTCCCGCATTCAACTCCTTTCTTAGGAAAAACATGCCTCCATCCATTTTCCAACCACTTCCGCCCCATATCAATCAAATCTGGCCCCTTGCGTGCTCAGGAGAAGAAAAATGAAATACCAGATCGGGCCCGAGAGTCAAACTACTTTAATGGTGAAAGATGTCCCCAAATCTCTCCCACCAAACTCTACATATCAAAATTAACTTGCTCCTCTATTTGGCATGTAAAAAAAAGCAAGAAATCATGAAGACTCGCACTCCCAGAAGTTTTATAGAGAAAATGGAGGGAAAATCAAATTTAGACACTCAGTAGTAATTGATCTTTGATTTTGAATGTGGGTCGTTCACGTGGAAGATGCAAAAACAGGCTCGGGGGCTTCCTTTGAACTTTTCTGACCCTTTTGAAAAAATGGAAAAATTTCCCATTTTTCCCCGCACCTCCACTTCTGAGAATGGGCTTGACACGTGTCGTGAGGTGGGCCCCAAAAGAAACATGAAGAAATTCTGCCATTTGACTCTCTTTTGGTAAAAGGAAAATTTTCCAAGTTTTCCCCGCAACTCCGCCCTTAATAAATGCTTTTGACACGTGTCCGAATGTGGGTCCCAATGGAACTACGCTTCCCCTTTTACTTTTAACTCATTTTTCTCAAAAGGAAAATTTTCCAATTTTCCTCTGCGGGTCCACACCTCCGCCAATGACAAGGGTAAAACATTGACTATTTCCCATCGAGCTCATGGGCCATTTTTTCTATTCTAACCTTTATGAAGCAAAGAGGTGAAAAGTTTGAATTTCCTCTGATGGTCCACCTCCCCGCCCCCTATGACTTTTCAAATTTCCACATGTCACCACGGCGCACCTTGAGGTGGTCCCAAAAATTTGATACCTTGGATGAGTATGGGCCTACCACATGTCTTTCTCTGGTGAAGTCTTCCTGAATGTTTTAAGCTCAGCGGAAGGCGCCATGTGTCACGCTCTGAGGTAGTCTCCTTTTGGTCATTGAAAATTCTAAGTAAAATGTAAAGTGAGTGGAGGCCTCCACGTGTCATCCTGGCACTTCTTTAAATTAAAACTCAAGAACCGGTCCCCGAACATGTGCAGTTTCTCCACATGTCTCCATGGTGCTATTTCAAAATGGTCCCCAAGGTGGAGATCTTGAATGAGCACAAGCTCGCCACATGTCCTTTCCTGCCAACCCTCCACGTGTCCTCTCGGCGCTACTTCAAAGCCAAACTAAAAATTTGATTCTCAAACGAGCATCGTTCCTCTATGTGGACACATTTTTAAAATGAGGATTTTTATAGAATTTTTAAAGTGTCCATCTAAGCCACATCCAACCAAAGGATGCCACATTTCCCTGTTGATACAAGGATGAAAATTTGACTGGGGTAAACGCCTGTCAAACCGTAAAGCATAGAGAAATGACCATTTGAGAATGAAAGTGAAATTTTCTTCAAGGACAAAGATTTTAGAAATGTTACAAGACTCAAATACTTTCCTTGGGGACACATCAATTCATTTCTCTTTGAGTATTTGGGGAAAAAATGGTAGGGAAATCATATCTTGATTGTGCAAAATGGAGGAAACGGAAAAACGTGAGTTTTGAAGGACAAATCACGGGAGACTCAAAATACAAAGCTTCTTTAGAGGAACTAAGGAACCATGAGACAAATACAGACCCACACATGATCCTCGACCCAGGAGAAGACTAAAAATGTCAATAAGACCAACCAAGGACCATACGGGGAAGGATAAAATGACAGAGGCCCTGAATAAATAAATTTTCAAGGGCACAAATGGGGTGAGACAATTTTGAGCACCAACATTGGCTCTAAGTTGGGGATGGGCACTCCCTGTAAGTGCCACAAGAACAATAGTAGACCAAGTGCCAAAATATCCATTGGGAAGTGGAGTCATCTTTGCAGGGTAGAGAAATAGAGCCATCTTCAAAAACAAATAGAGAAGCCAACAAAAACAGGTCACCGAAGACCAGAACGAGCAAAAATAGAAAAAATAGGGAAGACACAACAAACTATACACTGTATAGAAGGCTTATGCCTTGATTCAGAGGAATCAATCCAAGAAATGCTTCAGATACCTATCATTAACAGGGAGTTCAAGCAATTCACCATCTAAATCCTTCAAGACGAAGGTGTGTTCACCAATTCTGATGTCAATGGAGTAAGGGCCCATCCACAATGAATCAAAATTGCCATGCTTTCCCTTATCCTCACGCCTGTTATCCCATAATAGCACAATATCTCCAATATTGAAGGCTCTAGGAGTGACCTTCTTGTTAAACAATTTCTTTAGATTTTCTCTAAACCTTATATGCCTTTGGTGAGATGCCCTCCTCTCTTCATCAAGCTCAAAAATCTGGTTGATGCGAGCATCATGAGGACTCACTTCTTGATCTTCCAGTTGTTGAATGAACTGATATGAAGATAATTACATATGCAAGGGTAGCAGGGCCTAAGTCCCATATACCAACTCAAATGGACTCTTTCCAGTGACTCTTTTGATAGTGATCCTATCAGCCCAGACAACAAACTTCAGTTGTTCACCCCATTTTCTCTTGTTCAACTCCAAGGTTCTTCTGATAATATTTAGCAAATACTTATTGTTGGACTCAGCTTGTCCATTTACTTGGGGATTATAATTAGAGGCATATGTCAAATTTATCCCATACCCTTTACACATTGCCACCAGAGGTCTAGCCTTGAAACTCATGGCATTATCAAATATGATTTTGACTGGTACTCCAAACCTGCAAATAATATTGTTTAGCACAAAATCCATGACAACTTGGTGTGTAGCCTTCTTGGTGGGGATTTCTTCCACCCACTTGGTAAAGTAATCAGTGGCTACAATAATCCACTTATGGCCAGCACTTGAAGGGTTTGAAATCTCACCAATGAATTCCATTCCCCATTGCCTAAATGGGGCTTCGATTAATACACACTACAAAGGTAGGGAGCCTGAAGCCTTCAACCTTCTAGAGAAACGCTGGAAAATTTCACATCTTTTGACCAACATGGTTTCATCCTTGAAAATAATTTTCCACCAATAACCAGCACTTAGGATCTTATGCATTGTGACTCTTGCAGCAAAATTCCCCCCACAAAATACTCCATGGAGATCAGCAATTATTTTGGGGGCTTCATCTTCAGTGATGCATCTTAAGAGGACTCCCTCTGGGTTCTTCTATGTCAACCCAAAATTAGTAATGACATATTTCTGGGAAGCCAACTTAAGATCTCTTTTCTAGTTCTTATTCAAATGCTCAGAGCAGTTTAAGTGTCTGAGATAGAACATCACATCCTTGTACCACTCAAAAATCATCAATCTTTCAAAAAAAACTGTCCTTTCTTCCTCAATTTCATTTACCTCAATGGTTTGCAAGTTTCTCTCAACCATGAGCTTATCTAACCCCAAACCTCTCACCAAATTCATGGTTTTGATGTCCTTATCATACTCTTGAATTTTTTTCACCCATCTACATCTTTTACTTGAGAATTCCATATCTGACAGAATGTCTTTTACCATGGTATGGGGAACATAAGCAACAAATTTTGAACTTAAAATATAAGGCCTAAAAACCTTTGTTGCTTTGACCAAGGAAAATGCCTACTTTTCCATGATGGTGTATTTTAGTTCTGCTCCTTGCAAAGCCTTACTAAAAAAGGCAATGGGCCTCTCAGCCCCTTCATCATCCTTCTGTAGTAGGACAGAAGCAATAGTGTTTTCTGAAGTGAAAGAAAACAGCTGGAAAGGTTTCTAGTAATCTAGGGCTACTAAAATAGGGGCATGCTTAAATGCCTCTTTGATTCCATTGAAAGCTTCGATGGCAACCTCTTCCCATTTGATGATATGATCCTTCTTTAACATAGAAGTGATTGGGATATTCAACTCAGCAAAATTTGATACAAACCTTCTAATGAAGTTTATCTGCCCAAAGAAGGATTGAATTCCTTTTTGGTTCTTGGAATTGGGACTTTTCTTATGGCCTCCACTCTTTCTATATCAATCATCACTCCTTCCTGTGACACAATGTGACCAAGCAATTTTGCCTTCTACACTCCAAAATGTCATTTCTTTGGATTGAGTGAGATTCCATACTCTCTACATCTGGTCAACATCTTCTCTAAGTGCAACAAATGGTCACTTCTCCTTCTTGAAAACACTATTACATCATCTTGGTAAACAACAATAAATTCATTGATGTAACCAGAAAAATCAACATCCATTGCTCTCTCAAAAGTGGCTCCAGCATTCATCAGACCAAAGGGCATCCTGACATATACATATGTTCCCCATGGAGTAGTGAAGGTTGTCTTGATCCTTTCTTATTATTTTACCATGACTTGGTTATAACAAGAGAAGCCATCTAAAGTAGAAAGAAACTCAGAGCCAGTCACCAAATGTAGCATGTGCTCCATGTTAGGTAAATGATAGTTGTCCTTCATTGAGGCCTTGTTTAGATTCCTACAGTCCACACATAACCTAATGTCACCATTCTTCTTTCGTACTAGCACTAGGTTGGCAACCCAAGAAGAATACCTTGTGGTCTCAATAATTCCTCTGCCCCTCAGCTTCTTCATCTTCTCTTGCATTTTGAGAGATAACAGAGGATTAATTGGCCTTTGCTTCTACCTGAATGGTTTTGCGCTGGGCTCCAAGGGAATCTCATGCTGGAACAGGTCTTCCCTATATGCTTTGAGCTCAGAATAGGTCCAAGCCATGCAATCTTGGTATTTCTTTAACAATTGGATGTATGACTGTTTTTCATCTTTGCTGAGACTTCTGCCCAACCAAATCTTCCTCATTTTCTCCTTCATGCCAAGTTCATGCTCCTCAACATCCCTCAAGGCTTCCATATGCCTATTAATAATGTAGTCAGCATTATCAAAATTCAATTCAAGAGCAACCAACCCTCTAGGAATGGTGTTGGTCTTTAGCTGGATGATGCCTTTGCCAAATAAGGTTTCCTTCCCCTCTGTTGTACAGACCATTGGCTCCCAATCAATGTTTTGATTAGCAAACTCCCCATCATTTTGCATGAACCTTTTGACCTCAGCCTCATCATCAAAAACCTTCCAATGTTTTATATTTTCAGCGATAGAGGATCTTGTCACTACCTCCACCTCATATTCACAATAAGGGGATGTTGTAGAACTGTCAATCCGAGATCCCAACACTTTAATCTTGTCAACCAAGTCATTGAACCTCCTGTCATGATGCGGAATGTTGAAGGAGTCAAACATCTCAATGAAGTCCCAAACTGCATGCTTGTACTATTTCAGTCGCTGAATCTTTGTGGCATACAGTTTTCTGACTTGCTTGACAACTAAATCTAAGTCTCCTTTGACAATGATGTCCCTGACACCATACTTCTAAGAAATTATTAAACCTAACAACAATGCCTCATACTCAACAATGTTGTTAGTACACTCAAAGTTAAGCTTAAAGGAAAAAACAAACCTTTCCTAGCTTGGAGAAATTAGGACAACACCGGCACCATTTCCAAATTTGGAGCAAGCTCCATCAATCAATAGATTCCAAGGAGATCCTACTTGCTCAAGACACTTACACTCCTCAATCTTGTGCTCTTTTCCCTCAGCAAATCCCGCAAAGTTTTTAGCATCAACATTTGTATATACTACTTCATAGGATGCATTGTTGGGATCCTTAATAAGGTGTAACATTTTCTTCTCCCCATATAACCTGACAAGGCTGCCCTTAATTGGGATGGTGGCATAAGACATTTCCATTTGGACACTACCACCAACACTTGCAGCCCACTTTCTTGACAATAACATACCCCACTTGGTTGGGCAATCAACTATGACAACATCAAGCATTAAATTTATACCTGGGTAGGCTGCAAGCTACACCACCAAACCCTTCACACATCCCCCTCGAGGAACCTCTCTGGATTCCATGGCAGTGCACTTCCCATATGTTGTTGTCACCTTAATATTCATCTCATTCATGACCTCCAAAGGAATGACATTACATGATGCCCCTGATTCAAACATGCAATTATGGAGTAGCCTATCCTTGATTATCAAATTAGTGAAGAATGGATCCACATTCATTTGAGATTCTACCAAATATGTCCCCAAATAAACCTCAGGTGGTTCAGCGAGCTCTTCTAATGTTGATGGTGTCTCAGAATATTTAACAACCAAAGGATTCTCCATAATGTTCACATTTCTTCCTAGGGTTGTCTCCTCTTCATTCAATCTAAAGTATTCAAATGCTCTTCTCTTGTGCTCAGGGATCCTAAAAAACTCAAAAATTGGGACATAGACTTTGATTTGACTTAAAACTTGGGAAATGTCATATGGGACATTCCTTGGCAAGGTAGCATTGGAAGAAAGGCTGATACATTCATTGGATTGCACAGGATTCTTGATAGCTTGGGCATAAGGAGGGGTATGATTTTTTCTTGGAAATGCAGGGCTTTTGGCAGATGGATCTTTCTTAGGAGCCTTTATAGGAATGTTAGAAATTAAGGGAGATTTTGGCTTGGCCTGAGGGCCTACCCCTTTGACAGCCTTACTTCTTGTGTTATGTTCCTTCTCTTGAGCCACAATAGCATTCATTACCAATTGCATGTCCTCCTCAGATGGGACCCCTCCATCATGTTTTTTTATCATTAAAGACCTTAAATATTCAAATTCGTTATTGGGTAATTCAAAAGCTTGTACATTATCTACTTCTAAAGTATGATAGGGAGGGAGAATATGTACTCTATGAATGTAGTCCCAAAAGGTGGCAACAGTTCTGGCACTTATCACCTCAATTGAGGTTGCCCTTTTTTGTGAGATAGTGGAGCATCCCATCATGCAAACATCATCATCAATCTTATCATCATCATTTTCTTATTCTTGTTGATCTTCTTCACAAGGAGCATGAGGCATGAAACATCTGTCACACCAATCAATGACTTTTGTCTCTTCCATCACAGCAACTCTGGCAGCTAAAGGATCAGGTACCATTCTACTTTCTCTTCCTTAAGGATGCATATTCCCAAATCCAATAGGTCCTTTGCCTCTATCATCATCCCTTTGATGATTTGTAAATCTGTCTTGGCCTTGTTTCTTGTGTTGTCCTTGTGAACTCTTCCAAATCAGTTTCCTTGCTTGTCTGAGGTTTTTCTGGGTTAATCAGCTTCACACCATCCCTCTTAGGAGGTTTTCCAATTGCCTTGATGTTGTTCTCTATTTGTAGGGCCATGGTGAATGCTTGCCTCAAATTTGCGGGGTTCTTGTCCCTCAAGTAGTAAGCAGCCTTTTTTTCAAATGCATCAATATATTTGATCAAACATGACTCATCACATGGCCTTATCCTACTAGGAAATCTCCTTAAGGTCTTATTAAATCTTGTATTGAATTCATTTAATGACTCATGGGGATTCTTCTTGATGTTTTCAAATTCTGATAGAAGAAACCTAGGGTCAGTCCTATCACCATATTGCAATCTAAATGCATTGTTCATCTCAGTCCAAGAGTCAATAGAATTATCTGGCAATACTTTGTACCAGTCCCTTACATCCTCCTCTAAAGTGTGGACAAACAACTTGATGTACACATCTTCATGTTCAATCTAAAAATCTTCCATCATATTGAGGAAGAGCTTTAGATGTTGATCATCAGTTATGGCATTGTTTCCCTGGAACTTTGGAAGTCTATTCCTCACATCTTGAGGCACTGCATTTGGATAACCAACCATCCCCACAAAATTTATAGGTCAAAAAGTGTTTACAACAAAATGGGTTCTGGGTTGAGCCATATTGATTCGAGTAGGTGATCCGGGAGGGGTGACAAATTGATGAGTGGCAGAGGGTACTTGGAATATAGGAGTGTAGTTTTCAAAATGGAGATCCCTCAAAGGCCTTTCTTATTAGAAATCCATATCTACTTCAGAAAAGACAGGTGCAAAATGTGAAGCAAATATTTCAAAATCAAATGAAGGCCCTTCCCCACCTGGAGAATTCAATTCCAAAAAGAGGCTACCTAATTACGAGTCACTTGAATGGTAGTCTTCAATGATAGGCCGTTCACTTTCATCAATGGAGATCCCCCTTCTTGTCTGTTGTTCTCCCAACACTCTCTAGGATTTTCTTCCTTCTGAATTTGCTTTTCCTAAATCAGGAAACAATGTTCTAGTAGGATCCCTAGCAAAGAAATATCTTCTTCCTTCTAGCTTTACAAATATTAGTACAAATCTTACTTGACAGAGGTTTAAGACACTGGCCCTTATCAGAGTCAAATCAACAGGGAGTCACAACTAAGTATTTTCACCTTAGTTGTGTAAATGCACTAAAAATGTTCTATCAAGTGTCTTTCAGCACTAAAAACTGGAAATGAAAAAATCTGACCTTTCTTTACAAAAATTTATCAATAAATACCATTACAAAAATTGTAGAAACTGGAGAAGTTGAATACAACACTTGGAGTATAAAAGAAGTGCTTTACCATGGTTTGAATGTGAACTGTAATCTCAACTAACAAATAAGTTCTCAACAACTTTCAAAATGTCCCCAAAAATGGTGCCACAAGTGTTGGTGCCCAAATTTGTTCTCCTTTTCAAGCCAAGCAGCAACACAGATTCAACAGGGAGCTTAGAGGCAGATAGATCATAAGTGTATGTCATTTTGTAGCAAGGGAGAAATCTAGTTGTCCCTTTGTTACTTGGATTTGTGGAGAGATGGATAGTACCTCAAAATGATTTGATCTTATCCTCACTATTTTAGGTTGTGCCTTTCAACCAAGGTAAAATAACCTATTGTGTAACCTCTGTCATTTGGAAGGAGATACAGGCACCGTTCTTTTGCATAAATTTTATAAAGAAGACCTTGGGGAAGATATGATCAACATACTAGATCTGACTCTCACGAGTTATCACTTCCAGATCATGGAGATATATTCACAACAAGGAAAAGGTTACTAGAGACATTTGAGACCCTTCTTAGTTCTACATGTTTAGGTAAAAAAGATTATGCATTTGTGTACACACATGACAAACGGGGGTATTATGGGTAGGATTAATTGTTTTAAATAGATTTTCTGGTGGGAGGGGAGATGAGATGGACTTGACTCACCAGATCCTTGAGAGCTTATGCAAAATGGAAAAATTCAATCAACAAAATGCCACAAAAAGTTAAATCGTTTCCTCAACTAGAATATGTGCTTCAATGGAGGCCCAGATCAGCACTATTTCACATAACTTGTGGGATTCTGTCATAAAGGCTTGAGTCAAAGGACCCAGTAAAGCACCAAAATTTAAACCAAGACATGTCTGGGGTGCACACAGAGGCTTACGGATAATCTCTATCAACAAAATGAAATAAAAATGATTTTAAACTGTTTATCCCATTCGCAGATGAAGGCTCTTCTGAGAAATGAAATTGTAGATGTCACTAAACTATCACAAGGAATGATACTTGTGTGATTGGACTATATTTTGGTACAATATTGCAACAGAAACAAGAAAAACTACTTACATGCATTTAGAAATGAAATAAATACACTTTACTCAAGATTGACACAGGATAATTAAAAGTTTGATCAAATTTATCAACAAGGGAAAGTTTCCAAAACAATCTCAAAGATTGTCAATGGTTGTACACTTGCAACCACTTTGACATGATCAAATTTGACACAAAGAGAGATACACATGATTCTCTAGATGGATTCTCAAAATGGATGGGCTCTGTCAAGCTTTTTCTGCTGGAGAAAATCAGTCCTAATCTTTCCCAAAAACTCCCAACTTCCAACCATTTGCATGATGAATTCGTGCCCTTTATAGAATTTCTGAAAGAGCCCCTTCCTCCTAAAAGACAAAAAAAATATATGCACCAGTCCTTGCCATGATTCTTTCGTGATTCACATAATTAGATCTGCAAAAGTCTCCAGTTGCTCAAGCAAAAATCTCTTTGATTTCTTCCCACATTCAAATCCTTTCTCAGGAAACACACACCTCCATCCATTTTCCAACCACTTCCACCCCATATCAATCAAATTTGGCCCCTTGCATGCTCAGGAGAAGAAAAATGAAAAACCAGATCAGGATTGAGAGTCAAACTACTTTAATGGTGAAAGACATCTCTAGATCTCTCCCACAAAACTCTAGATATCAAAATTAACTCGCTCCTCTATTTGGCATGTAAAAAAAAGCAAGAAATCATGAAGACTCACACTCTCAGGAGTTTTATAGAGAAAATGGAGGGAAAATCAGATTTAGACACTCAGTAGCCATTGATCTTTGATTTTGAATGTGGGTCGTCCACGTGGAAGATGCAAAAATAGGCTCAGGGGCTTCCTTTGACCTTTTCTGACCCTTTTGAAAAAATGGAAAAATTTCCCATTTTTTCCCGCACCTCTACTTCTGAGAATGGGCTTGACATGTGTCCTGAGGTGGGCCCCAAAAGAAACATGGACAAATTTTTCCATTTGACTCTCTTTTGAAAAAAGGAAAATTTTCCAAGTTTTCCCCGCAGCTCCGCCCTTGATAAATGATTTTGACATGTGTCCCAATGTGGGTCCCAGTGGAACTATTCTTCCCTTTTACTTTTAACTCTTTTTTCTCAAAAGGAAAAGTTTCCAATTTTCCTCTACGGGTCCGCACCTCCGTCGTTGACCGGGGAAAAACATTGACTATTTACCATTGGGCTCATGGGCCATTTTTTCTATTTTAACCTTTACGAAGCAAAGAGGTGAAAATTTTGAATTTCCTCTGATGGTCCACCTCCCCGCCCCCTATGACTTTTCAAATTTCCACGTGTCACCACGGCACACCTTGAGGCGGTCCCAAAATTTTGATACCTTGGACGAGCGCAGGCCTGCCACATGTCCTGCTCTAGTGATTTTTTCCTAAATGTTTGAAGCTCAGTTAAAGGTGCCACGTGTCATGCTCTGAGGTAGTCTATTTTTGGCTATTGAAAATTCTAATTAAAATGCAAAGTGAGTGGAGGCCTCCATGTGTCATCCTGGTGCTTCTTTAAATTGAAACTCAAGATCTGGTCCCCAAACATGCGTGGTTTCTCCACGTGTCTTCATGGTGCTATTTCAAAATGGTCCCTAAGGTGGAGATCTTGAATGAGTGCAAGCTCGCCACATGTCCTTTCCTGCCAACCCTCCACATGTCCTCTCGGCGCTACTTCGAAGCCAAACCAAAAATTTGATTCTCAAATGAGCGTCGTTCCTCCATGTGGACACATTTTAAAAATGAGGCTTTTTATACAATTTTTGAAGTGTCCATCTGAGTTGCATCCAACCAAAGGATGCCACATTTCCCTGTTGATACAAGGATGCAAATTTGATTGGGGGAAACACCCGTCAAACTGTAAAGCATAGAGAAACGACCATTTGAACCTGAAAGTGAAATTTTATTCAAGGAAAGACATTTTAGAAATGTTGCAAGACTTAAATACGTTCCTCGGGGACACATCAATTCATTTCTCTTTGAGTATTTAGGTCAAAAATGGAAGGAACATTAGATCTTGACTGTGCAAAATGGAGGAAACGGGAAAACGTGAGTTTTGAGGGATAGAGCATGGGAGACTCAAAATATAGAGCTTCTTTAGAGGAAATAAGGAACCATGAGACAAATGTAGAGCCACACATGATCCTCGATCCAGGAGCAGACTAAAAAAGGAAATAAGATTGACCAAGGACCATACGGGGAAGGATAAAATGACAGAGGCCATGAATCAATAAATTTTCAAGGGCACAAATGGGGCGAGACAATTTTCAGCACCAATAGGGCATAGGAGAGACTCTTTTTCTCCCGGGCACACAATAATTTTTTTCCTCTTTTGGGTGCATAAGACGGGCGCACAAGAAGCTCTGAGTGTGTGAGATGGGCGTGCAAGAGGCCTTTCCTCTTCTTCAAACTTCAAAATCCCATAACTTTTGATAGGGAACTCCATTTTTAGAAAACGAGGACTTTTCAGAAATTTCTTGACCTCCTCTTTGCATAGAAACCTTAAAATTTAATTTTGATAAAGTTTTAAGGGTCAATTTTGAGAAAAATATATGCAGGATTATAAAATGAAAACTTGTAACATTCGACTTATAAAATTTTGTTCAATTCGACCTCCTTCCTTTCTCAACATGTCAAACAAACATGGAGGGTTGTTATTGGGTAAATTTAGGATGGATTTCAAGGGTTAATTTGTTTGATTGATGATCAATTCAAAATTTCTCAATTTGACAGCAAAACGACTGTGAGAAGTTTTGCGCCCGATTATGAAAGGGTCTATAAAAAATTCTTAAGTGTTTTAGTTTGTTTGGGGTCATTTTAATCATACTAAGTTCAATTTAATGTTTCACTTTATCATTCATAATTTTAGAGGTCATTCTATATATTCTGAATAAAATGTTTTCCAGTTTGAAAAACATCTAACATCGATCCAATTCAAATAGATTGTTTACATTTACCAACTTTAACTATGAATTCATTTCAAAACACTCTAATCCATTAAATTGATTCAAACAAGGTATTCAAATACTAAATTACAACTTCATATTTTCCAAACATTCATTTCTTCAGAACAAAGCATCATGACATTTCATCATACGTATTCACTTTACATCTTTCCAACAGAGATTCCAAAATGTATTTCAAACACAGGTTTCCAAGAACACCAAATTATTTGAACAAGGTAAAAAACTTCCATTAATTTAGAAATTATATCTTTACAACTTTCTTGTCCATTTCATTCCCAAAAGATAGAATATAAATCTTTCTTTTCTTTCATTCAAAACAGAAAACAGAGTGAATCTCTTTCACATTTCGAATCACAACTTTCATAGCTATTACAAAACGTCATTTCTATCATCAATAATATACAAGTTCATCCACTTCCAAGTTGTAAATGGTTGTAATAAATAATAAACTCGGTAAGGAACTATCAAAACTGTCTTTTTCCTTAGCTCTAGAACAGCAACATGCAGATCCATCATTCTCCAATTTTGATCATAACAAGACAGGTCGAAAGGAAATGCTCTCCACCCAACTAAGGCATCCAATGAAAAGGAGAATCCATCCTTCTTCATTTGCCACCGAGTCCCAACCACAATGCAATAAGAGATGTGTTTCAACTCATGGCAATAACTAGCTTCCACAAACACACATGAAATCTTTCACATACACATTTCATATTTAGAACACAGTCCAAAGAAAAATAACATTTTTAGCAGCCATAAGATAAACACACAACAATACTCAGGCTTCATCAAGCAATCCAAAGGAGAAAGAAACTATGGGGGATGCTACTTATGCCTCCCAAAGGGGAAATGGGTATCACCACCTGAGAACAAACCACCAAAATATATATATCATTTCAAGCCCTTACAAGCCCTTATGCCTCCCCCAAGTACCCCTTATTCCTCACATTTCCTTATGCCTCCCCAGCCTCTTATGGCACCCCATAACGAGTAAATAAATGCAAGCTATTTCTTTTTTACAAGGTGGAACCCAAATACCAACTCCCTTCGCACTTATATCTCCTTAAATCACTTATGCCTTCCACAAGAATACCCAATAATCTTCTCCTACACCATCCCTAAGCCATCTATCAAACCAACCAACAAATAAAACAACACATTCAACCATTCACATATGCATGAAATAAAAGAGGATCATTTCCAAGAGCTAAGCTCTTACCTCTCCATGATGGAGTTTGTTCCAAGGTTGAAAAACAACAACCTTTCCAATGCAAAACAGTCCAAGATCAACAATCACAAGCATGCAACAATTCTCTAATCTTCTCCAAAATTTGCAAGAACTCAAACACCCCAAGAGAATTCGCCCAAGATGAAGTGATGAAAAGGAAGAAACCAAGCACAAGTATTCAACAATCTCCTATTTTCTCCAAAAGTAAGAGCTCCCTCAACCAAAATAAGACACCCAAAAGAAGTATGCAAAAGTGAAGCAACCCAAAAACAAGCTAAAAAATTCCAATTTATAGAAGAGAGAAGGGAAGAGGATGAGGTGGATCCAAGTGGGATGCCACCTCATACATCCTCAACTCCAACTCATAAGTCAACTTCTTTCTCCAATGCATAATAAATAGGTGGGTGAATAATATGATAGTTTTACTTACACACTCAAACAAGCCCACACCCCATAAGGACTGAAATTAAAACATGTAAGAAAAGTGCAATAAAAACATTCAACTTGACTTACAAAATTTCATAATAAAAGTCTAAATTTAACTCTCCAACCATAGGTAAGATTGGTATATAAATTTAAAAGGCATGAGACAAGTTTAACTTGTCCCACAAGCCTCCAAAGAAAATTTTGAATTTCAAAGAAGATGAAGTGTTTCATACTCCAAAATCAACTTACATATCTCTTATGGCCTAATTTGATTAATTAAATTTATCAATATGATCACTCACATTACTTTACCACAATCTATTTAATTAAAAAGAAAGGGGAAACACATCACTTATAAAACACATACATACTAAACAACGGAATCAAATAAAAGAAAATACATAAAGTCCCTTGGTCACATTTAAAGGTGATCCCCCCATGGGAATCCCTAACAACAATCAAACACACATACAAACAAATACAGTTACCATAGTGACCTTGTTGAATTCATCTAGAATTCCAATGTGGTTGGTCTCCAATCCCCCGATGTTTTTCATGATATTTTAAACCTGCAAAATAAAAATACATCCTTCGGCCTCGTGATTGCATCAGAATATCCAAATGAATATAAATATAATTCCAAAACCATATATACATATGAATCACAATATCATCAAGGAAACAACAGTATCATTTGTAATTTTATCAACAGCTATATCATCATCAAATAAATTTCTTTTTCTAGGTCCACTCAAAATATCCAAATGCCACATGTCCTAACAACATCTATAAATATATAACCATGTCGAATAGTATATCATCATCAATAAATAATGTGTCTCTAACAATCATCATGCATTATATATAAATCAAAGCCAACAATAATCCATGATCTAACATCTAACGCCATACTAAATCAAAACTATAATAATGTCCATAATATAGTCAGCAGTATTAGGATCAATATCAAAAGTGTCAAAGGGAAGTGTGCACTACATCCCCCTCCCCTTAGACTCAACTTCCTCCTGGAAGTCACTGGAAAGAGATATAGGAACAAATGCAATAGAAAAAGGATCACTCACATTATGGGAGTTCTTGCTTCAAACAAGTGTGGGTCCACAGAACCCAAGTTTGGTCTAATGTAATTCAGCAAGAAGAAGGGATATTGTAAGGGATGAGTTCTAAACTTTCCATATGCACGGCTATGAACAATTAAATCTAGAGAGTAACTTTATGCTATCAATCAAGATACAACACATAACAATATAACATGAAGAGTTCAAAAGGGTATTAAGAGTAACCACCAAGTATAGGAATAATAAGGAGAATTCCATGAGTTTGAGAAAGACCACATAGTTTCCATGGAACACAACATACTACAATAACAAAATTTTAGGTTTCCACTAAGTTTAAGTTATGTTTTCATAGTTCGCTATTTAGACAAGGCTAGCAGAATCAACCATGGCCAAAATTTTGTATGAGGGACAAGTCTACTCAAGGTCCCACAATTTTAAATCACACAAGATGATGTTAATCAACAAAGGAGGGCACCTAAAACAACAACAAAAATAAAATCAAGGAACTATTCAAGGGAAGCACTTCTATAACTCGAGATGGTACAGTCAAATTTTCATGGTAATACTAAGCAAATTCATGACTACAAGGTTTCCTATAGTCTAATTTTTTTACACTTTTTGTAGTGTCCACTTCCCTTTGACACCTTTTGATACTCATCATGATACTACTGATCATATTATGGACATGATTATGGACCTTATTATAGTATGATGTTAGATGTTAGATCATGGATTATTGTTAACCTTGATTAAGTTATGATGTGTGATGATTATTAGAGACATTTTTATAATACTGATGATTATATGTTGTTTGACATGGCTATATTATGGATGTTGTTTGGACGTGTGATATTTGGATTTTGTGAGTAGACCTAGAAATGGAAATTATTTGCTGATAATATAGTTGCTGAGTAAAATTACAAATGATCTTGTTGGTTGTTTGGATGTTGTTGTGATTCATATATCTAGATGATTTTGGAATTTTATTCATATTATTTTGGATGTTCTGATATGGCCATGACGCCGAAGGAGGTATTTGTATTTTCCAAGTTAAAATATCACAACAAACATCCTGGGATTGGAG
Source organism: Taxus chinensis (assembly GCA_019776745.2). NCBI lineage: Eukaryota > Viridiplantae > Streptophyta > Pinopsida > Cupressales > Taxaceae > Taxus > Taxus chinensis. The sequence continues at coordinate 771,999,301 of CM034149.1, forward strand.
ACCAACCACATTGGAATTCTAGATGAATTCAACAAGGTCACCATGGCAGCTTGTATTGTTGTGTGTGGTTGTTTTAATACGTATTCCCATGGAGGGGGGGTCGCCTTTAAATGTGACCAACGGAATTTTATGTTTTTATTTTATTGGGTCCCTTTTGTTTAATGTTTGAATGTGTTTCAAGTGGTGCGTACTTACCCCTTTCATTATTTATTTAATGTGGTGTTAATTTTGTGACTAATCATGTTGTTAATTTAACTAATTAAAAGATATGATGAGAATGTAATTAATAGAGTTCTTGGTCTTGGCTTTAAGTGTTGTAAGAGATGTGTAAGAGATATCTAAGTAAAATTTTAGAGTATGAAACACTTCATCTTCTTTGGAATTTGAAATTTTCCTTGGAGACTAACTTTTGAGGCTTGTGGGACAAGATAAACTTGTCCCATACCTCTTAAATTTACATATAAACCTTACCTATGGTTTGAGAGTTTAAATCTAGCTTTCATTATGCATTTTTGTAAGCCTAGTTGAATGTTTTAATTACACTTCTTGCTTGAAATTAATTTCAGTCCTTTGGGATATGGGCTTGATTTGAGTGTGTAAGTAAGACTGTCATATTATTCACCTACTTATTTATTGTGTCTTGGAGATTGAAGTTGACTTTTGGGTTGGGGTTGAGGATGTGTGATGTGGCATCCTACATGGATCCACCTCATCCTCTTCTCTTCCCTCTTCTATAAAATTCAAATTTCTTGCCATTGTTTTCCAGGCTAGCTTCACTTTTGGAAAATCCTTTTGGAGTGAATTCTTTTGGCTATTTTGGAGCTCTTTCTTTAGAGAAGTGTTTTTTGGAAGATTGTTGCATGCTTGTGCTTGGCTGATTTTGATTGCTTGCATTGGGTTAAAGCTTGCTATTTTGGAACTTGGAACAAATCCATCATGGAGAGGTAAGAGCTTGGCTCTTGTAATGCTTCTTTTCTATTTATGAAATTGTTATTGTTGTGAATGTTTTGGCATGTTTGTGGGATGTTGGGTAGATGGCCTAGGGATGGTGTAGGAGAAGACTATGGGGTTTATTTTGTGGGAGGCACAAGTGTTTTGGGGAGGTATAAGTGTGGAGGGAGTTGAGGATTTGGGTTCCACCTTACAAAGAAATAGCTTGCATTTATTTACTCGTTATGGGGTGCCATAAGAGGTTGGGGAGGCATAAGGAAATGTGCAGGAATAAGGGGTACTTGGGGGAGGCATAAGGGCATGTCAGGGCTTTGATATACTATATTTTGGTGGTTTTAAATCATGTGGTGATACCCATTTCCCCTTTTGGGAGGCATAAGTAGCATCCCCCATAGTTTCTTGCTCCTTTGGCTTGTTTGTTGAAGCCTTAGTGTTGTTTGTCATGCTTTAATGTAGTTGTAAACTACATTCTGTTTTGGACTATGTTTTTATATGTGAAATTGTTGCTTGTGTGTTGTGGAAGCCTTTGTTGCCATGAGTTGAATCACATATTCTATTACTTCATGGTTGGGGCTCGGGGGCCAATGAAGAAGGATGGCTTCTCCTTTTCATTGGATGTCTTGGTTGGGTGGAGAGCGTTGCCTTTCCCCTACTCTTATTGTGATCAAAATTTGGAAGAATGATAAATCTGCATGTTGTTGTTCTGGAGCAAGGAAAAAGACAGTTTGATAATCCCTTGTTGAGATAAATCTTATTGTAACCTTTCCCACTTGAAGTGGATGAACTTGTATATTTTGTAATGGAAAAATGTTGTGTATTGATTATGAAAGTTGTAAATTGAAATGTGAAAGAGATATACTTCTGTTTCTCTTTTTGAAAGAAATAATTGTATTATGTATGATGAATTTGAAGAATGAAAGAAAGAAGTTATAAGTTTTCTTTTGGAATCAATAAATTATTGTATTACCTTTCTCAAATTGCATTGTTGTATTGAATCTGATCATTTAAATGTATTTGAAATCTCTATTTAAAAGAAAAAAAAAAGCGTATGAAGAAAATGTAATACTCTGTCTTTTGAAAGGAGTGAACTTGGAAATCAGAGTTGTGCTTTGTCTTTGAATACTTTGATTTGAATCAACTTGATGTATTAGATTTGAATTGGAATGTATTCTAATACTTAGAAGATGAAAAATGGAAAATAGATCTATTCAAAATTGATCTCTGTTTTATGTTTTCAAACTGGAAAATATTTAATCCAAAAATGCATAGATCGAACCTGCAACAAAGAAATAACAAATGAAACATTAAATTGGACATAATAAGATCTAAACGAATTCATCTAGACATTAATACTTAAGAAATTTCTTAGAAAAATTAGCAAATCGGGCTCAAACCGTTTTACTGTCATTTTGCTGTCAAAGTTGTAAATTTTCAAATTGGAACTCAATCAAACAAATTTACCTTCCAAATCCATCCTAAATCCATCTAAGAAAAATCCTCCATGTCTAATTGACATGTTGAGAGAGGAAGAAGATCAAATTGATTAAAATTTCATAAGTTAAAATTTACCAGCTTGCCTTTTAAAAGCCTGCAGATCATTTTTCATGAAATTGACCCCTTAAACATTTACAAAATGAAAAATTAATGATTTTTGGGCAAAGAGGACATGTCGAGAGCTTTCTAAAAAGTCCTTGTTTTCCCAAAAATGAGCTCCCAATCAAAAGTTATGGCCTTATGAAGTTTTTCTTCATTTGGCATCAAAAATAATGCCTAACTATCAAAAAAAAATTGGGAAAAATTTCCTTGGCGGACCCATGGGCCCGAATTTTCCTTTTGCACTTTTTGGTCAAAAACGCCAAAGGAACAAAATTCCCACCACTCTGCTAACCCGTAAGCCTTTCTTTTTGTCAAAAATCATCTAGTTCAAAAAATAAATTTTGGGAAAAATTTCCCCCGCGGACCCGCCACCCCACTTTTGCCTTTTTGGTTGTCTTTCACGGTCTCACGCGGGCCCGCAACATTTAAATTAACCTTTAAATAATATTGGGAAACTTTTCATAATTGGAAAAAAATTCCTAGTTTTCCTCTGCGCCTGCAGGCAATCCCATGGCCATGCAACCAGGCGCGGAATCAGGTACTACAAGCCACGTGGCATCACATGAGGCATCGGCGAGAGGAGCGGATCCTTTAAAAAAAACTTAGCGCTTCGGAAATTTTTGGGAAAAAATTTCTAAGTTCTCCTGTCGGCCTGTCAGACCCGCAGCCAATGGATGGTTGACACATGTCTTCATGATGCATCGGTAGAGGTGCATGGAGAGTTTCAAACCTTTAAACCTTTTTCTTTTAAAAATCAAAATTTTCTAAATTGCTCCGACGGCCTGATGGGCCACAGCCAATCAAGAGCTTGACACATGGCACCTTGGGCATCTATGGAGGCGTGAATCATTTTGATCCCTTAGCACTTTTCAGTAAAAAGGGATAAAATTCTTAAATTTCTTCTAGTGGGCCTGACTTTCTGCCAGAGTTTGGAAATGCTGACACATGTCCTTTCGGGCTCGCGGGCACGTGGAGGCAAATTGCACTTTTGTCCCAAAAGGGAAAAAGCGCTAAAGTTATTCCCCGCTCCGAATTGCCATAGACCCGCGCATGGGAAAAATTTTCTTCCCCACCCCATTCCGGTCTACATTCCTCCTCTGGGTAAAATTTCTCTCCAAAGTCGTAGGCCCAGAGTTGGGTAAAATTTTCTTCCCCAGGCCCAGGCCCGCTCTTGGGAAAATTTTCCTCCCAAGGTCCGACCGGCCCATAACTTGAGAAATATGAGGAGTTAGGAGGACTTCTTTATATCACTGGAAAGGTGAGGAAATTTCCTATCTAATGGGAATGTTTTTGGGAAGTTTTGAGTGTGTTAATTTGGAGAAAAATCAAGTTGAATATTTAAAGCTAGTAGAGAGTGGTATAGTGAGAAATTACCCTCTTAACCTAAATGGTTACTTTAACCCTAAGTTTTGACCTTGAGAATTTTAATAATTGTTGTAATGGGAAAACTATAAGCTATTAACTATAATTGGCTTTAAACTTGTTTGTGACAACTGTTGTCTTGTAACTTGGTTGTAGACACTTTTAAACAAAAAAAATTATTCCATAATTTTTCTAACTAATCCTAGGTTGTTCTTGAGTCTCAAGTGGGTTGTTTTAGCGGGCGTTACACTTGGTATCAGAGTAGTGGTTCAAAACCCTTGGGCCATTGGGAACACTATAAAACTTGAGACATGAACTTTAAACCTAGCACACTTTTAAATCTAGAAAACAACTTAGTTTAGAAATTACATATTTTAGTAAACATGAAAAAAACTAACTGAATAAAACTTAGAATAGAGGAACTAACTCTCAATTTTGCTTTGTGCAGGAGGCATAGACAAGATGAGGGGTCATTTTCACATAGACCTTAGCATACCACCTCCAGATCATGTTGTAGCAGCCATCCTACCACATATTTTACAGACACTTTAGGACATTAATGTCACCTTACATGGAGGGTCCATGGGAGCACATGCCACTAGACATGATAGGGAGCCATCAGATGAGGCTCGGGAACCTTCTCAACATAGTGATGATCAAAGAGTATAGATAACTCCCATGTGGAGTCATCTAGAGCAGAGTCACCGTAGAGGGGATAGGGAGACTAGGTTTCAGGACACAGAGATAGGTCTTGGAGCCCTAGGCTTAGGGATGAGCATGCAGAGAGGCCTAAGGGTCACCAGACCACCGCTGCAGACCATATCAGGGAGATCCTAAAGCTACGGCCAGCTCATTATTCTGGTGACATAGGTGGATTTTAGGCAGAGGCCTGGTTGGTGAGCTTGAGTGGGTGCTTCAAGCTTTGCCCTTTCTCTAGCAACACGAAAGCTCAGTGTTGTGATCCATCTTCTAAGGGATGGAGTAGGTGTATGGTGGAGGATAGAGGAGTAGAAGCTCCATGTTGATTCTGAGATAGTTACCTGGGAGCTCTTTGAGGAGTGATTCAGGAGTAGATATTTGTCATGGAGGTTCATACAACAGCGGATAGATGAGTTTCATGACCTCCAGGACAGGCATCTCTTACAATAGCAAAAGTATGAGAGTAGATTTCTGGATCTACTCCAGTATGTTGATTACATGCAGGATGAGCAGGTGCGGATCCACAGGTTCATCTGGGGCCTGAATCTGGACATTGGAGGTGCAGTACGGATCCATTGTCCACATAACATTAGCTGAGGCTGTCGAGAAGGCCTATATAGCAGAGGAGACTCGGGGAAAGACCCAGTAGGCTAGAGACTGAGTCCGGAGCCACATACAACAGATGCAGGACAACAAATCAAAGGGGTCAGTACCTCTTCCTCATGGTGGACAGGGTTCAGCACACAGTCATCTTTTAGACCACAGCAAGTAATAGCAATCCTGCCCACCTTATAGACCTCCACAGAGGTTTGATGCACAGAGAGGTCAGAGTATGGGGCCTCCTCCTAGGGGTCCCATCAGGACATAGGGTTCCTAGAGAGCTCACTCAGCAGGAGCTCGCTAGCAAAGACCTCAGCAAACCACAACCAGATCATCAGGATCCACACCACAGACCTCCAAAGTACCGGTCATACCTGCTACACTAGGGGAGAGGATCAGGCGGTTGTTTTGGTTGTGGTGTTACTAGGCATTTTTGGAGAGACTACCCACATAACCCTAATAACAAGGGTAAGGCATAGATCTCAGAGCCTACTATTGGTGACATGGGGCGCAGTCATAGGATGTATGCAGTGGTCGAGAACTACCAGGTAGAGCATCAGAATACAGTTATTGAGACTACAGGTAACATTGGTGGCATTCCTACCTCCATTTTGTTTGATTCTGGTTCTTCTGATTCTTTCATTGCACCATCCTCTAGTAGAGTGATGCAAGCTGGTGGCAGTTAGGAAGGGTCATAGTTGGGATGTTGAGATGGCTTCGAGAGCCTAAGATCTCTATAGAATCCTTAGTTAAGGAGTGTGTAGTGGATTTGGGACCTTTCACCACTACCTCGGATCTTTGTATCCTTCCTTTGGGCTCATATGGAGTCATCTTGGGCATGGACTGGTTATCTGCACATAGAGCCAGGAGTGGATTGTTACCACAAGGTCATATCTTATACAGATGATCTAGGAGTTGAGGCAGTGATAGCGGGGGTTAGGAGACCTATTTCTATTCACACCATCTCTGTTATGCAACTTAAGCAGTGTGTGTGACGAGGTTGTCAAATGTTTGTTGTCACAGTTAGTGACCGATCAGAAGATGGGTCTAGTGGACCATCGCTAGATGACCATCCCATTTTGAGAGAGTTTTGTTGATATATTTCCAAGGGAGCTACCTGGGGTTACCACCCCCCACGTGAGATTGATTTTCATATAGATCTGGTTCTGAGAGCAGAGCCTATCTCACGAACACCTTATCAGATGACCACCCAAAACTCTGTGAGCTTAAGTTACAGCTTGAGGGCCTTCTGGAGAAAGTACCTAATTCATCCCAGTGTGTCCCTCTTGGGGTGCACCAGTGATATTTGTAAAGAAGAAGGATGGATCCTTGCAGTTGTGTATTGATTACCGCCAGCTGAAGCAAAGTAACAATCAAGAATCGTTATCCCCTTCCACACATTGATGATTTGTTTGATCAGATGAAGGGGAGCCAAAAATTTCTCTAAGATAGACCTTAAGTCAAGCTACCATCAGCTGAGGATTTTGGAGGTAGACATTCATAAGACCGCCTTCCGTATAAGATATGGGCACTATGAGTTCACAGTGGTGCCTTTTGGTTTGACTAATGCCCCCACAGTATTTATGAGTTTGATGAATGGGGTATTTAGGACCTTCTTAGATCACTTCATGCTCATCTTCCTTGATGACATTTTAATTTACTCACAAACACATGAGGAGCATAAGGGGCACCTTTCAACAGGTTCTTCAGTGTCTTCATGAGCAGTAGCTTTACGGGAACCTGGAGAAGTGTGCATTCTTTCAAATGGAGTTGCAATATTTGGGCCATATAATTTCTGGAGAAGGTATCACCATCGATCCTTCCAAGATTAGAGATATTATGGATTGCCCCAACACCCACTACTATAAGCACCCTTTATTACATTTACCTAGCCATGACCCCTTTCACCCCATTAATATTAATTTAATTAAATTAATGCATTATCCTCACTATATTTATTATTTAAATATCTTATTTAAATAATATCTACACATACAGTTCACTTAGACACCTCACCAAGATAACTCAACCTAAGACCTATTCTTAGCAAGTTCCCATAACTAACTAAGACTTACCTAAACCCTAAAAATCAATGCCTACATTCCCTCTAACCACATTCCCGCATGCTCACAAGAATCTCCCAGTATAATCCATGGGACAACAATATGAGATCCAAGGAAATGAGGAGGATCTCCCTAGTTTAATAAACCTAGGAAATCCCACCTTAACCGACATTGGTTACCCCTAACCGTCACCGGTTAAGCCAAACCGCCATCAGTTACATGCTGAAACTTTTCTTCAGTTGGTGATCACTTGCAACCATCAAACCCATCATCAGCCTTCAAACCTCCATCCTTTACACACAGGCCCTCAAGAATGGAATCCAAGTAAGTACAACATCATACTTTCCTGGTTATTTCATTTTATCATCCATTTGTTTACCTTGCCCCCTATTGACCTTCTCCACACTCCCACCTCAATATACCCATTAAAACCTCACAAAGGCCTACTCCCGTCACCCAATACACTGTCCCGACCAACCAAAGTCCTTTTTGTAATAAAAAAGGAGACCCCATCCTATTCTATGACATCTCCAGATCTCATAGTAACCGGCACCGATTATACCTAACCACCGTCGATCACCCCTAACCAACACTAGTCTCTATGTTTTCCCACATAGCCTTGAAATGAGACCTACCCACCTAATTTTATCTTACCCTCATCCACCTGTGACCTACCCGATACCTTTATCAGACATGTAGAACCTAGAACCAATCATTTGACCTTTGGATTCTATTTTAGCTTAGCATGTTAGATTAGATCTATTTTTCTTATTGTGTTTTTAAGTGAGATACCTAAATCATTTTAAAATAGCAATAGGGTTTAATTTGTTTACACCATTGAATTGTTTAAAATAGTGGAGTGACAGCCATCTAGAAAGTATCATATTTCCTAGATCTAGCTCACGCTAAGCAATTTACTGCCCATATTGTTTAATTCCTTCTGGTGGTCTTGTTTTCATTACAGGTAGTTACTCATAGCCAAAGGAAAGATCTCAAAATCAGCTGTAGATTCAAAATTCATACGCGTACAACAACCCATCAACTAATATTTGAACATGTATTCCTCCTACACCCGTTACCATATCTATTTTGTTAACAATTCAAATAAACAATCTAAGAAAAAGGTGAAACATTTTGGCATGCCTGATGCGACCAATCTGGGGATCCTTACATTTCATTCATTCCTAGAAAAAAAATTGTGTTTTTTTCCATTCTAAAAGCATACACACTAATTTTCTTCCCTGGTAATCCACCTCTTCTTTCTACTTGCTCTAAAGGAAACTTTTCTTTTGGTGTAATTAAAAAGAATCATTTCTTCATGTTTTCTGCATTGTAGTGAAAGAGCATCCCTCTTCCTCTTCATTTTATTGTGTCATCCAATTTCACATTTTTTATTTGGGTTTAAAAACAAATGCATTCTATTTTGATTTATTGCATTATCTCACATTAATTGAGGGCAACCTATACACTAGAAGTCATGACCAACTGATGGTTGATAAACAAATTGTAGAAAAGCACTTCTATCCTATTCCTGTTCCTATTCCTATTCCTGTTGTTCACCTATTCCTATTGCTCTCTGTATCATTTACAGAGAAGTAGCCCTACCTGATAAATACTGGTTCACATGGTGCTGACGTGAAGATAAGCAAGTGCCCTTGTATTTCATGTCATTTGCCAACCACTCCCACCTAGTCCCTCACCACCTTCTATTTTATCACCAACCATGGATCCCATCTAGCATACTACTATCACTACTAGAGATGAGGAATTCACACGACTCCTTGACTAGAACCCTGTCACCTTACAGTTTTACATTTCCCACCCATCCTCTCAAGATGCCTTCATTAGTTGATATACGGAATGCCCATATCTAGGGCCCCCCCCGAATCTCTCACTTACTTCTACATTGGCCCCATCTGGCTCCATACTACCCACATCCACTTTACCCCGAGTCATTTCACAATTAGGTTCTATACCCACTATGACTGTCATGTTTGTTACCTTTGTGGCACCCATCACATCCACCATACCCCTGACAAATACCCCAAACACAACCTCATTTTCCTCTACCATCTCATACATACCTGTAGATACATTCCCACCTCTAGTATCGGTCACCCCTACCCCATTTCATAACGTGGTTCTTTCCATTCGACAATCATTAGCCCATATTTCCACTAGGGTTACCATGACCCTTCTACCCCCATTTACATACTACCAACAACCTCTTGTTTCATCCATTATTCATTCTAGGTACGTACCCCCTATTTCACTTCCTTCTTCTCTACCACCTTACATGGCAGCCCCATACATTGGAATGTCAAACGCATTATATGCCCACCTGATTAATTTTAATTTACCAGCCTCCTCACACTACAGGAGGCATCCAATCATCATAACCCACCAATGACCTAGATAAATTGATGTTCAAAAAGATGCAGACATTGAAGGCATCGGTTTCTATATCCCACAATACTCTCACCTCTGATGAGATTTACAATGACCTTATTCACCCATCCATTCTTATCCTTTCATACCCTGTGCAGTGGGAAATGCCTAAATTCAATTGTTTTAATAGAAAAGAAGACCCACAACAACTTTTGCACTCATTCAAACACGGGTGTTATCTGATCACTCATGATGATGCCTTTCTTTTGAGAACTTTTCCCATGTCCTTCAATTTACCTACATTAGATTGGTATAGTGGGTTACCTAAACACTCTATATTCTCATTCAATCATGTGGCACAAGCCTTCTTGGATCATTTTTCTATCAATATCATCAAGAAGGTTACCATGACTGATCTATATTCCAAATGTCAGTACGAGGATGAATCTATCATATATTTTGTGACCCGTTGGCATAGCCTGATCAATCAATTCACCTTCCAACTACCACAAACTAAACTCATCGATCTCTTCACACGAGCTTGTGCTAGACATATCTACCTGACCTTGCAGGTCCAAACCTTCTAAAGCCATTCGATGAGGCATTCACTATGGCACGAAAGTTAGAGATTTGGGCCATCGAAGAGAAGAAAATATAGTTACACAATAAGAACTTAGCATTCAAGTCAAATGATACCTCTTCCTCTTCCAAACCACAAACCAGTTATTCAAAATCTAAGGGCACCACTAATGCAGTTTTACTCAAGGCCAGCCTAGCTCATCTGTTGCATCAAGCTACACCCTCATCTAATCTCTCACCTGTCTAAAATTTTTGATTCAGACAAGAGAAATGAAAATATACCCCAATTGGGGAACCTTACTCTTCTATCTTAGAAAATATTATCAAAGCTGGAGCAATCACCCTTCTACTCATAAAACCACACACTTGTTTTGACCCTTCTCACCCCATGCCCGCATGGTATAAAGAATAGGTATTCTATAACTATCACCGAGTAAAGGGTCATAGTGATGACAACCACATCACTTTCAAGAATATTTTCCAATAAATACTTGAGAAAGGTGAGTTAACTATGGATAATCCCAATGCCACCCCCAACCAAAATCTACAAATCTTCAAATACTCATTTCCCAATCATGCCCCTTCATCCAATCAAACTAGTGAGACATAAACTCATGATACACATACCCACGAGGTTCACGCTATCTTTAATGAGGTACCTACCACCTCTCAATTACCTCACATCTCTTCTTAGTTGTTGTCAACTTGTATGAGATTTCTTTGACAACCCCTACCAAAATTTTCACAACCTCTTCTAAATATACACCTTTTCTAGCTTGAGGTTTTTCAGGTTTTATCAATTTTACACCATCTCTCTTGAGAGGTTTCCCAACATCCTTGATATTGTTTTCAATTTGAAGTGCCAGGGTGAAAATTTGTCTTAGATTGGTAGGGTTCTTGTCTCTTAGGTAATAGGCTGCCTTTTTATCAAATGCATCTACATATTTGATTAAACAAGATTCATCACAAGGCCTCAAACCAGCAGAAAAACTTCTCAAAGTTTTGTTAAACCTTTTGTTGAAGTCATGGACTAATTCATTAGGGTTCTTCTTGATATTCTCAAACTCAGAAAAAAGAAATCTAGGATCAGTCTTGTCACCATATTGCAACCTAAATGCATTCTTCATTTCAGTCCAAGAGTTAATAGAATTATCAGGCAGATCCTTATACCAATCCCTAGTATCCTCTTCTAGTGTATGAATAAATAACTTGGCATACACATCCTCAAACTCTATCTCAAAATCTTCCATCATATTATCAAAAAGTTTGAGATGCTGATCACCAGTAATAGCATTGTTACCCTGGAATTTTGGCAACCTACTTTTGACATCTTGTGGGACAACACTTGGGTAACCATCCATTCCTCTAAAATTTATAGGACCAAAGGTGTTAACAAAAAATGGAGGTCTAGGCTGAGCCATGTTATTTTGTGGTGGTGATCTTGGAGGAGAAACAAAATGATGAGGAGTGAGAGGTCTTTGGGGAATGGGAATGAAATATTCAAAACAAATCTCTCTTAAGGGCTCTCCTTCTTGATGATCTCTATAAAATTTATAAAATACAGGAGTAGATTTAGGAGTAAGCCTTTCAAATGCACAAGAATGTCCCTCACCTGGTGGGGAATTCAAATGAGAAATAGGATTGTCTGAATCAGATCCACTTGAAGAAGAATTACAGTCCTCAATAACAGGCTACTCACTTTCAAACTCAACAATAGGGATCTCCTTTCTTGTAGTCAATTGTCTAACAACCTTCCACACATTTCTCCCCTCTAGCTTTGAGTTTCTTGAATCTGTAAACAACTTCCTAGTAGATTCCTTGATGAAGAGAGATCTTCTTCCTTCTAGTTTTTTAGATTTGAACAAAAAATTATAAATGACAGAAAGTTTAGACAACTGGTATTTCCAAGAAAAAATCAGCATGGAGTCGCCACTAACTAATTTCACCTTAGTTGTGCAAGAATGCACTAAAATAATCTGTTAAATGTTTTCTAGTGTACACACTAAAATTAGGTTACACTCCCCTTTTGTCCCTCGACATATAAGCACCCTTTATTACATTTACCTAGCCATGACCCCTCTTCACCCCACTAATATTAATTTAATTAATTAAATTAAATTAATGCATTAACCTCACTATATTTATTATTTAAATAATATCCCCACATACAGTTCACTTAGACACCTCACCAAGCCAACTCAACCTAAGACCTATTCTTAGTAAGTTACCATAACTAACTAAGACTTACCCAAACCCTAAAAATCAATGCCTACATTCCCTCTAACCACATTCCCACATGCCCACAAGAAGCTCCCAGTTTAATTTGTGGGATAATGACATGAGATCCAATAAAATAAGTAGGATCTCCCTAAGTTTACTAAACCTAGGAAATCCTACCCTTGACCGACGTCGGTTACCCTTAACTATTGTCGGTTAAGATGGAACTACCATCGGTTACCATTTTAATCCAAAAATAACCTTATTCTCAAGGTTGGAAGTTGGCAAACATTTGGAGAAAGTTGATGAGAAATAACACATCTCAAAGAGATAACACATCTACAGAGAGCCAATTCCAGTGAAAACTCATATCCAAGGAAGGAGATTGAGCATCTACTCTTACACAGCCATCCCAACCATGATATGATCTATCTGAGCAAAGAGGAGTGTAAATGTAGCCCATGAAGAATTTTTTCTTCAGTTGGTGATAACTTGCAACCTTCAAACTCATCATCAGTAACTCCATCCCTCACACACAAGCCTTTAGGAATGAAATCTAAGTAAGTACAACATCATACTTTCCTGGTTATTTCATTCATCATTTTATCATCCATTGTTTATCTTGCTCCCTATGGACCTTGTCCACATTTTCACCTCCATATACCCATTAAAACCTCACAACACCCTACTGCAATCACCCAATACCTCATCTTGACCAACCAAAGTCCTTTGTGTAATCACAAAGGAGACCCTAGCCTATTCTCTGACATTTCTAGATCTCACAGTAACCTGTACTGGTTATACCTAACCGCAATCAGTCACCCCTGACCGACACCGGTCTCTATGTTTTCCCACATAACCGTGAACATAGACCTACCCATCTAATTTCACCTCACCCTCCTTCACCTATGACCTACCCGAGACCTTTATCAGACCTGCAGAGACCTAAAACCAATCATTTGACCTTTGGTTTCTATTCCAGCTTAGCCTATTAGATTAGATTTATTTCTTATTGTGTTTATAAGTGAGATACCTAAATCATTTCAAAATAGCAATAGGATTTCTTTGTTTATAACATAGAATTGTTTAAAATAGTGGACTGATAGCCATCTAGGAAGTATCATACTTCCCAGATCTAGCTCATGCTAGGTAATTCACTGTGTATATTGTTTAATTCCTTTTGGTGGTCTTGTTTTCATTACAGGTAGTTCCTCCTATCCAAAAGGAAGATCTCACAATCAGCTGTGGATTCGGAAGTCATACGTGTGCAACAACCCATCAACTGATATTTGAATAGGTATTCCTCCTATGCCTGTTACCCTATTTGTTTTGTCAACACTTCAAAGAAACAATCTAAGAAAAAGGTGAAACATTTTGGCACGCTCGGTGAGACCCATCCGGGGTTCCTTGCATTTCATTCATTCCTAGAAAAAAGATTGTGTGTTTGTTTCCCTTCTAAAAAGCGTACACACTAATTTTCTTCCCTGGTAATCCAGCTCTTCTTTCTACTTTCTCTAAAGGAAAATTTTCTTTTGGTGTAACTAAAAAGAATCATTTCTTCATGTTTTTTTTGCATTATAGTGAAAGAGCATCCCTCTTCCTCTTCATATTATTGTGTCATCCAATTTCACATTTTTGATTTGGGTTTAAAAACAAGTGCATTCCATTTTGATTTATTGCATTAGCTCACATTAATTGAGGGAAACCTATACGCTAGAAGTCATGACCAGCTGATGGTTGACAAATGAATCATAGAAAAGCACTTCTATCCTTTTCTCTTTCTCTGAGTCTTACCAAACCACACAAAAATTCAAAATACATACATTCTTAAATGAACATCCTACCTGGAAGAAACTGTAGGTGATCACATGATCATGGCATAGTGGGCACCCAGCTCACTACTCTGTCGAGTCATACTTCAGAGTGAAGCCCGCCCCCACCATAACATACCTAAAACCTCACCTTTTAGATCTCCTTCTTTGTAGGAAGCCATCCTCACCAAAAAAATTTTTTCACAATTCATGTGTCAGTCCTTAAATAGCATAAGCTACACAAACATAATAGAAAAGGCACTCCTAGGATCATATTTTCTTAGTGTTTTTTCTTGGCTTTCATTTTGAGGTAAGAGATCACATTCATCACTTTCTTGTTCATCCTTACATGCTCCTCATCATAGCTGGTGTATTTCGGCTTCACCTGAGTGTGCCTGGGCCATATCATCATCATTTCTAGAATTTTGGGTCTGATTCTACATCAAATTTTAATTCATAACCACTTTCTTTCATCACTGTTTCAATTTCATAGTAACCATCATCGGTTACCTCTGACCGCCATCAGTTATACCCAACCAACATTGCTTCCAGGTCCTTTTGCTAATCTACTAAAAAGGACATATTACTTCACTTTCTACCACTTTTCACAGTCTCTGTCACTGTCATTATTCCCATTGACATTTTAAACATCTTTAGATTTGGCATACCTATCAGATTTTACCTTCTACCTTGTTGTTTACTTACTATCCATTTTCTACAGTGACCGACAGCGGTTACCCCTGACCAACGTTAGTTTTCCCTAACCGGCATTGGTTATCCTATTTCACATTCCAGCCACCATTTGTTACTTCATCCACTTTTTATCACCAAATTCACCTGTTCCTGTTGTTCTCTGTATCATTTATAGAGAACCAACCCTACCTGATCAGTACTGGTTCACATGGTGCTAACCCAAAGATAAGAAAGTGCCCTCATATTCCATGCCAGTTACCAACCACTCCCACCTAGTCCTTCACCACCTTCTATTTTATCACCAGCCATGGATCCCATCTAGCCTACTACTATCGCTACCGAGAGATGAGGAGTTCACCCGACTCCTTGACCAGAACCCTACCACCTTGTAGTTTTACCTTTCCCACTCATCCACTCGAGATGCCTCAAGTTAGTTGATATATGGCATGCCCGTATCTATCCCCCTGACTCTCGCATCCACTTCTGCATCATCCCCATCTAGATCTGTGCTTCCCACATCCACCTTACCCCCAGTATCATTTCGTAGTTAGGTTCTATACCCACTATGACTGTCACGTCTGTTACCTCTGTGGCACCCATCACATCCACCATACCCTCGACGACTACCCCAAACACAACCTCATCATACCCCTAATGTCTCATACATACCTGTAGCTACATTCCCACCTCCAGTGTCGGTGACCCCTACCCCATTTCAGAACATGGTTCTTTCCATTCCACAATCATTAGCCCCTATTGCCACTAGGGTTACCACGACCCTTCCACCCCCATATACATACTACCAACAACCTCCTGTTTCATCCATTATTCATTCCAGGTACGTACCCCCTATTTCACTACCTTCTTCTCCACCACCTTACATGGCAGCCCCATACACTAGAGTGCCACCCCTTGTTATATGCCCAAAACCAACCTCCTCACGCTACAGGAGGCATCCAATCATCACAACCCACCAATGACCTAATTAAATTGATGTTGGACAAGATGCAGACATTGGAGGCATCAGTTTCCAGCTCCCGCAACACTCTCACCTACGATGAGATTTGCAACGAGCCTATTCACCCATCCATTCCTATCCGTTCATACCCTGTGCATTGGGAAATGCCTAAATTCAATCGTTTCAATAGCAAAGAAGACCCACAGCAACATTTGCGGTCATTCAAACATGGGTGTTATCTGATCGCTCATGATGATGCTTTGCTTTTGAGAACCTTTCCCATGTCCCTCACTAGACCTACATTAGATTGGTATAGTGGGTTACCTAAACACTCTATATTCTCATTCAATCAGGTAGCCCAAGCCTTCTTGGATCATTTCTCTATCAATATCATCAAGAAGGTTACCATGACCGATCTATATTCCACACGTCAGTATGAGGATGAATCTATCACAGATTTTGTCACTCGCTAGCACACCTGATCAATCAACTTACCTTCCAACTGCCACAAACTGAACTCATCAAGCTCTTCACATGAGCTTGTGCTAGACATATCTCCCTGACCTTGCAGGTCCAAACCTTCCGAACATTCGATGAGGCATTCACTATGGCACGAAAGTTAGAGATTCGGGCCATCGAAGAGAAGAAAATCCAATTACGCAATAAGAATTTGGCATTCAAGTCGAATGATACCTCTTCCTCTTCCAAACCACAAACCAATTATTCAAAAGCTAAGGGCACCGCTAACGTAGTGGTACTCAAGGCCGGCCCAGCTCATCCATCGAATCAGGCTACACCCTCATCTAATCTCTCACCTGTCCAGACTTTTCAATTCAGACAAGAGCAGTGAAAATATACCCCAATTGGGGAACCTTACTCTTCTGTCTTAGAAAAGCTTATCAAAGCTAGAGCCATCACCCTTCCACCCATAAAACCACACACTGGTTTTGACCCTGCTCGCCCCATGCCCGCATGGTATAAAGAACATGATTTCTGTAACTATCATCGAGTAAAGGGTCATAGTGATGGCAACTGCATCACTTTCAAGAATATTGTCCAAGAAATGCTCGAGAAAGGTGAGTTAACTGTGGATAATCCCAATGCCACCCCCAACCAAAATCTACAAATCTTCAAAAAACCATTTCCCAACCATGCCCCTTCATCCAATCAAACCGGTGAGACATCCACTCACGATACCCATACCCGTGAGGTTCACGCTATCTTTAACGAGGTACCTGTCACCTCTCAATTACCTCACATCCCTTCCATAGAGGAAATCCTAGCCCGAAATCCTCCTTCCACATTGGAACCAACCTCCACTGTTCCTTCACCAACAGAGGAACACCTTTCATCTCCTTCATCACCTACGGAGGGGTCTTCCACTAACATTGAGACCATCTCACCCCTAGCTTCACCACTTAGAGAACCTTTTTACCTCCTCCCTAGAGGAGCTCATACCTCCTCCACCCATAGAGGAGCACCCATTACCTCCTCCACCCACAGAGGAGCACCCATTACCTCCTCCACCCACAGAGGAGCACCTATCCATTCCTCCACTTATAGAGGAGCTCCCATCATCTCCTCCACCCATCATAGACCCAGTTGAGATACCTTTGCCTCTTGGCGAGCATTCTCCATCAGCTACCCAAAATCCAACAGACCTACTTTTGGCTCTCTTACCCACGGAAGCTGAAGCTGGCCAATTCCCCGTCTCTAAGACACATTTTACGGGAATTCCCATTAGGTCCTCACCAACTCCACCCACAGATGTGTCGTTCTCATGTTTGGTTGATCACTTAGATTATGTGGATAGGGCTTTACTATGGGGGTGCCTCTTACTCCCTGTCTCAACACAGATGCAGAGATCCCTCACTGATACCTCCACTATCTACCCAAACACATTTCGACCCATCAAACCAAATACAACCACTACTTGTCGCAACCCCTTCCACGATACCCGTTAGCACTCACACCACACCCTTACCCATAACCCGACCTACATCTAAACCCAAACCCATACCCACAACATTTTCCTCCACTAAACCTATTACCACTTTAGGGGTCACCCCGACCACCAGCCTTACTCATCCACCTATTAAACTGGATTTAGCTACATCCTCCAATGTCAATACCACACCTACTCTGACACCCAAACCAAAGAAACAAACTCATCGACCTCATACCCCAACCTACACCAATCACACCCACACTTGTCCCGTCTGCCTTAAGACCTCAGCTGCCCAACATGGTCAAGCACCCTTCACCCATCCATAAACCAATAACACAACAACCCATTCCTTCCTCACAAACCTCTAACCTACCCAGGCACACAACATGACTTACACCCACACCTGTAGTCTTTTTACCACCAATACCTCCAATACCTTCAGCTATTGCTTCACTACCCACTACACTTCAGTCATTGTCCCTCACACCCCAAGTACGACCCACGTCATCTACCTTCACAGCACCCCCGTTATCCCCATGGGTAACTCACCCTCTTCCTCCATCTGCTTTTCCTTCTAGACCTCGTACACCCACATCACCTTTACCCAAGAAGGTGCAACCCAAAAACAAAACCCCACTACCCCACAACAAGGTAGTCAAAACAACCCCACACCCTCCTACCCATCCATCTACTGTACCCCTACCCAAACAAACCGACCGATACCTCAAACCACACCGGCACCTAAACCCATAGCTCGACCCATTCCTACTCTTCCAAAAATAATTCCTCGACAATCAACCACACCTACACCCAAACCCACATTCACTTCCCATTGTGATCCACTAGCAGGGTCCTATGCCAAAATTTTAACCAACCTCCTTGAGACTTCTGTTATCACATTACCGCCACTCCGACCTTACGACCCCCTCAAACCCAAGCCAAAAGGGTTTGATGATACTAAAATTTGTGCATACCATCATGTGTCAGGGCATGATGTGGAGAACTACAAGGCCTTGAAAACCGTCCTTATCCAATTGTGTCCACCAGAAACCAACTTTGATGACGATGACCTTCTTGACGAGGATCCTGCTTCACCAACACCCATTCCCACACTGCCCACTCAACAACCACAACCTCCACCCTCACAGCTCCTAGAGCCACACCCAAGATTTGAAATTAACATGGTTTGCATCAGAGAACTTGCCACGCCACCACCCAAATGTCATTGCACCCAGCTGACCTCATAGGGTTTTTCTCCTCCAGTAGGTTTTTTCCCTTCATGTCATTATACCACTCACCCTACACCTTCTCCATTTTCCAACTTCCCTCAAATCAACATGATACATGTCACTACACATGTGCAGAAGGGAAAAGAAAAGGCAACTGACCCACCAACCAATCCTATACCCAACATACCATCTACACCCATACCTAAAATAACTATCCACGGCCCCACATACCCCATTTCTAATGGCGTCACACATCGCACCATGCTCAAACAATTACACCAATCTCCCCTCAAAATGTCCTTATATGACCTCATCCAAACCTCAGAATCCCATCGTCAAGCCCTCATGGAGGTTCTTCAATCTATTGAGGTTTTACCCAATGACCCTACACCCATAGCCTCCATTATCACACCCCATCATGTAGCCTCTCTCACCAAATTACCACCTTCATCCTCACCTCACCTTGTTCACCAAGTGGCCTCCCTTAGCTTCTCAGAGGAGGAGATCGCGCCACACCAAAATGATGACCCAGACCCAGCCCTCTTCATCTCTATCCACATTGATGACATACGGGTACACCATGTGATGATTGATGGAGGTGCTAGCATTAACATCATTTCATCCCATGCATTTTCTCAAATGCACATACCTGACAATTACATGCATAAACATCTGGTCATGTTGCATTCATTCAACGATGCTATCACCTCCACACTAGGCACTGTCATCCTTCACATTCGCGTGGGCCCCCACACTGTTCCAGAATTGTTTTATGTTTTGGAGGGGGAATTCCAATATAACTTGTTGCTTGGTAGACCCTGGATCCATGTCATGGGTTGCGTTCCTTCCACTTTGCATCATTGTGTAAAGTTTGAACATGAAGGACACACTTATACCATTCCAGCTGACCCATCACCTTTCAAAACATGCAACATGCTTTACCGACCCAATGATGTGCTCATACCTGTCAAGCCGTCTACCTCCAACCAATACCACTTCACCTACACCTCCACCTACCAGTACCACTGCTTTCACCACACATACCTCCTCCATTCCTACCACTACCATAACCTCCACGGCTGACCCATTAGCTTCCCAATCCATTAACTCCACCTCTGCATCGACCTCTGACACATCATCCATTCCAGCTACCTACATACCAACCACTGATCCCTTGGAAGGTGTTTTTCAATGCCTCACTCTGGGGGAGTACCACCTATATAGTGTCAACACATTCCTTACTCCACACGAGTATGGAAGCCTTCACCAACACCCTCGCTATGATCACCATATAGGAGAACACCTCCTTTATGGTCCTCCTCATCTTCGTACTAGTCTCACCTATGGGGGACTTGATACTACCACTTACACACCTGAACCACCATCACAACCCCACCCATTTTCCGCTGACTTCCAATCACTTACCAATCACTGTTTCACCCACACCTTCCTACACCACTGTGCATGGAAGGGTTTTGGTTTTGGATTTTATGAGCAAGGCCACCATACCATTATTCCATGTACCACCCACAAACATAATGACCATAGTGGTATCGGCTTCCCCAAACCTCCTACCAAACAGGCCCGCATTGAACTCATTGAAGACCCTAGCCCTCCTCCACCTTCATCTTCATCACTACCTTCACCCACTCCACCTTCATCACCACCCTCACCGACAGAGTCGATGGATCCTGAATCTATCCCCCCTAACTTTTTTTTTCATAAACACCATTTCCTTGGGGCCTTTGACTTATCAACGTGAAGGTGAGGCCCCTTCCACTCTTCCATTCCTGTATCCTGAGATGATCGATGATGACACACCTACAATTAACGTCATTCAATGTCAGGATGATGAATCCATACTCACCTACCTTGGTGCAGAAGACTCATATATTCATCGGTCGTTACCCTCTGAGACACAAACCATGTTGAATGAATCGACTATCGAGATCAACATTCATACTCAGGATGACCCACACATCCTAAAGATCAGACAATCTTTAGATGCTGCTGAACAGGAAGCCATCACTTCTTTTCTCTGAGATCATAACCATGCTTTCACTTGGTCTTACGCAGACATGCCTGGTATTGACCCCACCATAGTGGTCCACAATATCGTAACCATTCCCGATGCCAAACCTATCAAACAAAAGCTGAGGAAAATGCACCCTCGCATTGCTCTTCTCGTCAAAGAAGAACTTCAGTGCCTTCTTTCAGTTTCCTTCATCTTACCCATTGATTATCCTCATTGGATTTCTAACATTGTCCCTATTACTAAAGCAACAGGGGGACTCTGCATTTGCATGGACTTCCGTGACCTCAACCTAGCCTACCCAAAAGATGACTTTCCCTTGCCCGGTATTGATCAACTGGTTGACCTCACCACTGGTCATGAGATGCTCTCACTCATGGATGGATTCTCAGGTTATAACCAAATTTTTCTTGCCCCAGAAGATCAGCACAAGACCGCATTCATTACCCCTTGGGGAACCTTTTGCTATCGAGTCATGCCTTTTGGCCTTAAAAACACTGGTGCTACATATCAAGCGTGCTATGACTTACATCTTCCATGATATCATGCATCACATATTGGAAGATTACGTGGATGATCTCTTGGCCAAATCTAAATGTCATGCTGAGCACCTCGCCATCCTTGAAACCATCTTTGACCACCTCATTAAATATTGTGTCCGCCTTCAACCTAAAAAGTGTGTCTTCACGGTTCTCTCAGGAAAGCTCCTGGGATTTATTGTTTCCCTCCATGGTATAGAAGTTGACCCTGCTAAAGTCAAGGCCATTCTGGAAATGCCTCCACCCACTAACCTTAAACAACTCCGTAGCCTACAAGGTAAATTACAGTCCATTCACCATTTCATTTCACAATTATCTGATCGGTGTCAACCATTTCATCATCTGCTTAGGAAGGATGTCTCCTTTAAATGGGATGATGACTGTCACAAAGCTTTTGAGGCCCTAAAACAATACCTTCTCCAACCACCCGTACTCATTCCACCTAAAGATGATCAACCTTTTTACCTATACATATCAGCTACCGATCATTCCTTGGGAGCCATGCTCGCTCATCGCGATGAACAACATAGGGAGCAGGTGGTTTATTACATAAGCCATACTCTTTTGGACTATGAAACCTGATACAACCATCCAGAAAAACTTTTCTTAGCCTTATTTTTGTTGCCACCAAACTCCGCCATTACCTACTCAACCACAAAACCTATGTCGTGACCAACACCGATCCCTTACACTTCATGTATGCCAAACCTTATCAAAATCAGTGCCGTGATGGCTTATGCTTTTAGCTGATCTTGACCTTGAATTCATTCACCAAAAGTCCATCAAGGGCCTAGGCTATCACCTGACCAACTGGCTGATGCACCTATTTCTGGGGATCAACCCTCTAATTTTGACTTTCCCGATGAGTCAATTGCTACTCTTTCCCTGGATGAACCCCCTTACCAAATGACACTGTTCTTCGATGGTTCCAAGTGTCAGCGTGGGGGTGGGGCTGGTGTTATCCTCATTCCTCTAGATGGAGAACCCATGCCTTTGTCTTTCAAACTAGACTTTGAATGCACCAACAATATTGTTGAGTATGAAGCGCTCGTACTAGGTCTCCAGGCCACATATGCCCTAGATGTCAAATCAATCCACATCTTTGGTGATTCACAATTGGTCATAAACCAAGTCAATGGTATGTACCAATGTCGTAACGAGATACTTCAAAAGTATAAACATCATGTAGACATACTTTTGACCACCTTTGATCGTTACACCCTTCAAACCATCCCACGTTCAACCAACAAATTTACAGATACCATGGCCTGCTTAGCTTCCCAAATACCCGCTTCCCCTGTCGATTCCAAAATATTTGTCACCATACAATGCCTCCATTCACCTTCTTATTTACCTCACGATGTTTACTCAATCAGAAACGACACCCCTGACCTGAGTGACCTTTGGTATAAACAATACTCCGACTACCTTTCCCTCTCCATCTTACCTCCTGATCTCACCCGTAACGGACAACGCGCCTTCCTTAAAAAGGTCTCTCATTTCGTCATTCTGGGGGGACTCCTCTATAAGTGTGGCTTTGATGGTATTCTCTTACGATGCCTCACAAGTTCTGAAATTCCTTATACCATTAAGGAGGTTCATGATGGCATATGTGGAGGTCACTTTAGTGGCCTTGCTGTTGCTAAGCGTATTCTTCGCCTAGGCTATTACTGGCCAACCCTTAACCATGATTGTTGTGACTATGTCAAATGTTGTGTGAAATTCCAACAACATTCCAACCTTCATCATACACCCAGTCATGCCTTACAGGTCGCTCGTGACCTTTGGCCCTTCTCTCAATGGGGTTTGGATCTTGTCGGAGAAATCAATCCTCATTCTTCCCAACGCCATCAATGGATCATAACTGCTACCGAATACTACACAAAATGGGTGGAAGCCATACCACTCATCTCCATGAAAGCTGAGAAAATATGTGAGTTCATTAACCATCACATCATTTGTCACTTTGGTGTTCCTCATCGCCTCATCACTGACAATGGAAAACAATTCAAAAACAAAACACTGCAAAAACTTTGTGACACCTTCGACATTCACTTAGTTTCTCATCACCTTATTACCCACAAACCAATGGCCAAGCCAAATCCACTAACAAAACCCTCAACAAAATTCTCATGAAAGTGGTTGATGATACTGGGAAGGATTGGCATACGCACATTCCTTTTGCCCTATGGGCATACCGCACTAGTATTCACACTTCCACTGTGGCCACACCCTTTTCACTGGTCTATGGTATAGAGGTTGTTCTACCTCTCGAAGTCCAGATCCCCTCACTCCACATTTCTCTCCATGACATGCTTACTGATGATGAATTTCGTCAGGACCACTTAGCACAACTAGAGTTATTAGATGAATGTCATCTTAATGCTCTGGATCACCTTCAAGTTTACCAACAATGTATCAAACGTGCTTATGACAAATGTGTTCATGAACGAACCTTCCAAGTTGGTGACCTTGTCTTGAAAGAAAATCAACACGTAACCAAAGCAGAAAAAAGTAAACGGGGAAAATTCACTCCTAATTGGCTTGGACCATACATCGTAACTCATACCTATGGATCAGGTGCCTATCATTTATCCTCACTTGAGGGTAAACCCAAACCTGAGCCCCTTAACGCATTACATCTTCGACCATTCTATTGTTGACTCATTGTCCTACCTCACCCTTTGTCTCTTTACAGGCTCATCCCTTGAGTGCTATTCACTCCATACACCTCCCTAATGATTAAACAAGAATCATGTGAGTACCCATCACTTGTTATCTTCTCTTGAATATGTGTACCATGGCACTGCACATAGCATGATTCTCATGGATACTTTTTTTCTACCTTTAGATGAGATCCCATGGTCGTTCCACCTTGCCTTTTGAACAAGAGTCCTATCCTTCACCTTGGTCTTGTCCATGATTTCAAAGACCTCACATGGGACCAAACTCCTTGAGTCAAACTTCTAATAAAAAGATGACTCCCTCAAAAGGACATCTTCCTCTCGACAAAATTGCTACTATAAATAGACTGCTCCCTCGAAGGACAAGCTATGTGAAGCTTTCAAAAAAAAAATGAGAGAAACCGAAGCTTCCCGCATCGATCAGCTTCACGAAGACCTCAAGGAGTACCATATTATTTATCCCATATAGACTTCCTGCATCGATCAGTCTATCACAACAAAAAACTTTTTAGTCATGGACTTGCCCATTGTGACCTCGGACCTCTTGCCCAAAAGCCCTATCACTCAAAACATATAAAATTAACTACCTTTCACCCACCTTACCATTTCCACTCTCATTTCCTCAATCGCCTCAAGGGACATCTTGGAATTTTGACATTTGGTGATCCTGTGACTACTTTCACCGTAGAACAATTAATCATGCAATGCCTTTCGGGTCTTGTGTTCATCACCCCCTCCAAGGTATGATCTACTCGGTATGATCCTACCCAATCAGGTGGCTTTATTACCCCCCTCTTATCTTTTAACCATCTTTGTTTTACATTTTGATTACCTTATACAGGACTTGGTCCTCGACGCTTACCTTTGAGGTAGTCCTCCCCTTTCACCATAATCACCTTCACCTACATCATTTTACCTATAATCTACCCACACCTATTAAACCTAAACCCACAACATGCCCACAAACCTACCAACTCATTTTCATATTCTTCCCTAGCTCATGGGAGAACTACATCAGCCTGAGGTCCCTTTTTTCACCGGGACTATGTAGGCAGCACTCCGAGGGCATGGGGCCCTTGGAGGTTAGCTCGGCCATTCTCTACCCTAAAACAATTCATCAACCATGCCTAACTCACCATTTACATCACATTTCACTTAGTTCCCCTTTTCTAACAAAATTAGAAATTAAGCCACATACATAACAAGTTGCTTACCACATTTTATACATTTATTACACCTACCATCTCTCTATCATCACTATGCATAGATTATACAACATTTCACATATGACCCATAACCTAACATTCATTGCCATGCCTATAATGAATCAATGCCTAAATAACCTGACTCAATCCATGCCTATAACCTAACTCAACCATGCCTATAACCTGACTCAATCCATGCCTATAACCTAACTCAATCCATGCCTAAACCAACCTGACTCAATCCATGCCTAAACCAACCTGACTCAATCCATGCCTAAACCATAACCTGACTCAATCCATGCCTAACCTGACTCAATCCATGCCTATAACCTGACTCGATCCATGCCTAAACCAACCTAACTCCATCATGCCTAACTCACCTAATTTCAAACCACATTAAAGTAACACATCCATATCTCATCTAACACAAGCCATACATCCAATATCTCATAAACATATTAACACATCACAAAATACCATGAATCTCATCATATAAATCAATAAATGTGTATCTCAAAATACATGCCTATCTCATCATGGCCATCATCTCAAAAATGTCAGCATGCAAGGCTGATATACAATACAAAATGTCATCAGCACGCAGGACCTGGTCTCATATATACAAAAAGAATGAATGAATCAATACAAAAATCTTCGGCACGCAGGCCGGTATATGCTCACAATATACAAAAAATCACTCATACATCCTCACTATCTTCAGCACGCAGGCCGGTATGTGATAAAAATACAACTATCTTCGGCATGCAGGCCAACATATATATCAAAAATAATCACTAGTATACATCAAAAATCAGGTGGCCGCATATCAGACATCTCACCGGATGTCCTCCATCTCTGTGTCACCTGCACCCTCAGCCTCCTGTGTCCCTGCTGGCACATCACCTAGCTCTGGTCACCATGCACTGGTGGCCTCTCCCTGATCAGGCCTCAGAGCTCGCTGACCTCCTGTGCTCTCCACACTATGTGTGTGGGATCTCGTCCTCTCACTGGATGCCTGTTGTGCCCTGTACTCTCCGTAAGAGAGGAAGTCTATCCCAGCTACCATGAGCTGGTCCTGATAATATCTCACCTCACCTAGGGCATCCCATAACCTAGATATAGGCATGGTCTATGGTGGTCCCATAGGTCTTGGCCCCTATACCTGACCCCTGCGCCAGCCTGTGAACTGGGACCAGCTCCCTGTGCCTGTGGTGGTGCCCCCTGCCCCCCTGTGGTGGTGCCCCCTATCCCTGTGCCTGTATCTGGGCCTGTAAGGCCCCAATCTATGTCTGGGCTATGGCCAACTGGCCCTGTAAACCTGCCACCTGAGCCTAGTAAGGCTGCCACCTGACCATGTCTCCATCTCCTCCATCTCCTCCACCCTCTCCCTCTACCATCTTGGCCTGCAGACTAGCCACCTGTACTCGTAGCTCTGCTACCTCTACCTCTGACCCCTCTAGCTGTGTCTGCAGTATACCTATCTGTGTGATCAATGTCACTACCTACCCCTGTAGGGTGTCTCTCTGCACTATAACGGTAGCTAAGTATGGCTGCCCTGGTCTAGGTGGTATGGCTCGTAACTGAGCCACCCACCACTGCCTATACCTATCTGTGCATCTGGCATCATCAATCCGCTGATCCACTGGCTGCTCCTCCTCTCCTGTAGGCACTGTAGGCTGTGGTAGAGGTAGAGGCCTCTCCATGTCATCTCTCCGATACTGTGGGAAGGATGGAGGGATATCCTGTACAAGCCCAAACTGTCGTTGGACCCTATCTACCGGGATCATCTCATCCTCCCCAGCACGGTGACCCTATATCCACCTCTCTAGCTAGAGCTCAGCTAGCTCCTCATGCATGTGCCTATATGAGGGGAATCCCACATATGGCCTCCAGATAATGTCCACTCTGGACAACCCCTCCAACAACTACCGAAAATGGGCCACATCATATGTCGGCCTATCCGACCTCCACTCTCCTGCAACCGGCACCCATCTCCTATATCCCAACCACACACATCTCGCTGAGGAAATGCATCTACTCAGGGCATCCCTATAGGTCAAACACAAACTATGTGCTCATAGGCCCAACAGTGCAGTATAAATGTACAACACAGGCTAAACCTGCGCAACCACCCATACACCCACAGCTCTCTGTATAGCTGCACCAAGAATGTTGGTGCCCAAGAAAAGCATGTCTCATGCACCATCATATCATGGAGCACCCCCATCAGTGATTGGGGAAAGCATCCACCCTCTACATCTGGGTAGTGCATAGTAGCACACTGCCTCCATCAATAAAACCACTAGCCTCGTCTCATCCAGATGGGCTAGGTACATCTCGCCATAGCTCAAACTGGTGCTATGGAATCTCAGCTCACGCACCCCCTCACCAAAAACTGGTCCCGATCAGCTCCTCTGAGGCCTTGGAGGAGATAGAGTACACCTAGGCCCCCAATATGGGTAACCACAATATCTAGAACATGTCCTCCAGGGTGATAGTCATCTCACCCGTCAGAAGGTGGAACGTGTTGGTCATGGAGTCCCATCTATCGATGAGCATGACCATCAAACTGGGCTACCGAACAACATGTCGGTAGCACCGAATACCACTCAAGCCCACTACCTCCACATGCTACAGCTCCAAGGGGGTCACTAAGCCATGTAATGTCACCAGTAGCGGGCAGAACCCTATCCCGCATATGTAACTGTGATCTCCCCTGCATCCAATCCAAGCACAACATTAATCTACATTTACCATGACCATATTCACCAATTATCATTACCCTCCACCCTATTTTTACTTTACCCATCTCAACTACCTAACCCACATCCCTTTTGGACCCTTGTGCCTAAAATCCCGACCGGTGCTGGTTCATCCTAACTGACTCCGGTCACCCTTAAACCGGCATCGGTCACCTATTTGGTGACCGATACCGGTTCCTCTTTACCGACCACGGTTACCACGTAACTGGCATCGGTCACCTATTTGGTGACTGATCCCGGTTCTACCCAACCGATGCCGGCCAAGCTTGACTGATGCCACTGGTCACTGTTTCACAGAAAAATTATGTGACTTCCCAAACCCCCTTTTTTCTAAAACCCTCCCACCTGTCCCTTTTACCCCACCTACAATGACCTACACTACCCCAAAACCCCTACCCACCCCACCTATCCAATTTACTACCCTCCCCCCCCCTCTTTTTTTCCCATTTTTCCCCCCCATACCCACATTTCACTTTTTCCCACCCACAAAAAACAAAAACCCACAAAACCCTACAAATAACAACTATTACAACCTCTACTCTATCTAATTAACACTATAGAGTTAGGTGCTTACCTTGTCATGCTGCCACCATCTCGGTGGCATGTCTAGCCACTGTGCTAGTGGTCCACCTGATCCCTCTCCAACCTCTGCCATCCTAGAATATCTACCCATAACCTCTGACCAATCAACTCTCTCACCCTGATCCCGTGGACCCGCTACTCACCAACCCAACCACCATCAAATCACACTACCAGCTCACTGTCCCGTTTCCTTTAGACACTTTTCTCACTTTTCTCTCTTTTTTTCGTTTCTTCACTTCGCAAATCACAAATGAATAATAAAAATGTGGATTTTTTAATTTTTATACAAAACCTGACCTAACCGATGTCGGTTCCCCTAAACCGGCATCGGTCTCGTGCCCTACCTCACCGTTCGTCAGTTTTCCTATACTGACATCAGTTATACATGACCACCATTAGGTCAACCTAACCTACACATTTCCCATACTTTTCCATTTTACCCCACACTTTACCTTGCTCCTTTACCCCATCCAACCTTTACCCAACCCACTACCTTACCTTTCCTGACCTCATCATTTATTATCTCCATTTTTCCTCCTTTGGGGAGTCATTATTTTATCCCTACCTCAGCCTCACCTATGCCGTGACCTAGACATTTGGACTTGGACCATCGCTAGTGACCTTTGACCTCATGTGTTCACTATACCTTGCAGCACTATTACCTGTGTTGATTGACCTAATGACCTTACCTAGCCTATTGACGTGACTATTTATCCTGACCCTACCTTTGGTGTACTGGAACATACCTAAATGTTCCTACACCTAACCTACGCTGTGTTTCCTGACCATATCTTATACCTTGGATACCGGATTCACTTCAACCTTGTTCAGATAAACCTATTGACCTTAGACAATGTAGATTTTTCCTGCTCTTCAACCCGGTAGCATGTTGTTGTTTATACATGTGCATGCGTTTGACTGTTACTACATGTGACCCTGACCTATTACCTAAATTTCACACGTAGTCCTTTCACCTTCACCCTCACATGGGGCAACCACATCTTATTTTTGATAGCATCACTTACCAATACAAGCTACGCAACAAAAAGGGGAAAAATGTAGACACTAAAATTAGGTCACACTCCCCTTTTGTCCCTCGACATATAAGCACCCTTTATTACATTTACCTAGCCATGACCCCCTTCACCCCACTAATAATAATTTAATTAATTAAATTAAATTAATGCATTATCCCCACTATATTTATTATTTAAATATATTATTTAAATAATATCCACACATATAGTTCACTTAGACACCTCATCAAGCTAACTCAACCTAAGACCTATTCTTAGCAAGTTCCCATAACTAACTAAGACTTACCCAAACCCTAAAAATCAATGCCTACATTCCCTCTAACCACATTCTTGCATGCTCACAAGAATCTCTTGGTCTAATCCACGGGATAACAACACAAGATCCAAGGAAATCAGGAGGATCTCCCTAGTTTAGTAAACCTAGGATATCCCACCTTGATCGATGTCGGTTACCCCTAACTGTCTCCGATTAAGTCGGACCACCGTCGGTTACCCCTTTTAACCCCTAAACTACCTTATTCTCAAGGTTGGAAAACTTTGGGAGAAAGTTAACAAGCAAGAACACATCTCATAGAGATAATGCATCTTCAGAGAGCAAATTCCAGTGAAAACTCATATCCAAGGAAGGAGATTGAGCATCTTCTCCTGCACAACCATCCCAACCATGATCTGATCTATCTAAGCAAAGAGGAGTGTACATGTGGTGCATGCCAAATATTTTCTTCATTTGGTGATCACTTTCAACCTTCAAACCCATCATTAGCATCTCCATCCCTCACACACATTCCTTCAGGAACAGAATCCAAGTAAGTACAACATCATACTTTCCTAGTCATTTCATTTCTTCGTCATTTTATCATCCATTGTTTACCTTGCCCCCCTATTGACCTTCTCCACATTTTCACCTTCATATACCTATTTAAACCTCGCAAAATCCTACCCCAGTCACCTAATACCTCATCTTGACCAACCAAATTCCTTTTTACAATCACAAAGGAGACCCCAGCCTATTCTGTGACGTTTCCAGATCTCACAGTAACCGGCACCGGTTATACCTAACCACCATCGATCACCCCTGACTGACACTGGTCTCTGTTTTTTCCCACACAACCCTGAACAGAGACCTACCCACCTAATTTTATCTCACCCTCATTCACTTGTGGTCAACCCAAGACCTTTATCAAACCTACAGAACCCAGAACCAATCATTTGACCTTTAGATTCTATTCTAGCTTATCCTGTTAGATTAGATCTATTTTCTTATTGTGTTTTTAAGTGAGATACCTAAATCATTTTAAAATAACAATAGGATTTAATTTTTTTACAGCATTGACTTTTTTAAAAATGTGGACTGACAGCCATCTAGGAAGTATCATACTTCCCGAATCGAGCTTACGCTAGGCAATTCACTGCCCATATTGTTTAATTCTTTATGGTGGTCTTGTTTTCATTACAGGTAGTTCCTCCTAGCCAAAAGGAAGCTCTCAAGATCAGCTATGGATTTGAAAGTCATATGCGTGCAACAACCCATCAACCGACATTTGAATAGGTATTCCTCCTATGCCCGTTACCATATCTGTTTCGTCAACATTTAAAAGAAACAATATAAGAAAAAGGTGAAACAGTAGGAGGCTAGAGTAGTGGATTTTGAGTGTCGCAAACTCAAAGATTATGAGCTTAATTATCTGACTCATGATCTTGAGCTTGCGGAAGTTGTGCATGCTTTGGTTTGATGGAGGCACTTTCTGCTTTGTCAGAGATTCACACTCAGAACATATCACCTAAGTCTTCACCACCTCTTCATGCAGCCCAATCTCGACGCTCGCCAAGGACGTTAGATGTAGATAATTTGTGAGTATGATATGGAGATCATAGCGTGTGAAAGGGAAGGAGAATGTGTTTTTAGATGTTTCTTAGCAGATAGAGACATGCATGGCTATGGTCATCTTAGTGAGCACATATTTGTGGAACATGATTCTACAGCAGATTCCTCACAACAACTTCTACATTGCCACTCGCCAGCAAAGATCGAGTCTCAGAGACCCCTTGAGGGGAAGTTCAATGGTTTATCTTTAGATGCAGATGGCCTTCTCAAGCACATAGGTTGAATTTATGTTCCCAGAGATGGAGGCTTGAGGTAGGACGTCTTGACAGAGGCACATCATGCACCCTATTTATCCCATCCCGAGGTGAAGAAGATGCACGCCACCTTGAGACACTTGTGTCATTGGGGAGGACTTCGTAGAGACGTGGCTTAGTTCATGTCACGTTGTTTAGAGTTACAGAAAGTAAAGGTCAAGCATCCAACATCCAACTGGCCTTCTCTATCCTCATGCTATACTGGAATGGAAGTGGGATACCATTTACTATGGACTTTATTTTTGGGCTACCGATGTCGAGATACCACCACGATGCCATCATGGTCACAGGTGGATAAATTGACAAAAGTGGATCAATTTCTCTTCTGGTAAAGACCACTTATACAACTAGTGCGGTGGCACAAGGTATATCTTGGGATGAGATTATCAGGTTACACGGGATCCTGTGGAATATCATTTGTGACCGCGATCCTTTTTATACTTCCCATTTTTGGACCACCATGCAGTATGCCCACGAGGATGAGGATCAACTTAAGCATAAAATATCACCCTGAGATGGATGGCCAGACCAAGCGGGTGAATCAAATCTTGGAGGAGATGCTCAGGATGTATATTATGGATTAGCAGCCCAAATGGGAGGAGTACCTGTATTTGGTGGAGTTTTCCTATAATAATAGTCTTCATAATTTTATAGGCATGGCTCCTTTTCAAGCTTTGTATGGTAGAGAGTGCAAGACACCCCTTAGTTGGGACAAGTTAGAGGATAGGGTTTCTCTTAGGACTAGCTTTATTACAAGACATGGAGCTGCAGGTGGTTATGATTAAGATAGAGGCTATAAGAGGCCACAAGAAAGACAAAAGAAGTACGCGGAACAACATAGGAACGATCATAGTTTTGATGTGGGTATGAAGGTGTTACTTCGTGTCAGGCCACACAAGATCCCTATCCGTTATGGAAAAGGTTCTAATTTAGCTCACTAGATTTGTTGGCCCTTTTGAGATCTTGGAGTGTATCGGCCCTTTGGCCTAACGTCTAACATTTACGCCTAGCTTGTCTCATGTATATGATGTGAATCATGTTTCAGTTCTTAGGAGATATGTTGCAGATCCTTCTCATGTGTTAGATTGGACATCATTGCAAGTGCAGGATCAAGGGAAGGTGATGGTGGATCCCTTTTTTATCATAGATCGTATGACCCTGGGCCTTCAAGGTCAGAGAGGTTAATTATGTCCGGGTGTAGTGGGACAAATATGATGAGATTATAGCTACATGGGAGGATGCTATTTTGTTACGAGTTTAGTTCCCACATCTATTCCAGTGAATTCCAAGAGGAAGTCAAGTCTAAGGGGAGGGGGATGTAGTTCCCACTTCCCTTTGATACCATTTGATACTGATCATGATACTGCTGATCATATTATGGACATGATTATGGACCTTATTATAGTATGATGTTAGATGTTAAATCATGGATTATTGTTGACCTTGATTCAGTTATGATGCATGATGATTATTAGAGACATTGTTTTATATATTGATGATGATATGCTGTTTGACATGGTTATATTATGGATGTTGTTCAGACATGTGATATTTAGATATTGTGAGTAGACCTAGAAATCAGAAATTATTTGATGATGATATAGTTGTTGAGTAAAATTGCAAATGATCTTGTTGGTTGCTGGGATGTTGTTGTGATTCATATATCTAGATGATTTTGGAATTTTATTTATATTATTTTGGATGTTCTGATATGGCCATGAAACCGAAGGAGGTATTTATGTTTTGTGCAGGTTAAATTATCACAACAAACATCGAGGGATTGGAGACCAACCACATTAGAATTCTAGATGAATTCAACAAAGTCACCATGGCAACTTGTATTTGTTTGTGTGTTGATTGTGTTAGGGATTCCCATGGGGGGTCACCTTTAAACTTGACCAAGGGTTATGTGTATGTATTTATTAGGTTCCTTTTTATTGATGTTTGTATGTGTTTATTAAGTGATGTGTTTATCCCTTTCATTTGAATAAATTATGGTATATAATGTGACTAATCATATTGTTAAAATAAATTAATCAAATTGGGACATAAGAAAGTAATTATTGGAGTGGTTGATTCTTGTATTAAATATTGTAAGATTTGTGTAAGAGATATGTAAGTAAAATTTGGAGTATGAAACACTTCATCTTCTTTGGAATTTGAAATTGTCCTTAGAGACTGACTTCGGAGGCTTATGAGACAAGTTAAACTTGTCTCATACCTCTTAAATTTACATACCAACCTTACCTATGGTTGAAGAGTTTAAATCTAGCTTTCATTATGCATTTTTGTAAGCCTAGTTGAATGTTTTAATTGCACTTCTTGCTTGAAATTAATTTTAGTCCTTTGGGATATGGGCTTGATTTGAATGTGTAAGTAAGACTGTCATATTATTCACCTACTTATTTATTGTGTCTTGGAGATTGAAGTTGACTTTTGGGTTGGGGTTGAGGATGTGTGATGTGGCATCCTACATGGATCCACCTCATCATCTTCTCTTCCCTCTTTTATAAAATTCGAATTGCTTGCCATTTTTTTGGTTGGCTTCACTTTTGGAAACTCCTTTTGGGGCGAATTCTTTTGTTGTTTTGGAGCTCTTGTTTTGGAAAAGTTTTTGGGAAGATTGTTGCATGCTTGTGCTTGGCTGATTTGGATTGCGTGCACTGGGTTAAAGCTTCCTGTTTTGAAACTTGGAACAACTCCATCATGGAGAGGTAGGAGCTTGGCTCTTGTCATGCTTCTTTTACGTTTATGAAATTGTTAGTGTTGTGAATGTTTTGGCATGTTTGTGGGATGTTGGGTAGATGGCCTAGGAATGGTGTAGGATAAGATTATGGGGTTTATTTTGTGGGAGGCACAAGTGTTTTGGGGAGGTATAAGTGTGGAGGGAGTTGGGATTTGGGTTCCACCCTGTACAAATAAATAGTTTGCATTTCTTTACTCATTATGGGGTGACATAAGAGGTTTGTGAGGCATAAGGAAATGTGAGGAATAAGGGGTACTTGAGGGAGGCATAAGAGTATGTCAGGGATTTGAAATGATACTGTATTTTGGTGGTTTGAAATCTCAGGTGGTGATACCCATTTCCCCTTTTGGGAGGCATAAGTAGCATCCTCCATAGTTTATTGCTCCTTTGGCTTACTTGTTGAAGCCTTAGTGTTGTTTGTCATGCTTTAATGTAGTTGTAAACTACATTTTGTTTTGGATTGTGTTTTAAATGTGAAAATGTTACTTGTGTGTTGTGGAAGCCTTTTGTTTTCATGAGTTGAATCACATCTTCTATTGCATTATAGTTGGAGCACGGGGGCCAATGAAGAAGGATGAATTCTCCTTTTCATTGGATGTCTTGGGTTGGGTGGAGAGCGTTTCCTTTCCCCTGCTCTTATTGTGGTCAAAATTTGGAAGAATGATAAATCTACATGTTGCTGTTCTGGAGCAAGGAAAAAGTAAGACAGTTTGATAGTCCCTTATTGAGATAAATCTTATTGTAACCTTTCCCACTTGAAGTGGATGAACTTGTATATTTTGTAATGGAAAAATGTTTTGTATTGGTTATGAAAGTTGTAAATTGAAATGAGAAAGAGATATACTCTGTTTCAGTTTTTTGAAAGAAAGAATTGCATTCTGTATGATGAATTCGAAGAATGAAAGAAAGAAGTTGTAAGTTGTCTTTTGGAATCAATAAAATGATTGTATTACCTTTCTCAAATTGCATTGTTGTATTGAATCTGATCACTTAAATGTATTTGAAATCTCTGTTTGAAAAATATATATGTATGAAGAAAATGTAATACTCTGTCTTTTAAAAGGAGTGAACTTGGAAATCAGAGTTGTGTATTGTCTTTGAATACTTTGATTTGAATCAACTTGATGTATTATATTTGAATTGGAATGTATTCTAATACTTAGAAGTTGAAAAATGGAAAATAGATCTATTCAAAATTGATCTCTGTTTTATATTTTTTCAAACTGGCAAACATTTAATCCAAAATGCACAAATCGAACCTGTAACAAAGAAATAACAAATGAAACATTAAATTGGACATAATAAGATCTAAACGAATTCATCTAGACATTATTACTTAAGAAATTTCTTAGAAAACTTAGCAAAATCGGGCTCAAACCGCTTTACTGTCGTTTTGCGGTCAAAGTTGTAAATTTTCAAATTGGAACTCAATCAAACAAATTTACCTTCCAAATCCATTCTAAATGCCATCTAAGAACAATCCTCAATGTCTAATTGACATGTTGAGAGAGGAAGAAGATCAATTGATTAAAATTTCATAAGTTAAAATTTACCAGCTTTCCTTTTAAAGCCTATTGATCATTTTTCGTGAAATTGACCCCTTAAACATTATCAAAATAAAAATTAATGATTCCTGTGTGAGGAGGATGTCAAGAGCTTTCCAAAAAGTCCTCGTTTTCCCAAAAACAACCTCCCAATCAAAAGTTACGGCCTTATGAAGTTTTTCTTCATTTTGGCGTTAAAAAAAAACATTCTAACTGTAAAAAAAAAATTTTTTAGGAAAAATTTCCTTCTTGGTGGACCCGCGGGCCCGAATTTTCCTTTTGTGCTTTTTGGTCAAAAACGCCAAAGGAACAAAATCCCCCACCGCTCCACTAACCCACAAGCCTTTCTTTTTGTCAAAAATCGTCTAAGTTCAAAAAAGAAATTTTGGGAAAAATTTCCCCGCGCACGGACCCGCTGCCCCGCTTTTGCCTTTTTGGTTGTCTTTTGCGGTCGTGCGAACCCGCAACATTTAACTTAACCTTTAAATTTTTTTGGGAAATTTTCATTAATTTTTTTTGGGAATTTTTTCTTAATTTTCCCTGCCGCCCGCCTACCCGCAGCCAATCAGATGATGCTATGTGGCCTCACGAGGCAACGACGGAGGCGTGGAACCCGTTTAAACCTTAGAGTTTTCAAAATTAAAATTGGGAAAATTTTCCTAAGTTTTTTCTTTGTGGCCCCACGTCGGCCCGCAACCAATCAGGTGCTGCCATGTGGTGATGTGAGGTATCGGCGGAGGAGTGGATCCTTTAAAAAAAAAACTTAGCGCTTCAAAAATTTTTAGGAAAACTTTTTCTAAGTTCTCCCGCTGACCCGCTGACCCACAACCAATGGATGGCTGACACGTGTCTTCACGACGCGTCGACGGAGGCGCGGAGAGTTTCAAACCTTTAAATATTTTTCTTTTAAAAACCAAAAATTTATAAATTGCTCCGATGACCCGATGGGGCCGCGTAGCCAATCAGAGCTTGACTCGTGGCGCCTTGGGCGTCGGCGGAGGCACAAATCGTTTTGATCCCTTAGCGCTTTTCGACAAAAAAAGGATAAAAGTCTCAAATTTCTTCGGTGGCCCGAATTTCCGCCAGAGTTTGGAAATGCCGACATGTGTCCTTTCAGGCTTGTGGGCGCACAGAGGCAAATCACACTTTTGTCCCAAAAGCTAAAAAGCGCTAAAGTTCTTCCCCACTCCGCCGGCCCGCGCATGGGAAAAATTTGCTTCCCCGCCCCATCAGTTCACATTCCTCCTCTAGGTGAAATTTCTCTCCGAAGTCCGCAGACCCAAGTTGGGGAAAATTTTCTTCCCCAGCCTTGTAGGCCCGCTCTTGGGAAAATTTTCCTCCCAAGGTTTTCCGACCCATAACTTGAGAAATATGAGGAGTTGGGAGGACTTCTTTATATCACTAGAAAGGTGAGGAAATTTCCTATCTAATGGGAATGTTTTTGGGAAGTTTTGAGTGTGTTCATTTTGAGAAAAATCAAGTTGAATCTTTAAAGCCAATAGAGAGTGGTATAGTGAGAAATTACCCTCTTAACCTAAAATGGTTAATTTAACCCTAAGTTTTGACCTTGAGAATTTTAATAATTGTTGTAATGGGAAAACTATAAGCTATTAACTATAATTGGCCTTTACACTTGTTTGTGACAACCATGTTGTCTTGTAACTTGGTTGTAGACACTTTTAAACAAAAAAATTATTCCATAATGTTTTCTAACTAATCCTAGGTTGTTCTTGAGTCTCAAGTGGGTTGTTTTATCAGGCGTTACACTTTTGTTTTAAGAATCGAACACACCACACCAACCAAATCTAGAGACGTCAACCATTTAGCAAAAGCAAAAGAAATATATATATATCTCCCCTAGCAACTAACATATCAATACAAGAAGTACCATTCACAATAACACAATGGGATTCATTTATCTTATTTCCTAGTCAAGCTTGGAATAACCACAAGGAGAGCACAAGCATAAATCATAACACCAGAGAGCACTCAAGGTCTCTAGGGAGAAGAACAAGTAACACCGGGGTCTGACTACAAACCAAGGGTGCATCGTGACGAAGTGAGTGAACTTACGAAAACATCTTGCACTTTCCATCCTAATGGCAAGGGGCAACAACAACAATGTGTCTCAAGAAGAACAAGAAGAAAAGAAGACTTCCCAAAGTTTATTTAATATCCTTAACATATGTTGCCTTAAAATTACAATAACTTAGGTCTATTAAGGACAAGACAACATGTAAGGAGGTTTCTTCTTAAACAAGAGATAAGTCTCAATCCAAAAGACCACAACTCACACTTGTCAAGCTACGGGATGATAAGGGTATGATGACCCAAAAATCTCACAAGAAAGGCACATGCATCTATGAACAAGAAGGTATTAAGTAACTAGAACACATTACCTAACCACCAGGTTTTTCACAATTCCGGGTAGATGATAGAACTACAGGTTCAACTATACATTGCACTCAATACACATAAATCTTACTTATTTATAAATCAACTCATTAAGTCAAAAACCATAGTTTCACTTTCTAAGCACATTTCTTTCAAATTTTCTAAATTAAATCTTCCTCCTATTATGACATCACAAGTTTGTTGTTATAAGGACTACTACGGGGCATGATATCTCACCATTCTGTAAAGGTGGAAAAGAGAAAAAGTATTTAGTTTACTCCTAGGGGAGGTAGATGGAAATTTTTTTTCCCTTTCTATTCTTCTACATGTTTTGTTTTTAATTTCTTCTATTAATCTACCAAGGTTAAAGCAAGGACCATTTTCTCTTTCTATGTTCCAGTTTATTTGTTAAGCTTCAAGGCCAAATCTTCTCAATTATAGTTTTATGATGTTTGGGTGAGTCAACTTGTCAATTAAAAATTTAATGAGAAGGAAGGGTAAACATATCACACTATTACTTTTATGGGAGAGAGAGGTAAATACAACACCTCACATTTTTTTTAATTCTAAGAAAACAAGGGACATTCAACATAGAAAACACATTATTAATTTTGTAAGAACTAGGAAACAATCAACCAACATGGATCACAAAAATATTTTGAGATTTTTCCACTAATTACAAGTTTAATAAAACATTCCTAGTGGGTTTCTACAAGTTCTCAAAAGAAGTTACAAGGAAGACCCATTAAAGGAAGCATAATTACTTTTACTGATCTACTAGGGTTTTAACAATGTTTGTTGTTTTGGTGAAAACATTTTACTCACATGATAAGACAAGGAAAGTTTTCAAATCTACACCCATATTACCACAGGATACCACCAACCAAGCAATTCAAAATGAAAAGGAAATATTTTAACTATAAGAACACCACATACTCACTAGAAAGCATCAAATGTAAGCAGCCAATCAACTATCTATTCAACACGGCTTTACGACCAAGAGTTACAGTTTCGCAAGAAGAGTCCCATTATAAAATATCACTGAGATTATTTAATCAAGGTCTAATTACACTAACATCACTAGTGGCATGGTCCAAAAGACTCAAAGCATCCATAAGTGTCTCCACATAGTTCAAAATTAATAGGTCATAGAGTGTTATTCATAGTAACTTAAAAAGTTTAAGAAAAGGGTAGACTTATTTATAGGTCAAGAGGGCAAACAAACACACTTAATTTACACACACAATACTTGAATGGGATTAATTCTAATCATAATTACCAAGAAGCATACAACCCTCAAGTCACTAATTTATATAATGAAATAAGGAAATCCTGGTAAAACTTAGCATGCCATCGAAGAAAAGCCACTATCAGACAAAAATTTTTCCACTAACATCCATAGCCAGCCAAAAGAAATCCGATCCTAACATAATTCATCAGCCCACAATTAAACACCTCTACTCCGATGAGGTTCAAGCTCTTACTGGATTGTAAGAGAATCACCACCACCGCTAACAGACTGGCAACTAGAATGCACAACACAACGAGCTCTCTATCTAGCAAGGTCGAGCAACGAAAAAGTCACTCTAAGATCCTAGACACCCTCAAGGTTCCGTGCATCCAAAACCAAGGCATAACTTTAAGAACCTAAGAGGACATTCAAGACACCAAGGGTGTACCCCCATATGATGAAATGTCACAATACAAGAAGCATAGAACCAGCTCAACAACATGCAAGAAGGAATCCACGTAACATTTGGCTAAGTAGCCAACAACATAATGAGCTCCGAGTCACTAATCAAAATGAAATCCAAGAAATATTTGACAATCAAGGAAAGTGGCTAAGTAGCCGCATTGCAAAGTCTGAAAATTCTCACAAAAATATAAATAACTAAAAGAGCCTCAGAGCTTCTCAATCCAATCATAAAATAAGATGTTGGTCCTTGATAAAATAACACAAGATTATGAATGTAAAACATAAAAGTTAACACCACATTCACTCCGTAGCCCTTCATGGCCGCCAATAGGGGTACTCTACCTCGAGGTCAGTTCCAAGGACACATATGCAGGATTGGGTCATAAATGACACCCAGACTTAATGTCCACTCTCCCATACGGGTAACAAAATGAAAAACTAACAACCAGACCATCTTTCCTAACCACTGAAGGAAGGAAGCTCTAAACAACTTCTAATTAACTCTTCCTGACCCCAGAACACAACCACTATTGTCCAACCATAAGAATCACACCAAACAATTTATCATTCCAAAAACTCCAATAAGGAAGGGTCTCAAAAGGGCTTAACACATCATACAATTAAATCAAGATTTAGGACTTGTAAAACAACACATTTTCAAAGGGGAACCAAGTTTCCACTACACTAGAAGTTCACAAAAATCAATTTAATTTGACATTCTTAGTTACCCAGGTTTAGAAAAAGTGCCACTAAGTAAAGCACAACAATTTAAACAACTTATTATTTTATTATTATTTTAATTCTGGCAATTCAAGTGAACAGAGTAATGTATTATTTCTTCATACGTATTTCTTTTTCAATTTTCAAACAAGGTTGTTTTCTAGATTTAAAAGTGTGCTAGGTTTACAGTTCATGTCTCAAGTTTTCTAGTGTGCCCAAGGGTCCAAGATTTGAACCCACGGCTCTGATACCAAGTGTAACGCCACCTCTAAAAACTCCCCGCTTGAGACCAAGAACAACCTAGGTTTAGTTAGAAGACTTCAAGGAATATATATTTTTTTTTAGTGTTCCCAACAAAATTCTAGAGTCCATTACAACAAAAAATTATCAAATCATCCTACAAAACAGATAAGAGAGAGAAATTCATCCTTAGCATAGATAAAAATATCTTCTTGCGGGGCCGCGGAAAGAAATTTTCTTGGGCGTGGAAAGTGGGCGCAGGAAGAAACTTTCCTCCCAGGAGCGGAAGGGAAGAAACTCTTTTCTCCCTGGCGAGAAGAGATGGGTGGAAGAGACTCTTGTTCTCCAAGGCATGCAAGATGGGTGCGAGAGAGACTCTTGTTCTCTAGGCATGCAAGATGGGCACGCAAGAAGCTTTTTTCTCTTGAGCACTGTAAGGTGTGCACAAGAAGCTCTGGGCGTGCAAGACGGGCGTGCAAGAGGCCTTTCCTCTTCTTTGAACTTCAGAAGGCCATAACTTTTGATAGGGAACTAATTTTTTGGAAAACAAGGAACTTTTCAGAAATATCTGACGTCCTCTTTGCACAGTGCAACCTTAATAATTTAATTTGGATAAAGTTTTAAGGGTCAATTTTGAGAAAATGCTCTGCAGGCTTATAAAATGAAAACTGGTAACATTTGACTTACAAAATTTTTTCAATTCGACCTCCTTCCTTTCTCAACATGCCAAATAGACATGGAGGGTTGCTCTTAGAGGTAAATTTAGGATGGATAGAAAGGGTTACTTTGTTTGATTGAAGATCAATTCGAAAATTACTCAATTTGACACAACAAAAGTCTGTAACTTTTCCTTTGAGCCTGATTTTGAAAGGTTCTATAAAAATTTCTTAAGTATTTTAGTTTGTTTGGGGTCATTTTAATCATATTAAGTTCAATTTAATGTTTCATTTTATTGTTCATATTTGCAGAGGTCATTCTGTATATTTTGAATAAAATATTTGCCAGTTTGAAAAAACATCTAATAGTTTCTACAATCCAATTCGAATAGATTGTTTACATTTACCAACTTCAAATATGAATTCATTCCAAAACACTCTAATCCATTAAGTTGATTCAAACAAGGTATTCAAATACCAAATTACAACTTCATATTTTCCAAACATTCATTTCTACATAACAGAGCATCATGACATTTCATCATACGTATTCACTTTACATCTTTCCAACAGAGATTCCAAAATGCATTTCAAACACAGGTTTCCAAAGAACACCAAATTATTTGAACAAGGTAAACAACTTCCATTAATTCAGAAATGATATCTTTACAACTTTCTTTTCCATTTCATTCCCAAAAGACAGAATATAAATCTTTCTTTTCTTTCATTCAAAACAGAAAACAAGAGTGCATCTCTTTCACATTTCGAATCACAACTTTCATAGCCATTACAAAACATCATTTCCATCATCAATAATATACAAGGTCATCCACTTCAAGTGGGAAAGGGTTGCAATAAATAATAAACTCAGCAAGGAACTGTCAAAACTATCTTTTTCCTTTGCTCCAGAACAACAACATGTAGATCCATCATTCTCCAATTTTGATCATAACAAGAACATGGGGAAAGGCAACGCTCTCCACCCAACCAAGACATCCAATGAAAAGGAGAAGCCATCCTTCTTCATTGGCCCCCGAGCCCCAACCACAATGCAAT
The DNA here is from genome assembly GCA_019776745.2 of Taxus chinensis. NCBI lineage: Eukaryota > Viridiplantae > Streptophyta > Pinopsida > Cupressales > Taxaceae > Taxus > Taxus chinensis. Next base: position 772,042,427 of record CM034149.1, read on the forward strand.
AATTGAATATGTGTTTCAACTCATGGCAACAACTGGCTTCCACAAACACACATGTAATCTTTCACATGCACATTTCATATTTAAAACACAGTCCAAAGTAAAACAATAGTTTTAGCAACCACAAGATAAACACACAACAATACTTAGGCTTCATCAAGCAAGCCAAAGGAGCAAGAAACTATGGGGGATGCTACTTATGCCTCCCAAAGGGGAAATGGGTATCACCACCTGAGAACAAACCACCACAAAATATATATATATATCATTTCAATCCCTGACAAGCCCTTATGCCTCCCCCAAGTACCCCTTATTCCTCACATTTCCTTATGCCTCCCCAACCTCTTATGGCACCCCATAACAAGTAAAAAAATGCAAGCTATTTATTTTTTACAAGGTGGAACCCAAATCCCAACTCCCTCCACACTTATACCTCCCCAAAGCACTTATGCCTCCCACAAGAATACCCCATAGTCTTCTCCTACACCATCCCTAAGCCATCTACCCAACCAACCAACAAATAAAACAACACATTCAAACATTCAACCATTCACATATGCATAAAATAAAAGAGGAGTTATTTCCAAGAGCTAAGCTCTTACCTCTCCATGATGGATTATTTTGTTCCAAGGTTGTAAAACAACAATCTTTCCAATGCAAAACAGTCCAAGATCAACAATCACAAGCATGCAACAATTCTCCAATCTTCTCCAAAATTTGCAAGAACTCAAACACCCCAAGAGAAGTCACCCAAGATGAAGTGATGAAAGGGAAGCAACCAAGCACAAGTATTCAACAATCTCCAAATTTTCTCCAAAAGCAAGAGCTCCCTCAACCAAAAGAAGTCACCCAAAAGAAGTATGCAAAAGTGAAGCAACCCAAAAACAAGCTAAGGAATTCCAATTTATAGAAGAGGGAAGGGAAGAGGATGAGGTGGATCCAAGTAGGATGCCACTCACACATCCTCAACTCCAACTCAAAGTCAACTTCATTCTTCAATGCATAATAAATAGGTGGGTGAATAATATGACAGTTTTACTTACACACTCAAACAAGCCCACACCCCATAAGGACTGAAATTAAAACATGTAAGAAAAGTGCAATAAAACATTCAACTTGACTTACAAAAATGCATAATAAGGTCTAAATTTAACTCTCCAACCATAGGTAAGGTTGGTATATAAATTTAAGAGGCATGGGACAAGTTTAACTTGTCCCACAAGCCTCCAAAATCAGCCTCCAAGGAACAAATTCGAATTTCAAAGAAGTGAAGTGTTTCATACTCCAAAATCAACTTACATATCTCTTACACATTACTTACACATTTCTTACAACACTTTAATTCAAGGCCAACAACTCTATTAATTACTTTCTTATGACCCAATTTTAATTAACTCTTAACAATATGATTACTCACAATACTTTACACAACCATTTAATTAAAAAGAAAGGGGTCAATGCACCATCACTTATAAAACACATACAAACAAACAAAGGAATCAAATAAAAGAAAATACATAAAAGTCCCTTGGTCACATTTAAAGGTGATCCCCCCCATGGGAATCCCTAACAACAATCAAACACACAAAACAAATACAGTTGCCATGGTGACCTTGTTGAATTCATCTAGAATTCCAATGTGGTTGGTCTCCAATCCCCCGATGTTTGTTGTGATATTTTAAACCTGCAAAATACAAATACCTCCTTCGGCCTCGTGGCCACATCAAACATCCAAATGAATATAAATATAATTCCAAAACTCATATATACATATGAATCACAACATCATCAAGGCAACAACAATATCATTTGTAATTTTATCAACAACTATATCATCATCAAATAAAATTTCAACATTTTTCTAGGTCTACTCAAAATATCCAAAATGTCACATGTCCTAACAACATCCATAAATATATAACCATGTCAAACAGTATATCTATCATCAATAAATAAAGTTTCTCTAATAATCATCATGCATTATATATAAATCAAAGCCAACAATAATCCATGATCTAACATCTAACCCCATACTTAATCAAAACTATAATAATGTCTCCATAATCTTATGTCACCCCAGTATCATGATCAATATCAAAAGTGTCTTTATAGGGTGGACCCCAAATCCCACCTCCCTCCACACTTATACCTCCCCAAAATGACTTATGCCTCCCAAAAAATACCTCATAGTATTCTATGATATTTTCAACATTCCTAAGCATTCTACCCAACCAGCCAAAAATAAAACAACGCATTCAAACATTAAGCCATTCCTAGGTGCATAAAATAATTGAAATGAGATCATAATATCAAGATCTATGCCTAGCTCCTACAATCTCCATTGATGGAGTTTTGTTCCAAGGTTCCAAAACAAAAATATTTCCAATGCAAAACATACTCCAAGATTAACAATCTACAAGCATGCAACAGTCTCCAATCTTCTCCAAAAGTAATGAGCTCCAAACCTTAACAAAATCATTTTCCCCAAATGAAGTATTTTGTATAAATGAAGCAAGCAAAAGCTCTATGTCACCCATAAAAAAATAAAATGAATTCAAATATATAGAAGGGGGAATCAGTGGAGGTTGAGGTGGATCTATGTAGGATGTTAAAAACATTACACATCCTCAACTCCAAATTACAAGTCGACTGATCAATCTCAAAGATCACAATAAATAAGTAGGTGAATAATATGATAGTTTTACTTACACACTCAAATCAAGCCCATACCCCATAAGGAATTAAATTAATTTCAAGCAAGATAGTGCAAATACAAACATTCAGCTATGACTAACAAAAATAAAGTTTTTCATAATGAAAGTCTAAATTCAACTCTCCAACCATATATATGGTTGGTAAACAAATTTAAGAGGTATGGGACAAGTTTAACTTGTCTCACAAGCCTCCAAAATCAACCTCCAAGGACAATTTCGAATTTCCTAAAGAAAGATGGAGTGTTTCTTACTCCAAAATCAACTTACATACCCCTTACACATTACTCACACATTTCTTACAACACTTTTAATTCAAGGTCAAAAATATCTAATAATTAATTTCTTACGACGTATTTTAATTAATTAACTTAACAGCAAGACTTACTCACAATATTACACACCATATAATAAATAATGAAAGGGGGTCAAAGCACCACAAAAAAAAAACACATGCAAACATTAACAAATGGACTTTAAAATTAAACCCGAAAATTGTAACGACCCAAAAATCACACACACGAACAACACAGTGAAATACAGGATATCTTTTTTTTTGACTTGCTTGACACATAACATGACGCAACATGTCGTCACCAAGGATACAACTAACACTATGAACAACTTGATACAAGGATGGCCATAAAGGCAGCACAGAAATGTTCACACCTATCAAGGACAATACACTTTTCTTTTTGACAAGACAACATAGAAGTCCAATCACAGAACACACTTACAGTTAGGGCCAACCACAATGAGATATTCTTGAGGGTTATTTATTTTAAAAGGACATCTTGCAATTCTTAGCTTACGTTTTCAAGGAGGCTCAAGATATGATTCGTATAATTCAACTTACCAAGCCAAGTTTATTCCTTTGACACTGAGTAATTATCTTTAAATCTTCTCTATTATGACATTTATTTGCTTAATTCATTTATCAAGAAAAAGGAGTATTTAAATTCCACAAGGCCATCTGCTCACCACTAACGCTACTAAGATTCGTTCTTGCCCACAAGACAACATGGTTTTAAGTTCAACACACTTAAGAGAAGAGATACAAGGTGCCTTGAAAAAGGGTTAGAGGGAGAAGGTCGAGATGAAACATCTTTAGGACCTCATTAGTTATTGCCAGTATTTAATTGAAGCTAGGGCTCTTAACCAGAATTATCAACAACTTTACTTAGGCTTCGCTAAAAGTATTAACAAGGAGTAAAAATTTACTTTCCAAATGGCAGTGAGAAAGATGGTGAGGTCTCCAATTTGTTTTCTCTGGCTTATTAAATCTTATCATCTTCAAACAACTAACAGTTCATTTCACCTTAGGGTCATTTTACAAATTTCACCGTAAAAGGAATAATGTTCACTAGAGGAGCTAGGGTTATCATGTTATAAAGTTTACTTGCAATGATAGTCTTACCCTTGTTTACTTAAAGAATTTCTTGCTCTCAAGTTGGTGACCCCTACGTTACTTTATTTGAATACAACTTTTAATTTAACTTCCAGAAGTATTAAACAATCCCATGTTAGTTTACTTATGACACTTTATTACTAAGTCATGTCAAGGTTTAACTCAAAATTTATTCTCAAGGCAAGGTTGTAGCAACACTCATTTACAAGAACAAAACAAGATTACATCAATTCTTAAAATACTGATACTCCAACAAAGTCACTCAACAACAATAACCAAATTTTCTTATAATTTCAATGATGGTCAAACAATACAAGGTTTCCAAAGTTCAGATGACAAAGTCCACAATACTTTATACTAAGACATTAATCCTCTTTTAAACTTTCCACTGGACGTTAACAATAGTTGAACAACATAAAAAGGTTTCGAGCAAAGGATCTTCTCAACTGAGGTTGATGACAAAAGTCTACAAATCTATCCCTCATCTACACGCAAAATCCATCTGCAGCAAATTTTCTACAAGAGTCAGTTCACGAGAACTGAGCAAGATAAGGCTACACAAAACCACCATAACTATTATCTAACAATACCATGAAAAGGAAGCACTTTATTACAAGAATTGGGTCAAACCTCTAAACACTATCAACACATCAAGTTATAATAAAGTCTTCATCATGCCAATCAAAGAAGGAGAAGACCTTGTACTTCAGTTAGGAGTAAAAGCAAAGAAAGTAACAATCGTAAGAGAATGGCCCTTGGCCCTATAAGGAGAAAACAAACAATCTAGCAAAAAAACATAATTCCCATCAAGTAAGTAATTAAACAATAATTACAAGATTGAGATTTGATATATATACCAACCATCTAGAAATTTATCAAAGGTACCAAACGCATAGACTAAAATAATATATTTCTAAAAGAACAAGAGTTGATCGGCCCAAGAAAGGGGAAACACGGGTTTCAAAAATTAACACAAAAAGCCATGTATAATTGAGTTTCAAACCGGAAATCAAATAAAGTATACACACAACATAAGTTTCGAGGCGAAAGCAAAGTATATTAGTTTTGACCATTAACTACAAAGATTTTCCAATCATCCAAGAAGGGTCAAAGTCTTACAGGCTAGTAGCAAACACGCGAGAGAAGAAGGGGGTTCCGTCCAACAAGAGTATACAATAATGTCATCAACAAATTTTTATAACACTAAAGATTTGCAAACCTCCACTACAATACTAATGTTTGGTTAATTTAAAATAAATTACCCATATCCCAAAACAACCATATTTTAAGGCAACCCTTGGTAACACAGTCAACCGTCACACAATAGATACAAACATAATTTCTAAGTGACATTATCAAAACAAAACCTTCCGCTATGAATCCATAAGATTATCAAATGAAAGATGAGTTTTTCCCGAAGATTAATCACATTTAAGGAAATTTCCATCACAAAATATTAAGGTAATTACGTGCATAAAAACCGACCAATATTAATTAATAGCGTTAACATTACAAAGGAGAAATAATGCAAGTTAGGAAAAATAGAAGAGCGCCATCAACAATAATTCTGAGAGGGGGATTAGACCAAAACTATTCTAGTGTCAACGAGGTACTGGATTCGCACAATGAAACCTCGAGCTTAGTTGATCCGAAAAGCTAGTTATGGTTCAAGTTGATAGGGATGGTCAAGGTACTTCTTGAGGATGGCCTTAAAAGCCTAGAAACAAGATGAAAGATAATATAAGAGTCTAAACACGCGAGACGGAAAAACACATTGCACACAAACCTTTTCATTCTACCAGTTTTAATACCAAAACTCTAAGCTGGCTAGCCCAAGCATTGCTCACACTAATCCTACAACCTTTCTTTCTCGATGCCAAAAGGTTATCAAAGGGACTTGCGAAGGGGCTAACAAAAAATGTCAAAAGACAACTTGGGTGCTAGGGAGGAGCTTCATAGTTATCGTAACTTACTTCCATAATATCGAAAATACTAGTTGATCAACATAATAACTTGCAACTCAATCGCAGAGAAGAATTAATACATAAACAAACAGACGAAGGTCTATCACTCGAGTAAGAGAAACATAACATTCAGAGGAGAGGGCACACGCATCCTTTCGACCAACATACTGTCAACGATAAAAGCTAAAACAAGAAGAAACAAGCAGAAAGGGGAAATCTCCCATCATGACATCCAACTGACAAATCAATGCAAGGAAAAAGTGGTTCGATTTCACAATAATTTTAAATAAAATAACAGTAGAAAGGTGTAGAAATATCTTGCCTTTTTCTCCAGATTCAACTTCACCCTCCTGCCTCTTCCATTGCTTTGGATGAAAACTTGAGCTTTTCGTCGGCGAGCTTCACACTGGGAGTAACTCTGTGCCAGACGGAGCGTTTGGGCTCGTCTCTGGCAAGCTCTGTTCGACGTCCTTGACGCTGTGAAAATAAAATGACCGGTCTAGCGTTCGATCCATAGATTTCTTCATGGCAATCTCGTTAACCACAACCAAAGGATTGCTTCCAGTATTATCTTCTAACCCTTCCATGAGCTCCCACGTATTGATCGTCTCAAGCTTCCCTTCTTCCTGCAATGGAGATTTGCTGTGGTTTGAAGCAGATTTGAAGGGCGTGTAATTCTGGATGAGATTGTTGACCTCGGACCATGTTTTTGCAGCCATTTCTGAAGAACGGTTTAAACTCCTCCTCAAACTGTAGTAACCGTGCAATTCCCTCCTGCTGGATCCATTACAATTTTCTTGCTTGTCATTTTCCATAGTGTTACCGTTCTCTCAGTACATGTTCTGAATCTGAAAAAATATCCTGCTACCTTCATCTCCCAAGACATTTTCTCCAACATTGCATAGATCTCCCATGCCTGTGGGTGTGATCTGTCACCTACACAAAAGCATGCACCATTTTATTGCCTTTAATCCAACTACATCCAAGTTTCTTTTTAATTCCTCTATCCTTCATCGATCTCCTAAACATTGCCAGGCCAAAAGCTGTGGATAATACTCAAACATGCAGATTCTAATATCCACTCCACAAGCCACTTATTGACCTATGCCAAACCTGCACCACAACTAGTCTATCCATTGCCACTTAAAAAGCCAATGCCCTAAATCTGAAAACAACTGAAACTAGATTATGTCCATCTAAAGAGACAATCCAATGAGTACAATTCTTTTGGATTTAATAATAAGGCATCCCAGCGGGTAATATCCTTCTGGATTCAGTAGCAGCAAGTCGTCCCAGTATTGTAGTAAGAGACGGGTAAAAATGCTCCATCAACTATACAGTAGTCCCTCACACATTGAGTTCGGTGGCTTCTAAGTATGTGATACCAGGATCATATGCTAAAACCTGTTAAGCCGTGACTTATAAAAAATGCATTTTGGAAGCAAACAGTAGACGTGAGTTGGTTGCATGTGGATGGTGGAAGGGGAATCTCTACGATCAAGACAGTAAATTGGGATTAAATGGGGAGCTCAATAGGGCAGAAATGGAAGAAATGAAATAGCAAGGAAATTTGTGCTTCGTGAATATTCTGATATAAAATAGATCCGCCTCTATGAGATACTCTTCCATGAGTTACATCGTAAAATAGGTAAGAAAAAAATAGAGAATCTTAGCAATAAATTTCATCAGGTCTCCTGGTAACTCTCTCACTGTCACAGTCGATTTTGATAAAAATACCTTGAAGGAGAATCCCGAATTGAGGATGCAGTCGATACTGAACAGCTAACAACATAGTTGGACGACCTGCTTGTTGGAGGCGCTAAAAAAAAACTTCTACCTTACTGCAACGTGTCTGCTGCCTGGCTAAAAGCTGTTGCAGGCTGTTTCTACAGATTCCTGAACAAGAACACACCTCGCAGCACCCAAGGACATGTTTGGAACAGGGAAAGAGCAGCAACAAGGAAGGGGAAACGCAGCCAAGCAAACTCCCTTCACCACACAACTCACGCGGCCAGCAACAAAGCCAGAGCAGGTAAAAAGGTAAACACAGGGAAGAACAATAATAAAATCTGATTGAAAGCTAAGCGGCCAGTGCCAGAGAAAAATAAATGCAGGCTGTAGAAGGTGAAAAGGAGTACAAAAATTCCTGCACAAACACCAACCCTCCACGCAGCTAACAACAAGAAAATCAGGGAAAGATTTGCTGGAACATCTAAAATTAAAGTATGCGGCCCACTACCAAAAAGGGAAGAGATATTTCTTACCCACAGCACGTGGGATAAACCAAGCAGAAAAGAAATAATTAAAGAAGCAGGTGGCCTTCATTCCCACAAAACCTGCCCAACACTCAACCACCCATACGCATTGAATAAAAGGATCAAAATGAGATCAAGGTGAAGAAATTCAGGACTCCACCGACTCCCATCTCTCTCACGCAAGGGAAAAACATTAAATACCATAACTGTTTGCAGTTCAATGGTTGGGAGGAGTCCAAACACCATTTAAAAACCACCTCCAATCCATGGCACCACCACAAATCATACTCTTCCTCATTTGCGCAACGAGGCTCGACCAGCGGAAGTGACAAGCAAAACAATAGGATGGTTTAACAATATCAAAGGATGATGTCGATAACAATCGACAAAAAGAAAAATAATAACAAAATACAAACGTTGATCGAAATACAATCATAATGTCGTTATTATTATTATTATTATCATTATTACTAGCAACCAACAGTTAAACTCGACAAGGCAAAACACTAACGTTTCAAAGGAAATGCAACAACGTTCAGCTATAAGAAGAACGGTCGTCACAGAAGCAAAGGAGCAATGATGAACGGGGCATTACATTCTCCTCCCCTTAAGAAAGCATCGTCCTCGATGCGACATAACACAGAGGAAAGGAAATGGTTCGCAACCAAGAACAGGTAAAGGAGAAATTACACCCTATGGTTTAAAATTTTAGTCTGATTAAAGCACGGTCACAAGGTAGCCTTAGGAACATTTGGTAGAAATTTTAACTTTCAATGTTCTGTGAAGATTGGCAATTCTTTCTTGTTCATTCATTTCATTAGTCTCTTTCCATTATCATTATTTCTAGTTTTAGTTTCTTTTAAAATATCATCATTGAAGAGTTTTGATTTATTCCTTATTGTGGGTGCCCAACATGAACTGCTAACACAACACCCTATCAGGTTCACAAGACCCTACAGATTCACAAGCACACAAGTAAATACTTCAAGATTGTATTACACCACAAAAGGTTACTCAAATACGGAATAGAATAGGCACAGTCCACATAACATAGTACTCGTCACACATCAATGACTGACATACAAAATACTCAAACAAAAGAGTACTACAATCCAACAGACATTTCCTCAATTTGCATCGATGAAAAATTCACATAACACCAAACAAATGCTACAGGTACATAGTGTCCACAAGGGAATCAATGACATAACCACAACATCACAACACATATCCATCTAACATGAGTAACACATACATCAAAATACCACTACCAAAACATCACAATAACTCAACATATATCCTGAAACATTAACCATACAGACAAATATCATAAGCCTCCCTCAAACTCTTATGCCTCCCTCAAGTCTCTTATGCCTCCCTCAAACTCTTATGCCTCCCTCAAGTCTCTTATGCCTCCCTCAAACTCTTATGCCTCCCTCAAGTCTCTTATGCCTCCCTCAAGTCTCTTATGCCTCCCTCAAACTCTTATGCCTCCCTCAAGGAGGCCGGTTGACCCTATGGTCCAAGACACATAGAGTTCGAACACTCCTAACCCAAGTGACATAATAACGCGTGGTTCAACAACCCGCTAGTTATCTGTACTCCTTGGGGCGTACCCCTATACAACGAAGCGGGTCCATAGGTCCAACCATTTCATGGTGCATCCCATGACCCTATTCCACACATCACAACAATAGAACCAGCACAACAATCCAATCAAAGTGCCAAGTGGCAAAGTACAAGCCTTGGGCAAGGCGGTAAAAATTCCAAATTTAAAAGAAGACCCAAAATCAAGCAAAATAAATGGCCAAATAGCCATAGTTAGTATCAAAATCCCCATGTTAGTGCCACAAACCAAGGAAATGCCCAAAATTGTAAGCATGCAATCAAGAAAAGCTGCTGGTCCTTACAAAATAAAGTAAAAAGCTCAATTTACGAATAAAATCAACTTATAATAATGTCACATTACGATAACTGTGTGGCCTTATCTAGCCACCAAGGGGTACTCAACGAGTTGCTAGCACTCGGAACATCAAGCCTCAGCTCGTAAAATACATATCAATAATACAACTGTCATCACCTCCATCTGAATCATCCCGCCACCACTTCGACAAGGCTAAACATAGTCATAGTTGCACTTAGGTTGCATACATACAACCACATAGGGAGAGAGGAAAGAATCACATGTTATCTACTAAACTGAGTGTTCGGCTCAGCCTAGTTATTATCTCATACCCATGGTACACCATTCCTCACTCTCAACATACACTTCTACCGATTTCCCTCAGGGTCGGTTAGCGTAAGGTTCACAACATAACATACAACAACATCACTAACATAACGGTGGCACACACATAACTACCATAACATCTTACATATGGTACATATACAGGGTAGATCACAATCATACATTCACTGGGTGTAACACATCACTTTACCACATTCTACACCCAAAGTGCAATCACCATACGATAGGGTTCATACACTCACCGTATGACCCTAAATCACAACATGAAGCATTACATATTTACACAAATCATACATATGATGAACATAGTACATCACAACATAACATCCATTGCTACATAACAAGGTGGTACACACATTTCTTCAAAACATGGTAAAAACATCATGATACAACTCATTTCTTTTAACATCAATCTAGTCATACAACACATTGATACACCTACATACCACAATATTCCACAATGCTCCAACACTCTGTCATCCACATTATAATTCTTTTCACACACCACAAACAATAATTCACACGTGAAATCTTCATAGAATCCACAAGAAGGAGAGAGAATACTCCCATCCCCAACATATCAACATGATCACCAACATACGCACAAAGTGACATACACATCATGTGCATTCACAATATCACAATTACGACAATAATCACATCACGCTTACACCACATTACTCTTCCAATATAAATCATCATCATGCAATACCATCATCTCCATGAAACAATATCATGTAACACCATCACCATCATGTAACATCACCATACAACACCAATCCGGCCCATAGGTTCGAGAGCATGAACCTACGCTCTGATACCAAGTGTAGCGACCCAAAAAATTTCCACACACGAACAACACAGTAAAAGACAGGATAATTTTTTTTTGACTTGCTTGACACATAACATGACGCAACATGTCGTCACCAAGGAAACAACTAACACTGTGAACAACTTGATACAAGGATGGCCATAAAGGCAGCACGGAAACGTTCACACCTATCAAGGATAATAATTTTTTTTCCCTTTTTGACAAGACAACATAGAAGTCCAATCACAGAACACACTTACAGTTAGGGCCAACCACAATGAGATATTCTTGAGGGTTATTTATTTTAAAAGGACATCTTGCAATTCTTAGCTTACGTTTTCAAGGAGGCTCAAGATATGATTCATACAATTCATCTTACCAAGCTAAGTTTATTCCTTTGACACTGAGTAATCATCTTTAAATCTTCTCTATTATGACATTTATTTGCTTAATTCGTTTATTTAGAGAAAGGGGGAAATTCAATTCCACAAGGCCATCTGCTCACCACTAACGCTACTAAGATTCGTTCTTGCCCACAAGACAACATGGTTTTAAGTTCAACACACTTAAGAGAAGAGATACAAGGTGCCTTGAAAAAGGGTTAGAGGGAGAAGGTCGAGATGAAACATCTTTAGGACCTCATTAGTTATTGCCAGTATTTAATTGAAGCTAGGGCTCTTAACCAGAATTATCAACAACTTTACTTAGGCTTCGCTAAAAGTATTAACAAGGAGTAAAAATTTACTTTCCAAATGGCGGTGAGAAAGATGGTGAGGTCTCCAATTTGTTTTCTCTGGCTTATTAAATCTTATCATCTTCAAACAACTAACAGTTCATTTCACCTTAGGGTCATTTTACAAATTTCACCGTAAAAGGAATAATGTTCACTAGAGGAGCTAGGGTTATCATGTTATAAAGTTTTACCTGCAATGATAGTCTTGCCCTTGATTACTTAAAGAATTTCTTGCTCTCAAGTTGGTGACCCCTACGTTACTTTATTTGAATACAACTTTTAATTTAACTTCCAGAAGTATTAAACAATCCCATGTTAGTTTACTTATGACACTTTATTACTAAGTCATATCAAGGTTTAACTCAAAATTTATTCTCAAGGCAAGGTTGTAGCAACACTCATTTACAAGAACAAAACAAGATTACATCAATTCTTAAAATACTGATACTCCAACAAAGTCACTCAACAACAATAACCAAATTTTCTTATAATTTCAATGATGGTCAAACAATACAAGGTTTCCAAAGTTCAGATGACAAAGTCCACAATACTTTATACTAAGACATTAATCCTCTTTTAAACTTTCCACTGGACGTTAACAATAGTTGAACAACATAAAAAGGTTTCGAGCAAAGGAACTTCTCAACTGAGGTTGATGACAAAAGTCTACAAATCTATCCCTCATCTACACGCAAAATCCATCTGCAGCAAATTTTCTACAAGAGTCAGTTCACGAGAACTGAGCAAGATAAGGCTACACAAACCCACCATAACTATTATCTATCAATACCATGAAAAGAAACACTTTATTACAAGAATTTGGGTCAAACCTCTAAACACTATGAACACATCAAGTTATAATAAAGTCTATATCATGCCAATCAAAGAAGGAGAAGACCTTGTACTTCAGTTAGGAGCAAATGCAACGAAAGTAACAATCATATGAGAATGGCCCTTGGCCCTATAAGGAGAAAACAAACAATCTAGCAAAAAACAGAATTCCCATCAAGTAAGTAATTAAACAATAATTACAAGATTGAGATTTGATATATATACCAGTCATCTAGAAATTTATCAAAGGTACCAAACGCATAGGCTAAAATAATATTTTTCCAAAAGAACAAGAGTTGATCGGCCCAAGAAAAGGGGAACCACGGGTTTCAGAAATTAACACAAAAAGGCTATGTATAATTGAGTTTCAAAACCGGAAATCAATTAGAGTATACACACAACATAAGTTTCGAAGCGAAGGCAAGAGTACTAACTTTGACCATTAACTACAAAGATTTTCCAATCATCCAAGAAGGGTCAAAGTCTTACAGGCTAGTAGCAAACACGCGAGAGAAGAAGGGAGTTCCGTCACACCAGAGTATACAATAATGTCATCAACAAATTTTATAACACTAAAGATTTGCAAACCTCTACAACAATTCTAATGTTTGGTTAATTTAAAATAAATTACCCATTTCCCAAAACAACCATATTTTAAGGCAAACCTTGGAAACACAGTCAACCATCACACAAAAGATACAAACATAATTTCTAAGTGACATTATCAAAACAAAACCTTCCGCTATGAATCCATAAGACTATCAAATGAAAGATGAGTTTTTTTTTTTTTTTTTCCCGAAGATTAATCACATTTAAGGAAATTTCCATCACAAACTATTACGGTAATTACGTGCATAAAAACCGACCAATATTAATTAATAGCGTTAACATTGCCAAGGAGAAATAATGCAAGTTAGGAAAATAGAAGAGCGCCATCAACAAAAATTCTGAGAGGGGAATTAGACCGAAACTATTCTAGTGTCTACGAGGTACTGGAATTCGCACAATGAAACCTCGAGCTTAGCTGATCCGAAAAGCTAGTTATGGTTCAAGTTGATAAGGATGGTCAAGATACTTCTTGAGGATGGCCTTAAAATCCTAGAAACAAGATGAAAGATGGTATAAGAGTCTAAACACGCGAGTCGGCAAAACACATTGCACACAAACCTTTTCATTCTACCAGTTTTAATACCAAAACTCTAAGCTGGCTAGCCCACGCATTGCTCACACAATCCTACAACCTTTCTTTCTCGATGCCAAAAGGTTATCAAAGGGACTTGCGAAGGGGCTAACATAAAACGTCAAAAGACAACTTGGGTGCAAGGGAGGAGCTTCATAGTTATCGTAACTTACTTCCATAATATCGAAAGTACTAGTTGATCAACATAATAACTTGCAACTCAATCGCAGAGAAGAATTAATACATAAACAAACAGACGAAGGTCTATTATTCGAGTAAGAGAAACATAGCATTCAGAGGAGAGGGCACACGCATCCTTCTGACCCACATACTGTCAACGATAAGAGCTAAAACAAGAAGAAACAAGCAGAAAGGGAAATCTCCCATCATGACATCCAACTGACAAATCAATGCAAGGAAAAGTGGTTCGATTTCACAATAATTTTAAATAAAATAACAGTAGAAAAGTGTAGAAATATCTTGCCTTTTTCTCCAGATTCAGCTTCGCCCTCCTGCCTCTTCCATTGCTTTGGACGAAAACTTGAGCTTTTCGTCGGCGAGCTTCACGCCGGGAGTAACTCTGTGCCAGACGGAGCATTTGGGCTCGTCTCTAGCAAGTTGTTCGACGTCCTTGGCGCTGTGAAAAGAAAATGACCGGTCTAGCGTTCGATCCACAGATTTCTTCATGGCAATCTCGTTAACCACAACCAAAGGACCGCTTCCAGTATTATCTTCTAACCCTTCCATGAGCTCCCATTTGCATTGATCGTCTCAAGCTGCCCTTCTTCCTGCGACGGAGATTTGCTGTGATTTGACAGTAGATTTGAAGGGCGTGTAATTCTGGATGAGATTGTTGACCTCGGACCATGTTTTTGCAGCCATTTCTGAAGAACGGTTTAAACTCCTCCTCAAACTGTAGTAACCGTGCAATTCCCTCCTGCTGGATCCATTACAATTTTCTTGCTTGTCATTTTCTGATAGTGTTACCGTTCTCTCAGTATGTGTTCTGAATCTGAAAAATATCCTGCTACCTTCATCTCCCAAGACATTTTCTCCAACATTGCATAGATCTCCCGTGCCTGTGGGTGTGATCTGTCACCTACACAAAAGCATGCACCATTTTATTGCCTTTAATCCAACTACATCCAAGTTTCTTTTTAATTCCTCTATCCTTCATCGATCTCCTAAACATTGCCAGGCCAAAAGCTGTGGATAATACTCGAACATGCAGATTCTAATATCCACTCCACAAGCCACTTATTGACCTATGCCAAACCTGCACCACAACTAGTCTATCCATTGCCACTTAAAAAGCCAATGCCCTAAATCTGAAAACAACTGAAACTAGATTATGTCCATCTAAAGAGACAATCCAGTGAGTACAATTCTTTTGGATTTAATAATAAGGCATCCCAGCGGGTAATATCCTTCTGGATTCAGTAGCAGCAAGTCGTCCCAGTATTGTAGTAAGAGACGGGTAAAAATGCTCCATCAACTATACAGTAGTCCCTCACACATTGAGTTCGGTGGCTTCTAAGTATGTGATACCAGGATCATATGCTAAAACCTGTTAAGCCGTGACTTATAAAAAATGCATTTTGGAAGCAAACAGTAGACGTGAGTTGGTTGCATGTGGATGGTGGAAGGGGAATCTCTACGATCAAGACAGTAAATTGGGATTAAATGGGGAGCTCAATAGGGCAGAAATGGAAGAAATGAAACAGCAAGGCAATTTGTGCTTCGTGAATATTCTGATATAAAACAGATCCGCCTCTATGAGATACTCTTCCATGAGTTACATCGTAAAACAGGTAAGAAAACAATAGAGAAACTTAGTAATAAATTTCATCAGGTCTCCTGGTAACTCTCTCACTGTCACAGTTGATTTTGATAAAAATACCTTGAAGGAGAATCCCGAATTGAGGATGCAGTCGATACTGAACAGCTAACAACATAGTTGGACGACCTGCTTGTTGGAGGCGCTAAAAAAAACTTCTACCTTACTGCAACGTGTCTGCTGCCTGGCTAAAAGTTGTTGCAGGCTGTTTCTGCGGATTCCCGAACAAGAACACACCTCGCAGCACCCAAGGACACGTTTGGAACAGGGAAAGAGCAGCAGCAAGGAAGGGGAAACGCAGCCAAGCAAACTCCCTTCACCACACAACTCACGCGGCCAGCAACAAAGCCAGAGCAGGTAAAAGGTAAACACAGGGAAGAACAATAATAAAATCCGATTGAAAGTTAAGCGGCCAGCGCCAGAGAAAATAAATGCAGGCTGTAGCAGGTGAAAAGGAGTACAAAAAGTCCTGCACAAACACCAACCCTCCACGCAGCTAACAACAAGAAAATCAGGGAAAGATTTGCTGGAATATCTAAAATTAAAGTATGCGGCCCACTACCAAAAAGGGAAGAGATATTTCTTACCCACAGCACGTGGGATAAACCAAGCAGAAAAGAAATAATTAAAGAAGCAGGTGGCCTTCATTCCCACAAAACCTGCCCAACACTCAACCACCCATACGCATTGAAATAAAAGGATCCAAATGAGATCAAGGTGAAGAAATTCAAGACTCCACCGACTCCCATCTCTCTCACGCAAGGGAAAAACATTAAATACCATAACTGTTTGCAGTTCGGTGGTTGGGAGGAGTCCAAATGCCATTTAAAAACCACCTCCAATCCGTGGCCCCACCACAAATCATACTCTTCCTCATTTGCGCAACGAGGCTCGACCAGCAGAAGCGAGAAGCAAAACAATAGGATGGTTTAACAATATCAAAGGATGATGTCGATAACAATCGACAAAAAGAAAAAATACTAACAAAATACAAACGTTGATCAAAATACAATCATAATGTCGTTATTATTATTATTATCATTATTACTAGCAACCAACAGTTAAACTCGACAAGGCGAAACACTAACGTTTCAAAGGAAATGCAACAACGTTCAGCTATAAGAAGCACGGTGATGGTGATAGACGATGATGACGAGCCTCTCATTGCCACATTTTCATACTGCTACCACTCAAACATCAGATGAATTCTCCAATGTTTACATCTTCATTTCAATTTGGTAAGGTACATGTTGACATTACATCTCTTCCTTCCTAATTCATGACCCACACCACCATGACTAAACTAATCATTCTCGAATGGGTACAAATCGCCATGATAAATAACTCAAATTATAAGATTCAAACTCATTATTATAATATTCCTCATCCCTCCCATGCGCTTCACTTAACATCAAGATCACATCGAACATTACACTTTCATCGGGTTTAATTAAATACCTCAACTTCAATTAGTATTGGATTTACATTTTGTTTCAGGATACATGGGCATCAATCTTTATATTCAAGATCCTTGGAGATGGACGACAAACTTTATCATGGATCTCGTATCAATTATTATAATTCAAACTTAATCACATTTGATAGCTCCTCACACCACTAATGAGATCACTCAAATTTGCATTTTCCCTCTCATCTCACTCACTTTTTCTGTAACGACCCAAAAAACCACACACGAACAACACAGTGAAATACAGGATAACTTTTTTTTTTTTGACTTGCTTGACACATAACATGACGCAACATGTCGTCACCAAGGATACAACTAACATTGTGAACAAGTTGATACAAGGATGGCCATAAAGGCAGCACGGAAACATTCACACCTATCAAGGACAATTTACTTTTCTTTTGTGATAAGGACATGGCAAAAGACCAACCACATTACATAGTTATAGCTGAAGACATCCCACTGTGAAAATCTTCTTAAGATTACTGATTTACTAGAGACATCTCACAATTCTTAGCTTACGTTCTAGAAGGTTCATGATATGTTTCATACCATTCTTCTTATAGGATTAAGTTTCTTTTCTTTTATATAACTTGAGGACTATCCTAGGATCACCTATGATATGAAAATTCCTTGATCAATTTGTTTAAAAAACCAGGAGGTAAGCAATTCCACAGGGCTATCTATCTAAACCCCCACTACAGAAACTTGTTTCATACCCACATTGCATAAGGAGGCAAGTGTAAGATCAAAAGGAGAGGAGTATTGTTAAGGTTCAGAACCCTAATCATCTTTGATCAAGAATTAAAAATTTATCATAGCTTAGACAAGGACTACAAGGTACCATGGTAATGGTTAGAGAGAGAAGATAATTTATTTTATTATGATCTATTTAGCTATTAACCGGTTTTTTAATGAGTCCTAAGAGTTCAATTGAATTTTGGTAAAAGCTTCATTTAGAAATCATCTTGATTAAGTTCGTCAGGGGATACACAGGGGTCCCCAACATGGAAGCATTTTACTTAATGTGTTTTTTTTAATTCAAAATCCTATACTAGATAAGATCTACCGATATCCCCAAAAGCCAACAGTGATATTAATTTTTTAAAAAATTAATTAACGTTTCCCAACAAGAGGACAATGTTTAATCCATAGCTTAAGGTTAGCAATGGTAGGTATTTTTTTTTTTTTTACATCGTTAGATAAACACTTTCTTTCCAATTAAAGACTCTTAATTTTATCAACCAAATACAACTTCATTATTATCTTTTTTATTTATTCATCTATGTATTCCTCTTCTTTTATCTTTGATTATCTTTAGAAAAAGGGGGTTTCAACCCACTAAAATATGCCTAGAATAACATTGATACTAGTACCATGGAGGGTTACTAAATCAATAAGCATTATGACTTGAAAAAAGAAATTATCGTTGTTTAACAAGAACGCAAACCACAGTTATAACATTTCCATTCAACATGGCACATGAACCAAAGGAGTCAAGAGATTGGATGTCACTTGGGTCAAGAACAAGAAGGTAACAAAATAAGCCAAGCCATGCTACAAAATTTCCATGACTGTAAATGATATCACCAAAAGAATACTCATAACAAGGTCAAGATTGAATATTATTTCTCACAAAGGTAATTTACTAGTTAACCTACAGAAGGACAAGACAACATCATCACGAAATTTCAGAACAACCCAAGGCAAGAGGTTTTCTAAAATCCTTTGCAAGCACTATTACAAAATTTACCTCACATTGGACATTTTTACAAGGAACTTCATAAATTGCACTGATGAAACCTTTACAACTCTTTCCTTTAATCTACTCGCATAATCCATCTGCACAAATACTAGCTGGAATTAGTTCGTGAGAACTGAGCATGTTAAGGCTACTCATTGCAATAGTAAGCTAACATTTAACAATATCAAGAAAGGAAAGTTATAATTCAAAAATGGATTTAAACACAACCAACAACTCCAAAATTATTCGTATGAGAAAGAAATTATAAACCATCCAGCAAGGAGAAAGTCAAAATACCAGTAAGAACAAAATCACATAAATCAAGGCAAGACCTTATGGGTTAGGAATAAGAAGGTCAAGAGTGTTGATATCTCCTTCATGTAATCCTATGGATTACGTGATTGGAATCCAAAACTTACTCCATCCAAATAAAGGGGTCCAAGAGAAGACAAAACATACTAATTATGATCGTAGGCACGGAACAAAACGACGTTATCCAAATCTCCCAGGGGGAGGCTTCATAGCAATAATTAGGGTTTGACGCCCTTAAAAGAAAAACAACTATAGTTTTAGTTTTAACCAAGGAGTTTACCACTACTTCCTTATAGGATTTCTTAAACGTAATACTAGCTAACAAAACAAATCCACTCTTCCCAAAAGCATACAAAAGAGACACAAAAAAAAGGGCCATTATTCTCCCAACAAACCTTATCCTAATCATCAACTTCTCTACATAATATAAGGGAAGGCTTAACCCAAAAGTCGTTAATAATTTTTATATATATTTCCGACAATGTCAATAAGTATTAAAATAAAAGATTGATTTCCTTAACAAGGCCACAAAATGGGACCTTTTAGTAACCAAGTTTGAAGTATAAGATATTCGAGTTCGAAAACAAAGGGATTCGATACGCAAAGGGTAAAACACCAACGATGCCCCATACTCAAAAGACCTTACCACGAGTACAAGTACAGAAAAATAAGAAACCAACGCACATATCCATCAGAAGGTTACGCAGTGCAGTTAGGCCTAGAAGTTCTATGAACTCCTTTCCAAAGGTATAGAAGATGGAAATTTTACCCGATCCATGTGGGCTTATCAAGGAAAAGTCTAGCAAATATCAAACAGATAAATATTACAGCCACCTATGATATTATCACTGAAATCAGATGTCATCTAAGAGGAAACAAGTTCACGAGTTCAATACCATGGATTCACCTACAACTTTTGTTTCAGTCCAACTAGTAATAGCTTGCTTGCGACCCTTAATAAAAATTGTAGAGATTTCATTCAATTAAACTTACAATGTTTCCCCCTTACTTTAATCAAACAAGAGTTTGCACCAAGAAGTAGGTATAGCAATTCTCTCAACACGTAGAGGCCAAAATAGATGTCAGGTTATTCCTCCTCTAGAACTGGGTACAAAAGTCAACCATGTACAGTTCTAAAACAAGACCCTAATGCCATTTTCCAATTAAACAAAAAGTAAGGAATGCCCACAGGCTTAAACAAGTTTTAGAACACAACGTCACTATTAATGTACCTTTTAGCAAAGCAGGAGAGCCCTAAACATGAAATACGTATTTACTCAACCAAAAAGAGATATGAAGGCTTAACCTTCCATATAGTAAGCCTTCTATTATAAATACCATCACAAAATTCTTTTAAAAGAGGGTCATATAAGCAACAAAACTCTAAAACGTTTCCTTCCCTACGAACTAGATTGCATCACCCAAAATTGCAGTAGCCCATTTAGACAAATATGAAAATAGAGTAAGCTATAGGAGAGGAAAAGAACATTCCAAGCAAAACCAACAAAATTAGAATGAGATTTAAAGGAACAACCCCACAATCAGGCAGCGATATAAACAACCACGAAAACATCTTGTCTAGGTGCCATTCAAGAGGGAAGAATAATCATTTCAAGATACTGAAAGAAGGTAGAAAACTATTACAAGGAGTAGATTTAACATGCCTGATTATAGTTCTTCCCACCAACAAGCACGTCGACCAGGGCTCGGGCAACAGTAACACAAATTGCGTAACTCCTCTTCCTCAGCCTGCTGAAGGTCCAAACTCTGTTAACGGCCATGCACTTGACTTCATAAAATCAATTGAATAGTCCGAAATGTGCATCTCTGCCCATAGTTCAGTCGGGTCGCATTGACACCCGATTATCATTCCCTTGCTGATCTTCTGGCCTCACCCTATCTCCTCTTCCCAAAGATTGTTACCATGCATCCCTGGGTTTCTCAGAAGTAGATCCAAAATCCTCCGAACACCGCTCCAAATTAGCCCGTAGGTCAATCCACCAGCTAACATGTCAGTCGAGTTGTCCAGTCAAGTGGGGTTCGTCCCGGACCGTGATTGCCATGAAGAAGGAAATAGAGGCTTCCATTTGCCATATAGTCATAAACAAGCAACTTCTCGTCTCTTGCATAGTAGTATGCCTTCAAGCTGACTAGATTCAAATGCCGCAACCTTCCAACAAGTTCCATATGCTGCTCAAAATCCCTTTTACCTGACCCTTGCACCTCCCTTAATCTCTTCATTGCAACAACATTACCATCTTCCAAAACGGCTTTATAAGCAGTTCCAAAGCTACTCTTCCCATGCATTTCGGCCGAAGCTCGAAGAAGATCCTCCAATTTGAACTGTCGAGTTCCCTCAAAGAAAATTAGCTTTCCGTTCTCTGCAGAACTAGATGGATGTTGATATGGGCTTGATGAATACACAATCTTCTCTGTTTCCAATCTCTTTGACGGCTTCCCATCCACCATTTTTCTAGAGTATTTTCTCCAGTAATACCAAATGAAAATGCAAGCAATGAGCAATAGAACTGCAAAGTCCCCAACAACAATAGCAATCACAACACCCCTGCTTAATCTATTGGAGCTCTTTCTTGTATTTTGTGACGATTCAGGCTTTTAACTTGGTGTGGAGGGCACCACGCTAGGATCCTGTGTTACAGGATTGGAATTCACAATACCTCCTGGAGTGGTAGGATTAATTATAATATTCTTACAA
The DNA here is from genome assembly GCA_019776745.2 of Taxus chinensis. Classification (NCBI taxonomy): domain Eukaryota; kingdom Viridiplantae; phylum Streptophyta; class Pinopsida; order Cupressales; family Taxaceae; genus Taxus; species Taxus chinensis. The sequence continues at coordinate 772,064,642 of CM034149.1, forward strand.
CTTGGCAATGGATTTCCACAGAGAACCACATTACTGGAAAAAGCGGAAGCTGCGGAAACTTAGACAAAGATCTAGGGATGGCCCCTGTGAGATGATTACCGGATGCATTGAAGTCCTAAAGACTGGTAATGTTCAATTGTGCAATTGTACCAGTGAATACATTATTCTCAAGTCTCAGAGTGAGCGGATGGCTTAGAGAATTCAGAGAATATGGTATCTGGCCAGTGAAGAAATTGTTTGAAACATCGAGCCTCCACAGCCGATCCAACAATGAGATAGATGAAGGCAGGGAACCAGAAAAGTTACTGTATGAGAGAAACAACAATTTCATGCTCCTCCACTTGGTCAAATTTGGCATGGTACCATTTAAATAATTCCCCTTCAGGCTCAAGACTCTCAACTGGTCTAGATCAGCTAACGAGTCTATCAGGACCTGTGAGGTGAGCATTCTCCAGTACAAGATGAATCACCCTATTGTTTTCATAGTGGACAGCTCAACTAAAACTTTATCTCGTTCTTCTACTACAGCTGCAAGATCTTGCAACAACTGATCACGACTGAGGTCGCGTGCAACCAGAACATTAGGATCAACACCAACGGTTCCTTGGGATCACCCTGCAGCTGCTGTCGCACTTAACTCTCTCTGGAGGCCACTGATTTTCTGAGATACGTTTACATCTCTACGATTTGAGAATCCACACCCACCCACGCAACATCAGGGTGACAAACCTTCATTTCACCATCAATGAATCCACTGTCCTGAACACGCTGTAGCCATTCATCTCAAATCCCAACAAGACACTCCTCTCTGCTCACGCGGCCAGAACAGGTCAGAGAGAGCAAGTAGCAGAAGACGCGTTAGATTTGCAAATCAAAGGAATTAAAGAAAGTGGGGCGGCTAGCAGAGGGTAAGACCAGTGGGAGATGGCCATGTACTAGTCTAGATGGCAGGAAGGGGGGGTGAGGGACAGTAGAGCCTAGGCACAAGCAGATCAAATTTGATTTTAAAACATTCCCCTCCAACCTGTGCCACACACCTACCCTCCCTTCTTTGTCATTAAACACTATATCTGAAATATATTATTAATTTTGTTACTCAAATATATTGCTTATCTTGCACAGAAATTCCAGTATTGTTTACTAAAATTCCAGCATTACATTTTCTCTAAATGCATGTGGTGATTAAACACTACTTTGGTTGACAGTCCAAAAGGATTATTTTAATTTTATAAAAATTCTAAGCATGTAGGGTACACATTTCCCCATATGCATCAACATAGCATATGACATCTATTCCAATTGTCCTTGAGTGACATCCATGCATTCAAATTTGTTGTCTCCTCAACAAATTGTAATCTTCAAACTGATCCCTTGAATTATAATTTTCAAACCAATTATCAGAATTATAATGTTTAAATTGAAACATTCCCTATAACCTTTGATGAGTTAGAGCATCAAGGGAGGGCCTAGGAGTAAATAATTTATTTTTTTGTTTTTCCAACAACTCAAACATTAATTATGTTGATAGGTGTTTCCAAATGGTCTAGTCTCAATGGTTGTGCCCTGAATGTGACGCGAAAGTGGAAGGTTGAGGTATTGTGTTAGTGGTATTTGTTAGATGGTGAAATTAGGTCAGTCTATGAGGGAAACAATGGTCACTTAAGAGAAACCTTGATCACAAATGTGCATGAAGTTTGCGACATTAGGAAACCTAAATGCGATGTTTGTTTCCAACATATGTAGATTTCAGTGTTTTAACATATGTAAAGTTCGGAGCTCGGAATGTATGTAAGTTTCCCTATGTACATGTAGTGGCTAAGGAGACTCCCGGTTGTGACCAACTGACTCGTCTATCCACATAGTACACACAATATTGATTGACCTTACCTTTCTTTAATCTAATATATCCTCGTGGTACGTTACCTCAACGACATGTGGACTACACATCTTTTCTCCTACAAACCACTTCTTCATTTCCTCTTCCTTGTACATTGTTTCCCTACAAACCACTTCTTTATCACCTCTTCCTCCTACATTGTTTCCCTCTCTCGAAATTTTAACATCTTCAACATCTATATTGCCCCCATTGGCATGTGATTACTAACAAATATACCAGTTAAAAGATAACATAATGTTAAATATGTGCAAATATTTTAAGGCTAAAGACATGAAAACTTTGTAAATCGTTGTCACATTTAAACCCGTTGCGTAGTGTATCAAAAGGGGTGAGAATTGATAAACATTGTCCGAACAACAGTCTAATGTGTGGTAACGGGCAAATAGGTTGAAACGGTCGGAAATTTGATTGAAAAACACGTTTTGGCTATTAATAGTCTCACGTCTATGGATAGAGAATGTGCTAGACAGCTGGAAGCTTCTAGAGAATGTGCTAGACAGCTGGAATGCACATTGCACACGTGCCCGTTAGAAGAGCCGTTGGTACGAGCTCTATAAAAAAACAACCTTTCCCGACGCTCCCCTGTTCGAATCAGTGTCTGCTCTCTGTTTTTCTGGTTTGATATCTGTGTTGTGTGGTGATAAACGTGTTTTGATCTCTGCATTGTAGATCTGAGTTGTTTTTGTTTGTATTGTACTACTGTGTCTTCTTTTTTGTCTGTATTGTGCTACTTTGTCTTCTGTTTTTGTCTGATTTGTCTGTATTGTGCCTCTGATTTTTCTGTTGTTTTTGCCCATTTGGGTTGACTGATGTCTCTTAGTTTTCTGCTTTTGTTTGATTTCTGATTTTTGCCTAACAATGGAGCAGATCTGTTTAGATTAGTGTGGGATCCGAACAATGGAGCAGCTCTGTTCAGCACAGCCCAGAATAGACCAGGTTAGCATTTTATCCTTATTTTCACAGGGTAGGATTAGGGCTTTTGCTTTTCTCTCTAATATTTATGGATTTTAAAGTTGGTTTTAACACATATTTAGACGGTAATTAGCATTACAGTTTGTAATGATCTGCGCAGGGTTATTGTCATGCAATTGGTTTAATATCGCTATCTAGGGTTTAGATAAATTCGTATATTTCAGTAGAGCTTACTGTAAGCTATTACAGTTAATATTGTGACTGCGGGATATTTTGTTTAATTGGGATTTGCAGCCTAATTGGCTGAATTTTAAATTAAATGGGTTCATATTTTGGTTAATTGGGATTTGAAGACTAATTAATGTTTTAGGCATTGAAATTTTTAATAAAAATGGTAGATACTAAATCTGTTGTGGTTTTATTAAATATTTAACTAAGCCATTGTTCAAATGGCTTCATTATTTTTCTTTATTTCGATTCTTAATATGTTATCAATGGTATCGATTCTAATCCCCGCAGGGTTCAAATTATTCTAAAGTTTAAAATTCTAAATGCCAAAGAAATTTGCTATTATTGATCAGGGTACAATTTTGATTGCCCTATTTTTCAGTTCTGTGTGTGGCAGTTAGATATATATTTTGTAAGAGTATGTGCTTGTCTTAATTCCATCAGTTTTTGGTTTATCTGTCAGTTTTGATCACTGTATAGATGTTTAAAATGCTTATAATTTATCATTTATGGTTTTAAAATGATTTTATGTTGGGTTAAAGGCATTTATATAGGAAACTATTTGCTGTCTCAGGGTAGAATTTTGCAGGGTAGTAGTAGTCATTCTCTGTATTTCTTTATTCTTTTCGTAAATCAATTTTACTGTAGATTTATTCATTCTCTGTTTTTTTGTAGTCTTTTGGAATATCTTCTTATATCTTTTGTTTAAATACTTATTATTTACTGTTCATGACATTCGGATGGTTAAATTTTGCAGCTTCCGAGTTGGATATGGTTATTCTCGTTATACTTGCAGTCGTTAGATTTTTTACCGTATGACTTGATTAGGCCTATTTTTTTATTAAGTTTGCAGTGTAGGATTGGGCCTATTTTTTATTTTCTCATGTAGTTTGCAGGGTAAGGTAAGGTCTATGGTTTCTGTGTTTCAAATTTTTTGTTAGGTCTATATTCTCTCCGTTTCTTCAAAGAGCTTTGTTATATATTAATTGTAAAGTCATTTACAGTTTAAGTTGAAATGCTTGTACTTTGCCATTCATGATGTCCTTCCTTCTACCTATAGACGGTTGACATTTTCTTATACTTAGAGGTACCCCATGTGTCTGGGGTTTAATTATCTCAATGTAAAGATTGAATAATTTATCATCTCATCTTTAAGATCCAGTGGTTTATTGTGTATTTCAAATGAATACAGAGGCTGTAGCTTTCTACCCCAGGACATTTTGTGTAATTGGATCTGCGAACTCTTATTTGTGTAATTGGATCTGCAAACGCTTATTTGTGGAATGCATTCAAGATTTAATTTGTATTGAGCAGGGTTCAAAATCTGACACACATTCTTTGTCCTTACTCCCATACTTTTTAAATAGTTCAAGATTTCAAAGCTTATATTGAGTTGGGTTCAAAATCTGATACAAATTTTTTGTCCTTATGCCCATTCTTTATAGCAGTTGGATTTATTTCTGCGTTGATGTGGTTTGCGTAGTTTGTTTCCTGCATTTTGGCGAGGATGAAGGTGAACTAGTCTAGACAAGAACAGCGCTGGCAGCATTACCATATTCCCCTTTATTTTTCAGGGTAAAATCATGCACGCTAGGGCTAGTCATTCTCTGTTTTTTTTTTTGTATGCCGATTCCAAAATCATCCTTTTAACTTGTTACAGTGCTTATAATTTACTGTTCATGATTTTAAAATGATTAATGTAGATGTAATGGCATTTGGATGGTTAAATTTTGCAATCTCGGATATGGATATTTGTAATTTTTCTTGCAGTCGGTTAAATTGTCCTCTACTTACTTACCCTAAAGTAAATACAGTCACATGATGGTTATAGTCGGTTTTTCTCTCCCATGCTTTAGTGATATGTCTTGATTAGGTCTGTTTTTGGATTAATTTGGCAGGGTAGGAATGGGCCTATATTTTTTTCTCTCCTGTAGCTTGCAGGGTAAGAAGAGGACTATTTTATGTATTTATTTATCTTGCAGGGTAAGCCGGTGTAGATTTTCTTCTGCGTGGTTACAATAAAAAGATACAGTGATGGTCGGTTGTTCTGTTCTAGGTGTAATCCTCAGGTCACCAGGATCACCTGTTCTTCAGTTCATACCCCCAGAAAAAAAATTCTCGGTCAAGCTTTGAACTTGGGTGTCCTACTAATCCCCTCACCATATTCAAACTTCAGCCCTGAGCCTCACAATCTCAATGTCAAAATCCCCTCACCATATTCAAACCCCTGCTATCATTTACATAAAACATTTTAGCAAACAAATAAACCAGAAGCTGATATACTCTTGCTGATTCATTTGTGGTTGGGCAACATTGTTTACGGCAATAATTTCAAGGCTGGATCAACGGTTGATCTAGTTTCTAGTTTCTTCCACAGACCTATGTGTCGCTGTGTTGTTGCCTCCATTTCAAATTTATTACTAAATAAAATCTGGAATCCAAAGATCAGTATTTCTTATTGGCTTAGCCATAGCACAAATCAAAGAAGGCTTAGATTTTTTTATAAAATAATACCCATTTTTTGCTACTTGTGGGAGGGGCCTTAAGGGTTACCTACCCCACCCTTGTTTAACAGCAATGGACAGATCATTTTTTTTTTAAATCTCTAAAGCTACAGGCCAGAAAATCCTGTATAAACAGTTACCCCTCCTAAAAAAAGAGCAAAAGCCAGACAACATAACTGGCATATCCATCAATAACAGTTACCCCTCCTAAAAAAGGAGCAAAAGCCAGACAACATAACTGGCATATCCATCAATAACATTCGAAAACCAGAAAAATTTAAACCGAAAAAAATGGAGTCAACGAGAAGAGGAAAACAGGGAAAATAAGTTTTCCTAAAGCTCTGAATCTTGACCAGCGTTTAGAATTTACTATCTCCAAACAAAACCAAGTTTGTAGTGTATGGAATTATACCGTTTTTTAGTTATGGTATTTAATTTAAAAATTAAAATACTGAATTGTGCATACCCATTCGCCTTGATTTCTCAGGGTAACAAAATGCAGGGTAAGACTATGCTTTTTAGGAATGGTATTTAATTTAAAAATTAATAAAATCTATGTTTTTCTGTAGTCTTTTCGTATGGTAATTTGAAAATCTTCTTTTAAATTGTTATAGTGCTCATAATCTTCTTATAAATTTTGCAATCTCGGATTTGGATATGGTTTCTTATATTTTCAGTAATGGTTAATTTTTCTTGTAATTGCAAACGGATAAATTTTCTGCTACTTTCTTACCCTAAGTAAAGACAGTCAATTGAGGGTTACAGTCGGTTTTTCAATTGACAGGTTTTAATGATGTCTTTATTAGGTCTGTATTTTAAATTTCTCCTCTAGCTTGCTGGGTAAGATTAGGCCTATTTTGTGTGTTTATATTGTTTTTTTTGTTATATACTATTAATGTCGTTTATAGTTTTTAAGTTGAAATGCTTGTAATTTGTCGTTTATGAAAATGGCTTGCTCTAGTATAATTGTGCAGTCTAGCTTTGGATGTTTTTCCTTGTAACCTGCTCTAGATTTTTTTATATCAGAGGGTGCTTCTGCGTGCGATGGGAGATGGTGAAGAATTGTACAGGTATCTTATATATGCTCGCACTTTGTCCAGAGTTTAATTTTTAGAAGTAAAAGTTTGAATAATTTATCAGCGTCTTTTGAATATAGGTCTTAATTTTCAAGTTAAATGGGTTGTATGTTTATTTAAGGGTTCTAAACTTAATATAATTCAAGATTTCAAAGCTTATATTAAGAACTATTAAAGGGTTTTAAACTTAATAATTCAAGATTTCAAAGCTTAGATTAAGTACGGTTCAATATTGAGGGTGCTTCTGCGTGCGATGGGAGATGGTGAAGAATTGTACAGGTATCTTATATATGCTCGCACTTTGTCCAGAGTTTAATTTTTAGAAGTAAAAGTTTGAATAATTTATCAGCGTCTTTTGAATATAGGTCTTAATTTTCAAGTTAAATGGGTTGTATGTTTATTTAAGGGTTCTAAACTTAATATAATTCAAGATTTCAAAGTTTATATTAAGAACTATTAAAGGGTTTTAAACTTAATAATTCAAGATTTCAAAGCTTAGATTAAGTACGGTTCAATATTGAGGGTGCTTCTGCGTGCGATGGGAGATGGTGAAGAATTGTACAGGTATCTTATATATGCTCGCACTTTGTCCAGAGTTTAATTTTTAGAAGTAAAAGTTTGAATAATTTATCAGCGTCTTTTGAATATAGGTCTTAATTTTCAAGTTAAATGGGTTGTATGTTTATTTAAGGGTTCTAAACTTAATATAATTCAAGATTTCAAAGCTTATATTAAGAACTATTAAAGGGTTTTAAACTTAATAATTCAAGATTTCAAAGCTTAGATTAAGTACCGTTCAATATTGACTATATATTCTTATTACTATGCCCATTCTTTACATCAGTTGAATTGGATCCTTTTGTTTGGATTATTTTGTACTAATTGTTTCAAAAAGTGCTGTATTGTTCAATTCTCATTCGTAAGCCTAATGTAGCAATTAATTAGAGGATAGCACTCTATAAGGGAATAATAACAATTATATTAGAGAAACGATGCACAACCACCGCTTCTTTCACTAGTATGAAAATTCAAACAATGTTGTGGTAGTATTCAACTCTTGTTTTATTTCAGAACATCTGAATCCACTTATTATTCTATATGAATCCTGTTCATTTATTGTAGTTTTTAATTGTTGTCAATTTCTGTCTTTTAATTGACAAAACTATGTTTGTTAATTTCTCTGTCTTTTGATTTGTGGTTGGCTTTTTCCTTTTTGTGAGTTTAGAAATTACTTTTGAAACTGGACATGCCAACGTTGTAATAAATAGATTACCGACAATTTAACAACTTTTCTATTGGAATGTCTGGTTTTCTTAAAGTTGTAGTTTGACCAGATACATAAAATTTATATAAAAAGGTCAGTAATATTCTCTGGAAATTTTTTATGTTGGATTTTGATGTTTTTTTTTTTGACGTTTTAACATTTTGGCTATGTGATGAGGTTGTTTAAAGGCTTTTTACTGTGTTGTTGAATTCTGTAGACACTTGTTTCTTAATGATATCATTAAAAAGACTTGCCTCATGGTAGTGAGATAACATTAATTTTATTAGTTTTGTTTGATGGGTATGTTTGTTTAATTTCATTTTTATAATATTTTGTGGACTCTATTTTGATTTTTAAATAGTTTTCTTTGATAAGTATGGTTAACTCTCGTTTAATAATGACTAGCTTAATAATGGCAGCGATATAATAGATTAACGGTATAGTTATTAATTTGATAATAGTTTAATTGTTGAATTATTTCTAAACTCTCGTTTAATAATGACTAGCTTAATAATGGCATGGTGCTGATAATCATTTAATAATAGTATGAATTATATAATATTTTGTACTTTCTGATTTGATTTTAAAATAGTTTTGTTTGATGAATTTTTTTTATTTGTAGATTTATATTTAATAATCATTCTTTTTTCATAATGGTATTACTAAAAAGACTTACTTCGTGTTAGTGTTCGTGTTACTAATATTGCATTAGTTTTGTTTGATGTGTATTTACTTTTAATTTGGGAATAGTTTTAATTCTATAAATTTTTAAGAAAGTTAAATTATTATAATAGTTTATAGGCTTTTGTTTAATCATAATATTGATTTATATAATATGTTAATTATTTAACATATATGATCGTTTTTTAGTTTTCTTAACATTGTATATACATTTTAAATAAAAAATTTGATCTTAATGAATTGTGTATAAATTTGTAGTTTTATGATTTATTTAAGGTGTGTTTTTAATGTGTTTTGTGTGTTTTTTTAATTTGTTTTTTAATTTATATAATATGTTAATTATTTAACATATATGATCGTTTTTTAGTTTTCTTAACATTGTATATACATTTTAAATAAAAAATTTGATCTTAATGAATTGTGTATAAATTTGTAGTTTTATGATTTATTTAAGGTGTGTTTTTAATGTGTTTTGTGTGTTTTTTTAATTTGTTTTTTAATTAATATACTATTAAATAATATTTAATTAATTAACATATATATGTATATATGTTTAATATTTATTTAATATATTAAAATAAACCATAAACATATTAAATAATTTTTTTAATTTACAAATTGATTATGTGAACAAATATTAAAATAAATCATAAACATATTAAATAAATTTTTTTGACTTACAAATTGATTATGGGAACAAATAAAAAAAAAATTATATTAAAAATATAGAACAATATGACATAATTAAACTATTATTAAATTAATATGTTAAATAAATTTTAAACAAACATATAAAAAATACAAAAAATACATTTAAAACATTGAATTGTGCATAAATTTTAATTTTATCCACATAATCAATTTGTAAGTTAAAAGATTTATTTAATTATTTCATAATATATTAATTAAAAAAACATAAAAAAAATACATTAAAAGCATTGAATTGTGCATAAATTTTAAATTTATTCACATAATCAATTTGTAAGTTAAAAGATTTATTTAATGTGTTTATGGTTTATTTTATAGTTTAATGAACTCTATATAATTAGGATAATCAATTTATAAGTTTAAGATTTAGATTTTATGTAAGTTTTTCATGATTTTAGAGATTACTTTAATTTAAAATCTATTATGTACGTATTTATTTTAATACGCGCATGCAAGATAGGTAGTGCCCTATCTCGAGTCTTCTTAGTTTTAAAAATATTATAATAAAAAAACAGGTACAAAGAATAGGTGGCAATTGAGATTTAGTTGAAATGTTTTTTCTGTATTAAATTATGTACATTTTTAACAGGTCTGTCGGCGCCCCTCTTTGCAGCCTCGGCAGTTCCACTGTTTTTGCTGTATCCTATTTAATCATTCTTTTTCAACTTTTCATTAATTCCACACGCCCGTGACCATTAACCATTACACCAAAATTAAAAATACGTACACGCTACACTGCAGCGAACAAAAGTTTATACGTGAAAAGATCAAATTAGCTTTGATTTATAGGTATTAGGTATTTCAGTCACCAACACAATTTCCAAGCACCATCTCCTTTCAAATCATATCACAGTCATGAACACAATTTCTTTCCCCCATCAGAAATTTTATATAATTTTTTTATTTTTTATTTTGTTACGGATAACTTTAAGATGTGTGTTTTTTTCAATTGATTTTAGAAATTATTTTAATATTTTAAAATTATAAATTTTTATTTGTTGATATAATGAAATTGTAAGTTAAAAGATTTATTTTACGTGTTTATGATTTTTTTTTTAAGTTTAATATAATTAGATTTATTTTACGTGTTTATGGTTTATTTTTTAGTTCTATGTAATTAGAATAATTAATTTGTAAGTTTAAGATTTATTTTTATGTATGTTGTTCAGAATTTTAGAGATTATTTTCATTTAAGATTTATTATGTATAATCAATTTATAAATTTAAGATTTATTATGTATGGTTTATGATTTTTTTAGGTTAATAAACTTTTATAATTTTTTAATTTTTATTTTGTTGGGATAATTTAAGGTTTGTGTTTTGTGTGTTCGTTTAAATTGGTTTTAGAAATTATTTTAATTGGACCTAAATGTGTTGTTAATTGAAACTAATAAAAATTAGGAATTAAAAATCAATTAGTCTTAAAAAAAAAAAAATTAAAATATTAAATATTAAAAAATAATTAAAAAAAGAAAAAAAATTAATTAGTTTTAAAAATTTCTTTAAAATATTAAATATTAAAAAATAATAAAATTAATAAAAAGTGAAAAAAATAAAAATAAAAAATAAAAGCACAAATAAAAATAATTAAAACTAATAAAAAATTTAAATTAAAAAATAATAAACTCAATAATTAATAAAATATAAAAAATCAAAAAAATATTTAAAATAAATAAAAGCACCAATAAAATTAAGTAAAACTAATTAAAATTATTAATTAGTTATAAAAAGTACTCATAAATTAACTAAAAAATATAAAAAATACTCATAAATACTCATAATTTAAGAGAATATTTTCATTTAACATTTATTATGCATTGTTTATGATTTTTTTAGTTTAATAAATTTAAATAGACCTAAAAATTAAATAAAAAATAAAAAATAAAAATATTAATTAGTAAGAAAAATATTAAAATTCGATAGAAATTAAAAAATAGTAAAAATGGATAAAAATGAAAAAGAAAATTAATTAAAATTATAAAAAAATATACTCACAAATTAAAATTACAAATTGAAAAGTCAAAACAATTTAAAATTACTAAAAAAAATTAAAATTTTAAAATTGAAAATGAATAAAAACAAACAAGGAAATTATTATAGAAAAAATAAGAGAATTAATGAAAATTACTAAAGATGAAAAATTATTAGAAGTTTAAAATTATTAAAAAGTAATAAAATGATAAAATAAAAATTAAGAATTAATTAAGTTAAAAATTAAAAAATTATAAGTCGTAAATAAAATTTTAAAAATTAATAAAAATCAAAATTTTAAAAAATGTAAAGGAAAAATTTAATGAAAAATACTATTAATGAAAACTTATTAAAAAATTTAAAAATTTATGAAAAATGAAAATATTATATAAATTAATAAATTTAATTTAATAAAAATAAAAAAATCAATAAAATAAATAAAAATTTTAATAATTAATAGAAAGATAATTATTAATTACCAACCAAAAATTAAAAAATAATATAAATTTAATAATTATTTAAAATAAAATATTAATTAAAATTTAATAAAAATTAAATAAAATGAATTAAAAATTTATCACATTGAAAAATTATTAAAAAAATTAAAAAGAGGAGAAAAATAATATTAAAAATTACAAATGAATAATAATATTAAAAATTAATCAATTAATAAATTTTAAAACTAATTAAATTTAAAATTAGTAGAAATTCAAAAAACTAATAATATGTAAAACAATAGTAAAAATTAAAATTAAAATTAAAACTCGAGGTAAGGTTTTTTCCCGATGCCTTCTCCTGATTTTGGCCCTAACCCTAATTACTATGGCCTCCCTGGTTTCGGCAGGGAGCGTGGCGGTGGTTTCAGTGGCCGTGAGGATGTTCTCATGGATCTCAGTAATGACGATGCTGCTTTGTTTTCTATTGGAGTTGCTTCCCCTGTTTCGACGGCACTGGTTGGTACATCCATGTGTGTTGAAGGACGGCATGGCCATCTCTCTTCTAGGTTGTTGTCGGTTGCATTTGCAGGGATATCTGTTGTTGGAGGCACAACTACACCCCCTTCTTCTGATGGTGGCCCTATTTTGATCAATGAAACTACGGTTGTAGCAGATCCGTGCATTGTTTCCTCCGGCTTGGGAAAGGACATGGAGATTGTTGTGAAGCCCCACTGTAACGAGGATTTGAGGGTTCTTACTCAGAACAATGTTAACGATGCCCCTATTCGTGTCTTAGCTGCTCCTGTGTGCTGCAGCTCAGCAGTGTATGAGGTGTTTCATGGGGTTAGATCTGAGCTTCAGCCTAGACAACAGATTTTAAAATCCCTCGCTCTGTTTTCTTTTAAGGATGCAGTTGGGGGAGGAGGAAATAGGAATAAGGTTTTGCCAGATGCCAGGATGAGTAAGCCTATGGATTATGCTAAATCTACCCCATCTGTGAGTTTTGGAGGTGATTCAATCAGAAGAGGCTTTCAAGAGAAATTGTCTATTTTCTACCCCATCTGTGAGTTTTGGGGAAGAAGTGATTTAATCAGAAGAGGCTTTCAAGAAAAATGGTCAGATTTGCAGATTTAACAACTTTTGCCCGCTTTACCAGTGCTTCATGCCTGGATTTCAAGTCTTTGGGGTCCTTGCTTGGTAGGTAGGGTGGATATATTTCCTAGTTCTCGTGGATTTTTCATTGTTGTGTTTGCTAGTGCTTCAGATAGGGATTTAATTTTTTGGAAATTTTGGGAGTTTGAGTCTGATATGCTTTTGATGAAACCTTGGTTCCCTTTGTTTAACCTGGTTTTTTATTCTTTCCAAGTTAAACCGGTGTGGATACGTCTACCTTACTTGCCCCTCTAATTTTGGTTGGAGAGTTGTTTGATTGATATTGGCAATTCTTTAGGGAAATGTTTAGTTCTTGACCCTAAAACCAAAGAGTTTGAGCATACCACTTATGCCCAAATCTTAGTTGATATGGATACATCTGTGGATTTTCCTGCTACTATTGAACTTAAAGTTGAAGATAGAATCTGGATTCAAAACCTGCATTACGAAGGGTTTCCCTTTCGATGCAGAACTTGCTTCTCTCTTGGCCATTTAGCAGCAAATTGTCACTTGGCTCATAAACATGCTAAAGGTAAAAGCTCTTGGTGGAAGAACTCTCATTTTAACCATTTGGTAGTGAATGATCCATTGGATTGTGTTTCTGTTTCAACTGAGCTTTTAGCTGATGCAAAAATGATGGAAGTACATGAAGCATGTAAGGATGTTTTGAATCACTCATCTAGGTCCCTCGACTATGGGGAAAACATTGAAGTTTTGATTCCAATTCATTCTGAAAATGTAAATCCAAAATCAAAAGAGGATTGGACTATTGTGAGTAGGAAGAAGATCTAAAGGGAAGGGCTCTACAGCTTGAGATAGTTGTTGGTTTTATGTTTTTGTTGGTTTACTATTGTTGGTTTGATCTCCTTTGCCGCTGAAAGAGGCAGCTTTGTTCGTTCTTTCATTGTCTTATCTTTCTCTCTAACCTTTGTACGGGGTAGGGCCCACTTAACCCTTTTTTACCATTAATAAAAAAATTTAAAAAGCAATAAATTTTTAAATAATTAATAGAAAAATAAATGATTAATTATTAACCAAAAAATTAAAAATTTAAGAATCTATTAAAATGTAATAAAAAATGAAAATGATTAAAAGAATTAAAAACTAAAAATGAGTTAAAATTATTCAAAAAATTATTAAAAAATTTAAAAATAATAAAAATAAAATTACAAATTAAAAACTAATTAAATTTAAAATTAATATAAATTCAAGAAATTAATCAAATGTAAAAATTAAAAAAATCAATAAAATTTTTAATAATTTTTTTTGGAAAGAGGGTAAAGTGAGGGTTTTAAAAGGTCCCTACAATGCCACCTAAATTCTACCCACTCGAGACTAAGAACCACCTAGGTTTAGTTAGGAAAATTTAAGGATTTTTTTTTGTACAGTACAACAGATATCAAACATCCTACACAACATTAGGAGAGAGAAAGTTATCCCTAGCGCGGATAGATTATCCTCTTGCGGGGCGCATGGAAGAAATTTCCCCGGGTGTGGAAAGAAACCTTTCTTCCTGCGTAGAAGACAGACGCGAAAGAGACTCATTCTCTCCTGGGCGCGCAAGAGGCCTTTCCTCTTCTGTGAACTTCAAGAGGCCATAAATTTTGATAGGGAACCCCGTTTTTGGCAAACAAGAACTTTTCGAAAAGATCTTGATGTCCTTATTGCACAGACACCTTAAGAATTTAAATTAGGTAAACTTTTAATGGTTAATTTTGAGAAAACGCTCTGCAAGCTTATAAAATGAAAACTGGTAACATTTGACTTATAAATTTTGCTCAATTCAACCTCCTTCCTTTCTCAACATGCCAAAAAGACATGGAGGGTTGCAATTGAGTAAATTTAGGATGGATTGCAAGGGTCAATTGTTAGATTGAAGGTCGATTCGAAAGTTCTCAATTTTGACACAAAGTAACTACAATTTTTCCTTTGCTCGATTTCAAAGGATCCTTAACCATTTCTTAAGTGGTTTAGTTTGTTTGGGGGCACCTTAAACGTATTAAGTTTAATTCAATGTTTCATTTCATTGTTCATTGTTGCAGGGGTCGTTCTGTGCATTTTGAATAAAATAATTACCAGTTTGATAAGTTGTATAACAGAGCTCTACAACTTCAAATTTGAATTGATCTATTTGCATTTACTAAGCTTAAACTATGAATTCATTGGAAACAAATCTAACATACTAAGTTGATTTAAATCAAAATGTGTAAAAGCCAAAAGATACAGTTTTGATTTCCAAATCATACCTTTCAAAAGAACAGAGTAATGTATCTCTTCATACGTATTTCTTTCTTTCAAACATAAATTCCTCAACATATTTAAACGCATATTTTAAACAACGGTAACTCCATTTGTGTAAGAATACAACTTCTATTAATTCAAAAATGATATCTTTACAACTTTCATCTTTCATTGCTTAATTCCAAAATACAAAATACATCTCCTTCACATTTCAAATTACAACTTCATAGCCAATACAAAAACATCTTTCTTGACATCTTTCCATCAGGAAATATATTACATTGTCATCCACTTCAAGTGGGAAAAAGGCCTTATAAATAGAACTCTCACAAGGGACCGTCAAAAAATGTTTTTTCCTTTGCTCCAGAACAGCAACATGTAAATTCGTCATACTCCAATTTTGATCACAACAAAGGTGGGGGAAAGGAAACGCTCTCCACCTAACCAAGACATCCAATGAAAGGAGAAGTCATCCTTCTTTATTGGCCCCTGAGCCCCAACCACAATGCAATAGAAGATGTGATTCAATTCATGGCAACAACAAACTTCCACAAACACACAAGCAATCTTACATTTAAAAACAGTTTAAAACAGAATACAGTCTGCAACCACACTAAAGCATAACAAACAACACTTAGGCTTCATCATGCAAGCCAAAGGAGCAAGAAACTATGGGGGATGCTACTTATGTCTCCCAAAGGGGAAATGGGTATCACCACCTGAGAACAAACCGTCAAAATATATATCATTTCAAATCCCTGACATACCCTTATTCCTCACATTTCTTTATGCCTCCCCAACCTCTTCTGACACTCCATAACGAGTAAAGAAATGCAAGCTATTTCTTTTTACAAGGTGGAACTCAAATCTCAACTCCCTTCACACTTATACCTCCCCAAAACACTTATGCCTCCCTCAAGAGTACCTCATAGTCTTCTCCTACACCATCCCTAAGCCATCTACCCAACTAGCCAACAAATAAAACAACACATTCAAACATTCAACCATTTACATATGAATAAAATAAAAGGAGAGCATTTTAAGAGCCAGGCTCCTACCTCTCCATGATGGAGTTTGTTCCAAGGTTCCAAAATAGCAAACTTTCCAATGCAAAAAATTCCAAGATCGACAATCCATAAGCATGCAACAATCTCTAATCTTCTCCAAAAGCAAGAGCTCTCCAAAACCAAAAGAAGTGTTCCAAAATGAAGTGATAAAAGTGAAGCAACCCAAAAACAAGCTAAGGAATTCCAATAAATAGAAGAGGGGAGAGAAGAGGATGAGGTGGATCCATGTAGGATGCCACATCACACATTCTCCAATGCATAATCAATAGGTGGGTAAAAAATATGACAATTTTACTTACACACTTAAATCAAGTCCACACCCCATAAGTACTGAAATTAAAACATGTAAGAAGAGTGTAATAAAAAATTCAACTTGACTTACAAAATGTATTATGAAGGTCTAATTTTAACTCTCCAACCATAGGTAAGGTTGGTATGTAAATTTAAGAGGCATGAGACAAGTTTAACTTGCCCCACAAGTCTCCAAAATCAGCCTTCAAGGACAAATTCGAATTTTCAAAGAAGATGGAGTGTTTCTTACTTCAAAATCAACTTACATATTTCTTACACATTACTTACACATTTCTTACAACATTTTAATTCAAGGCCAACTCTATTAATTACTTTCATATGACATATTTTAATTAGTTAACTTAACAACTTGATTACTCACAATATTACACACCATTTACTAAATAATAAAAGGGGTCAAAGCACCACAAAATAATCACATGCAAATATTAACAAAGGGACCAAATAAAAGAAATACATAAAGCCCCTTGGTCACATTTAAAGGCGATCCCCCCATGGGGATCCCTAACATAATCAAACACACACAAACAAATACAGTTGTCATGGTGACCTTTTTGAATTCATCTAGAATTCCTAAATGGTTGGTCTCTAATCCCCCGATGTTTGTTGTGATATTTTAAAACTGCAAAATATAAATACATCATTTGGCCTCGTGGCCATATCAGAACATCCAAATAAATATAAATATAATTTCAAGATCATCAATATATATGTGAATCACAAAAATCATCAAGACAATCAACACTATCAATTACAATTTCATTAACAACTATATCATCATCAATTTTAATCCAATTTTCATTTTCCAGGTCAAATCAAAATATCCAATTATCACAAGTCCGAACAACATCTATATTATAACCATGTCAAACAGTATATCAACATCAATATATAAAAATGTCTCTAATAATCATTATGCATCATATAAGAATCAAAATCAACAATAATCCATGATCGAAAATCTAACATCATACCAAATCAAAACTATAATAATGTCCCTGATATAGTCAACAGTTTCATGATCAGTATCAAAAGGTGTCAAAGGGAAATGCGCACTACATCCCCCTCCCCTTAGACTCAACTTCCTCCTAGAAGTCACTGGAACATATGTGGGAACTGAACTCGTAGTAAAGTAGCATCCTCCCAAGTAGCTCCAGTCTTATCATATATGTCCCACTGCACTTGCACCTGATCAATCTCTCTGCCTCGAAGGCCTAGGGTCATGCAATCTATAATATGAATGGGCTATATCGTCACCTGCCCTTGATCCTGCACCTGCAATGAGGTCCAATCTAGCACATAAGAAGGATCTGTAATATATCTCTAAAGGACTGAAACATGAAACACCATGTACGTGAGACAAGCTAGGTGGCAACGCTAGACGTTAGGCCAAAGGGCCGATACACTCCAAGATATCAAAAGGACCAACAAATCTAGGAGCTAACTCAGAACTTTTTCCATAACGGATAGGGCTCTTATGTGGTCTGACACGAAGGAACACCTTCATACCCACATCAAAACTACAGTCGATCCTATGTTGATCTACATACTTCTTCTACCTATCATGTGCCTCCTGTAGTCTCTGTGTGATCAAAACCACCTGTTGCTCCATGTCCTATAACAAAGTTGTTCCAAGAGAAACCCTGTCCTCTACCTATCCCAACTAAGAGGTGTTCTGCACTCTCTGCCATACAAATCCTGAAAAGGCACCATGCCTATAGAGCTCTGAAAATTGTTATTGTAAATAAAATCCATCAAGTACAAGTACTCCTCCCATCTCGACTAATGATCCATAACATACATCTTGAGCATATCCTCTAAAACCTAATTCACCCACTCTGTCTGTCCATCTGTCTCAGGGTGATATGGTGTGCTAAAATTGATCTTCGTCTCGAGGGCATGCTGCATGGTAGTCCAAAAATGGAAAGTATACAAAGGATCTCAGTCACAAATAATCTTCCGTAGAATCTCGTGTAACCTGACAACCTCATCCAAATAAACCCATGACCTTCACTAACTGTATAAGTGGTCTTCACCGGAGAAAAGTGTGCCACTTTTGTCAATTTATCCACCATGACCATGATGGCGTCGTGGTGATATCTCGACATCGGTATCCCAACAATGAATTCCATGGAAATGGTGTCCAACTTCCACTCCGATATAGCATGAGGAAAGAGAAGGCCAGCTAGATGTTGATGCTCGGCCTTCACTTTCTGGCAGTCTAAACAGCATGACACAAATTGAGCCACGTCTCTACGAAGTCCTCTCTAATGGTACAACTATCTCAAGGTAGCATGCATCTTCTTCACCCCAAGATGTGTTGAATAGGGTGCACGATGTGCCTCTGTTAGAATATCCTGCCTCAAGCCTCCGTCACTCGGAACATAAATCCGACCTCTATGCCTGATAAGTCCATCTGCCTCTAATGAGAAACTATCAAACTTCCCCTCAAGGGGTCTCTGAGACTTGATCTCTGCTCTGGCTGCAATGTAGAAGTTTTCGTGATGAAGCTTTGTAGAATCTTGCTCTATAAATTTGTGCTCACTGAGGTGGCTATAGCCACATGTCTCAGTCTGCTTAGAGCATCTGCAACCACATTCTTCTTCCCTTTCACATGCTTTATCTCCATATCATACTCTCAAAGTAACTCCATCCAACGTCGTTGGTGAGTGTTGAGATTGGGCTACATGAAGAGGTGGCGAAGACTCAAGTGATCTATCCTGAGTGTGAATCTCCAACGAAGAAGAAAGTGTATCCATCGAACCAAAGCGTGAACCACGGCCGCAAGCTCAAGATCATGAGTCGGATAATTGAGCTCATAATCTTTGAGTTTGCAAGACTGAAAAGCAACTACTCTGCCCTTCTACATCAATACACCTCCAATTCTTACCAAAGAAGCATCTATGCATATGAAAAACGCACCTTGTAGATCTGGCACTGCAAGAATAGGTGTTGTGAGGCACTCCTTCAGTGTCCTGAAGGCCTGTTCACATGCAAGGAAGTAATGGGGTGAGCGATCCGAGAGAAGTCCTAAACAAATCTCTGGTGGTAACCTGCTAACCCCATGAAGTTGTGCACCTCTGTCACAGTAGTGGGTGAAGGCCAATCCATAATAGCTCTAATCTTGGAAGAATCGACTGTGATACCTTCCCCAGAAATGATGTGGCCCAAATACTGTACCTCTATTTGAAAGAATGCACACTTCTCCAAGTTCCAGTAAAGTTGTTGCTCACGAAGACATTGAAGAACCTAGCGAAAGTGCCCTTCATGCTCCTCATGTGTGCGTGAATAAATCAAAATTTCATCAAGGAAGATGAGCATGAAGCGATCTAAGAAAGTCTTGAACACCCCATTCATCAAACTAAAATATTATTATTTATTTTAACCCAAAAAAATAATTGATTAAAATTTTAAAATAATAAAAATTACTAAAATTTAAAAATTAATAAAAAATTTAAAATAATAATAAATAATTTTATAGAGGAGATTTTTTAAAACTTGTCATATGTCTCCTTAAAGCTCATGTTGAAAACCTTAACCCTTTGTGGCACAACATTGGCAGTTTTGTGGCACGATCTGGCCCTTCCCCTATTTTTCCTAACCATTTTTGTATGGGTGGTGTGACTTTTCCTAAAGGCAGGTCTCCTCTTTTGAATGTGCTGGTGGGTCTTGAGGGACCTGATGTTAGCGACATTGGATTTCCCTCTTTGGGGTAGATTTATAGCGGCCTTGTCTCGAGATGCCCCACTATGACACCGAAGGTTAGCTCCCCTATTGTTGCTCCTTCACTATTAGGTGGTGTTGAGGCAAATGATTTGGATTTTGGTCTCCCTGTGTTTGAACCCCCTCTATAGCATTCCTATAGGGCTACAACTTCCAAGAAAATACCCGTCAAGGTGGCCATTTGCACACCTTCGGTTACCTTTGGTGCCCAGGTGATAAAAGCTGAGGAAAAACTCATTGGAGAAGGTCTAATCTACATATTTAATGGATTGTGGCCAGGTCTACCGCAACTACATTTTTGGATCTCTTCTAAATGGTAGCCCATCGTGTCAGGTAGAGTGGATATTTTTCATTGTGGTGTTTAACTTGATTGAAGATAGAGATAAAATTTTCTTAATGCTTTGGGAACTTCATAATCATCTCCTTCTCATGAAACTGTGGTTCCCTTCCTTTAACCCACACACTGAAACCTTCCAAGATAAGCTTGTTTGGATCCAGTTGCCTCACCTTCGGCTACAATTTTGGGGGGAGGACAGCCTAACTTCAATTGGCATTGCTTTGGGGAAATGTTTGGACATTGATACTAAAAATGAATTGCATACTCATACCACCTATGCCAGTATCTTGGTAGATTTGGACACCTTGGTTGATTTACCGACTTCAATGGAACTTAGGGTGTTGGATTGGATTTTGGTCCCAACCGTTGGACTATGAAGGGTTATCCTTCAGCTGTAGGAAATGCTTTGGCCTAGTTCACTTACCTTCAGACTGTAAGAGTGTGAAATACAAAGTGAATGGGAAAGTTTCTTGGTAGAAGGATGCTCAACCGAATATTTTGGTTGTGGAAAATTATTATGTTTATTTTTCAAAGGATTCAAACACTAAATACGACAAACCTCTTGGTTGTCTTTGTACTCCTACCTCCTTCATCATTGATCGGTCATTTAGGAGTCTTAGCTGGTGATCTAGGTTGTTTCCCTCTCGACAATGAAGTTTATCCCCCATCGTCTCACTGGCTGACCCTTATTCCTTTAACTTTAAAGGGATATTATCTAGTATTCATACGTAATGCCCACTCAATTTTCCCACATGAAACCCAAGAAAAACCTAGGGCAAGCTAGAAAAATTATGGAATATTTTTTTTTTGAAAAGCATTCCCGCAAAAAGTTTCAAATTAACAGTTGTCACATTCATGTTTCTAAGCTATTTTAAATTAATAATATAAATTTCCGTATTTAATCCCCATTGTAATAGAAAATAATAATTCCCCAACACCTATGAATAAATCAGGTTAGTCTAAGGCTTGGTTTAGTTTCCCCTAAATTTTATTTTGATAAAATGTAATTTACACCATAGCCAAACTTGCATAAACTAAACCCATGGATAAAGGGGTCTATTTAATTAAATACTAAAGTTATTTTAATCCCACAAGGTGACTAGGTTTAAAAACAAATAAGAAGGTCTTTAATTTAACACAAGGGTTAGAAAAATAAACCCATCCCTTACACAAATAAAGGGGCCCCTTAAAAAGTCAACTCATGCATTTAAAATTTAAAATTTAAATTTTACTCAACCACTCCCCACCTACTTTTTGTAGGGATGAATCCCATCCATTGGACTCTTTTATTTGACTTATTATCTCTCTTTTTTTTTACAGATTGGTGGAGGAGGAGGAAGCCATTAGAGGCCATCCCAAGCTTTTGGATGGATACACATGCTCCTTTTATTTTCTTGTTTTATTTATTCCCCTACCTAAGGTTTCAATGTAGTTATTTATTTTATTTATTTCAGCGCCAAGTGATTCATAGAAACCACATGTTCATTGTGAATAAATTTGAGTCCCAAGTGCTTCATAGAATGGATCGAGATTGACGAATCCAATTGAGACCAAAAAGCATGTCGTAACCGTCAACTATGTTTCCAATGAGGAAAGGAATATTCATAGTAAGAGGACCAACTATAACATACAATTTTACGACACCATATGGTTGTTTCATAGGGTATGCAATTTATGATAAAGGATAATCGATATCCTTGAGAAGAGGAATAGAACATGCACTAATGGTCAATGATGGGTCAACCTTAATATTATTTATGGAGGTCAAGCCAATAGATACATTGATATGTAAATGATTAGACATGAAACTCGCATGATAATCATGGTCAGAAAAAGAGATGACAGGTGGCAAAGTGTCTGTGTTTGCAACTAAAAAATCAAGAACTCCTGATGACAGACGAGGCACTAGATGATATGTATGATTATTGGAAGATTTGGATGATTTCTCGTCACGTTGTTGAGGTTGGTTATTAGATAATTTGAGATTACCCTTTTTAGTGGGTGGCTTATAGTCATTAGGTTTTGGAAACTCAAGCTTGTTTTTATCAATAAGATCTTGAATGATTGTGCGAAGCTTGAAACATCGATTTATATAATGTCCTATACATTTATGATAGTCACATCAAAATTTATCATTGTAGCTCCTACATTTTTGTAGCAATGGGTCTAATTCTGGTGGTGGAGGAAGTGTGATAAGGTTTCTCTCAATAATTTGGTGTAGTATGAGATGTGGGGCCATGGGAAAATTATTAAACGAATGTCTAGGTGGTGATGATTGAACCTCTTTAGGAGTATTGACTGCATTAACAGTAATTTTAGTGTCATTCATTTTAGTATTAGATGACTTGAATGGCATCTTGTTTTAAAAGCAAGTGGAGGATGATTCTTGTCTGTGATACTTAATTTTTCCTATAGCTATGAGTTTGGTCTCACAAAGATTAAGAGTATGAAAAAGCTAATCGAATGAAGGAGAGGTCTCAAAGAGAACACTCTCCTAGAGAGGTGGTAAGAGGCTCTAAATAAACAAGTCCTGAATCTCGGAGCCAACGAGCACATTTGACATCTTATCTAAATTAATCTTATACCATAAAACATAGTTGTCTAGGTGTTGATTGGATCCTTGTTTGAGTTGTGCTAGTCGGGCGTAGGAGATCTTAGAGCCAATATTGATGGATAAATGAGTAAGAAAGGCATCTACCAACTATGTAAATGAAGTTACTGAATGAATGGGTAGGTCATTAAACCAATGCATCATGTAATCATGGAGACTACGAGGAAATATTTTAGCCAAAATAATATGATCATCAGCGAAATCAAGACAAGCGATGTGAAATTCCCTAAGATGTTCCTGAGGGTCACCGTGCTCATTGAAAATGGTAAGGTTAGGAGTAAAAAAAGTAGGATGAAGTGGATAAGTGGATACGGTGGGTGTGGATGGAGTATGCATTAACAAGGTAGAATCTAAATACGGTGAAACATGTGAAGTGGCATGTTGTGACTTATGAATTTGAGCTTGAAGGTCTTGATAAAGAGAAGTTAAGTCTTGATTACCAATGAATGAAACCTGATGTATATGATAAACTAAGGGGGTGTAAAGTGATTGGTAGGAGTATTGATAGAAACATGAATGGTAGAAATAGGTGGGAGAGTAAAAGTGAGCGGTTTAGTGGCAACAAAAGTTGGTATGACCACGAAAGTGTCGAGTTCCTCCAAATTAGTATCTTCTTCATGAGTAACATGTAAAATAAAATCTAGATCTTGGGGATGTTCAACAATATGATCATTAATGGCCTTAAGTTGTTCTTCAGTAAAATCAGTATGAGATTGAGCCATGGCAAAAGGAGAATAAAACCTAGACTGAAAGTGGATTCAAAAGATGGGTTCACCGAAATGATTAAATAAAATGTGGATTTGTATATAATTAATATAAGGAATACATCAGTAAATGAAAGATAGGGTTAAAAGGAATACATAAGGAAAATGACCCAAGAAACTAAGTAAATGAAAATTTGAAACCCTAATCAACAAGTAGGGTTAAAAGGAGCTTATTTGATTCGATGTCTATTTGCAACTATGTTGCAGGATGGATTAGATATACATAATGTAAATACGACCACACAAGCGCTCTAGAAGATGTAGATTTGAGATATTTGACTAGATTGATGCACTTGGGAGAGGATCAGGGCACCTGTGGGCACCCTATTTTGTATTATGGGTGTCCTAGTCTGTGCAATAGGTCCAAAAACTAGCTTTGTAGGGTTAGAGGATGGTATGAATCCCTCATTGTATGTTGCGTATAACTCACTACTCTATACCAAATTTTTTTGATGTTTAATGTTGAAGAATAGACCTAAAAAACCCCAAAACAAGAATCAAACCCTTAAAAAATTCTAATGAAGGGTTCAAACTATCCTCAACACCCATAATAGTGGACTTACTAAGTGTTACACTACATTGTAGACCCAAATGTAGTTCTGAGTGTGTGTGTGTGTGTGTGTCTGTGTCAGTGTCTGTGTGTGTATATGTGAATCATGCCCTAGGTGTTCTTGTTATAGATGCAATTTGTGAAGTAGCGAGCTATAACTATGTGTAGAAAATGTAATAAATAGTGCATGGAATAGAATAGATTTCCCCACTATGATGTGTGATGCAAATGAACCAGCCTTGTCCCTTGTGATGGAGCTAGATGAATGCAAATGAGATTTAGATTCCTTATATGGATGCAACTCTCAGGTGGATGATAGTAGTGACTAGTGGTTAGTCCCTCATTATGGTCTCATAACTTTATATTTCTATGGTTCTCTTCTTCTAATTTCGTAATTAACCCTGAAAAGGCCTACCACCAAAAATATAGGAATTTCATATGGCTAGAAAGTGCCCAAAAGATGGAAATAAAGTGTGAAAAGGATCAAGGTGCACCAATTGGGACCAGGGTACCCATGGGTGCCCCAGTAGGGTGTTAAATAACACGAAATGACAGAAACAAACTAGGAAATTTTGTGATGAAGGTAGGGAATGATGATGAAAAGCAAAGTAAAATGGCCATAAGATGGGGTTTAATTAGTAATTTCTTCACTCAAAAACCATATGAATATTAGTATGAGACTAAAACTAAATATTACCTTAAATACATGATTTAGTGTCTATAAAAATATAAATCAGTTATGTGCTAACAAAGTTGTAAAATGTGTAAAGCTAGTAAAGTGTAAGAGATAAAGTAATCAAAGAGCCAAAAAGATTCGTCAACCACTATTTTTCTTTCTTATGAATCATGTATACATTATTATGCTTTATGACCTAGAAATGTACCCAAGTGCATAGATTTTGTGTCCAAAAAAATATCAACGTCTACCTTCTTAATATACAAATTTTAATCTGAGGGGCTACGAGTAAATTTATGACTCAATAGGTGATCATTTATTGTAATGTAATATTCCTTGGGTTCTTCTTTAAGTCCATAAAGAGAATTAATTAGATTACATATCTTATTAAGATGTTTCTTGTCAAAAAATTCCTTCTGCCTTTTTCATGTATACTTATTCTTTGAGATCACCATTTAAGAAATAACTTTGTATGTCCATCTATTAAATTTTTCATCCTTTTTTTGTTGTCAGTGCACAAATAAATCTAATAGTCTTGATATTCATGGTGGGTGCAAAGGTATCCTCATAGTCAATTACTTCATGTTGAAAATATCCTTTTGTAACTAGTCGTGCTTTGTACTTGTCGATAGATCCATCTACCTTTTATTTTATTTTAAAAATCTATTTGAAAGCAATGGATTTCTTTCCTACATGAAGATCAATAAGTTTTTATGTCCTATTCTAAATCATGCAGCCATATTCTACATCCATAGATTCCTTCCACTATGTTTAAATTATTACCTCTCAAATTGTATCAGGTTTAGTCATCTGAACCATTGAATGCATCAGTGTGATATTTACCTCATTTCTCGTGTGTCTTCTTGTTCTAAATCTAGATAAATTATTTGGGAGAGTTCAATTGGGATTCTCTTACGATGATTTGAACCCATTTAAAACATTGTTGTTTTTTCTTATGTGAAGAATGAGCTTCCAAAAGACCAAGATCAATAAACATTCTCCACACAACTCAGTTTCCTTGTGTGAAGATTCTTCTTGTTCATCATCTGATTGTGAGAGAAATATGTAAGTGGACCCCTACCTCTTAGCAGTCAACTTTGATGTGGTAATGAATTAGATGTTGACTCATTACAATATACGCACTCTACAAAAAGTGCACATATATATCTATGTCTCATGATCTGTAAAAGGATATACCTTTGAGGTAGATCAGTACCCAAAAAATCGGGCGATGCGCAGTAACATGTTATCATCAAATAAGAGCACCCTATGGTTTGCACAAGTGATGTGTGCTTGAGCTCATAATGTGATTGGATAACATGGGTACGATCTCTAAGTTGTGGGACTTGATACTTAAGATAGACCTCCAGAGAAAGTTGGTTCTTACTCCTAAACTACTTGCCACAAACTATTTTAATGCAGGAAAAACTATCTAATCCTAATCTAACTTTCTAAGGGACCAAGGAGAGAGAGTGGATGAAAAAAAAGCCTACACTAAAGTGGTGATACACTAGAAAAGGAGAATGTGAGAGTAGTCTTTCAATGTCTGAAAATTAGAAGAAAAATGCAAACTAGAAGGGGTGATAAGAATTCTCCATAATCTAGCAAATGCATTCATAATAACATTTCATGCACACACAATGATAATGGATCCCTGTAATAGAATAAGATAGACATAATATATATGCAATGATATTGAAATGAAAAGAGGAATGAAAACAAACACAAAATATGGGTAGATACATCTATAAACTTGCATCTATTGCTTCATAAGTATGCACAGTTCAATCTATTACAAGATAAGGGACTGGATCACCATGCAAGGATTCCACTACAAGGGTCTACAGCACATTAGCTTCACACAAAAATTTTGACATGGCTTCACACAAAAATTTTGACAGAGTTTTACTACTAAATAAACATCCCCCTTTACAATGATCCCAACACTCCAATTATAGAAATTTGAGAAGAGAGAGAGATGGAAAATGAAAATCTTGAAATATATCCTTCAACCACTTGAAAAAGGTAGTAAATAGAGTGAAATAATATTTTTTTCTTTCAAAAGGCTCCCCATACTATCCCATGACTTGCAATAGTGAGAAATGTCAGGCCATGCTCCATTGAATGCATCTCAACTACCAAATAAAACGTTGTTCTAAATCTGGGCACATTTTTTGTAAAATCACCATCGATTCCTCACCAAATTCTAGATTTCTTGATTTTTGTGCATGATCGGAAAAAATATTCCAACGGTACTAATTTTGTGCATTTTTGTTGAGAAATGCAAAATTTATGGCCTTTTGAATGGAGGTAGTTGTTTTGCATTTGCTAGGAATTTCTGTCATATGACAGGACTGGGTATTTAATTAACCTGAGCTGTATATATTTTTTTAATTTTTATATATCTACCCTCATCAAAATTAATAAATCCATTTTTTTTGGCGCAAAGGATGTCATGCTTGTTCCAAAAAGTCAAATTTTATGAAAATCAGAACTTGAGGTCAAATTTATTGCCATTTGAAGTTCGGGAGTGTCAGACATTGAATTTTCCTTTGTATGCAGGCATATTGGCCATTTCGGGTCCTGGTGTCCCAGCTATCCCGAAAAAAAATCTCTGCTCTACGCACAAGTCTCTTTCCTGTCGGCATTTTCAGAAAAATCAGGTCCTGGCGTATTGTCGTTGATCGGCTCCATCAGGTTCGTTGACCGTCACTTCACCCGCAAGCTTCTGACCTGCCTTGCAAAATCAGACAAGTCAGGGTTTCGGGTCCCAACCGTCTTGTGCGTACTTGTGCTACCTGGATCGCTTCAACCTGAATTTTCCACACAACAAAGGAATGTGGCCATTTCTACTCTACAGGTCCCACATGTCCCAATGTCCGGTGGACTGTGCAGACCAAATATACATGACTTTTCCAATTTGAACTACCTGCGGCAATTTTAGGATTTCAGGTCTCAGATGTCCTATGTGTACCTGTGCAGCCTGGGCTCCAAAAACTTGATTTTACCATTTTCTTTGCAAATCAGCCATTCTCGGCCATGTGGGTCCCAACTATCGTGCACGTACTTGTGTGGCCTGGGCTCCAAAAACCTGATTTTTCCGCACAACACTAGCACAGAGGCCGAATTTTTTTGCATCTTTTGCAATTTTTCAACTTCTTGGATTTTTCTTGGCCAGGGGAGTTAGAGAAAAGAGAGGAGGAACCTTAAAAGCCTAATTTTTTTTCCCTCAAACCATCTCAACCTACTTGAGCCTAAAAAAATTGCATAAGTTACCAAAATTTACCTTGAGGGGTGGATTTTGGATAACAGTTCCTTTGAATCAATCTTCTTCCTCTCTTTTTTTAGGATATACATGTATGGTGTACAACCAAATACTATAATATGGGAGATCAAAGGCTTCTAATTGCTCCATACATCTTACGATTTTTTTCCCTGTAAGATCTTTGTAGGTTCCATGTTTAGAAGATACACATCTATCTAGACTTGTTCTCCCCAAAATATGTTCTCCAACTTGGTAGTGGAAAGCATGCAAGGAGCCATCTCCATGATAGTCTAATTGTGATATTCTCCAATGTCATTATATTGGGGTGTATAGGGGGAAGTCAAGTGTTGTGTGATGTTGTGGTCTTTCAGGAATTCCAAGAATTTATTTGACATGAATTCCCCCCTTGATTTTGAGTGGAGAACAAGAAGGGGTTTCCCATTTTGCTGAACAACTTGCTGATAGAAGGCCTTAAAATTGGCAAATGCTTCACTCTTATTCCAAATAAATAACACCCATGTCTTGCGAGAACAGTCATTTATCAACAAATGGAACCCTGAAAGGAAATAGGAAAATCTCCATCCTTATCAGTATGTATGACCTCGAGATGGGCCTTGGCATGGAAATAACTCAAGCTCAAATAGATCTCGATGTTTTTTTTCCCACCAAACATCCAAAAACAATAGTCATTGGAGTGGGAGAGTGGAGGAATCCCTTGAACCATCTCCTTTGAACTGGGCAGATAGGGGGAGCTGGAAAAAGGTGCCCATATTGATAATTCTAGAGTGTAGTAGACTCCACTGAGAGGCAGATAGAGAAATTGCAGAGTATGAAATTGCATCTCGTGCAGACAAATGAACCTTCAAAAAACCTCTACGTGAAATCAAACATGATTTGATGCCTTTTTGGACCATAAACTCCACCTTGAGATTGTGATTCAAGAGCTAAGAGACAAACAAAATATTAATGGTCAAGTCAGGGACATAAAGCACCTTTATGAGAGTACAACATCTCACCCTGAGAGGAATGGTTACAGTGTCGATTCTATATTCATTGAAAAGTTGCAAAAGCCATGGACATGGGGTAAGAATATCTAAAGAAACCCAAAAGGATTTTAACAAGCTAGTCAGTGGACCATCAAATAAGAGATAAATAAGGATTCATCACTTTGTATACATCAATATTGAAAGAAACAAGAAAATCTAGCATATTTAGTAATCATCTACTCTTGAAAGCTTTAAATAAATGAACCTAGTAAGGATCTAAGCAATCAGCCTGTGATTATGAGAATGGGATCTCACCATTAATGGCTTCAAGGCTAATGGTTCTTCCCATTTACTCAATGCTTGTGTCTGTAGTGCAATGGAAAAGCATTAAATCAATAAAACAAATGCAATAATCTCTTAATCCTAGCAATAATACTATAGTTTATGTTAGGAAGAAGGAGAGTTCTTAGAAATGAAAGGGGGAGTGGGCTATTTATAGTTTTCCATTTGAGAAAGTGGAGGAATTTTGGTGCATGTGAGACTAAAGGATAAGGCAAAAAGTTAATTAGGGAGTCAAAGTAATATTTGACTAGGTTTAGAAGAGTTTAATCATGGTTAGGGTTAGTTAAACTAGGTTAGACTAGTTAATCATGTTTAGAGAGGAATTAGAGTTTTGAGTGGGTTTTGATAGGTCTAATCAATCCAATGAAATGGATTTATAGTCTAGGAAGCTAATAGAAGCAGTATAGAAGGGGAATGAGAAGATGGTTTAGTCAATAAGAGGCTATATTAACTTTCTTAATTGATTTACAAGAGGAATATGGCCAAAAAAGTGTTGTAAGAGGGGGAGTTAGATAGGTTTAAACTGACGGAATGTCATCAATTTTCAAGAAGGAGAATAGTTAGTGCAATATTAGGAATAATAATTCTTTGATCAAACTACGAGTGTCTACATTTACCCCTCTTTGGGGTGAGGTAAGCTACGTCACTTCAAAGAAAGGAGACAAACATATGCAAATGAAAAAAAATTGATGGGGTAGAAGAAAAATTAGTAGGATGAAGGATGCCCCCCTCGAATGTTGATGGGGTGATGGAAGAAAACTCGATTGACGATCGAAAAGAAAACAAAATAAAAGACGAGATAGTAAAAATAAAATGGGATATTGAGCTATCCACAAACCAATGCCAATAATTTTTAATCATCATTTTTCTTAGAATCCTCATCATCGGTCCTTATTAAAATGCAAGCATACGATGGAAGCGTAAAATAACATGAAAAGACAAGATACAAACAATTTTCCATTGCTCAAATAAAAACTCCATGTAACATATAAACATTTCATGCAATACGAGAAGTAAACAAACTCATCTAACAAGAAAATAAGTACAATCACACACACACTCAAACCAACAACGTTCAAGATAGTTGCACAAATATTTTGTTATCGATGTGTAGTCCCAAATGTTTTGATAAAAAAAAAGGTTTTAAAATGATGCCCCAAGAAATTCGTATATGCAAGGGAAAGGATGGAGGACACTTGGGTCCAATGGAAAAACAATGTGCATGATGAAAACAGTATCAGGCAACTGATAGTGCCCCAGAGTACAGATGAAGTAAGCAGCGTAGATTTTGTAAATGATTGTAGATTTAGGTGATCTGTGAGTCGTCATTTCAAAACATGTGAAAACGTTAGCAAGATACGAAATTGAGTGCCATATGAGAGACACAAATTTCAGCTGGAAACGAGCTTTTTACCAATTTTAGTCCATTTTTGAAGTTTTTTTACGATTTTTTTGGATTTTTACAATGATTTTATAATTTTTAAATTTTTGATCAGTCATAGGAATTTAGGAAAATGGAAGATCACCTAAAATCACATGAAAATTCCCCAAGACAAAGAGAACAGGTGTCAGGTGGCAATAAAAACGCCCCAACGAGAAGAAAAAACAAGCCAACAATAATTATTTAAAAATAATCATGACGCTAGATAAAAAATAGAAGATAAGAAGCACCTGGAAATATTTAAAAATTCCCTAGGGTGAAGAGATAAGTGTTAGGTGGCAAATAGTGCTCGAGGGTGATTTAGATGATATCAAATGTTTTTTACCTGAGATATTTTTGTAGATACTAGCACTTGGGATGATACTAGATGATATTGGTGTGGGGGGGGATAGATTTGTGATCATGTGCAACCCCTCTTGCCCCCATTGATGATATAATATGTGATGACTAGCTTAGTATACATGCATAATGTAAAACTTATCATTTTTGTACATATGATGTAGCAGATGATGTTGTATGTGATGAATGATAGATAGTAGATATGATTATAACATATGTGTAGTAAACAAACACACAAGAACAAGTTAACAAAACTAAAAAAATATACAACCAAAACTATACAAACCGACAACTAAAAGCAATTTAACCATTACCTTATTTTTGTGGGATAGTATTGATATACTTTCTAATGTTTTTGGTTTATCTTGAAAGATAAGTTTTCTAGGATATTGTTTACATTGTTTTCGAGGTTTCCCTAAGACAATGTTATAATGTTTTTGTAGATTCTTCCCTAGAAGGGGGATTTTCTAAATGTTTAGATTTTTGTGTATCCTTTTTTATTTGAATGTTTTTGTATTTTTCTAAGGTCATGTTCTGAAAGAAATTTACAAGGACAAAGAAGCACGGATTCCCCCCAGCGTGATGGGGGAATATACAAAGGGCATAATTTCATGCACATATGTACGGGAAAGTGAAAAGTGAAGGTGCTCCTAATGTTAGATGGTAATATACAAAGGCACATCCTTTATGCAGATATAAGAGTAAATAAGCAAGATCACGACTCAGTGAAGATGGATTCAGTAGGGTTCCTAGACCTAGCAAAGGAAGCTATTTCTAGAAAGCGGTGAGGGTTACCCGTCATGATGCAAGAGTAATTTTTTGACTAATAAATCTTCCTTGAGCACTGGAAACTGGTTTTCACCTAAATACCTACCCACTGTGCCACAATTGTGTGGTTTTCACACATGGACGATCTGATTTTTCTTTAATGTTTTCTCAAATTTTTTCCATGTTTTGTTTGTTTTTTCCTTTGTTTTTATACTTTTTAGTTATTTTCTTATATTCACACCATACTTAAGCATAAAACCGCTTGATATGCATGGTGTTCATAGGTTCTGGAAGTTCTTCACCATATGAATATTCCATTTTATAAGCTCCAGACCCATATTTAGCAACCACCACATAAGGCCCTAGCCATTTGGCCCTCAAACTTACCTTTCTTTTTATCTATCTTTGATGGTATTATTATGATTTTTCTTTCAACACTAGATCACGTACACCAAATTCATGATAAATGTTCCATTTGTTATATCCTCTTGATACTTTTTTCTGGTAAACCTTGAGGTGATTAAGCGCT
Organism: Taxus chinensis; assembly: GCA_019776745.2. Lineage (NCBI taxonomy): Eukaryota > Viridiplantae > Streptophyta > Pinopsida > Cupressales > Taxaceae > Taxus > Taxus chinensis. The sequence continues at coordinate 772,097,423 of CM034149.1, forward strand.
CTTATCTACTTTTCATCCAACAACTCTAGCTCTGCTAGCCGAGCTACTCTATAGTCTTCATATTTGTCAAGATAATCTTGAAGATATATTCTCAATGAGGGAAGCTCCACTTCCAAGGGTATGATGGCTTCATTTCCATAAACTAGGGAATATGGGGTCGCACCAGTAGGAGTGTGGATGAAGGTTTGATAGGCCCAGAGGGTGGGATGTATCTGTAAGTTCCAATTATGGCCAGTCTTACTTACCATTTTCTCCATGATTCGTACAAGGGTTTTATTGGTAGCCTCCGGCTTATCCATTACCTTGGGGGTAATAAGGGGTAGACCCACTTGAGTTGAATATGGAAGCGTTAACACAATTTCTTAACCATTTTTGTTCTTGAAGGATTTACCATTATCAGTTACAATGGTGGAAGGGATACCATAAACGGCGAATGAGATGATTCATGATGAATTTGGAAATTTTTTGCACCAGTGACATATGTAAGAGGCACAACCTCTACTCTGTTTAGTAAAATACTCGGTGGCAGTGATAATTTGGGTGTGGCCATCTGAAGAATAAGGATGGAGCTTCCCTATGAGATCTAGGCCCCATTTAGAAAATGGCCAAGGTGTTGTGATAGGCTACAAATCCTATGCCAGTGCATGTATCAAGTTCCCATACTTTTGGCATAGCTCACATTTCTTGATGAAATTACAACAATATGATTCCATGGTGGGCCAATAATAACCTACCCTTAAGATCTTCTTAGCCAAAACCATACCACTAGTGTATGCTCCACAAATACCACTTTGTACTTCCTGAATAGCATGGATGGAATCAGTAACATCCAAACATTGAAGCCGGTTTCCTGTCGTAGCCACGATGATAAAGGGTGTTTCCTAGGAGGGTATAATGGTCTATACAAAGGATAAGGGCTTTCTTATCAGAATGGGTAATGTCTTGGGAAAATTGTCATCTTGTAGGTATCTAAATATAGGGTCATTCCAAGGGGAGGATGGACCAACAATTTCACATGCCAAACAAGATTTTGGCATATCATATGCGGGTATTTGTAAATGCTCTACAAAAAAAGGAATTTTTCTCTCCTAAGGTGGAATGCATAAGAGAGAATCCAATTATAGCCATAGCATATGTTGATCTATTATGTGACCTCAGTTTTTTCTCAAAGACAATCTGTGTAAACTAACCAATTTTTTATCGAATTAGCTTCTCATATTTAACCTTGTACTCAATCATTAACTTGCTTAATAATGAGGCTAGAGTCCCTAATGACTCGTAGCTTTTTGATATTCCAAGTGATAGCCAAATTTAGGCCAAAAATGAGTGCCTCATACTCTGCAATGTTATTAGCGCAAGGGAATACCAAATGGAATACTCTCAGAATAACCTCACATGTGGGAGTGATGAGCACCACTCCTACTCCTAATCCATGGAAGGTGAATGAGCCATCAGAATGGACTTGCCACTCTATAGACTCTTCAACATACATCATGGATGCATTTGGAAGATCTAGACACAAAGGTTTCCATCCTTTGGCAAAGGAGCTTCTGCCACCTGATCAGCCAATACCTGTCCCTTCAAGGATTTCTTATTCACAAACTCAATATCAAATTCGCTTAGGATAATGCTCCAACTATCCATTCATCTTGTAAGTGTGGGTTTGGATAAAAGGTATTTGAGAGGGTCAACTTTGGATATTAGCTTGGTTTTGTTGTTAAGGAGATAATGGCAAAGCTTCTAAAAGGTGAAGACAACTGCTAAGCAAGCCTTTTCAATCTGCGGGTAATTCAACTTGTAGGAAATCAAGGTGCAAATAAGATAAGAAACTTCCCTTTCTCTATGGTCTAGATCATATTGGGAAATATGTGCACCAATTTAGCAAATTGGGTAGCCAATATGTACAAGAGAAGAGGTTTTATGGGGTAGTACAGGTGGGTTGACAAGGTATTGTGTAAGTAGTGCAAATGCCTTTTGATAGTCTAGTCCCCAATTGAATGAAAAATATTTTTTCCGTGGATGTGTAAATGGATGGCATTTATCCACAAGTTGTGAAATAAAGTGAAGTTTACTTTTAAATCCCAAATACGTTGGAAAATATGTCTTAGGAGTTCAGGGTGCTCTCCTCTACTTTTGTATTTTGCTAAAATATCATCAATGTAATCCTCCATTATTTCATTCATCATGTCATGGAAGATGACAATCATTGCACAGTGATAGGTAGCCCCCGAAATTATTGAGTCCGAAAGGCATGAATTTGTAGCAAAATGTTCCCCAACGGGTGATGAAATTTTTTTTATGTTGGTCTTCTTCTATAATATTAATTTGGTTATAACCTGAAAAACCATCCATTAAGGACAACATTTCATACCCAGCATTGCAATCAACGATCATATCAATGTTAGGCAAGGGGAAGTCATATTTGGGACATGCCTTATTGATTTCACAGAAATCGGTGCAAATCCTTATGCCAACGGGTTTCTTCTAAACCGGGAATATGTTAGATATCCAATCTGAATAGTCAGTGAGCTTAATGAAATCAGCAACTAATAATTTTTCCAGTTCCTCTTTGACAAGGAGTGCAATTTTAGGGTGCATATTTCTCAACTTTTGTTTGATGGGTTTGGCATCTGGGTGCACAACAAGGTTGTGCATGACCAATTCTGGGTCTAAACCAGGCATATTGGCATATGACCATGCAAATATATCTCCATATTCTTTTAACAGCTCTACAAAAACCTTTTGTTCTTGAGTTGAGAGTGAAGCTCCAAACTTTATCATTTTAAGTTGCTCTTCTGAGCTAATGTTAACACTGATGATTTATTCCACAAACATCTTAGAGGTATCTTCCATCTGTGTAGGATCAGGGGGAAGATTAAGGTCAACCTTCTTAGGTAGCTCATCATCATCCTTGAATGGATAGATCATTTTTTCCATAGGTTCTTCATTATGTTTTTCTATAAGTGCTTCAAAAAAATTATCTTTATGAGACTTTCGTTTATTCTTTGCACAAGGTTTCTCTGAAGTATTATTACTCTTGTTTCCGAGTTTCTTACTCAAGTGTCCACACATATCTTCTTCTTCTCCAAAGTATGCATAAGGACCCATGAATTCACAAAGCCTTTCTTGTGATCCCCAGTTGGAATAAAATCTCTGAGACCCATGAATTCCGCAAATGGGTGCATGAAGTTATTGTATTTATTAGTTTATGGGTTCCAGAAAATGAAATAGGCCACATAGAAACTTAAGGGAGAGGGTAAGGGAAGGTCCATTTGTTTCACTAACGTCATCAGAGTGGATGGTGGGACTTGAGATAGGGTCAAAGTCCAGCACGAAAGTCCAAATAGAACACACCAGTTGGGATGAGTGTGTTTCTTGTACCTCCAATTATAATCAGTTGGCTTAGACAACCAAAATAATGGATCAAGGGGGGGTAGAGTGGATTGGATGGGTAATGAAGGAAGTATTACAACACATATGTGGTTGTTATATGAAGCATGGAAGAATTGGTAGGATACTTTATGTATCCTTCTTGTCATATCAGCAATAAGTAAAATCCTTGGTAGTGTTTTTAAAACAAGAAATATCCTTTTACCCTAACTCTCAATCTCTCTGTTTGGATCAAAATTGTAGGAAGAATAATCTATTGAATGCAATATTCTCTGGAATTCAAAATTCTAGGGGGCTACAATTGATCACATGATTTTTTCTTATGGTAAATATTTTAATTCCTTTCCATCTCAACTCTAATCAAAATGTGATCAAGATTCAAGATTAGTTCAAAAGGGGGTAAAATTGAGTGGAGTTGAGGAAGCGAGAGGTAAAATGATGTAACCAAAAGAAAAACATATGCATGTATTGAAAGCTAATTCTAAACATTACCCTCATGCAAGAAAGGGGGGGGAAATATGTAGCAAGGATAGAATTATCGGAGTCTACAAAAGGTGGTTATGTAACCAGCATGGTGGTTAATGAAACTACTACAAGGACTGATGAGACCATTGTGGTGGTGAAGGAGACCACCATTGAGGTGGATGAAAATGATATAGTGATTACTTAGACCCCTGAGGAATGGGTGTGAACTACCATAATGGTTTGGTCATGTGTATGAAAAATGTAACAAAAGGGCGAAAAGAAGGTCAAATCCTTATTCCTATTAGTTGGGATATGATATAAATATTTTTATTGGACAAGATAAGAAAAATTGAGCAAGTTTATGTGTGGGGATTTGATCTAATATTTTTGAATCATTTTTTATGCATTCTGTCTAAGTTCCTTCTGTTTGGTGAAGATACTATGTCTAACCCTGGACACGTAGAGGGCCATTGCTCGTTTGAGGACTTGCCTTTTGGTTTTACCTTTGGAGTTGTGCCAATGAAGCACGTGGAGGCTTCTGCTGACTTTTTTATACGTAGTCGATTCAACGATCAGCTCTGCCTTTTCGGACTCTGACCACGTGGAGGGCCTACACTTGTTTGGAGCATACCATTTTATTTTACCTTTAGAGTTACGTCAATGAGGCACGTGGAGGCTTTCGCTGGCTCTGTTGCTTTTCTTAGACTTTTCAACGGCCGGTGAAAATTTCTCGAGCTCTAACTGTTATCCAAAATTCACCCTCAAGGTAATTTTGATAACATGCATCAAATTCTTTTGTCCCAAGCAATTATATTGAGTCCAGGAAAAAATTCATATTTCTAGGGTCCCCTCATATTTTTTCTAACTCCCCTGTCGAAGTAGAAGAAAGCAAGTTCTAAGAAAATGAAAAAATTTGCAAAAACAAGCTCGGGCCAGGAAAAATCACGAAAAATGGCTAAGTCCTAGTCCTCGCAGCATTTGGGACAGTTGGGACAAAAAGGCGCGGATCGGCCGGACTCTGACCACGTGGAGGGCCCTACTGCTGAGAGGGTCGCCTTTGGGACAAGTGGGACAAAAAGACGCGAACCGGCCGAACCGGGTGAAATGAGTCAAGGCAGCCCGGAACAGTCTGGGATGCGTGGGCCAAAAGTACACGAACCGGCCGAACCGGCTGAAATGAGAACTTTTGTCCCGGAACAGTTGGGACAAAAGGGCGCGAACCGGCCGAACCGGGTGAATTTGTCCCAGACGGTCCGAAACCAAATGGGACATATGAGCTGCGAGTACGTGAACCGGCCGGTTCGGCTGAAATGGGAAATTTCAGCACCGAAACCAAATGGGACAAAGGGACGCGTGGGACGCGAAAAGCCGAAATGGCCGAAGGCAAGGAAGAAAAGTCAACGTTTGGTCCGGAAACTTCAAACGGCCATAACTTTTGACTCCGAGCTCCGATTTTCATAAAATTAGAATTTCTGGAATGAGCACAACGTCCTCTACATATTCGGCTCCAGTCAATCAATGCGCATTCCCGTCAAATGACAGAAAACGCTTGCCAGACCCAAAATTGCTGCCCACACTCAGAAGGCCATAACTTTTGCATTTCTCAACAAAATTACACAAAATTGGTACCGTTGGAATCATGGTTCCGATCCCAATGCACAGAAATCAAGAAATTCCATTTTTGATCAGAAATTGATTGATATTTTTAAGGAAACGTGGCCGGGTTCAGAACAGTGTTTTATTTGGTAGCTGGGAGTGCAATTAAGAGGCATGGTCATCATTCTTTCTCTGCTGCAGCACATGGGACAGTATGGGGAGCCTTTTGCAAGTAATGGAAAACCTTTTCACTCAATTTAATGCCTCTTATAGGTGGTTGAAGGACAGATTTCGGGATTTCCATTTTCCCTTCTCTTTTCCTTCTCATTTTTCTATAAATTGGAGAGCTGGGCTCATTGTAAAGGGGAGAGTTTTTGGGTAACAAAGCTCTGTCAAAATTACTTTGTGAAGCCTGTGTGTTGCAGGCCCTTGTAGTGGACTCCTTGCATGGTGATCCAGGCCCTTATCTTGTAATAGATTGAACTGTGCATATCATGAAGCAATAAAATACCAGTTTGTGGATATATCTTCCCCTGCTGTGCTTTCTTGCATTCTTCTTGCCCCTTTGATCCTTTTATGAGAATATTGTGTCTATCTATTATGTTCTTGCAGGAATTCATTATCATTGTGTGTGCTTGAAATATTACTGTGAATGCATTTTGCTAGATTATGGAGAACTGTCATCACCTCTTCTAGTGTGCACTTTGCCTCTGTATTTCACACATTTGGAGACTACTCTCCCATCCTCCTTTTTTGGTGTATCACTGCTTTAGTGTAGGATTTCATTTTATGTATTCTCTTTCCCTGGTCCCTTGGAAATTTAGATTAGAACAGTTAGCTTATCCTGCATTAGAGTAGATTGTGGCAGGTAGTTTAGGAGCAAGAACCAGCTTTCTCTGGAGGTCTATCTCAAGTAGCAAGTCCCACAACTTGGAGATAGTACCCATGTTATCCAATCACACTGTGAGTTCAAATACATGCACAGGGGTGCCCACAATTTGAGTTTTGGGATCGAATGTGATCTCGCACGACTGAACCAACCTCTCCATTTCCTCCTATGTAACCCACAATTTGAGTTTTGGGATCAAATGTGAGCTTGCACGACAGCACCAACCCTCTCAATTTTAACTTGTCAAGGTCGTGTTTGATCAATTTTTATTGAGGGGAAAAATTGGATAACAATTTGGTGACTCGTGGGATCACCTGCCTGCTAGGTGAAAAGATCAGTTGCCTTGAAGTATCCATTGGGCACGGAGTCATGAATGATAGCTTGGTACTGATCTTGTTCCTGAAACCTTGAGCCCGACTGCTTGCAACTTGTTGGCCCTTAACCTACTCCGCTACTGCCACACTCTCAATTTTCATAAGAAAATCTTAGAAGGTGAGATTTCTGAGAGTAGAAAATTTTCTTGACCTGGAGCATTCACCTGCTTCTAGAAATGGACTGCTACAACATTCACTTGGAGGCACACTGAATGCTACATAGTGATATAACCTTGGAGCAACAAAACCTATGCCAAAGCACTTAGGGAAATCAAAACCTACACTACAACAAGACAATGTGCACATGCACTTAGAGGAATTAAAATCCTAGGTTAATATTTACAAGGGTGAAACCTTTCCTTTCAGTAGCAATGTTTAAGATAGATTCCGTTAACCAGAATTGGAAGCTCCTCTCCATCCAATGTAGACAATTGGAAGGAATTTCTACTTTTACATCCTTGACCATGTAGGGGCCACTCCAAATAGCATCAAATTTAGAATGTCTTCCTGGCTTTGCCCGATCTGCATCCCACTTCAGAACTAGGTCCCCTTCCTGAAAGGTCCTTGCTCTTGCTTTCTTATCAAACCATCTTTTGACTAAGGCTTGATCTTTATCTATCATTTGAACTAAATGTTCTCTGATTTCTTCCAATTCCATCAGCTCTCTGCATACCTAGCCTCCATTGGTTCAAACTCAGATAATTCCAACTGCTTCATGAATTCCAATGTAGGAAGCTCTAATGATATAGGCAACACTGCCTCTTTCCCATAGACCATAACTTGTAGGGAGAATTACCTGTTGACCTCTTTGGTGTGATCCTGTCAGCCCATAATGCTGATTTTAGCTTTGTATGCCATGTCCTTTGATTTTCATCTAGAGTCCTTCTGATGATTCTTAGCAAATTCTTGTTTCTGGACTCTGCCTGCCCATTACCTTGTGGGTAATAATTTGAAGAGGTGCTCAAGTAGATCCCATTCTTGACAGCCCATTCTGTGATCTTGGAACCTAGGAATTCCAATGCATTGTCTGATATGATAGTGGCTGGTACTCTAAACCTAGTCACTATCCCTTCATAAAAGTCTAGTATGCTAGACTTGTTTGCTTCTTTGAGTGCTACCACCTCGGTCCACTTGGTGAAATAGTCTGTTGCTGTGAGAATCCACTTGTGGCCTTGGCTTGAGTTTGGATTGATGACCCCAATGAAGTCCAATCCCCATTGCATGAATGGCTGGTCAACTGAAATTGGGTGCAATGGGAGTGCTGCTAATCTTTCCTTTCCTGTGAAGAATGCACATTTCTTACATTTTTTGATCCATGTGTAGCAGTCACTGAACACCATGGGCCAATAATATCCCACCTTCATTATCTTGAGAGCTATTACCCATGGGGAAAAATGACCTCTGGGCTTCTCCATCATGAAACTCCTGTAACACCTTCTCAATTTGACCTGTTCTGATGCATCTTAGTAGAACACCATTGATGTCCCTTTTGAACAAAACACCATCAACAAGCACATATGGAATGGCTTGTAATCTAAAGTATCTCCTCTTTGCTTTGCTCATTTCTGGAGGGCATAGGCCTATTTGTAGGAAGTGTATCATATTTTGAGTCCAACAAGGGATAGGAACATTATCATTTGCTCATTCTTGACCATCTTGTAGTACCAAAACAACCCCATTTTCATTACTCTACTTCAGCTTGTTGACTTGACGCTAGTTGTTCACATAACCCCTTTCCACAGACCAACTTAGTGACTTTAATCTCAATGTCATATTCCATGACATGAGTGATCCATCCTACATGTTTCTCATTTAGATATTTGTTCAAAAGGAAGTCCTTGACTCCCGCATGAGAGACCAACAACTGAATTTTGTTGTTTGAGACAAGGTGCTTGAACTTATTCAAGCTCCTGATCACTGCAAGGACATGCTTTTCAATGAAGGAGTATCTCACTTCATAGTCCTCCAAACATTGACTAAAGAAGGCAACCAGTTGTTTAGATCCCTCTTTGTTTTGTTGCACTAGGATTGCAGAAATTGTGTCCCCACCACCAAAGGCATAAAGCATGAAGTCCTTGGAGAAGTCTGGATTGACGAGAGTTGGAGCTTGGGATATAGCCTCTTTGATGGCTTCAAAACTTCTCTTTTCCCTCAGTTTTCCACCTAAATGCCATGCTCTTCTTCAACATCAGTGTTATTGGCTTCACAAGAGTGGAAAAATTTGGCACAAACCTGTGAACAAAATTGATCCTTCCTAGAAAGCTCTGAAGAGCCTTCTTATGGCTTGGCAAGGGTAATGCTCGAATTGCTTCAAATCTTTCTGGGTTGATCATCAATCCTTCCTTTGACACAATATGGCCTAGGAGCTTGCCTTCGTGAGCCAGGAATATGCATTTTTTGGGATTTAATGATACCCCAAATTTCCTACATCTTTGAAATACCTGTCTCAGATGAAAGAGGTGATCCGCTACATTTTTGGAGAACACGGTGATATCGTCAAGATATATTAGCACTATTTTTTGATCAACCCCTTGAATGCCATGTCCATCACCCTTTGAAAAGTGGCTCCGGCATTAGACAATCCGAATGGCATCTTCCTGTAGGCATAGGTGCCCCACTTAGTGGTGAAAGCCATTTTGAACTGGTCGTCTTCTTTTACCATTATCTGATTATACCCTGAGTAGCCATCGAGGAGGGAAAATATTTCTGAGCTAGATACCACTTGTAAGATTTGTTCCATTGAAGGAAGTGGGTAATGGTCCTTGAGAGATGCTCTGTTCAAGTCTCGAAAGTCCACGCACAACCTGATTTCTCCATTCTTCTTCCTGACTGGTACCAAGTTTGCAACCCAGCTTGAATGTTTGATTGGAAATATAATGCTTTCCTCTATTAGCTTGTTCAGCTCTTTCTTCATAAGAGGCTCAATGTGTGGGTTGACTGGTCTTTGCTTCTACCTGATGGGCTCAACATCTGGATCCAGCTCTATTGTATGTTGTGCCAAATTTGGATTGAATCCTCGCAGGTCCTCATAGCTCCAAGCGAAGACATCTGGAAACTCTTGGAAAAGTTGTGCAAACTCATATCTCTCTTGTTCAGTGGCCACCTTACCAATTTGGAGTGTCTTTCCTTCCCCAACAAAAATAGGTTCTGAATCATCTCCCTTGACCTTAATGTTTGCTTTCTCTTTACGAAACTGGTCATTAGGATTGAATATTGACTCCAGTGTCACTAAACCTCTGGGAAGCTTGTTGGTCCTAGCAACTGCACTACTTGATCCCCGTACTGCTGCTCCAATTTATCTTGATTCCTAGCTGAGAATTCAGCCTCTTCTTGCAAGAAATTGACGATCTGTTGATCGTTCTCAAACACCTTACCAGCTTGTGTTATTGTCTGGAACTACTGGCCTTACAATCACATGGATATGTGGTTGTGTTTTGTCTCTTTTGATACTGTCAACCACATCAAATGTTGCTCCAACTACTGCAAGCCTATCTACAGCTTCATTCTTCTTCCTGGGTATGGACACAATGTTGAAAGCTTCAAAGTCTTCAATTAGGTCCCATACCCTATTTTTGTAGCTCTTGAGTAGGTCATTCTTTGCAGCATGTTTCCCCCTGACTTGATTGACGATTAGCTCGCTATCACCAAATACTCACAAATTCTTTATGCCTCTTTTCCTGGCCCAATGAATCCCATGAATCAAGGCCTCATATTCAGCTGTGTTGTTTGAACAGGAAAACTAGAAATGAAATGCTGAATAATACTTGGTGTTTTGTGGTGAAACTAACAATGCACCTCCTCCAACACCTTGTTTTCTTCTTGAACCATCAAAATATAGTTTTCCATACTTCATTTTCATCTTATTTTCTGGCTTGGTGATGTTAGGAATGGGTGAATTTTCTTCGTGTACACAATATACACCCAATTCAGATTCTTCAATTTCCTTATATGGGTCGAATGCATGCCCTTTGTTTTCCCATTCATCCAGAGTCAAATCTGGGATACCCTCAACCTTAGTACCTGTTTCTAAATCATTTGAACACTCTTCTTGGTCAAAGGCTGAGCAATTTGCATTGATAGGACTTGGCACATGAGGCTCAATGTGAAAGTTTGCAATTGGTTCTGACCTGATGGTTAGCCTTAGCTCCATACCTTGTCCTGAAAAGCATGTGTGACCAATCTGCTGATAGATATCCACCAATTTTGGTAGTGAAGTCTCTTGAACAAACACAGTGCAAAGAGTGGTGGGAGGTCAATTACAGACACATCTTGCAAGACTGTGACATTTGGACAGGCATGTAGTGTTAGGCTTAAACCCTTGATGACCCCAACCATTCCTACTATTGTCCCATCTAGTTGCACTACTCCTTTTAGCACTGGCTCATACTTTAGACCCAATTGATCTACTATTTGTTTTGGCATTACTGAGCTACTTGCACCCGAATTGATCATGCAGTTATGTACCAAGTGGTTCCTGACAATTAATGACACATAGAATGGTGGAGGCTTCAAATTTTTTCTTGGTTGACCACCACCCTGTTGCACTGCATTAGTGAGAACTTTCTCCTGACCTTGGTTTGATCCATTTGAGGTAGACCAATTGGCCATTGCAGCTTGCAACAAATCTCATTGTCCTGGGATTTCCAGTGACTCCCACATGGAAATGTTCACATGTGTTTTCTTCATCTGATCAATAATGTTGAAGGGGGATGAATTATCCTTTTGTTTCCCCTTACTTGGCACAACCTTCTTGGGAGCTTGAACAGGCACATGTGCTACTGCAGAGGGTGTCTTGGGCTGATTTTGCATGTTTGGGGCTGAATTTGGTCTACTAACTCCTTGTTGTGTAGGAGTGGGCTGAGAAACAACTGGATTAGATGGTTGTCCCTCCTCAATGTTTCTCTTCTTTGACTGTGTGTTGGCAGCTACACCCTGAAAAGGAGGTTGATTAACTCCACAGAAGTCTTCTGTGTGCCAATTGACCAACGTGGTTTCCATTGGAGGTGCCTCTTGCTAAGTTTCATGTTGTTGATTTCCCTCTTGACTTGGTTCTTGGGATACACCAATGGTCTGTACCATCAAGGCCTGGTTCAGTGCACCATTGAAACACATTGATTGATTGTGAGGTAGATTGCAGGGGTAACACCAGTCGTACTCCTGTGCCATGTTGTTTTGTGTTGGAACCAAGGCCCTTGATGTTGAAGTTGTGTTTGGATCATATGGTCAGAATGGCCTGGCAGCTTGAGGTTGTCCTTGGTTCTGGTTTTGATTTACAGCCTGATTTGGTGGTCTATTTTATTGATATGGGGGTCTGGCTTGATACTGATTTTGAGGCTGATATGGCCTAGAACTTTGAGCTTGTTGTCTCTTGATAGTCACTAGCTCATTTCCTAGGTTCTACAGTTGTTTCATAACCTCTTGTAGCTCTTTTGAAGTGCTTGAAGAAGTAGAAGCCTCACTATTGCTTTGATTCCTAGGGGCTGGAATGGGATTCAATTCTGGTGTTTGACTAGTTGTAGGAGCTCCTAGTTCTGGATATAGAGGCATAGGTGGCCTAGGTGCGAGTTTACCAGCTTGGATCAAGAAATTTTCAGCTCTAATAGCAATGTTATAGGATGCGGGTAAGGTTATACCTCCCATGGATTGAATCATCATAGAAATATCAGAATTTAAAGCTTTAAGGAAGTATAGAAAAGCACCTTCAGCTGTTGGTCTCACGGCCAACGGAATCCTATCCCATGTCGCTGGAATCTGAAGTTGAAGTCAGTTCAACTATTCGTTAGGATCCCTCTTGATTGTTGTCAGTTGTTCCAATAAAGACATGTTATCTCCCTTTTCTCCAAATTGATTGTGGAGAGTTGTGCATAAATGGTCCCAATTCTGGATGGATCCCTGGTTAGACTTCTGAACCATTGCAAAGCTTTACCTTTAAAGGAGGATGCCAACAACTTGACAACAATGTCCATTTCAGCAATTTCATGGATTGCACAGACATTTGCAATGTCTTGGATATGATCAATTGGAGTTGTTTGGTTCTCTCCAGTAAAATATGGAATGTTCTTCAATGCTGCAACTGGAACTGGATTTTTTGCATTGAGAGCCAGTGGGCTGCTGCCAGTGAAGTTGACATAGGGGTTGGGTTGTGCCATCCTGATTGGTCGAAGAACTCTAGTTGATTGAATGAAAGGCCTACCAGGTGGAGGTGTTGACAATGTCCTACTTGGTGGAGATGGAGACCTTTGAGCTCTTCTTCCCCTTCTTGCTCTATCTGGGGATAAATGTAGATAGACAAATAGCCCCTCTTCTCTAGTTCTTGACCTTGTTTGTATTCTTCTCATGAACTTGATAAACTTGGGCTGCTGAAACCACTGGATTTGAGTGATGGAGTCACCAGATGTGTTGCTCCAAAGCCTCCAAAGGCTGGAATTTTACCAAGACACACACCAATCTTGATAACACTAAAATATTGACCTCTGGTCCCACCGGGCATGCCAAAACTGTTGATGTGTACGTGTAGCTTAATATTTGTTGTTTGATAATGAGGCACCTCGGAAAGATGAGAAAAATCTAATCCCAGAACCGGGCATTATAGACATACCACAACACCCAGAGTAAATATCTAAAACTATTGATGCGTAAATTTGTTGTTTGATTGAGAAAAATATAACTCAAAGTCCCATCCGGGCATGCCAAAAGTCTGAAATTGCATCAACGGTAGATGTTTGATTGAGACCATGGAATGTAACCTCTTGAGTCCCACCGAGCGTGCCAAAACTATTGATGCATAATCACAGCACCCCTAAATGTCTGCAACTTGATGGGTTGAGACTCTTAGTGTGATTGCATAACATGGAGCTTCTCCCAAAGTGTGGGACTTTATGAATCTATGAGAGCTCTCCAGATGAAGGTTGGTTCCTATTCCTCTGTTCAGGTGCACACATTCATATTGTAGAGGATCTACTCTAAAACCTACTCTAACTTGCCAAGGAGACAAGGTTAAGGAGATGCAAGAAATAAAACCTAAACTAACAAGGGTGATGCACCAAAGGAATGTTGAACACCTACTTTGCCATTAAACACAAACCATTAAAAATGTAATACAACCATCATGCACAAATAACCAAGATTGCAATGAGAGATCAGGAAGGATACAATGAACATAAGAGAGGGTTGAAATCATCCACAGACTTATACTATTGCTCCAAAAATTTGATACAGTCCATTACAATGGCCAAGAGGCAAGATTGCATTTACAATTTGAATGGGAGGTTTGAGCTCCACAAATCCACTTTTAGAAAGAGAAGAAGGGAGGGTGCAAAGACAAAAATGTCCAACCTTTAGAAAATTTCCCCTCCTTACAATATATAGGAAGAATAAGAGAGAAAGGAGGGAAGAATTCAAAATCCTACTCCAACCACCCAAGAAAATGCATTGAATTCACCTACTCCAACCACCCCAAAAATGCATTAAACTCACCTGCAAAATTGATGGGTTCCATGACACAACCCATGCCTTCATTAATGTTCCTTGTTGGGAAAGAAAGGAAGACCAAACCTCATTATGGTGGTAGGTGAGAAGCCTAACAGCCTCAAAAAATGGGACTGAATTTATCATTTTTCATTAATGGTGGCAGGTGAGTAGCAGACATTGAGAGATTTCCAAAAATTCCTCTCTTGCTCAAATTGAGCTTCCAGTCGAAAGTTATGGTTCATCTGAAACACTTTGGGTTTGGAGTTTATCTATCCATGTAAGATCCACGTGGAAGCCCCACGCATTCTTAAGATTTCACCTCCCTCCTTTCACTCTTGAAGTTGCATGATTGGACACTTGGCATCGTCTGCGAGCCTGCATTACTTTCTTTGTGTTTTGGCTAAGTCCCTCCTATTTGGGAGAAACTATGTTGGACCCTAGACACGTGGAGGGCCAGCACTTGTTTGGGACCTGCCTTTTGGGTTTACCTTTGAAGGTGTTGAATGATTGACACATGGAGGCTTCCGCTGACTCTTTTATACTTAGATTCTTTTCAATGGACATGGGGCTTTACCTTTTCAGGACTCTAACCACGTGGAGGGCTTGCACTCATTTGGGGACCCTACTTTGGATTTTACCTTTGGAGTTACACTCGATGAGGCATGTGGAGGCTTCCACTGACTCTTTTATACTTAGCTTTTCAATGGCCAGTGCAACTTTTCGGGCTCTGACCACGTGGAGGGCCTGTGCTTGTTTGGGGACCCTACTTTGGACTTACCTTTGAAGTTACCATTGAGACACATGGAGGATTTCGCTGACTCTTTTATACTTAGCCGATTAGGCCTCGAGTGAACACTTCCTTTCTCCATTTTTCTCCATGTTGAGCTCTGATCTCCTTTAACATTGTTTGGCCTCATTTTCTGACCTTGCTTCTCCATTGTTGAGCCCACCCGCAACTTGATTTTTGGGATCAAATGTGAGCTCGCATGACTGAACCAACCTCTCCATTTCCTCTGTGCAAGGTCATGTTTGATCAATTTTTATTGTGATTACATGCAATTGACAAAACATACAAATGGTATAACATCAATTGTTCCAAGAATATTTTGTGGCCACAATTTATGAGTGGTTATTTGAGTGGGAGAGAGATGAATTTTCCCAAGATTTAATACCTTTTTTAAAACCCATTACAAAATTGGGGGATTGGTTTTAATAGAATGGTCATACATGCATAAGAGTATATGGGTCAAATGTAGGGCATCTGAATTTCCCCAAATGTGTACCAAATTTGATGATTTCCCTTAAATTTGTAAGGTGGTTAAAAACTCCAAGTTTTTTTTATTATTAGGGGAATTGAAAGAGGCACTAATAAATCCTACTTGTGAAGTTGTGGAATTTGCATTTGACAAAAGAATTTTTTGATTATTCTATTTATAATTTAGATTATGTTTTCAATTTTCCACATTTTGAAAACAGATTATATAATCCTAAAGGGTTCATTTTACATAAAACTTAGAAGAAGGATTCATAGGTTTGAACATCATCCAAAGTTGAAAAATAGATTATTAATAATTCATTAGATATTGATTATCTAATATGATGAAACACCACTATGTTATATTTAAGATAAAGGATGAGAAGAAGATGGAGAAAGATAATGGTTATAAAGGTACATTTGAATATATATATATATATATATATATATATATATATATATTATATATATATATCTAACTACACAACTGATATGAGAATGATTATTAAATAAATTAAAACAAGGATAAATATCCCCTTTAAATTCTAATGAATAATTTGAGAAGAAATATGGATGGGATGATGTCTATTATTTTTGTATTGGTGTGCCTTCAGTTGAAGATATTTTAAAATAATTAGAAGTCTAGTCTCAATCATGGATCATTCAACCAGGGAACCATGAAGTAACACGGTACCATATTGACATAATACATGCACCAAATGTTGAAAGCACCCATGAGAAAACTAAGAAATATTTTATTGATAAATAGGATGAATTTTCAAAATGCCTAGTGAAAATGAGTTAGGTGATGACATGGTTAAATAACATGAATAGTTATTTAGTGAACCTGAATATTTCTTTTCAAGGATATTCCAAATGAATTGAAAAATTTTCTAGGGATGTTAAATAAAATCAATGTTAAGAACAAAAACCAAAACCCAATTTAGACTATGTTGAATTAAAAACAAATCTTGAAGGGGAATCAAGTGGTGCCCCTCTCCTTGTTAAAAAAAAAAAGGTCTCATTTGATGATGAAAATCCTAAGAAAGTAAAATAAATAATCAAGGAATTTGGGTTAATAGTGTGTGTTTGTAATGTGATATTTCTTGAGGTCTAATGTTTTTGCAATATGTTAATCCAAGTGTGTTGATCTTTGTATTATATTTGGAGTTATCTTTTTCTCTGTTAGTGATTTGGGTTTTTTATTTCTCTATTTTTAGTTCTTTGTTTTTTTTCATTTCGATTTTTGATGATGTATGTGTTGTGGGTTGAGTTGTGTTGATGTCAGTGTTGTTATGGTTTTTTTCTATTGTCCTTTCTTGTCTATTTTTGGCGGGGCTAAAGAAAAGAAAGTAGTAAGAGGAAATAATAAAAAGGGTATAAAGGAAGAGGAAAAAGGAATAGATACATCACATAGAACAACATAGAAAAAAAATAGGACATCAAAATAAATATGGAGCAAAACTAACACCTACAAGGAAATAAAACCCTCAACTAGAAGAAGAATAAGATTATGTGACAAATCTCGTTATAGATATGTTTATTTGAATTTGAATTTGATAAATAATATATGTGAAATGTATGATGTAAAATGCAAATCTTAGGATACATTATGTAAAGCCTATAATAAATTTGAAAGTAAATTATGTAAATCCTAAATAAAATCTAAAAAATCATAGGATAAATAATGTAAACCCCTAGTGTAAAATGTGTAAATCCTAGGGTTTCTACAGTATAAGGAATATTATGTAAACCCTGATGTACATTTATTTGTAAAACCTAAGGTAAATCGTGTATTAGTATAAGGGATATTGTGTAAACCATAATGTACATTGTGTAAACCCTACGTAAAATTGTATAAACCCTAGGGAAAACTGTGTAAACCATAGGGAATTTTTTGTAAACCCTAGGGATGCCTTTGGGGTATGTGTGTAATTTTTATAGGGTTCTTTCATGCCTTGTGGAAACATAGTGGTTACTATACATTTAATTAAGTCGGTACCACTTATGAGTCTAGAAGGTAGTGGGAAGGCATGGTGTTCCCTCTGCATATTCTAATATGGATGATATAGTAGACAATTATGATCAAGATGTCAATCCTCTTGTATTTCAAGAAAGAACACCCCATTTTCTCATACACCAAAGAGATAAATGAATGTCCCCACAGAATAAAGAGGGATTTTCATATTGAACATGCAAGGAATTCTATACCAATTTCATCATAAAAATTGTTTGGGGAAATTTTTGATGAAAAAATACAAATATTTTTAATAATAGATTATTTTGGAAATAGATTATTGTGCAAAATTCATTTTTTTTTTTTGCATATATTTAAAATTATATATTCTATTATAGTTTTTATCTATTACCCATTTTACAAGATCAAGATCTATATAAAAAGATCCATCAATGGTGGGGTTTAGCATTATATTTTTATTGTTCTCCTCTTGTCATCTCTTATAGACTCTGATTGTTTATTTGTGTGTTGCTAACATTATAATTCAAAAAATAATTATCTTGGTCATCAGAAATGACACTTGGGCATAAATTTGTATTTCATGCACTTCAAAAATATTTCTTTTTGGTATATTTTTCAAAAGGTTATTTTCTCACTCAATATATTTTATAATTTTGGTTTTGATATTAGAGAGGGTGCAACCTATTCAGAAACACATTTGATACCTTTTCCTATGGCAGCTTTGGAGATTGTATTCCGACATAATATGATGTGGATGAGGATATACACGAAACCTATATGCCACCTCCAAATTCATCAAACTCTACACTCCCGCCATGGAGGTATAATTTTATAATATATTTTGTAATTTAATAATATTTTTCATATGTAAGATTATAATTATACATCTTCATAATGATAGGTCTACTACTTATAAAGACCTAAAAGATTCATTTTCTCTTAGGGTGTCACATGCATGGAGATATAAATTTATAGTTTATTTGTTAATATAAAATTTGTTCTCTTAATTGAACAATTATAATATGAATTGATTATGACAGGTCTATATCCCATATCAACCAACATGAGGATGAGGATAGTCATAGGATGAGGAATATGTCTACGTGCGGGTATTAAGTCTTTATTTATTATTTAAAATGATTTTAATTAATTTTTTTTAATAATGAGTTGAAATTGTTTTCCATATCCTCATCAAAGGAAAGTCCTTATTATCATGTTAGGAATAAAATAAATAAAAAGGTGAAACGGTGAAAAATGTCCCAAAAAGTATGAATGGCCTAATCCCAAGTGGAATAAGGGAGGATGACAATGCACTCTCACCCCTCTAGCAGAAAACTTTGATAGACCCTCTCATCTTTTTTTATAGTAATTATTAACACCGGGTGTAAGTGTGACCTCAAAATGGACCTTTATGTAAATTATGAGATGAAAAATATTAATGGATATTCGGGGCAAGTGATTATTTTAATATATTTTATTTGAGATAGAATAATTTATCATTGTATTAGTGTAAGTTTCTTTCAATTTATTTTATATGTCATTTTTAGTGATTTTTTTTGTGGTTGTGTGTATTTTGAAAAAAAAAGAATAGTTGATCGAAAACGGAAAGCAATTTATTCATGTTGTCATCTAGAGTGGCTAAAAATACCACTTAAGAGATGGAGAATGTTGGTTGATGTAACTTTCGTCGAGTTTGAGAGGACCCAAAAGCTAATTTTAAAATTTGCATCAAAAGTGCTGAGGAGAATAAAGAGGAATTTGAGGGTAATTACTAAATAGTTATGCTTATATTTATATTTATGTGTTTTCAGGTTATTAAATAGTTATGCTCTAATTCTAGTCATCATTTCCATGCAAATTTATATTGCTTCTTGGTGGTGAGGTTTTGGTATTTTTTTTACACTATCTTTGGTCACTATTTCATACTGTATGTATTTTGTTACTTATTATCCCTGGGTACTTGACGTGGCCTAGTTTTTCGGGGGACATGTCTAAGATTTTACCTCATGTACTTTCTCTATGTTTCGCTTAAGGGGTGTTGGTGCACACATCACCCTTTCTTCTTTTAAGTTTACATAGGCTAGTATATATTACTTTATCCTCTCCTTTAAAGAGTACATCATAAGGGGATATGTTAGTGTATCTAAAAAATCATACACTATTGTATGCTTTTAAGATGCGCTCCATAATTATAAATAGAGATTTAAACATGGGTGTGTATACTCGTGTGTGACCTTTTTTAAATCCTATAAATAAAGAGGAGTATCAACTAATTAATTGAATTGTTTTGAGTTTTTATTTATAGAAAAGCACTTTAAATTCTATATTAAAGAAGATATTATTTTTAAGTAACTAATATTCAACTTTAATAATATTTAATACTTGTTTTTATAAAAGCATAGAGAGAAAGTTTTAGAGGTGATCAATTATGGAAGAGATGTTCATTGTAATGTTTCCATAAGGAGGGCCATTGGTCATCCATCACATATAAGTTTGATAGGATGTTAGTTATTCTACCTTAGTATATTTTTGTTTATATTGATTTGTTTTTTCATATGTATGTGCATGCATGTGGGTGATAGTCTTGATGTTATTACATTGATCGTAGAACCCAATCCATAAATCTAATCAAAATTTGGAAGAGATGTTCATTGCAATATTGTTGTTATAAATTCTAGAGTATGTGACTTACAAATTGTTAGGGCCATTAAATAAAATCAATTTCAAGAAGTAAAACAATAAACCCTGGAACACTATCATGATTCAATAATGAAGGTTTTCATATAATCAAGTGGCACCCCTCTGCTTGTTGAAAAATAATTGGTGTCATTTGATGATGTAATTATTGAGAAGGTAAAATAAATAATCAAGAAGTACAGGTTAATGGTGATGTCTAAATTAGATCCAAATAAATCCCTTCTAACTCACTAGATTAAAATATGTGGATCCCTACATAATCTACGATGATGATGTTGATGCTTCTTCTCAAGATGGTGTAAATTTGTTCATGGACTCAAGTTTGACGTGGATATGGGTGTGCTAGTGGAATAGATTGTAGATCTAATAAACTAAAATCACATGAATTAGATGAGGAAGAATAAATTCTCAAGATTCCTATCTATTTTAAAATCAAGTGAATTTTTAGTTACCCAATCAACTTAAAATACGCAAAAAAAATGGTTGCATTCAATGTATCTAACACAACGCATTTTGAGGCTAAGGACAAAAAACTAGAAGAAGACTGTGAAAAAAATTATAAGTTGAGTTCTTCCTACTTCAGTAAGCCTTGGAATAGAAATTTTTATTATATAATGATTTGCAAAGGAGGGTATGAGAATTAGGAAATGCATATGGATCACAAGCTACTCGCTCCACTCTAATCAGTATCCCTATAGTGCCCACTAAAAAAGAGAAGTTGAGGGATTATATAAGGAAACCTAAGGAAATAATTCTATAATGGATAGAAAAGAGCATCCATGGAAATTTATTTTAGAGACACATTGATAGGTTTCCCCAAGCCTAAGGCTGATGATATTTAGAAAATTTAGATCTCATGTGGGAAATCATCTAGGCCTTGAAAAAAACCCTAAAATGTTGAAATGGTATATTTAAATATGTGAATTGATTAAAGTGTTGCTGTATAGAGACATAAGATGAAGTTATGCATCAATTATAACATTAAAAGAATGGATGACACTGATATCAAAAACATGGGGTGGGTTATTGTATAATCCATAAGGGAAATATTTTATAGCATGAATGAAGCCACTAGTATTTACGAAATTTTTCTCATGGAATTGGATACATTTGAAGGAAAACTCCATGAATCCCAAGTATCACTTGGAAGCATGACATTGAAAGGATTACAAATTTTACATGTATGGAGAATTCTAGTTTGAAAAAGAAGATAAAGTGGTATTTATTCATCAAATCATTAATTAAAAAGTATGGGATGACAATCAAAATTAAATAATCACCTACTAACAAGGATGTATTCAAAGCATATGAATGGTCCATGTTATCACCGAATCACAGCACCCCTGTGTTTATACAAGTGCATATACTTGAACTCACAGTGTGATTAGATAACATGGGTACTATCTCCAAGTTGTGGGACTTGCCACTTGAGATAGACCTCTAGAGAAAGCTGGTTCTTGCTCCTAAACTACCTGCCACAATCTACTCTAATGCAGGATAAGCTAACTGTTCTAGTCTAAATTTCCAAGGGACCAGGGAAAGAGAATGCATAAAATGAAAGCCTACACTAAAGTGGTGATACACCAGAAAAGGAGGATGTGAGAGTAGTCTCCAAATGTGTGAAATACAGAGGGAAAGTGCACACTAGAAGAGGTGATGACAGTTCACCATAATCTAGCAAAATGCATTCACAACAATATTCCAAGCATACACAATGATAATGAATCCCTGCAAGAACATAATAAATAGACACAATATTCTTATAGAAAGATCAAAGGGGCAAGAAGGATGCAAGAAAACACAGCAGGGGAAGATACATCCACAAACTGGTATTTTATTGCTTCATGATATGCACAGTTCAATCTATTACAAAATAAGAGCCTGGATCACCATGCAAGGAGTCCACTACAAGGGCCTGCAACACACTGGCTTCACAAAGGGGCAGAGCTTTGCTACCCAAAAACTCTCTTCTTTACAATGAGCCCAACACTCCAATTTATAGAAAAAATGAGAAGGGGAAGAGAAGGGAAAATGGAAATCCCGAAATCTGACCTTCAACCACCTGTAAGAGGCATTAAATTGAGTGAAATGGTTATAATCTACTTGCAAAAGGCTCCCCATACTGTCCCATGTGCTGCAGCAGAGAAAGAATGATGACCATGCCTCTTAATTGCACTCCCAGCTACCAAATAAAACACTGTTCTGAACCCGGCCACGTTTTGTTAAAAATATCAATCAATCTCTCATCAAATCTATAATTTCTTGATTTCTGTGCGTCGGGCTCGGAGCCACGATTCCAACGGTACCAACTTTGTGTGATTTCGTTGAGAAATGCAAAAGTTATGGCCTTCTGAGTGCGGGTAGTTATTTTGGGTCTGGCAGGTGTTTTCTGTCATTTGACGGGAATGAGCATTGACTGACTGGAGCCGAGTATGTTTATTTTATTTAAATATATCTACCCTCATTAAAATTAAGAAATCCAGTTTTTGTGGCGTAGAGGACATCGTTCTCGTTCCAGAAAGTCCAATTTTGTGAAAATCGGAGCTCGGAGTCAAAAGTTATGGCCGTTTGAAGTTTCACGGGCCAAACATTGACTTTTTTTTTTTGCCTTCGGCCGCTTCGGCTTTTCGCGTCCCATGCGTCCCTCTGTCCCACTTGGCACAGTGCTGAAATTTCTCATTTCGGCCGAACCGGCCGGTTCGCGTACTCTTGTCCCGCATGTCCCGGAACGAAAGTTCTCATTTCGGCCGATCCGGCCGGTTCGCGTACTTCGCGTACCTTCGGCCCAACTGCTTCAGGCTACCTTAAGTCTTTTCGGCTGACTTGCATCCTCCGCGTACTAACTGTCCAGATGTCCCAGACTGCCTGTTTCAACAGTTAATCAAATTTTTCCATTTTTCGGCCAGTTCGGATTTCCGCGTCCCGCGCGTCCCTTTGTTCCAAATGTCCCAAATGCTGCGCAGACCGCCTGGCGGCATTTCGGCCGATTCACGCCCTTTTGTCCCAACTGTCTCGACTGTTGCGAGGACTAGGACTTAGCCATTTTTCATGATTTTTTCTGGCCCGAGCCTGTTTTTTGCAATTTTTCTTACCTTTCCTCAGAACTTGCTCTCTTCTACTTGGACAGGGGAGTTAGAAAAATATGAGGGGACCCTAGAAACATGAAATTTTTGGATAACAGTCCATTAATCTTAAAATTAAATTTGAATCCTTAAATAAACCATAGACTTTCTTCACATTAATTGACTGGCCTAGTGCACATGTGGATGTTAAAAAGGCTACTATATAACCTTTACTAGATAATGCCAAATAGGAAAAGATGGTGAGCCAATTTTGCCAAGAGAATAATTTTAGAATCTTTCCCTCCTTTTCTCCATTACCTTCTTATTCTAGTATTTTTGTAGCGTGAAGATTTTGGGACCCACTCATTTTTATGTTATATTTTCAAAAAAACATATAGTACCTTTCATATGAGGATGGTGTAGTGAGAATGTAGTTCATCCCCTATTAATGAGGAGTTAAGGATTATTCTCTTATAGCTAAATAATCCTAAAATCTCCCCGTAATACCTATTTACTTCAGTTGTAGCACCACTAAAAAATCACTCACGCCAAAAAAAAAATTACATATTAAACTAGGATTATTCCAACATTTTGGCCATAAAGTTTGTGAGGATATAATATTCTATAATTATGCCCCTCCATGGCATACTCCTCACTTATCTATTTGTATACATCAATCCACTTTTTAATTTTGTATGCATTAAATAACACAAAACTATTGATGGAATTTTACTTGTTTTACCTACAAACAATAAATACAATCTATATAATTAAATATGTGTTTAAAGATAAGAAGATTAAAATAATAATATACTCACTCAATCTTGTTCTCTTTCTTTTTCTTTGTAATGTATTCTTTAAATGGTGAGAAACCATCTTGTGGTTTCATATATCTTGTGTAAAGGTTAGGTTAATCACTTAAATCACGATAGATCCACTTGTAATTGTGTAAATTGTCTTACATTTTTTATCATTAATATATTTTAAAATTAAATCTCATAGGAAAATGAACCCAATAGATAACTTGGGAAATGCGTGCACACACACACTTCAGTATTTGTATTGTTATATCTCTCATCATATGAAATTTTACAAAGATATGATCATGTACAAATTTTATCCATACTCATTATTCTTGTTGTCTAAATTTCTCGGTCGTAATGAAGTTAATGCAGTAGCTACTGAAGAAATTAACAACGTAGAAATGTTGGAGGGTTTATGTTACCTCGGATTTACAATAATACGAGCGCACGATGGTTGTTGGATCTTTGTTGTTACAAATCAGATTAAATTTGTAAGTAATATTGATGACTATTTTGATTAGATGATTTGGGCAGGGGCTACCTGACAAAGCAGACTCGAGAAGTATTAACTTCCTCAGTGGATGTCAATCCCCATTTGTTTATAAAGAATGAAATAAAATAAGTACTGTAGATAACATGCAGAAACACCAATGCTGAATCTAAAACTGATTAAGAAAGTTTTGAAGCTGATTTAATTGAAATAATTTGTAAACCAAGTGTTACCTAGTATGCATTAATGGTGACCTAGATTGTGCAAAGGCAAGTTAACAGTGACCTGGGAGGAAAGATATGGACTATAAGATGAATATGAAAATGTGAAGGGTCTGAATTCCAAATGGAGGATGACATGAGCATGTGTATGTTGTGAGTAATTTGTAGGAAAGAGCTAGAGACAAAAAACCCCAGGAAATGGCTAAAAAAATAGTAGAAAAGATCTGTTTGACAAACTGGACCTGGGTTGGTGGAACTCTAACTGGGTCAGCGGTGACTATAGCAGAATTGGATAAAGTTGACGATAAATGGATGAGAAAGACAACCTGCAAGCAAAAATGCTAAAGGGGAAGTTTGTTGGAGAAGCTCTAAGTGTTGTTGTTGATGGTCTGAATTTTCAAGAGATTAGATATGAGAAATACCAAAATAATATGATAAAATCTGAATAAAGCAACACAATGATAACGATAAACCTCACGACGACGGATGATCGTGAGTGATGAAAGCACGCAGAAAATATGTCCCAAAGAACTATGGATGTTCCAGTGCGGAGAAGGATGCTTAGCTCACAAGAAAGCCCGATGTTGCATGCATCTGATGTTGAATAGAAGGAAAGCAGTTAGTTTTAAAGGGGTCGATGGTGACTAGGCTGGGTCACCACCGATTCTGGGGAAATTTTCCCCTATGGGCTATTTTTTGTTCTTTTGACGGGATTTTTTTGTGTTTTTAAATATTGGGAAAAGATTTTTAAAGCATTTAGGTGAGCAAGTTATGGGATAAGGGTATTTAGGACATAAAAATAAATAGGATAAAATCTTTAAAAAAAAGGAATTTACGTGTAGGAAAAAATAATCCTAATTAGAAAATCGGTTAGGGTAATGAGGATTTAAATGATTAATTAATTAACATGAATTAATTAATTGAATAACGATTAATGTGGATGAGATAATTGGGCATGTGAGATGTTAAATTATTAATTAATTAATTTTTATTAGTTAATTAATGAGGATTGGGAGGAAATTTAATTAAATAAGGGGGGTGATTGAATAAATATGTGCACGCGTGCGATGAGGGTATAGATACCAAATATAGGTGTCTACATTTTTCCCCTTTTTGTTGAGTGATTTGGCCTGGCAAGCCATGAGAAAAAATTGACGAGAGTTGGATAAGGATAATAATAATTAATGAGGAGCTCCCACTCAAATGAGGGATTAATGACGTCAAGGGGAATCAATGATGCATTTAAATAAAAGGTAGATGAGAAAGGGCAAGTGGTTGAAGAAAAGATTGGTGAAAGCATAACCAAGGCAAGATGCCTAAGAAAAAGGATCACAATAATGATGGAAACTATGATGGTGACTCCAATATCACATCAGTAAAGGACAATTGTGATCGCAACGGAGACAGACAACAATGTTCTATGAACCAGTGAGTGGGTGAAGATCACTGCAGTATGGATGCACCGATGCAGGCCGGGATGACCAACGGGTCATAGGAAAGTCATCAAAGTATGCACAACTATATACAAAAACTATGTGAAATCCTTCGTACACGAGGAATCGAGTGAAAAGGTATGCATCCACAAGGGATGGGGATGAAAGGTATGGTGCCCAATAGGACATGAAAAATGGCCGATCAAGAAAAATGAAAAAGTGAGTGATTAATTAATATGCCCCAAAGGGGGAGACCATGGCTGCAAAGGCAAAAAAGAGGAAAAGTTGAATATGCCACAAGTGGGGAAAGGTATGGCCGCAAAGGAAAAAAAGGAAAAAGTATACACCAAGAGGGGAAAATCATGGCCATAAAGGTGGACTTTGATGAAAATAATGGTGCCCCAAGGACAGACACGAATATGGACACAATAGTGGACTTGATATAATGAATGTAATGTCTAAATAGGAATATGAATATGGCCTCAAAAGATTACTTCGTGCGTGGATTGGATAGGATTATAAAATAAAATTCCCAATAAAGGATTGATTATAGCCACAAAAGGTGGACTCAGGGAATAAATATGATTAACATGTCTGAAGGAAAAATAGATGGCCACGAATGTGGACTTGAAGAGTTACATGTGCCCAAAGGAGGAGTAGTCTAAATGTGGAATGAAATATGCCCGGAGGGAAAATAAAGATGACCACAAGTACGGACTTAATGGTCAATAATAGGTGATGCCCTAGAAAGGGATATAGGAAAGAGGGGAGAAATCCCAAAATGGTTACTACTAAGGCCAGTCGACTGTGACTGAGGAAAATCAACAACAACCCGGTGTTAGTGGGCTATATAAGCCTGAGGGTTGGCCGACAATGCTCATTTTCATGCGTAAACTTAATGAGAGAGAGTGAAGTGAGAAAAGAGAGATTGAGGAAATGGAGGTTACCAGAACTATGAGGAAATACCATAGGGTGCAGAGGATGGTGAGTAATAAAACTCACGTTGGTTTTGATTTATTTTCATGTTTTATATATTTATTTTTTATATTTTTTGTTAAAAATAGATGACGCCAAGGGTGGTTGGTGATAACCTAGATGGGTTGACGTCGATTAGGCCCTAAGGCATGTCGATTAACCCTAAGATGCATCGACCCAACCTGGGTTGATGTTGACTAGGGTTAGATTGGCTAAAAATGAATTTAGATGGATTTTGGATCAGAAGTTTAATGTATGCATACTTTGTTTGTGATTATAGGTCAGAGAGACCCTATATCTGAGAGATTTGGTGTCAACTCTATATGAAAAGATTAGAGGGTATGTGATAGATGACAAGTGGGAGCATCTATATGTGGTTGGACTAGGAGGATTTAGACATTATCAGAGGATCCCACAGGATGTGGGGCTTATGATTACTTTAGTTGAGAGGTGGGATAGGCAGACATGTACATTTTGGTTTAGGACATGAGAGATGACTATCACCCTGGAGGATGTGTATCATATTCTCAGGCTTCTAATGCAGGGGAGAAGATAGTTCACATTACTAGTGATGACATATTGGTAGTTTTGATGTGGCTATTTGGAGCTGATGCACCCTAGATCATGTTTTCTTCAGGGGATTTTGCATATGAGTTGATATATGAGGCTAGGGTGTCACGTAGCCATTTGATTTACATGGTGATGATAGTAGTATCGTGTTATGATTTTTCAGACTCAGGAGGAGCTCAATTTCTATGGGCGCTAGCAGGTGTAGTGGCCAACATTGTGGACCACTAGACAGTCTTCTCATTTGGGACCGCCTTGTTAGCTCAGGTTTACCATGAGCTATCTAGATACAGGGTGGGTAGAAGGTCAGGGTTGGATGTAGGATTCTTTATTCATTGTTGAGCCTACGAACATATTGTTGTGATTAGGCAACCAGGACTTCCATGGGTCGCAGGAGACCATATTCAATTAGAGATGGGATTTTTGATAGGGAGGGCCAATCAAGCCTTCTTAGACAGGGGCAATAAAGGGTTAGATTGGTACGTAGATTGGTTTTCAGAGTTGGATGTTGTTTAGATTAGGTGGCAGTCATATTGGTATTTCCCTACCTAGCCTGGTGTGGATATGGAGCTAGTGGGGATGAGGAGGATGAGATGGGTGCAAGGGAGACGGCCAGAGATGATAGAGGTCATTCAATTTGATAGTGTGAGACTACAGTTTGGATTTGTTCATTCAGTGACTCATGATCCGATTTTATACAAGAGGGAGGAGCTGGA
This sequence comes from Taxus chinensis, assembly GCA_019776745.2. NCBI lineage: Eukaryota > Viridiplantae > Streptophyta > Pinopsida > Cupressales > Taxaceae > Taxus > Taxus chinensis. The sequence goes on from CM034149.1 coordinate 772,125,804, forward strand.
TAGAGAGCTATCAAGTCCTACTATTGCATACCCGTTGGAGGAGTAGGTTGCGATGTGGGATGATGACAATGATGTTAGAGTAGGATTGGGATACTCTGATTGGCACACAGAAACATGGGAAGATCGGGTGGTTGAGGAGGCAGGAGAGGATGATATAAAGGATATGGAGGTTGAGATTGAGGCATCTTTAGGAGGCGGTGGAGACGAGGCATGAGAGGTTTTAGAGGTGGCACACTTGCATATTGAGCTATATCATATGAGATTAGATAGAGATACATCCTTGCAGCATCAGGATGTGGTCACTCAGGAGAGAGAGACCGAGTTATTTAGGAGAGAGACCACTAACACAGGAAAAGGGAGGACTACATGGACCATTTTGGATATTTGGCTATTATTGTAGTGATAAAGTCGGTCAGTGGTGTCCAAGAAGCACCACATGTATTAGGATGGATATGTACTTAGCGTTGGTCACCGATTTCAAATATTATGAGGATATTGTGATCCGTAAGATACCTCAGATGCTAAGATATTGGGAACATCTCTAGAGGCAAGCGGCAATTGGATTTGGGTCGTCAAGGCAAGAGGAGGGAGGCCAAGAGGGTGGTGATAGCACACAGGGTTCAGGTGTTGTACCTACCCCAGAGGGAGAGGACTTGAGAGCCTCAAATATACATTTTATAGATTTTGATAACATTTCTACTTTGAGGTAGCCCCTAGAGGGCCATGATTTATTGACATACTTTTTGATATATACGATATATGGTTTTGTCGTGGATTATTATGTTTTCATTATGTGATGTAATGAATTTAATTTTTATGTGGTGATAATTTTATATTATAAGTTTGTTTTATATTCGATGAGGATGACCTTTAGATTAGATGTGATGGTGATTTTAGATTATTTGTTTGTTTATATTTGTTGATGATGGCAAAATAGATGTATGATTAGATTGTTATTTAGATGTGCATGTGTATGGATGATGATATAAATGTGTAATGTGGTAATATGTTTTAAAGTTAATTTTGATTATGATGATTAGAATGTATATGGGTAAGATGTGATCGAAACAAATTGAGAATGAATGTGATTAATGATGGATGTAAGTTTGGATAAATGTGTTATAAGGTAGATAGATACCATATAGGTGATTGAGATGAAGAAGGATGTATTAAAAGACAAACGCAATAGGATTAAGGTAAAAGTGCCTCAAAATGGTGGCGACCTATAGGTGTGAGCAACATTGCATTATAGAAAGGAGCGTATGAGGAAAATATGCCTCCAACCACATTAGAGGTAAACAAAAGGGGGATCCAAGTAATGTAAGGTACATATGACCAAAACAAATGTTAGCAAATAACAAACAATATTTATTCATTTTAAAGATCACAAGGAATTAATGGATGAGATGCTCTCATAAACCTAATGTTGGCATGGCAAAGAGGTTTGAGATGAAACTTGTACAAGGAAAGAGGGTTTTCTAAAAGTGGTGTTCCCTAAAAGATAAAGTTGATCAATGCAAGAAGCCTTCAAATGCCATAAGGAGTAGTCATCCTTATAGGGTATGGTCTACTTTATAAAATATATAGATGGCAAGAATAAATGATAGTCATCCTTGGAGGGATCGGTCTGTTTGTTTGATTTTGATTTTGATTTCATGCTTTTAATTTTATTTTTTATTCTTTCTTTTTTTTCAATGAACAGTTTTCCTTCAAGGGATCGGTCTATTTTTTTTATAATTTTGATTTTTGATTTAAGAATTCATGAACCTAGATTGTACATGGGGGGGAGATAGGACTAGCTAAGTAGACCACTTAGGAGGGGATAATGATGTACAAGAGACACCCCTAGACCCTTTGCATAGTTCTAATAGGTTAATGAGAAGGTGATGGATGTGATGATCACAGAGTTCCCACCAAAGGGGAGAACCTATCCATAAGGAATATGCTATAGGCACAGCCATGGTGCCCATATTTAAGGTCACATCTAGGAAGTAATTGAAGACCACATAATTCCAAATCATCACAAGAAATGGAAGAGGATGAGATGAAGGAATGATCAGAAGACATGACTAAGGGCACATTGGTAAATTTGTTAATAATATAATGGTCGCAAGTGCAATTCATTAAGTGGTTCCACTTCCGGTTTATCATCAATTGAGGCTAGATGATAGGCTCCTGACCCATACTTGTGCATATTACACTGAATAAGCTCATTATAGCAAATTGTTATATTTGTTTTAATTAATTCTAACTCTCGGAGCTTGTGGAGATTCTCTCCACTCCTTGTGTGGAATTAGGTATCTCCTAATTAGCTTGACATTCCTATTATTTAGGAATGTCAAACTATCTATTCTCCCTATTTAATGAATCTCCCAGATGGTGGAGATATCAGAGATAATTATTATTTCTCTGTTCCTCTTTATTGTGCTCTTATTTTCTTCTTTGAGTAATTCTCTGTGCTCACTCTTCCTATGCTAGATCCTGCTGGTAGATTTTTCATGGTATCAAAGCGATCGTTGCAGGAGATTTGAAGTCAACCTATCTGTGTTGGGCGTGGTGTATTTGGGCTATCGTTTATGTGCTGGGCGTGGTGGTTTTGCATCCATATTTGGCACCTCTTTGTTGCCTACAGCCTGCCGTTTTGGTTTTGGTGTTTTGGCTTCCAATCTGCAACTGCTTCCCTCCACGTCTCCCTCTACGCTGCCACTGTACGTTGTTGCCGTTGGTGCTGGAGGTTTTTTCTTACCTAGCATGAACTTTTGCAGGGTTTGGCATCTTGTTTAGGCATCTTTTTCTTGTTGGCGTGTCCCTCTATGTTGTGCATCCTTTGTGCACTCATTGACCTGATATTTTAGTGCCTCAGACTGCCTCTTTTTTCACGCCTGGGTCTATATTTCTTCCAATATGTTCTTCACACCTGGGTCTGTTTTTGCAGCCTATTTTTTGTGCGACTTGTTTGGCCTTTGCTTTGGCTGGGTCTTCATTTTGCGGCCTGCACTCTATGCGGACTGTCTTCATTTTGCTGCTGCTGCCACCTCACATTGGCTATTTCGGCCCTTTGTGCTTCATGTTTTGGCACCTTGGCCAAGTTGATTTGGCTTCTTCCTTTTTGCAACTTCATAAGAGACATGCACAGCCGTGAATAAACATTATTAAGTCAATATCTGATTTTTCCGTGAATACATGCAAAGCCATTTCTAATTGGTGCATTTTTTTTAAAAAAAAACTATAATATTAAAATTTTTCTATAGTTTGTTATTAAAAATTGCATTATGGGGGGCAATTAATGCTTTTGAGGCCTATTAATACTTTGTTGGTAGGCTATTTGTAAACCGAGGCTATTTGTAGACTTCGGCGTTCACTCTATGGTCTCAAACAAGCCCCTCGTGCTTGGTATGAGAAGATGGATGCTTTCTTGTTTTCTATTGGCTTTCATCATTGTAAGACCGATCATACAGTTTATGTCCTGAAGACTAATGATGGCTTGCTTCTATTGGTATTATATGTTGATGATCTCCTCATTACTAGTAGTTCAAATTCTCTAACACAGGACATTAAATGGAAATTGAAAGAAGAATTTGATATGAAAGATATGGGATTGTTGCACTACTTTCTTGGCCTACATGTTCACCAGTCTGCTGAGGGCATCTCTATTTGTCAGAAGAAGTATGCTACAGATCTTCTTCAGAGATTTCATATGGATAATTGCAAGCCATCTCCCACACCTTATCAGTCAGGTATTGAATTGATTGTTGCATGTAAGTCTAACTTAGTAGATGCCACTTTGTATTGACAATTGGTTGGGAGCCTTTTGTATCTCACTCATACTCGTCCCAATATCACCTTTTCTATTAATCTTGTCTCTCATTTTTCACATGAGCCTCATGAGAGTCATTGGCAAGCATCCAAGCGTATCTTGAGATATCTTTGGGGGACTTTGAGTTATGGTATTCATTACACGCCTCATAATGTTTCTGGTATTGAGGGATTTATAGATTCTGATTGGGGAGGATGTCATGATACTCATAAATCCACCTCTGGCTTCTTTTTTCATCTTGGTTCTGGTCCAGTTGCATGGTCTTGTAAAAAATATAATACAATTTCATTATCATCCACTGAGGCCGAATATCGAGGTGTTGTGATAGCAAGGCAGGAGGTTCTTTGGCTTCGTCAGATTCTTGGTGAGTTTGGTTTTTCACAGGAGTCTCCTTCCATTCTTTGGTGTGATAACCAAAGTTCTATTCACATTGCACGTAATCCTGTTGAGCATCAGCACACAAAACACATAGAGATCCACATGCACTTCATTCGACAATTGCTTCGGGATGGGGTCGTTCAGATGGATTTTATTCCTACAGCTGATCAGCTTACAGATATCTTCACTAAACCCTTGGCTTCTCCTCGCTATTTGGAGTTGCGAGACAAGCTTGGGGTGAAGGAAGTTGTCCTTGGGGGGATCTTGTATAGTCCTTCCTTCCTTATTTTCTAGTATTGTATCGGGTACCTTATCAGGCCTAGTAGCCGGGACCCTTCTTTCTTTTTGCTCCCTAGCATTCGCTTATGGGAGGGTGTTGGTGTAAATAATTTAATTACACTGAATAAGCTCATTATAGCAAATTTTTATATTTTTTATAATTAATTCTAACTCTCGGAGCTTGTTGAGATTCTCTCCACTCCTTGTGTGGAATTATTTATCTCCTAATTAGCTTGACATTCCTATTATTTAGGAATGTCAAACTACCTATTCTCCCTATTTAATGAATCTCCCAGATGGTGGAGATATCAGAGATAATTATTATTTCTCTGTTCCTCTTTATTGTGCTCTTATTTTCTTCTCTGAGTAATTCTCTGTGCTCACTCTTCTTGTGCTAGATCCTGCTGCTAGATTTTTCAATCTGATCGAGTTAGGGGAAAATTTTCCACTCTGGCTCCTTTCTAGAGTAGTGACATTCTGATAAAATTACAAGGCTTCCAATATTAACATCGCATTAGGAAGATGGGACAAGATGAAAAAGTAAAAATATGAGCAAACAATGCCTATTAGGGAAGCAAATGGTATGCGTTTAGATGAATAAATGTTCCCCCTAGAGGGACAAGATAAATCAGAATTAGATGAGATGAGTTAAATAAATATTTATGAAATAGGCACCGCAATGGCAGGTTTTAGATAAATCCATGATGCTTCAAAAGGTAAGCATAGATATGGCCACGAAAGTGGTCGTGGGAGGAGAAGATACAAAATATGATTGGATAAACTGAGATAAATGAAATAGTATGATACTGAATGTGGAAAGGAACTAATATGTGAATAGACAAGTCCTAGAAATAAATCCCCCTAGCTTAGGAGGATGAATTGATGAAGACAAGAAGAAAGACATTGAAAGGTCAATAACGGGGGAAGATGTTCCCCTAATAAAAGGGATGTGGATGAAATAGTGGATGTAAAAGGATATAGATGTCAGGAATATGGTGTATCAAGGTGAATAGTATCAATGAACAAGGGAGGACCCTCATCAAGAGGAGTGATAGGAGATGATGTAGATGGGTGAAGAGACCTAGGAAGCTGAATGGATGAAGATGTGGTAAAAGGAACCATATGGGCTATAGAAAAATAATTAGATGGAGAAGGGGACTCGTCAAGGAGGTCCTCTCTCTTAATGAGATCATGGAAAATAGTCTGAAGGGTCTTACAATGCTTGGTGTCATGGCCTAGAGTGCAACAATAAGCACAAGTGCAATAGGGATTAAACCATGAGGGCTTCACATGGTTCAGGTCGAAGGCTCTCATAGGTGGGAGCATGATGATAGAAGTATGAAGAAAAAGTTGTTGGACCTACGCCTATTATTTGATATGGGCACCAGGGAATGTTTTGTAAGATGGTGTGGATGGTGATTTTGAAGGTGGATTAGGTCGAGGTCTAGGTGGTCTAGAAGAAGACACAGTGGTGGATGATGTATGCCTCAATGGTTGGATAATTGGAGGTATCTTTGATGAAGGTATTGGACCTAGGAGGGAATCAGACTGTTTGGATTTATATGGGTTTATTGGTCGCGATGCAGGAGGGGTTCCTAAGACAGAGGGGTGCAGCCCCATGATGGAAGATGTAGATTTGGTCTTGATAGGAGGAATTTCAATCTTCTTGTGAGGACGCTCATGGGATCACTGTGGGAGGATACCAAGGTTTTTGGAGGATAGAAATGATTTTGATAGGAAGATCAAAATATAGGGATATGGTTGATGGAGGAAGTAATTTTTGCATGATGTTTTCTATGGAGGATGGGAATTGGTTCAATGTGGGAACATCTGGTTGTGTGAATGAGATAGGAGGATCACCTATGGTAGTTGCGAGTTGAAGTTCTCTCCAATATTGCTCAAATGATGTAGGTGGTATAGAAGAAGAAGATAATGGGGATGTGGTCATGATTTTTGATGTGGTAGGTGTTGGAAGAAGCACAAAAAGAGGAATCAGTATGGAATCTAAGGATGGCATGATAGGAAAAGGTGGAAGAGGGATGAGTGTCAACTATGTTTATTTTGGGTGTCTCAAGAGATATATAGGTGGATTAAGGAGATGTGATGGGTGTGATAGCAGATTTGGATGCAGGAATAGTAGATGTTGGAGGACTAGATGATGTGGGCATGGCTAAAGAAATATATGATAGTGATGTCAAGATATATTGGGGTGGATTCTTGGATGTGGAATAAATAATCATAGTGATAGGTTTGTGTGGGAGAGATTTAGATAATGGTATAGTAATAATATGTGCGGATAGAGATATGGGTGAAAGAAAGGCTAGTGTGGATGTGGTAAGAGTGGGACTAGTTGTTGATGAAAGAGAAGCATTAGAGGTTAAGGTGATAAGTAGTGGGATTGTGGATACAATGGATGTGAGGATAGCCCTTAAAGGGCCAATTGGTACAATATTTAAGATAGGGGTAGATGATGAAAATGGTAAATAGATGTGGGAGAAGATGTTTGATGTATGGTGTTGATCGAGAATGGGTTAAATTGATGTAATGTAGAAGGTGAAGATAAACTCATTGATGGGGGTTAGGAAATGGTTGTCTGAGAATGTCACGTGGTGAAGATGGGATTGTTTGGGGGGATATAGGAGCATGGTGATAAGTAGGGTCATGGTAAGATGATGGGGATGGGGAAAGAACATGAAGGTCTGATACAAAAGGCTCATAAGTGATATCCCTAGGTGAGACAGGTATTTCAGATGAAGGGGAAATGTCATAAAGTGAAATAGGATCTGTTAATTTATATCTACAGAGGAGGAAGTCATGGATGGGGTTCTCGTGGGGAATATCCATGAGTGAAGTGGGTATAGTGATGTCAGGTGACCCAAGAAGGGCATGAGGTAATGGAGACAAAGATGGTGGGGTAGAAATGGGGATGGTGTGAGGTGATGGGGATAAAATAGGGGCTACTAGTCGATGTGATCGAGAAGTAGAGGGCCTCCGGTAGAGATAATCATATATGGGTCTAGAGGAAGACCTAGAAGCAACCATGGGTTTGGATGGGGTCATGGTGAACTGTTGAGAACTACTCAAGGAAAATTTTGGTTCCATTATTAAATAGCAAAAACAAGAAAATAATTCATTTTTTATGTTTTGATTGGGAATGTGAAAAAGAAAAGGGGGTTGGATAACAAATGACTTGGGAGAAGGTGATATATGTTTAGTTTCAGGTAATTTGTGGCTAGGGAATGTTTGAGGTTCCTTTTTGTTTGGTAATCAAATCCCAATCTATCTATCAGTAAAGGGAGTGTTTTGATGTGTTAATTGATTCGTGAGGTTTAGGTTGTGTGTGATAAATGTGAGATGCAGAAGATTTAACCCCTGCTTAGACTATATGAGAAAGAAGTACGCATAAAAGAAGGGTTCGTTTAACTATTATTTTTGATGAGAACATATATAGGAAGTGAAATTACGATGTAAAGGATCAAATAGAGAAAAGAGGAATACCTTAATAGTGTTTTTCATATTTATCTGAACTTTTGAGCGATGAGTGATCCAGAAGGAAAACCCAATAGGAGCAAGCAATAAATTGAAGTCTCACACTGCAGTGTTAGTAGAAAAAAGAAAAAATTAGAAAATAAAGAGACCACCCATGGGGGGTCCCATCAGTCATGCTAGGAATGTTGTCCAAATTTCTCATTCGTAATGAAGTGAATGCACTACCTACTAAAGAAATTAGCAACTCAGAAATGTTGTAGGGTTTATGATACCTCAGATGTACGATAATACGAGCACACAATGGTTGTTGGATCCTTGTTTTTGAAAATCAAATGAAATTTGTAAGTAATAGTGAAGACGATTTTGATTAGATGATTTGGGTGAGGGCTACCCGACAAAGTGGACTTGAGAAGAATTAACTTCCTTGGTGGATATCAATCCCTGTTTGTTTAGAAAGGATGAAATAAAATAAGTACTATAGATAATATGAAGAAACACCAACACTAAATCTAGAACTAATTAAGATGGATTTGAAGTTGAGTTAATTAAAATAATATGTAAAATAAGTGTTACATGGTCTGGGTCGACGGTGAACTAGACTACGCAGAGGCAGGTCAACGGCGACCTGGGAGGGCAGATCTAGACTATAAGATGAATATGCAGACATGAAGGGTTTTAATGCCAACTGGAGGATAACAAGAACCTGTGTATAATGTGAGTAGTCTACAAGAAATAACTAGAGATAGAAAACCCCAAGAAATGGTTGAAAACAATAGTAGAAGAGATTTGTTTGAAAAACTGGACCTGGGTCGACAATGATCTGACTGGGTTGGCAGAAGCTGAATAATAATTGGATAAAGTTGAGGATAAGTGGATGAGAAATAAAACTTGCAAGAAAAAAGGCTAAAGGGTAAGGTTGATGGAGAAGCTCTAATTGTTGATGTTGATGATATGAACCTACAAGAGATTAAACACAAGAAATACCCAGATAATATGATAAAATTTGAATAAAGAAACATGATGATAACAATAAACCTCATGACGAATGATCGTGAGCAATGCAAGCATGCAAAAAATATTTCCCGAAGATCTATAGATGTTTCGGGGATGTTCATGTGTGGGTAAGGATACTCAGCTCGTAAGAAAGCCTGAAGATGCATGCATCTAATGTTGAATAGAAGGAAAGTATTTAGTTTTAAAGGGGTTAGCGGTGATCAGGCTGGGTCGTCGCTGATTGCATGGAAAGTTTCCCCTATGGGCTATTTTTTGTGATCTTGACAAGATTTTTTGTGTTTTTAAAGTTTGGGCGAGTTCCTTAAATCATTTAAGTGGGAAAGAGATGGGATAAGGATAGTTAGGGCATAAAAATAGATAGGATAGAAGCTAGAAAAGCAAGGGTATTTATGTGCTGGACAAAAGCGTCCTAATTAGAAAATTGATTAGGGCAATGAGGATTTAAATGATTAATTAATTAACAGGGACAATGATTAATGTGGATGACATAATTGGGCACGTGAGATGTTAAATTATTAATTAATTAATGAGGATTGGGATGGAACTTAATTAAATAAGGGGATGATTGAATAAATATGTGTATGTAGGAGATGATGGTATAGATACCGAATCTAGGTGTCTACAAATCCTTTTGTCTCTTATTGTATAGAATTGAAATCAATTGGTTATGAATATCTTAAGCTATTATGTTTAGAATTAGTTTTGGAATGACCTTCATAAGGAATATATAAATACAATAGTGAAAAATTCTTGTTATTTAATCATGGAGGTGACATTTATCATCGAATATTTAAAAAATCATTATAATATCCAAAGATGTTGTGCATGAATTACTAGGGAACCCCCCAATTTTTCTTGCAGATCCTAAAGATACAAAGTAATACATAACTAAGCATCCCCTCTTGAGCAATGATCCTCCCCTATTTGACACTAGCTCGACTACTGAAGTTTGATTTGTAAACTGACTCATAAGATATCCAATGTCTTAATGCACCCCATGTTTAGTGGTCGTCCCTTATAGATATTGACCTTCTCATTACTTTCAAATATATTTTGTGACTCCATATGGATTTTGTTTCAATGATTAATGTTTCAATTGACCATTTTTGAGTATTTTAGAATTTCCCAACCTACTTAAGTATGCAATGTTATTGCATCCTCATGGGTACATAGTCGAGTTATGCATCATTGTTTTTTTCTAAAGGGTTGTCATACCAGATTTTTAGTGTAATGAGTTAGTTCCTTATGGATCATTTTCTATTGGTTTTTTCCTAATAATATGCTTTATTACCATGTTAAAACATAAATTGATTTATAAATATATAGTTTGCACCCTGAATTATATAGATGGAAATTATGGTTAAATTATAGATAGAGGTTTTGTTGGGCCATATCCATATATCCAGAGGGGGGCGGAGCAGTGGTTCACTATGCACACCCAGTACCCTCTCTAGATCTCTATATAGGGCAATCCACCTTCCTTAACTATCTTATCTTGATACATTTGCGCTACTTTTGCAATATGTCAATTACATGGAGAAGCTTTTTTCCAATAATAACCTATGGGTAATCTTGGGTAGTAGTAAAGTTGTGAGTGTGTTCAATTTCAGTTCCAACCTTAATTGTGATATCATTTTTTACTATCACAAAGAGATATAGAGAGAGGGGTGAGCACAGCGTAGCATAGTGAACCACTCAATTGATTTATCAATTGAGGGCCTCTATATCTGCACTCACCCAATGAAATGTAAAGAGGGTGAGGGCCCCCAATCTCTCTATCTGCCAGATCTAATCGATCTCGATCGAGATCTATAGAGAGGGGAGGGGAGGGGCGGGATTTTTCTCCTTGGACAATTAATTTGAAAATTTTTAATATATTTTCAATTCGGTGGAGTCTTTGGACACTTTATGTGTCAAGATATTTGTGTGTAGTAGCCATGGTATAACTTATTTGGTCCTTATTATCATATGCTTTTGCAAAATCTCAAGATAAATTAATGGAGTAATTAATGTATGTGGTATGTGGATAATCCAAGATCATCATTTGAATAATTTTACCTCTAAATGTTTTTCAGCCTATATTTGTGTTTAAAAGTTACTTATGATATATAATTAAAAACAAAATTAAAATTTGATAATATGAAATCATTTTTAAAAGGGGGTTAAAGTAAATCAAAAAGAAAACAAAAGCGTAACAAAATAAGAATAATACCAAAATAGTGTGATTAATGAGAGAGTTGACGCGAGTTTTAAAGAAGGAAAATAAAAGGGGAGAAATATTGATCGAATAAAAAATAAATAAAATAATAAGAGTTGGGATTTCTTGACATCTATCATTATTATGGGAAAAAATATTATTCAAATTATAACTCTAGACCAATACTAAGGCCAGAAATTGTAAAATATTTTAGTGTGCCTTATATATCCTAACAATATAATATGTTTCAAGTTGTGAATGATCATGAATTTGGAAAATAATAGTTTTATGAAAATACCTTGTTGTATGCGAGATTGGGATGTGCAGAAAAGTGGGTGTTGATAAAGTGGGTATTGTTTCTAATTATAGATTTGGATGCATAAAAATATTATGGTCCCTAAGTCTTATGCAGAGCATGTTGGAACTTAAAATTTCCTCTAAAATTTTGTATATCCCTACATTCAAATTTGAAATGTGTAAGTAATCTTTCAATTATGTTAGTTTACTACCTCTCAATTTATTGAGTTGAAATACCTTCCAATCTATTTTAAAAAGGCATTATGTATTTGTAGAGTTGTGTATTGCATGGCACAACACTTTGAATGGGCCATGTAGATTGAATTCATGAGAATGGTCTAGAATGAGCTATAGTTTTCCACATGTCCTCGAATTTTCTAGGAAAGTGAACAATTTTATGAAGAAGTGAATTATAAAAATAGTGATCACATCTATTCTAAATATAATAACTTGGTGATAATATCATACAATGTAATTTGTTTCACAACTATTCATTTTATAAATCAAAATTCACGATTGCACAAAGTCACCATCTTAGGTAAATTTGTTATTTTTCCAAAATTTTAGCCAACAATAGTGAAAATGTGATTTTATTGGTTTGGTTGAGCTGGACATTCATGAATAGGTGGTCCCATCCAATCATAGGGTGTCAATTTGTGCAATGAGAAATTTTCATGAAGGCTATAGTTGGAAAACCTTTTTTTCCAAAAGTTGGGGGCTAGAAAAAGCTATGGACCAAGAATTTGAAATTAAAGTCATTGAACAACTCAAAACACATACAAGTGCTTTGAAGGTCAAATGAGAGGGCATATGTCACTATCTGAACCTTTTTTTATAGAAGCTAAGAAGCTAACAAAAAAGGAACTGTATTTTTTGGATATTCGTTCTCTTATTTCCACGATCAAATCTACTGAGGAAATCTTGAGAAAACTTAAAACACCTACACCAAAAGACGGTAATGTTCTAAACAGATGGTCAAAGCATATAAGTGTGTCCCACTTGGTGACAAAAAATATTTTAAAATTTGACTAGCAAATAAATATTTAAAAATATTATAAAAACTTTTTAAAATCAACTAAATTATGGATGCCCTGCACCTTGGGATTTATAAGCTCTTAAAAATACATGTTTGGTCATTTAATATGTGTTTGTCCATGTTTTGATTGTCGTATATATATTTTTTGAAAGTACAAAAACTACAAAAAAATTGGGACACAATTAACTGCAAAAGCTACAAAATGGAGAAGAATATCTCTTCCTAGAGGACAAATAAACAAGATTTAATGCAAGATTTTAGGGGTCCCTTTTCTGAAAGATCATATAGGTAGGATCCTCCAAATGATTTTAATGAACACGTTGGGCTAGATATATGTTGTAAGCACAACCATTGAGAGGGTGGGTGAATCTATGGGCATTAAATCATTATTTCACATTTACTTTATCCATTCATTAACCATTCATCAAATTAACCATTAACCAATAATCACGTATTCAAGAACCATGACAAAACATGAACAAAGGAGAACACATCAACACATTGGCACAAGATATAAGTGGGAAACCCTCAAGGGGAAGGAAACCCACTAAAACAAAACTTTATTATATCCATGTTTCAAATTTAGTTGATCACCAACCCAAAAGGAACACTAACCCCTAGGTTTAGTGAGGCACCAACCCCAAAAAGAGCACCAACCCCTTATTTAGTAAAGCACCAACCCTATAAGAAGGAACCAATCCCCTAGATGACTTAGCACCAAAAAAATCCACCTAATTTATTTTCCATCTCTGAAATTTTTCTTCAACTGATGATGACACAATGATTCTCTCTCTTCTTCTATTTCCCTCAAAACCACTCTCTATCCTTCTTTGCTCAAGTGTTTCTTCTTCAACCTTATTTGATCCAATGACCTAGTTATCCCATACTAAATATCCCTCTCTATAACATCACAACACCTTAATTTCACTCTCTTCATGGTCATAAATACCTTTTTTACCTTCTCTACTCTTCCTTCTAGCTCGCACTTTTCATCATCTCACACACCTTGCTCAAATGAGCCCTCTTCACTTGTTTGGATACCTTTAATATTAAATTAAAACATGTAAGTAGGAAATCATAGAGTAAAATCACTTAGGAAATATTAAGAACATCATAAAAACACCATGCATATGACCATATAGTTCAGAAACATCATCTAGAACCATCTAGACCTCCCTTAGGACTTAAGAAGCCCTAAAGCACAAAAACAACCAATTTGCCAAAAAGACAATGTTCTAGAGAAAAACCACCATCACAAAAAAAAATAAACTACTTATAAATGTTTTATAAGCCTTTAACACCTCCATAAACCATGAAACACCCTGCATCAACATCTCATGACATGAATCTCTCTTGAGAACAAACATAATCAGCATCTCCAAAAACTAGTCTTCACAAATGAAGCCCAAAAAACATCAAATGAGATCATCCATGAAATTGTAATATACCAATGGAAATATCATGACCTCAAGTTCATGACCTCTAAAATTCTTTTGGAACCCCGTCACCTAAAACTGCCCAAAACTTCCCCAAAACTAGTCTTGAAAAATGAGATTGTACAGACATCCTAAGGGAACAAACATGATCTTAAAACACATTTTACATGTATAAAATATCCCATAATTAATCCACAACCAATTTTTTCATCAGGTTAAATGGAAAACTTTGGAGAAAACTAAAAATCTTCATAAACAAACATTTTTGAGTGGATCCCACACGTAGCCAATACTCCTAACGTGCACTTGTAGAAACATTAGAGAGTCATATACAACCTTAAATCATCAAATTTAATCAAAAAATCCATTTTATTCCACTTTGAACAAGATCTTTCTAATCATTTCTTAATTAGGGTTTTGAGAGAGTTGAAAAGTTGTTTACCTTCTTAACAATTGTTCATAAAAGTATGGGCCTTAAAGTCTAAAGTAATGCCAAAAAATTAATGATATGACCCTTCCCAAACTACCATGAAGATATTGAACCACAATGCAGTTTTTTTCAAGCCAATGAGTATCAGAAAGTCCAAATTAAGCTCAAAATCTCACATCTAAAAACTCGATATAGATAAAAAATGACATAACTTGTAAAATATTCATCATAAAAACCTGAAATTTGGACCAAACCTTTGTATTAACATCCTAAAAAATATCAAATACTCTCCTTTGTTAAAATAAATTCATGTTGACTCCAACTCACTAGGGCATGCTTTCTCAAGGAGCTAGGTCTAGGATCAAACCTAAAAACCGCATTCCATGCAAAATGCTCAAAGTAATAACCTCAATATTCACTAAAATGCTATAAAAAATATGCCACATCTCTGAAATATCTCAAATTTTCATATCTAAGATAAAAACATACATGTTTTCCTCATTAGGCTACCTAGGTCTTGAGAATATGTCTAGTGTGAATCTAGAAACCATGTCTTCAACTCATATCTACACTCTAAGACGCTTGTGAGTGTCTCTAAACCTCATCTACATTCCCTCCATGCTCGAAAATATCATACATACCTTTACACCATCTTTTTCACCACATAGGAGTATTTTATGACAAAATGATTTAAAAGGGGTAAAGGTAAGGTACATGAGGAATACCTGGAGGTCGTTAAGAGTTTGTGTACCATTGTTGAAGAATAAACCAATTATAGAGCACTCCATGTTATCTGGTAAGGACTACCTGAGAATCAAATAAAGACCGCATAATATAGTTAATATTATAGGTCGGTGAATTGCCTAGCTTGTGCTAGATCTGGGAAGTGAGGTGATTCCTTGAAAGTTGTCAATCCATGTCTTAATACAAGTCAATACTGATAAATAAGATGAAATAAAAGGTCCTATTGTATTTATATGATATGGGTATCTCACATAAATAGAATACTCTAAATATAATCTAAATAACAAATATAAGATCAAATCTAGAAAGGGTGGTCAGTTAACAGGGTCTGCAGGTGTAACAAAGGGTATTATGGAGGTCTAGGTGAATTTGTGGGAGGTTTTGAGAGGTTTTTGGTGAGGAAATCATTTTTTTTTTTGAGAAAATGCCAAACACAGAGACCGATTTCGGTCAGGGAACCAATGCTGGTAACTGGTTATAGCCAAGATCAATTAGGTAACTGATCACAATAAGGGAAATTGGGTGCCAAATGTGAAAACGGTTTGGTTGGGGATCTCTGTGATTGCACAAAGTGTCAAGAAGGATTTAGGTAGGGTGTAAGAATTTAGGTGAAGAATCAGTAGGGCTAATAGGGGCGATTAAAAGGGAAGAGTGGTTCCGTTTGGTAGGGTGTCAGGTGAATGAGCTAAGAAAGATATCTAGGAGAGGAAGGGGGTGATTAGAAAGAAATAAAAGGATCTGAAACCAAAGCTAATGAAAACAATAACCCAGTTAAGAATACTTATTAGAGATCCAGAGGTTGGTAGAAGGTAGTGGTTGGTGGGTGTGCGTAGGAGAGACGAGCCAAGATCCAGTGCCACTATAATGAAGGTTGATTGTTTCTCCGTGTGAATAGTTCAAGCCTCGTCAAGTTGTGGATTGGTTTCTCTAGTGCTCAGTTGATTGGCAGGGTGTCAATTGAATGCTAAAGATTTCGAGAGCTAAGAATTTCAACCAAAATTACAATCAAAAGAAGAACTCAGGATAAGAGTTGAACATGCTTATTTAAAGGAACTGATGGTGATTCCTTGATTGGTGCTGGCCAAGGAATAACCAACTTCGATTAGGGAGAAATAGTCAATTTTGCCAAAAATAGCTTTTTTCTTCCCCTTTTTGGCATGGGTCCATAATTGATTATGAGCTAGGAGTCTCGGTTCACATTTTAACACATGGTAAATTGATGGAAGAGGTATTTGGCAATTAATATTAGGTTTAGAAGAAGTCTTAGTTAGTTAAGTGAAGTGATGACTCAATGTTAGGAGTGATGACCTAGTCTCAATTAGTTAAATGCCCTGAAATGGGTCAAGGGTGAGGTGGAGAGGTGAGGTGAAGGGTGAGATAATAATTAATCTAATATAGGTAATTAAATCAATAAAAATATGTGAGAGGGGTCATGGTAAGGGGTATGTTAATTAAAAGGGGATTAGAGGATTACGACCCAATTTTGGGTGTCTACATTTGCCCCTTTTTCTTGTGTAGCTTGTACTAATAAGCGATGATGAAAACCACAAGAAGTAGGTTTCCCCAAATAAGGATGGAGGTGATCCCCCTAAAACTAGGAACTGATGTAGTGGAAGGAAGAATTGGTGAAGGGTTTGATAAGATGGTAGGTGATGAAAAATGGGGTAAGATGTAGGTGTAAGAAATTGTGATGATGGGGTGATATAAAGGTGAATACAATCAAGTGTACACATGCACTCTGAATGTAACAAGGCACCAGGTTGAAGAGTAAACAAACTCAAACTCGTGAAAGGTCGATATTTTATCTAAAAAGGGTGATGTGGTCCAGGAATCTAAGGTATAGGGTGTGATCTTGGAAACACAATGAGGCTAGGTGTAGGAACGGGTATAGGTGTGTTCTGAAACACCAAAAGGTTTGGTTTGGTCAAGATAAACATCACAAAATAAGTAAAGGTAAGGTCATCAGGCTAAAAAACACGGGTAGCAGTATCACATGGTAGAGCGAGTAAGCGAGTTTGATTTTCATATAAGCAAGGTCGGGTTGGTGAAAATATATAGGTAAGCTCATGCGTAAGGCTTTTGTGGAAGGAAAAATGTGTCCCTAAGTACTCTAAGGGAGATGGTAAGGTGGTGAGGTTGTCTGTGATCTTGTAGGGATGTTTTAAGACTATGGTAGAAAGAAAATGGCAATCAACAGCAAATATTAGGTCCAATGAAGAATATTGTATTATATGCAGGGTAACCAATGTTGATTTAGGGCGAACTGATACGTGTAGTGTGACCGATGTTGGTCACCTAGGGCACAACCTGAGTGACATCGGTTGCCAAAACTGTTAGTTAAAATGAAAATCCCACACCAAAAGTGCTCATTTGAGCATTGGTTAATGTGGAAAATGATTGGTGGAGAGTATATTCACAAGAAAAATGATAGATAGGCCCAATAGAGTGATTTGGCAAGAGATTATTGATTAGAAGAGGTGAATTTGAGGTCCCATTTGTAGCCACCTGAGTGTTTTTTATTGGTTGAGAGCTTAGATATTCATTTGACATGGCAGAGGTAGGAGAAGGATCTAAGGGTGATCCATCTCAAGCTCCACCCATCCCACCATGGAGGCGTCAACAAGAAGAGGTAGGATTCAAGCTTGAATTTTGGTTTTTCTTGAAGAATAGGCTAGGAAAAATGAAAATTTTATTTTTTGAAATTTGATTGAAATGGGGTGAAATTGGGTTGTGGGAGGGTGGAATTAGGTTAAGTAGGGGTCAAAATGAAATTTGGGGTAATTTGGGTGTGTTTGGGTGCGTAAAATAGGCATTTTTGTCCAAAAAAAAATTATTAGGGGGACGTGGGGGTTCGGCCTTGGGGCTGAACCAGTAACTAATGTCAGTCAATTATCGATCAACGTCAGTGAGAGAACCAGCAATGGCTAGCAATGGGGGTCGGCATCGATAGGTTGACTGATGTTGGTTTCTCAAGGAATGCTTAAGTTGTAAGAAAATGGTGTTTTGGGATGTCGAAGGTATTTTTAAGTTAGATAGGGTGTAAAATCTAGGTCTAAGGTAGGTGTAGGCTAGGTAAGGTGTCCAAAAGAACGTTAAGGGGACATTTTAGGTGAATGATGATGCAATAGGATGAGTTCGAGAGGGATGTGGAGGGGTATGTCAAATAGGTGGAATAGTGAGAAGAATGAGATTCTTGGAGGTAGGTTAGGTAAAGGTGGATGGTCTAGGTAAGGTCAGGTAGAAAATAGGCTAAGTCGAGTGTTCAATAGAAATTTGAAAGGGTAATTGATTAACTTGTGTGGGTGTTTGATGATGCAGGCCAGGTAGCAGATGACAATGAGGGACTGACTTCCGCCCTTGTTAATACAAATGATACCTACCATTTCAAATAAGGAGTGGGAGCACATGTGGGCAATTGGGCTAAGTGCGGTGAGGAGGTACAGGTGGATTTCCCAAGACCATAGTATGATGGTAACCCTCATTGATAGATGGGACCCAACTACCAACACTTTCCATCTGCCGATAGGAGATATGATTGTCACCTTAAAAGATGTATACAACATTATGTGGCTGCCGATCGTTGGGAAGATACTATATCAGGTGTCATCTTCAGATGTGGTGGGTCATATGGTTATGGTGTTTAGGATAGCCATGGAAGAGCTGACATATCATAGTGTGAGTATCAGTTATGGTGTGATGCATGCGGCGCATCCACAAAAGACTTTTCTGTTAGTGTTTATGATGGTTGGCGTCGATTGTTTTTCCCTTCCAAACTCAGAGGGTATGAGGTTTCCACTGGCCTTGATGGGAGTCCTAGAGTACATGGTGTTTGACCAGGTTTATTTTACATGGGTACCAATGTACTTGATTCAGTTGTATAGGGATCTATGGGCTTACAGGAGGATACAAAAATATGGTCTTTGTTGTACCTATATATTACATTGTTAGGAATATGAGCACATTATGTGCCTTCATCCGCTTGATATACCATGACACGGGTGGGAGGTGGGTGTATACAGGGAAGGATATAGATGGGGGTTGTGGATTGGAGAGTAGAGGAGGGTAGATGGCGTGACTCGGGATATAACATATTATTGGAGGGTACTTGATAGATTGTCGCAAGTATAGATTCTATGGAGGCCATACCTCACGTATACAAAGTTCACAGGCATGGAGGAGGATCTAAAAGGTATACATTTCGTGAGATGGATCCGGGGGCATAGGGCCAAGGATCATGAGTGCATACCCATAGATCGAGTCAAATGACAATTTGGATTACAACATGGTGTGCCCCTATCATTCCCATAGTACCATTGAGATGATGTGGAGATTTAATTACCTCTTCCACAGCTGGTACCACTAGCAAGAGTGGAGGAACATGTAGTTGATGAGATGATAGATGATGTTGGGTACACAGATGGGTATAGGCAATGGTGGATAGCACAGTTATAGGCAACACCAACTAGGCCAAGATTGCTTGATTAGGCCACTATTATCAGTGAGAGAGACAAGTTATGGGTACAGGTTGTAGATACCTAAATTCTAATTTTACAATATGTTGGGTTTTAAAATGATCCTTTTAACAACCATAGTCAAGGGACAACAAGTCCCTCCTCTTTAATGGCATAGGTTCCCTTATTGAAAGAAAGCAGAAAACTAATATACAAATCTACAACTTTCAAAGCGTGGATTGCTGATACTTTGAAACATTTTATGCCCGAAGATCATCAATATGAAAGGATGGAAGAATTTAGGAGATGAGGAAGGAAGAACATAACAATCCCTTCAGGAGATATAGATGGTAGAGTATCACCTTATACGTATTGAACCAGGGAGATGCAGAATTGAATTATTCACTTTCATAACTAGTATAATTCCAAAGACACAAAGTTCCAGCAATCATATAAACAAGAACACAAAGTTTCTTATCATAAAATATGGATGATTCTCAAGTTTCAGACACGGAAAGAAGAAAAGCAAAGGAAGAAAGGGGAAAACTTCTGTATTGAGTACTTCGAATTTGTTACTTTTTTACAGAGCACCAAGATCCCACATGAACAACAGCATGAAGAAGCCATTAAATAGTTTCCAAGAACAGTTACATCGGTTACAAAAATGATGAAAACATATTCGAGAAACTGATGTATGATTTTCTCCAATGCCTTATTTGTTTCCATGTCTAGCGGCAAAACCAAACGCATTGAATCGCAGCCGTCCATGAACCGTCCACGTGGGAGAGATTTAAACTAAAGCAGACCTACGGATGCCTTTTGCATTTTGTGCCTTTTGGATAAATGGTATTTTGAAACATTTTGTCCTGCTCGCCCACTTTTGATATGGTATTGACACATGGCATTACCTAAGTGGGGATAGAGTCGCGGGTCATTTTTATAATTTTAACTCTTTTCAACACGGGCTCAAAAACACAAATTGCTCTATCGGCCCGCCTCCCTGCTTTGACCTTCTATGCAGGCTTAATATTTGACTTTTTCCCTTTTGTTTAGCGGGGCCGTATATCTAACCCTAGACACATGGAGAGTTGGCGCTCATTTGGAACCTTCCTCTAGATTTTGTCTTTGAAGTTGCACCAGGCTGACACGTGGAGATCTTTACTAACCCTTCTATACTTATCTGATTCAATGATCGTCTCTTCCCTTTCTTTGAATTTGACCACGTGGCGAGCTAGCGCTCATTTGGAAACATTCCCTTGGTTTCACTTCTAAAATTGCGCCATTGAGGTACGTGGAGGCTTCCGTCGACCCGCTCATACTTAGTCAATATAAGCAATTGGTTCTGTCTCTTTTTTGTACCTGGGACACGTGGAGGAATGGTGCATGTTTGAGAACTACCCCTGGCTTTGACTCGTGAAATTACACCTTTGAGGCACGTGGCGTTGTCCGCTGAACCTTCCCTACTTAGTCAATTTGGGCTTGTTCTGTCTTCATTTTGGACCTGGGACATGTGGAAAGCCTGCGCTTATTTGAGGATTGTCCCTTAGGCCTTGCCCTTGGATTTGCATCATTTGGACACTTGGAGGCTTCCACCACTTCTTGAAACATGGCAATGCCTCATCTAATCAGAGATATCCACATACTACTCATGGATGCTGAGGCAAACATTGACAAGGAGGATACGCCCGTCATTCCTGACTGCGGGAAGAAATAAAAAGAAGGGGAAAAACTCCACCATTACACCCAAATTTCAAACTGTTCTCCATGGAATGGAAAACTAAAAACAATACCAGGCTCGACGCGATCCAATACTCCAAGGTACTGACTCAAAATTTTCAAAACTTGACTTCAAAAAGAGGAGAATTTTGAGGACGACAACAATTGGCTCTTTCTAGGGATGACTTGATAGAGGAACGAGGCAAGAACAAGAACCATAGGAAAACTCGAGGAAAGCATACCAGTGCCTTATCCATTGGGCCAATGGAGTCAAAGGCAAACCAACACAGAAGAAAAAACACACGAAAAGAAAACAAACCAAAAAGGAAAGACAGAAACAAAACACAAAGGAACGGCCCAAAAACCAAAACATTATAAAAAATATACAGAAGGACCGCCTAGTCACCTAGGACTTGAACAACTTCAGATACTGCCCACTATAAGGAAGTGGGAGAGGAGAACCATCCAGATAATCCAAATAGAACGATTTTTCTCCAACGATTTTTCTCCAGCAAAATGCCTAATTTTAAAAGGACCAAGCAAAAGGGAATCAAACTTACCATGGCCTCCTCGAGGTTCATTCCTTTTGTCCCATAGTAGAACAATGTCTCCTACTTGAAAATCTCTAGGTTTGGCTTTCTTGCCAAACAGAGCTTTCACCTTCAGTTGATGAGTTGATATCTTATCAAAAATCTACAACATGTCTTCATCTAGCTTATGGAGATACATGATCCTCTTGTCCAAGGCGCTGGAAAAACTTAAATCTTCAATAGCCTTCATTAAGTGCAAGACTGATAATTCCATTGTCACTGGTAACTAAGCTTAACACCATACACCACTTGAAAAGGAGACATCCCAATTTCTCTTTTGGGTGTAATCATATCTGCCCAGAGAGCATCATAGAGTTTCTTGTGCCAATTCCTCTAAGAGTCATTGACACACTTTCGAACGATGGTTAACATATTCTTGTTTGTTGATTTTTATTTTCCATTCCCTTAGGGATAGTAGTCTAAAGAGTGAGCAAAGGAAATTCCATAACCATAGCAGAAATCCATCATCTCATAAGAAGAAAAATTGGAGGCATTATTAGTCACAATCGTGTTTGGTACCCCAAACCTTATCTATATGTTCTCCTTAATGAAATTACACACTACCTCAGAAGTAGTACTTTTGACTGGGATGGCCTCTACCCACTTGGTGAAGTAGTCTGTAGCAGTTAGCATGTGAGTATGCCCAGTGCTGTAGGGTGGGTTAAGAGTTCCAATGAAATCCAATCCCCACTGTTGAAAAGGCTCATCAATCACAACTGGTTTTAGTGGAAAAGAAGCCAACTTAGGTCTCCCAACAAAAGTTCTGATAGGCTTCACATTTCCCTACCCATTTGGATGCATATTTGAACAATGTAGGCCAATTGTACCTAGCACAAAGGATTTTGTAAGTAATGACAACAGAAGAGAAGTGACCTCCACATGCCTGATCATGAAAAGATGAGAACAAATTCTTCTATTGTTCATTGTCTACACACTTTAAGAAGCTTCCATCTATACCTTTCTTGAACAAAGTATTCTCCCATAGTACATACTGTGCAAAACTTATATTTATAGCCCTCTTCTCCTTAAAACTCAAATGAGATGGGACACTCTCCATAGGTAAGAAAATGTTTAATAAATACATACCATTCATTTGTTAAACTGAGGAAAAGGACAACATGAACATCAATTGCTTCTTTGGACAATGTTGCATTAACTCCTTCAGCAATAAGTTCACACAAGCCTTTACCATGGACTAGCTTAGTTGGCTTGATATCCAGGTCATATTCCCTGGACCTTTGCTACCCAATTGCCTCTCTTAGTTCCAAACTCATACTATGTAAGAATGGATTTGATGGCTGTGTCAGGAACACGCACAATAGAGTGAGAAATAAGAATGTAAAAATGAATTTTCTTGATAGCTTTGACCACTACAAAAAGAATGTTTCTCCATGATAGTACATTTCAACTCACGAGCTTTCTGAACATAGCTCATGAAGGCGATTGGAAGCTCATGATCCTCATAATTCTTCTGAGTCAACACAATGGCTAGGGTAAACTCTGTAGCATAACAATAGATGATAAAGTCCTTATTGAAATCAATACATGCTAAGATGGGTGTCTTAACAATGGCTTACTTAGTACCTTTCAAATTCCTCCTTACCCTTAGAAGAACAACCAAAATTTTGCTTTCCTTTCATCATGTGAGCAATGCTCATAGTCAACTCTACAAAATTAGGGATGAATCTCCTTGGGAAATTAATCTTACCAAAGAAAGATTGAACATCCTTTTTACTTGTGGGAAGAGGAATCTGCTGAACGGCTTGAACTAATTATGGATCTATCTTGATTCCCTCCTTGGAGAACAATGTGCCCCAGCAACTTACCTTCAGTGACACAAAATACATACTTATTAGGATTGAGAGAAACTTCATCCTCTCATGCACTTCTGGAGGACTTGATTCAAGATGATGAAAGTGATCTTACCCTTGTTTTAGAGAGAAGATGGTCAAATTGTCAAGGCACATAACCACACACTTTCCCTTCAAACTTCCAAAATCCAAGTCCATTGCCCTCTGAAAAGGGGGCACCAAGTATTGATAAAACCAAAAGGCAGTCTCTTGTAAGAAAAGGTGCCCTAAAGAGTAGTGAAAGAAGTTTTGTGTTGGTTTGGGGTACTGACCTCCACTTGATTTTATCCAGAGAATCCATGCAGCATAGACAAAATTTCTAGAGCCTATGACAACTTGTAAAACTTGATCCATCATGGGAATATGGTAGTTATCCTTCAGAGAGGCCTGATTCAAATTCCTAAAATCGAAAGAGATGCGAATCTCACCATTTTTCTTCTTAACAGGTACAATGTTGGCGATCCATGTTGAATGGTGTATAGGAAATATGATCTTTTGACTTTAGAAACTTCTGGATCACCTGAGAAAATAGTGCCATAAAACTTGGGATTGTACTTGCCTTTGCTTTTTTCTTGAATGGTTTGATCCCATGTTTCGGAGGGATAAAGTGTTACATCACATTTGGCTGGAAATCCTTGAGATCATCATATGAATAGGAAAGGACATTAATATACCTTTTCAGTAGATTTACTACCTTCTTCTTCTCATCTTGAGTGCAACATTTCCCAATGTTCACCATGTTAGGTTCATCAAGACTCCCAATATTCACTTTTTCACATTCAGTGGACTACCGAGCTCCTTGGGAAGTTTTATACTTTATGTATCTATCGTGCTTATCAAATGGGTCTTCCAAAATCACTAACCTTTAAGAATATTGTTACCTTTCGATTTGATGCAGCCATCATGATCCGTCTCTTCCTTGATATCTCATTCATTAGAGGATACCCACTCTCTGGGAAAGGTATTACTTCCTTCAAAATACAGTCTAGTCAACATTATTCCTTAGCTCCAAGAAATAGAGAAAATGCTAATCATCGTTGAAAACCTACCAAGTTATATACATTATCTAGTACGTCTGGGCCTATGAATAATTTCAATGGTAAATTTCTCCTGAGAAAAATTTGGATGAGGAATCAACAAAGATCCAGAGAACAACTAGAGAATCAGCTCTAATGTTCCTTTCTCTTGGCACAAATTCAATGGAGAAAGCATCAAGAAACTCAATGGAATCCCAGAAAAGATTCTTGTAATATTTTAATATCTTATTCTTGTCTTGAAAAAGAACTCTGAACCTATTTCAAAATAATCTCTGCATCACCTCGAGCAATAATTATTCCTCACTCCCATCTCTTTTGTCATGATCAATCCTAGCATGAGTGCCTCATATTTAGCTGTGTTGTTCATATTTTCAAAATAAATCTTGAAGGAAAAAGGATGAATATTCCATTTTGGAGATGTAAACACCACTCCTACTCCTAAAACCAGCTAAAGAACAGCTTCCATCAAAATCTAGATTCCAAATGCCATTGGAGTCATGAATAACTCCCTTGGGAATCCTTGCCTCATCTTGTGACATAATCATGTAGTTCTCATGCCCTGCATCCTCATAGAGTATATGTACTTTTGGGTCATTAGTATTTTGCACAATGTACTCAGTATATTTCTCAGGAAGAAGCTTCTTCATTTTTCCATTTACCGGGATCAAAGCATGGGACCAATTCCATTTGAATCTCCCCTCTTACCTCCTTATAGAAATTTCTACTCAGCAACATCCCATATGAGGGATGAATATTAGCTACCAAAATGGTGGCTAAGACCCTTTTCTCTGGAAAAGAATCAAAATCTACTTGTGCATCTTTAATTCTACCAACCAGAAGGTACTTTCCTACTTTCCATGGAATAACAGGAACCAAAGGCACATGTTAGGGTCAGACCCAGAGCATGAGCTACCTTTGTAGGCATTACATTATCTGATGCTCCTGAATCTATAACACAATTACTGAGTTTATGGCCAGCTATGAGAAGAGTCACATAAAATGGTTCAATTTTCTCATTAGGGGAAGTGATTGTAGCCACAAGGCTTGATTGAGGTGAGGAAGAGGGGGTGGGAAAAAGGCCTTTAGAAGTACTGGATGAGACTTTGGATTTGGAATTTACAAATTTTACCATTTTAGCAAAATCTTTTGGATGAGTCTGGTAAAACTCTTGCTTCTGAAATTTGGATTTTAGTCTTTTTTAGATGATCAATAATATCAAAAGATCCAGAGGTAGATGGGGCATCATTGCTAGGAACTTGAGAGACTCTTGATCTATCAGTTTTAGGATCTGAAGGAGAAGGAGTTTTGGAATATAAGTAGAAGAAGAAGAATGAGAATTACTCACCTTTTGTGTGGAGGCAGTGGGAATAGGAGCTCCTCTTCTTACAATCACTGGAATAGTTGTAGGAATCTCCTTGGACTTCTTGGTAGGCTACACCACTTTCTCTTTTCTATTTTTTTCTCCCAAGTCATAACAGACATATGACTCACTATTCATATCATCCACTCTCTCATCATATTCATCTTCATCATCCATACCTTCAGTGGTGAGGAAATGAACTTGTGATCCGCCAAGATCCTCCAGTTCTTCAACTTCTTCTTCTGGTTCTTCATAGAGTTCATTACACTCCTCATCATCAGGTTCTTCAACTTCACAGGTTGCATTAACTGGAACCTTGATGGGTGGGCCTTCAATGGCCAATCTGGTCTGAGAGGAAGTCAAGTGCAGTTCCTTGGGCTGAAAATTTTTCCTTGGAACATCCCGGTAAGGGGTATGTTGAGCCAATTGTTTCTTGAGAGCAATAAGATCATTTGCAAGCTTCTGTACTAATTGATCAGAACTGGCTCCAGGGGAAGAGGAAGAGGAATAAGCTTTAGATTTGGAGGATTCTCTTTTCAGTTTACCAGACATGATCAAATCATCCTCAACACTGATAGCTAAACATTGATCAACATCCAAAGTTGCAAGGTTAGCTCTCCTTAGTGCATAACTCACTTCAGGCAACTGGGCATTGAGGAAGAATAACTTTTGGATTTGATCCACTGGATGAGTGTTCTATGGAATTTTATTAATTAGCTTGTTGAATTTAGCCACAAAATCCCTCATGGGCTCAAATGGCTCCTTCTTGATATGAGAAATTTTTGCCAATAGAGCATGCACATCTTCAGCAGGTTTGAAATGCTACTCAAACTGAGTTGTCATGGTATTCCAATTAGTGATAGACCCAACAGGAAGATGGTAGAACCAATCAGCAGCATTGTCATGCAATGTCTCCACAAAAATCCTGACCGAGACATCTTCATGTTCAACTCCAAGAATCCCACATGCAACAATGAAGGCTGCAATGTGTTCATCTGGATGAACTTTCCCATCACCTTGAAACTTGGGAAAATTTTTCCTGTTACCCCTAGGTAACTCATGTAATGGTTGAGGAAGAGCAAGAGGCCCAACCTGTTGTCCCCAAGGCACAAGAACTACCATTTTTGGAAAAATTGACTGAAGGGGAACTGAAACACCAACAAGAATCAAAGCATGGAGATTAGGACTGAGATGTTCCTGAGGAATGCTATCTTTAGAATTTCTGTCTTTAGCAAGAAGTGTGCTTGTAGAACGAGTTCCTCTGTTCCTTCTTGCTGGAAGAGAGAAGTTTTGTTGCTCCAAAAGTTTGAAAATGGGAATCCTCAACCCCGAGAGCTTTCCTCCCACATGTATACCGTAGAGTCAGTCAAACCAACAATGATCTTGAAGTTGTTCTTTTAAGAAAGGGATCCGTTTGAAACGAAATCCTCAATAGAGTCGCCAAAAACTGTTGGGTTTTAAAATAATCCTTTTAACAACCACAGTCAGGGGACAGACAAGTCCCTCCTCTTTAATGGGAGAGGTTCCCTTATTGAAATCAAACAACAAACTAATATACAAATGTACAACTTTCAAAGTGTGGATTCCTGATGCTTTGAAATGTTTTATGCCCGAAGATCATCAATACGAAAGGATGGAAGAATTTAGGAGATGAGGAAGGAAGAACATAACAATACCTTCAAGAGATATAGATGGCAAAGTATCACCTTATATGTATTGAACTAGGGAGATGCAAAATAGAATCATTCGCTTTCATAACTAGTATAATTCCAATAGACACAAAGTTCCAGAAATCATATAAACAAGAACACAAAGTTTCTTATCATAAAAGATGGATGATTCTCAAGTTTTCAGACACGAAAAGAAGAAAAGCAGAGGAAGAAAGGGGAAAAACTTCTGTATTGAGTACTTTGAATCTATTACTTTTTACAGAGCACCATGATCCAACACAAACAACAAGATGAAGAAGCCATTAAATAGTTTCCAAGAATGGTTACATCAGTTACAAAAATGATGAAAACTTATTTGAGAAACCGATGTCTGAGTTTCTCCAATGCCTCGGCCATTTCCATGTCTAGCAGTAAAACCAGATGCATTGAATCAGAATCCGTCCACCCTGCCTTTGCAAACTTTAAATTTGAACCATCCACGTGGGAGAGATTCAAACTGAAGCGGGCCTGCAGGATGCCTTTTGCATTTTGTTCCTTTTAGAGAAATGACATTTTGGAACATTTTGGCCCACTCACCCGCTTTTGATATGGTCTTGACATGTGGCCTTACCTGAGTGGGGACAGAGTCGCGGGTCATTTTTATAATTTTACCTCTTTTCAAACGTGCAAGCTCAAAAACACAAATTGCTTCTGTCGGCCCACCTCCCCGCTTTGACCTTCTATGCAGGCTTAATATTTGACTTTTTTTTTGGAAACAAAGCCTTTTGTTTGACTTTCTATGGGGCTTAATATATCCCTTTTGTTTGACCCTATCTGACACATGGAGAGCTGGCACTCATTTGGAACCCGCCTCTGGATTTTTCCTTTGAAGTTGCGCTAGGTTGACATGTGGAGAGCTTCCGCCAACCCTTTTATACTTTGTCGATTCCAATAGACTCTGCCCTTTCTATTGACTTTGACCATGTGGCAAGCTGACGCTCATTTGGAAATTGGCCCTTGGTTTCACTTCTAAAATTGCACTGTCATTGAGGCACATGGAGGCTTCTTCCGACCCGCTCATACTTAGTCAATTAAATAAGCAATCAGTTGTCTCTTTTTTGGACCTAGGACACGTGGAGGGAATGGCGCAAGTTTGAGAACTTCCCCTGGCTTTGACATCTTGAAATTGCACTGATGAGGCACATGGCGCCATCCACTGAACATTCCATACTTAGCCGAATTGGAATTTATTTTGTCTTCATTTTGGACCTGGGACACGTGGAAAGCCTGCGCTTATTTGAGGACTATCCCTTAGGCCCTGCCCTTGGAGTTGTGTCATTTGGATGCGTGGAGGCTTCCGTTGTTGCTTGAAACATGGCAATGCTGCATCCAATTAGAGATATCCATGTACTACCCATGGATGTTGAGGAAAAACATTGACGAGGAGGATACACCCGTCATTCCCGACTGTGGGAAGAAATAAAAAGAAGGGGAAAAACTCCACCATTACTGCCCAAATTTCAAATTTTTCTCCATGGAATGGAAAACTACAAATAATACCAGGCTCAAGGCGATCCAATACTCCAAGGTAATCGACTCAAAATTTTTGAAACTTGACTTCAAAAGAGGGGAATTTTGAGGATGACAACACAATCTTATTACCAAATCACATGCAAATCAATTTCATTCTTACCAATTCCATTATAATTAGTAATTTCCGCTAAATAACTAATGTTTCTTACCACTTTAGCCAATTAACAGCACATTTTTGGTTGCCTAACCTCTTTCACATTCATGATGCCACTTTACGACGAATTGTAACTCAAAATCATCTTCCAAATAGAAAATTAGTGATTATTAGCTAATTAATCCTATTTTACTCTTGGTTTGATCAATATACCCTATTATTGACTCAAACCCCTCTTCCAACCACTCAAAATCACCCCACTTCCTCCCACAATATCTCAGCAAGCTTCAAGATCTTATCTTAACCTCTTAATTGACCCTAAGAGGTTGATTAAGGATCCTCACATCATAATCACTTTTTAATTCACTAATTGTGATTAGAAAATATTAATCATGATTAACAATCCTTCATCTAATCTATGTTTTTAGTCCCACATGCACCAAGATGTAATTTTTCCCCAAATAGAAAACTATAAAAAGGACTAACCACATACCTTTAAATTTTACACCATGCTTTGATTTGCATCTCATATAAGAAATATGATTTATAGCCAAGCTCAATCCTTTCCTAAAGTCTTCAATGGGGTTAGTAGATGGGTATCCAATATGATCTTGTAGTCATTTAGAGAGACCATTTCACCTCTCTTGGAGTATTAAAAATCCCAATTTTATTTCCCTCTTAGATCTATTTAGGTCTTTGTTATGTTAGCAATTCAATACATAGTCAGGATTCTTTGTAGATTAGTGTTTAATTCCATTCAGTTTACATTCTTAGCATAATTTTAAGCTTTGATCATTTATGAATCACTCCTATACTTAGAGCTTGACTATAGGTGGCAATGGTTTTATCCTTTCCTAGTTAGTCATACTATTTTCTTTGTAAAAGTTTGGGGTGTTATCATTTAACATGCCTAGTAGGAGAAAATCCCATTTGCATTCATTTTGAAATATTTTTAACTTGGTTTCAAAGTTTTTCATTTCAATCTTTCTAGATTAGTTTCAATTTTTCTAGTTTAAATTCAAGCTTTCTAGATCACTTTTAATATTTTTTAGATTAGTTTCTCAAGCTTTTTAGGTTAATTTCAAGTTTTTAGAGTAATTTTCAAAGTTTTGTAGATAAATTTTGAAGCTAGATATTTTTTTCAACTAGATTAGTAGTATAAGTTATGATTTCAGGTTCTTTGCTGAATAAAAGGAGGTGAAGTGCTTTCAAAATTTCCTCAATAGGCCAAAGTTTTTATTTTTTTCAAAAAATCCTTGTCAAAATTCATATTTTGACCACTTACATGAAGGCTAGCACATGTGCTTCAAAGGGGGCAATTGTGCATCAAAGCCTATGCCTGTGCTCTACTAGATGTGGGTGTGCATCAAAGTTTTTGCATGTGCATCATTGGGGTTTCATGTGCATCAGTGTATTTTGAACCTTTGTGTGTGACTCGCGCCTATGCATCAAGGACTGCACCCACACCTCTTTGTGGACACCTATGCATAACTGACTATGTAAAACTTGACAGATGTGCATTTGTGCATCAATGTATGAGCCTATGCTTCAAGGTTTGTGCTCATTCTCTATTGGATGTGCATGTGCATCAATATACTTGATGGCGCACTCAGGTAAATATTTCTCCAAGTTCAAAATTTCAACTTCTGATTTTTAGGTTTTCAATCATTTTCCAGGGGTTTTTAGTTGTTGTTTCTATCAATTTTCTAATTTATAGTAGGTATTATAACATTCTTACTTATGGTTTGATGAGTTATTTTGTTTCATATCTTGTATGAGTTTGGAATAGGGTTGTATATGCTCTTCTATTGCACTTTGTGTGATCTTGAGAATCAAAAGCACCTCTAAACCACTCTTTACTTATTTAGAGTAAGTAGGAACAATCATCATTCATTTCTATGCTTAAGGGAATAAACTTTCATTTTGTCATGTACATGATCTTTTAGATTAAGATATTTTTCACTTGATAAATAACCAAGGCTAAAATTTGTGTATGCTCTTCCCTTGCAACTAATGTGATCTTGGGAACCAAAAGTAATTTTATTCTTTCATTAAGAAGCACTTATATTAATTGGTGATAAAATTTAATTTTCCAACTTTTATGGCAGTTAATTGATTTACAATATTTTCATCTAGTTGGGTTACTTGTTGTATATGCTCTTCTCTTGCACCTAGTGTGATCTTGAGAACCAAAAGCAACACTTAATCCTCTTTTTATAATATTGTAGATCTTTTTGAACTACTAACCATTTGTGTGAAGGACCTAGCGCTAGTCAAAGAAAGGAGGGGTATCTTCAAACCAAATTCTAACATTCACATGTTTGATAGGTTACCAACAGTGGTCTAAACCAAATTTCTTAATCTAAAAGATAAAAAACACACCAACACACCATTCAAAACACTATATTGCATGTTTATATTAAGAGTTACGGCTTGCCCACTTTAAACTAGGACATAACCCATTTGGTATAAACCTTAAGCTACAACAATGGGGGTGGTCCTAGGAACCCTAAGTAGTTCACATAAGAGGGAACCTTGTGAACGAAACGAGGAAGTGCTCCAACTACCCAATTTATTAGTACACCTTGGTGAGATTAGAGTCAAAGTTATTTCCATTGTGACCCTAGTGATAATACAACTAAACGCACTAGTTTCTCAATGTATTAGAATGGGGTAAAGTAAAGGTGGGATACTCCTTGGGAAACCTTAGGAAACTGAGCTCACAGAAGTAATCTTGTGACACATAGAGAGAGAACCACCTAGAAAGATTTTTGGCTTGGAGCCATTTGTTTTTGACATCATATCCTATAGAGCTCTCACAAAGTGACAAATTTGTTAGATTCAAACTGTCTTTTTTCGAACAAGGGAAAGAATCTCTTGAGTTAAAACCACATGATATTTCATCACAAAATATATTTAGTGTTACTTTGACCTAGTTTTTCACTTGTCCTAAGAAAAGGCAAAACTCTGTCAAAGTTGCACCAAGTATTTTTCACCACCACTTGGTTTACACCTTTGTTTTATTGTTGCCCATTTTGGGACAAAAGGAAACAACATACATGGATACTACTAGATGACACATGTCCACCACTTTTGTAGTCTACTTGCACGACTAGGTTGCAATGCCAGAGTGCAAGTGTTGAAAGTGTGCATGGTGCATAGTCATGATCTAGTAGGCCCTTTTATCTCAAAACCCACATTGATACTTATTATAATTTTTAGTTAGGTTATATCATCATTGTCTTCTTTAGATTTTTTATGTTGCCCGTATTATAGCCATACAATTTTGATATTTACATCTTGTTTCCATTGTGAAACTCTGCTTAAATCTCTACATTGTATTGTTACATTGTACACGCATAATAATTCATTGATATGCTTAGACATAGTTTTTGCATCCTAGCTTTGTCTTAAGTTTTGTTAAGTGTTGAGGTTAATTTGTTAGCATCGCGATAACATCATTTTGACAATGAAAATATTGCTTTCACATAAATCTTGGGTCACGTGTCCAAATAGTGTCGTTACACTTCTCACATTTGTATAATCCATTTTGTTGGTACCCAAATTGATTCTCCCTCAAAGTCTGAGTAGCATCACTGGTTTGACAGGAAACTTAGAGATTGATAGATCATGATGATTCATTTTGTAGCCAGGAATAAGATCTAACTGGCTCTCTGTCACTCAAATGTGGATAAATGAATAGCACCCTCAAGAGAATTTGATTTATCCTCACTATTTTAGGTTGTGCCTTTCAACCAAGGTAAGAGAACCCTTTTGTAGCCTATTTTTTGTGGAAGAGATGGAGATATCCTTCCTAATGAAGTTGCTAAGGAGACCTTGGAGAAATTATGATCAATGTAACAAAACCTAACTCTCACGAGTTGTCACTCTATATACTAGAGATATTTTTTGGGCAAGGTTCACGCTACTAAAAGACATTTGAAATCCTGATTGTTTCTGCATGCTTTGGGTAATTGAAATTATACTTTTGTGCACACATAGGACAAACAGGGGTAGTATGGGTAGGATTGGTTGTTTTAAAGGGAATTTTTGGTGGGAGGTGAGGTAGAATGAACTTGATTTTCCATATCCTTGAGAACTCTTACAAAATGGAAGGTTAAACTAATAGAATGCTTTCAAAATAGATAAAATGTTTATTTAACCTTTGCAATGGAGGCCCAGATTAGGAATTTTTCACACAATATTTGAGATTATATCACAAAGGCTTGAATTAGAAGACCCAATAAGGCATCAAGATCTAAGCTCAATCATGCCTGAGGTACACCCAGAGGCTTACAAACAATCTTTGTCAACAAATGAAAGAAAAGTGATTTTAAATCGTTTATTTCATTCCCCAGATGAAAGCTCTTCTGAGAAATGAAATTACAGATGCCACTAAATTGTCACAAGGATTGAGACCTTATGTGATTAAGATACATTTTGATACAAGATTGCAAATAGAAACAAGAAAAAACTATCTGCAAACATTCAGAAATGAAACAAACACATTTTGCTCAAGATCAACACAGAATAACTCGAGTTTGATTAAATTTATTAGTAGGGGAAATTTTTCTAGAACAATCTCATAGATTTTCAATGGTTGTACACTCACAACCACCTTGACATAAATCAAACTTAATACAAAAGAGATATACAGGTCTTCTCAGATGGCTTCTCAAAAGACAGGCTTTGTCAAATTTTCCTCTTGGGAATTTTCTTCGACCTCTAATACTTAAACCTCATAACCTCCAACCATTTACACGATAAATTTGTGCGCATTTATAACATTTACAAAAGATCCCTTTTCCCCAAAAAAAATAACAGACATTGAGTGCCACCAGTGCTTGCCATGATCATAATCACGATTTCCAGAATCAGATCTGTAAAAATTCACTCAGGTGCTAAGGGGGAAAATCTCTTCTGAATATCTCTTGCATTCAACTCCTCCTTCTAGTAGATCACTCTTCCTTCAACTCGCCAACCACTTCCACCCCTAATCTGTCAAATCTAGCTCCTTGCGTGCTTGGGAGAAGAAAAATAGAAAATCATATCGAGCTCTATAATCAGATCATTTTAATGGCGAAAGACGTCTCCAGATCTTCCCCACCAAACTTAGATATCAAAATTAACTCTCCTCTCTATTTGGCGTGTAGGAAATACCAAGAAATCATGAAGACTCGCACTTCCAGGAGCATTTCAGTAAAAATGGGGGGGAAAATCAGATTCAAACTCACAACTGTTGTTTGATCTTTACTTTGAATTTGGGTCATCCACGTGGAAGATTCAATTTAAAAATGTGCCCAGGGGTTTCCTTTGAATTTTTACGAACTTTTGAAAAATGGAAAAATTTTCACATTTTGCTCCGCCTCCGCCCTTGAGAAATGAGCCTGACACGTGTCCCAAGGTGGGTCCCAAAAGAAATACGAGCCAAATTATTTCTATTTCACCTCCTTTTTGGAAAAGGGAAAATTTTCCAAGTTTTCCCCCCAGCTCCACCCTTGAAAAATGGGCTTCTGACACGTGTCCTAATGTGGGTCCCAATGGAACCATGCTTCCTTTTTCACTTTTAACTCTTTTTCTCCTAAAAAGGAAAATTTTCCAAATTTCCTCCAAGGGTCTGCACCTCTACCGTTGACCAGAGCAAGCTTTGACCTTTCCTCTATCGGGCCCACGGGTCATTTTGATGATTTTAATCATTTGAACATTAAGGGGCAAAAAATGCAAGTTGCCCTTGATGGTTTCCACTTCCTTGCCCCTTTGACTTGAAACAAAACTAATCCTTTATCGTGCTCACAAAGACACATTTGAGATATCCCTAATAGGTTGAGAACTTAGGGGGTAAAAAATGCAAGTTACCCCCGATGGTCGTTACCTCCCCCGCCCTTTTGACTTGAAACAAAAGGTTTGATTGATCCTTTGTCGGGCTTGCGGGCCATTTTTGATATTTTAACCCTTTTGAGACATAAGAGGCAAAAACATTCTAAGTTTACCACTGATGGTCCACTTTCCCACTCCCTTTGCCATTTATCAAAATACCACGTGTCACAAAGGCACACCTGAGATGGTCCACAAAATTTGAGACCTTGAAACAATACAGGCCTCACCACATGTCCTGACCTGGAAAATTTTGCTTTGAAGGCTTGAAGCTTGAGCGGAAGGTGCCATGTGTTAGGGTGAGGCAATCTCCTTTGGTCATTGAAAATTCCAAGCAAAATGAAAAAGTGAGTCAGAGTCCTCCAAGTGTCCTCTGGTACTTCTTCAAAATCGAACCTAAGTTTGCCAGTCCCCACTTTGAATGACGTGTGGGCTCTCCACGTGTCCCAGAGTTTCTCCCAAAATTTAATTTATATATTGAAAAAAATTTTGACTAAGTGGAGTAAGAAGCAACAAAACCTCCACGTGTCTTTGTCCTGTCAAACCTCCATGTGCCTAGTGCTACTCCAAGGTCAAAACCAAAAAGTGAATCTTCAAACGAGCGATCATTCCTCCACGTGGACATATTTTAAGTTGAGGCTTATTCATAGAATTTCTGAAGTACCCATAGTCAAGCCACATCTAACAAAATAGAGGCCACATGTTTCTATGTAGATGCGAAGGATGCAAATTTGACCAGGAGAAATGTCCGTCAAACCATAAAATGTACAGAAAAAATGACCATTTGAGCCCGAGGGATGAAATTTTTCTCCAAGGACAAAGAGAATTTAGAAGTGTTACAAGGCTCAAATACGTTCCTTAAAGTTACATCCATTCATTTTTCTTCAAGTATTAGGGAAAAAATGACAAGGACAGAAAATCTCGACTGTAAAAGAATGGAAAGAATGGGAAATCCTGAGTTTTTAGATGAACAGAGAATGGGAGACCCAAATTACAGACCTCTTCAGAGGAACAGAGAAACGAGGACAAAAATATGGATCCATACGTGATCTTTAGACCCAGGAATAGGATTAATTATGGCAAACAGAGGAAATCAGAGACCTCTCAGAGCACAACATAGGGGGAATAAAATGTGACAGAGGCCATAAATCGATAGATTTTCAAAGGTAAAATGGGGTGAGACTATTTTGAGCACCAACATCGGCTCTGACTCGGGGATGGGCACTCCCTGTGAGTGCCACAAGAAAAAAGGTAGACCAAGTGCCAAAAATATCCATTGGGCAAAAGGAGTCAGCTTGCAGAGTAGAGAAATAGAGCCATCTCCCAAAAATGAACAGAGAAACCAGCAAAAATAGGTCACCAAGGACCAGAGCGAGTAAAAACACAAAAGACAGGAAAACAAACAACAAACTATACACTGTACAAAATATTTTTACCTTGATTCATGGGGAATCAATCCAAGAAATGCTTCAAATTCTTACCATTAATAGGAAAGCTCAAGAAATTCACCATCCAAATCCTTCAAGAAGAAGGTATGTTCACCAATCCTAATATCAATGGAGTAAGGGCCCATCCATAATGAGTCAAATTTGCCATGCTTTCCCTTATCTTCATGTCTGCTATCCCATAGCAACACAAGATCTCCAACATTGAAAGCTCTGGGAGTGACCTTCTTGTCAAATAAATTCTTCAGCTTTTCTCTAAACTTTACATGCCTCTGGTGGGATGCCCTCCTTCTCTTCATCAAGTTCAACAATCTAGTTAATGTGAGCATCATAAGGACTTACTTCTTGATCCTCCAGTTGTTGAATGAACTGATATGAAGATAATTACATATGACAGGGGCAGCATGGCCTGAGTTCCATATACTAACTCAAATGGACTCTTTCCAAGTAACTCTTTTGACAGTGATTCTATCATCCCAAACAACAAACTTCAACTGTTCACCCCATTTCCTCTTTGTTCAGCTCCAAGGTTCTTCTGATAATCTTCAACAAGTTTTTATTACTGGACTCAGCTTGTCCATTTCCTTGGGGATTGTAATTAGATGCATATGTCAAGTTGATCCCATATTATTTACACATTTCCACCATGAGGTTTAGCTCTTAAATCTCATGGAATTATCAAGCTACAATCTTGACTGAGCACCCCAAACCTGTAGATGATGTGGTTTAGCAAAAATTCCATGACAATTTGGTGTGTTGCTCTTCTTGGTGGGGATTGCCTCCACCCATTTGGTAAAGTAATCAGTGGCTACAAGAATCCACTTATGGCCAACACTTGAAGGGTCTGAAATCTCACCAATGAAATCCATTCCCCATTGCTTGAATGGAGCTTCAATTGATACATGCTGCAAAGGAAGGGAGCCTGAAGCTTTCAGTCTTCCAGAGAAGTGCTGGAAACTCTCACATCTTCTAACCAACAAGGTTGTATCCTTGAAGAGATTTGGCCACCAATAACTAGCCCTCAAGATCTTGTGTGCTGTGACTCTTGCAGAAAAATGCCCCCCACAAAATCCTCCATGGAGATCAACAATTATATTGGGGGCTTCATCTTCAGTAATGCACCTTAAGAGGACTCCCTCTAGGTTTCTTCCAAGCTAACCCATAATCAGTAATGACATATTTCTGGGAAGCCAACTTAAGGGCTCTTTTCTGGTTCTTACTTAAATACTCAGGGTAGTTATAAGTGTCTAAGATAAAAAAATCACATCCTTGTACCACTCAGAACTCATCAAAATTTCAAAAACATCTGCCCTACCTTCTTCTACCTCATTTACCTCAATAGTTTGCAAGTTTCTCTCAGCCATAAGCTTAGCCAAGCCCAAACCTCTCACCAGCTTCGTGGTTTGGATATCCATGTCATATTCTTGCAACTTGTTCACCCATCTGCATCTTTTGCTTGAGACTTCCATCTCTGATAAGATGTCTTTCACCATGGTGTGGGGAACATAAGCAACCACTTTAGAACTTAGAATGTAAGGCCTAAAAACCTTTGTTTCTTTTACCAAGGAAAATGCTTGTTTCTCCATAATAGTGTATTTCAGCTCAGCCCCCTGCAATGCCTTACTGAAAAAGGCAATTGGCCTCTCAGCCCCTTCATCATCCTTCTGCAGCAGGACAGAAGCAATAGTGTTCTCTGAAGCAAAGGAAAATAGTTGGAAAGGCTTCTTATAGTCTGGAGCTGCTAAAATAGGGGCATGCTTTAATGCCTCTTTGATCCCATTGAAAGCTTGGATGGCAGCCTCCTCCCATTTGATGACCTGGTCCTTCTTTAGCATGGAAGTGATTGGAATGGTCAACTCAGCAAAGTTTGATATGAATCTCCTGATGAAGTTTATCTTACCAAAGAAGGACTGAATTCCTTTCTTGGTTCTTGGAATTGGGACCTTGCTGATGGCCTCTACCCTTTTTGGATCAATCATCACCCCTTCTTGTGACACAATGTGACCAAGAAACTTTTCCTTCTGCACTCCAAAATGGCACTTCTTTGGATTGAGTGAGATGCCATATTCTCTACATCTTATCAACATCTTCTCCAAGTGCAGCAAGTGATCACTTCTCTTTCTAGAAAACACAGTTACATCATCTTGGTAAACAACAATAAACTCATTGATGTAACCTAGAAAAAGCAACATCCATTGCTCTTTGAAAGGTGGCTCCAGCATTCATCAAACCAAAGGGCATCCTGACATACACATAGGTTCCCCAAGGAGTGGTAAAGTTTATCTTGATCCTTTCTGAT
The DNA here is from genome assembly GCA_019776745.2 of Taxus chinensis. Taxonomy (NCBI): domain Eukaryota; kingdom Viridiplantae; phylum Streptophyta; class Pinopsida; order Cupressales; family Taxaceae; genus Taxus; species Taxus chinensis. Next base: position 772,164,879 of record CM034149.1, read on the forward strand.
TCCTTCACCACAACTTGGTTATAACCAGAGAAACCATCCAAGGTAGAGAGAAATTCAAAACCAGTCACTAACTACAGCATGTTTTCCATATTTGGTAAAGGATAATTATCCTTCATTGATGCTCTATTTAGATTCCTAAAATCTACACACAGCCTGATGTCACCATTTTTCTTTCTAACTGGTACTAGGTTTGCAACCCAAGAAGAATACCTTGTGGGCTGAATAATCCCTCCATCTCTTAGCTTCTTCAGTTCCTCTTGCATCTTAAGAGATAAGAGTGGATTGATTGGCCTTGTATCTCTGCCTGAATGGATTTGCATTAGAATCTAAGGGAATCTCATGTTGAAATAGATCCTCTCTATATGATATTAATTCAGAATAGGTCCAAGCCATGCAATCATGGTACTTTTTCAACAATTGGATGTATGACTGCTTCTCCTCTTTGTTGAGATTGTTGCCTAACCAAATTTTCCTTGGTTTCTCCTTTGTACCAAGATCATGCTCCTCAACATCCCTCGAGGCTGCCATATGCCTATTAATAATGCAATCAGCATTATCAAAATTTGACTCAAGAGCAACCAGCCCTCTAAGAATGGTATTAGTCTTTAGATGAATGATGCCCTTAGTCAAAAAGGTTTCCTTTCCCTCTGTTACACATACCATTGGCTCCTAATCAATGCATTAATCAGCAAACTCTCCCTTGTTCTGCAAAAATCTTTTGATCTAAGTATCATCAGACTTAGTAGAATGTTTTGATTAAAGAGTTTGATTTTCCATCATACTTAGTAGAATCCTTTGATGAGGGATAGAAATTGTAACTTTTCCTTCTTCATCAATTCTTCAACCACAAGAGACCTTCTTCCAAGAACATGCAAGCACCACCTTAGTTTCCAACATTAGAACTTCTTATCATGAGCTGGAACAATGTTGATCTGAATCCAAATAGCTATCAATGGAGGAACTCAGAGCCAAAATAAATATTACATTAGGTTTCAATAATGCAAATGCAACTTCATTGTGATGCATAAATCTTTTCTGACTTGTTTTACATATTAATAGAAGAGTTCCATTGACCATGAAGTCTCTTGAAAACAGCATAGGATTCTTAAACCCAACAATCATCTCGTTACACCATTCACCCAAGGAGGTCTGCAAGAAGACTCCAACTTTTTTTAGTGATAATTTCAGAGCTATGTGCATATCAAATGGATCAGACCTTGCCCAATAAGGTATTTGGATTCATTTGAGCCAAAGGAGGAGTTCACCAATAGTCATGCTTACTTCCAAGCATGGGATGATCAATGCAAGGTACCAAGGATCAACTGCTTTATCCTTATTATAATCCAACCTGCAAGAGTTTCCCCCTGCCCTCAAAAGATGGTAGGCATTCAATTTTTTTTAATTGACACCTTGCTAATTTGGGTAGAAGACCAGTTTATTACCTTGATTTTCCATTCATCCAAACAGCCATGATCAGTTCCAAATCAATTGCATGGCTGCCAATTTTGAAGAAAGGCAAGCTATTTTGCACAACCAGTTGTAGTGTTTGTTTAGCCCACCTTTTCTTCCAATTAGAGTAGTGTAGGTAGGTTTGTTTTTCAGCAAAAGAAGTGCTTTTGCACACTTTGCATGTTCCATTTGGAGCATGTATTATTTTCAGTTTGCACATAGTTTTTGGCGTTGTTGTATTGCTCTTGCACAATCCATTTCAGTGGCTTTTGGTGAAGATCAATTTCAAGTTTCAGTGGGTTTCCAAGTGACTCTAAGAGGTCAGAATTTTAGAGTTCAAATCAGAATCAGTTTATCAGGCTTGACTCCTTTCCCAATGGATGCAACAAAGGCCACTGATCATTCATCTAGAAGGAAGATGACCCCTCTAAGTCGCCAAAATGAGCCCCTGCTTATTTTGGTTAACTTACCTTCATTATTTCCTTCCTTGTGCTTCAACTTCAATTTGCACACATTTCAAGCACTCAAAAGATTCTAGAAATTGCTTCATAAGATACTATCTTTTCTTCCCCTTTCCAAAAAGGTAAAGAAGTCCTCCTAACTCCTTGTATTTTTTGAGTTATGGCTCAGTAGAGTTTGGAGGGGATATTTCCCCTGGGCTGGCCCGCAGAGGTAAGGAAGAAATTTTGCCAAGGAAAATTGGCAGGTTAGCGGAGGCGCAGAGAAAAAATTGACACTTAGCCCTTTTGGCTAAATTTGCATAAAGTCACAAGGCGGCCCGCAAGCTGGCAGAGGGGAAGGGAGCACACTGGCAGGCCAGTGGGAAAATTGTTGTCACTTAGCCCTTTTGGGAAAAAAACTCAAAGGAAAAATTTGGCCTGAAAGCCCGCAGAGGAAAATAAATTATTGAGGTCGGAAACCAATCAAGATGTCATGTGTCCATTCGTCGGTGGGGATCGGGGCATCGGGAGGATTTTGGAAATTTTTCGAAAGTTACGAAAACACAACAAGGCAAAAATGGACCGCATCTCCACAGAAAATCAGAAGATGTCACATGTCTCAAAGTGGCGCAGCCGCAGAGGATTTCTTGGAAAATTTTCCAATTTCACAAAAAGGGGCAAAATGATTGTTTTGAAGACGTAGATCATTCAAAAGGTGAAAATGTGTCATGCACACCTAAGGGGCTGTGGAGATTTTTGGGAAATTTTTCCAAAAGGGAAAAAGTTAAAGTTTGACCCCGCCGACCCCAATTTTGACTCTATTTTTTACCAGTTTTGCCCTAAATCTTCATAGGGCCATATCTTTCGAAGAAAAGCTTGGTTTTTCATGATTTTGGTGTCATTGGAAATATGTTGACATCCTCTACATGATGAACACTTCAATTTTAAATTTTGATGGATTTTTTTAGGAGAAAAATGGGAAGACGTTTATGGCACGGGAAAAAATGTAGAACTTTCAACCCCCAACCACCAAAATTGATGAAGTATGGAATCTGTTTCTTCTCCAGCATGGCTGAATGCATCAAAAAATGGATTTGTGAGGGTGCCCTTGCTGTTTTAATGAATATTGTTGGTGGTTGGAGTTCACAAAATCATTTTTCCCATGTTTTCTCATTTCCCTCATTCTGTTTGAGCGATAAAATCCAGTTTTGGCTCATTTTGTAAAAATTTGTTCATCCTTCTTCTCTACCTCTCCCTTCTTTTCTTCCCCAGGGTCGAAAATGGAGTCTGAACCTCCTCCCCTACTCTGTAATGTCATTTTTTTCCTCTTACTCATGAAATGATTCACTATGTAAATTACAAGCAATAAAAAACATGTTTTTGTGATGCATTTGTCCATCCTTGGCTCGTTTTCTTTGTTGTTTTCCAGAACCTCTCTTCATTACAAGGTATTTTTGCATGTTTGGATGTTCATTGCAAGGTTTTGGAATGGGCCTGTGTTCATGGATTTTTGGAAAATTTTATGTGTGAAATCCATCTTTGGTTTGTGATGCACTTGTCCATCCTTTCCATTGCTCACCTCTTCTTGTTCTATGGTATTTTAGATAGATAATCAAAACTTTCCTTCTCTGGTATATCACCATTTTAGTGTAAGCTCTATTTTTCCTTGTTTTCTTCCTCTCCTAGGTCATCCTTGGAAGTTAGATTAGGTGCAACATTAGCTTTTCCCCATGCAACTAGAATAGGCTTCCCTGGCATTGGTATGTTTAGGAAGAGGAACCAGTCCATCTCTGGACAGCTCCCACCAACATTTGCAAAGGTCTCACATTTTTGGGAATAGCATGCCCCATTGTTGTGCAATCACACCAAATGATTTTTCCTTAGAAAAACAGATCCATAACTCATTTGGGTGTGCTGTGAATTTGCACTAACAACTACACCACCAAACCCTTCACACATCCCACTACCAGCACTTCTCTGGAGTCCATGATAGTGCACTTCCCATATGTTGTTGTCACTTTAATATTTAGCTCATTCATGACTTCCTAAGGCATGACATTGCATGATGCCCCTGAGTCAAACATACAGTTGTGGAGCAATCTGTCCTTAATGATCAAAGTGGTGAAGAATGGATCCACATTCAGGTAAGAGTCCACCAAGGATGTCCCCAAATAAACCTTAGGTGGTTCACCTAGTTCCTCCAATACTGGTGGTGTATCTTAACTCTTCAATGATTGGAGGAGTCTCCACAATGTTTACATTTCTACCTAGGGCAGTCTTCTCTTCTTTCAATCCCAAGTATTCAAATGCTCTCTTTTTGTGCTCAGGAATCCTAAGCAACTCAACAATTGGAACAGAGACTTTGATTTGACTTAAAACTTGGGAAATATCATATGGGACATTCTTTGGCAAGGCAGTATTGGAAGGAAATCCGACACACTCATTAGGTGGCATAGGATTTTTGATAGCTTGGGCATGAGGACGGGTATGATTCATGTTTGGAGACAGCAAGGGCCTTGGAAAATGCATCTTTCTTAGGAGCCTCTTTAGGAATATTTGAAAGCAATGGAGTTTTGGCTTGGCCTGAGGCCCTGTCACCTTTGACAACCCTACTTCTTGTGTTGTGCTCCTTTTCTTGAGCCATAACAACATTCATCAATAACTGTCTATCCTCCTCAGATGGAATTCCTCCATCATACTTCTTTATCATTAAAGCCCTTAAATATTCAAATTCATTATTGGGAAATTCAAAAGCTTGTATAGTATCTACTTCTAAAGTATGAGAGGGAGGAAGAATAGGTACCCTAGTGAATGCAATCCCAAAAAGTCAACAGCAGTCTAGCACTTATCACCTCAGTTGAAGTTGCCCCTTGTTGTGAGCTCGTGGAACAACCCACCATGCAAACATCATCATCATTATCATCATTCTTCTTCTTGTTGATCTTCCTTGCATAAGGAGCATGGGTCATGAAACATCTGTCACACCAATCAATGACATTTGTCTCCTCCACAACAGTAACAACTGAGCAGCCAAAGGATCAGGCACCATTCTGTTTTCCCTTGGCCTTGGGACTGTCCTATTTCCAAATCCAATAGGTCCCTTGCCTCTGTCATCAGATATTTGGTGATTTGTAAACCTGTCTTGGATTTGTTGCTTGTGTTGACCTTGTGAGGTCTGTCCAATTCCTTTCTCAGCCTGGAGCTAGTTTGTAGGAAATTTCTTTGACAGCCCCTGCCAAAGTCTTCACAACCTCCTCCAAATCAGCAGCCTTACTTGTTTGAGGTTTTTCTAGGTTAATTAGCTTTACACCATCCCTTTTTGGAGGATTTCTAATTGCCTTGATATTATTTCAATTTGCAAAGCCATAGTGAATGCCTACCTCAAATTAGTAGGGTTTTTGTCCCTCAAGTAGTAAGTAGCCTTTTTATCAAATGCATCTGAATATTTGATCAAACATGATTCATCACATGGCCTTAATCCTAACAGGAAATCTTCTCAAGGTCTTGTTAAACCTTGTGTTGAAATCATGTACTGACTCATTAGGATTCTTTTTGATGTTTTCAAATTCTGTCAAAAGAAACCTAGGGTCAGTTCTATCACCATACTACAATCTAAATGCATTGATCATCTCTGTCTAAGAATCAATGGAATTATCTGGCAAAGCTTTATACCAGTCCCTTGCATCCTCTTCCAAAGTATGGATAAATAGTTTGATATATACATCTTCATGTTCAATCTCAAAATCTTCCATCATATTGATAAAAAGCTTTAGATGTTGATCACCAGTTATAGCATTGTTTCCTTGGAACTTTGGTAGTCTGTTCCTCACATCTTGAGGAACTGCATTTGGATAACCAGCCATCCCTACAAATTTTATAGGACCAAAGGTGTTTACAACAAATGGAGGTCTTGGTGGGGGCAGGGCCATGTTGTTTTGAGGAGGTGACCCTGGAGGGGAGACAAATTGATAAGGGGAAGAGGGTCTTTGAAACACAGGAGTATAACTTTCAAAATGGATATCCCCTAAAGGCCTTTGTTTCTTGGAAAACCCTATCAGCTTATGAAAAGACAGGGGCAAAATGAGAAGCAAACTTTTCAAAATCAAATGAAGGCCCCTCTCCAGTTGGAGAATTCAATTCCACAAAGAGGCTACCTGATTCAAAAGCACTTGAATTGCAGTCTTCAATAATAGGCCGATCACTTTCATCAATGTAGATCCCCCTTCTTGTTCTGCTGATCTCCAACAACTCTCCAGGCTTTTCTTCCTTCTGATTTTTTTTCCTAGCTCTAGAAATAATGTCCTAGTAGGATCCCTAACAAAGAAAGATCTTCTTCCTTCTAGCTTTTGTAAATATTAGTAACAAAATCTCACTTGACAGAGATTAAGACACTGGTACTTATTAAGAATCAAATCAACAGGGAGTTCGCCACTAAGGATTTCCACCTTAGTTTTGAAAATGCACTAAAATATGATCTGTCAAATGTATGTCAACACTAGAAACTAGAAATGAAAGATCTGACTTCCTTTACCAAAATTTATCAGTGATTACTAGTGCAAAAACTTGTAGAGACTGGAAAGCTACATACAGCACCAGGGTCTGAGTATGAACTACAATCACTATGTCCTCGGTAATGGTAGCCACTTAGGTGTTTTTGATGGGCTAAATAGATATGAACTGTAATGAATCGGCAAATTAGTCTCAGCAACGTAAATCAATTCCCAGCAATTTAAAACAAGCAAGGGCTCAACTTAGGTGTTGGTACCCAAATTGATTCTCCCTCAAAGTCTGAGTAGCATCACAGGATTTAACAGGAAACTTAGAGATAGATAGATCATGATGAGTCATTTTTTAGCCGGGGATAAGATCTAACTGGCCCTCTATCACTCAAATGTGGAGAAATGGATAGCACCCTCAAGAGGATTTGATCTATCCTCACTATTTTAGGTTGTGCCTTTCAACCAAGGTAAGAGAACCCTTTTGTAGTCTGTTGTTTATGGAGGAGATGGAGATATCCTTCCTAATGAAGTTGTTAAGGAGACCTTGAAGAAAATATGATCAATGAAACAAAATCTAACTCTCACAAGTTGTCACTCTAGATAGTGGAGATATTCTCTAGGCAAGGTTCAGACTACTAAAGACAATGAAAACCTGATTGTTTCTGCATGTTTTGGTAGTAAAATTATGCATTTGTGCACACACATGACAAACAGGGGTAGTATGGGTAGGATTGGTTGTTTTAAATGAATTTTTGGTGGGAGGTGAGGTAAGAATGAACTTGATTTGCCAAATCTCTAAGAACTCTTACAAAATGGAAGGTCTAGACAACAGAATGCTTCAGAATAGCTAAAATGTTCCTTTAACCAAAATATATGCTTCAATGGAGGCCCAGATTAGCACTTTTTCACACAATCTATGATATTTTAACATGAAGGATCGAGTTAGAAAACCCAATAAAACATCAAGATCTAAGATCAATCACGCCTGAGGTACACCCAGAGGCTTACAAACAATCTTTGTCAACAAATGAAAGAAAAGTGATTTTAAATCATTTATTTCACTCCTAGATGAAAGTATCTTCTGAGAAATGAAATTGCAGATGCCACTAAACTATCACAAGGATTGAGACCTATGTGATTAAGATATATTTTGATACAAGATTGCAACAGGAACAAGAAAAAACTATTTGCAGACATTCAGAAATAAAACAAACACATTTTTCTCAAGATCAACACAAAATAACTCGAGTTTGATTAAATTTATTAGTAGGGGAAAGTTTCTAGAACAATCTCAGAGCTTTTCAATGGTTGTACACTCGCAACCACCTTGACATGATCAAACTTAATACAAAAGAGATATACAGGCTTCTCATACGGCTTCTCAAAAGATAGGCTTTGTCAAATTTTCCTCTTGGGAATTTTCTTCGACCTCTAACACTTCAACCTCTAACCATTTACACGATAAATTTTTGCCATTTATAACATTTACAACAGAGCCCCTTTTCCCCCCAAAAATCTAGACATTGAGTGCCACCAGTGCTTGCCATGATCATGATCGTGATTTCGAAGAATCAGATCTGTAAAAATTCACTAGGTGCTCAGGGGGAAAATCTCTTCGAATATCTCCCACATTCAACTCCTCTAAAATCACTCTTCTTCAACTCGCCAACCACTTCCACCCCTAATCTGTCAAATCTGGTTCCTTGCGTGCTAGGGAGAAGAAAAATGGAAAATCTGATTGAGCTCGATAGTCAGACCATTTTAATGATGAAAGACGTCTCTAGATTTTCCCCACCAAACTTAGATATCAAAATTAACTCTCCTCTCTATTTGGTGTGTAGGAAATACCAAGAAATCATGAAGACTCGCACTTCCAAGAGCGTTTCAGTAAAAATGGGGGGAAAATCAGATTCAGACTCACAGCTGTTATTGATCTTTACTTTGAATTTGGGTTGTCCACATGGAAGATTCAATTTAAAAATGGGCCCGGGGTTTCCTTTGACCTTTTACAACCTTTTGAAGAAATAAAAAAATTTCACATTTTGCTCTGCATCTCTGCCCTTGAGAAATGAGCCTAACATGTGTCGCTAAGGTGGGTCCTAAAAGAACCACAGCCAAATTCTACTATTTCATCTCCTTTTTGGAAAAGGCAAAATTTTCCAAAGTTTTCCCCATAGCTCTGCCCTTGAGAAATGCTTTTGACACATGTCCCAATGTGGGTCTTAGTAGAACCGTGCTTCCTTTTTTACTTTTAACTCTTTTCTCCCAAAAGAAAATTTTTCCAAATTTCCCTCGAGAGTCTGCATCTCCGCCATTGACTGGAGTAAGCTTTGTCCTTTCCTCTATCGGGCTTCGGGCTATTTTGATGTTTTAATACTTTTAAAACATAAGGGGAAAAAAATGTAATTTACCCCCGATGGTCCGCCTCCCCGCCCTTTTGACTTGAAATGACCAAACGTCAAAATTGATCCTTAGTTGGGCTTGCAGGCAATTTTTGATATTTAAATCTTTTGAAAATCAAGGGGAAAAAAATGTTAGCTACCCCAATGGTCCACCTCCCCACCCTTTTGACTTGAAACAAACTTTGACTGATCCTTTGTTGGGCTTGCGGGCCATTTTTGATATTTTAACCCTTTCAGAGCATAAGAGGAAAAATTCTAAGTTTCCCCCAATGGTCTAATTCCCCACCCCTTCTAACTTTTCAAACTGCCACGCGTCACAATGGTGCACCTTGAGATGGTCCCCAAAATTTAAGACCTTGGGAAGTGTGGGCTCACCACATGCCCTGGCCTGGCAAAGTTTGTTTGAAGGCTTGAAGCTTAGCGGAAGGCACTATGTGTCAGGTGTGAGGAAATCTCCTTTGGTCGCTAAAAATTAGCAAGAAAAATGCAAAGTGAGTGCGAAGGCCTCCAAGAGTCCTCTTGGCACTTCTTCAAAATGGTTCCCAAGTTTGAGACTCTGAATGAGCACGGGCTCACCACGTGTCCCTGTTTCCACCAAACTATTTTAGCTACCTAAAAATTTGTCTAATTTTGGGAAAAAAAGCAGAAACCTCCATGTGTCCTCCTAGCGCTACTCCAAGGCCAAACCAAAAATGAATCTTCAAATGAGCGTCGTTCCTCCACGTGTACAAATTTTTAAGTTGAGGATTTTCATAAAATTTTTGAAGTACCTAGTCGAGTCATGTCCAACCAAAGGAAGCCACATTTCCTGTTGATGCAAGGATGCAAATTTGACCAGGAGAAATGCCCATCAAACCGTAAAATGCAGAAAAATGACCATTTGAGCTTGGAGATGAAATTTTCTCCAAGGACAAAGAATTCAGGATTGTTACAAAGCTCAAATATGTTGTTCCTTAGAGCTACATCCATTCATTTTTCTTCAAGTATTTAAGGCAAAAATGACAAGGTGGCAAATCCTGACTGTGAAAGATGGAAAGAACAGAAAAGCCCAAGTTTTTAGAATGAACAGAGAACGGGAGACCCAAATTACAGACCCCTTCAGAGAGACAAGAGAAACAAGGACACAAATATGGATCCATACGTGATCATCAGACCCAGGAACAGATTGAATTATGGAAACCAAAGGAAGGTAGAGATCTCTCAGGCACAACATCGGGGAAATCAAATATGACAAAGGTCTGTAAATCGATAAACTTCAAAGGCAAAATGGGGCAAGACTATTTTGAGCACAACACATTTTACAATACTTAGAATTTGTTAGTGTTTATAAATTGGTATTAAGTATACCTTGTTAGAGGATTGCGTCAAAATTTTCTTAACATTTAGGTCTTGTTTGTTTCAAACTTGACCTAACTGGAGGTATTGTTTTGTCCCTATTTTATTTCAAACCTATCTCAAAGAAAATAGGGAGTAAAATTTTTGTTGTGACTAGTTTTGAGTATTTTACGTCATTGTATTGTCCTATAAAAAATAGTGGGAAACAATACCTTGCTATGAATAGACCATGTCATTTATTCTCTAGTCCTGTGAAAACTCATATAACAGAGCTATGTGAGAACTGAATGGCAATGGTATGCTATCTCAAAAGAGCCTAGTGATGACTAGCAGAAGTAACTAAAGTGGAATACATAGTGTAGTGTTACTAAAATAGGCATACCTTATGGAAGAATAACATGCAATATACAAGCATATTTACGTATAAGAGCATACTAGAAGCATGGAGAAACTCAGAAAGTTGACAAAACAAGGTCAGTCTGGTATATAAGTGGACTAGAACTAGGATCAGAGGGTACAAAATGTACACAATGTGACGATGATGGTGGATAAGCGAGCGATTTTCTATTGTAGCGGAGTATAGGAACGTCATATTTTCCATGAATGATTATTACTTGTTTCACAACAGACTTGAGGTTTTTATGCTGTGTTGTGGAAGTAAGATCTAAGTTTTCTTCCACAAATTTTACCCTTATATCCTGCTCAAGTCCACACACATCAGAAAAAAAGCATCTCATTGTTCTGATGGGAGAAGAATCTATAGTAAACAAATATAAGCTCATAAATTAGTGTAATAAGACATTCAAGCTCAGATGAAAATGCATCCACTGTGTGATTACAACACCCCCCCAGATTTTGACACTTTAATGAAGTAGATGTGTTTTGACAAATGATAGATATGATCATATATATGTTGATAAAATATGATGTGAAACATCCACTTTTGCAAGACCATTGACACTCAATTATGAGTTACCTCCTCCTAAAGATATTGTAAGGAAACTATTTACCGTCACTAATGGCCAATTTAACCTTAGAAGAACAAGTGCAATCTCTTACTTTTTAGTTGGCAAGTATATTTTTAAACATATTTTTGTAACAAAAAAATGATCCTTTTATGATCAAACTAATATTGAGGGGGGGAGGCTACACTTAAGCACCCACTAGTAGGAATCATTTCATGTTAAGCCCTCATGTAACCTACTCCATATGACCAGAGGCACGATAAGACCCTTTTGTTTGCATTTTATGGTAAAAAATAGTTGTAGCAAGGACTACCTATTATTTAATCCTTGGGATATGGTTTGCCTTGGGACCACTTAGGATGTGTTTCCACTTGGCTTCAATCCTAAAAGGGGTCCACTATTTTGAAGTTTTTCCTATTTAAAAAGGCTTGTTTTATCATTTTGGGGGGAAGCCTATTGACAACTAAGGAACTTGCTAGTTTGAAGAATTTTGGGCACAAAACCAACCTTCCCTCAGATCCATGTTACAAGTACCTTTCCCATAAAAAACAACAAATACCTAGAAAATATTTTTAAAAACTATGAAATGAAAAGGTTTTCATTGTAATCCTTTTACATACCTTTGTATGGCATGTCCCATACGGATGCATGTAGCGAAGACTATCTCATTACTCTCTTCACCATGAACTTTGTAAGAACTAGACTACCTTCAAAATGGTACCTACACGTCACCAATGGTCGAGTCTATGCAGTCGATATAGGTAGGAATTATCCAACACCTTCTGAATCCGATGGTGCCCTCCTTTTCACACATTGAGAATGACGTGTTGCATGAAACATCACTAACAATTTCCAAACAACATAGGAAAATTATAAAACTTTCTCGCTTGTATAAAAACACTTACAGATGGATGTAGCTACATGCATCTATCACTTGTTCCATACCATGAAAGGAATTGAAAATAAGTATATGTCTTCCTAATTTGCCAAGATCTCAGATGATTACGTAACACATGTAAATGCATTAATAAGCTAAAAGGAATTCGCCAGAGGTAACCTTACAAAGGGAGTCAAATTGACAAAGTAAAGTTAGCTAAAATGTCATATATAAAAATCCATCATAATGTCATTGATCATCATGAATTCCAGCTCAAATGAAACCATAAATTTTGTACATATAGGAGGATGGAAGTACAACTACTACATTAGATTATGCGGTAAAGAATTACTACTAAATGATACTGGAAGTCATTCAAGCTAACCATTCACCTTTGAAGACTAGCAAAGATAACTCCACATGGACTAATTAACTAAAATCTGAATATTTTAAAGTCCTAATCTAGGAATTACAACAGTATCAACAAATGTCTAAAGCTGAGTTAGAGGAAAGTGAACCATGGTTCACTACCCGTAAATAAATACCCTAAAATGATGAAACACCTAAGTTAACAAGTAGGGTTGGAAAGAACTTAGGTTATTCTGTGAATTACACCGCGTATTGTGTCACAGAGATGGACTGGAGAATTTTTTGAGGAGGAAACACACTACATGCCAAGGACCTAAGGAATAGTGCAGATCTAAGCAATATAGACATTGCTTCGACTGCCAAGTCTCCAAATGCAAACTTCGGGAGAGGATCAAGGTGCCTGTGCGCTAAACCCTAGTCTAAGAAAAATTAGGCATCTTGGTCTGTGTCGGAGGTCTCAGAAACTAAGAATTTTCAGGCTATGTGTCAAGATGTGCAAAGCCATTTCGATGCCTATCATGTGTATTTTTTTGCACTACACCAAATGTTCAGCTAATAATCAATGACGAAGGAGAAACCTATAAAACCCCAAGCCCAAACATCAAAACCATAAAAAAAAGATGAGATCGCCTTTTTATCGAAGGGGTCAGATCCCCCTCCTCCTCAAGAGAGCCACAATGATGTGAACTTGACTCAACTGAGTGTTGCACTACATCTCATATTTCAATCTTAAACCTTATAATGATGTGTGTAGCACTCCATTTCCTAGGATGATTTGTAAGTGCATGGAATCATAACACCCCCAAATGGCCTAGGTGTGAAGGAGGGGCATTTGGTGTGATTGCACAACATGGGACCATCTCTCAAGTTGTGGGACTTGCAAAACTTGAGATGGACCTCCGGAGAAAGCCAGTTCTTGCTTCCTAATCTACCTGCCACAAGCTACTCCAGTGCAGGAAGAACCTATTCTATCCTAATCTAACCTTTCCAAGGGGATAGAGCAGAGAGAGAGAGGGTGAAAGAGCCTACACTAAGTGGTGATACACCAGAAAAGGAAGTGGTTGAATCACATACCCGACCACCTGAAGTGGAGAGAGGTGAGCAAAGGAGAGGGTGGACAAAGATGCACCACGGATACCAGAGATAGTATTTCACACAAACACCACTTCAAAACCCATTAAACATAGCTCCCAAAACCTACAACAAACATCATAGTATGCACAGTATACCCTACGACAATGAGAGGTAAGAAGAGACAATAAAATGAGCCAAGGATGGACAGATGCATCATGAAACAGATTCTATTGCTCCAAAAGTTACACTGGTACATCATTCAGTGGGAAAGAGGTAAATAAAATGCCATTACAGAGCCATGGGAGGAGGCTTAGACTCCGCATTCTACCCTAAGGAAGAAAGAGAGAGGGGGCAGAAGAGGGAAATAATGACCAACCCATTTGAATATGCCCCTTCATTACAATATATAGGAAGAATAAGAGAGAGAGGAGGGAAGAATTTGAATCCTGCTTCAACCACCTCTGAGATATGCATTGAATCCTACTTTGAAAGCTCAACCATCTATCAATTAATGACTGCTCTCAAATCTTCCCACAATCTATCGATGTCTGGTTCCCTATGTCTAGTCATCCTGCCAAGGAAGAAGAATGGCAAATCAAATCAGATCTAGTAGTTGGAGAAATTAGATTCTACATTAATGCCTTGGAATAATTTTTCCCATTTTTCACCCACCAAATCCTATTAAGAATAATATTTTATGCTTCCATGGCATAGAGGATGTCGAGACATTTCCAAAAAGTCTTCTCCCACCCAAATCTGAGTTTCCAGTCAAAAGATATGGCCATTTGAATATTTGGGTCGCGGGCGCGCAATATTTAAAGAGTCTGTCCATACAGGGTCCACGTGGTAGCCTCACGCACCTTGAAGATTCGGCCCCTTACCTTTTGCTTCTTGAAATAGTGCCAGACTAACACGTGGCTTCTTCTGTAAGCTCCATGATTTCCTTTGTATTTTTCCTAAGTCCTTTGCTTGGCGGGGCCAAAAGTCTGACCCTGGACACGTGGAGGCCTGGCACTTGTTTGGAAACCTTACCCCAAATTTTACTCTTGAAACAGCGTCGTGTTGACACTTGGCACTCCTTCCATCGGCCTACCTCTGCTTTGACTATTCAAACCCTGACTCTGTCCCTTTTTGGACACGTGGAAGGCCCACGCTCATTTGAGAAACCCGCTCCAGGATTTTACCTTTGAAGGAGCGTCGGGTTAAGACATGTGGTGCCTCTTCCACTTGGACACTCTATACTTTTTGAGACATTTTGAGGCTTCAGCTGGTTCTCCATACTTAGTCAATTTTGGGACCTTTGTTGACCATTTTTCAATGGAGGGCTACGTGGCAAGCATGCTCATTTGAGTCTCCACCTTTGGATCCCATCTTTGAATTGTGCCAATGTTTGGACACTTGGCACCTTCCACTGAGTTGAAGACTTTTCAACTGCTGGTGCAACTTTTGGGGCTTTGGATGCATAGAGGCTTGGCACTTGTTTGAGTCTATCCCTTTGGATTTAACTCTTTGGAGGTGCATCATTTGGACACTTGGCAGCTTCCGTTGTCTCCTCCATACTTAGCCAATTTTGGGGCTCATTCTAAAATCATTTGTAGAGCCTGAAGACTTTGAGCCTTCATTCCGTTTCTTCTCCTTTGAGCCTCTGGTTCTTTGACACTGCTTTGCCTCCTTCCCCGACCCTACTATTCCATTTTAGAGCCCGCCTGTAACTTTTCTGTTGGATTTGAAGCACGGGCTCATTCAACAGGGTCGTTTATTGAATTTCTTCTTACACAGGGGTCATTTGATCTTTCGCAGGCCCCGCCACTCCATTGTAGAGTCCCTCTATTGTCTGATTGTAGGATTTGAATGTGATTTCTCTTGGTTTCTTCTGTGCAGGGTCGTGGCTGATCCAATTTTATCCATGGGGGTAAAATATGGATAACAATTTGGTGACTCACAGGGGACATCTGCCTACTAGATGAAGGGACCAGTAGCCTTGAAGCATCCATTAGGCATGGAGTCAAGAATAATAGCCTAGATATTGATCCTTTTGCTTTGAAAATCTAATCCCTGAGCCTTGAGAATCCTTGACTGCTTGTTCTTAGTGACCCTGAACCTGCCCGGCTGCATCTGCACTCTCAATTTTCATAAGAAATCTTGAAATTAAGGCTTCTGAGAGTAGAAAATTGTTTTGACCCGGGGCTTTCATCTGTCCCTGAATGGACTATCTCGAAAATGTTCTTTAGTTTCTCTGCATTTGTTTTATTTTGAAATTTACAACTGTTACAGGCAACTATGGGTCTTCTGCCATGAATAGTGAAGGGCCTGGCCTCAGTAGCTCTGGAGCAATACGAACAAAACTTATGTACAAAGACAAAATCATACATGCCTCAAATGAGACATGCAGAGTGTGCACAAGCACTTCTTCTGCTGGAAACAAAAGTCTACTCCTACTCCTAAACTAACTATAGAGGAAGAGAAAGCTTAAACAAATCCTGCTATAGGCAGGGAGAAGTAGCTTCCCTTTCTCAAAAGGGGCAACCATGCAAATGATTTGACATTGAATATGGCTGCCTGTATGAGTGAAAAAACTGACTTTAAGCCAGTCCTCCACCCAAATCATCAAGGTATCAACATTAACCAAAAATACCTCCTCAATTTAAATTGCCATTGGACTCCTGGAGGTGTTGATGATGACCCTTGGTACTTTGATACTCATCCTCATGCCCTGAAGTAGGCATGACTAGTTTTGGCTTCTCCCTTGGCTCCAATGAAGCTAAGTACCTAATTGGGCATGGTCTAATCCTTTGAATGTGCCCTTTTCTCTGAAATTTAACTCCAAGAATGGAGTCTTCTTGTGGACCTTCTTGGATGGATGGTGTGAGAGAGATGATGACAATCCTCTTTCTCTTTTCCCTTCCTTCTCTTGTGAAGAACATGGAAGACTCATATCTTCCAACCTTGGTTCCAGAGGGATGTTGTGAAGTGCACAGGTTTTTGTCCTTGAATGTTCTCCTTCATGGCAGCAAGCTCATATGCTTGGAAGGTGGATGATGGAGGAGAAAATGATGTGATATCCATGGGATCTTCTCCATCAAAGCAATCAATCCAAGTCAAACAGATGAATCTACCTCCTTGTTTTCCTGTTGTATGTGCTTGACCTCCTCCATGGTGTCCTCTTGATTTGCAACTTAGCTCACCATGGTTCCCCTCATCTCCTCAAACATGAAGTTTGAAAGATCAAAATCTTCTTCAACATCAGAGCTTGAAGGGGATGAAGTGGGAGGAAGAACTAAAGGTTCTTTTGTGGCCTGCTCCACACTTGGGGCCTCTAAAACTAGTATGATCCTCCTCCATCATGGGTTCATCAATCAAATCAGGCCCTTGAAATGAAAGCAAAAAATATTCAATGATGCCTTCTTCATTGAGTGGCTTCAACTCTAATTTGATCTCTCCCAGCTACTCCTCTTCAATGGGACTTGGAGCTGATTGTTCCTTCTCTTAACTTGGTTGTGCAGCTTGGATCAGATCAGCATCCTCTTCAGGAAAAGTGCCATTAGGGACCGCATTCAGAGCAAACAGACTGTTGATCTTCTTCTTGTTGTTTCTTATTCTTCTTCTGCTGCAAACTCAACCCCAGCCACCACTGGCTTCTTCAACCCTGACCTCCTCTATTGGCTTGACCATCAAGGGGATATTTGTAAACCCAAATTTGGCAGCCCAACTCTTCAGATTGTCTATCATTTCTTCTCTATTGGGCTCCCCTTCTTGTTGTTTTCCTTGACTAGATTCTTGAGTCTCTTCCCAACATGGACTTGGGAAAGCAAGAGGAGTGACAGGTTGGGGTTCAACCAGCTTTGTAATTGTTTGTGGTGGGGAGGGAGGTGGAACTTCTTGTTTGTTTGGAGGGAATGACTACTTGGGAAGGGAAAAGGGGAGAAGAATTGAAATGGGATGGAAGACTAGGAGATGGAGAAGAGAAATCAACACTTGGGGCAGCAACTGAGGGGCTTGACTCTTGATCATGCTGAAATGATAAATTTTGAGAAAGAGAAAATGAAGGACAAGGAGCTGGTGATTGACTTACCCATTGACAAGGTTGTCTCGCACTTTTCTCATAAGCCTCAATGTCCTCAATCCACTGTGTAAGTTGAGGCAGCACTTCAACCATGAAGTCAAGCTTCTCCTGAGGGTTGTAATGTCTTGGAAAAGGGCCTCCCCATGGACAAGGTGCCCTGTAACCAATCTTGAATGCCTTCATTTGTGCTATGGCCCTTGACTGAACCATGCCAGCCTCCATTTTTTGAATCTTCTCCAGCAAACCAGCATTCTCCACATAGTTGTCACCATTGTATGTGTCCCTTGTTCTTGATAAGCTCCATGGCCAAACTGACTTTGACCCTGCTCATATGGGTAAGCATAATGGTCATGGATCTGATTATAATGCTGATTTGGAGGAGTTGGGAAATGCATTGGAGGTGGATTGCACTATTTTTGCTGTAAGTGTGAGTTCCATGAAGGGAATGAAGTCATGATTGCATAACTTCATGGAATGGGAGAAAATGAAAGAGATGGAAGAAGAAAATGGATGAAAATGAGTGGAAATGGATGGAAAGGTCTACAACTCAGAGGATGGGTTATTGACCAGATGGAGTCACCAGATGTGCTTGAATGTGCCTCAAAAGGCTGAATCTTAACAAGAACACATCAACCTGACTGAAATGAAGTGGTAAGGTGCTTCAAACCTCAGTGTCCCACCGGGCGTGCCAAAACTGTTAGTGCAGAATCACAGCACCCCCGAATGGCCCAGGTGTGAAGTGGGGCATTTGGTGTGATTACACAACATGGGACCATCTCTCAAGCTGTGGGACTTGCAAAACTTAAGATGGACCTCCGAGAGAAATTCAGTTCTTGCTTCCTAATCTACCTGCCACAAGATACTCCAATGCAGGATTAGAACCTATTATATCCTAATCTAACCATTCCAAGGGAGATAGAGAGAGAGAGAGAGGGTGAAAGAGCCTACACTAAGCGGTGATACACCAGAAAAAGAAATGGTTGAATCACAGACCCGACTGCCTGAAGTGGAGAGAGGTGAGCAGAGGAGAGGGTGGACAAGATGCACCACATACTAGAGATAGATTTCACACAGAAAACCACTTCAAAACCCATTAAGCACATGGTTCCTAGAACCTACAACAAACATCAGAGTATGCACAGTATACCCTGCGACAACAAGAGGTGAGAAGAGATGATAAAATTAACCAAGGATGGACAGATGCATCACAAAATAGATTTTATTGCTCCAAAAGTTACATGGTACATTTTCAGTGGGCAAGAGGCAAGAAAATGCCATTACAAAGCCATGGGAGGAGGCTTAGACTCCACATTTGACCCTAAGTAAGAAAGAGAGAGGAGGCTGAAAAGGTAAGATTAACCACCATCAATATGCCCCTCCTTTAAAATATATAGGAAGAATAAGAGAGAGAGAGAGAGGGAAAAAATCCAATCCTGCTTCAACCACCTCTGTGATACATTGAATCCTGTTTTGAAATCTTAACCACTATTAATCAATGTTGCTCTCAAATCCACCCACAATCTATCGATTATGGTTCTCTATGTCTGCTCGGCATGCCAAAATTTTTAGTGCAGAATCACAACACCCCCAAATGGCCAAGGGGTGGAGTAGGGCATTTGGTGTGATTGCACAACATGGGACCATCTCTCAAGCTATGGGACTTGCGAAACTTTAGATGGACCTCCAGAGAAAGACGGTTCTTGCTTCCTAATCTACCTGCCACAAGCTACTCCAGTGTAGGAAGAATCTAATCTAACCTTTCCAAGGGGATAGAGAGAGAGAGAGAGGGTAAAAGAGCCTAAACTAAGTGGTGATACACCAAAAAAGGAAGTGGTTGAATCACAGACCCAACCGCCTGAAGTGGATAGAGGTGAGCAGAGGAGAGGGTGGACAAGATGCACCACAGAAAAGAGATAGTTTTTACACACAACACCACTTTGAAACCCATTAAGCACAACTCCCAAAACCTACAAAAAACATCAGAGTATGCATAGTATACCCTTTGACAATGAGAGGTGAGAAGATACGATAAAATGATCCAAGGATGGACATATACATCACGAAATAGATTCTATTGCTCCAAAATTTACACGGTACATTGTCATTGGGCAAGAGGCAAGAAAACGCCATTACAGAGCCATGGGAGGAGGCATAGACTCCACATTCTACCCTAAGAAATAAAGAGAGAGGGGGGTAGAGCAGAAACAATGACCAACCATTTGAATATGCCCCTCCTTTATAATATGTAGGCAAAATAAAAGAGAGAGGAGGGAAAAATTTGAATCCTACTTCAACCACCTCTGCGATGCATTAAATCCTATTCTGAAAGCTCAACCACCGTTAATCAATTACACTCTCAAATCCACCCACAATCTTTCGATTCTAGTTCCCTATGTGTACTCGGCGTGTCAAGGAAGAAGAATGGTGGATCAAATCAAACCCGATCTGGTTGTTGGAGTAAATAGATTCTGCATTAATTTCTTGGAAGACATTGTCCAATTTTTCACCAACCAAAGCCTACTAAAGATAATATTTTATACTTCTATGGCATAGAGGATGTTGAGACATTTCCCAAAAAGTCTTCTCCAGCCCAAATCTGAGTTTCTGGTCAAAAGATATGGCCATTTGAATATTTGGGTCTTGGGCACGCAATATTTAACGGGTCTGTCCATACAGGGTCCACGTGGCGGCTTAACGCACCCTCAAGGCTTGGCGCTTGTTTGGAAACCTTCCCCCAATTTTACTCTTGAATTATCATCATGCTAACACTTGGCACCCTCCATTGGCATGTCTTTGCTTTGACTAGTCAAACCCAAACTTGTCCCTTTTTATAGACCCAGGACATGTGGAGGCTCCGCGCTCATTTAGAAACCCGCTCAGGATTTTACCTATGAAGGAGCATCGGTTTGACATGTGGAAGCCTCCACAGGCTCTTGGACTTTTTAACATCCTCTATTACCTTTTCAGACCCTGAACACGTGGCTAGATGGTGCTCGTTCTCCATACTTATTCGATTTTGGGCCCGCTCTGTCCCATTTTTCAACTTGGACTACGTGGTGAACCCGCGCTCATTTGGGTCTCTGCCTTTGCATTTACCCTTGGAGATGCGCCAAGATGACATGTGGCAGCTTCCACTATCACCTTTATACTTAGTCTTTTTTAGGCCCACCCCGTTCACTTTTTTGACTTTTAGTTGTTGGCTCTGCCCCTCTTTGGGTCTAGGACATGTGGGGACCTAGTTCTTATTAGATTCACCCCTTTTGGATTCAATCTTTGGAGGTACACCATTTGGAAACTTAGCATCGTCTATTATCTCCTCCATACTTAGTCATTTTTGGGCTTGTTCTGAACTATTTCAGAGCCCGAAGGCTTTGAACCTTCGATGTTTCTTCTCCTTTGAGCCTCTAGTTCTTTGACACTACTCGACCTCCTTCCTTGACCCTGTTATTCTATTTTAGAGCCCACCTGCAACCTATTTTCTGGATTTGAAGCACGGTCTCATTCGATGGGGCTGTTTATTGAACTTATTCTTACACGGGGCCGTTTGATCTTTTACAAGCCCCGCCACTCCATTGTAGAGTCCCTCTGTTGCCTGATTGTAGGATTTGAACGTGATTTCTTTGGTTTCTTATGTGCGGGGTCATGGCTGACCAATTTTACCCAGGGGAAAAATATGGATAACAATATCCTTTGTAAAAACTTATTGGGGTTAGGAGTATGTGTTGATGTTGATCCAACCCACCTAAAGGAAATGGTAGCGCAAATTACTCCTTTAGAACACATAACCTTTAGTCTAACGGAATCCTTAATAGAAGATCCTTCCCATAAAATTCCCTTACACATTGAAGTAATAATCAAGCATAGGAAGGTCAAGAGAGTGCTTGTGGATAGCAGATCAAGTCTAAATATTTGTACTCTTAAACTAGTTCGTCAACCAGGGTGTACAGAAACTGATTTGGAGACAAAGGTTGTCACCATAAAGTTAGATGAAATGAAGAGCGACAATGATATGTAATGATAACTTTCTCATTGGAAGTTGGTCCCATAACCCATGATACGATGTTCCATATCTTGGACCTGGAGCTCCCTTACAACATCTTACTTGGCCACCCATGGATTCATGACATGCAAGCCATGTCATCAATGTATCATTGATGTTTAAAGTTGCAACGTATAGGACATACACTCACTATACATGGGGATACCCAGCCATTTTCTCATTACAAAGCATTTTCAAACTATTTTCCTTACCATCTACGAGTGTCCCTATATAGAGATCATTGTTCCTATTCATTCGGAGGCCCTCGCTTCATGAGAGGATCCAGATGCCTTGTCTACCAATGAAAATAGTGTCTCCAAATCAAAAACTCCTTTTTCTACATGGGAGATGAAGGTTAGGCCAAGCAGCTGTGGAGAGTATGATCTGCAGCAGGGCCTTATGGTTCAAAACATCCCCCTTTCATCCCAAGCACATGGTAGACCATGCTAAAAGTTCCAAAGATCAAGGGAGATATGCCCTTTTGTCAATTTCAATTCAGGTGGCTCACTAGAAGATGAAAGGATACTCAAAGATATTGTATTACATCATGCTGATGATGAAATGGATTTATGCTAGAAATCACCTAGGTATATTATTACTTACCAAATAATGCTTACTATGAGGTATAAAGCAAGTGGTTACGGTTATCAAGGACAAGGTTCATTGGAATATCTTCCAATACCTCATCGTAGAATGGGAAATTTTGGTCTCGATACTCATTTATATAAGTCTCACCCTTCAAATGATGAGTATGATTCTTCTGAGTGTGAGGATAGTTTGTCTGAAAATGAAAGAAAAATAGATTTCGGGTGTAGTTTTTACGAATACCTTGCCACCACAAACCTATTCTCTAACATGGATATCCTTACCATAACCCCTATTACGCCCATTACCATTCCAAAACTGGACCTCATTTACCCATCACTCATAAATTGAGACCAATAGCAACACGTACCCATCGATGTCTTTCAGAACGATGAGGCTATTATTGAGTTCATTGGCATTAGAGACAACATTCCAAGAAA
Organism: Taxus chinensis; assembly: GCA_019776745.2. Classification (NCBI taxonomy): domain Eukaryota; kingdom Viridiplantae; phylum Streptophyta; class Pinopsida; order Cupressales; family Taxaceae; genus Taxus; species Taxus chinensis. Next base: position 772,187,416 of record CM034149.1, read on the forward strand.
CAACCATAAGAAAGGATTCTCCGTTCAGCTCAACGCATGTGTATACTTAAGATAGGAGGTAGAGTTGTGTGGTCACTTAAGTAAGAAAATAAGTAAGGTAAAAATTCCTATAGAAAAGCCTCGCAGAAAGAAAAATTCCAAGTCCTATAGCGAAAACCTCTTTGAGGTGCTTGCGGACAATCAAGCACTACAACCTATGGACAATATAGTTTACCTACCTAAGGATGAATATTTATCGATCCACCTTTAGTAGAAGAGGATCTCAATCTTCCTCTCGTTCCTACGCGCATGGAAGATGAATCCAAGCTACTGGTAGAGGAGACATTAGATGTTAACATCGGCACAAAGGATCTGCCTAGAATGATTAAGTTGGGAGCTTCACTCTTAGCTCAAGAGTAGCTTACATTTACAGGAATTTTGAGAGAATATGCAGATATCGTCGCTTGGTCTTACATAGACATGTTGGGAAATGATCCTACATTAGTGGTGCACAATCTTTTTGTACACCCAGATGCAAAGTCCATAAATTAAAAGCTCCACAAGATGCATCCTCATGTTGCCTTGTTAGTTAAGGTGGAGCTAGAAAGGTTATTAGAATTAGGCTTCATCGTGCCTATCGACCACTCAGAGTGGATTTCTAATGTGGTACCAGTTTAGAAAAATCCAGTGGGTATCAAAGTGTGTACTGATTTCTAATATATTAATAAAGCTTGTCCTAAACATGATTTTCCTCTTCCCAACATCGACATGATTGTCAACTCTATAACAGGTTATGATATGCTCTCACTCATGGATGGCTTCTCAGGATATAACCAAATAAAGATAGCTAAGGAATATCAACACAATACGACCTTTACTACCCCATGGGGGACATTCTTCTACTAAGTCATGTCCTTCGGCATCGAGAATGTAGGTGTTACATATCAATGGGTGATGACTGTAATCTTTCACGACATGATTAATGACATCATGGATGATTACGTAGATGACATATTAGCAAATTCCAGGACTCAGTAAGAGCATCTAGATATTCTACGATACATATTTCAACAATTAAGGGACTACAAATTCTATCTTAACGTGAAGAAATTTGTCTTTTGTACTATCTGGGAAAATAAAAGGATTCATTGTGTCAAGGAGAGAAATAGAAGTGGACCCTGCAAAGGTCACTGTTATCACATAAATTCCTCCCCTAAAAAATATTAAACAACTAAGTAGCTTACAAGGAAAGATTCAAGCCATCAGAAGGTTCATTTCACAGCTAGCAAAAAAATGTCATACATTCACGCATCTTCTTAAAAATATGTAAATTTCAATTAAGGACCAAAAGAGCAATAAACATTTTCTTTGCTAAAAGAATACTTGGCTAAACCCCATGTTCTCATGCCACCCACGGCAGGAGAACCCTTGATACTCTACATTACTGCTACACACTTTGCAATAGGGGCACTGTTGGCCTAATATGATGAAGATCAGAAGGAAAACATTGTGTACTACTTGAGCATAACATTAATATCTTATGATCTCAACTATCCACATATCGATCCTTGCTATAAATTTTTCCTTCCAAAAACTACACACTATTTTCTCAACAATAAATTCAAGCTTATTTCAAAAGTGGATCCTCTAAAATACTTATTGTCAAAACCCACACTCACAAGAAATATGGCTAATAGGATCATCTTATTAATCAATTTTGACATTAAGTATGTACATAAAAATTCAGTGAAAGGATAGGTGTTAGCAGATCAGCTAGAAGAAGCCCCACTACCAGGTACCAAACCTTTGATTCTGGAGCTACCACATGCATCTATAATGTACCTCAAGGAATCTATCATAAATAAACTATAATTTTATGGATCTTTTACCTTTCATGGTTCAGGTGTCAGAGTTGTGTTGATTACTCCTACGGCAGACTTGATTCCCTAGGCATTCTAGCTCAGCTTCCCATGTATGAATAATATAGTGGAGTGTGAGGCTCTCATCGCAGGGATGAAGTTTCCCATCAAATGGGATATTACACGAGTCAATTTCATTGGTGATTCAATGCTCATTATCAAATAGGTTACAGATTAATACAAGGTAAAAGATGAGAAACTTATTCAATATAAAATAATGGTTGATTGTTTAAAGAGTTATTTGAGCAGATCACGTTTCAACAAATACCAAGATCCTATACCATAGCAACAGATGTTATGGCTACAGTAGGGTCCATGTTGAGTATTCCACTAGGGAACAAAAATATGCCATTTTTTTAAAAAATATAAGAATGTCAGCGTATGACATACCAGAGTCTTATTTGGTGTGCAACGTTGTTGGTCCCTTTTCCCCATGGTACGTTGAAATATTTAATTACCTCCATGATGGAACCTTTCCTAAAAAAAATCCCCATGCTGAAAAGTGCAACATCCTCTAGTGTATAGCCTGATATACCCTACTTGGGAGCACCCTCTTCCGTTGAGGTAATGACAGTAATCTGTTGCACTGTCTAAATTCAGATGATTCCATCCAAGCAATCAAGGAGGTACATGAAGCAATCTATGGGGCTCATACTAATGGGATCGTACTAGCAAAGAAAATACTCAAAGTAGGCTACTATTTTCCTACCATGGAGAATGATTATTGTCAACATGTGAAGAAATGTGTGAATTGTCAAAAATACGGAAACTTGATACATGCGCCAGCGTAATCCTTGTAGCCTATCACAACACCCTGGCCATTCTCAAAGTGGGGTCTCGATCTAATTGGAAAACTTAACCATGTCTCCTTGGATGGACACAAGTTCATTATAACTACTATTGAATACTTCATAAAATGGGTAGAGGTTGTTCCTCTTACCTATACAGAAGGTCCTCAAATCTCTAAATTTATAATGAACCATATCATCTAGTGATACGGTATCCCATCTGCAATTATCACCAATAATGGTAAGTCATTTAAAAATAAAATGGTGAAATCACTCTGCAAATGATTTTAAATCTCCCTCAATTTTTTGACCCCCTATTTTCCTCAAGGTAATGGGCAAGCCGAAGCTTCCAATAAAACCCTTATTCGCATTATGGAGAATATGGTGAATACCACAAGCCATAACCGACATCCACATATCCACCCTACCCTTTGGGCATTCATAACATCTATCTGCACCCCTATAGGTGAAACTTCATACTCCTTAGTATTCGTCACGGAAGTCGTCCCACCTCTAGAGATATGTAATGCCCACATTCTCAACAACAAAATACAACAGTAAAATTATCGAAACAATTTTTTTTTAACTTCAAATGCTCACAACACGACACCATATGGGATCAAATAGAAAAATTCAACATCACATAAGACACTTACAAAATCATGGACCCACATAGACAACTTGATAACTTATTGTACACATCAATGTCTTACTCCAATGGCGTAAACCAAGACAATGACCCAACTATGGTAAGGCACATAGGATAGGAATGCTCCACAACATGGCCCCTTTTTTTATGGTTTACATATTTATTACATTTAGTTTTCCATTATATAACCTTATAGGTTTCCAGTGAATTAAATTGGCAAGGGTGTAAAATTTTCCTTTTTTCTAAAACTTCAAATACTTTATTTTTGCATAGCATTAGCCTTTAAAAGAGGATGCATTGTTGGTTCCTTTCTCAATTTCCATTAATTATCCATAGCTCATTTGTTAATTAAATTCATTTTTAACACCTACGAGCCTCTCGATATTCATTCTTATGTTAAAGTTTTGTTTCTCAAAATATGTTTAATTGACGTTAAATTTTATCCTCGTTACGAAAATGAACTAACAAGATGTTAAGGTTCTTCTTTTCAAGACGTATATTCGATGTTTAAATTTTACACTTTATTACACAAGTAAATCTAACATGATATCAAGGAAGAAATCTTAGGATTTAGGGGAGATTTAGATCAAAGATACCTCTTCCCATAAACATTCTTCCATCACAGTATCATTATTTCCCTGTTATAGTTTTTATCATTCAATAACATGTTTGAATCTATTCAACATTTTCACATCAAGAAATTTGATTATATATATATATTATTTTATTTTTTATTTTTTTCTTCTCGAAAGTTTGATCTCACCATGGGCAATTCATATTTATTTTTAACAACATGAAAATGTCTAGTTAATTTATAAGGACTTCAAGTATGACATTAATCCTAACCCAAAACATCGTTAACTCTATGTATGCTTTACACTTACAACGTACTTTGGTCTCACTATTGATATTTTTGAACAATTAAAATTCAAATGATACATAATTTACACTTAGGGATTCATGACTATAAAGAGTTGTGACATTGCACCTATTTATTTATTTCATTTCTCTTAGACCATCAAGAATTAAATGCATATAATAAGACAACCCAACAACTATATGCTTCTCAAATTCCTTCCAAGGAATAATTTAAATCATTGTGTGAATAAGCATTAGTGTTTCCTTCACCAAAAACCTTAAGAGAGGTTATATGATCTCCTAACTTCAAAACCATTCAGGGATGGTGGATAAACTAGCCCATATGAGAAACACATGGTAATCCACTACTACATACCAAGGGACACATTTATCTAAGAGGGACATGAGGGGTTCAAATGCAAAAGCTATAAAATTTTACACATTCAACAACCTTCTAAAGCCATATTTACAATCATTGATAATTGTACATCATATCCCCTTTGTCCAATAACATCAAGAGAGGTCACTTGATAAATTGCATTTATTAGTGCTCGAGAGTTTCTACACCTTACCACAAGATAAAATAAGAGAAATCAAATTTCCATGTCTTGCAAGGCATCCATGCCACTAAAGGTATTCCAAGAATACATTTTCTCACTTTCATTTAACATTTATCTTATAAAGGGTTCTATTAGATTTGGTTCATTTATTTGACTAACAATAAAATATATCACTTGATAGTTAATTTCAAATATCCTATCATATTCACATTTTAGGTTTTATTCTTAAATGGGAAACTATGTTTTCTTATTCACTTGTTCTCACGTGGATCAAATCACATCCACTTCACCTCATAAGAAATATTTAATATGTTACAAGCAATCTCCATGACCCTTGAAATGATTAGATCGACATCACAAGGGTATGTTCCCAAATGAGGGAAAGTTACAAATTTTCCTTTACAATTAAAAACTTAATAGTGAATTAATGCACAACCTAACTATCTTTGTGGTCCCACCCATTGTTCATTACATTCCACTTCTAACGTTATTTAGTCTCTAAAAGAAACCATGAGATTTCAAGCTCAACATGTCATCTTGTATGCCATTAAAATGATGTTATGCCTCACACTAAGGAATCTTACACACTTTCATACCTATGTGAATGCTCTCAACTAGGTTTCTAGGGAGGAATACACAAACACATACAATACCTCTATGTCTCTAAGACTACGAAAGATGTTTGGAGCTAGCCTAACTTGGAGCTTACTAGAGAGGGTCATTACATTCAACAAAGGTAAATATTTTGAGCTATATGTTTTTTGGTCACTTTCCGCTCAATATGAAAACACACACAATGTAAGTTGATATTTTTATTTGAAGATTAAGTGATTTCCTAGGTCATTGCAACACTAGCAGATAGGTAAAAACATGTCATTTTAAATTACTTGCTAACAATTTTACTAGCACAATCATATCCAAAATTTTCGGCTACTAATAAACATTTTAAATGACAAGGTTCTAGTTTCATCCTCCTATATTTATTTTGACACTAAAAGAAGGAATCTTTGACATCTTTTTCCAAAGTACATAATACAATCAACTCCATTTACTTAACAGAATATACAATTACAACTAAGAGTAACATTCGTTAAATAGGCAAAAGTACAACTACATACGAAATAGTAAATTTTCCCAATACACAACACTATCATTTTCATCATGGAAATAATGAAAATAATACATTCTATTCATAAAAATATCATTGAAATATTCTAAACAATTACATTGCCTTCAAATAACATGCTAATAAAAGACACAAATGTCATTTTTACTACTCCTTTTGTTCAGGTACCTGCAACCAACGTTGCGTCAGTCCTAGGACTAAGTATGGAAATCCCCTACACTCAAGCATAAATCCACACATTCATCATTTCTAATAATTTCATTTAAATAGAAAGAGAGGTAGAGGGAAAGGTAGGGGAGGAAGAAGATATAGTTCATTTCTCATGCATTCACACTTTCACTTTATTTGTACTTAACATTTTAATACTAGAAAGAGAGAGAGAGAGTAAAGATGAGAGAGAAAGTAAAGACACACTTATTCTTTCATTCAAAATATCATGACCATTGCATTTCATTTCCATTTTCATTTCATTTCAAACTAATTTACATTTCCCAATTCATTTACGTTTTCAAATCAACCAAAGTTTCATAATTGTTTCTAGAGAGAGAAGGGAAAAGAGAGAGAAAAACACCATACATTTTAAAAATCACTCATACTAAATAAAATAAATTATATTCTACATGACATTTTGACAGTATTACGAGGTCACCCGAGTCACTAGAAGTCAACAAGACTCACAGAAGGTGATCCGAGCTAAAGTAACAAGTTGAGGAAACTGACCCAAACAACAAAATGCTTACAAACTGGGTCTTAAATACTCTCATTCTAAGTAAATCATGAATTTTTATGATTCCTACTCCCCTACTCCCCCATATATATATATAAAACATACTAATTTCTATCATAATTGACGGAAGTTGGTTACGTCGAGCAGAGATCAAGTTATGAAAGGAAACTCTAGGGCCAGTTATCAAAATTTCGTCAGCAACTCTTAACACACGTGACTAGTGGATCCCAAAAACCACTTGCAAAATTAGTTTCCTAAAGGAATTTTCTAAGGAAACTGAAAGTGGTTTACAATTCTCTAGTTGGCAGCCTAGAGGTATGAGGTAGTGGATTTCAGTTTCACTCAAGCCAAGCGACAAACCATAAACTCGAAACCAATCAGTGTTTTATTAAAACAAACACGTCACACAAGTGACTATTAAGCTAAGGGGGTTTAGGAATATGACTTGAAAGTACGTTAAATAATTTCAAATGACTCAATTAAGGTTCCCTATGGTGTTCCATGTCACCAGGGGTCATTTAAAAGTTTCAGTTTTGATGGTACATTGGGTGTGGCACTCCATGTTTGCCTAACTTTCGATATTTTTTATATAAAATGTTTTAAGAGTTTGTGTCAAAGGTAAATATGTTTTTCAATTATTGGGATTTCATTCCCTATCATTCAACATTTAATTTTTTAAAAACTAGAAATGATGAAGCAAGATTTAATGCAAGCGAAAAGGGGAAAACCATACCTGTATTTGACGTTTGCTAGAGGAAAACAACATGGGGCTTTTCATCCTCGCTTTAGGTCGATGACTTGCATTTTTTTGTGAGTTTTCCCAATGCCTTTTTTCTGACAAATACTTGTGTGCATATCTAGCCAGCATGACATTCCATGAAACCATTTTTTTAATGCATTCTATCAAACAATTAGCGTGCCTTATGAGGAGGCATTCCTTCAAGGTCCATTTTATCCAACATATCAATGTTCCTTTTTAGTCTCCCACATTTACATATATGAATAAGGGGTATTTGAAACTACAACATCTAACAAATTCCTCCTTTTTTCCAAATTCTTTAAATGTTGTTCATACCATGCTCCAAACTTCCTATTTTAATGCTAACCTGGAGCCAATCACATTGGTGGCTTAAGGGTGAACCAATCTGTAGACACTTGTTACATTGCATTTCATTAGAAATAGAAGCAATCTTTCAAATCTCTCCTCTTGGCATAATGACTCCCATTTGCCATAGATTAAACATCTCTGCATTTTCTTGAAAACTTCCAAGGTTGTTTCAGCAAATGCATGTGAAAATATAACTATCAGTGCATTCCAATCAAAATAATTTGGAAGATAAACAGTGGTTCCACATAGAGAAAGAGTGAAAGAGACAAATCAGGCTACAAAAGTGGGATAACAGAAAATCGGAACTTTCAATGTCTTATTGATATAACAACTACTTGTAATAAAATATGAAAGTATAGGAAAATGATGTGGTGGCTGTAATGGCCACAAAAAATGTAGAAAAGGTGCTCAGGAGAAGTACAAATCCAAAACAATATTTATGGGAAAAAATTCACACCAAATGAAGCGCCTCCCTTATCCTCAACCTTCTTCCTTCCTCTACAAATAACAAACAAAACAAGCAGAATGCAGTAGATCCATTTCCTCTCAAATGAACATTAAACCTTCTTTAGGAACACATAACTTATGAGGATATATGAACTCATATATGGTAAAATGAAGAGCTATTAAGACAACTATTAGTAGAGATTTGTTTAGCATGGTTCCCTATAAGTTCATTTTATTTGATTATGAGAGTGCACAAAAATCTACTTTTCTAATGTTAATACAGTTAGTTCTGACTTCTGGGTTATTCTTGTGACCTATCCAAATAAAGTGCTTCTATTAATTACAAGGAAATGTTAACTTTGGATTCACGTGGTTGCTACAAAGGCGGCTGAATGTTTGAAATCGAGGGGGAATTACATCTCCCTCCCCTTATAAGAGCATCATCCTCGATGTGACACAAAACCAAAGCTCAAAGGATACATAGGAAAGAAAGTCAATAATGACACATGTAGTTTAACAAAAATAACTTCTCGGTCAAATGTGACCACAAGGAAGTAAACTAATTTTGGCAATATCTTAAATTTTAATGTTCATGTGAAGATTGGTAGTTTGTTATCTTTTATTTATTTCTCAATTTTCTTTTATTTTACAATATTTCTTAATCTCAACTCTTAATATTCATTGTTTATAATTTCAATTTCTTATGTTCGTGGGTGCCCAACAATAATTGGCCTCAAGATGTCACACAAAACTCAACACAACACAAACGACCCACAAGACATCTTGCTACATACTTTCATGACTGTATCACATCATAAGACCTCTAATTCCACCATGGAAAGACAACAAGTAATCCACATAACGAATAATTTCCAACAATTATGTCACAAGGCATAGATCCAACACACACATGTGACTAACAAATAATGAATCATGACGTTGATACATAGGTAACTAGTACCACATGACCCGAAACCATGACTGTACCAACACAGTGCCAAGACAATATCCAATAGTACATACCAACCAAGGGGAGTGTCAAGCCTCAATCATAACAATGTCTAACAAGACTCACAAGAGTACACATAACTCATAAAACCAACTCCACACATCACAAAACATCACTAAACACTCCATATATCTCCCAAAGCACCACAAAACAACTCCATATACCTCCCAAAACATCACCAAAGAACTCCATATACCTCCCAAAGAGAAATAATCATAGTGCCAAAACCAAGCCGGGTCACTCAACCATAGAGCCTTGTCACTTGATTTCTCCATATCGGGTAACTCAACCATAGAGCCCCATCAAGAATATTGGGTCACTCAACCATAGAGCCCCATAAAGAATATCAGGTCACTCAACCATAGAGCCCCATCAATAATATCAGGTCACTCAACCATAGATCCCCATCTCCTTTCTCCATTTAATGAGGTCGGGTCACCCTATGGCCCTGGGCACATAGAGCCCTATCACCCCTAACCCAAGTGACATAATAACTCATGGTTCAACAACCCGCTAGTTATATGTAACTCCTTGGGGGTGTACCCCATATAACAAAGTGGGTCCATAGGTTCAACCACTCCATGGTGAATCCCATGACCCTATTCCAACACATTACGACATTAGAACCAACATAAAAATCAGTCTCAAATGCCAAGTGGAAAAAATCCCAAGCCTTAGGAAAGCTATAAAACTTTTAAACATGAAAAGAAAATTTAAAACTAAGAAAAACAAATGGCTAATTAGCCATAGTTAGTGCAAAATCTTCATGTTAGTGCAACAACCAAATAAAATGCCCAAAATATAAGAACACATCAATCAAGAAAATTGTTGGTTCTTGCAAGAAAAGAGATAATGATCAATTTAGGAATAAAATACGTATATTGAGAAATAACACATTACAATCACTATGTGGCCTCATACAGCCACCAAAGGGTACTCATCGAGTTGCTGGCACTTAGATATCAAGCCTCAGCTCGTAGCAAAAATATACATGTAACTAGAAATGAGTATATCAAATAATGTAACTATCATCATCTCTCCTGAATCATCCCTCCATACTCCCACAAGGCTCAACATAGTCAAAATCACATAGGATTGTTTGATGGAAAACCCAATAGGAAAGAGTAGGGATGCTAGTTTGCATAAGTTGAGCCTAAGGTGGTGCGCATCCACAATATACTGAGCAAGCTCGAAGTATACTAAACAGATAGAAGTGGGTTTTCAGTCTATATAAGACTCCACTTCCTCACTCGTACTTCAGCTCAAGATTATGAAAACTTGGTCCACGCCTCCTCTCTCCACACATACACTCTTGATGGTTTCTTCCCTTAGGGTCGTCTAGTGTAACGTTCACAACATAACACATAACTACATCACTAACACAATGGTGATTCACGCACATTAACCATAGCATCTTATGCATGGTATATATATTTGGTATAACAAAATCATTACTTTCACGGGTTATGATACATCACTTTTCCACATAATGCACCTAAGGTGCAAGTACTATACAATAGGGTCATACGATCACCATATGCCCCTAATTCATGACATGAACCATCACATATTACATGAATTATATGTATGATGAAAACAATGACTAACATTACAACATATAGTCAATTGCAATACAACATGGTGACACACATGATTCATCACAACATGGTGGCGACATCATGATAAAATCCAATTCACTACACATAAATTTTGTCATGCAACACATCAACACACCTTCATATCACATAATAATAAAACACTCCAACACTCTGTAATCCACAATAACATTATTTTCACACACAAAAAGGTGGCACATCACACGTGAACTCCTCATTGAGTCCACAAAAAGGAGAGAAAATACTCTCATTACAAACACATCAACATGATAACAAATACACACTAAGTGACATGCATAACATGTGTGTTCATAATATCACAATTACAACATTGGTCACATCACAACATATATCACATTACTCTTCCCATCTCCACCACCACCATGCAAGATCATCACAACTCCAATCCATCCTAGAGGTTTGAGAGCATGAACCTCACTCTGATACCATATGTAATGCCCACATTTTGACACACTAAAATACAACAGTAAAATTACAAGAATAATTTTTTTTTACTTTAAATGCTCATGACACGACACCATATGGGCTCAAATAGAAAAATTCAACATCACATAAGACACTTACAAAAGCATGGACCCACATAGACAACTTGATAACTTAGGGTACACATCAATGTCTTACTCAAATGGTGTAAACCAAGACAATGACCCAACTATGGTAAGGCACACAGGATAGGCATGCTCCACAACATGGCCCCTTTTTTATTGTTTACATATTTATTACATTTATTTTCCATTATATAACCTTATAGGTTTCCAGTGAATTAAATTAGCAAGGGTGTAAAATTTTCCTTTTTCTAAAACTTCAAATACTTTATTTTGTATAGCATTAGCCTTTAAAAGAATGCATTGTTGATTCCTTTCTCAATTTCCATTAATTATCCATAGCTCATTTGTTAATAAATTCATTTTAAACACCTACGAGCCTCCTAATATTCATTCTTACGTTAATTTTTTGTTTCTCAAAATATGCTTAATTGACGTTAAATTTTATCCTCGTTACGAAAAGGAACTAACAAGGTGTTAAGGTTCTGCTTTTTGAGACATATATTCAATGTTTAAATTTTACCTTTCCTAGACAAGGGTAAATCTATCATGAGGTCAAGGAAGATATGTTAAAGATTTGAAAGGGTGATTTAGACTTCAAAGATACCTCTTCCCATAAACACCCTTCCATCATAGTACCCTTATTTCCTGTTACAGTTGTTATAGTTCAATAACTTGTTTGAATCCATTCAACATTTCCACATCAAGAAATTTTATCTAGATTTAGATTATATATATATATTTTTGTTTTCTCGAAAGTTTGATCTCACCAAGGGAAATTCATATTTATTTTTAACAACATGAAAATGTCTAGTTGAGTTATAAGGACTTCAAGTATGACATTACTCCTAACCCAAAATCTCGTTAACTCTTGTACGCTTTACACTTACGATGTACTTTGGTCTCACTATTGATATTTTTTGAACAATTAAAATTCAAATGATACATAATTTACACTTAGGGATTCATGAGTATAAGGAGTTTTGACATTGCACCTATCTACTTATTTCATTTCTCTTAGACCATCAAGAATTAAATGCATATAACAAGACAACCCAACAACTATATGCTTCTCAAATGCCTTCCAAGGAACAATTTAAATCATTGTGTGAATAAGAATTAGTGTTTCCTTCACCAAAAACCTTAAGAGAAGGCTTTACGATCTCCTAACTTCAAAAGCATTTAGGGATGGTGGATAAACTACCCCATATGAGAAACACATGGTAATATCACTACTACATACTAAGGGACACATTTATCTAAGAGGGACATGAGGGGTTCAAATGCAAAATCTATAAAATTTTACATGTTCAACAACCTTCTAAAGCCATATTTACAATCATTGATAATCGTACATCATATCCCCTTTGTTCAATAACATCAAGAGAGGTCACTCGATAAATTGCATTTATTAGTGCTTGAGGAGTTTCTACACCTTACCACAAGATAAAATTAGAGAAATAAAATGTCCATGTCTTGCAAGGAATTCGTGCCACTCGAGGTATTCCAAGAATACATTTTCTCACTTTCATTTAACATTTATCTTATAAAGGGTTCTATTAGATTTGGTTCATTTATTTGACTGCCAATAAAAATATATCACCCAATAGTTAATTTCAAATATCCTATCATATTCACATTTTAGGTTTTACTTCTTAAATGGGAAACTATGTTTTCTTATTCACTTATTCTCACGTGGATCAAATCACGTCCACTTCACCTCATAAGAAATATTTAATATGTTGAAAGCAATCTCCATGACCCTTGAAATGATTAGATCGACATCACAAGGGTACTTTCCCAAACGAGGGAAAGTTACAAATTTTCCTTTACAATTAAAAATTAATAGTGAAATAATGCACAACCTAACTATCTTTGTGGTCCCAACCACTATTCATTACATTCCACTTCTAATGTTATTTAGTCTCTAAAAGAAACCATGAGATTTCAAGCTCAACATGTCATCTTGTATGCCATTAAAACAATGTTATGCCTCACACTAAGGAATCTTACACACTTTCATACCTATGTGAATGCTCTCAACTAGGTTTCTAGGGAGGAATACACAAACACATACAATACCTCTATGTCTCTAAGACTGCAAAAGATTTTTAGAGCTAGCCTAACTTGGAGCTTACTAGAGAGGGTCATTACATTCAACAAAGGTAAATATTTTTAGCTATATGTTTGTTTGGTCACTTTCCGCTCAATATGAAAACACACACAATGTAAGTTGATATTTTTATTTGAAGATTAAGTGATTTCCTAGGTCATTGCAACACTAGCAGATAGGTAAAAACATGTCATTTTAAATTACTTGCTAATAATTTTACTAGCACAATCATATCCAAAAAATTTGGCTCTAATAAACATTTTAAATGATAAGGTTCCAGTTTCATCCTCCTGTATTTATTTTGACACTAAAAGAAGGAGTATTTGACATCTTTTTCAAAATTACATTATACAATCAACTCCATTTACTTAACAGAATATACAATTACAATTAAGAGTAACATTCGTTAAATAGGCAAAAGTATAACTACATACGAAATAGTACATTTTCCCAATACACAACACTATCATTTTCATCATGGAAATAACGAAAAAAATACATTCTATTCATTAAAATATCATTGAAATATTCTAAACAATTACATTTCTTTCAAATAACATACTAATAAAATATACAAATTTCATTTTTACTACTCCTTTTGTTCAAGTACCTGCAACCAACATTGCGTCAGTCCTAGAAACAAGTATGTAATTCCCCTACACGCAAGCATAAATCCACACATTCATCATTTCTAACAGTTTCATTTAAATAGAAGAGAGAGGGAGAGGTAGGGAACGAAGAAGATAGAGTTTGTTTCTCATGTATTCACACTTTCACTTTCATTTGTACTTAACATTTTAATACTAGAAAGAGAGAGAGAGAGTGAAGATGAGAGAGAAATAAAAGAGACATTTATTCTTTTATTCAAAATATCATGACTGTTTCCTTAAAGTGTATCAGGATTGAGTTCGGAGAAGCTACAATAAAATATTCATACCTCATCAATTTGAGGTAGGAGACTTGGTGTTAAAAGAGAATCAAAAGAACACCAATAAGGATAAACAAAAGAAATGGAAATTTGAGCCTAATTGGCTAGGACCATATGTTTTGGTTGCCAAGTTTGGTTCATGTGCCTATAATCTTGCCTATTCAAATGGCAAAGAGTTTCAAGAACCCATGAACTCAATGCATCTTAAGCACTTCTATGCTTAAGTATGGAGTCTCTAAAATATCAAAAAAGGAAAAAAAAGAATAAAAACATAAAAAGAAAAATAGAAATAAACAAGTGCGTCAATAGTGAAAACCATGCAATGGTGGCACTTTGGACAAGTCCTTTGGTGAAAAATGGTTTCCAATGCCATTGGAGGGTCTGTTGTTTACAATCATTTCAAGTTTAGGAGTATGGCAGCTTTGTCCTAAGCTGGTATTTGTCTTCATCTAAGTTATTTGTGATCATGTCCCTCTTTCCCTAATCTGGTTAATCTAACTTTTTGAATGCAGAGATTTTGACCTCCAATGAACCCATCTCACACTGAGGGAAACTTCGTAGCGTCACTTCTGGCACATAACACATGGCATTCTGCCCTTGTACATCCCATCTAACCTGGGGGCATCCACGTTTCTTCATTTCCTTGCACAATAGCCTTAGAAAGATTCTTAGAAAAAATCAAAAACATTCAAATATGTTTTGTAGAAAAATCTGAAACAATAGAAAATTATCTTAGAGATAATCCCCAAAAACAATGAAAAACATCCCAAAACTGTCCCAAAAAAACATAGTAGTATTTTGCTTACTTTTAGTTTTTGGTTTGTGTGGTTTTAGTTGAAATTATTTTTCGTATTGTGTACTTTAAATTAGATTCACTTGCTTACTTAGATTTAATGTTACTTTAATTTGTGGGGCATTGCATTGAGTTCATTTTATCTTGTATACTTATAAATAATTGTGTTACTTTGATTAGACTTGTTTAACTTGTGCTTGTTATTTTACTTGTACATTTTTTTATCATTTAATCGACATATATCATAAACCATCACATTTATACATCATATATCAATAAATGCTAAGTCCACATCACACATGTATGTTCAAGCTAATCATCAAATAGTGTATCATCAATGGGGCAAGAGGGGTTGTGCATGATCACAAATCTATCCCGCCACATGAATATCAAAAATAAAAACATGTTTTACTCAAATTATCTCATCAACATGCAATATGACATCAGCTAAGACTATGTCATAATAGATAACAAACATCTTATGCAAACATAAAACATATAAATTAAGCATGATATTTCATTCAAAAAATGTGATACATCAATAATCCATCAAATCATCATACATCATCATAAATATAGATGTCTGTGTACAAAACATTATGTCTCAAAAAGTACATCTGATATGATGAGCCATCATGGGCATCTGTACAAAAGTTTTCCTTCATCACGAGGCATAATCAAAAATAATACATAACATACATCTATAAAATGTGCCTTCATCACGAGGCACGATCAAACATAATACATATACATCCATACAAAATTATGCCTTCATATCGAGGTGATACACCAAAAATATACATCTAATATGTCAATAAGAAAGTCAACCATGAATCTCACCCTCTCTAGGACTGCCTAACCTAGGGCCATGAGGAGGAAACTATTGATGTGATGGTCCTGTAGAAGTTGTTGCACTTTGTTGCACTGTAGATTTTTGAACTGGTTAGACTAATCGTGAGGTATGTTGGGATCTAGATCTAGACATGATAACATCTAGTTGATCAAAAGGAGTAGCCCTTTTTCCCTCTAGGATGGCCTAGTGGTAAAAATCCTTATAGTAGGAGGCCTTGCCACTAGATCTCATTGTATCTGCTAATATATCCAGCATCCTAAAGGCTATATAATCCTGCAATAAAGCACCATGCTCTCTTGTCACCCTATCTATGTCTTCCTAAACTTGTGTACACTCTGTCATCCACTGAACTCACCCACTAGCTAATTCCTCTCTTTCTGGAGCTCTAGTCTATCGGTGATCACCTCATCTCAATCAATCATAGCTTATACCCTCTCTATCCTAGCTTGATCTTGCTATTCCATGATATGACCCCCCTCTACAATATCTTGGTCTCTATATGTCATGGCTAGGTCCCTCTTAGTTGTAACCTCGATTTGAAGAGTCATCACATGTTGTAGTTACTACTACAAGGAAACCACCTACCCATTGTTTTGAACATCCTCCTCCATCTCCTCCACTTCCTGGTGGACTATGTCATGGACTCACATGAGGGGGTGATGTAGGTGCCTGCAATGGTGCCCATAGTGGAACCTGAAGGGGCATACGTGGTGGCAATACCTGTGTTTGCACCACTATCTATTATTGCACTAGGACATGTTGGACTAGCACCTGTTGCATTAGTACTCCTATCTTTGGACCTACCTGTGCATGTACCTTTGCCATAGGATCTGAGTCTTGTCCCCCCCTGCATTTTTGCATCTAATACCTCCTATGGTATAATCAATCTACATGGTATCATTTTCACATACCACGGTACATAATCTCGAGTCTTACATGGATCCACTATCTGTGCTAGCTACACCTAAGGTTGTGGAACTACCTGTAAAAAGCTAGTACTAGCTCGGCCTAACCTGATCTGGTGCCCCATATGAAAGGCCTCTTTATATCTGCGTGCATACCACATCTCATCACCAGGAATCCCCTAGATGAGACCAAATTGTTGTTGGACCAAGTCCACTCTGTACCACTCCATGATATGGCTTATGCTCCCAAGAATGAAATGATCAACTGCAACAGTGATCAACTCAACAACATCCTGAGGCCACTGGTATAACCTATATGACCACCATGTGATCATGTGAGGTTGTACCTCGTCAAATGCTCACCTATAATAATATGTATCTCCCATGTGACCACAAATATCATCTGTGTCTAGAACCCAGCCTATGAAAAAAGGATCACCAATAACTCAAGCTCTCAATATTCCTATGGAGCGGCCTATCACAATATGATCCTAGGCCTATATCTGTAGCAAAGTGGCAAGACCCACGGACTTCTTTCCATGGTAATCTATCAAATTTAGATCTGCGTATAAATGAGCCAGTATACATTGACCCCAATAGTAGACATCTCCCTGAAGCAGGCCCCGAATCACTCCAATAAGGCCCTGAGGGAAATGATCATCGATCTTGTCAAGAAATAATATGTCGCTGACAAGAGCTAACAAAAATGTAGGGACCTTTCCTACCTATGGATCAGCCATGCACCTTGCAATGAATAATATCATACCTTGGTGGGGTATGTCTACCACTCCAAACAACTTGGTTATACATCATTGAATACAGTCCCGGTGACCATCATAGGTGATCAAGCGACCCTGGATAGGAACTTGTAATATCTACCACACATCCTCTAAAGCGATGCTCATCTCACCCATAGGAAGATGGAACATCTGACTCTCACTCCGCCATCTCTTAGCTAAGGTTGTGAGCATGTTGTGATCTAAAGTAATCTGTGGCATGTGGGCCACGTGTGCTAAACCAGTCACCTATAATGTGATCTCTAGGAAAATCTGGTCATGTCGGCTAAATTTTACCTCGTAGGCTCGGAGCCACATGTGTCACTCCCACGTCTCTAAAACATCTCATTCTTCATGCAGGGTTAATCAGGTCATTTATTATGATCTAATTATTTTTTCTTTTATTTTACCATCTAATTTTTCTAATCTATCATCAAAATTATTCTATTTTATTATCTAATCCATCTATGGTTACCATCTAGGGTTTTCTACAACCTTCATTTTCTTTTAAAAACATTCTAAGAATGTTTATTGTGCACTGGCGGCACTAGTGCACCCCCTAGTGCATGAACACCCTCAGCGTGCCAACACATCCCTCGTTGCACTAGCACACCCTTACACACATAGGTGCATTCAATTTTTTCCATTTAAACCTCTTTTATGCATAGTTACATATCTACATACGCTAGCACGTCCATGCCCCACCACATGGGAAAATATTGCATAGGCGCCCTTCCTCATGCGCTAGCATGTATGCACCCATGTCGCACTGTGAAAAATTTGCATAGACACCCCTCCATTGGCATTAGCACATCTGATTCCATGCTTAAATGATAAAAATGCATGAGCTCCCCCCTATGAGAATAGGTGTACCCCAAGTGTCACACTTGCACATTCTTCTACCCTAAAACCCTAATTAAATGTTATTTTCACAAAAAATAAATGCTTCTAATCAACAAGGGTAAAGATTCCAATATCATGTACCTATGGACCATCTACTAGAAGTCTCATGTAATCTCTCATGTGATCCGCATGATGTCTCTAGTTCTGTACCCTCGTCGTTTCCTCTCGTAGGTTAGAGCTCAATCGGCAGTAAAATGGTAAGTGAATGTGGTAAATGAATTGGCCACAATGGCATATATACACATTTTTACCCCCTACGATTTTTTTCTCACCCCTGAGGCACCCTGGAGCCATTGTGGTTCTTCTAAATTCCTCTTGAACTCATCATGATGGATATTTTCAATAAATAATTATTTTGCGCATGTTTTGTTATGCTGGGGCATGTATTTGCTTCCCAATGGACTTTTCTACTACCTGGGGCATATTTTTTCCTTACGGTGACTTTTGGTGATATCCCATAACTTTTTTATTTCTTCTACAATACTTTCTTCCTAAAAATTAAAAAATTAAAAACAATATAATTTTTTTCAAAAACCCAAAAAATTGGTAAAATCATTAAAAATCCAAAAAATTGTAAAAAATTCAAAAGAATTGTAAAAAACATGCACACAGCTGAAGCTAATATCAATTGCATTGTCCTCGAACATCAAAATTTGTCCTAAAAAACATATTTCTTAGGTTCTTGCTTGTTTTGGTCTCAAATGACTTGTGAATCACCGTGATCTACCTTCATTAACAAAGCTAGGCATGCTTAATATGTCGGTACTCCCATGCAACAGTGAATATTCAGAGACTGTGTCATATCGCACAAATTATTTTCATGGGACTACTTGTGTCCACTATTATTCCCCTCACATGTATCCTTGCTTGGGGCACCACTTTTAATTGTTGTCATTACAACATGAACATTAGGAAACTGAAGCTTGATAACAAAAACATTGGTGCAACTGTCTTGAACATTGTTTGTTTAAGTACGTGTGATGGTACTTATTTCTCTGCTAGGTTAGCTAGTTTACTTTCTCATATTGCATTGCATTACGTATGTTTCATTGAATTAAGCATCATTTTACTTTCTTGTATTGCATTTTATTATGTATGTTGCATGGAGTTACGTATTTTTAACAATGAACAAATGTTAGTAATTTAGCTTTTCATGTTATCTTACACTTTTGTTTATTTCAATAAAGGTCAATGATGTAGATCTAGGGGAAAAATGATATAGCAAATTTGCTTATTGAAATATTGGATGCAAAGATTTGGTTGGTCCTATATTCTCCTTTATAATTTATTATCACTACTAATTTTTCTTCTAAATCACCTGGGGCAATAAACAAACACGTTTATCCCTTTCATTATCTCTTCTATCCGGACCAATCATATTTTCAATCATCAATTGACTTCTTCTATCACCCCATCGACACACGAGGGGGCATCCTTCATTCTTATAAATTCTCTTCAAAAAATTACTTTTTTATGCTTATCTACTGTATTTTAAGAGAATTTACTTACTTCATCTCAAACAGAGGCAAATGTAGACACCTAGATTCCATTTTTGCAATCTTATTGGAAAAACACACACAAATCACTTTCATTCTTACCAATTTTGTTATAATTAGTGATTTTCACTAATTAGCTAATGTCTCTTACTACTTTGGCCAATTCACAGCACATTGTTGGTTTCCTAACCTCTTTCACATCCAAGATGCCACTTTACGACGAATCGTAAGTCAAAATCCTCTTCCAAACAGACAATTAGTGATTATTAGCTAATTAAGTCTATTTTACTCTTGTTTTGATCAATATACCCTATGATTGACTCAAACCCCTCTTCCAACCATTCAAAATCACCCCATAACATCTCAGCAAGCTTCAAGAGCTTATCATAACCTCCTAATTGGCCCTAAGCATTTGATTAAGGCTCCTCACATCATAATCACTTGTTAATTCACTAAATGTGATTAGAAAAGCTTAATAATGATTAGCAATCCTTAATATAATTTATGCTTTTAGTCCCACATGCACCAAGATGCAATTTTTCCCCAAATGGAAAACTATAAAAAGGACTAACCACGCACCTTTAAATTTTACATCATTCTTTTATTTGCATATCATATAAGAAATATGATTTATAGCCAAGCTAAATCATTACCTAAAGTCTTCAATGGGGTTAGTAGATTGGTATCCAATATGATCTTGTAGTCATTTTGAGAGACCATTTCACATCTCTTGGAGTAGAAACAATCCCAATTTTATTTCCCTCTTATATCTATTTAGGTCTTTGTTATGTTAGCAATTCAATACATAGTAAGGATGCTTTGTAGATTATTGTTTGATTCCATTTAGTTTACATTCTTAGCATACTTTTAAGCTTTGATCATTGATGAATCATTCCTATACTTAGAGCTTGACTATAGGTGGTAATGGTGTTACCTTTCCTAGTTAGACATACTATTTTCTTTGTAAAATTTTGGGGTGTTATCACAGGTTACAGGATTGCAGGCCCAAGTGACTGCTTTACAGGCATAGGTAACTACATTATAGACATAGCTAGCAGTAGCATAGGCATAGGTCGGCATAGGGGGACACATGGATACCCCTCCTTCACCTCCAAGGGCACATGATGGGACACATATACAGGTACAACATCTATCATCACAGGTAAAGGTACCAGGACAAGGTCCACAGCCTTAAGTACAGGGACAAGGACCACTACAACTGGGACAGGGTCCACAGATAGGTAGTAGAGTGATGCCACCACCACATGTGACATAGATGGACTAATATAGAGAGGTTTTGGTTGATGTTAGATATTATGAGGATCAGATTATGAATATTGGTCTCCCTATTGTCATCTATGCTACCTACAGAGCTCAGTAAGTAGCTAGTCAGAGGTCCATCTCACATACCCATAGTGTTGGTAGTTCAGGGAGTCGTCATACTCATGGGTAGGTCCAACAGGAGGTGACTAGAGTTCTGAGACAGAGGCCAGGTGATGGGATAGGAGAGAGTGGAATAGGTGTTGGGACCTTCTGGGGATGATGAGATGATTGAGATTTTTTATTTTTGATTTATGACTTATATATACTAGCTTGCGCGCCAAAGAGGTGAGTTTTATATGAGAGTTCTTGACAGACTTATATATATCTATGTATACGGTGTATTGACATGTAGAATTTCCATTATATAGATGATGGTATTTATATCTGTTGTGTTTTTTTTCATTTCCATTGTATTATTATCATGAAAATTAGATGTGGGTATGATTGATGATGTTGTGTTTTGGTTTTATTTCCATTGTATTGTTATCATGGAAATTAGATGTAGGTATAATGATGATGTATGGTTTGGTTTGGGTTTAATTTCCAATGTATTGATATTATGGAAACTAGATGTAGGCATGGTTTTTTATGGATTGGGTGTGGTTTTTATTTCCAATGTATTGATGTTATGGAAATTAGATGTAGACATGGTTTCTATATGGTTTGGTTTGGGTTTAATTTCCAATGTATTGATATTATGGAAAATTATATATAGGCATGGTTGTTGTATGATTTGGTTTGGGTTTAATTTCCTATGTATTGATATTATGGAAATTATATGTAGGTATGGATGTTGTATGGGTTGGGTGTGGTTGAAATTTCTAATGTATTGATGTTATGGAAATTAGATGTAGGCATGGTTGATTATGTTGTGGTTTTGTTTAATTTCCAATGTATTGATGTTATGGAAACTAATTAGAGGGTGGGAGATAAGATAGGAAAAGTCAAAAATATCAAATCAGAGGGTAAAATAATGGTTGATCTAACCTCTGAAGACCCCACGCCTTCGGAGTGATGCCTACATAGCCCTTGCAAAAGGGTCCTCGAGCCGATGTAGTTCTCCCATAAGATAAGGAAAAATAAGATAGTGGTAGGTAAGCTGGGTAAGATTGGGTAAGGTAGATGTTATTTGATTAAATTTCTAATGTATAATGGTATAATGGGAACTTGATGATGGGTATAGGTGTGGCTGAGATGAGAATAAAACCAATATATCTGATGCCAATGGTCTTGTCCTGTTGAAGAAGTAACAAGTAAACAAAGTGTTGGGGTTAGCACACTGGTTGTACAGACAATATATCATATATAAAAGTGGATATTCTACCAGAAGAAATATACAGAACAAGAGACATAAATCAACACCAAATTTAACGTGGTTCACCCAATGTGGACTATGTCCACCAAGAAACAAGCCAATCTATTATCCAAAACTTTGACAAGATATAGAATGAATATTTACAATCTTACACACCTCTCAGATGTTCAGTACTTTCTTCCTTCAAGCTTTTTCTCTACCACCAAGAATTCTCTCTCACCAACCTTTTTCAAGTTCTTTCTAATTCTTGTTTATCATTAATTCTAAACCCTAGCTTTTGTGCTTATATAGTCATTTATAGACTTAGGGCACTTAGCCATGCAATTACAATCAATAAATCTATTTTAAAGCTAAAAATAGATATAATTCCCGAGAGTTAATTAAAACTTCGTCGCAC
Organism: Taxus chinensis; assembly: GCA_019776745.2. Taxonomy (NCBI): domain Eukaryota; kingdom Viridiplantae; phylum Streptophyta; class Pinopsida; order Cupressales; family Taxaceae; genus Taxus; species Taxus chinensis. Next base: position 772,210,570 of record CM034149.1, read on the forward strand.
AAGTAACCGACGTCGGTTCTGCCTAACCGTTGCCAGTTCCTACTTTCTCTTAACCGATGTCGGTCTTCCTTGACCGATGCTAGTCTGCCCTTAACCGATGTCGGTTACTGTGTTTTCCAACAAGTTCCAATTACATGCTAAAATAAAATAATTGAGCTCCACAACTCAACAATCTCCCACTTGGAGTTTAATTATTGCACCATACCTGTACAGCGTCATTCTTGGATCCTTCCTTGGCTTTGTTTCTTCCTCTTCAAGTCTCAAACTCAAAGACCAATAGAAGTGGAGTGTAGCTCTAACTTCTCCTTTGTTAATGGCTTCATTAGCATATCCGCAGAGTTATTGCTTATTCCAGATTCAACTATCCATCCTCCAATACCTGTCGTATGAAGTGATACCTCAACTGATTGTGTTTCGTTATTGAATGAAACACTGATTTCTTTGCCAAATGAATTATACTCTGACTGTCACTAAATATTTTACAATCACTTTTCTCCTTTCCCAACTCTTCCATGAACCTACCCATCCATATCATCTCCTTACTAGCCTTTATAGCTGCAACATACTCTGCCTATGTAGTAGAAAAAGTCACAACCTTCTACAATCTTGAAATCTAGCTAACTATCATTCCACCTACTGTGAAAATATATCCAGTAGTGCTCCTCCTACCATCCAAATCTCTATCCATATCTGAATCAACATAGCCACGTAATGAAATATCCAAACCTCCATAGTATAACGGCATGCTAGATGTCCCTTTCAAAGGCCTGAGTATCCATTGGACTATTTTCCAATGCTCTTTACCTAGAATGGCCATATATCTACTCACAACTCCCATTACCTGTGTAATGTCTAGTCTGGTACAAACCATAGCATACATGATACTTCCAACTATTGAAGCATATGGAACTTGTGTCATGTATTTGACCTCCTCATGTGATGAAGATCACTGGTCTTTTATCAATTTGAAGTGTCCAGCCATAGGTGTGCTAACATGTTTTGCATTCTGCATGTTGAACCTTTCTAACACCTTGTAGATATAATCCTCCTGAGATAAAGACAATTTCTTTTTTTTTTGTCTCTATGTATTTGCATGCCAAGGATTCTTTTTACAGCTCCTAAATCCTTCGTATCAAATGTGTGAGTTAGCTTTCTCTTAAGCTCACCAATGTCCTGCATACTAGATCCTGCAATAAGCATATCATCCACATATAGTAACAAAGTAATATAGCTCCCATTTTCAAGCTTCTTGAAATAAACACAATGGTCATATTCACATCTTAAGTAACCATGCTCATGCATAAAACTATCAAACCTCATGTACCATTGCCTTGCATCTTGCTTAAGCCCATATAGGCTCTTTTTCAACCTGTACACTAGTTTCTCCTTACCCTTGACTTAATACCCAAGCGGCTGCTGCATATAAATTTCTTCATCCAAATCACCATGAAGGAAAGTTGTCTTCACATATAGTTTCCCTAAATGAAAATATTCTACTGTAACTAAACTCAATATAGTACGAATAGAAGTCATCTTAACAACAGGAGAAAATATTTCACCAAAGTTAATACCTGCTTTCTGTGTAAATCCCTTTACTACAAGCCTTGCCTTGTACCTTTTTTGTCCACCCTCTTCTTCCTTAATCATGTAAACGCACTTGTTCTGCAATGTCCTCTTACCTACTAAAAACTTAACCAAATCCCAAGTTTGGTTTTGTTCCAAGGAGTCCATCTCCTCATCCATGTCATGCTCCCACTGAACGTGAGTCTTATCCTGCATTGCTTCTTCAAAGCTCTCTGGTTCACCACTATCAGTCAACAATAAAAAAAATAGAGAAGGTGTAAATCTTTCTAGAAGTTTACTTACCCTTTGTGACCTTCTCACAGGAGTTTGGAGTACCGGAGGCTCTATCTGGGCCTCCTGAACATTAGTATCAACTTTTGACAGTGACTGACGCTGATCACCTCTAACCAACGTCGGTTCTGCTGACTGATGTCATTTATGATCCTCTATAACCATCGGTGGTTCATCTGACTGATGTTGATCAGGGACTAACTGACCACGGTTACTGTTTATTTCTATAGGTGTTTCTTTAAAACCTGGGAGTTCATTTTCATCAATAAACTTTTGAGTTTTCTCATCCTTGGGTACCAAAATTTTATCCCTATACATTCTCTTTTCATTTCATTCAACATCACGACTCCTAATAATTTTAGAATTCTCTAAATCCCAAAAATCGAAACTGAAATCACCAAATCCATAACCAATGAAAGTGTACCTCTTGGATTTTGCATCCAAATTCTTTCTATTTTCCCTACCAACATGCACAAAAGCTTCTGAACCAAAAAATTTAAGAAAAGAAAAATCTACCTCTTTTCCAGTCCAAGCTTCCTCTGGTATTCCTCCATCTAGTGAACTTGAAGGGCCACGGTTAATCAAATAAACCGTTGTATCAACTGCTTCTGCCCAAAACTACAAGGGCAATCCATAATGTATCATCATACTTATAGTACGTTCCATGATTATCCTGTTCATTCTTTCTGCAACACCATTCTCTTGTGGTGTTCTTGGAACCATTCTTTCTCCACGTATACTATTCACAAAACAATAATCATTGAAATCCTTGCTACAGTATTCACCACCATTTTCAGATCTAAGGCACTTTAACTTAGAATTTGATTCATTCTTAACAAGGTCTTTCCATCTTTTAAAAGTCTCAAAAACGTCATATTTACGTTTAATACAATAAACACATACCTTTCTTGTAGCATCATCAATGAAAGTAATATAATAGTGGGATCCTCCATGAGAAGCTACCTAAGTTGGTACCCACACATCTGAGTGTACAAGCTCCAATTTATGCTCCTTCTTAGTTTCCCCAATTTTGAGAAATCTCACTCTCTTTTTCTTTCTAAAGATACAATGCTCACAGAAATCAAGATCTAAATCTTTCAAATCTGATAACTTACCCTTAGCCTTTAAGATCTACATTCCTTTTTGACTCATATGACCCAGCCGATTATGCCACATGCATGCATCTGAATCCGAAGTAGATAATGCAGAAAAAGGAATCAGTAATACAGGTAGATAAATATAACGTTCCTACCTTCTTACCTCTTGCCACAACAAAAGAACCCTTGGTGAATTTCAAAGAGTCTCCTGTAAAAGTAACCACGCAACCAAATTCACCTAGTTGCCCTGCAGAAATAAGATTCATCCTGAGGCTTGGCACATGCCTCACATATTACAATACCCATGTATTTCCATTCTGCAATTTTAGATGAACTTCCCCTTTACCAATAATAATGCAAGGTTTATCATCACCCAAATAAACATGCCTAAAATTTCCCTGGACATAATTTCTAAAATAACATTTATTAGGGGTTGTATGGAAAGAAGCTCCTCAATCTAAAACTCATGATTCAATTCTATTGTCCAAAGAAAGAATAAGAGAATCTTGCATTACCTCTGATGAAGCAAGATTCACCTCTTTACCTTTGTCTGGTTGTTGATTCTCTTTATCCTTTGACCAACAATATTTCTTTGCATGTCCTTTCTTTCTACATTTCCAACAAGTAATTCCCTTACTTCTGGATTTAGATTTACTTTCCCTTGACTTTGATTTCCCATTACTCTTACTCTTGGATCTCTCCTTCTGCATGCCCCTACTTTCTACATTCAAAGCATTTCCAGATGATGTTTCCTCTGTACTCTTCATGTGAATTTCTTCATTCAAGATTATACTAACCACATCATCAAACTTTAAAATATTATTAGCAGATTTTATATTACTAACAATCATCACCAAGTTGTCCCAACTATTAGGTAAAGAACATAAGAATAAAAGTGCTTTTACTTCATCATCAAACAATATAGCAACTGATTTTAAGTGATTTACAATAGATCAAAAATCATTCAAATGACTAGAGGCAGATTCACCTTCATGCATCTTAGAACTAAATAGTTTCTTCATCAAATAAAATTTATTTGAAGCACTAGGTTTTTCATATAAATTAGCAAGATATTTCATTAAGTCTACCGTAGAAGTCACTTCTGTAATATTGGAAGCCATTGATGCTATTAGGTTCAATCTTATAGATCCCAAAGCCTTTCTGTCAAGAATCTTCCATTCTTCATTAGTCATCTTCGTAGGTCTAGACATCTCATCCAATGGTAAGTACAAATCTCTTTGATATAGACAATCCTCAATCTGCATCTTCCATAATTGATAATTTCAGCTGTCAAAATTCTCTACCTTGTATTTACTATCTTCTGCCATTGTTGTAGCTCACTCAATCAGAAAACCCTCTGTGAGTAAATATGTCGACACACAAAACCATCAAAAAAAGCTCTGATATATCCGATGTCAATGGTCTCGTCAAGTTCAAGAAGTAACAAGTAAATAGAGTGTTGGGGTTAGCACATCGGTTGTATAGACAATATATCAAATCTAAGCATACATGCAAATAAAAGTGGATATTCTACTAGAAGAAATATACAAAACAAGAGACATAAATCAACACCAGATTTAACGTGGTTCACCCATTTTGGGCTACGTCCACCAAGAAACAAGTCAATCTATTATCCAAATATTTGACAAGATATACAATGAATATTTACAATATTTCACACCTCTCAAATATTCAATACTTTCTTCCTTCAAGCTTTTCCTCTACCACCAAGAATTCTCTCTCACCAACCTTTTTCAAGTTCTTTCTAATTCTTGTTTATCATTAATTCTAAACCCTAGATTTTGTGCTTATATAGTCATTTATATACTTAGGGCACTTAGCCATGTAATTACAATCAATAAATCTATTTTAATGCTAAAAATAGATATAATCCCTGAGATTTAATTAAAAATTCATCGCACAGGTAACCGACATCGGTTCTGCCTAACCGTCACCAATTCCTAATTACCCTTGACCGATGTCGGTCTTCCCTAACTGATGTCGGTCTACCCTTAACCGATGTAGGTTACTGTGTTTTCCAGTAAGTTCTAATTGCATGCTAAAATGAATTAATTGAGCTCCACAAATTAACACAGAGGGGAACCAAAAAGAAGTGAAATGCTCCATAGTTGGCAAGGACCATAATGTCCATACCTAATAATCTTAGAACATAAACCCCTTGATACATTACATGATTGATAGGTCTATGGTTGAAATATGTTCCATGATCACAAAGTGTCGCATGAGCGTCGCGTCCCTTGAGTAGAAAGGAGAAAATAAAATAGGGTAAGGTGGAGTGGTTTTTCTAGCATAACCTTATTGTGGGAGAGCATGCCACTTCTGCAAGATGCCCAAAACCAACATAATAAATTCCATGACCAAAAGTTTTTATTTTCTTGATTTTTTGTTGTGCGTTTTACTTTTTGCATTCATAGTCTGATTGATGTGGGAAGTGTTATCTCTCGAAATTGCACCCTATAGAGAGATGGTTGTAGGTTCTAAGCTTATAAAATGGACCTCTCTCTTTCATAGATATAATGGAAACACCTTATGTTTGTGGGTATACCTATTATTGAGGTGAGTCTCTGGTATCAAGGTTGGTTCCTTCTTGATGTATCCTAAAATAATTTTATGGGGTTTGAGGGTAAAAGATGACTGTAAGTGGATTCAAAACCGGGGTTATACACCAAAAAAAATTTGAGGTCTTTGACTAAGTACATGCACAATTGATATGAAAATGGATTCTCGATGCACAAAACAATAGTTTTCAGCAGAAAATTAAGGAAAACACTTGATGCATTGTGGTGAAGTTTCACAACAATACTGTTAAGATACACATGCACGCTAATATCACGCAAAAATTACTAAATTTTCAACATGGTAGGATGATTAATTAGGGAATTTTACATTGACAAATATTAATAAGACATACACAAGACTGCAAATAATTAGAAAGGCAATATATACTTCTCGTTCAAGGGGAAAAACTGGCAAAATATGCTTCAGCACTCTTATTTCCAAAAAGTCCCTCATTGTGCTTTGCTAATGCACACAATTTATAGAAAAGTTATTCATCTCACCCTTCCTAAAAAAAGACTAAAGCTATACTCGCCCATGCATCCTATTTTTATTCTTTATTATGAATAAATAAAGGAATAAAAATAATCATGCTAATACAATGAGGCATTAATAGCCTTGTTTACAAAAATACAACTCAGTCAAACTGCAGTTGATTGTTCTATTTTTAATAAAGATGGGTGAATAATTATGCTAATAATAAACATTGCTCGATGAGAAAGTCTTCTCCAATGCATGCAATCTCTGTCTTCTAGTGCTTGATGTGACATCTGTAATTTTGATCCACTTTCCCCCTTAGATGTACATGCAAAATAATATGTCCCTGTGTGTGAGAAAAATAAACACTTTATTTTCAATAATTCACCCATGTATTTATCCTAATAGGGACCACTTTTGGTTCTGATGATGACATTTGTTTTTTCTTCTTATGGTCACATGAAGAATTACACTCTTAAGAAAGTATAATTTATTCACTTTCAGACCCTCCCACTGTGGGGACCACCTTGACCATGTACAAAGAAATATACCTTCTATCCATGCAAAGGGTGATAAATGGTAATAAGGGGTTGAGCTAATTGTTGATGTTGACCGTGTGAATAAGACCTTGGATAGGTCAAATCCAATCCCCTTTTGACGTTGATTCAACCCTCTTTTGATTTTTTATGCAACATCAGAAAGTCTATACTTGTCATCCTTTACATGGTTTAATGGAAATGATTATTGTTTTGATTTTATATGGGATAAACCATAGTCAACATGTATAATTTAAATCAAGTTTGGTCCCCTCCACCATGATGACTCACCCCTTGGAATGTTTGGTCAATGCAATCTAACTCGGGTCGAGTTAACTGTAACTTTGAGTCTGCATTGTTGATTTGAATCAATGTTGGTCGTTGATCTTGATACTTGTTTTATCTCTAATCATTGATCTTCTTATACGAAATTAGGGTTTTGACCCTACATTTAATGTGGTTGGTAGCGTTGGGCATGGTTCCTAATAGTTGATCGTTGCATGGCTTGATCTTGGCCATTGATGGTAACTTCGGGTGAGTTGAGTTGGGTATAAGCTCATCGAGCTTGTCATTTGATCTCTGTCATTTTCTCATTCTAAGCGGCAAAGCCCTAGAAAAATCATTTCAAACTACCATTGTTTTTTTCTTTTAAGAGCTTGGTTCTGACATCCAAATGCATGTATTATATGGCTTTCACTCTGTAAATCAGTCTTTTAGCTCTGGTGCATCTGTATTTTCATTGTTTTTTGTTCTGTTTAGAGCTTCTGAATGAGATTTGGTCAATTTTTTCCACCATTGTTGTAGCCTTCGAGCTCGGTTTGTTTGTGAAGAAGCAATCTGTCTATTCAGGGGCACTACGCATGCATCATGTCACTCTATAAAGCTCTGTGAGCTTGAAACTTGCATGTTCTTCCTTTTATGTCCCTTCTGAGCTCTACACAAAAATCTTCAGTGGTGGTCAACGTCATTGAGCTTTTATGAACTCTGGTATTTTCAGCTAGATCACCACTTCAGATTTTTTGGAGGTATGGTTGTGTTATTTCAGTCGAGAAATAATTCTAAGTAATCTTTTCTTAAAATTATATTCTGAGAAATGATCTATTTGAAATAAATTAGGAACATTACTATTGATTCATTTTCAGAATATATATGTATTTCATCGTTATTTCTTCCTTTATTTCTTCTACTCAACACTATTCTAAAAAATGTTTGAACTTCTATGTTTTTTGAGTGATTCTTGGGCTTGTGAACTTTCTGAGAGCATTTTTTATCAAAAACCACGTATGGGTATCTGAGATTTCCTAGCTCTTGCGTCGAATCTCCAAGGTTTTTGGTGCATTCAGTTAAAACAAGTAAGTCTTATGCTCTTCCTTCCTGTAAAAAATGATTGTCTTCTAATGGACTTGTAAATTGAGCCATTTTCTTAATTTGTGCTTGGCTCCTTGAGCTTTGTTAGTAGCCTTAGATCTGCATTGCATGGGTAATCTTGAAATCCCCTGGTATTTTCTTATTTTTTGATTCAAACTCGGCCTATTCTATTCTCCATTCAAGCTTTCTTGGGTTTATTCCATTCTTCATTAAGCTCGATTCAGGGGTTTGATACTTGATCAAGCTTATATTCCTGAAGTTATAGCTTCTCTAAGTACTAGTGTTTGTATAGCTATGTTTAAAATTTTACTTACTGTACCTTTCGAGCCTTACTGTCGTGTATTGTTTCAGTTTTTCTTGCACTCGGATATAACATCATTGCTCTTTATATGAGTTCTTTGTTTGGTTAGAACCTCTATTGTTGAGGGTTGTTTGAGCTCTGATTGATTTCTCATTATATTCCGGTTGATATATTATTTTGATAACTTTCCTACTCACATCAATATATCAGTACCTAATTCATTTGTAAGCAATATACTTGAATTCCATAAGAATGGTATGATTGTACCTACTATCTTCCTCTGAAACATACTAACCTTATTTGATAATGAATGTTGATAAGTTCATGATTGAATTCCATTGTTTGCATAACCCATATTCAATTGATGGTTATAGTGTGAAACCTCGTGAGTTTTCTCTTTCCATCTGTAGTATGTAGTGGTCAGCTTAAAGAATCATTCCATCTTATAGTTATGTTTCTTCATGAACATGTGTACTTTTCTTTTCTTTTCAGGAAATCTCTGGATCTAATCCTTACTCAGTAAGAAATGAATTAATTTCTTCACTCTCTAATTTTGAGATGTCTCTGGATATGTTATTCATAGCGGTGACGTTCATTCCTATGTATTGTATTGGACTCTACAAGTATAGTGAATTGTTGCACCTTCCTGCAAACATTTATTTCATGAATTGGAATAGTTATCTGGAAGCAACCTATTATATTTCTCCTTATTTCAATATAAAAAATGAAGATTTAGCTTGTTTGTTCCTTCAAAATATTTCGGTAGGATTAATTCCATTCCTGTAGCTAATGACCATTCTTCATGTAGCATACTTTTAATTCTCCTACTTGTACCTACTGAAACTTTCTAAACTAATTCATCTAATAGAAATGTTGCATTTCTGGAAATTGATTTCCTTTTCTTTGATGAATCATTTATCAACTAAGGACTTGAAAATGTCATCTTCTTTATTCATTGTCCTTGGTGTAACTCCTTTATAACTTATAGTTGCACTTGTACTCTGTAGTAATGATGTAGCATCTTGATCTATTTATGTACTTTTCATACACCCTGTAGCAGTTACTGGAAGTGGACATCTTGATCTTGATTCAATTGTACTATGAGATTACTGAATCTTTCTTGATGAAATTTGGAAAAGACTACCTAGAAATGTGAATTTGGTCCTTTCTTTCTTAGTTGTATTCTTTTCTTTGAGCTGTAACTGTAACACTTCTTTTCATTTAGCTGGTAACTGTATCCTTCATCTATTGAATTATGTCTTGTTGTTGGAATCTAAATTCTGGTAACTATTATCTTTAACCATACCATGCATTATCTGCTTTTTGTATTACTATTTGATTTATCTATAGCTTTCAAGCATGTATTAGTTTGAAATAGCATGATGGAAAGATGTAAAATCTCCATTCTAGATGGCGAAGACCTGTCAAAATTTTCTCATATTTCCTTTTCCATGTGTTTCAGGTGTAATTTTGTCTCATTCTTGGTAACTTCAGCCTTTAATTTGAACTAAAATGAATGTATTTTGCTGATTCAAGTTGCAAAATGTATCACTTCTTTCTTCCTACCTATATCTGCACATTTAGACAAACTGGTTAGAAAATATTAGGATTTTTTACCTCTCTTTCATTCCATAGTTTTTCTCTCTCCTTCTTTCTGAGTGAATGAGTCATGTATGTTGTTATAGAATAGTGCTTTTATCAATCGTGCCTTTGTCCCTCATGTAACTTATACCTCCTGATGTTAAGAGATCCACTTGCATGAAATTGAATAGTATAGGAATATGGATCACCCCTAAGCTCATGATTGACAATCTTCCCTTTTCTATTTTCTGGTACAGTGCCATTTTCCAAGCAACGAGGATGAAGATGGAGTAGAGCTGCAGCTAGAAATGTGTTAACCGAAATGAAAGAAACCCAAGGAAATGATGGGTTCTTTCATACTCCTTTACTTTCTTTTTCATACATATGTACCTCTTACTTCAGTAGTTGTAATTTACTTTTGAGTTACATCCCACGGCTTGTGTGGGAACTTTGAAATTCCTTATGAATAAAACATTGAATTTTGGAACTGAGTTGTGTATTTCTTTCTACTTTTATGTTTTGTACATGGATTGTATAATTAAGTAAACAACTCAATAGCATAATTGAATGTATTTAATCATAAAGGAAAGAACTTTAAAATACCTGTAACCTTAGCAATGAAATTTGACTCTTGCAATATGCAACTATGATTATTGTTTCAAAACTTAACACTTCATCTATTTTGTACTTTAGTCTTCATCAAAATTACACATATGTCCTTCGAGGCTTTGTGTTATTTTGCTGAAGATAATCATGAAATTGCAGACTATGTGATCTGTTACATTTGTAACAGCACACATAGTTACAGATTTCATGTAATCATTAATTAATCCAACAGGAACAATATTGAATTGAAAGAATCCCCCCTAGCTTAGGTTCACTTCACCAATTCCATCCATCGTAATGAAGTTTTGAGTTGACTATTTCTTCACGAGTGCAAAAATTGTCAACAGGAAGTCTATATTGGAATTAATATTTAGAGTCTCCTTAAGGTGTTCATGAATTTGATCGATGCGGGGAGCTCCAAGATAATTTTTTTTGTAATAAGTACAGATTAATACAGCATGTGGATAGTTTTTTATATCTTTCCTTCGAGGGAGAAGTCTACTTATAGTAGTAATATAGAGACATGTATGTTCATCTGAGGGAATCATCTACTTGTGAGAAGTTTGACTCAAGGAGTAGAATTTTTTGTTATCCCAAAAATTTTGCATTATTTTGGACTTGTAGTCATGAACAAGACTATAATGGAGTATAGGCCTCTTTTCTAAAGGAAAAACCATAGCCCGGTAAATGTTAGCTATGAAATATGGGTTTCAAGTGACGAAAGACAATTGGATTCCATCCTGAAAAGGAAGAAAAATATCCATGAGGAGAGTTGTGGTACTCATATTCAAGATAAGGCTAAATGGTGACGGATAATCACACAATTATGTTTAAGTCGTTGGTCCTTAAAATAGGTAGGTGGAAGGAGAGGTTCTCTCAAGAGACAATCGTATATGAGACATAAAGTGATGTAGTACTTTATTCAAAAATAGAACGGTCAAAGATGCAAGGCATTAAGGGGCTCAGGTTTTAGTTTACCCTCAAGATAAGATAAATGATAAGTTCTTGATCCATAGGTATGGGTGACAATATAAGTTCTAAGCCAATTAGGAGCAAACTTTCCTCGTTTACTTCTCTCCATTTTGGTTACATGTTGATTTTCCTTAAGGACAAGATTGCTGATCTTGAATGTTCGTTATCGAATGTGTTTGTCATAGGTATGTTTAATGTGCTTCAGGTAGACTTGGAGGTGGTCTAGAGTGTTTAAATGGTGTTCGTCTAGTAGCTCAAGTTGTGTCAAACATTCTTGATGAAAAGCATCATCAAAGAGGATATATTTAAGAGATATATGGAGAGATGGAATTTGGACTTCGAGAGGTAGGACGGCCTCTATACCATAGAAAAAAGAGAAATGTGTGGTAGAGGTAGATGTGTGAATTCTGGTAGGATAAGCCCATAAGGTGAAAGGAATGTGCGTGTGTCAATCCTTACCAGTGTCGTCAACCACTTTCATAAGAATTTTGTTGAGAGTTTTATTAGAAGATTTGGCTTGACCATTTGCTTATGGGTAATAGGGTGAAGAGAAACTAAATTAAATACCAAATTTGTCACACAGTTGGCGCAGGGTTTTATTTTTGAATTGTTTTTCATTGACAGTAATGAGGTGATGAGGAACACCAAAGTGAAAAATGATATGGTGGTTAATAAATTTGATTGTTTTTTTAGATTTTGTAGAAATGAGAGGGATGGCTTCAACCCATTTAGTGTAATATTTAGTCACCGTGATGATCCAATGATGACATTGTGAGGAATTAGGGTTAAGCTCCCCAATGAGATACAAACCCCACTGAGAAAAGGGCCAAAAGTCTCTGGCAAATTGTAAGGCATGACTAGGAGTATGATGAAGATAAGCATGCTAGTGATAATTCAAAAAATGTTTAACATAGTCACAGAAGTCTTGGTTAAGGGTTGGCTAGTAGTATTTGAGTTAAAGAATACACTTTGCAATAGTGAGGCCACTAAAATGTCCCCCACAAATCCCCTCATGAATTTATTTCATGGTGTATGATATTTTAGAACTGGTAAGGCACCGCAGGAGGATACCATCAAAGTAACATTTGTGGAGAATACCTCCCATAATGACTTAATAAGAGACACTTTTTAATAAGGTTTATTATCCATTACGAGTGAGATCCAGAGATAGGATTGAAAGCGAGAGGTAGTCAGCAAATTGCTTATACCAAATTTTGCATGGGTCAGTATTGTACTACCCACAAAATTAACACTTGGGATAATATAAGAAGGCGACTGCAACCATTGTATTGTGACAAATTTTTTTGAGTTTGAAGGTAAGGTAGGTATTTGAGAAGCAAGAAAATCCATGGTATCTGTAAATTTTTCAGTGGATCATGCAGTGTCTTGAATGAGGTACTGATCAAACGTGGTCAAAAGTAGTTGGACATGATGTTTATAATTTCAAAGCTCATCATTACCACACTAGTAAGAACCATTGATTTGGTTCACAACCAGTTGAGAGTCACCAAATATGTTAATGGATTTAACATCTAGGGAAATGATAGTTTGAAGACCTACCATAAGAACTTCATACTCGGCTATGTTATTTGTGCAATTGAAGTCTAGTTTAATGGATAGTAGCATATGCTCATCATCAAGAGGAATTAGGATGACCATCATACCTCCCCCATGGTGACATTTGGATCCGTCAAAGAATAATGTCATTTGATAAACAATATCATCAGTGGAGAGTGTGACGATAGAATTTTTGGGAAAATTGAAGTTTGAAGATTGATTCCCAAGAAGAGGAGAGTCTGCAATTTGATCCGTGATGGTTTTTCTTTTGAAAGGATTTTGATGAATGAACTCTAAGTCCAAGTCTATAAGAATTATGAGCTAACAAGTGGTGCATTGGTGTTGGTAAGGTTTGGCGTACATGTAATGAAGAGGGTCAGTGTTGGTAACGAAAAAAGTTGTGCGATTAAGAAGGTAGTGGAAAATTTTGGTGGCCATAAAGACTAGAACTAAGCACATATTTTCATTATGATTGTACCAAGTTTTGTAGTCTAGAATATTATGGCTTATGTAATAAACCGCTTGTTCCCTATGTTGCTCATCACAAGGAGCGAGCATGGCACCCAAAAAATGCTCAGTGGCAAAAATGTAAAGGTAAAAAGGTTTATCGTCTTAATGTGGAATGATCATAGGAGGCTGAAGAAGGTATCTCTTCAATGTTTCTAAGGATTTGTGAAACTCATCATTCCAATGGAAAGAAATTTCCTTTTTAAGGAGATGGTGAAATGGTTGGCATCGGTCTAAAATTTGATGCATAAAACATCGGATGGATTGCAATTTTCCTTACAATCTATGAATCTTCTGAAGGTTAGTAGGTGGAGGCATGTCAAGAATTGCCTTGATCTTAGCAGGATCAACTTCGATACCCCGCAAAGAGATGATGAAACTAAGGAGCTTACCCAAGAGAACTGTGAAAATGCACTTCTTTCGTTGAATGTGAACACAATATTGGAAAAGGTGGTCAAAGATAACTTTAAGAATGGTCAGGTGTTCGGCGTGACACTTGGACTTACCAAGAAGGTCTTCGATATAGTCTTCCAATATGTCATGCATGATTTCATGGAAGATGTAAGTCATAACACGTTGATAGGTAGCACCAGTGTTTTTTAAGCCAAAGGGCTTTACGTGATAGTAGAAGTTTCCCAAGGGGTGATAAAGGTGGTTCTGTGTTGATTCTCTTAAATGAGTAAGATTTGGTTGTAACCTAAAAACCCACCATAAGTGATAACATCTCATGGTCTATTGTAACATCAACTATTTGGTCAATGCTTAGTAGAGTAAATTCATATTTTGGATAGGCAAGATTGAGGTCACAAAATTCAGTGCAGATACGAAGTCCCCTGGTCACTTTTGTGACAGGAACAATGTTAGAGACCCATTTTGAATAGTCAATAGGTAGAATGAAGGAAATAGAGATGGCATTGAAGTTCTTCTTTCACAAGAAAAGTGATGCGAGGATGTATTTTACGCAGATTTTGTTTCACATATTTGGCATTAGAGTTTGTTACGATATTATGAAGCATGATATTATGGTCAATACCTGGCATATCAATATAAGACCAAGCAAATGCACTTCTATGATTGTGAAGAAAATATGTGAAATATTCTTGTTTCACGGAATCTAAATTTTGGCCTATCTTTAGAATTTGTGGGTTGTCCTGAGTGTGAATGTTGATTTCTATGGTAGATTCATTCAACATGGTTTGCGTGTCATATGGTAATGACCTTTGAATATAATTATCCTCTGCACTTAAATACGTCATAATAGAATCACCATCCTGACATTTAACATATCAGCATCCAACGTGTCAGGATAAAGAAAAGGAAGGGAAGCGGGAGCCTCACCATCATGTTGATAGGTTATAGGTCCCACAAAGATGGTGTTCATGAAAAAAAAAATTATACAGAATGGATTTGGGATCCATAGACTCCGTGGGATAAGGTGGCATGATAGGTGAGGAAGGTGGGGAAGGCTTTTCATCTTCCATGAGAGTGATTCAAGTTTTCTTAGGAGGAGGTTTCCTAGAAAATTCAAGACCGCAACGGTCATTGTGTTTTCTAGTAGTGCCTGGTATGATGATGTGATGGACTTGTTCATAATGACAAAAACTGAAGCCTTTTCAGATGCACCAATGAAAAAAAGCAAGTACAAATCTGTGATTGGTGAGCTAGGAGAAGTCAGATGAAAAAATTATGGTTCTGAAGGGAGGTTCAATAGAATAATAGGAAGTGTCGAGCCCCCCATAGGTTAGGTTGATGTGAATGTGAGGAGGTATGTACAGTATGACATCTCCTATATGGTGATCGTAACGCAATTTTTGTTGTAGTTTTCCATACTCTTGAGGAGTAAGGAGTGTGTCGATAATGAGGAGGTAGTATTCTCTAAGTGAAAGGCATTGAAAAAAACCTACCAAGGAGTCTGTAGTTGGTACTTGGGTAGCAGGTATAGATGATATATATAAATCCTGAGAAGATGGAGCATCAGTAGAGGGTAGAATAGGAGGTTCAGTAGGTGGGTTAGATGAAAAAAATGAAGCGGGAGAAGTGGTAGATGTGTTAGATTCCTTAACTGGGATTACAACATCATTTGGATGATAAATCATGTTACAGGTTTTGAAGGGGTAAAATCTTTCTGAATGGTGTAAATTTCCCCTTCATATTTAAATTTTAGGAAACGGTGAAGGGTGAAAGCTACACAATCCATGGTGTAAATCCAGGGATGGCCTAACAACATGTTATACTAGAACTCTCCTTTGAGAATATAGAAGAGTTTGGGAATAGTTTGGGGACCCATGCGGATGTGGAGGAAAATGGTGCCAAGGGTAGTGGTCATGGCATCATTGAAAGATAGAAGCGTGATGGGGTTGCTAGACATACAATTATTTGGTATGCCTATTTTTTCGTAGGCATGAAAATATATGATTTTTATCCTAACGCCTCCATCAATCATAACGCGTTTAACGTAAATATCATTAATCTAAGTGGATATGAAAAGAATGAGATTAGGATCATCAGGTTTTGAAGGGGAAATCTGTTATTTGGAGAAATTAATGGAATAAATATGATGAGGGGTAATGAGGGTGGAAATAGGTGAAGTTTCATTGGGTGGAACCTCAATGGATTGCAGGACCTCAATGAGGACCTGACGGTGTGATCAAAAGTTTGAATTAAGTCATATAAAGACATCTTCAATGGGTACTGGTGAAGTTGTTTGATCATTGAATGATGTGTAACCCCATAAGAAGTAGATGGTTCTGAACCAAGGATGGTTATCTTGGGGGGAGTTGCATGTGAAATGGTAGGTGAAGGTGAACTATAAGGGTTACCAACTTTTTCCTTTCCTTTTTCTTTCACGTGTTGTGACTGAGTGGCTACACGCACCATGTTAATTTCAAATATAGGAGGAGGAAAAGAAGGTTGTTTAACCTTACCTTTATCCCTAGGTGGATGTGAACTTAAAGGTTGTAGAATTGGTTTGGGGCTAAGTGGTGTGGTGATGGGTGAAGAAAGGATGGAATCCTCCTCCAACAGATCATCTTCTTTGAAGAGACCATCAGAATCGTAAAGCTAAAGGAGAATGGTTTTAAGAGCCTTATAAATGTCGACATCATGCCCTAGTGAATGATGATAAGCATAAATGTTTTTGTCATCAAACCCTACTAGTTTAGGTTTGAGAGGATCGTAAGGCTTGATAGGAGGAAGTGATATAGCAGATGTCTCTAATAGCCAAGAAAGGATGTTGGATTAGGATCTTGCCAAAGGATCAAAATGAGAGGTCAAGGTTTTTTTAAGTGAAGGGGTAGGTGACCTTTGTGAGGAGGGTGAGGTGAGAGATCATGTTGGTGTAACTACCTTTTTGGTAGGTTGTGACGGTTTGGGTTTAGGTTGTGCCTTCTTAGGTAAAGGTAAGGAACAACATGGTAGGATGAAGGAGACTCAAAAGTTATAGGTATCCGAGTAAGCCAAGGTGAAAGTGTGGGTGTTGGCAAGAGTGAGGGTAAATGTAATGAAGAAGGTGTGGGAAAAAATGGGAGGTGAAGGCAAGGATTTAAGTTGTCGTGCACTTTTGTTTTGCCTTGGTAACGGGGTAGGCTAACCAAGGTTGAATGATGTGGGCCCAGTATCGACGGCAGAGGTGAAGGTGAGTGAGAAGGTGTGGGGGATACCGGGGTACAAGCCCTAATAGGTTGATTCTTTCTTTTAGGTGCCAAGTATATTTTGTGATTGGTGGTGAAGAAGTTGACAAGTCTAAATTCACAGAGGGGTGTAACAGACTTGGTACTGGTAAAAATCATAAGGTGGTAGTAGGTTTTTTAGCAGATGGAGGCCTAAATGGAGGGGGTGTTGATGAAGAAGGGACTAATACCACCGGTTCAGGAATAATAGCCTTAGTTGCATTGAATATATTTGGATATATGGTTGAGGTATGATATATGGATATATCTGCATTTTTGTGGAAATGGGGATTCTAAAGCATCCCCAGAGGATGGTGTAGTTGGATGTGTCCAAGAAGTAAAAAAAACAAGAGAAGGGGTTTGGAGAAGATGAAGGATGATGAATTGGTGTTAAACCATGAAGATCTCTGAGGCCCTCGAGATAGGGAAGGTATTATCCTTTGACTTGATGGGTAAGAGTGAGGTAAGAAGAGAAATGGGATCTTTAAATACCTTTGGAGAGGTATCACAAATAGTAAATGTAGATAAAATTGGCTCCTTTTATGGGTTGAGGAGAAGGAAAAGTGGGTAATGTAGACTCCTCTAGAGGTAGAGAGGGTGATAAGGTGGGTTCCTCTATAGGTAGAAGAACACATAAGGTGGGTTCCTCTATGGGTAAAGGAACAGGTAAGGTGGGTTCCTCTATGGGTAAAGGAATAGGTGAGGAAAGCTCCTCTATGGGTAAAGGAATAGGTGGGGTGGGCTCCTCTATGGGCAGAGGAGCTCATCTAAAGATTTACTCAATAGATATTATAGGATGAGATTGGATAGAAGGATCAGATGTTGTATTGAATATTGAATGAACCACATGTACATTATTCTTTAGATGTCTCGCCAATGTGATTTGATGAAGAGGCATGGTTAGGAAAAAAATTTCTGAAAACATCCAAGTTTACATTAGCAAATGCCTTAGGGTTGTCAAGGACAAGATCAAAACTATCTAACATTCCTTGCAAAATGTTTTTAAATGTTTTTTCGATTTGCGTCACTATGTCCTCTTACATGGTGGTAATTACAAAATTCATTTTCTTTATACCAATCCAGTGTGGAGAGAGAAGGATCAAAACCAGTATGTGGTTTGATGGGAGGAAGAGTGATGGCTCTAGCCTTCAACCACTTTTCCAATATGGAATAATAAGGCTCCCCAATGGGAGTGTAACTCTTTTTTTATACCGATATTGAAAATTTTGCACTAGTGAGAGATTAGAAGGAGATTTAGGTTGATTGGTTGGATGAGAAAGGTCAGATTTTAGAACTAATGCATTAGCAGATCCTTTTGGCTTGGGATGGTTTTTGGGTGGTTTGAAAGAAGACTCATTTGATTTGAAGGCATCATTTTTGTTACACATCTTTCGTTTGTCTTCTTCGAGGGAGTGGATCTCAAGCTTCCTAGTCATGGTAAAATCCTTGTCAAATGTATGAAATGTTTGAACCTAAAGAGTCTGGGAAATGTGTCTAGCACACGCCCTCATAAACAACTATATAAGCTCAGGATACGGGAGAGAAAAGGAAAGTTGATTGATTAGGCTTCGCCACCATGTGAAAAAATCAGTGATAGACATGTCGTCATATTGATGAATAGAAATCTAAATCTCTAATAGATACCTTTTTAGAAATTTTTATCAAAAATTGATAGAGAAAGGTCTGCACTAATTGATTAAAGGAAAATATTGAATTCTTAGGCAAAGCATTGTACTAGTCTAAGGCAGGTCCTGACATGGACATGGGAAACGTACAGAGGAGCAAGGCATCATCATAGCCTATTAAGTAACAAGTGTGTCTAAATTAATGCAAGTGTTGTTGTGGGTCCTCCTTGTTATTTAAACAGTTGAATTAAGGTAGCTCCCATGCACGGAATATATATGAATACGTATAAAGGGATGGATAGGTTCATTATGAATCCAATCGTATGTTAAGATGTTATGGGACCCAGAGAGTGAGGTCTCAAGCATCTGCATTTTATCCATCATCATTTTAATGAAATCCACACTAGGTTTTGATTAAGGGATGCCCCCTGAGATATAAGGGGTTTGGTAAGATGAATGGGTCGTAAAAGGCATACCAATAAGTGGTGGTGCCAAGTACATGAATTGAGACATAGGTATGTAGGAAGTAGTGGGCAAGGAGTGCATATACCCTGAATATGCAATTGAGGCGATGGGTTTGCATTTGAGGTAAGGTGTAAGTAGGAGGAGCTTGTGGAAGTATCCTCATGGCAACGGCTGAAAGAGTTTTGAGAATAGAAACCACCAAATTCTGAAATGGAGTAGAAGAGGTCAACGCAACTAGTGGTTGTGTAGGAATAGGTACATACGATGGTGATGATGATATAATAGGGGAAGTGGATATGGATATTGCAGATTTCGGTAGGAGAGAAGATGTTAAGGATGTAGAGATTACGTGAGAAGTAGGTTGTTGCGAAATGGGAGTAGGAAACGCTAGAGTAGTTTGCGTGGCCACAGTAGCATTCCCTGATACGGAAGAGATGGTAGAAATGGTGACCATGGAAGTGGGCATTCCATAAAGGGGCTGACCTGATGAGTCGTGGATGGAAGAAGTAGCAAGGTAATGTTTCAAGGCCTTGGTGTTATGATCAAGTAATCTAGTGAATTACTTATCACCTACAGGTACATTCATAGGAGAATTAGGATCCATTGGCGACAAAATGGAAGACAGAAAAGGGATAGAATGAAAAGCTATACAAATTTCATGAAAATCAATATCTCGCGCTTGTTGGCAAGTCCAAACCATACAGAAGGATGAAAAACAAGTACTCTGGGCTCTGTAAAGATGGCAGAAACCTAGAAACAGACTTTTAGAAAATGTAGGGAAGGTGAAATTAGCTTGATGTTTCTAACAGAAAACAAAAAAACACAGAGACCGATACCAGTTGCTTAACCGATGTCGGCATGTAGAATAACCTATGTCAGTTGTTAGACTGACATTGGTAGGGCATATTAGATCTAAACTTAAGAAATTTGAACTTTCCAAGAAATATTTTGGTCAAAAGAAGCTAAGAAATGGGATGTGTATATCAATTCTAATCTAACACACTCAGAGAACCAGAATTAACTGATTGTGATGGTCGAGTGTGAAAAATAAAGAACAGTGATAAAATACAATCTCACACCTCAAATAGCATAAGACAAGAAAGAAAGCCCCAAATCCAACAAGAAAAATCTAACAAACATGTTATCCTAGGAATAAGATTTTTAGTGTTTTGATGGCTTAAGCCTTAGGACTAACTCTGAATATATAGAAAGGAGTTGATATGAGGTACTTAGAAGCCAACTATGGATGTTTTTGGGAATGTTTTGACAGGGGGCATCCTCGATATACCTTTAGGTACGTGAGTTCCAAGCTCTGATATGAAAATCCGGCCAAAACACTCATCGAGGCCCACTATCAATGGGTGTTTTAATCCTTGATAGCTTCTTCCTGGGATTCGAGGAATGTTTAAGAAATTTGTTATTTGTTTGATTGATTTGGAAAAGTGTGCGCAAAATTGGACTAAACTTAATTACCCAATCATCAACCGGTCATGACCTCTGTTATATTTGATTTCTAATTAGACTATGTGGGATAAATGCAAGAATACACAGGATGCAATGCAATAATTTTAAACCTAAATCAAAATATTGAGATTGTATGAAAGCAATAGTGAATAGGAATAGAGTATGACTTTCACTAATGCAAGCAAGAAAGAAGAAAGAATTATTTGTTTTAATTTACACCAAATGAAATATGAATTTTAGAGCAAATAGAAGAAAGAATGTTACTAAGGAGAGATTTAGTGAAGATTTTAAAAATGAAACAATCAGAAATACAATCCTAAATGAATATAAGGAACCCACAAATGATGAGGGTCCCACCGAGCATGCCAAAATGTTTCACCGCATAGGAGTACCATATGAAAAAATTATTTAAAAAGGGTAAAGGTAAGGTACGTGAGGAATACCTGGAGATTGTGAAGAGGTTGTGCACCATTGTTGAAGACCAAGATAATTGTTGAGCACTCCTTTTTTTCTAGGAAGGACTACCTAAGAAGAAAATCAAGACCCCAAAATAGATTTATTAGCATAGGTCAGTGGATTGCCTAGCGTGTGCTAGATCTGGTAAGCGAGGGTACTTCCCCAAAGGATGTCAATCCACATCTTAATACAAATCAATGCTAATAAATAACATGAAATAGAAGGTCCTACTGTAGTTATATGATTTAGGTATCTCACACAAATACAATACTCTAAATCTAATCTAAATAATGAATATAAGATCAAATCTAGAAAGGGTGGTTGGTTGACAGGGTTTGTAGGTGTAGCAGAGGGTATTATGGAGGTCTGGGTGAAGTTGTGGGATATTTTGAGAGGTTTTGGGTGAGGAAATAATATTTTCGGTCTGAGGGAGAATGTCAGACATAGAGACTGATGTTAGTCAGGGAACCGACACCAGTACCAGGTTATAGCCGGGATCAGTTTTCTAACCAATCACGGTAGGGGAATTTGGGTGCCAAAGGTGAAAATGGGTTAGTTTGGGCTCTTCGCGATTGCATAGAGTGTTGTATAGGTAGGGTATAGGAATTTAGGTGAAGATTCAGCAGGGGTAATAGGTGTGATTAAAATGGTAGAGTGGTTTCGATTGGTAGGGTGTCAACTGAATGGGCTACGAAATATATTTGAGAGAGCAAGGGGGTGATTGTAGTGCCCACACTTTTTATAGCTCAGTAGTTTGTTGTTTATTTGCTCATAGACATGATTTGACAGTGATTGGTGATATCTTGGACATTATTTTTAGATGTTTGATTAGACATGTGTGACATTCAGGCGGTATAGCGCCAATCTAGCATAAGTTCTTATTGTCGCATTTTTCTTGTTATAACATGGAAACTAATGAATATGATGTGCTTGGAAATCTAATTATAGTGATGGATAATTGTTGCATGGTGAGATTATATGTCACTTTATTCATCTTGTCTAACTTTTGGAATGTGGAATATAATTGTGCACGTGGTCGCCTCTTGATTTCAGTAGGATGTTAGGTTAGTTTAGCATGCATTGATATCTTACTATGTCATTTAATTATATTGTATCGGACAGATGCGGTTAATGTGTGCAATGAGTGTGCAGGTGACAGGTTTACAGGGAGAACGCAGGATTCAGGCCAGCTACTCAAAACTTGCACAAGCAGCCCACGGGCTGAGTCCTAGCCATGTTTACTGTGTGAAGCCCTAGGGTAGATGATTATTAATTTTGGGCACTATGAGTGACCCCAATGTATGTAAAGTATTTTGCCTTGAATTATTAATTATATTTAGGGTTGTTACTTAAGTTGTAAACTTGTTTTGGGAGCTAATAATCCCACTTTATTTTAAATTGTTGATTTTTGTTAATTAATCTCTTAATCACAAGGGTTTAGGGTCACATGTGAGACCCTTGGGTGGTCCCCACACCCTCTACCCTTGTGCCAAAATGCAAAACCCGAAATTAGGGTATTTTGGGCATTTTTGGGGACCCCTTTGTAGCTTGGGAGTCCCCTTATCACTAAAATGAGCCCTTGGACCCTACCTAATGGGTAGGGGGCTTGTTTTCAAGGCTAGAGGGAGTTTTCCCTCCCTTCCTACCCTTGTTTTGTCACATCCATGTAAGGGATGTGGATTTGTGTGTTTATCAAAAGTGCAACTAGTTTTGTCTTGCTAACATTGGAGGAAATTTGGGAGAAGAGGGTAAAAAGATAATTTTACTCTTTCTCTCTTTTGTCTTAGCATCTTTGACCATGAGGAGGGAGAGGGGTGACACATGTCACCCCCTCATTTGTGAGGATGCTTGGTCTCTCCTCTTCATATTTTTATTCATGGAGAAGAAAATGAACTTTTTTTTGGATCTTCTTGCTTGGTTGCTTGGGGATTTTGGGAGCTTGGGATTGGCTTGGAGCTAAGAGTGGAAGACTTGAAGTTAGGAAGCTTTTTGGAGAGCTTTCCTTGAGGTAGGCTCTTAGATCTTGTAGTTGTGTTGCCTTATTTTAGTTGAAAATTATTTTTTTTTTAATAAAGCTTTAGTGTTGTTTGTGTGTGTTTTTACTCCCTCCATCATATGGCATGATGGAGTTTGGAGTGTGGGGGAAGAGGGAGGGAATTTTCCCTCTCAACCCTCAAGGCTTGATGGCCAAGCTTTGTAGGGTCTTCTTATTTTTCCCCTCAATGGTTGAGGTGGGGAAGTGAATTCATCTGGCTTGAATCTCCTTCCCCATCCTTGGTAAGGAAATCCCTTTTGGGGTTTGAAAATCCTTCCAAGGAGGACTTGGAGAAAGGGGGAGGAATAAGGAGGGTTTTGTTGTGAATAAGGAGCAATAAGGAGGTTAAGAAGTTGTGTTCATTGTGCAAATGATATTGATGCTTAATTTTTGGAGAACTTTCTCCTCTCTTCCCCATTTTTGGAGGATGAACATGGGTCTCCTCCTTGTAATTTGGAGTCTTGTGTTGTTTTGAACTTAATGTTTGTGTGTGTTTGTTTCATTGTTGTTTTACCCTTCATCTTGTGCAAGTGTTGGTTAGCTATCCTCTTTCCCATGGGCTTGGGGGAGGCTAGCATGCATCCCAACCTTGGGATAGGCATGTGATGATGCCTATGATTGGGTGGTAAACAAGCTCTTTTCTTTCTCCTTGCATAGTTTTGGGAAGACATAAAAAGATGGCTTTCAAGTTGGATTGGTGGCAATATGGGCTCTTATAGTTCTTCTCCTTCCTTGTGATACTTCCTTGAAATGTAATCCTCTTTTAGAAGATAGTATGTGAGAGTTCACATCTCCTTGTAAATACTCTTTTTTGGCATATTTTGTATCACTTGTATATATGAATTGATGCTACTTGGGTTTTAACATGCTTGTTGCCTAAGTTTGTGAAGTAATGAAGTGATTGAAGCAAATGATATATCCACTTAAATCTCAATATAAATCTTGCATTTAAAAGGATAAAAGAAACAATCGTGGGTTGAAGGTGTTAGGTTGCCATACATCTTATGTCTACCTTGCCCACATGGATAGGAACATGTTAAGAAAATGAAAATCTGATATATTCTTGCACTTATTGCTTGTGAAATCTAAATGAATACTTGCTTATTTGAAAAACCAATTTTCAAAGTATGTATATTGTTGTAGCAACTTCCTTGTTATACTTATTAAGTATTCCTATGTTGGTTGGGTTACCTTGTCACCTCTTACTATTTGCAATAAAGAAATGCTCCCCTTGGTTGGTCAATAGATGCTGATAAAGTGAAATAGATCTACATTTTAAACTCATTCTTTAAAAAGGATATGGGAAAAAAAACTTGACAACATTTACAGTTCATTCCCTTGAGAAGTTTTATGCCTAGCTGTTGTGAAATGGATATGTAATAATTTCTTTTTAGATTTGAGTTAATACATAGCTAGGAAAAATGCATTTTAGAAAGATTTCCTCTTTGACAACCATAAGAAATACTTGGTTATCTTGAGTTGCTGGTTATATTTTAAAAACTGTATCCATCTCTGTGGGATTACAAATCCCTTATCTCTCGAAGTATACAGCTGTGTAAATGAAATATAAATCATGTATGATGGAACATACTGTATTTATTTATTTTTATAATAAGGATTAGAAGTAAACATATATATACCTATTTATACACTTATAAAAATCTATATATGTATATATATATATATATATATATATATATATATATATATATATATATATATATATATATATATATATATATATATATATATATATACTATATGTGGGGAGTGTGTCGTGTTTATGTATATATCCCCAGCCGATATATAAACTAAACTTTTTGCGCCTGTTGTTATTGTTATTGAAAACAAAAAAAATATATACAAAAACGACTTTTTTTTAGGGGTTCGAACCCCTGCGCAGTCGGCCACCACCTTTTTTTCAAAACAAAAAAAAGCTAATGGCCACCCCTTGGGGGAGTCGTGGGGGGGCGTTGCCCACAGTCCCACCGCACCCCTGTACACGCGGTGGGGGCGCTGCCGCCACGGACTCCCCGTCCGCTACCCCATCCACGGCTCGGCCGCCACTGCGCAAAGCAAAACCCGCCGCCGCCGCTTCACCCGCACCCCTGTTTCCCCCCCCCCCCCCCCGTGGGAGCTGCTGTCCCACTGTCCGTTCGCCGCGGTCCACTCCCTGCACTGCCGCACCAGAACCGGCCTAAGCGCCGCCTGCGGACTGTCCCCCACCTCCAGCCGTTCAGAGCCCCCCCTCTGTCCCCTTCGCTCGTGCCTTCTCTCTCTCTGCCCGCCGACTGACCCTCCTCCACATGCGGCCCAAACCCAACCTCTCTTACAACTTACCTAAAAAAATAATAGATATAAGGTTAACCTAATACTTTTATATATATATATATATATATATATATATATATATATATATATATTCTAAGATAAAGAGTAATGTAGTAATGGTATAAGAAAAATAATAATAATAATAACAAATAACCAAATAAACAGATGAATGAACATAGATATAGGTGTAATAAAACGTAACAAAATAAAAGCGTATAAATATATATGTAGTTTATATAAGGAAAAATAAACAAGAAAAATATGTATGGAAGAAAGTAAAATGGAGGAATGAGATCTTCTTTTTTTAAAAAAAAAAATATAATAAATAAATAATAAAATGGGATTAGAATTATTCGTAGGACCTTAGTAAAATTTAAAATTTATTTAAATAAATAATTTTCAAGTTAGGATAGTGAACATTTTAGAATGGAAAAAAAATTAAATTAAATGGTATATAATTAGTAGTTACCAGGAAAAGATACAAAAGATGTATTAGTATTTAAACCAAACACTTCAAAAAAAAAATTTCCCTAGATTTGTTAACCTGTTTAGTGCGTTTTTCGGTGTCCCAGTTGGGGCATTACAGTTGGCATCAGAGCTTGGGGTTCGCACTCACGGACCACTAGGTAACTAATAGTTAATGTCAATTTTAACACAACAAAATTTACTAAACAACAGATAAAATAAACCATTCACTACCATTAAATTTTAAATTAATAAATTGCTCGCTCACCTCGTGCGCAGGATGGTACCTAAGCGAGGACGATCAGCCAGAGGTATGGGGCGTAGCGCATCTACGCAGGAGCCGACGACGCCCGATTTTGGGCCTCGAATATTAGAGGCCTTACGCCAGCTGATAGGTGTTGTGGAGCAGCGCCTACCACAGCCACAGGAGACGAGGGTGGAGACACCATTGGGAGGCGAGGAGCCGATAAGTGAGGATGCGCATTCAGAGCCGCCAGAGCACGACACACCGAGGCGGGAGAGGTCACGCAGCCCTTCCATTCTTCACGAGAGGGCAGCTTCATTCCATCGCAGCGGATCACACAGTCTCGAGGGACCTTTCGAGGATAGGTGATTCCCTTTGCTTGTTGGACTACATCGCCAGGATCAAGATACAGGCAGTGTGATCCGGGATCTTCTTCGCCTGCAGCCGCCCACATACACCGGCTCCACAGATGGCTTTGGGGCTGAGTCATGGCTCCTTAGCCTTGATATATACTTTGGCTTACACTCTTATGAGAGCAATGTCAAAGCTAGGTTCTCCATACACCTCCTCCGAGACATAACAGGTGTTTGGTGGAGGAATGAGGAGCGGAAGCTTCATTTGACTCGAGAGACAATGACCTAGGAGTTGTTTGAGGATTGTTTTAGGGATCGTTATATGTCAGATCATTTCATGTAGAAAAGGATTGATTAGTTTCATGACTTACGACAGGGCTCTAGCACAGTAGCACAGTATGAGAGTAGGTTCCTAGACCTTTTGCAGTATGTGGACTACTTGCAAGACAAGCAACTACAAGTTAACAGGTTTATTCAGGACCTGAATGCAAATATAGCAGGAGTAGTTAGCATGCTATCTCCTCCCATGCTTGAGAAGGCCGTTGAAAAAGGCCTACTTAGCTGAGGAGAAAAAGACCATGGCACAGGAGCACCGAGATAGGAACAAGAGAAAGTTTTAGGATAGGATACAGGACTTTCAGAGTCAGAGGTCACGGGGGACAATAACCCCCTAGAGGAGGATTCTGGTCTCCACCAGTAGCTACGAGGGCTCCACTGCATCCACAGTAGCAGACACAACATCATGGCCACTAGCAGTAGAGGGATAGATAAACCCAGAGCTTACAGAGAGGTGACACTAGAGGAGTTTATAGTGGAGGCTAGGGATAGGAGATAGGTGTACTCTACAGGTACATCCAGCTCGCACGTAGCAGTCTGCTAGGGATGGGATGGTAGGATCATTTCACCATAGTACAGGAGGGACCCCATCTTAAAGAGGGTACATGAGGGATGTTTTATTTGTGGGTCCCCTGATCATTATGTGTGTATGTGTCCGCATAAACCTACTACCATAGATATGTAGAGAGATCCTAGATCTGAGCAGATGGTAGGTGGCATATGACATGCCCATCGTGTGTATGCCAGTAGGGTTGAAAATTGCCAGGATAAGCATCATGCCACAATTATTGAGATGATAGGTACTATCAGGGGTATTTCTATCTTAGTACTTGTTGATTCAGGTGCTTCAGATTCTTTTATATCTCCTTCTATAGTGGACTAGTGTGGGCTAGTGGTGGCTAGGCAACCAGTTAATTGGCAGGTTGAGGTTGGCCTCTGGGGCCAAACTTGCCGTGGACTCATATGTGGAGAAGTGGTTGCATGCCTAGAAGACAGGAAGATAAGTTGAAGATCATGGCACTCATAGCTGAGTACAACAAGGTTCTTACTGATTTAAAAGTTGCTTCCCGGACTGTTGATGAGGCCACACTATGGGGTTGATCATACTAACATCCAGTGTGATTGCATAACATTGAATCCTTTCTCCAAGTGTGGGACTTGAAGAGTGAGAAAGGAATCTCCAGAGAAGGCTGGTTCCTATTCCTCTGTTCAGATGCACCAATGAAACGCAGAGGTTTACCCCAAAAACTAATCTAACTACCAAGGAGACAGGGAGAGAGAAATGCATAAAAGTAAACATAAGCTAGGGAGGTGATGCACCGAGGAATGAAGAACATAAGTTTTGCAAAAATAAACACAGACCATATAGACGCAATACCACACCACGCACAGGTAACCGAAATGTAATGAGAGATCAAAATGACAACAATGAATACATGAGAGGATTTAAACTTAATCACAGACATATATATTGCTCAGAGAATCGATTCAATACATTGCAGTGGCTAAGAGGCAACAGTGGCATTACAGTCCATGTGGGAGGCTCGAAAACTCCACGAATTCTCTTGCAAGCAGGAGAGAAGGGAGGAATTGCAAAACAAGAATGTCCCCCGTTAGAAAGAAGCCCCTCCTTACAATTTATAGGAAGAATGAGAGAGAAAAGAGAGAGGAATTCGAAATCTACCCCAACCACCTCCTGAATGCATTTAACTCATCTCATTATGGCAGAAGCGGCGGATCCTGGCGAAACGGCGGGCTGCCTAACAAGAGCGGCGAACTGTCTGCTGCATTAAAATTGTTTGTTGACGCATCACTTCTGTTTGGTTATTCGCGCTGGAGGTGTTTCTTGATTTTCATCCTCCAAACTGAACCAAAATGCAAGATTGACCTTGGAAACGTGTAGAGAATTTTACCAGCTTTCCGTTGATATAAAGAGCGCGCAAATCCGAGCTCTGGATCAAAAGTTATGGCGATCTGAAGATTTAGGGCACGGAACAGACGAAAACGGATTTTTTTGAAATTCTTCCCGCGCTCTGCCACTTGGATGACACGTGGCAAGCTCTGATTCACTGAATAATTTTCTCTCCTCTGCCTTTTGGCGGGCTTTCCTTTGAAATTTCCTTGTGGGCCCCAGCTTGGACACGTGGCGCCATTTTATTGGTTCGGTTCAGCGCTCGATAACTCGTCCCTTTGACCTTTGACTTTTTCTCCTGTGAGGACACGTGGCAATTTCTGATTGGTCTTGGCTCCTTCGGCTCCTTCGCGTACTTCGCTTCCATTTGTCCCAGATGTCCCATCTGACTTTGGACCCTCTGGACTCATTTCGGCCGATTCGGCCGGTTCGGGAATTTTTTGGCCCGCTTGTCCCATTCTGCTTCGGACTGACTTGACTCTTTTCGGCCGGTTCGGCCGATTCGCGCCTTTGCGGCCCAGATGTCCCAATCGCTTTTTGACTGCCTGTGCTCATTTCTGCCGATCCGGCCGGTTCGGGTCTTTTGTCCCAAACGTCCTGAGCAACACAGCCAATTTTTCTTCTTTCAGCCGGATCGGCTTTTCGCGCCCGCCGCGTACTTCTGGAACTCCACCTCCAACTCCCCCGATTGTCCCAAATGCAATTTGGGCCACCTGGAGGCTTTTCGGCCGATCCGCGCCTTGACGTCCCAAATGTCCCAGTTGCTCCCTTGAGCAGGACTTAGCCAATTCTTACACTTTTTCCTGGATTAACCTATTTGCCTTTCTGTAACTTTTTCACATTTTCTCAGAGCTTACTCCCTCCTTCTTCGGCCTGGGGAGTTAAAAAATTTCCTGAAGGGACCCTAGAAACCTGATTTTTGCTCTGAATCAATCAATTTTCTTGGGATTTGGATATTCTGATGCATGTTATCAAAATTACCCTGGGGGGGTGAATTTTGGATAACAATTTGGCGACTCAGCGGGATCATCTGCCTGCTAGATGAAAAGACCAGTTGCCTGAAGCAATCCATTGGGCATGGAGTCATCAAATATTCTGTTAGAATCCAAACTGACTCAGAATGTGCGAGGAGGAAGATGGAAAGAGACTTGACTTTAGCAAAGACATGCATCATCTCCATGGACAGCAAGCTGTGCCAAGGCACTTAGGGAAAACAAAACTAATCTACAGCAAAACAATGTGCACAAGCACTTGGAGGAAAGAAAAACTAATCTAGTATTTACAGATGTAGTGAACCTCCCTCTAGAAGCAACGCTTGAGATAGATTCCATTTACTGGAATCTGCAGTTCTTCACCATCCAATGAGGCCAATTGGAAAGCATTGTTGTTCTTGCACTTTGTGACCATGTATGGGCCACTCCAAATGGCATCAAATTTTGAATGCCTTCCTGGTTTTGCTCTGTCCACATCCCATTTCAATACTAGATCTCCTACTTGAAAAGATCTATCTTTGGCCTTCCTATCAAAGGTCTTCTTGATCAAAGCCTGATCCTTTTCCATTGCTTGGAATGCCTGATCTCTGATTTCTTGCAGCTCCATCAATTCTACATATCTCACCTCCATGGGCCCAAACTCTAGCAACTCCAGCTGTTTCATGAGTTCCAACGTTGGCAGCTCAAGTGACATGGGCAAGACTGCCTCTCTTCCGTAGACAAGCCTAAATGGAGAGTTACCTGTGGATCTTTTGGGAGTTATCCTATCTGCCCATAAGGCTGATTTCAGTTTGGTATGCCAAGCCTTCTGATTCTCATCAAGAGTCCTCCTAATGATCCTCAGCAAGTTTTTGTTTGTAGACTCGGCCTGGCCATTACCTTGAGGGTAGTAGTTTGATGAAGTGCTCAGGTAAATCCCGTTCTTGACAGCCCACTCAGTAACTTTAGATCCAATGAATGCCAATGCATTATCAGAGACTATTGTAGCAGGTACACCAAATCTGGTAGTTATCCCCTCGTAAAAGTCCAAGATGCTAGACTCATTCGCCTCTTTGAGTGCTACTGCTTCTGTCCATCTGGTGAAGTAGTCTGTGGCTGTCAAAATCCATTTGTGCCCTTGGCTCGAATTGGGATTGATGATTCCAATGAAGTCCAAACCCCATTGCATGAATGGCTGGTCAACTGAGATTGGATGTAATGGGAGGGCTGCAAGTCTCTCTTTTCCTGTGAAGAATGCA
Organism: Taxus chinensis; assembly: GCA_019776745.2. Classification (NCBI taxonomy): domain Eukaryota; kingdom Viridiplantae; phylum Streptophyta; class Pinopsida; order Cupressales; family Taxaceae; genus Taxus; species Taxus chinensis. The sequence continues at coordinate 772,241,587 of CM034149.1, forward strand.
CAATTCTTACATTTCTTGATCCATGCATAGCAATCACTAAAGATTTTAGGCCAATAATAACCAGCCTTCATGATTTTCAGAGCTGTCACTCTTGGTGCAAAATGGCCACCAGCTGGTCCATCATGAAACTCCTTTAATACCCTTTGAATCTGACCTGTGTTAATGCATCTCAGCAGCACTCCATTCACGTCCTTCTTGAACAAAACTCCATCAATGATGGTATATGGAATAGCCTGCAACCTGAAGTGTCTTCTTCTTGCTTTGCTCATTTCTAGAGGGCACATACCCGTCTGTAGGAAATGTATCATATTCTGAGTCCAACAGGGAGTGGACACATCATCATTTTCCTGTTTTTGATCATCTTGTAATAGCAGGACAGCGTCTTCTTTATCTTCTGGGTTGTTTAGTTGTTTGGAAGCGAGCTGCTCACACAAACCTTTGCCTCTTACCAGCTTGGTGATCTTGATCTCAATGTCATACTCCATGACACGGGTGATCCAACCTGCCCTTTTCTCATTTAAATCCTTGTTGAGGAGGAAGTCTTTAACCCCAGCATGTGAGACCAGCAACTGGACCTTGTTGTTTGAGACTAAATGCTTGAATTTCTTCAAGCTCCTGATTACTGCAAGCACATGTTTTTCAATAAAAGAGTACCTTAATTCGCAGTCATTTAGGCTTTGGCTGAAGAAAGCAATCGGCTGCTCCTCATTATCTTTGTTCTGTTGCACCAGAATGGCAGAAATAGTGTCATCACCTCCAAATGCATAGAGGATGAAATCCTTGGAAAAGTCCGGGTTGATGAGAGTGGGTGCCTGGGAGATGGCTTCTTTGATTGCTTCAAAACTCTCCTTGCCTTCTGCCGTCCATTTGAAAGCCATGCTTTTCCTTAACATTTTGGTGATGGGCTTGACAAGGGCTGCAAAATTTGGGACAAACCTCCGAACAAAGTTTATCCTTCCCAGGAAACTCTGAAGAGCTTTCTTGTGACTTGGCAATGGTAGAGCTCTTATGGCTTCAACCCTCTCTGGATCAATTGCTAATCCTTCCCTGGAGACAATGTGGCCAAGGAGTTTCCCTTCATGTGCAAGAAAGATGCACTTCTTAGGATTCAAAGACACTCCAAACTTTCTACACCTCTGAAACACTTGCCTGAGGTGAAAGAGATGGTCTGCAGCATTCTTTGAGAAGACAGTGATATCATCTAGGTATATCAGCACTATCTTGTTGATCAAGCCTTTGAATGCCATATCCATGGCTCGCTGGAATGTTGCTCCGGCGTTCGACAGTCCAAATGGCATCTTCTTGTAAGCATATGTGCCCCATTTGGTTGTGAAGGCTGTCTTGAACTGGTCTTCCTCCTTTACCATAATTTGATTGAAGCCTGAGTATCCATCAAGTAGTGAAAACCTTTCTGAACCAGCTACGACCTGCAATATTTGCTCCATGGAGGGGAGTGGATAATGGTCCTTGAGAGAGGCTCTATTCAAATCTCTGAAGTCAACACATAGCCTGATCTCTCCACTTTTCTTTCTGACCGGAACCAAGTTCGCAACCCAGCTTGAGTGCTTGATAGGGAATATAATTGCTGACTCAATCAGCTTGTCCAGCTCCTTCCTCATGAGAGGCTCCATGTGTGGATTGACTGGTCTCTGTTTCTACCTGACAGGCTTAGTATTTGGATCCAACTCGATTGTATGCTGAGCTAAGTTGGGATTGAACCCTTTCAAGTCTTCATAGCTCCAAGCAAACACATCAGGGAATTCTTGACATAGCTGTATGAACTCATACCTTTCCTGTTCAGTTGTCATCTTTCCAATTTGCAGTGGCTTGTTCTCTTCTACCAAGATGGATGCCGAATCCTCCCTCTTGACCTGAATATTTGCTTTCTCCTTTCTAAACTGATCATTGGGGTTAAAAATGGACTCCAAAGTGATGAGTCCCTTGGGCAGCTTGTCAGTTCTCAGCTGTATCACTTGGTCACCATATTGCTGTTCCAACTTCTCTTGATTCTTAGCTGAGAACTCAGCCTCTTCCTGCAAGAAGTGGATGATTTGCTGGTCATTCTCAAATACTTGCCAATTGACATCGTTATCCGGCACTGAAGGCCTCACAATCACGTGGATGTTTGGCTGTACCTTGTTTTGTTGAATGTTTTCTACAATGTCAAAGGCTGCCCCTACTGCTGCAAGCCTGTCAGCAGCTTGATTCTCTTTCCTGGGAATGGCCTTGATGCCGAAACCCTCAAAATCTTCCATGAGGTCCCACACCCTATTCTTGTAGCATCTGAGTAGATCATTTTTGGCGGCATGCTGTCCCTTGACCTGATTTACAATCAGCTCACTGTCCCCAAAAACTTGCAAGTTATTTATTTTTCTCTTTATTGCCCAATGCATCCCTTGCACCAAGGCTTCATATTCAGCAGTGTTATTGGAGCATGCAAATTGAAATCTAAAAGCTGAATAATACTTTACTCCTTGAGGTGAAATAAGCACGGCTCCACCTCCTGCGCCTTGTCTACTCCTTGATCCATCAAAAAACAGTTGCCATACCTCGTTGTCATCCTTGTGGCTTGGCTTGGTGATGCTAGGAATAGGTTGACTTTCTTCGTGTATACAATAGACCCCTAGCTCAGATTCTTCTACTTCTTGATAAGGATCAAAAGCATGCACCTTGCTTGCCCATTCATCAAGAGTCAAATCTGGGATACTTCCAACCTTAGTGTCAGCTTCATCAGTGCCAAGGTGATCTTCTTGATCAAATGCTGAGCAATTGGTATTAATATGACTTGGAGTATAGGGCTCAATGTGGAAATCTGCAATAGGTTCTGACCTAATTGTAGCTTTAGTTCCATACCTCGTTCTGAACAGCATGTGTGACCAATCAGCGGACAAATATCCCCCAATCTTGGCAGTAAAGTCCCTTGACAAACAGAGGGCAAAGAGTGGTGGAAGGTCTATGACTGATATATCTTGTAAGACAACAACATTTGGACATGCATGCAATGTAAGACTCAAATTTCTAATCACTCCAACTGTTGCTATTGCTGTCCCATCCAGCTGCACTACTCCCTTAGATGTTATTTCATACTGGAGCCCTAACTGATCAGCTATCTGTTTAGGCATTACTGAGCTACTTGCCCCGGAATCTATCATGCAATTATGTACTAGCTGATTTCCAATGATTAACGAAACATAGAAAGGGGAAGGTTTCAGCATTCTACCTTGTTGTGCTCCATGATTTCCTTCAGGCTGGGCAGCATTTGTAAGCACTTTGTCTTGCCTCTGAACCTGTTGATTCGAAGTTGGCCAATCCTTCATAGCAGCTTGCAGCAGATCTCTTTGGCCTGGGATGGATAGGGATTCCCACATAGATATATTGACGTTTGTCTTCTTCATCTGATCAATGATATTGAATGGTGATGAAGGATCTCTCTGCTGTCCTTTGGTTTGCACATTTATTCCTTGTATGTGGGCAGCAACAGCTGGCATTTGAGTTGGCCTAGGGGCTGTTCTTGGCTGCCCTTGTGCATTTGAAACTGGGTTTTGCTTGCCAATCATTTGTGGAGCTGTGGAAGGTTGTGGATTGGCTGGGGCTAATGGCTGTTCTTCACCCAAATTTCTCCTTTTTGACCTTGTATTGGCTGCAACACCTTGAGAGACTGCCTGATTCATACCACAGAAATCCTCTGCCTGCCAATTTACCAATGTGGTGTCATTTGGGGCAGATTGCTGCTGGAATGTTTCTTGTTGTTGGCCGTTTTCTTGATTGCTTTCACCCTCCACACCAGTAGTTGTTACCATTAAAGCTTGAGTTAAAGCACCATTGTAGCACATGGATTGGTTATGGGGTTCATTACATGGAAAACACCAATCATACTCTTGGGCAATGTTGTTTTGTGCTGGTACTAATGCCTTAGAGGCAGATATGGCATTTGGATTATAGGGCTGGAATGGTCTATTGGCAGGAGGCCTTGTTTGATTCATATTTGCAGCTGGATTAGGTGGCCTTTGAGGCTGATATGGCTGCCTATTAGGTTGAGCTTGAGGCTGATACGAAGGTCTAAAACCTTGAGCTTGCTGTCTTTTTAAAGTAACCAGCTCATTGCCTAGATTTTGCAATTGCTTCATGACCTCCTGAAGCTCATTTGGGGCACTTGGAGATGAAGTGGAAGCTCCGTTTGAACTTTGATTTCTAGGAGTGGGAATAGGAGTTAAGACAGGTGCTTGACCAGTACTTGGGCTCTCTAAACTTGGATATAATGGCATTGGAGGCCTAGGAGCTAGCTTGCCAGCTTGAATCAGACAATTTTCAGCTCTAATGGCAATACTATAAGCAGCAGGGATAGTTGTGCCTCCCATAGATTGAACCAACATAGAAATATCAGAATTTAAAGCTTTAAGGTAGTATAGAAAAGCACCTTCTGCTGTTGGCCTGACTGCCACCGGAATTCTATCCCAAGATCTTTGAAACCTGAAGTTGAAGTCGGTTAGCTGCTCATTGGGAGCTCTCTTGATGGTTGTCAGCTGCTCCAAAAGAGACAAGTTGTCTCCCTTCTCTCCAAATTGATCATGAAGTGCAATACACAGCTGATTCCAGTTTGTGATAGAACCAGCTCCAAGGCTCCTAAACCATTGCAATGCTTTCCCCTTGAATGAAGACGCCAGCAATTTGACAGCTACTTGCATCTCATTAATCTCATGGATTGCACAAATGTTAGCAATGTCCTTGACATGATCACCAGGAGTGGTCTGATTTTCTCCAGTAAAATATGGAATGTTCTTCAATGCTGCAACTGGGATTGGATTTTGTGCATTGAGAGCAAGTGGGCTGCTGCCTGTGAAGTTGACATAGGGGTTTACTGGTTGCGCCATTCTGAGTGGTCTTAAAACCCTTGTATATTGAAAGAAAGGCCTGTCAGGTGGAGGAGTTGAGAGAGTTCTGCTTGGTGGAGATGGAGACCTTTGAATCCTTCTTCCTCTTTGCCTTCTTCTTGGAGATAGTTGCAGGTATTCAAACAGCACTTCCTCTTCTCCAGCTCTTGACCTTGTGATTCTTCTCATAAGCTTTTAGGCCTGACTGCTGAAACTAGTTGATTCTTCCCCTTGGAGTCGCCAGATATGCAAATAATAGCTCTTTTCAGCAAGAAAATTGCAGCAGATGCACATCAACCTGCTGCAATAAAAAGAATGAGACCTCCTGTCCCACCGGGCGTGCCAAAACTGTTAGTGCAAAATCACAGCACCCCTGGATGTTGATCAGATTTCTAGGTTGATCATACTAACATCCAGTGTGATTGCATAACATTGAATCCTTTCTCCAAGTGTGGGACTTGAAGAGTGAGAAAGGAATCTCCAGAGAAGGCTGGTTCCTATTCCTCTGTTCAGATGCACCAATGAAACGCAGAGGTTTACCCCAAAAACTAATCTAACTACCAAGGAGACAGGGAGAGAGAAATGCATAAAAGTAAACATAAGCTAGGGAGGTGATGCACCGAGGAATGAAGAACATAAGTTTTGCAAAAATAAACACAGACCATATAGACGCAATACCACACCACGCACAGGTAACCGAAATGTAATGAGAGATCAAAATGACAACAATGAATACATGAGAGGATTTAAACTTAATCACAGACATATATATTGCTCAGAGAATCGATTCAATACATTGCAGTGGCTAAGAGGCAACAGTGGCATTACAGTCCATGTGGGAGGCTCGAAAACTCCACGAATTCTCTTGCAAGCAGGAGAGAAGGGAGGAATTGCAAAACAAGAATGTCCCCCCGTTAGAAAGAAGCCCCTCCTTACAATTTATAGGAAGAATGAGAGAGAAAAGAGAGAGGAATTCGAAATCTACCCCAACCACCTCCTGAATGCATTTAACTCATCTCATTATGGCAGAAGTGGTGGATCCTGGCGAAACGGCGGGCTGCCTAACAAGAGCGGCGAACTGTCTGCTGCATTAAAATTGTTTGTTGACGCATCACTTCTGTTTGGTTATTCGCGCTGGAGGTGTTTCTTGATTTTCATCCTCCAAACTGAACCAAAATGCAAGATTGACCTTGGAAACGTGTAGAGAATTTTACCAGCTTTCCGTTGATATAAAGAGCGCGCAAATCCGAGCTCTGGATCAAAAGTTATGGCGATCTGAAGATTTAGGGCACGGAACAGACGAAAACGGATTTTTTTTTGAAATTCTTCCCGCGCTCTGCCACTTGGATGACACGTGGCAAGCTCTGATTCGCTGAATAATTTTCTCTCCTCTGCCTTTTGGCGGGCTTTCCTTTGAAATTTCCTTGTGGGCCCCAGCTTGGACACGTGGCGCCATTTTATTGGTTCGGTTCAGCGCTCGATAACTCGTCCCTTTGACCTTTGACTTTTTCTCCTGTGAGGACACGTGGCAGTTTCTGATTGGTCTTCGGCTCCTTCGGCTCCTTCACGTACTTCGCTTCCATTTGTCCTAGATGTCCCATCTGACTTTGGACCCTCTGGACTCATTTCGGCCGATTCGGCCGGTTCGGGAATTTTTTGGCCCGCTTGTCCCATTCTGCTTCGGACTGACTTGACTCTTTTCGGCCGGTTCGGCCGATTCGCGCCTTTGCGGCCCAGATGTCCCAATCACTTTTTGACTGCCTGTGCTCATTTCTGCCGATCCGGCCGGTTCGGGTCTTTTGTCCCAAACGTCCTGAGCAACACAGCCAATTTTTCTTCTTTCAGCCGGATCGGCTTTTCGCGCCCGCCGCGTACTTCTGGCCCGATTGTCCCAAATGCAATTTGGGCCACCTGGAGGCTTTTCGGCCGATCCGCGCCTTGACGTCCCAAATGTCCCAGTTGCTCCCTTGAGCAGGACTTAGCCAATTCTTACACTTTTTCCTGGATTAACCTATTTGCCTTTCTGTAACTTTTTCGCATTTTCTCAGAGCTTACTCCCTCCTTCTTCGGCCTGGGGAGTTAGAAAATTTCCTGAAGGGACCCTAGAAACCTGATTTTTGCTCTGAATCAATCAATTTTCTTGGGATTTGGATATTCTGATGCATGTTATCAAAATTACCCTGGGGGGGAGAGCTTCATGAGCTCAATATTCTGTTAGAGGAGTTGTTAGATAAGGGTCTCATTCACCCTAGTGTATCTCCTTGGGGAGCTCCAGTCATATTTTTGAAGAATAAGGATGGTTCTCTCAGGCTTTGTGTTGACTTTAGGAAGCTTAACAAAGTCACAATAAAGAATTGTTATTCACTCCCTAAGATTGATGACTTGTTTGATCAGATGTGGGGAGTGAGATTATTCTCCAAAATCGATCTCAAGTCAGGGTACCATCAGTTGCACATTTCACATGCAAACATTCATAAGACAATGTTTCGCACACATTATGGGCATTATGAGTTCACAGTTGTTCCATTTGGTTTGACTAATGCCCCAGCTATCTTAATGAGCCTCATGAATGGAGTATTCAGGACATTTCTGGATCTCTTTGTTTTAGTGTTCCTTAATGACATATTGATTTATTATCATTCCGAGGAGGAACATGAGGAGCATTTGAAAGCAAGTAATTCAGGTTTTGAGAGAACAGAAGTTGTATGGGAACTTGGAAAAATGCAGCTTCTTTCAGATAGAGATTCAGTACTTGGGTCATATCATATCAGGCGAGGGTATCTCTAGTAGATCCTTCTAAGATACAGTCTACCATGGACTGGCCAGCACCCACATTAGTTACTGAGGTGATGAGTTTCATGGGTTTAGTAGGGTATTTCTACAGGTTCATACAAGACTTTTCTAGGATTGCTCACCTTATCACTTCTCTTCAGAGAAAAGGGAAGAAGTTTGATTGGATCAGAGAAAGTGTCAGCAAGCCTTTTAGTTGCTTAAGGAAAGGTTAACCATGGGGTCCATCTTAGCAGTTCTAGACTTGACAGAGGATTTTGTGGTTTGCACTGATGCATCACTAGAGGGTTTGGGAGCAGTTCTTATGCAGGAGCATCGGGTTATTGCCTTTGAGTCTCGTAAACTCAAGGACTACGATCTTAATTATCCTACTCATGACTTGGAGCTTGCAGCAGTTGTTCATGCTCTAGTGCGTTGGCGACATTTCCTTTTGGGTAGGCCCTTCATTTTGAGGACAGACCACCGGAGTTTGCAGCATATCTTCTCACAGCCAAACCTCAACGCTCGTCAACGGCGTTGGATGGAGTTCCTATGTGAGTATGACATGGAGGTTCAGTACATCAAAGGGAAGGAAAATGTTGTTGCAGACGCTCTTAGTAGACGACGACATGTGCTTGCTTCTTTGTCACTTCAGTCCGATTTGAGAGGCAGGATTCTCGAGCACCTTCCAGAGGACAAATTTTATGAGGGAGCTAAACAGATGTTAGAGTCTCAAGGTTCATTAAAGGGCAGATATTCTGGGAGTGTTTTAGAGACAGATGATTTGCATCGTTTCCACAGGCGCATCTACGTGCTTAAGTCTGGTGATTTGCGTAGCTTCATCCTCACAGAGGCTCATCGAGCCCCATATGCGGCACATCCAGGAGTGAAGAAAATGCATGCCGATCTGAAGGAGTTATATTATTGGCCAGGTCTTCGACGAGACATAGCAGATTTTGTTGCACGTTGCCTTGAGTGTCAGAGAGTCAAGGCAGAGCATTCTCATCCCGCAGGACTTTTACAGCCTCATGATATTCCCGAGTGGAAATGGGATGTGATCTCCATGGACTTCATAGTCGGACTTCCTATGTCATCTTATCGTCATGACGCCATTATGGTCACCGTGGATAAGTTGACTAAGGTTGCGCACTTTTCGCCAACCAAGGTCACCTATAATGCACAGGCCATTGCCAAGATATTTATGGAGGACATTGTTAGGTTGCATGGGATTCCGAAGACCATCATTAATGAGAGAGATACTATCTACACTTCAGTTTTCTGGACATCTTTTCAGGTCGCTTTGGGAACTCAGATCAATTTCAGTTAAGCTTATCATCCAGAGACAGATGGGCAGACAGAGAGGGTTAATCAGGTGTTAGAGGACATGTTCAGAATGTATGTCATGGATCAGCAGAGGAAATGGGAGGATTATTTGCATTTAGTTGAGTTTTCCTACAACAACAGCTATCATAGTTCCATTGGTATGGCTCCTTACCAGGCTTTGTATGGACGACCTTGCAGGACACCTTTGAGTTGGGATAGACTAGATGACAGGATCATTTTGGGACCAACCTACCTTCAGGATTTAGAGCAGCAGGTTGTGTTGATTAGACAGCGTCTTGAGCAGGCCAGAGCACGCCAAAAGGCATATGCAGATACCAAGAGGACTGATCGTCACTTCTCAGTGGGCGACAAAGTCTTCTTGAGGGTTCGTCCGCATAAGAGTCCTATCCATTATGGAAAGGGTTCTAAGCTATCGCCTCGTTTTGTGGGGCCTTTTGATATTTTAGAGGTCATCGGTCCAGTTGCCTATCGCCTAGCTTTGCACCACGCCTTGCACGGGCCCATGATGTTTTTCATGTTTCTGTACTACGTAGATATGTACCTGATGCTTCTCATGTTTTGGATTGGTCGGCATTACAGGTAGAGGACGGAGGACAGTGGAGATTGGAGCCCGTACGCATACTGGAGCACCGGAGGTTGGCCCTTCGGGGTCGAGACTTGGACTAGGTTAGAGTACAGTGGGACTGGGACGACGAGACAACAGCTACTTGGGAGGATGCGATACCTTTGAGGGCTAGATATCCCTACCTCTTTCAGTGACTTCCAGGAGGAAGTCTAATTTTAGTAGAGGGGGATGTAGTGCCCACACTTTTTATAGCTCAGTAGCTTGTTTATTTGCTCATAGACATGTTTTGACAGTGATTGGTGATATCTTGGACATTATTTTTAGATGTTTGATTAGACATGTGTGACATTCAGGCGTATAGCGCCAATCTAGCATAAGTTCTTATTGTCGCATTTTTCTTGTTATAACATGGAAACTAATGAATATGATGTGCTTGGAAATCTAATTATAGTGATGGATAATTGTTGCATGGTGAGATTATATGTCACTTTATTCATCTTGTCTAACTTTTGGAATGTGGAATATAATTGTGCACGTGGTCGCCTCTTGATTTCAGTAGGATGTTAGGTTAGTTTAGCATGCATTGATATCTTACTATGTCATTTAATTATATTGTATCGGACAGATGCGGTTAATGTGTGCAATGAGTGTGCAGGTGACAGGTTTATAGGAGAACGCGGGATTCAGGCCAGCTACTCAAAACTTGCACAAGCAGCCCACGGGCTGAGTCCTAGCCATGTTTACTGTGTGAAGCCCTAGGGTAGATGATTATTAATTTTGGGCACTATGAGTGACCCCAATGTATGTAAAGTATTTTGCCTTGAATTATTAATTGTATTTAGGGTTGTTACTTAAGTTGTAAACTTGTTTTGGGAGCTAATAATCTCACTTTCTTTTAAATTGTTGATTTTTGTTAATTAGTCTCTTAATCACAAGGGTTTAGGGTCACATGTGAGACCCTTGGGTGGTCCCCACACCCTCTACCCTTGTGCCAAAATGCAAAACCCGAAATTAGGGTATTTTGGGCATTTTTGGGGACCCCTTTGTAGCTTGGGAGTCCCCCTATCACTAAAATGAGCCCTTGGACCCTACCTAATGGGTAGGGGGGCTTGTTTTCAAGGCTAGAGGGAGTTTTCCCTCCCTTTCTACCCTTGTTTTGTCACATCCATGTAAGGGATATGGATTTGTGTGTTTATCAAAAGTGCAACTAGTTTTGTCTTGCTAACATTTGAGGAAATTTGGGAGAAGAGGGTAAAAAGATAATTTTACCCTTTCTCTCTTTTGTCTTAGCATCTTTGACCATGAGGAGGGAGAGGGGTGACACATGTCACCCCCTCATTTGTGAGGATGCTTGGTTCCTCCTCTTCATATTCTCATTCATGGAGAAAAAAATGAACTTTTCCTTGGATTTTTTTTGCTTGGATGCTTGGGTGATTTGGAGCTTGGGATTTGCTTGGAGCTAAGGGTGGAAATCTTGAAGTTAGGAAGCTTTTTGGAGAGCTTTCCTTGAGGTAGGCTCTTAGATCTTGTAGTTGTGTTGCTTGTTGAAAATTGTTTTTTTTTTATAAAGCTTTAGTGTTGTTTGTGTGTGTTTTTACTCCCTCCATCATATGGCATGATGGAGTTTGGAGTGTGGGGGAAGAGGGAGGGAATTTTCCCTCTCAACCCTCAAGGCTTGATGGCCAAGCCTTGTAGGGTCTTCTTATTTTTCCCCTCAATGGTTGAGGTGGGGAAGTGGATTCATCTGGCTTGAATCTCCTTCCCCATCCTTGGTAAGGAAATCCCTTTTGGGGTTTGAAAATACTTCCAAGGAGGACTTGGAGAAAGGGGGAGGAATAAGGAGGGTTTGTTGTGAATAAGGAGCAATAAGGAGGTTAAGAAGTTGTGTTCATTGTGCAAATGATATTGATGCTTAATTTTTGGATAACTTTCTCCTCTCTTCCCCATTTTTGGAGGTATGAACATGGGTCTCCTCCTTGTAATTTGGAGTCTTGTGTTGTTGTGAACTTAATGTTTGTGTGTGTTTGTTTCATTGTTGTTTTACCCTTCATCTTGTGCAAGTGTTGGTTAGCTATCCTCTTTCCCATGGGCTTGGGGGAGGCTAGCATGCATCCCAACCTTGGGATAGACATGTGATGATGCCTATGGTTGGGTGGTAAACAACCTCTTTTCTTTCTCCTTGCATGGTTTTTGGGAAGACATAGAAGATGGCTTTCAAGTTGGATTGGTGGCAATATGGGCTCTCATAGTTCTTATCCTTCCTTGTGATACTTCCTTGAAATGTAATCCTCTTTTAGAAGATAGTATGTGAGAGTTCACATCTCCTTGTAAATACTTTTTTTGCATATTTTGTATCACTTGTATATATGAATTGATGCTACTTGGGTTCTAACATGCTTGTTGCCCAAGTTTGTGAAGTAATGAAGTGATGAAGTAAATAATCTATCTACTTGAATCTTGTTATAACTCTTGCATTTATATTTATAAAAGAAAAATAGTTCGTTGAAGGTTTTGGGTTTCTTACACCTTTGCTACCTTGCAAACTTTGATAGCAATAGGTCAAGAAAAGAAAACTGTATTTCTTTTGTTTCCTTACACTTTCTTGTTTATGTGAAAACTTAAGAAAGCATGTTATTGAGAGAACTAATTGTTTATTTTATTTTTTAGGAAACATGTGGCTACTATTAAATGAGAAATGTTTCCCCTTCTTGCAATATGCTCCTCTCAAAAAAAAAAAATATTAATAAAAAGAATATGGGAAAGGAAAGTTGAAAATTTACAGTTCTTTTCCTTGAAGAAGTTTAATGTTGCTGTTGTGAAATATTCATACTTAGTTTTAACTTTTTCTACTTGAAGATTTCATTTTAGAAATAAGTCTTATTTCTATCAGAAAATACTTGGTTATCTTGAGTTGCTGGTTATATATTAAAACTGTAATTTCTTGTGGGATTACAAATACATTACCTCCAATGGACTAAAATTTTATATCAGTATATGGAAATATGTTTTTTTAAAAAAAATAAAAAAATAAAAAATTAAAACTATACATATACACACATATTTATACACATTTAAAAATATATATATATATATATAAACTACACGTTTTTTTTTTGTTTGTTATTATTATTTATCATATTAAAAACGAAAAAACAAAAATAAACAAAAATAAAAATATAACAATGGGGGGGGGAGGGGTTCGGCCCCTCCCACCCCGCACTGCACAGTCCCATGGAGGGGGGGACAGGCGCTGCCCCCCGTCGCTCCTAACGCGGCCCCCTCCCCACGCACCCCCACCTGCTCTGCTTTTGGGCCTGTTCCGCCGCCCCTTCACCACGCCGCGGCCTGCTCCTGCACCACCGCCACCTGCCCTCCCTCTATCTTCAACGCCGCCTCCCTGCCCTTTCTCCACGGTTTTTCCCCTCCCTGCGGCCTCCTCTTGCCCTGTCCGCCGCCCAACCCTCCTCCACATGCGGCCCAAACCCAACCTCTCTTACAACTTACCTAAAAAATAATAGATATAAGGTTAACCTAATACTTTTATATATATATATATATATATATTCTAAGATAAAGAGTAATGTAGTAATGGTATAAAAAAAATAAAAATAATAATAACAAATAACCAAATAAACAGATGAATGAACATAGATATAGGTGTAATAAAACGTAACAAAATAAAAGCGTATAAATATATATGTAGTTTATATAAGGAAAAATAAACAAGAAAAATATGTATGGAAGAAAGTAAAATGGAGGAATGAGATCTTTTTAAAAAAATAAAAATAAAAATAAATAAATAAATAAATAATAAAATGGGATTAGAATTATTCGTAGGACCTTAGTAAAATTTAAAATATATTTAAATAAATAATTTTCAAGTTAGGATAGTGAACATTTTAGAATGGAAAAAAAAAATAAAAAAATTAAATGGTATATAATTAGTAGTTACCAGGAAAAGATACAAAAGATGTATTAGTATTTAAACCAAACAATTCAAAAAAAAAAATTTCCCTAGATTTGTTAACATGTTTAGTGCGTTTTTCGGTGTCCCAGTTGGGGCTATAGATTGGTTTCTCTGGTGCTCAGTTGATCGTTAGTGTGTCGATTGAATGCCAAAGATTACAAGAGCCAAGAATTCCAACTAAAAGCATAATCAAAAGAAGAACCTCGGCCAAGAGTTGAAAATGTTTATTTAAAGGAACTGATGGTGGTTCCTTAACCAATGTCGTCCGAGGAATAACCAGCATTGGTTAGGGAGAAATAGTCAATTTTTCCAAAAAAAAATATAGCTTGTTTATTCCCCTTTTTGGCATGGATCTAGAATAGATTATGGGCTAGGTGTCTTGGTTCACTTTTAAACACACGGGAAATTAATGGAAGAGGTAGTTGGAAATTAATATAAGATTTAGAAAAAGTCTTAATTAGTTAAGTGAAGTGATGACTCAATGTTAGGAGTGATGGCCTAGTCTCAGTTAGATAAATTCCCTTAGAATGGGTCCAAGGTGAGGTGGAGAGGTGAGGTGGAGGGGTGAGGTAATAATTAATCTAATGTAGGTAATTAGATTAATAAAAAATATGTGAGAGGGGTCATGGTAAGGGGTATGTTAATTGAAAGGGGCTTAGATGGTTGTGACCCAATTTTGGGTGTTTACACCATCATCACATGCCATATCTTCGGACTAGGGATCCAAATTATGCCTCTGGAACATGTTTGTTTCAGTAAATATTACCTTATCATCACTTTTTCACACTTGCACACTTGCTAGAACCTTCAAGACACCTCATCAACATCATCCATTGCCTTAATAATTCACTAACATGCTCTAACAAGCTACTACGCTGCTCAAGAATGCATGCAATGTCATGCAATCTCAACAAGATATCCAACTTGGCATGACATTACCAATTAACCTTCATGCCTCATATTTATTTTGAAATCAAAAAAATATAATGACAACATCTCTCTTCGAAATCAATGATAACACGCTGCCAATAATCTCCCCCTTTGTCATTGATGGAAAACCCATTGATGGCAAAACACATAAAGCAACATCTCCCCCTACGAATACACATGCCATCATCTTATTCACTCCCTTTTTACATTAATGAAAAATCAACATACCTTCAAAAACTTCTTTTGACAATATATTATGCTCACTTTTTTCTTGGAAACATCAACCAAAACAATCAAGGTCTATTTGACCTTCTTCATCTCTAATTTGACTCATATAGAAACATGCCTTCAAAACTGACTCAGACCTTACTCAATCACCACATAGCATATACCAATGCATAACAACCACCACTAGGAAGAATAAACAACCTAACTTACCTTTTAATGACACTTCTCATACTCTATCAGCATTCTCAACCTACTTAACTCCCCTTGACCTTTTTACACATGCCATACACCTGATTTGACCATCAATTCAAATCCTAACATATTCATGCCAACTTGTATCATCATCATTATCAACAAGGTTCCCCCTGATTCCTTGAACACAGTTCTCTATCCTACTCAAGTCCCTTTCATCTCAATCTCTTATTTCTTTTCAAATTCCAACAATGTCTTTAATGACTCAAACCTTCATGATGTATCAAATCATCAGCATACATGTTCATAGATTCTTGGCCTAGTATCATTTCTTATGTAGCTCTATTTAGCCCCCTTAACATCGTATGACTGATTCCAAATGACATGTCATACAAAACCATTATTCTTATGCCCATGGCATCATCCTCAAACTACACAAACTACAAACATATCTTTATGGCATTCAAATCCTTCTTTTAAGGCTCTTGTACAGCTCCCCCCAACTCCTAGACACCTTCTCAAGAGAATTCAAAACCATAGACAACACAAATCATGAAAAATTCACCTCACCCTATGCCTGAAATCAATTAATCATCTTTAACTACAACGCATGACTTAACACATTGTTATCTTGCCTCCAAAGTCTTAAGACACGTCAAAAAACTCAAATCACCCTTTTTTCTTATCCTATAGATCTGTCAATCTTGAAAACATTTTTTGGAGGACATAAATATTTTACTCATTGGAAACTTCATGATTGAACCTACTACAGATGTCCTTTAATGTACTAGCGGCATTGTTCCAAACTTATAAACCTATATTTTAAACCTCTTACCTTACTTACAAGCCTTTAAACCTCTTCAAGGATCTTATTACACTCTTTGAATAGTGATAGGACTTCCAAGACACAATAGGACCATATTATCAATTTACAATATAATGATTATACCTGTAGTGCCCACATTTTTATAGCTCCAGTTATCTGTTGGTTCCTTTATTTCTAGACATGTTTTGATTGAGACTCTGATAGACTTTGGACATGTTACTATGATAATTTATCCTCTTGGACATTATGGCATTTTGGGCGCGTAACGCCAATTGGACTAGATTCGTATACTGATATATTTTGTATGATGTGATGACACTAACAGGGTTATATGATAGACTTATTGGTTAGATATTAGTCTCTTGTGGTTAATTTGATTGATGATATAGTGTTTTGGATTTAATGATGGTGATTTTCATGCTAACCTAAGTGTATGTCGTTACAATTTTATGTGTGGATGATTCATGGCAAACTATGTGGATAATTGGATGCATTGCACTATCAATTGTAAATTATGTTCGGACATTATAAGTTTGATTGTTATTGTGATGTATAGATGATGTTTACTATATTGGACAGGTGTGGTTAATGTGTGCAATGAGTGTACAGGTGACAGGTATAGGAGAGCATGGGTTTCAGGACAGCTACGCAATTGTGCACAAGCGGCCCACAGGCTGAGTCCTAACCATGCTAAATTGTTTGAAGCCTTAGATTAGATGTATTTTAATTGGGCACCATGGGTGAACCCTCAATTTGTAATGTAATTATGTCTTGTAAAATTAATTAGGTTTAGGATGTATTTGTATTAAGTAAACTAGCTTAGGGGTTAATAATCTTATCTTAAGTTAAGTGTTGGTTTTGGGAAGTGTGTGTGTGTTGGTAAAATAGATTGGGGACCACATGTGAACCTTGGGTGAACCCCACACCCTCTACCCTTGTGCCCAAGTATGTCAAACCCGAAATTGGGTTATTTTGGGTAATTTTAGGGACCCCTTTTGAGTTTGGGGGTTCCCTTAGCATGAAAATGGGCCCTTGGACCCTACCTAATAGGTAGGGGGGGCCTATTTCCAAGTTTGGAGGGAGTTTCCCTCCCATTTAGCCCTCTTTAGTCACCATCCATGTAATATAGTTGGATTGTGTGAAAGTGTTAAAAGTTGCCCCACTTTGTTTTATTTTAGTTTTTAGTATTTTGGGTGAAAAGGGATAAAAGGTGAGTTTACTCTTACTTATTTTGTTTTTGGAATCTTTGACTCTTGAGAGGAGAGGGGGTGACACTTGTCACTTTCCCATTGGTGAGGAAACTTTTGGGATCCTCTTTTTATTCTTCCTCATGTGGGAAGAATGGGTCTTCTTGGTTCATTTTTTTGAGAGCACTTGGAGAATTTTGGGAGCTTGGACAAAGGGGAAAAACTTAGAGTCTTGGAAAGCATTTTAGAGGTAGGGTTCTTAACCTTCTTCTTCTTAGTTTTGCTTATATTGTATGTATGTTTGATCAATGAAATAATGTGTGTGAAATATGTGTTATGTAGTTGTTGTTTGTTCTTGTGGTTTTCTTGTTGTCTCTCCACCATCATTTGGATTGATGGTTTTTGGAGAATGTAGGGGAAGAGAGAGGGATTTCCCTCTCAAACCTCATGGTTGTTGGTCAAGCCATGAAGGTCCCTTCTCATCCCCTCATATGGTTTGAGGTGGGAGAAAGGTTCATATGGCTTGATCCTTTCCCCATTCTTGGTGAGGAAACCCATGTGGGTTTGAAAATCCTCCCAAGAAGGATCTCTATAGTATAAGGAGGAATAAGGAGGATGTATGATTAGGAGGTATAAGGAGTTTTTTATATATGTATTTATTGGTGCTCCTATGGTTGGACACCTTGATTTGGGCATCCTTCTTCCTCTCTTCCCCCTTGTGAGGTTGGCATTGTTCTCCTCATGTGTGGTTTTCATTGTATAGTAGGTCTAAGCAGTTGAATGGTCTTATGTTTTCTCTTGTTGTGTGTTTAAACCCCATATATACTTGTGCACATTGTGGAAGCTAGTTCCTCTCTCCCATGGGCTTGGGGGAGGCTAGCATGACTTCCAACCATGGAAAGGCATGTGATGATGCCTATTGGTTGGGTGGTAAACAAGCCATATTCTCTTGGAGTTGGATTCTTGTAGGAGTATTGGAGTTGGAGCTCAAGTTGGAGATAGTAGAGCCTCTTGCCATCTTGACTTTTCTCATCCTTGGAGGACATTGCCTTCACTTTGTAAATGAATGTGACTTGTCAAGTCTATACACTCTTGTAAATAACCATTTTGTACTCATTGTTTCTTGAAAATATTGGTCACCACAAAGAAAGTTTTCATTTTGTAGTTGCAAGCATCTTGTAAAATGGTCATTTGAATTTATAATGAAACCAAGAACTTTTTATTTTCAATGCCTTCATTTGGAAAGATTTGTTGTTTAGGAATATGAAATATAGATATGCATTACATATAAAATTTGAAAGTTTAGTGTGCTTGCTTGCATTTTATTAAAAAAAAAATATGGCACTACAATACCTAACAAATCAAAACATACCTTGTCTCATTGAGACAACACAACTTCAACGTTACAATCCCTTTATGAATCACCTCTTTTGATATAAAGCATCTGACCTGATAGGCTCCCCTCAACTATATGTTTCTTCATTCTTTATGTTGATCCTTAAAGAACACCTCATAAAACTGAACATATCATGATTTCAAACTTAGAGAACCATGTCTAGGTCCTAAAACACCTTCTTGAGGTAACACAGAGTCATTGAACTGATAAAGAAATTGTATATACCTTCACGAGATATCAAACTCAGATTACCTTGCTTTAGGACTATTCCATCTCTTTTGACCATGACCTGAATGTGTAGACCTAGATTTGTTTGTACACATGCTATCAATCCTCCTTTATAACTATAAAATCTCTTATCATGACTTGGAAACACTATTTCAAATAGTCTTCATACTTGTCTTGCAAACCTAGATTTGATCTGATGTTATAATTGTTTCTCAACATACTAGATCATGGCTAAATAGCACATATTTAGATTCTCATGACCTTTACACAGACCTTAATTATATCTTAAAAATCAAACATTAATCTCATACATCATTATTTAGAATGATTATCAAATTCTTCAACATGATTCTCCATATTTGCAAGAAACGTGTATCTTCAAGACACATTTGATATTTCCTTTGCAATATTACACCATGACTGCTCAACTACACTAGACTAACACATACCAAAATTTTATCTTAAAACATGGTCTCAACATCCAATGTGCACATCACACTTCTATCAATTGTCCTTATCACTAACAGGTCTTCTAGATGCACAATAATACTTGACACACCTACTTGAAATCCCTAAGACACCCAACATTTGTTCTTGATTGTTCACAGACTAGCCTGGGTCTCAAGACACAATTATAGGCACAACAATGCATATTAGTCCTACTTAAAAGTTGTCAATTGACTTTAAGATGCTCTCCTAGGATAAAATATATGCATTAAGCTTCTCAAACCACCTTCCTTGACTTTTCAAGCCACCATGCAAGACTTCATACAAAAATATACCCTTTAGATATTAAGACACAATCTTTAGACACCAATATACTTACCTTAATTTTTCAAAATGATTATATACCCATTGGGTCTTTATTATCTTGTTTGAAGCTCAAAAAATACTCAATCCTTCATGTCAATATTCAAGACACGAAATTATCTCCTATCACCCACTTGTTGGGTATTCGTATGAGCTACAGAACTTTGAACATATCTCTGATCAGATGACCATCTTCTTCATAGCACTATCAGATGATAACATGGTAACTCACCTCAAGAAACAATAAAGCTACCTCCCTGAAACATATCACTTACCTTTTCATGATGATGCTTTAATACTGTAACTTCATTTTGAATATATATATCTTCTTGATGTTTGACAACTTCTAAGACTCCATCTATTGATCATACTCTTTTACAATAATCTCAAGCACATATGAGTCATCAATCATACCTTAATAGCTCACCTACAATCTGTAGACCTCAAGACACATGAAGATGAAAACCCAACAAAAAACCCTCATTTCTTATTATGAATAAATAATGTCTCCCTAAATCCTAATGAATACACCCCAAATACTCTTAGGTAACTAGAACAACACAAACTCAAGAGATTCCCAAATCTCCATCTTCTTTTCACCCAACTTGCAGTCATTCTTTAAGATCCTTTGTCTCTCCTTTGGCACATCAGGCTTGATTACCATCTTATCCTTCTTCTCCTCTTTCAAACACACACGTATCTCTTGGAACACTTCAACCTATGGATCATGCACAATCATGGAAAACATACCTTCCTTACTTGCTACCAGTTCTGACTTCTTGACTAACTCCTCCTTCTTAGCCTTGTCTACAGTAATTGACTTCTTGATTGTATCAGCAAGATAAGATTATTTGCAGTGCTTGATTGAATTAGGTCCATCTTTCTTGACATCATTTTCATGATCAGACTTTGGAAACCATACTTTCTTGATTTTGGGAACATCAAAATTCATGAATTTCCTTGGACACTCATGGTGACAAGACTTTGCAATATGGCCTTCTTGGTGACAACTATAGCAAACAACATGATGCATACCTCTTGACTGATTCTGACTATGATTTCGTACATTCCTCCATGGATATTTACTCTTGACGAACCATCTTCCACATTCTCTTTCCCTATGACCAAATTCATTGCAAGTATAACAATAACCATGAAAAGAACCAACATACCTCACACTATTAGGTTTTATAATTGATCTTTCCTTATTAATGTTGACCTTTCTATCATCCTATTTTCTTTGACCAACATATTATTGTCTTGTATCATCAACCGTTAGGTATCCCATGAAACCTAGGCCTATTCTATCACTTGAATCCTTCTAACAGCTCAAAAGGTCATCTATATCCTTGGAACTCTTTTCAAACCTCTCACAGGATTCTAACTTTCTAGATATCTAATCAAACTTAGATTTTAAGGATTTCATTTCAACTTCATACCTAATATAAATTTCTTATTTATCTTATAGGTATTATTCTTCAGTCTTGAGCATGCTACATTCATCTTCCTTGGTCTTGAGAGTTGCTGACATAGACTCAATTTGGATCTCATATTCTTAAATACTCTCTTCATATCCCTTGATTTTTGACTCCAAATTGTAAATCTTCATTCTTTGAATCACCAATTTTTCATGTAAATCTACCTCAGCCTCTTCATCACCAAGATTTTCATAAGCACTGCTTAAACTAGCCTCTAATTACTTCTCATGATCAACCTCTAAGGAACATAACTTGGTCTTCAACTAGTTATAATCATCTTCCTTTGAACTCAAAATTTTTATGGTGACATATAACTTACTTCTAAGCTCCTTGATGATCTCACCATATCTCTTGATCGCGGATATTAACTCTTGATTCTTTTTCCTTAACTATTTAGCTATCTTGTGCTTCAAATGATCACCTCAAGATTGTTTAAGCTTTCTTTAGAGGCCCTGCTCTTATACCAATTTTTGGAATTACAACCACTAGGGGGTGAATTGGTGGGTATTAAAACATTTTTTCACATTTAATTTATCCATTCATTAACCATTCATCAACTTAACCATTAAGAAATAATCATGCATTCAAGAACCATAAAAAAATGTGAGAAAAGGAGAACACATGGACACATGGACACAAGATATAAGTGGGAAACCATCAAGGGTAATAAAACCCATTGAAAAAAAAACTTTATTACAGCCAAGTGTCAAATTTAGTTGAGCACCAACCTAACAAGGAGCACAAACCCCTAGGTTTAGTGAGGCACCAACCACTGATTTAGTAGAGCACCAACCCTACAAGGAGGAACCAACCCCCTAGATGACTCAACACCAACCAAAGCCACCTGATTTTTTTTCCATATATTAATTTTTTCTTCAACAACTGATAATGACATAATGAAGCTCTCTCTTATTCTATTTCCCTCAAATTTTCTCTCTAGCCTTCCTTGGTCAAGTGATTCTTCTTCAAGATGATTTGATCTAATGACCTAGTTGTCCCATACCCAATATAAATTTATAGAATATCACATAATATTCATTTCACTCTCTGCATGGTCACAAATACCCTTTTCACCTTCTCTACTCTTTCTTCTATCTCGCACTTTTCATCTTCTCGTACACCTTGCTCAAATGAGCCCTCTTCACTTGTTTTTATACATGTAATATGAACTTAAAACATGTAGGTCAGAAATAAAAGAGTAAAATAACTTAATACATCTTAATAGTATCATAAAAACACCATGCATATGACTATATAGGTCAGCAACATGATTTATAACCATCTAGACCTCCATTAGGACTCAAGAATCCCTAAAGCACAAAAACAACCAATTTTCCAAAAAGAGAATGTTCTAGAGAAAAACCGCCTTCACAAAAATATGTACACCACTTATAAAATTTTTATAATAATTTTAAAACCTCGAGAAACCATGAAACACTCTGCATCAACATCTCATGCCATGAAACCCTCATGAGAACAAGCACAATCAACATACCCAAAAACTAGTCTTCACAAATGAAGCCCAAAACCACATCAAATGACCTCATCCATGAAATTTTAATATACCAATGGAAATATCATAACCTCAAGGTCATCACCAAACTCAAACCATACCACAAATCATATTGTATCACCTCCAAAATGCTTTTGTAACCAGGTCACCTTAAACTACCAAAAACTGCCCCAAAACTAGTCTTGCAAAATGAGCTTGTGCAGACCCCCTAATGGAAAAAACATGATATTAAACCACCTTTTACATGTATAAAAAATCCCATAATTCATCCAAAACTAATTTATTTATCAGGTCCAATGGAAAATTTTGGATAAAACTGAAAATGATCATAAACTTACATTTTTGAGTGGGGTCCACACGCATTCAAGACACCTAAGTTACACCAGGATAAACCTTATATATTCCTATACAACATATAATCATTACATTTTATCAAAAAATCCATTCTATGCCACTTTGAACAAGATCTCTCCAATCACTGCTTAACTAGGGTTTTGAGAGAGTTTAAAAGTTATTTACCTTCTTAATAATTTTTCATAAAAGTATGGGAATTAAAGTCTAAAATAATGCCAGTAAATTCATCTTAGGACCCTTCCTCAACTACCATGAATATCTTGGACCACCATTCAGATATTTTACAAGCCATTGAGCATCAGAAAAATACAAATCAAGCTCAAAAACTCACTTATAGAAAGCTAGTATAGGTAAAAATGACATAACCTACAAAATATTCATCATTGGAACTTGAAAAATGGATCAAACCTCCATATTAACCTCCTAAAAAGTATCCAATACTCATATTTTTTCAAATGCACTCAAAAATGCTAACTCCGCCTCACTAGGGCATGCTTTCTCAAGGAGCTAGGTCTAGGAATAGACCTAAAAACCACTTTCGATCTAAAATGCTCAAATTACTGACCTCAATATTCACTAACATGATATAAGAAACATTACCTAGCTTTGAAATAGCTCACATTTTCATATCCAATATAAAAACATACATTCTCACCTCATTAGGTCACCTAGGGCTTGAGAATAGGTCTAGTGTAGACCTAGAAAGCATGTCTTCACCTCATATCTACATTCTGAGATACTTGTGAGTGTATATACAGCTCATCTACATGCTCCCCATGATCTCACCATGCTCAAATAGCTCATAATATATGTAATTCATCATCACATACCATACATGTTGACTAAGCCTCCAAATTAGGCCTCTTGAACATGTTTGTTTCACTAAACCTAACCTTCTAATCACTTTGGCACACTTGCACACCTTTTAAGACATTCAAAACACCTCATGACACATATTCAACATCATTAATGCCTCTACAAGTCACTAACACACTCCAACAAGCCACCACACTACTCAATAACCCATACAACACCATGCAATCTCAATAAGACATCCAAATTGGCATGACACTACCAATCAACCTTCATTCCTCATACTTATTTTGACATCAATGGAACCCTAATGACGTTAATGAAAAAATATCTCTTTAACATCAATGAAAACACGCTACCAACAATATACGTATTATGGATCCTAATCAAAATAAAATAGAGGATCTTATCTCTAAGGAATCCAATGGAAAATGGATCCATGTGCCTTCTAAATTTGGGCATACGCTACCTCCCTTTTCTGTTAAACCAAGGAGGAAACTCAATTTTTATAATAAATAAATTTGGAAACTAAGGAAACCTCATTCTAGAATAGGTCCCCCATTGAGCATGGAAAATTAATCAATGGATCACATGCTCCCTGTACCTAAGCATAAAATTGTCACTAGGGATGAAAGGTTTTTTCATAAGTTTTCTAGAAAACCCTGCCACTTTGATAGATTTAACCATCAAAATTTATCATCTAATCCATCTTGTACATCTTTCAATAGCCACTTAATCCCCATGTGGAAGAAACCTCGTCAGATTTGGGTTTAAAGGGATCCTAAAGGGATTCTAGAAGCAATGTTGGAAAGGTAAAATATTTTTCCATCAGTATGGACCAGATGCCCACTCTAAACAGAGCTACTTTTCTTAACAACATCAAGATGGGTGTCAGATCTAAGAAAGTATGGCCTTTTCCACATCCAAGCAATGCTAATAAATTTGATCACCCTCTTGAAGGTGAATTCAGGTGTGATAAGGTAACCCTCCTTGCTCCTACACTTTATATCTATCTTTATGATTATTTTGTATTCTCTAATTGCAGTATCATTAAATTGTTATGGTTCTTCATTAGGGTTTCTCTAAACAAATTGAACTTGAGATGTGGATCAAGGGTAATTGGACTAAACTTAAATGTTTTGGATTTAAAATCCTTGATAATGGCTTCTTTAGAGAATCCTTTGATAATACACACTTAGGCAAGGACCTTGACCTTCATGGGGCTTGGGCCTGGAAGGATCAATTTCCATTTTTATTTTCCCCTTGACTCCTAATTGTAATTTTTACTCTTTCCTTAGGTCAAGTGCACCTATTTGTATTTCTCTCCCTATGGGATTATATAAATTTACAATAATGCTTCAACCCTTTCTTCCATTGCTAAACATTTTGGATCCCTTGTATCCTCCATTAGTGTATCCCCCCTTCCATTTTCCTTCAACTTATGCGGTGATTTCATTTTCCTCTCCCATTCCTCATTCCATTATTCTTTCATCCTCCCATGGATATTTCCATCAACCTATCTTCTTCCATTCCCCTCCTTCATATTCTATCCCCTTCTCCCCTTTCACCACCTCTTATGGTCCTTGTGTTCTTAGCTTTACCTCTTCCTCCTCCTTCCTCTTCTCCTCAACACTCTCTTTTATATTCCTCCTCACCCTTTCTTTCTCCTTTGGTTCCCTCTTCATATTTAACTGATCCTAATTTTTTAGTTGATACTTCCCTAATTTAAACATCTACTTGCTTTAGAAGACCACATGAAAAATGGATTAACCCTCTTGGTGAATTTGAACTAAATTGTGATCTCATATCTTCTACACCAAAGGATATTTTCTGAACTTTTAATCCTCAGGGGTGAGCTACAATTATCAGATCCAGTATTATAACCTCAAAAAGAAAAATATTCTTTGTGTAATCATATGAATGTAGATGAAAATAATTTGTACAACAAATGGAAATTAGATTCTTGATTTCCTTCAAAATCCTACTTCTTAAAACATAGAATGTCTCCAATGAAAAAGTAGGAAAAAAGGGAACTCTATTATATCATGGTATGATAAAATGATGGATGAAGTAGGTTGTAAAGATCAAAAATACTATTAAAGAATATTTTCTAAGAAGTAGGGGGCCTCCAAAGAACAAATTAAAATCATATTATGGAATGTTAGGGTCCTAAATTCCCCTAAAAAATAAAGGATGGTTAAATAATAGATTTATCCATCTGGTGCAAATATTAAATTTATTCATGAAACTAAAATGAAAAAGGATGCTTTTCACAACTTTTTCCTTCAAAATTGACCTACTTGGAATTTTCTATGTTGTTAATCCTCAGGTGTGTCAAGATTTTTTGGGATTTTTTGGAACTAGAATTCTTTCTCACTCAAAATGATTCGCTTGTCTAGGAACTAGATGGTACGTGAAGTGAAATCTACAAGTGATTATATAAGCTTCATAATCTTTAACATATATGGCCCTAATCATCCAAAAAGGTAAAATATCCACATGGGATAAAAATTTTAGTTATAGAATCCGAAATTGGCTTCCTTAATATCTTTACTAATGACTTCAATGCAAAACTTGATGAAAAATAAATAAGGAGGGAAAATTAAATAAACTCAATCCCAAAAATATTTATAACACTTTGTTTAGAAATTCGGCCTAATTGATGTACTACCCAAAGAGGGTAGCTACACATAGACTATTCGTAGAAGAGGATTTTGCAACATATCTATTAGACTTGATATATTCCTTGTTTCTAGAGAGTGGATTTGGGAACCATGGGCTTTGGAATCTTAGATATTGTCTCTCTCAGGTTTAGACCATACACCCAAATGTCTTATCATAGGTAATGATACTTTTATAAGGAAAGGATATTTATAAGTTCAAAAAAATTAGTTGCACGACCAAGTATTTCATGTTCTAGTAATTGAATAGTGGACAAAATCCCAAAAATTTACTGGCACCAAAGCTTATTTCCTAATGGAAAAACTTAAATATTTGAAAAAATCATGAGAAACTAGAATATACACTTTTTCAAAAATATCTTTATCCAAAAAAAATAGATGAAATAATACATCAAAGTCATAAACCTCAAAATCACTAAGGATGGAGCCAATGATACTCTTTTGGAAACTAGAAAAGAAATTATATCATCTTTAGAGGAGGTATATCTAAGGGAGGAAATCTATTGGAAACAAAAATCTAGAGAAAATTGGCTCACATAAGGGGACATAAATACCAAATTATTCCATGCTTCAACATTGATTAGAAGATCATAAAATAGAATAATTTCAATTCAAAATAACAACATCCTTATTTTGGATAAGCATTCTGATATTAATAAATAAGTTTCATTTTTTACAACTTATGCAAAATCAAGATTCATCATCCTAGACATATTAGGACAAATTTACTATCAACATCCCCACAATAATTTCAAAAGACGCAAATGACCAACTCACAAAACCCTTCTCTAGGGAGGGAATTTAAGGATTTCTATTTTATATGGAGGTAGAAAAATATCTTAGACCATATGGCTTATTGGCACTATTTTTCTAGAAATTTTGGGATATGTTGGAATGGGAAGTCACAACGGTTGTGAATGAGTCACGTAAATCCTAAATAATATTAAAATAAATTAATTATACCCTTATATCTTTCATCACAAATAAGGAACAAACTATATCATTTGTTGATTTCAAACCAATATCTTTGTGCAACATAATCTATAATATTGTCTCTAAAGTGATTTCTAGAAGAATAAAATAACTTATTCCTTCAGCAATATCTAAGGAATAGGGGGATTTTTTTAAGGAAGACAAATTATGGATGACATTAGCATTGCTCATGAAATCATACATATAATGGTTGAAGACAAAATAAAATACTTCATCATTAAATTAGACATCAACAAGGCCTATGATATGGTTCATTGGAAATTCATGGAGAAAATTTTTAGGAAAATGGGAGTTAAGTTGTGAATTGATAAAATAGGATATGTCGTGCATTTTCCTAGCTTCATTCTCAATAATTGTCAACAGAAACCCTGAATGTTTCTTGTAAACGTCAAGAGGAATATGGAAAGGTGATCCTTTATCACCATTATTTTCATTATAATTTTTGAAGCCCTCAACAATCCTTTCCTTAAGAAATGCACTTGGGATCATTGAAAGGACTTAAACTAGCTCCTAGGGCTCCACTAATTTCACACCTATTATTTGATGACACACTTCTACTTGCTAAGGAAAATTTGGAAGAAATAAAGGTTATCATAAAACTACTTGAATAATATTAAAAATCATTTGGCCAAGAAATAAATACCCACAAAATCAAAATTACTCTTCCTCAATGTTAACCCTTATGGTTCAAGAAGAAATATCAAACATTCTACAAATCAAAATTGGTTGTCTTCCAAGGAAATATCTAGGAATTTAATTTTTTAAGGGATCAAATTGCTAAAAATAATTATGGGAATTCCTTTTGGAAAACATTAAAACAAAATTATCCTCTTGGATAAGCAAATTTGTTAAGCCTTATGTGGTGACTTAATTTGATAAAATTGGTGCTTCAAGCAATTTTTGTCTATATGATGTTTATCCTTAAGTTACCCTTTGTTGTAGCAGATAGAAATAATAGAATTATCAAAATATTCTTCTAGAAATAAATTAATGAAGGACATAAATACCATCTACTAAGCTAGGAGAAGGTTTTCTAACCCAAGGATCAGAAGGGTGCTAGCATTATTGATCTACAGAAACAGGACTAAGCTCTAGCAGGGTGCAAAATTAAGTTGGATAATAATACAAAATCTAGATAAACTTTGGGTTAAAATTCTAAAGGAAAAATACCTTGATTATGAGGAAAATAAAATGATCTTCACTATTATAAACCCTCCAAAAGGGTCAATGATATGGAACTTTATTGTTTCCTGGAGGGAACTCATTATACAAAAACTAACCTGGATCCTAGGTAATGGATTGAAAATCAATTTTTAGGAAGACACTTGGTTAGGTAATCTACCCATTTTGATAGAGTTGAACGTTCATGGGAGGAAAAATAGAAAAAGAGTAATGGGTTTGTAAAAATTTTAATTATATCACCGAGTATCATTGATGGAATCTAGTATTACAAGTGTAAGGATTTCCACCAGTTATAAAATACCAATAACCAAAACCACCTCCTCAATGCATTACTAGAAAACTAAAGGATTCATCTCTCAACCAATGAGGATACACTCATTTGGGACAGATCTCTCTTTGGCACATATGAAGTTAAGTTGGGGTATAACATTCTTGTCTCTCAAGAAAATAGGGAAGAGTTTAAAGAATGGCCTGATAAAATAATTTGGCACAACTAGAACCTGCCCAAGGTAGTTGCATTCTCATGGATTGTAGGACTCAAAAAAATCCTAACCTATGACAATCTCATGAAATGTGGATGGTATGGACCAATAATTTGTCCCTTTTGTAAAATTGAGGGAGAAATTGTGGATCATATTTTGTTACATTGTGATTTTTCTTGGAACATTTAGAACAACATCATTGAAAAAATGAATCTCACATGGGTTCCACCACTCCACATTGCAGATGCAATAATGCAATGGCATTATCCACAAAATTCAATCATGGAATCCCCTATGGAATTACATTCCAAATTTCATTTTATTTGACACCTTTGGATGGAAAGAAATAGAATTATTTTTAGAGAAACTTCTATTTAGATACTAAGAATGACAAAAAAAATTGAAGGTGTAATTTTTGAATAGGTAAACAATGCTTTAAAAAATGGAAAACCCTAAGGAAAGAGGTGATAAATGTATTCAAAGAAATTAGCCTTGACATGTAATTAGGAAGAGAAAGGAAATAGTAATTACACTAAAACTAGAATACCAATTAGATGGCTCCCACCCCCTCCTAGTAAAATAAAATTCAATTTTGATGGAAAATGTAAAGGAAAACCTTGTACGAGGGGATTCAAGGGACAATACTCAAAGATATTGAGGGTAAATTTATTTCAGAAACTTTAGGATCTATCAACTAGATAGCCAATAATGAAGCTGAAATTATTGCGCTAAGGGAAGGACTTAGAATGTTTTCTTATGAACATTCAATGTTATTGATCATTGAAGGAGATTCACTTCTTGAAATCAATGCAATAAAAAAAATTGAACTAGTAATTGACATCTGAACTATTTGTTAGGCCCAATCTTCCACCTCATCTAGCAATCAGGGTAGATCAATGTACAACATTTCTTAAGGGAGGGGAATAAATTTGTGGATTTCCTAGCTAATGCAGGTGTCACTCTAACATATTTTCTAAAAAAATTGAAAGCAAATATATTAATGAATGGCCAGGTTGAAGGAAATTGTTCAAATTGAATAATCACAAATACTAGATTATAAAATGTTGCATTGGAATGCTTAATGCATCATTATTATCTTGAATGAATGTGGTATGTGTGAATTACTCAGATGAGGAGTCAGGTGGATTTCAAAACATAATGAAGGATGGGACTAGAAGGTACATTCAAGCACATGTGGAATCTAAAATTATTTCTCCCATGTGTAAGATCTTAAAGGAAGACATGTGTTGATTAATGAGGATTATATTTCTCACATGTGTTAAATTAGGCATCAGGATTCATATAAATATTGCCTCATTATCAATGCTTACTTTTCCCTTCTTTTTTTTAAAAACACATCTTCTAAAATTTTTTATGCAATAAAATTAGGGATAATGGCATCGAAGGAAATGATGATAAATGTTGGTGGAGCTATAATCAGAAGAACTACAATCCATCTTCTACCTCTCAGGCCCAGAGGAGGACTTCATGTGAATGGTATTTGAAGTTCAGGATCAACAGGTGCTTTAGGTTGAGAACATGACACATAATGTGATTTTTTTGGACTTTTATAACTAAGCTAGCATGAATGATACCTTTGTTTGTTATCTTTCAAATATTCCTTCACCATCTACTCTATCCACAGGACCACATCAAGATTGATATTCTAAAAAATCTTTGGAGAGAAAACGTCGACCTGACATTAAGGTGGAAACTCTAATGTCTTCAGTAACCTACTTTGCGAACTGAGGTGCTTGAGAAATGATCTCCCACATTTTGAGTATATTGGCAAGCAACATTGGAGCTAGAATGTTTTCACACAACAAATCTTGGATGTATTGGAGAAGAAGGTTCTAGCTCTGTAAAAATATTGTTGCCAAAAAACCTTCTGTAAGAAAAGACGAGTCATACAGTGCCTGCCTACCGGTGAGTCTAGTTCAATGTCAGTAACTAATTGTAAAGTCTCATCCGGGAAAAAACCATTCCTTAAGGGGGTGTGGACCTACTCGAATGGGTCACATCCTCAAAATGAAGTCAAAATTGATCAAAATTCTCAACGGCCCCCAGGTGACTATTAAGGACCTTATGGACTTTAGGGATGTCACGTAAACTGGCGGGTGACATATAGTATGTTTTCAATGCAGCTGATGGCAGGGAGTTCGTTTCTCGAAAGGAGAAACTTTTGGATCCTCTTCCGATCTTTACGAAAGAATTTGTGAAAACGGAAATATAATGTAATAAGTTTAGTATATTATGTGTTCTCACATTTTTTTTATTAAATTTCATGTGTCGACGCCCATATAGAATCCCCACTTTACTTTTATTTTGAAAAATTGGAGTAAATTTTATTAGCGATTAGAGTTACTGTCAAATATTATTTTGTACATAAATTTTGTATACGAGATCATTGTTTAGATTTGTCAATGGAATTGGAAATATTGTTCAGAGATATACATGTTGGTATCAGTTGGTAAGAGAATTTATGTATGGTTTATTAGTAGTTCCAGACTGAGTTTCATGTCTCCTTTACTTTGTATCACAAAATTCTCTCTTACAACTGATTCTTTGCTCTTTCTTTCTTCTTCCATCTACTTCCTAGTATCTCTAAGAGCTCCTTGATCGATAATAATTTCTCCTAATGTGTTTATAGGATTATTTTGATTGGGCCTTGTATGAACATGTGTGTTTCCTCTTCCACATGTCATTGTTCTTTCTCCAAATTTCTTATTGTTGCACATATGGAGGCCTCTCAAATGCTCTAAGGTGGTCTTTTCTTCTCGTTGGAATTAATTGGAACCCTTATATTTTCTATATACATAATTAGATTGTCACTCGTTGCTTGATATCTTGTAGAGCTCTTTGATCAATCCGTTCTTGCTCTATATTTCTCTTTTATTAGTTTTTCACAATTTTAAGTTCTCTTCATTTCCAATTCTAGAAAGTCTTGCAAATTGTGTATAAATTGGTGAATTTTCTTAATTTTTCATCAATTGACCTCCTATCTCTTAGTAGGGATATCTTCATCCTCTTCAGTAGTTTAGTTTTGTAGGTGAAGTTTGTCTCTATTTTTAGCTTAGTGTTCTTAATAATTGTGTCACAACTCAAGAGTGTTATAATTCAAATTTGAAAGAGACATATGTATGAGTTTCAAAGTGTCGAATGAGATACTAGATGGAAATGAATGTGTCACTATATTTTTTACATGCAATCATTCTAGTTATTAGAAGATTCATTTGGCCATTGTGTATCAAAGTTTGATAATCTTACTGAAACATAAATTTATAAAATCCTAGTGGAAATCTGGTGTCATTTGCATTAATTAACATTACATTTGTTCTATTTTGGGATTTAAAATTACAATATTCTGATAAATAATTATATAACTATGTATGATAGTTATTTTCTAGAGTTGTGGGGATTTACATCAGTTAAGTAAATTGGTGTGGTTGTGGTTTTTCTTACTCATTTACTATAACTTTTTTATTAAGCACGGTGGATGAAAACATTGGCAGAAGTCAAAGAGATAACTCTCATTTCATAAGCCTTGTTGTATTTTCCCCTTTGAGATCTCTCTTTTAATTGTGTACATCTTTAGAGGTGTCTTTTTCATAAATTTGGCTTCATACTTAGTAGGTGTGCCTTGCATTTGTTAAAATCATTGAGATAAGAGCCTACAAGTTATGGATACTATTTCTATTCCCTCATAAGATTAATTTTGATATGTGTTTATCCTACAAGTGCATGATTAAATTGCTAGTGGCAAGTAATTGAGTGCTTAGTCATGGAGGTCGCACTTGCACATAGATCCTCTGAGTTGGTTTGAGTTTATTTTTATGTGAGAATTGATAGGGTCTCTCCCCTTAGCTTTGCAAAACTATAAAAGCAGAGAAGTAACCCCCTTCTTATATTTTTTCTTGAATTCGAAATGATTTATGAAGAGATTCCACTTCTTGTAGTGACTTATGGTTGTCTCTTTACCAAACCCTTAGGGTGTAGATTTTATCTTCAAAAAATTAGTGTTATTGCTGGTAATTTGTTGTGTCGATTTCGCTTTGGTTTAAAGTTCACATTCCTTTTATTATCACATATTTGAGGTCTCTTTTATTATTGTCATTATGCCAAATATTCATGTGTAAGAAGCTCAAATCCTATTGTAATCAAATATATAATCCAGAGTGCATCTCTGATATTCATCTGCCTTATGAAGTGACAATTTCCTTTGTCATTTTTTGCATTAGTGTGTATATTGTTTGCATTTGCACTTGTACATTTGTTTGTTGATTATCGGTTGTTTTCTGAATTTTAGATAAAAGAATTTAGAATTTGTGATCTCATTTTACATAGAGAATTAAGTTTGTAGATCACCCGGATTTGTTTTGGAATCAGATCAGTTGTTTAATGGTTTTATTTGCATTAATTGATTGTGCTTATTTTAGACTTATGGTGATATAAAGAAGGCTTCTTTCACTCAGTATGTTACGCGACCATGTAACACTTGTGTAATCTAGTTTATAATCTTATTTATTGATCAGATATGTCAACATGTGGATATATATTGATTTCAATATTTCTTAGCTTATTTCCCCAAATATGTTAGGAAATTGTTTCCCAAGTTCAAAGGAAGTAGTGCAATTAAGGGAAAGAGCCTTTCAAAAACTTTCGTTAGCCTAATTGATGAATTTGAGTTTGATAGTGAAGGTATTGTGATAAAAAAAAATATCCAAGAGAAAAATTAGGGAGAAAAATTGGCAATCTTATCTTATAAACCTAAACATCCCAAACTTAGATGATTGCACACCATTAATGGTGATACGAGCATTGGGATCTTGGAACAACATGTTGACTGTTTGAACATATTTAAGGCCAAACTCAAGTCCTTGAAACATGGTAAGGATGAGCGCAAATTCAATATTGTCATAGGCATGTTGGGAAATTAAATAGATTGTTAGATATTCATTTTCTTAAATAGGTTAGTCGAGTTGTTAATGGTTAGTCTACTTCATGATTGTGAATAGGTTAATAGGAGATAAGAAGATTGAGAGAGAGTAAGGAAGTGAATTAAAAGATATATAATTCCTATATAAATATAATAATATTTGTAAATATTTTAATACAATGAATAATAAAGAGTGATGTGTATAAAAAATAAAATATAAAATTCTTCTATTGTTTGTGTAAAGTTTCATTTGGTATTGAAATATGAATGTTTGAAATGTGAGATATTTCTTTTTTAAATGGTATTTTGATAAGTACAAAAGTGCGACTTCATGGTTCATTTGATTTCCCTTATTCATGAGAGTATGTAAAACCCCATGAGTAGTTCAATGTAGTTTAGTTTCTTGTAGTTAAAAGAGAAACATGAAATATTATAATAAAGGAATTATATATTTATAAAACATTGCGAGACATTGTTTACACATGGAACGAAGCATAGAGGAGAAGCATGAGATTCGTAAAACAAAGGGCTACGTGACATACACAACCAAATCGACATAAAAAACAAAGGGTTATGAGTTTAATTGATTTTGGAAAAGGGTGTGGTTGGGGAGCAAATGGAACCCAACTATTTTAATAGAATCTAGAGGCACAAATTAGAAGTGCAGCGACACACTTGAGAAAAAAATAAAAACTTAAAGAAGAGTTCATATTATAAATATCTTAAATTCAAAGGCACCAAGTAGAAGTGCAACTACACACTAGAGAAATAAACAAACACTCGGAGAAGAGTTTTTGGTATAAGTATCCTTTTTTATATTGGGTTAAAAATATTAAACAGTTAGGGTTGATATTATAAAGTTTTATAAAAGTTTTCAACATTATTAATTTTATAATATGATTATAATATTTTTTTAAATGTTGAAGACTCTTGATTAGTTTCATATCTCTCAATAGGATTTTGATCATAAAACATTTCTTAGATGTGTCTAATAACACATTGAATTATTTCAGCATTTTACTGAAGTATCAATATTGTTTTATTGTTTTTGTGTTTGCATGGGATAGTTGTCTTAAATTCTAGACAATTGTAGTAAATTTTGTAATTCAATAGGTTCATAATACTTTTCTTAGACACCTACCAAAAGGATATTCTTGTGAAATTTTAATATTCATAAGATTAAAAAAAAAAAATTCTATAAAAAAATGTATATATTATTAAGATTTATTTCTAAAAAGGTGTGTTATTTGTAGTGCCACAAGTAGCAAGAAGAACATTGCCAAAACCATCGAGATGCATCATGAAATGGAATGGTATTCTCAACTAATTGAGCTGAATCCAAAGGAGGTTGGAGGATCACATGAGGTTAGAGGATAATCTCTAGTCTCAGGAAAGCTAGTAGCTCAGAGACTAGTTTAATACTTTAATAATTCCGAAGCCAAAATGAGTACATATCCAAAAACAACAAGCATCAGTGGCAATGATGAAAAATCATACTCTTTACATATGAAACATCTAGTGAGGTAGTTAGCTCACGTTGAGAAAACATAGTGAAGACTTGGTTCCATTACTTTTTATTTATAACTACTCTCTAAGGCCTAGTCCAAACAAAAGAGTAGTGGCTCAGGTGTAGTCAATCCCACCTAAGGGTATTGTAAGGTCACTCTCGTTGCAAATGATGTGGATATTGAAGTGTGTCCATGTTCACACATATAAGTCTATATGACTAGAGTGTGAGTCTCAACCCTTTCTTCATTGGTATTGGATGGTTTGCTTGTCTGCATTCACAAATTAGTGATCAACAAAGTCGTTTCCCACCTAGTAGATGTATTGAGACCACTCCTGCTACGAGAGTGTCAATATACTAAATTGCAAGTGTGTTCTAGTTCGCATACAATAATGATTCTCTCTCATCTTTGATGTATGTGTAATATGGGGGGAATGTTGGAAATATATATATATATATATATATATATATATATATATAAGTTGATCCACTTGTTTTTTTTTTGGTTATCTGGATGGATCAACGAATACCTAGTGACTTGGAGCTTCAAAGAGCGAAGCTCAAATACAAGGCAAACATCACTGATCAACCTCGTATGGAGTAGTATACATTGAGGGCCTTCAACGCATGTTATGGGTAAATCACGGATAATTTGGTCCACATGTTAAAATATAGTATGTCATGGAATAGTGAGTACGTAGAATAACATGCTAAGTAATAAGAGATAGGAGAGCTCAACATATAGTAGGGAAGTGCTAGGGATATCCTAAATTATAGTATATGAAATTCCTATATAAATACAATAGTGTTCATGTATCTTTGAACATAATCAAGTGATATATTTTTGTCAAAATTTTCATGTATTTTTTGTGTAAATCTCTCACTTAACCATTGTAGTCTTCTCAAAATCAATGTTAACAAAACATTGTTTGTTGAAAGGTTCGAGCCCACTCCTAGTGAGCATCAACCTCTAGTGATTTTTTGTGGAACAAGTGATGTCTAGTGTCTAGTATGCTTTCTACTCACCACGTAGGTTGTCAATAAGGGATAGTAATCCCACATACACAACACTCCTTGGAGGTGACGCATATCAATGGATGCCTCATAGAGCATTAGTTGGCACCAACCTCTAATATTTTGTTGTGGAACATGTGTTGTCTAGTGTCTTTGGTCTATGTGCTTGCTTGCTTCCCAAGCGGCAATAGCATTGTCAAGAATGTACCTATCACAAAAGATGCTCATTTTCTCAAGGCTAACCATGAGAGGCAACAAATATTTCCAATAAAGGGCAAGGGGTTTTGCAATGATCTTGTAGCAAATGTTGAGGGTAATTAACAGACAATTAGTGATGAGCTCAAGACCCCATACTTTTTGAATGAAATTGATATTGCCTTGATTAATGAAAGTGCATAATGCTCATTAGTATGAATTGCTTCCAAGTACACTACACTTATCAATTGCCATCTAGAAAGCAATTGACGTGGAGATCCTCAATAGTGAGTAGACAGTCGCACACAACTCTCTAGGATTCAGGGAGCTTGTAGGGGACCCATCAAAGGCATCGTGGGAGATCAACCTCATGGGCCAAGGAGGGTTGGGCAACAAAAACACCGTGCTAATGAATCACTAAGTCCTAAAAAATGTCATGGAGCTTAATGATAACATAATTGGCTTCCTAAATGGCCCAAATTTTTTTCAAATGTATGCCTACATCAAATGAGTATGGAAAACTCTTTGGTAACTCGATCTCCAACCTTTAACCAATGGAATATAAGTCTTAAGTTGAGCTCCACAAGCTTTATAAACCTCTTGAATCTTGAGCCATGACAACAATTGGCATCCTAGAACTAAATGGTTTCATTGAAAGGAGAACACTCGAGATTTGCAAAATTCTAATGAATTCATGGTTTGCAACCTCATAAGCCTGCTTAACAGCTTGCCTGCCATAAGTTCTTAGGAAAGTGGTGGTGCAAGTAATAGTCTCTGTCCACCATGTAATCTAACCAATTTCACCAAAATGTCTTGAATTCCATATTTGCTTGATATGGTAAACTATGCACTCATGACAAAGTTGAGTGGTGTTCAGATAGAATTGAGACTTGACCTTTGTCATCTTCTAGGACATTCATCCAATAATAAAACAAATGGGGAGGTGATCCAAGAGCACCACCTACAAAACAAAATTGACCAAGCGTGTAGAAATATTGGAAAACTAGAAGAGGTTTTACTCCACCAACAATGCTCAATCCAATACTTTTAACACTCAATTGTTGTCTTAAGAGAGGTTGGATTAGGTAAACCAAGTTGAATTAGATGTATTACGACATGGTGGTTAGGATCATACACATGTAGAACCTAGCCTCTCATTCACCAACACACCACTGCATGGGGAGCAACAACTCTTTGTTTTGTCTTCAATGGACTCCACCAAGTTGAAATCGCCACATAGGATCCATTGGGCATTTGGAAGTGAGTCAACAAGCCACCAACAAATAAATGTTCAACCCACTAAATCATTGTAGGCAAAAATGTTGGCAACACCAAGGAACCTACTTTGAAATTAAAAAGCACCGACACAACTCAATAGGAGAGGTAGGATCCCCAATCAATAATACACTGCACCAATTATGGGAAAAGCAATGTGAGCACACCAACATGACTTAGGTCATGGTTGGACAATGGCAAAACACACCCACTAAAATCTTTTGGGTATCTGAATGAAGTAAAAACCCTACAATTTAAACTTGTAGACAACGAATACGATTGACAATAGTCCCTAACAATGTACTTGTGGGTTGGGTCAATGAGGCCTCAGACATTCCAAGAATAAACCATCATGGAGAAGCGTCAAGGTTCGTGTTGCTCCCATCTTCCAACATGTCTAGGGCTGTATAATTGTTGGTTGAGCAAACCTTTGTTGATTGTTATGCAAGAAACTACTCATTTGAGAACATAGTCAATCACCTTGCATGTACTCCCCATCTTCAAGATGTGGCAAGGGACACTATCCGACGCAGATCAATTTTCACTCAAACTATCCATCGAACCCTTTCCCACAAAAATGTTACATAATTGACACTTCTTTACAACACCACTATTATATAAAATTGTCACTTTGATAGCTTATTTCTTACCCTAATTTGATGCATTTCACTGAAACTACTTTTACCATTAATAAGTTACCCAGTCATATCCCGTCTATAAAAGAATTGATGATTCTCGTGTAGTGTAGTGTGTGGCAACCTCGAGCATACAAAGAAGGATTAGTTCTAGCGTATGACTACTTCAAGCATACAAAGAAGAATACGATTCTAGTGTGTAGCATACAATTGTCTTGGAAAGTGTACACTAACATTGAAAGTTAGAAATATTGATGATATTTTGGAGAATTCAAAATTTTCTGCAAATACATTTCTTAAATTAAAACTAGCTCCCCTTTCAAGAAGTTGAAGAATATTCTATAGCCTGGCAAATCAGGTGTTCTATCTTAATTCATACTGTACCCTGGCAAATCAAAAGGCATTCTTTCTTAATTCATACTAGTAGAAAGCCACCAAATACCATGATGGAGAGTCGAAAAATAAAGTTAAAAAACAGGCGCGGCCCATATTAATTCAGTCCCCACAGTCACAACCCTGCCATGTATATGCTTCACAAAAATTCAAAACCAATGTCAATATATCGACTGCTGTAAGATTGGTTGCCTCATATCCACATTCCCCTGTCACTTGTCCATTGGACAAACCATCCTTGAATAAAAGAACTGCTATTGCATGAACCCACAAGTCACTAATACAATCAATTTCCAAATCTGAGATGCAGACAACAAGGCTGCATTCTCATCCTTCCAGGGAGTTCTCTCCATCCAAAATCAAGAAATTTCTGTCTAGAACTCGGCTTCATTGTAAGAAGTGAATTGTTGAAATGCATAATTGCCACTGATTATCCAAAAGGATAGATTTTACTTTGATTCATTCTGCAAGTGGAAACAATACAGACTGACTGGAGTTTTTGAGTTAATAGAATGTTTTTCCTAATCCATTATGTATCATGTTCTATGCTAACTAAATATTTCCATGGCATTAGATGATTCATCTTCAGCCCTTAATTTACCACTTACCACAAAATATTAGTAGAGTTTAATGGATTTGAAAAATTGTCCTCTTATTACCTGAGGACCTGCTTCAAAACTTTTATAGCCAACTCCGGTAGACTTAAGGATCAACAAAACCACTCCGATAAAAACTAGTAAATGGGATACACAAAATATTCATAATATGGATCAAATACAAGCTCGGTGATTCACAATAACATTACAACCGAGTTCCCAAATCAAAAGCTAAGCATGGTCCGCTGACCAATAAATATTTGCATGAGGCTCTGAATTTCAATATCATCTTGAAGAACAAAAGCGGGCAGTTCTTTGTCTATGTCGTTGCCAAAGCACAAAATAAAACATGTGCAATCTTAGAGCTTAAATCAAGCAGGTGACAACTTGAAGAGCAGTTACACCTGTACTGACAAACCTATAAATTTTTCTGTTAGTTTGTAAACAATTGCAACCCAACTTAAAACCTGTTGGTAGTCAGTCTAATTAAATTGATAAATGTGGTCGATAATCAGCCACACGATAGCATCCTAAGCCTTCTTACAATTATCCACCAGGCAAAGGCATGTTAATATCTGTGTTACGCTTTTGCTCTACCATAGACGGAGGACCTTGCCAGCCGGCTGACTGGTAAGAAGCCATGTTCTGTATTGGTTGTGTTGGGGCACTATTAAAATCACCAGTGCTTTGGTTCATCGGACTACCTGGACCTCCAGAAGACTCGCTCAGAGTTCCCCGAGAAACAGGACTGGCAACTGCAGCTCCTCCAGAAGCAGTTGCTTTTCCCAGACCAGCAGAAGGCTCAATATTGGCTGGCTTGGCTTGAGGCTTCCGGCTATTTGAAATGAAGCTCCCTACAACCACCTGCAACTCGGTATAACTTGCATTAATTTCATGTAAATGCCATCGTTGAATTATGAATAACAAAAAATTGCCTTGATTAAGTTACCTGTACAGGACTAGCTGCCATTAACAAGCCAGCTACTCCTCCACCTAAAACACGACCATCAGGACCTGCCAAAGAAACACTCAGGCCACCAGTCCTACTGCGTGTCCCACCATTCTCTGTAAGTAAAAATGAACCAGACAAGGAAAGTATTTCAAACCGACCCTGCAGAAATGATCAAACATTACATAAGACATACAAGGGTCAG
This sequence comes from Taxus chinensis, assembly GCA_019776745.2. Classification (NCBI taxonomy): domain Eukaryota; kingdom Viridiplantae; phylum Streptophyta; class Pinopsida; order Cupressales; family Taxaceae; genus Taxus; species Taxus chinensis. The sequence goes on from CM034149.1 coordinate 772,282,101, forward strand.
ATTTTATCAAAAGGTCCATATTATCTTTATACGAAAGGGTCCATTGCATAATATTTTCAAAAGAGAATGATCAGATTTTATCAACTCAAAAGTTCCAACATATCCATAAACATGCGCAGAAAACAGAAGACAGAAGACAGAAAATTGAGAAAACAATCAAACAGTTCAAATAATATTCATTAACAATAATCAAAGACAGAACAAGTTATATCAATCATCTATCGCTATATGGGTTGAGCTACATTCCACATAAGTATGTCTTCTAACGAGCATTTGCAAATTTCCCCAGCTAGACTGCACTGAAACGCCCTGCGGGTCCCCGTACCAGCCTGGAAACATACCAGGTACTGGTACGGGGTACGGTATGCTGTGGGTACGGCTGGAAACGTACCCACAGGGACAGGGTACGGTCCAGGTACGGTTTTGCCATACCCGGACCATACCCTGTCCCTGTGGGTACGTTTCCAGCTTGTACCCATCCAAAAAAAACTTGCCAAAGACGGCGTTTCTTTCCTTTTTTGGCAATTCTTTCCTTTTTTGGATTTTTGGTGAAAAATCACAAGCATAGAAAAAAAATTGCCATTTTTGGAAAGGGTCCGGGAAGTTGTAGCAGCAAAAACTTGCATGTGCCATAACTTTCATTCTGTGACTCCGTTTCCGGTGCCGTTTTCTCTAAAAGTGTATATTTTCTCGAGCTCTACGCATTGATGGCAATATTTTTCTTATTTTCATAAAATCCATTTTTGCACCTTTTTGGACCAAGCAATTTCTTGCAATCTTCTGAAAGAATCATGAGCTTTGATCCCCTGTAGACAGATTAGTAATTAAAAATACTGGATAGCTTTCCAAAACTCGGCAAGTATTCTCCTGTGCTCAGACTAATCATCCCACCTGCCAACGAGTATTCCTGATAGAGAAATAATAAATTTCAATAAGTATGCAATGTATAATAATTAAATTTCAATAAATATGCAAATGCTTCTTTAAATTTATAATTTATGTACATATTTATATATTTATATACATGTGTATATATATAAACGTACCCAAAAACATACCGTACCCAAGATTTTTAAAAATTTGCCGTATCGGCATACCGTACCCGTATCCGTGCAGTCTAGTTCCCCAGTATTATTTTAAGATTCTCTATAAAATCTATATACCGGATTCTCCAGAACCCCTCTCCGTGCTCGAATCAATCAAAACAGAACTTGGTTCTGGTTCTTCCCGTAAATGTACCAGGTTCTTCAGAATGCCAGATCATAGCCAGAAACTTTGATGCCCTCTCTGGGACATTTCCTGGAAGGACCCTACACTTCCGAGCTGTTTCCATGACATACCACAGTAGGGGTCTGCTAAAAGCTTAAAAGAAAACAGAACTTAACCTAAATCATAATTTATAAATTTATGATATTGTGAATTATGTAGTATTGTGTTATTTTTTGTTTCTTTTAATGCTGGTTATGCCCATAATAATGCTATCATTGTTATTTTCCTATATATTATTTTTTTTTTATTTACAAATGCTTCCATAATGAGCCACACGTAGGGTCCCAAAAAGTTGGGGTTTCCCATACCTGTAGGCTGTATCTGTTTCCTGGTAACTTAGATAAAATCTAATAAAAAGCACTATGCAATTACAGAGGTAGTTACGAATACAATTAAAATCATGGTGTATTTCTTTTAAAGGAAAAGGTAAATGTGTATATGATATTTGCAATTATTCATTGCAGCATTGACAGTTCAGAGATTCCAGATGTGAGCAGAAGCACAATCCAAAAAGAATAAAACATGATATTTGTTAATGGGTCCCTACACTGTAGCAGGAATGATGTAAGGTTCCTCACAGCTTCCGTTACCCTCTATCTTGGTGGCAATGATCCTCCAATACTGCTAGATTGGTCTCTACAACTTGAATATTCACATTATCATAAAGAAATCTGATTATAGCAAATCGTACAGCAACCACTCACTAATAATTTCCAGATGCTGTCATTCTTCCAGGAGAAATATCTAAATCAAAAGCAGAAATCTGATTAAGATTCTATCTGTTCAGGACAGTCCCCAGAATGAAAGATTCAAAATCTTAGGCAATAGAATATACTCCACAAAAACCTTTTAAATGAAAACATTTATATTTTATATTAAAACAATACATACATAGGGTACAAAAGGTTCCGAACTATCAGAGGGTAGCTTGAGACTATACTTAATGCAATAGGAAAACACTCCACTACTAAAAAGTTCACATGAATCAGCAGACAGTAGTCAAAGAGTTCATAACAGCAGCAAGAACTAACAAATCTCGGCTTTCTCTCCATCACAGAGAGTCGAGGCTATTGAGAAAGTCTTTACCTCCTACCTTACTCTTACTTATAGTAATATAATCAAAGACGAAGAGGGGTTCTTCCTGCAGAAATAAATTTATTGCTTTTGTCAAGCAGAAAAGGGGCTCTTCCTCGAGGATAAATTCCTCAACTCCCAAATGGACATTGTCAGAAATTTGAGGCCATCCCATGAAAATTCAAGGAACACAACTCAATGTGCAGGTGCATGGACCTTTTGCCATCTGCTAAAACTTAATGAGAATGGGATTTGTCTAATGAAAATTACATGGTAGAATTCAAATCATGTCGGGTGCTTGGTGATTTTTCATAGTGCTCTTTTCAATGAAAGAGTACCAAGAAGTTATCTTTTAGGGAGATCAAGAGTTATTACGTAGTGATCGGTGAGTTTCTGTCCAGCAGAAGAAATTCTGATGGTTACTCTGCTAAGAATCCTGTTGTTTGGTGTTCCTTTAGAACTTTGGAATATTAGTCATTTAAATACTGGGTGCTACCCTTGGAGGAAATGTTGCAGTTCAAACTTGACATCAGACCACAAAAATATGACATTACCAAAAAAATCCAGTTTGAAATCCTTGACTATGCACGGGAAAAGCATATACTCTTATGTAATAATTCCCTTCAAGTGTTGCCACTTTCAAATATAAACACTTGACGAGGCAATGCCCCATACTTGTCCCCTTCCAAAATAACATTATTGTCTACTTCCTGATTGGGTAAACAAGCTTCCAGCACACCTGCCACGAGAAACACTCCAAGTGATATAGTTAAACTTTCCGCATCAACTCCACAGCCTACTGTGAAACCAGCCTTTCTTCTGCACACTCTATTCAACATCCAATCAGCTTCCCCTGATGGTAGAATCAGAACAGAATAGTACTTATGCACCCAACATACATAAAAACCTCAAACAACTACAAACGCAGAGACTTGAGCATTAACTCTGTCTATTTATTCAACTGCAAAACCTTACAATTCTATGAACCAGGACACACGCACCAAGTTGGCATTTCCCCACGGAAATGCATTTAAGAAACTAGTGCTTCCCTTACAGCTTGGGAAATGTCAGACACGGTAGATTTTCCAAGGAGGCATTTCCCATTATGGGGTCTGTGGGATCCACACAATCAATACAGAGAAAGAAGTAAAAAACAAATTTTAAAAAATTCCTATTTTGGATTCAAACTGATTTCTAAAATGGTTTTGAGTCTTGACCAATGATTTTAGAAATTGGAAGGATTTCTCTTCTGTAAAGGGTATGTTTCCTCTCATTTACTTGTTACCTTTAGTGGACAAAGGAGTGCACCAGCAGATTTTTTGTCTGAAACCGTTTCAGTGACTTCTGTTGTTTTCGTGTTTATACAGGTGGGACAACAACAAGCAATGGAGTTTTTACAGCTACAGCAGAATATTTTTGCCGTCATCTTTTATTCTCATCCAATAGCAGAGATGGTTTTGTTTTGAATTCGAATTTCCATTGTAATATGGGTTTGACAAAAGATTATAGAAATTGGAAGGATTTTTCTTCTATAAAAGGGTTGTTTTCTCTCATTTATTCGTTACCTTTTAGTGTGCACAACATACAGCAGCATTGTGCAAAAAGGTGCAGCAGCAGAAGCAACATTTTTTTTGGTTTGAAGTGTTTGGACTTTTTCTGTTGTTTTTGTGTTTACAGAGGTGGGACAAGAAGCAGTGATGGATTTTATTCGGCTAGAGCAGAATATTTTTTACATCCTCTTTATTCTAATGCACTAGCAGAGATATCTCTTTCATTCTCCTACATCAGAGAGAATGACATTTTCTACCTCATGTTGCAATGATGGAGGTGGAAATCCCATGAAGCGGGGAGATTATTCATAAATATGACTTTACTCTTTGGCTCGGATACCTCAGAAATGCCAACCAGGGCAGTGTACCCACGTACCAAGTATTGGAACCGGTCCTGGTAAACGAGGGTCCATAAATTTTGGTAGAAGTGACAGACCTAAAACACAAGTAGAGATAAACTTGAAAGCCATATTAAATAAGGATATTTATCTAAGTAGCCGAAACGGCACCCGTAGACCCCCTGGAGCGGGTACGGAAGTTTTGGGAGTGGGAGTGGCTTGGGAGCGACTTGGGAGCAGCCAGGCAGGTCCGGATACGGCTGGATACTTCTCCTGCCGTTTCCTGGCGTTTCCTGGCCCAAAACTGTATTTTTTTTTATATTTTTTTTGTTCTTTTTTAATTCTGGTTTAAATTTAACATATCATTACAGCAGAAATTACAGTTTTCACAGCACCATTATTCTACAGAAGGTATAGTTTAAATTTAATATATCATTACAGCAGAAATTATAGATTTCACAGCACCATTATTCTACAGAAGGTATTTTTTAAATTTAATATATCATTACAGCAGAAATTACAGTTTTCACAGCACCATTATTCTACAGAAGGTATATTTTAAATTTAATATATCATTACAGCAGAAATTACAGTTTTCGCAGCACCATTATTCTACATAAGGTACCAAGTACAAGCCATCATTAACATGGATAAAAATAGCATGTATGAGATAAATCATAAATGTAATAAACACCTCAACTAGATATGATAGGGACAATTGAAATTATGAATGTATGAGTAGTTTGTTGTGGCTATTTAGCTTGTTTTGTTTTTCATATGCATAATATGTGGTTAATTCTTATTTAGAAGGCTGAAATTTATATATTTTTTAATTGTTATATAGTTTTTGTATTGCCGTATCCTACACTGTATCCGGGGTCAAAAAAAAATTTGCCATTTCCGCGTATCGGATACTCCGCTCCCGCTCCTGTATCCAAAACGTTTCGGCAACTTAGCTATTTATGCAGGCAATCTACCAACATGACCATAGGTCATGAAATATAGTTAGTACAAAAGAAACTTGATCATATGCCAAATAGAACATAAATAAATAAACTGGTCCACAATTGATTTTAAAAAAAAAGGATACATGCAATAATCACAATCTCACTTAGGTGCACCAATCCTTCTGGTTAAAAAGGAAACCAAAACAATGAAAATGTGCATAGACTATAGAGGCTTAGAAAAAAGACATGATAAGAGGAAAAAATATTTTATAAGATTCCCTCAAAAGAGCAAATGCAATGGTCTTTCTCAAATCATGAGAAGAGGAAAATACCTTTGATAACCTGAAAAAACTGGCCCGCAGGCCCGCGGAGGATGGAGAAAAGTTTAGAAGGCCCGTCGAGCATCCAAGAAGCGACACGTGTCCAGTCGGTGGCGGGGGTCGGAGGCGCGGAAGGTTTTGGCGAAATTTGCCAAAATTGCAAAAGGCGCAAAGGCAAATGTTGAAGCGCATCCCCGCGAAGCGACCAGAAGCAGACACATGGCAGCGGAGCGGTGGAGCAGCGGAGTGGCAGTGCGCGAGGAAATCTTGTGAATTTTGCCCAATGTAAAATCAAAAGGAAAAAGCTAAGTTTGGGCCAGCGTTTCGATCAGCGAATGGGAAAGTGCCACATGGTAGCGGAGCGGTGGGGCGCGGAGAATTTTTGGGAAATTTTCCCAAATTCAAAAAAGGGAAAATTTTAAGGTTTGACCCCACCGACTGAACTTTGACTCTGTTTTCGCCATTTTTGCCCTAAATCTTCAAAGGGCCATATCTTTTGATCCAGAGCTCAGATTTTCGCATTCTTTATATCATTGGAAAGTTGTTTAAGTCCTCTACACAATGGAATCTTCAATTTTGTTTTTTGGTAGAGTTTGGTGGGAGAAAAATGAAAAAACGTCTTTCGCACGGGAAAAAGAGCAGAACCAACATTTAACCACCAGTTTTTAATGCAGTATGGCTTCCATTCTTCTCCAGCATGGTCGAAAATCTTGGGGAATGAACTTTTAAGGGTACCCATGCCATTTTGATGAATCTTGTCAGTGGTTGAACCTTCATTTCAACTTTCCCGCGTTTCTCCTTCCTGGACTCTGTTTTTCATCGTTATATACCAATTTTTAGCTCATTTGAAAAGGTCGGATGTTCTTGCTTCTGCAAGCTCTTCTTTCCTCCTTAGCAGGTGAATTTGAAGGAGTCTCAGACCTCCCATGGAGATTGTAACACGTTTTTTGCCTCCTTGCCAATGGAACGAATTGTATCAAATTTGGGCATGATAATGTATGTTTTGTGATCAATTTTCAATCCTCTCATGCAGTTATTATTGTCTTCTGATCCTTCATTGCATTCTGGTAATTTGTGCATGTTTTGTTGTTGCATCTTCATGATTTGTGTCTATTTTTGCAAAGCAAGGAGTTCAGCACTCCTTTGGTGTATCACCTCTCTGTTGTTTTTGCTTAGTTTTGCTTCCATTTCCACGTTTTCTCTCAACCTTGTCTCCTTGGTAGTTTTAGAGTAGGATTTTGAATCAAACCTCTACAAAATTTCACACATACACCTAAACAGAGGAGTAGGAACTGGCCTTCAATCTAGAGAGTTTTCCCACCTTGCAAGGTCCCACACCTTAGGGAAAACTCAATGTTGTGCATTCACACCAAATGACCATTTCCTTAGAAAAGCAGATCATGAAGGTCATTTGGGGGTGCTGTGAATTTGCACTAATAGTTTTGGCACTCCCTCAGTGGGACCTTAGAGGTCTTCCACTTTATTTTTGACAGGTTGGTGTGTTCCTGTTTAAAGATTCAGCCTTTGGAGGCATACTTGCAAAAGCACATCTGGTGACTCCATCTAATAAACAACCCATCTCTGAAGTTGCAGACCTTTCTTTTCATTCATTTTCTTTCATTTTTTACGTTCCATCTCTTCATTCTTCTTTCATCCCATGAAGTTGTGCAATCATGACTTCATTTCCCCATGGAATTTGCATTTGTTACAATAGCAGCAATGTTTCCCACCTCCAACATATTTTTCAAATCCTCCAGATCAGCATTTTGATCAAATTCAAAACCAATATGCATACCCATATGAGCAATGCCAAAATCAGTTTGGCTATGAAGCATGTCAAGCACAAGGGTATGCAGATTGTGAGGGCAATCAAGAAGAAAATGCAGATTTGTTGGAGAAGATCCAAAATGATGGAGGAAAACATGGTGTAATCCAGGGCTCAAGCACAAATGAAAGGCATTTGGAATTGGTTTGAAGAGCACCCTGTCCATGGGTGGGACCTTTTCCAAGGCATTACAGCCTCAAGAGAAACTTGACTTCATTGTTGAAATGGTGCCATTGCTTGCAAAGTGGACTGAAGGAATAAAGGTGTATGAGAGGAGTATTTAGCAACCTTGTCAATGGGTAAGTCACACCATCTCATGCTTTTTCTTTTTCCTCTTTCCCAATCTATTTTATCTCAGCAGTGTCAAGTTTTCAAGTCTCCCATCTGCTGCCCCAAAAGTTAATTCCATTTCTCCATCTCCTAGTCTCCCATCCCACCTCAATTTCTCTACTCTTTTCCCTTCCAAACAGCCATTCCCTCCAAATAAACAAGAGTTTCTACCTCCTCCACCACCACAAAAATTGCAAAATCAATTGAGTCACAACCCATCCCTCCTCTTGCATTCCTAAATCCATGTTGGGAAGATGAAAATCAGAATTCCAAGTCAAGGAGAACAGCAAGAAGAGGATAGCCCAACAAGGAAGAAATGATCAGAAATTTGAAGACTTGGCTCTCAAATTCGGGATTACAAAAATCCCCTTGATGGTGAAGCCTAAAGAGGAGGTTGGAGGGAGTTGGGACTGAGTTTGCAGCAGAACAAGAACAAGAACAAGAGGAGAAGTCTGTTGGTGAAGTTGGGTGTCCATGTTGGCACTTTGCCCAAAGAGAATGCTGATCCAATTTGCATTGCAAATTCAGTCATTATGAGGAAGAAAAACCAGCTCCAAACCCCATTGAAGAGGAGCAAATGGAAGAGATTAAATCATGTTTGAAGCCATAGCAGATGAAGGAAGCATTATTGATGACATTTTTGCTTTCATTTGAAGGGGCTGATTTGATTGATGAAGCCATTATGGAGGTGAAAAAAACAGGTCTAAAGGCAAATTGTGAGCAAAAGGCACAAGAGATTTCATGTTTCTCTCCCACTTCATCTCTCCAAAAATCTGATTTTTTGGATGAGTTCGAATTGAAAAGTTTCATGTTTGAAAATGAAGTTACACATGGTGAAGAAAACAAATTTGGAGGTCACCATGCAAGAGGGAAGAGACTTTGTTGCAGCGGGACATTGAAGAGTTTGATTTCCTATCAGACTTAGAAGAATGTTTGGATGAGGAGCCAGCTGAAATTACAACATTCTCTTCTCCACCATTCATTCTCCAACATCAAGAGCCTGCTGCCACAAAGGAGAACATTGAAAAACAGCAGCCTGTGCATTTTGTAATAGCCTTTTGGAACCAAGTTTGGAAGATTTAAATCTTCCATGTGCTTCATGGGAAAAGGAAGGGGAAGAGCAAGATATTTTCACCATCTCTTCCACATCATCCATCCAAGAAGGTCCACAAGAAGACTCCATTTTTGGAGTTGAATTTCAAAGCTATGGGCACATCAAAGGATCATACCATGCCCAATCAGGTATTTGGCTTCATTGGAGCCAAAGGAGAAGCCAAAACCAGTCATGCCTGCTTCTAGGGCATGAGGATGAGCATACAAAGTACCAAGGGTCATCATCAATACCTCCAGGAGTCCAAATGCCAGAGTCAGCTTGAGGAGGTATTCAATTAATGTTCAGCTGATACCTTGCTGATTTGGGTGGAGGATAGGCTTAGAGTTGATTTTTCACTCATCCAAGTAGCCATATTCTGTAGCTCCAAATCATTTGCATGGCTGCCAATCTTTGAGAAAGGGAAGCTATTCTCCCAACCAGTTGCAGGGTTTGTTTAGCTTACCTTTGCTCTTGGTTAGAGTAGAGTAGGTAGGTTTGTTTTCAGCAGAAGAAGTGCTTGTGCACACTCTGCATGTTCCATTTGGAGCATGTATGATTTTTAATTTGTACATAGTTTTTGGTGTTGTTGTATTGCTCTTGCACAGTCCATTTCAGTGGCATTTTGGTGAAAAACAACTCCAATTTCAGTGGTTTCCAAGTGGCTTCAGAGGTAATATTTTCAAGTTCAGATCAATTTGCAGGATATCTATCATGACTCCATGCCCAATGGATGCTTCAAGGCCAGCAGATCATTCATCTAGTAGGCAGATGACCCCTCTGAGTTGCCAAAATTGTTATCCAAAATGAGCCCATGCTTATTTTGGTCTAACTCCTCTTTTTCCTTTGCTAGTACTTCAAAATGGATTTTTTTATGCTTTACAAGCACTCAAAATTTTTGGAAATGGCTCCATCAGATAGAGATTTTTCTCACCTTTCCAGAAAGGTAAAATTTTCCTCCTAACTCCTTGTATTTTTGAGTTATGGCTCGGCAGAGTTTTTTGGGGAAATTTTCCCTTGACAGGCCCGCAGAGCCAATGAAACTGATGCCATGTGGATTCGGAGGTCGGGCCGGTGGAGAAGTTGGAATATTTGCCAAAGAGTTGGCAGAGGCACAAAAGGAGAAAATTTGGCCCTCAGCCCTTTTTGGGTAAAAAAGGATAAAGGAAAATTTTGAAGGCCCGGGCCCGAGCAAAGGAAGGGACACGTGTCAGTCGGGGCCAGGGAAGGTTTGAGACACTTAGCCTTTTTTGGCTAAAAAAATCAAATTGCCAAAATTCCCAAAGGCGCAAAGGAGAAAGGTAAAAACTTGAGCCACACCTCCATGAGAACCAGAAGCCGACACGTGTCCACATCAGAGCGGAGTCGGGCGGCGAGGGGCAAATTTTGGGAATTTTGCCCAATGCGAAATCAAATGGAAAAAGCAGAATGTTTAGCCTGAAGTTTCCATCAGCGAATGGGAAAGCGCAACACATGGCATGCAGAGCTGGCGGGGCCATGGAGAATTTTTGGGAAATTTTCCCAAATTCAAAAAGGGAAAATTTTAAAGTTTGACCCCGCCGACTCCAATTTTGACTCTGTTTTCGCCATTTTTGCCCTAAATCTTCAAAGGGCCATATATTTTGATCCAGAGCTTCAGATTTTCATGATTTTTATATCATTGGAAAGTATTTTGAATCCTCTACACAATGTACCCTTCAATTTTGAATTTTGACAGAGTTTGATGGGAGAAAAATGAAGAAACATCTCTAGCACGGGAAAATGCAGAACCGACCCCCAACCACCAAAATTGATGAAGTATGGCTTCCGTTTCTTCTCCAGCATGGTCGGATACATCTTGGGGAATGGACTTTTGAGGGTTCCCTTTCTGTTTTAATGAATCTTGTTAGTGGTTAGAGATGTCGAATCAATTTTCCCACATTTTTTCACCTTTCTTCATTCCTACTTCATCGTTAAAAGCCGAGTTTTGGCTCATTTTGTAATGTTGGATGTCCTTGCCTCTGCAAGCTCTTCTTTTCTCCTTAGCAGGTGGATTTGAAGGAGTTTCAGACCTCCCATGGAGATTGTAACACGTTTTTTGCCTCTCTTCCAATGGAATGCATTGTATCAAATTTGGGCATGATAATGCATGTTTTGTGAATCAATTTTCAATCCTCTCATGCGTTTATTATTGTCTTCTAATCCTTCATTGCATTTTGGTAATTTGTTCATGTTTTGTTGCTGCATCTTCATGATCTGTGTCTATTTTTTGTAAAGCAAGGAGTTCAGCACTCCTTTGGTGTATCACCTTGTGTTATTTTTTGCTTAGTTTTGTTTCCATTTCCATGTTTTCTCTCAACCCTGTCTCCTTGGTAGTTTTAGAGTAGGATTTTAAATCAAACCTCTACAAAATTCATGCATACACCTAAACAGAGGAGTAAGAACCAGCTTCAATCTGGAGAGTTTTTCTCACCTTGCAAGGTCCCACACCTTGGAGAAAACTCAATGTTGTGCATTCACACCAAATTGACCATTTCCTTAGAAAAGCATATCCATGAAGGTCAATTTGGGGGTGCTGTGAATATGCACTAACAATTACTTATATGTAATTTATCTATATCATCCAATGAATGTGGGTTCACATATTTCTTTAACATGTCATTAAGATATAGGTCTCTTACACGCAACAAATAATGCGTTCACCTTCTACCCTTTCTACACTGGTCACTAGGGGAATCCACATTTGTCTCTCACATGTGTTATTACTTTCATTTTATACTTGTACTTTACATTACATTCTTCTACAAACCTTTTGACATACTTTTTTGTTAATTTTCTTTATTTTTTTCTATTATATGCAGGACTTTCCCTTTTTTTGGTGTGCACACTTATTTGTTGTTTGTGGCCATAATTGGCCTCAGTGTCTTGTGACATGATAGCGTGATGTCCCATGTTTGCATCTTACACTTTGTGTGGATTCAACAAAATCTAAAGAAAAAATAACATGGCAAACAAAAAATTACATACCGCAACTCTTGCCGTAGCTATTTTTCCATATGCATGCATGTTTACACTTATCTTTGGCTAGGCTTCTTGTTAGTGCGTGCATAAGGTTATTACCAAGCCCTTTATAGGGTTACAACATACATACTGGTTGGTCATATTTTAGGGCCACATTATCCTATCAGCAACATCACATGTGCAACCCTAAAGAGGGAGAATCATTTGGGGGGTTTTACATACTAACACAAAGATTCTACACAAAGTTTTGTTCAATTATATACAACGAGTGGTTCATACCAGTCTATGAATGCCATACACAGTGGATTTTTTAGGACATGGTGTCTTTATCATTCTGGGAAGTAGTTACAAACTTAGAGGTTACAATGCGTGTGCCTCTCTACACTACTTCAGCCAGTGGCATCGGATCAGCCCAAAAAATAGGACATAAAAAGATCTCAATACACATAGTTCAAGGAAGTAGTTAAAGGTTTGAGGAAACAGAGCATTTCCTCTCTATACTTCTTTGGGCTATGGCGTGAGTTCACCCAAAAAAATTGCATTACATGATATCCTTCTTAACTCTCTTTCTTTACATTGGTCAAATTGCACATTTTCCACTTACACATTTTCATTTGCATATTTTACATTTACATGCTTGCATATATATGTGTATTTTACATTGCATTTTTACACATACATACATACATACATAGATACATATTTGAATACTTGATCATTTTATCACTTTCATGTCCAACTATATGACAAATAAGCAGTGAAATGGGGGAAAAAACAACAAGAACCTCAACAACAACACTTCATGATAGAAAACACTTTTCTAACCATGTAGTTACATCACACACTGCAACAGCTACACACGCATTCCACCCTAGGTTCACTCTCGTCACCTTTTCTTTGTGCAAAATTGAAAATCTTTAGTTTCCACGCTCCTCCATATTTTTTTATTCCACGCTTTATCTAGTCCTTCAACACACCTCCTTCATTAGTCTATATCAACATCAGGTATGCATCTTTATCTAATTTATGACCTAGCTTTCCGATCACCAACATAAAGTAGGGGAAAACATGTGAGTCACAAAATCATGCACTTTAGACATTATTTATCCCAGTATCATAATAAGCTATTTATAAGGTTATTGAGTGAAGGAAGTACTCATTAACCCCCATATTTTGGGCATCTTATTTTATTTTATTTCATCATTACCGACCTCTTACACCCATATGCCTATTCAAATTCATTTCATCCTACGTCATTTTATCCTCAACTAGGGCACCCATATTAGTACTGGGGTGCCCATGGGTGTCCTGGTCCCACTATGGATGCCTCGATCTTTCTAAAGCTTTCCTGCCACTTTTTGGGTTCTTTTTAGCTATTTGAGATCTTTATCTTTCTTGTGGTCGGCCTTTTTTAGGGTTGCATAACAAAATTAGATCAAGAGAACTCTATAAATATAAAATTTATGAGACCATAATGAGGGAGCAAGCATCACTTACTACTATCACTCATCTAGAGTTGCATTCATCTATTCATTGGAGATCACTTGCATCCACATAGAAACATCATTAAGGCACAAGGCTAGGTAATTTGCATCACACTTCATAGGGGGGATTCTATTCTATTCCATGCACATATTATATTACATTTTTTACACATAGTTATTACTCGCTACTTTACAAAGTGCGACTAACATAAGAGAAACCTAGGGCATGTTCACACACACTTGCACATAGAACTACATTGGGTCTAAGATTTAGTGCAATAATTATTTAGTAAGTCCACCATTGTGGCAGATAAGGTTAGTCCAACCCCTTCATGTACAATTTTTCTTTTTTAGGGTTTGATTTTTTTTTTGGGGTCTTGCCCTCAGGTACACAAAGTCATCTTGAGTTATTAGGAACATCCGGTGTGGGACAGTGAACTTGATGCGCTCAAACAACAAGGGTTTTAGACTATCTAAATGAAGTAGTGAAGATAATTTTTAGAGATTTTACATAGAACAAGGCACCTTAGAAAATTTAGATTGTTATTCTTTACTAACCAGAGTTCTTGTAGGTCTCAAAATTGTCCCTCTCTAGGTGCTCCAATCCAACTAGATACTTAAAATCCATTTTTTTGGGACTTCTACAAAGAAGTTCCTACATCTAATTTTTCTTGTCACCTTTACGACACAATGTTGCGAGAATATTTTATTCAACTGATTTTTTTCATCTTCCTTCTTGTACATTAGGGTTAGCATTTCCTTTTTCATAGTTATTTAGATTATTTTCATACTTTATGTACTCCATTTATTTACTTTATTATAGTTGTTCATAGCTTAAATTAACTATCCCTCAACATCTTATTTTTACTTAATCAATGTAGATGACATTGGCTAGTGTTAATAGATATGCCCAAATGTTCTCAAAACAAGTTTCCAAATTAAATGTATGATAGTGACAAGATCTCTAAGAGGTCATACATTCTTTAATCTACCAAGATAATCAAATACAAAATTCAAACGAATGTAATGAGATCAATGTCACATTTTGGGAGTGTGAGAATGTTTAGAAGGGCCTTCGCTTTGTATCAAAAACCTGTCACTACAGTGCAAGTGATTTCTAGAGGAAAATAAAGAAAGGAAATAGCATCCATGTGTATAAAATACCTTATTGTGATGTCTAATGTTTTTATTTTTGTTTTTCTTATAATTTCAAAAATGTTTTCTATGGATGTTTGATGGTTTTGTGAAGGGAAAACATCAAAGGGAGACGATAAAAACTATATGAAGTGAGGCAAAATAGGAGTGAAAATGGAAAAAATAAAAATGATCCATAATATTTTGTGGTAGGAATCAATAGGATAATGATGGATTAGAATGTTGTGGACCATCAATGTCACTCCGTGTGATAGGACCCTACAAAACTTATTTTTATTTCTTTGATGAGGGAGACTAGGAGTTATTTCTTATCAAGAGTGATGTTGATCTAATCTCGATGATTGTGGTGAGATCATACTTGATAAGGTATTTCGAAATATCTTGTACTATGGATTTTGAATGTGGGAGATTCACAATTCCATATCCATATATTTTTACACTTTTTTTTTCGTACTTGATGTTTGTATTAGTTTTGATATTTGAATTACATAGAGTTCATTTCAAATGTCTAGGATTGTCGTATCGCTGGACAATGTATTTCATCTCCACCGAACGACTTGCCATGTTGTTACTAATAGGTTACCTTCCTGCAAAAAAATTATGAACATTTTCAAAACATATAATTCTTACCGACGACAAATTTAAGAGAACGTGATAGCAAAAATTTAAAACTATACTATAAGAAATAAAATAATAAATTGTAATCAATAACATAATATACTTCATTTAATTTTGATTTTATTATTTATTTAAAAAACATTATTTTCTTGTAAATTGGCAATATGATATACAATTAAAATATAAAAAATTAATGATTTAACTAAAAAACTCTTTTTGACATACTAATAGTAATAACTAAATAAATATATTAGTTATTAACTTTGATAACGTTAATAACTAAATATTATTCATTTCGTTATTAATATATTATTATTAATTCTTAAAATTAATATCTGATTGCAAATAATAAATGAAAAACAAATTTTATCTAATTATAAATAATAAATAAAAAACAATATTAATTTTCAAAAGTATTATCTAATTATAAATATTAAATAATAAATAAAAACAGATTTTATTTTCATAATAAAAAGTGAAAAATAATTTAATTTACAGATGTTAATAACTTAATCAATAATATTTAATTATTAAAATATTAAGTTAATAACTATTATTTATTAAGTTATTAATGGCATGAATTAATACTAACATTAATATCTAGTTATAGAATAAATTAAATTAAAACAAATTTAATTTTATAAATAAACAATAAAAATAGTTTCTTAATTCAAATTGTTAATACCTTAATAAATTATATTTAGATATTAATGTATTATTAATATAACAAAGAATAACTTAATACATTGGTAATACCTAAATATTATTTATTAAGGTATTACCAATGTATTAAGTTATTCTTTGTTATCAACTAAACGTATGATAAAAACCTAACATATATTAAAATTTTATACCTAAAAAAAGTAACTTATCAGGGCTCTTCCACAAACCACCGCCAACCATGACCCCTACCACCAAGTACTGCCAACCACAATCCCTGCCACCAAGCACCAGTGGACACAAACAACATTGTTCTTGTGTTCCAGCACAGAGACTAAAGCAAGCCGTGACAATAGCTTGCACATAACTGAGATTAAATACTACCGCTGAGCACCGCCAAAGTGTGAGGAAATTACAACAGTGGAAGGAAAAATCCACTATATCAAAATCACAATGCAAGGAAGAAATGAAAATCGCTTCAATTTGAGAGAGATTAAATCTGCCACTTCCCTTTCTTGTGTGTTCTATGTGGTCTCTACTACTACTTTTATAAGCGATCAGGAACTTGTTTAGCGTTGTAATGTTTTGGTTTTTAGCGTTTTGACTTTTTACCTTTTATTTAAGTTCATTTTTTAATACCAAAATGAGGTGAGCGGACTTATCCAGTTGCCTCCAAAAATCCGGATCGGACCAGATTTGGACCAAATCCAACCGAACCTGGTAACTATGCAATCTACTCAATTCAACAAGTGGAGGCAGATCAAGGACCCTAAAGTAAGCTAGCAACAACATTGTCAAGTCATTTGGAAAGCAAGAATCTCCTCCAAACAAAAGGCATTGGGATGGCTAGTAATGCATAAAGGTTTAGCAATAGCACAGTTGAGGAAAGTGAGTCTTGTGAATGCTTTTCGCATTGTGTGGAGGAGAGAGGAGACAATTGACCATACCTTTTGGGAGTGATCATCAGCTAGAGGGTTTTGGCCTTGGTTAAAATCTAAATTCAATTTCCTTTTTATTGCCCCTCTCTGAACAAGGACCTATTCTAGGGAATTCTTGAGTGGTTATGAACAGTTGCTAGAGTCTATGGCATAGAGTTCAACTGTCAGCAATCAGTTTCCTTCAATGACAAAATACAAAGCTCCATTTCAAGAAGATACCACCCCATTTAGTTTGGGGTGGTTGTGGCTTTTTACATGAGCTTTGGCTTTAATTGAGCAAGCTAGGATGGGGTGGTTTTGAAAGGATGTGAATTATTTTCCATTTGAGGCATATGCCTAGGTGTTTTCTTCACTTTCCTACGTAGGGAGAGATTCCTTGTAACTAATGCTCGGCCAATATAAATCATTTGTTCTTTGCAGTAAATATAAGATGCATTTCTTCAAAAAAAAAAAAAAAAACAATGCCTTTTTCCACACTGAATTAAAAATATAAACAGAATCAAATTCTAAAAGAACTCACTTCATAATAGGATATAGGCTAGAGGCAACATCCTCTCATTTCAAAAAGCAGTCATAGTACCAAAGAATAACCTTCTTATATTTAAATCACATATCAACTCCATGACAGCCCATTCAGAGTCACATGGAAGAAAATAAGACCTATGAAGCTTCTACAAAGCACATATAATGGAAAAAATTAAGAAAAGACAAACAAGTGTGTAACAGCTTGTGATAAATGGGAAGACAACGAATGCTAGACAGTACCCTCAACAGCGAACCTAATGTCGCTACCAGTTCCCAATTTTAAACGGGAAAGCATATCCATAGATTTTGCAATTCACCTTCCATGAGGCACCAAAGCAAAATAGTCAAATCTCGGTGGTACTAAAAAGACCAACATAAGGGAGAAAGTCATCCCTCATAAAACAGACATAAAGCCTTGGACTTAGAACCTATACTGATCCAGATCCAAGAACAGTGACGGAACATGTTCACCTTCCATGAGGCACCAAAGCAAAATAATCAAATCTCGGTAGTGCTAAAAAGACCAACAAAAGGGAGAAAGTCATCCCTCATAAAACAGACATAAAGCCTTGGCCTTAGAAGCTATACTGATCCAGATCCAAGAACAGTGACGGAACATATTGGTGCATAACAATGATGAGCGGTGCAAAACTTCAATTCAAAACTTTTTCAAGATGTTTCTGCAAATAGGTCAATCCCTCAATGGTTCCTCTTGTGTGACATCAATTAAAAGAACTATGAACAAGATTACAGAACACATATTTATAGACATATATCCAACATGTTTAGAGAGAGCTAAGCTAGCATTATGCATGTTATTGCAATGCACGACATGACACACCTGCAATGAAGTTTTATACTTAAAAAAAAAAACAAGTCCCAAAACCAATAGTACAAAGTGGCGACACAAGCAGGAAGGGTGGTGTCCACTCCCAACTGTCCAGCTGCAATATAGGCCAAGTGACAACGGGTACCAAAGAGCAAGTACTATAGAGTATCTTACCTGTTCTGCTATCTCGCTTCCCTGTTATTATAATCAGATCCTGCCAAGTGTCCAACCTTGGTTGCCATTCTAGTAGACAACAAACAGCAAAAAGCATGGAAATGCAAGATGCCATGTCATCCACCATTCCACTCTATTGTTCCAAATATTCACTGCATATCTAAAATAGCAGAAAGCTGAAGGCACAGAAGCCTAAGACTAAAGGAAAGGCCGGAACACTCGAACACCCAATTGTAATCTAGACAAACCGTGGATGGTGTTAAGGTTGAGATGGGTTCCATAAAGGTCTTTCTCAATCCACCATTCCTGCCAAGATACAAATTGTTCATTCACCCTAGTAGGGGTTCACTGGGAAACCAGAAAACTAGGACCA
Source organism: Taxus chinensis (assembly GCA_019776745.2). NCBI lineage: Eukaryota > Viridiplantae > Streptophyta > Pinopsida > Cupressales > Taxaceae > Taxus > Taxus chinensis. Next base: position 772,300,600 of record CM034149.1, read on the forward strand.
ATCCCGGTACTTCAGCATCCTTCTACCCCACCCTCATGGTCTCTCTGTACCAATCTGGAAAGCATCAACATCATGCCCACTAGACCCAACATAAGAAACAGAACTCACCCCGCTGAAGCAAACAATTGAAAACCATGGTCATGAGTTGATGACAATGAACTAAAAACTTGAGCTAATTAAGTAGCCAGGGAGGATTTTAAGGAATTCGAATTTTTTTTACAAGTATCTAATTTTAAGAGCATATTTTCAGATCAAGCAATAGAAAATATAGGCAGGCTAGGTGAGTTCGAAGGAAAAACATAGAATTTATAACTAATACATGTATATTTTGGCAAATCTAAAATTTGGCAAAATTTTGACAATTGGTGAGAATAACCCACAAAAACTACCTTGGAAATAGTCATAGGAGTCCTAGTGAATTCCCCAATTTGGATTCCTGAAAAACATTCTCATACAAGTTATAGTAGCAACATTAGTTGAGATTGAAGAAGATCTCTCAATACTGCCACTACTCTAGGAAGTACCTTTATGAACATTCAATTGCATCAAGTTGGGAAATTTTTGTGTCTTTGTATGTTGCTTGTTGTGAGTCTTGTTGGCCTTCAGTCATTACTATCATCGCTATCCAGGAAGTCCACCTCATTATTATTTCAAGCAACACACTCACTATTCTGATAAGGAGAATTAATGAAATTATCCAGCACATCATCTGATGGTTCAAAAGCTTGATGATGCACATTCTGCCCTGCTTACACACCTAAAAGTTCTTCTTGAATGTCCATGTGCTCCCACCCATCATCTATAGTATCATCACCAAGATACAACCCATCAACCCCATTGGGAACAAGCTGAAAAGTTAGTTTGTCCAATAGGGTGAACTCTATCATCTGCATCCCCCCCAAGCATTACTATGTATCTATTGAACCTATATATCAACTCCCTATTTATTAAGTCCCTTAGAAATGTCTATGTTCCATCAAAACCCCTTTTGAGGGAGACCAGAAATGCAGGAATGTGACAAATAGAATGCCTAGAAGAACCCCCACAATCCTAGGAAGGATATTTGAATAGGAAATAATATGGAGGAAAGGACAGGGAATGGGGGACTGAGGGTGGACGACTCCCTGTGGAACATATACATACATCATCAATCTATAGCCTTGCTATTAGAGCCCATGCACCAACTTTTTTTTTATAAAACACCTTCTCATAGACTTAAGAGGGGGAAGAATATTATAAGTATATATATAACCTTGTAATATACTAAACATGAGGCAAAATATTTTTTATATATAGCCTTTTCACATGGTAATCTTATGATAAATTTGGGAAAATAATATTTAGGGACTCCTATTTTTTTTATTTTTTCCCAAATAGGTAATAACCCTAAAATATTCCCTGTTTTGAATTTTCAAACTCCCATAGCATCAAACCAATGTTTTTTAATATTTTTTTACTATAACCTTCTCAAGATTGTTTCTAGTTTAATTCAATTTTACCTGCTTGAACTTTTCTACACACCACTTCATCCACTCTATGTTTCCTGCAATTGATGTGAGACATTTTATAATGCAGGTCTGATCTTTTAAATGGATTAAGACATGTTGAATACTGATTTAGGAAGGGCTGTTTTGAAAATTCACCACGATTCATAGCAGACTCGGCCAAGTTTTCAGCCTTCGATGAGAGTTTCAGCACAATGCAAAACGTTGAATAATTTCCACAAGGTTTCAAAGATAGTTGAGCTTTGAAATTTTTGGTTGGTCACAAAAAAAGGTAACATAAGCCATGGGACAGAATAGAACAAATGGCCACATGCCTGAGGCAAAACAGAAAAAAAAGGTATAATGCATCTAAAATACTATGATTTATCCATCATGGATAAAAAATAATATAGTAGTATATTGAACATGGGAGATGATGGTAAAAATGAAGGAAATAACTTTTAGTTAACCACAAGGAGAGTTATCACGAAGGGCTCCGATGAATTTCTGGAAATCTTCCCCGAATCCTAAATGACTTTCTGAGAAACCTGCTCATGCTTTTGGCGACCAGGTTGGAGGCAGCGCGGTTTTGCAGCCCCCCTTTCGTTGCAGCTACGCAGTTCACTGTTCTATCTGACAGTTTTGAGGGTTCTGGCGGCGACCTTGCACAGGTGGTGTCGGATTTTCGAGCCCATCAGATTCCATCTCGCCTCACTAATGGCGGCAAGGGGCCTGTTCCCTCTGCTGCTCCTTTAGAAAAGGCAGGCTCTGATACTGTTGCTGGGAAGCGCTCTTATGCTACTACTTCCGCTTCTTCACTTTACAAACCTCTCTCTGCTGCCAAGACTTCTCCTCTGGTCACTCTTGGGGAATCAGTGTTAGAGACTGAAGATTTCTTCTCCTCCAATGGCTTGATCTGCCGCTTCAATGGACTCTGGCCAGGTCTTCCACTCCTTCACTCGTGGATTGCTATTCGAACTGGTGTCCTATAGTTTCAGGTAGGATTGACATTTACCCCTGTGCAAGGGGTTTTTTTATTGTAGCTTTTAGCATAGATGATGATAGGGCTATCATTCTCTCAAAGATTTGGGAACTGCAGAATCATCACTTGTTGATGAAACCATGGTTCCCTACTTTCAACCCACTCACAACCTCATTCACTATTAAACCGGTCTGGATTCGTTTACCCTGTCGTTGCAATTTTGGGGCGAGGAAAGTCTCGCTGCTATTGGCAACACTTTGGGTAAATTTTTATCCATTGATTCCAATACAAAATCCTACACTCACACTACCTTTGCACGGATATTGGTGGATTTGGATACTTCACTTGATCTACCTGCTTCTATTGACCTCAAAGTTCTTGGATAGGGTTTGGTCACAACCCTTTGACTATATGAAGGATTACCCTTCAGATGTAGAAAATTCTTTAACCTAGGCCATCTTGCTTCAAATTGTCAGATGGTAAAGCATAAAGCTAAGAAGGAAAAGGTTTCTTGGTGGAAGGACTCTCATCAAGATCTTTTATTTATTGATGTGGAACCTGAGTCGGCTTCTGACACCAAGGATGGTTCTGATAAGGAATTCGTTCCAAACTCACGGGTTGCACCTTCAGGAGGAGAAGGTTGGAGCAGTTATGGTGGATCAGGTGCAGACACTGATTCCAACTACAGTTGTTGATGGTGTTGTTACCAATTCCACTACTGAGAAGTCCCAATTCTGATAGTTTGGCTTCCTTTGAGATTCGACCTCCAGCTTACTCAGATGAAAATGTCTGATCCTAACAGGAGTGACGACTTGACTTGTACTTAAAAGAAAAAAGAATTCCTTTTCTATGCATCTAAGATCCCATGTACATGGGACTGTTACAAGGTAATCTGGTTTCAGTGATAACAATGAGTGTTGCAGTCTTCATTTTTATTCTCATTGTTATTTTCCTTTTGATGTTCCCCATTTGGTATTAGGGGATTCCTCCTTTATTATTCTTTAATGTTTTATCTAGCCTTGAGGGTTTGTTGTACAAGGATGTGGTCCTTTCAAAACCCTCAACCTTTACCAATTTCCAAAAATCATGGGAGATGATGGTATAGACAATGCGATAAATAAATAAATAGTCATAGAAATGGTGTGTGTTGAGAGGACACAACCCTCGAAAACATTGATTAACAATGATTAGCCCGGTGCAAAACATTTTGGGCCAACACGCTTCTTCCTAAAGTAGCCCTTTGAATAACAATGGAATTTATGAATGATGTTTTTAAATAGCATCAAGATTCAATTGTCAGTTCTTGATAACCTCACAAACTTTATCCTTCAATGGGAAGCCAACAGGGGGGATGAAGATAAAAAAGACAAGTGGAGAATAGGGACATCCTTAATCTCGTGGTTGATCTAGTGTCAATGTAACAGCAAAATTTTACAAAATGTATCTCGAAGCCTCAACCAGCTATGGGACCTCTTTAGTCTTAGCTTGGTCAACACCTAGAAAGATGGACACTGCTGCAATCAACAAGTGGATCATCCTAAATTGACTTCAAAGACCCCTTGGAGGGTCGGTGCTACGCACATAATCCTACGTCATATATTGTGATATGCATAGCCAAATTGTGGTTAACATTATCTCCTAACATGTAATGTCATATTTATTTATGCTTTCATATGCTTAGTAGGTCGGCCTTGGTGCTTTATATAGTATAGTAGGGTACATATAGGAGTTAGTAAACGGTAGCTAATCATCATATTGAGCAATTGAGTCTTATTGTATGGTTTGAAGGTTGCCCCCTCGAAGTGGCTAAGTCATTCTAATTACATATTGTGATAATTTCTCTATATCTTGCTAAATTTTGGTGTTATATTGTTGTTGATATTCATATATATCCAAGTGATTTCATTACAAGTGATATCTGAGCTTTGATCTAGCCAAAAATGGGTCAAAACCCTAATTTTGAAGATTCAGCTATACCTATGAATTGGTGGCAAATTTTTTTGCAATTTCTTAAGTGGTGAAATCAGTCAAGTAAGGTTCTCCAAAAATTTCAAGATTGTTTGACTTGTGTTGCACAAGTTATATCCATTTTGTAGTTTTCCATAAATTCACTGCACAGGACGAAGTTTTTTGAATTTTTAAAAGTTTTTTACATTTTCCAAAAGACAAAAAAATAAAAGGGGGTTTCTTCTCTATATTTTCTGAAGGCTGAAATAATTCTGAAATTGGACACTTAAATCTTGGTTAAAGGAGTTTGTTCTTGAAACCCTAATTTTTGTGCATCATGGGGATGCGACCTTTCTATGGAAATGGAGGTGACTAATGTTATGGAATGTTGGGTCGAATTTAAGAAGAATTATTTTTCATTTACATGGACATGGTTTAGGTTTTCGTTTTGGCTTTGGTGGTCCAGCACGGAGGTGAGTCTCTCAATTGAATCAAGAGAATTCAGATTGGTCTTCGGAGGAAATGGAACAAGTTATCTTGGCCAAGTGGAATAAAGAAGAGGATGAGAAAGAAAATAATGATGTTGTGGAAGAAGAAAAAGAACAAGGAGGAGGAGATGAAGAAGGAAGTGGAGGAGGAAAGGTAGAAGTAGAAGAAAATGAAGCAAGGCGAAGGAGAAGAAGCAATGGGTGATGCAAAAGGGGAGGAAGAGGATCAAGTTGAAGAAAAAATAGAGAATAAAAGTTCAAATAGTGTAGCTCCAAATATGGAAGCTTCAATATTTCATTTTGAAGAGTGCATCCATCGGAAAAATAATATAAAGGAAGCTCGAGTGGATGGTAAGAAGATTCAATGTTTTGAATATTTGAAGCTATATAGTCTCAAAGAGAGTTTTCACTTTCACATACCTGGCACATTTCTGGCTTGGAGAATGTCATTGCACAAAATGTTTCAGCCCAGATAGAGTTACTGAGTTGGATAAAGAAGGCCAAATAAATTTGAAACATGAGGAAATTCTTCAGATGCGCATTAAGAGGGTAAAGAAGAGAGTAATTACTGAGTATCTAATCAAGTGGAAGAATCAAGACAATGAAGCTACAACATGGGAGGAAAATTTCTTGTACTAGCATCCACAAATAATCAACATTGAGGAATATACTTATTCAAAGAAGCCTCTTGAAAGGGTCAAAATTGGGGACAACATTGTTTTAAAGGGGAGGGGCATGCTACACCCTTAGTCCTACGTCATATATCGGGATATGTATAATCAACATGTGACTAACATTATCTCCTAACATGTCATATCATATTTATTTATGCTTTCATATGCTTAGTAGGTCGGCTTTGGTGCTTTACATAGCATAGTAGGGTATATATAGGAGTTAGTAAGTGGTAGCTAATCATCATATTGTGCAATTGAGTCTTATTGTATGGTTTGGAGGTTGCCCCCTCGAAGTGGCTAAGTCATTCTACTTGCATATTGTGATCATTTCTCTATATCTTGGTATTATTGGTGTTATATTAAAGCTGATATTCATATCTATCTAAGTAATTTTATTACAGCTGGATCGAAATCAATTTTGGTGGGGCAGCTTTGGGAAATCCTGGCTTGGCTAGTTGCGGGGGGGTAGCATGTGATTGGATGGATAAAGTTATTCTCGCCTTTGCTCCTCGACTGCATGACCAAATCAATAATGGAGCAGAACTTGGAGCAATTGTGTGCACTCTAGAGAGAGCTCTTAGAATGGGACTTTCAAACATCATATTTGAAAGCAACCTTATGATTTCTATTAATGTTGTCAACAAATATCAATGCCACAATTGCCACCTAAAATGAATCTTGGAACCGACAAGATTTCTCAAAACACAAATATCTTGTTAGTGCATCACTACAGAGAACACAATACAGTGGCAAATGGATTTTCTAACCTAGGAGTAGATTTCGATCACAATCGAGAATCATTTTTAGGGAGGGGAAAAACATCTGGACACCCTGATTTTCAGAAAAGTTAACAAGTACAAGAAGCCAAACAGATCAATGAGTAGTAAGTGTGAATCCAAAACTTTGGGGATGGCTTATTTCTTTCACATACTCAATCTAACTAAGGTTATTTTTGAATGCCTCGATATCTTACGCTTCACCAGTGACTGCAAAGTTGTAAGAGCATCACCAAAAATACAATTTCAATTGATCAGAAAAATGTACAAGAAAGACTTTAGTTATTGATATATAAAGTTGACATCTTTTGTGAAGGCATTACTAGTAGGAGAAAAGAAACAGTATGGGCAAGCCTGGGGAGCAGAGCAGTTATTTGCAGCTTTGTTAGAAATTTGGGCAAGTTTTTCCCCTAGATGTTGTGTGATTCCTCATTTCGGCTGGCCTCTTCTTCTGGGCCACAACAAAGTGGTCGCTCTTTATAGCCCTTGGAGACTTTGTGCAGGTCGATGGTGGATGGGGCACACACATGGCAATAGGGAAAAATTTACAAATTTAATCTCAGATCTTCCAACACCATAAATTGTGATCACCTAAATCACAAGGTTCATGTTCATGTCCATGTTTGTGTTTGTGTTCGTGTTGGATTTCGGCAAAGACAAAATTCAGATTAAGTTCGGCAATGATAAAATTCGAAAAAAAAAAAAAAATCGTGATTGTTTAGTCAAAAAGATTAATATGAGAAATAAATCCACAAAATGTCAAAATAGGTAAACATTACAAAATATATTTGAAATCTATATAAAAAGACTACATTGCTGATACGTTTTGGATACAGGTACGGATACGACATATCCAATACGTGGATACGGCAAAAAAAATTGGTCCCAGATACAGCGTTGGATACGGCTATACAAAATATATATAAATATTACAAAATATATAAATTTCAGCCTAATAATTAGGAATTAACCACATATTATGCATATGAAAAACAAAACAAGCAAAATAACCACAACAAACTACTCATAATTTCATTGAACCTGTGCACAAGCATCCTCCCTACCACATCTAGTTGAGGTGATTATTACATTTATGATTTCATCCCATACATGCTTAATTTTGCCCTTGTTTTTTATGGCTTCTATTTGGTACCTTCCGTAGAATAAAGCTGCTGCAAAAACTGTAATTTATGCTGGGTACGCCCAGGAAACAGCTGGGCAGGTCTGGATATGGCTGGGTACGTCTGCAAACGTACACAGCCATACCCTGACCTGCCCAACCATTTCCACGGCGTTTCTGGGCACGTATCCAGGCCGTACCCATACCAGGTGCCCTAGGACTGGCGTTTCAGTAACTTAAAAAAAGATGCCACATTTATAAACCATAATAAACTTATCAAAGTTAAACTATAAAAAACATATGAAATCATGATAGGTTTGCAGCGAGTGATGACGGTATCTTGGGTCTCGGATCAATTAGCTTGTAAATGTTAGTTCACACCAAAACACCAAACTGGCACTGCTCTTCCCTCCCTCTCTGATGCTGCTCTCAACAATCAACATGCACGAGTGACAACACTCAACATGCAAAACCTAGCACACAGAGGGTTAACGGCTTAACACCACACATGGAGGGTTAACGGCTTAACACCACACACAAAGGTTTAACATCACACATAAGGTTAATGCCACGCCACGTCCACCACACTTGTCCACATCACGTCCACTCCACACACACTAGCACTCAACACATTTATTGATTCTCATAGTTGTTTTTGCATCTCACAGGTGTTCATCTTATAGAAAAAAATATGAAAAGCCCTAATACAAAAAGTGTGTTCAAATTTTATTTTACTAAGATAACCTAAAGTCCTTTCCATATCAAATTTCGGGCGAAGTGCGACAATTTTTTAGGGTTTTGTTTAAGTCTCCACATTTTGAACTTTTTGATTGAAATCCGGCAAACTGCTCCCCTAATTGGCACAATTGTCATGTGCCAAATAAGATGTGGCGATTACAGCAGGAGGAGAGACATGATTTTTTACATAAATTATATACATTTTTATGTCGATTGGTGTGTGGGCCTGCCACTTGGTAGTTACTTCCATGCATGCCTACTCAATACTATCGGGCAGCACAAGTACTCCTTTGAAAATCCGTCGCCCCACATCGATTGTCAACATCAGAATGCTTGTATAAATGACACCAAGTATTGTATGGCAACTTTGGTGCTTCAAAGTTTGAGGATAATTATTCGAGCCCATGTATTTGTTAAGAAAAAAATCAGCTATTTGTGTGGGAACAAAACTTTGCCAATTTCAGTCATTAAGGGAGATTTTTATGTTTGCTCTTCCAAGGATATAGCAAAAGAAAATACCAGTGTTACCTAGAGATGCAACCATCCCCTTTTTGTTTCCCTCTCGGATATTTAGAGGATACGGGGACAAAGAGGAAACAACCCCTTCCCATCCCCTTCAACAAACCAGAAAAGGAAGCAACCTGAGGAAGGTCACTTTGACTTTCAAACATCCTTGAGAACATACCCCCTTCCTAGAGGCAAAATAGGGGATGTCCCCTTGACCATCTTGGGAACATCCAAATGTCCCATGACATCAACAAACCAGAAAAGGAAACAACCTGAGGAAGGTCACTTTGACTTTCAAACATCCTTGAGAACATACCCCCTTCCTAGAGGCAAAATAGGGGATGTCCCTTGACCATCTTGGGAACATCCAAATGTCCCATGACATCAACATACAAGAAAAAAAAAAATTTAAAAATTAAAAATAATAATATAAAATAAAATAAATATTAACTTGAACCAAAAAGAGGGGGCCCACCAAGGACCCCCCCCTCCCCACCATCTTTGTATTGTGTTAATTTTTTAGTTTGGAACTTCATAAGTTCACGCTTGTAGTTGAACTGTTGAAACTTGAAACTATTGATGATGGATTGTCGTTGTATCTTCAGCAAATCAAGCACTTAGTAATCAATTTTAATCATTAATGACTCATGGATAATGTGATAATATCATTCAATGTTGGATCATGAATGTATCATATTATTTTAATTCAATTTCAGCTTCTTTCAATTTGTTTATTATGTTATTTTATGTTATTTAATTTTCAAATATTATGTTTGTACGTATTATAACTAGCTGCCCCTCATCATCACCAAAATCTGGGAAATTTTTTGCCATCCCGAAAAACCTGCACCTACATTCCCCCCATCCCAGAAACTTATGTAATATTAGAAAATATCAGCACCCCTATTGCAGTTGTAAGTGGAAAAGGAAGAAGATAGCATCCTGCACTTTGAGAATGAACAACATGATTTGAAAGAGTTTGCGGCTCCTGATATGGTCACAAATACCTACAAGAAGAGGATATTATCAATCATACCCCAGACACAGTTAATCGACAACAAGACATGCAAATGGATATCTGTGAAGCATGGTGCAAGGGAGCCAATGAACAACACAGTCATCATTGCTGACGTGGCCAATACAGATAAGGGCATGGTGAACATCTTTGGTTAGCAGGGGATGATGGAGTAGGCTGTCAGCTCCACCCTACAAATGGCTTTAGCTCCTCTTCCCACCAAGTGGGTGCTGATCTTCAATTGTGGTAATATTATTTGTCAGGTGTGTACTCATGGAGCTAACGTGAATCTTGATGAAGAGCCCCGATTCCTTGATGGTCTTGACCTTCATCGTGTGATTGTTGGACGTCTGTAGCTTCTGCAGGCCCGTGCGGATGGCATTAACAAATTGGTGAACACTAGCATCAAATCCCTTGCTCGCAATATGCATGTGCTCGAAGATCACATCAAGAAGTGCTGCACCATGTTGAGAGATTTCTTCATTTACATTGGTCTGATCGGTTTGGTTGATGGGCAGCACTTTGGTATTTGGTAGCTTTTTTTGTGTTGATTGTTTGTGCGGATATGGTTTCTTATCAAATGGGGAAGCTTTGATAGCTATGTTATCAGGTATGTCAAACAGCTAGTGCTTAAGGTAATATAGTTTTGTGGAATCGACACTAGGGAGTTTTGGTCACATCTAGTTCAGGCTCCTTGAGAAGGTGCCATAATGGAAAAAGAGCAAAAAAACAGAGTAGACAATGATGATAATAGGATGTAATCTAGTTTAAATGTTTCTATCCTTAAACAACATCAAATATTTTAACTAGCCAAAAAACAATGTTTGAATATATACTTGATTTTGTTTTGCTTTCCACAAACAATGTATATAATAGTATATACTATTGAGGCATATTGTTCATCCTGTTATCTATGTAAAAATCCAAGGGCTGCTCTAGGCAGAAACCATTTGACCCAAAAAAAGAAATTAAACATCTTTTTCCAAAAAATAAATGATTAATTAACCATCCTTAACCTACCTATAGAAGATCAAAACTTTATTATGCTTACAGTTGCAAGATACAAAATCATCAGTAAATACTTGTCAAACATAAAGAGAAGTCAAGGGTATCAAAGGAAAGATACACGACAAATAAAGATCAACCACACAACAATGATAAGCATTATACCAACCCCAACCTCTATAGCTTGTCTGAATATGTGATTAATATCTCAACAGACTATGACTTCCAAAAAGAGGAGCTGTTAAAATCCCATTCTAGAATGATCACATTAATCCTGAAGCGAAAGCATAATTAGTAGATTTAATGCAGACCAATAGGATACAGATACTAGGTAAACATAAGTTTTTATATTTACAACAAAACCAAGTTGGCAATGGCATCTTCCAAGATGCATTTTATGAGCTCGTCTCCTCTATAATCAGATTCATTGATTGATGATAGCCCAATTTTGATATTGAGGTTTTGCAGCAAGTCCTGCAAGAACTCTATTCAAAACCTCTAAAAATTTTGAAATTCCATCTCTAATTGTATCAATATGCATTAGGCATTACAAAGGGAAGACATCACTTGAAATTCATTGCAGCATATGGAGATCGTGAAGAACAGGTACAAGGAAGGTAATGGAAGCATATCGCCACAGAAGGATATATACATGCACATCCATGTTTTCAGCCATTTTATTAATGTTGTTTCATCATTAGTTGGTTGGAATAAAAGTTACTAGATTGCCCTCGAACAAAAATTAAGTAAAACCTGATTGATTCGTGAAGTAAGCCAGATGTTTCTCTTCGCCTTCGGATTCAATCAATTATAAAATAAGATTAAAGTTAATAGAGATCAAATGGCAGTTTTATGGTCCAAGGAAACATTAGTTATAAATTAACCTTATATATGGTCAACCACATTCATAATTGCAACTAGCCTTCCAATTTTTCCACTAAATTCTTTTAAGATGCAAAAACTTCTAATCAATGAAAAGTGAAATGGAAAATTCCAAACAAACAGAACAAACATATAGATTTGGGAGGATAAAATACAATTGGAATAATTTGATAAAATAAACCCCTACTTTCTGGTTCCTTTTCATCATGTCCAAAAAACAATTTTATGAGGATAGCACAAATAACTAAATAGACCAGAGAAATAATATAACAACCCACTAACTTTTTCTTAAAATATAGAAAATCAGTAAAACTTTAAAAAAATGGCTCTATAACAGTTTGTAACAAATGTTTCCCACGGATTGAAAACAGTTAACATTCAGTTAATAAGTAATTGACTAACAAACCTCATACGTCACAGTGCCACCAGAGGTGGCGGGCTGCCGAAGGGTCACATTAGAGATTGCACCATTTGCTGAAAGTATGCATATTGCACGAGGACCTTGCTGTGAAAATGACATTATCTTTGATGCAACATCCTGAACACATACAAACCAGTCTTCTAAGTTGACATTTAGTGGGTAAGAATTTATCTATTTTCTGAGTAATCAAACACCTTTTTTCACATGGCAATTTATTACTTCATCTGCAAATAAGTTGATCAATTATAATTATTTGTGGTTATAACATATATCAGAAATTAGATATCTCATACACCTTTTTTCACAATTCACTTTATTATTTTATCTGCAAAGCAGGTGACTAATCAGTACTACTCATGATTAAATCGGAAATTAAATATCACAGATGCAGTATGATAAATCTGGCTGTTATAAAATATATGTATTATATAGCAACAGTGCTTTAAAAGGGTACTATTTATCATCAACACAAGACATACTAAGAAATTCAATCTCCAAAGGTCGTTAAAATTCAAAAAAGGACCCCGAGGCTGAAAGAGAAGAAGCCTATCAGGATCAGTGCCTCTACAATACAACTTCTAACATAATGGCAGATAACTATTATAACCCCATACATACAACTAGAGAGCAAAAGAAACATACATCGACATGATAAATGGTGTTTATGCTCAAGTATTACCAATATATTTCTTTTAGAGTTATCAAGACTCAACTTGAACATTTTTCCAGTGACACATCTTAGTTGAATAAAAAAGTTTCCACCATTTTTGTTCTAAATAGACAGCACTTCTAAATCAATTTTATAAAATACTATTTAATATCAATGTAGTTCATTTATGTTGTATGGATCATAGTTTGCATACTTATACTCGGCCAATATTCGGCAGACCAAAAAAAATTGACTCGGCAAGACTCGGAAAATACTTGGCAACTTAAAAAAACCTAAATTTCTTTACAAACATAAATTTTATGCAAAAAATAGTTACAAAATATATCAAGTGAGTCTGTAAAACAGTTCGAAAGTGTTTTCTATTAGATTTGAATACAAAGAGTACAAAATTGCATCATCATGCGAATATAACAGCCAACTGATAAGTCTTATGAATTTATGATGATTGTCATTGAAAATAAACTATCATCATAAATTGCATATCTATGCAAGTTACAAATTACAATAATTTATATTTTCCTTTTTCCCCGTTCTAGAGAAATATTGGGGAGAGGGTCTAGTGCCTCTACTAGTCCCCACACTTGGTTGTGACTACTCACTCCTCCTAGAAGGTTGCGATTACGGCTCCACCCTGGTAGTAGATGGCAATGGCTCCTCTGATGCATGTTCAACATCATCTCCAAAGATGTCATCCAATCCAATATCTCTTGCTTGTGCTTCTCCCTCCATAGCTTCTCGCTCGAAAGCAGCAATCTCATCCTTTGTGAATGGAGGATTTCCTCTTCTTATGTAGTCCAGTCGTTGTATGGATCAATCTCATCCAAATCAATAGGCTCCTGTGATGTGTCCTTATACCTTTCTTGTGCAAAGCCAAAGATTGTATTGCACAAAACTAGGTCATGAGGCATTTTCTGAGTCAACTTGTTGCTTATTCGTGTGAATGGCCTCAAACAAGCTCTAATTTTGCTCACATTTAGAAGCACTACAAGGTTGAGATAAAATTTGGAGGGCTAACTTTTGAAGATGTGGGGTATTTCCCCCCAATCTTCCCACCAAGAACCTACAAACAAGATAATCAAAAGTTTATAAGTAATTAATAATTTTAAATTTGTAACTTGTAACATATAAGTTAATACTCTAACTCTTGTTACTTGATGATTGAGTGGTTCTCCCTTAGATAGCTAATCGAAGAAAAGAGCCTTCACCCTAGCATGCTTGTAATTTTGCAACTCTAAAATAATGAGATCCCTCACCTCAACCTCTGGTGTCATCCTCTCAATGCATGTTGAGAGGCCCTCAATAACCTCCCCATTAACATCTATAAAGCCATCGGAAAGAAAAACTTGGGGTTGAGGTAGTACCCCACGTTGCATGAATGGTTGGTGGAGTTGATTGTTCCACCTCCGATCAATTAGCTCCCAAAAGGGACCAAATCTGGCTATATACCCCGTATAATAGTTTTGGATGGCCTGTTTGGCCCTATCCATGGCCTCATAAATGTATCCCATCAGGTTTTGCTCCCCATCAACCAAGCGCAAAACCCTCACCAATGACTTTGACACTACAAAAAAATTAAACTTTAAAGTTACAAAACTTAAAAATAAAGTAAATAGTACAATACATTTAAAAATGAAAATAAAGGAATCAACTTGAAATTTAAATTGAAGTTTGAAGTTACTACCTTGATGATCTTTACAACTCTCTTTGCAAAGAAATCATCAAAAAATGTCTTTACAGTCCTCTCTCCATCGACTTTCTTTGAATATTGTGAGTCTAGCCATGCTTGACTCACAAACATTTGCTTCAACAATGTCAACAAACTAGAAATACTTTGCAATGTTAGGAAGTTAGTTGCAAACCTCGTGACACCTGCTTGCACAAACTCTTTCCCCTTGGTGTGTTCTCTCGTCAATTTGAGAACCCAAGGGTGATTATATATGTACTTAGTTATATTTCTTGCATCTTCTACAACTAGTCTCACCCAATCAATTTTTCCTATGTCCTCCAAAAGAAGGTCAAGGTAATGGGCCACACAAGGGGTCCAAAAGAGTGATGGATGTCTCTCTTGTAGTAGTCTCCCAGCCACCACATATGTTGCTGCATTGTTAGTGACAACTTGCACAACAATTTGGATACCCACCTCTAAGACAACCTCCTCCAACATAAGGCTCAAATTTTTTACATTATTTACTATGTTAGAGGCATCAATTGATTTAAAAAACCATCTCATCATTTGAAGCCGCTAAAAAATTGATGAGGTGTGGTTCCTTCCATCTGTCCACCCATTGAAAGAATGGTGCATCCGTATTTCTGCCATTACTTCCTTTGATCTTTCAGGATTGACATTGCATCTGCAACCACACCCTATGGGGCAATTTCCCACTTAAGTCTCTTAGAGAGGGTGCCTTGTACCGTTTCCCTACAACTGTTAATGTTGTCACCAAATACTCCTAGTACATGGCTCTTTAGCCACATTAAAGGAAGGTTGTTGTATACCAAAAAATTGCACATGCCTTATTCTACTTCCTCGTGCATATCCATTCCAAGTTGTACCTTATAGCGAAGGTTGTGCCCCAAGTATGTTTCTAGGTACAAAAAACTATGTATCCCTTTGCTCAAACTAGATGAACAAATGTGCCTCCTTGTATCTATGGACTGCAACTAGAGCCCATAATTGTTGTCACATTGCCCTCTGATTCCTTTTCCATTTCAGGTCTAATGGTTGTCGCTATGACTGTTTGCACCCTTTCCCTCTCTAGTTTTTTTCATCCAACAATATCCAGCTCTACCTTCATCTCTCGTTGTGCCTCTTTCGTAACATTGGGACATAACATGACGTCGCAGCAAACAATAGATGCAATATGATACTTGAAGTGATTGATGTCTCCTGACATACTTCCTACATAAATTGCAAACATACAGTCCCCAAAACATCTCCACGTACAACATACTTCCAAGCAACGATAGTGAGTATTAATGGGAATGGTTCTTGTTAGTGATTTTGAGCTTGATGTCGAACCTAATGATGACCCAAATGCCATCGTATGCTAAGTTCTAATTATACAAACCATACACATTTAAAAACATTAAAAAATCGTAAATTTAATTAAAAAACAACATTAAAAACTAGTTAAAAAATTAAAACAACGCATTAAAACCCTATGTAATCGTAATTGTAAATTTGTAATTGTAATACTCTACAAACAAGAATAAAATCCCAAAAAGTTTAAAAAAGCAAATTTAAACAATACATTTGGCAAATTGCAATTTTGTTCATTAACAATGATAAACAAGCATAAATAACAATTAAAATCATTTGGAATCAAATGGAATGCATTCAAACTTGCAAATCATATTTGGATACATATATAAATGATATAGAAAGAATTTACATTCTTGAAAAGAAGGGAAAAAAAAGGAACTTACCTCTTTAAATGCTCTTCAAATTTCCTCTTCGAATTTGCTATAAAATCTCTTCAACTCTTGCAAAGGATGCTCAATAGTTGTGTGATTACAAGTGAGGGGGTGTGAAGCTTTTGTAAGCCAAAAAAGGGCGGTTTTTTAGCATAAAATTTGCATTGTTGCAGTGTCTCGCGTCCCAACTACGTCTGGCGAGTTCATAAGGGAAACACGTTGAGTTTGGGAAAGTCTTTGGGGAGTACTTGTGCGCATTTTTGAGGAAATCTCAACAAGTCTATGTGGCAAGTTTGTTAGGATTAGTATGTCTAGTGCTTACATTGATATTGTATGGGTTAATATATTGTGTGTTAATGTATAAATTTATATGTAATTATATGTGAGGATTGGGTGGTTGAACCAACCCATGTATATAGCTATTTAGGTTAGAGATAAATAAGGGGGTTGTTGGTATATGGTTGAGTTGTTTGAACAACTCGTACAACTATTGGGAGACTCCTTAATAATAGGAAATCCTCACCCTATATATATGTAACCTTGTATTATGCTGAATAGTGAAGTTTTATGGTGTTTATCATGAGTAACTCTATCCAAATCTTTTTCATTTGGTATCAGAGCAATATTGATCCTGATGAGAGTCGAGAGAGAGAGGGCAGTAAAATTGTTTAGAAGTTTGGTGTAGAACAATTTAATTTGTTTTAGTATCTCAATGTTGAAGTGTCCATTATGTGTTACCCGTCGAAGTTTTCTGCATTGGGTATAGTTTGCTTGGGACTCATTGTTGAGATCCATTCTACAAACCCTAGCTATGCTAGCAACAAAAATTCATTTACGGCTCCAACTAAGTTTCGATCAGGAAGGATAATGTTTGAGACCATGCATTGCGTCTTTGTGTGATGTCTTTGATTGACAGAATCAATTCTGCCAAGCTCATTATATCTGTGCTTATTGGGTTTGCCCTACAGATGTCTCCATATGTTGATGACATGCAATTAGAATGATAGAAATAATAGATTAAATTCTCTCCAAGAAAGATCATCAAATTTGATCCCATCCACTTTTAGTTGACCTCCTTGTTGCTCGTGTTTCTGCTTCACATCTATTTTAATTGATAGCGCCATTGTTTCAAACCCAAGGCGTGGGGATTTAAAATCCACGATCAGTCTATCAGTGCCTGTATCAAAGGTATATGTGTCATTTGCATTTGGCATTGACAAAGAGATTTTACATTTGAGCTCCACTCTCAAGCTTAGGATCTATTTTCAATCGCAGACTTTTGCAATGGTGTCAAGAGTCTAAAGTCCGAAAAATAAATAAAAAATGCCTTACGGACGCATTTTCCGGTGTTACCCGACGTCCAAAAAAATAAAGTGTTTCACATTGCGGGAGGGAAGAAAAGAATAAGCTCAATGTGGAAACAAATGTGCTTCATGTTCGCATTCCGTCAAGTTGGTAGCACATATACTGGAGGATGAAGGCATCGGAGGATGGAGCTCAATCAGCGACCTCTCGTCTCTCACCAGTGACGGGGCCTCACGGAGCTGTGGTGGGCATTTTGTAGTGTGAGTTTGCTTTCAGTTGTGTGCTTTAGTTTCATAGTATCTGTTTTGCAGTGTGTTCTGGTTTCCAGTTCCCAGTTGTTTTTTGCGATATGTTTGAAGATCATTCCTATTCAAATTTGCATTCAGTGAGTAGTATTTCCTACATAATTCCCTGAAGGAAAAAACATAGTGGAAAAGATGAAAGCACAAAGAAAAAACAGCATCATGATATTTGGGTTGTTGGTTGTCCTATAAAACCATCTGTATGTTTGGGTTGTTGGTTGTTCTGTAAAACCATCCTTGCAGGTTGTTGGTTGTCCTTGGAAAACTATCCTTATTGAGGTTGTTGGGTGTCCTGAAAAACCATCCAAATCATGAGCACACACGAGCGGCAAGCTGCAAAAGAAGTGTGATTGTTTTTCTCCCATGTTCGCACTAAGGGAGGGAATGTTAGGAATTAGTATGTTTTAGTGCTCACATTGATATTGTATGGGTTAATATATTGTGTGTTAATGTATAAATTTATATGTAATTATACGTGAGGATTGGGTGGTTTGAACCAAACCATGTATAACTAAGGGGGGTTGTATTTGGTATATGGTTGAGTTGTTTGAACAACTCGTACAACTATTGGGAGACTCCTTAATAATAGGAAATCCTCACCCTATAAATATGTAACCTTGTATTATGCTGAATAGTGAAGTTTTATGGTGTTTTCTTGAGTAACTTTGTCCAAATCTTTTCAAAGTTTCCTAGGCGACTAGTCACCCAAGCTAAAAAACTAGCAAGTACTTGCCGAGTATATAAACTAAGATGGATTATATTTAATTTATAAAACCAAGGAATGCAATTCCGGTTAATTTATCCTTGTATGGATTATATTGAATTTATAAGTCCAAGTGTCATGACATTATTATCATAGTCTTGGTATGACCTTTGGAGAGAGTGTGTAAATCTTATTTAATAAATGGATCATTTGTTGGGCTGCAAAGTGAGATATACAATCTTCTTAAGAGTTTTTGCTTGATCTTTTAATATTTCACTTGTTATGAAAAGACGAGAGACAGTGGAAAGTAGTAAAGTTGCTTTCTAGCCGATTGTAAAATTTGATTGAAATATCTACAGTTTTCCCTCGATCCACAGTAGGGTGCATTTCACTTCATGTTGAATATGCTATGTAAATAAAACAGATTTAGTTCTTTTGCATAAAAGAATTTAGTGTGGCCTATTATATTGTTGTAACTCTTCCAACAAATCATTTTGATCCTGAAAAATTGGAGAGTGTTGTTGCTTACCTATAGGCTAATTTCAATAACTCGTATGCCCAATCGCTGCTACCTTAGTATTCTATTTGTCCTAAAAGAACTCTCTTGGACCAAATAATCCTTTTCATTTCTTTGAGCCTACTAGTTCTCTCATTCGATTTCACAATCCTTAATTATCCTCATTAAAAGTTTAATTTACCATCAAATTAGAGAAAAGCTATATTTTCCATGAATTCTCCTAGGTCTTAGAATCCATGTCATCAATTGGACAAAAATGGAGGAAAACCTATGGCAGTGCAGTTGCTCCTGATGTGTATTAATCTCTATGCCTCATATAAGGCTTAAACATTTAGAATTGAACTTCTTGATATGCATATATTTTCAATGAAAATACGAGATCAGGATCATATGAACATAAAGCAATCATTCACCAAAAGGATTGTAAACACACAAGAGAATAATGCTCTTTACAATGGTACACTTATTTATTCATAATCTCTCCATTGAGGAGCAAGATAACAATGTTGTTTTTTGCAAACTCTCCACAAACTCGCTCAATGCACCACACATGCCTGCAATTTATGGAGTAAAAGGCATTCATTGGAAAAGTAAGAGTGGTGGGTGAGTTAGTTACAAAGAGATAACTCCCTAAAAAACATCCTTGTAGCTAGTAGAGATGAAGGTTGGTTACAACAACCTGATTTAATGGCACATGACATAAGTATCCCCCTTAAGATGAACTTGCTTAGTGGACCTAGAGTGTACACTTAGCAAAAGGAAGAAGGCATTACATGTTATTCCGCCTTAATGAAGACTTCATTCACCCCTAAAATGATCTCAAATGATGAAATTCTAGTTGCACCAAAGGCTTGGTGAAGATGTTTACAACTTGGTCCTATTTAGGCAGTAGTGCTCATAATCAATCACTCCATCCCAAAACAGCTGCCAAATGTAGTGCATGGGAAGCTCAATATGCTTTCTATGGTGATGCTCAATTGGTTTGTGAGCAATGTAGATGGCACATTGATTGTCCCATGATAAGGTTGTAGAAAAGTGAGATGATCCTAACTGAATCTAAGCTCTACCAGAACATCCAACTTTAAACAATATCCATTGCCATCTTTTCAACACTCAGCCTTAGCAAAAGAAAGAGCAATGGCAAATTGTTGATAACAATTGATTAAGTGAGAGGACCTAGTTTCGGAACATGAAAGTCCCTCTTATAACTAATAGTAGAATTCCTCTCATCTACAACTCCAACCCAATCAAGCATGTATAGCCACCCAAAGACACCCATAAATCTTCCTTGGACAACAACCCTTCGAATGTCCGTCTTGCAATCCATGCACCAAAGATCATTTCCTTCCTCCTTGGTGTTCTTTTTTATTTCATCATCAAGAGAATGTCACTTTGAAGGTATGTCTACAAACCAATTTTGGTTCAATATCACTAGAGTCACAATCGTCTTGTTCACTCCTCAAGTGCAAGGATGTCTTATTCTCTATGTTCCACCAAGTTTCCGGGACGGGGACGGCAAGGGACGGGGACGGCAAGGGACAGGGGGACGTGTTTCCAGGACGGATTTTTTTAGGCCTTTTTTTAGGGGATGGCAGGGGACGACTATTAAAAAATAAGGGAAAATTTAAAAAATATAGGAAATTTCAAATATTCATATGATAACATTGCCAAAGCAAACCTTAATACATAAAATTAGAATTGAATTGAGATTTCACATAAGATTTATCATTTAACCTTAAAAATATAGGAAATTTCAAATATTCATATGATAAGTATAACACATTGATAAACTTAAAGCATTCCTCATTGTCTTCTTGCATGAAAACTCCCCATTCGTGTAGGAAAAAATTGGTTTGTAACAAGAATATGATATACCAAGATCAAAGACCAAAAGGTCTGGCATTTTGTGGCGTATTTCTATGGAAAGAAAAGCACTACAATATATTTTCTTGTAGACATCCATAAAGTAAATGTTGATAGAACTGTTTGAATTGTGTGGTGGCATATAAATTTATTAAGGATGGATGATAAACAACATGCAGGCTTCAAAATTCAAAATTGAAAACACACGATAAGAAACCTTTCAATGTCATGTAATCTAAAGAGACTACAAGTATAAGCTCCATACTTCATAATAGAACTATTTTATTCATTTCTCTCACAACTTATAGATTATACCAATGGATGATAACTAAGACTAACCACACATGACTTCTTAAAGGTCTGTTGTTGACCATTTGAACGAAGCCAACATGTAGCTTTGATTGAAGATATCGAAAACAAAGGGATGGCATTTAATAGCATATAAAGTATTTCTCTCAATTATGATAGCAGAATATACCAGACCATTTCATCTTCAATCTCCTCAATTATCTAATCAATGCAGACCATTGATTTAAATATAAACATTGTTTTGGTAACCAACTATTTTCTGTTATTGTTAATCTCTTGTTGGCTTTTAGTAGTGTCTTATCGACTCTTTTGTTATGTTTAGTTGTAGTTGACAGTTGTGTTTTAACCAAAAAACCATTGGATCTTTGATTCTTTTGTCATATAAATAGAATGATTCATTTCAGGGGAAGGGCACTGATGTGACAGTTCCTCCCTGTACCAAGTGATTGTATTGAAGTTTGAACACTATCTTATGCAATAAATTTGTTATTCAGAAATGAGCTTCTTTTTTGTTTTGATGTTTGTTTTAGGTTTAGGGCACCTAGAAATGAAAGTGGGGGTCCTCGTGGGCCCCCACATTGCTTTACTTTTAATTAAAAGTGTATTTTGTTTTTTAAAATGTGTTTTTTTTAAGGTTGTTTGCTTACCGTCCCCTAAACGTACCGGGGACATCCAGTTGTCCCTTGCCGTCCCCTTTTTTTTTTTACGTCCCCGGGACGTTTCCTAAAATTTGCAAAGTTTGGGGACGGGAAGGGGACATTTCCTACCCGTCCCTGATGTTCCGAAATGTCCCCGGCACGGGGACGAGCTAAAAAACATAGGGGACGCGTCCCCGTGGAGCATAGCTTATTCTCACTCCATTGGTCAAATGTATGCATTTTCATAAGACAAAGGTGGGACCATCTTCATCTTCCCTCACACTAAGGGTATCAGCGCTCCAATGAACCATCACTTCATCAAGTTTGTCCAATAGTTACTTGAGCCTCCAATTGTAGGCTCATACATTCTCATTTTTACCCTATCGGGCATTACAAATCTCGGCAAAATCTTGTAGTCGTCTCTTGAGAGCTTAAATCCCTTATCGAAATCTTTGTGTAATCTCTCTCATGTTGCTTTATCAATGCTTTGTGCATGAACCAATCAATAGCCTCTCCCCAAAGTGTGACTAAAAAGCACCATAACCAAAGACACTCATTTGTGTGCCCATTGGCAATCCAAATGGTGATGCATGTCTTATAGTGTCATGCCAAATCTTCAAATCCGACATCAATGGACTATGAAAATGTCTACTTTACAAGAGATGGATTTCATATTCTCCTTTTCAAGAAGATTTGTGTTGGATTTTCCTCTGCCCTCAACACACTCCTATACACAACCCTTTCGCATCGATCTATACAGTACATCATGTTCTCTTTCTGTGCTACTTTCTCCAACTTGTCATTTGGGCTGCCTTGTGCATTCGGCTTTGAATCTTCAATGACCACATCTTCAATTTTGTTTATGTATATCTCGTATGCAGAGCTTTCTTCTTTTGTGAAGTTGTTTTTGAACTCTATCTCGGAAAAATGACTTCCCTCAAAAGGAGGGGACTCTATCAAATCCACGTTGAAATCCATCGACTCTTAACTTGATTCTTATGCAACATCCTCCAACCCATCATGGTCAACAAGGTTGGCACTTCCTCTGAAAGGGACAATTGTCTGGTAGTCTTTACCCACCCCTTACTTGTCAAAGGCGTAGGATCCACCAATTCAAAGGCGTCGGATCCACCAATTCTAACTGAACCCTATCTTGGTTTCGACTTTAGCTCTAGCTCTAACTTTTACTTACGCTTCAGCGTTGGTTTCCACTACTACTTTGTACTTCTCTTGGTGGATTTTTCGAATTGACTACCTTTCGCAGCCTTTGTCTTCTTTCTTGTTTCTCCACCAATCAAGTAGACTATTAGACTATATGATTTATTGGTCCACTGCTTGACCATGGTGATTTTTCGCATGACGTCAATCTTCTTCTTGATGACACTTCTCTTTGTACTGTTGTAAATTCTTTTTTCATACTTTGTCATTACATCTAGTACATATATCTTATAAGATAATGTGGTGCCTTGTGCTAATGGTTCTTGTCGACCAATATTCACTTCTACCCAACATTGCCTTGGCCCGACTTTGCAAAGGCAATAGTGCCTAAATGTTCATTATCTAAATTATACTATCAGGGAACACAAACCAATAATAGTAAATACATACCACAATGTAGCATATGAGAACATGGAAAGGATAAAAACATTATATGATATAGGTAGTGCTCAATACAAGTTATTTGCTCAAGGGAAGACCTATTACACAGTGCCCTTCCCCAACGTACATCATTCTATTTATATAACAAGATTCAACCATTGATGTTAAAACACAACTATCAACAATTGAACATAATGAAATTGATTCATTACAATACTACCTACAACGGAAAATACAATCATTAACAATACAACATCAGCTACCAAAACAAGTGATGAATAATACATTGATAGTGATGACAATAGTACGATGACAGTTTACATTATCTCCCCTTTTATAACAAGTTGGAGTCCTTTCCAACACAATGTAGATACAACGCTATTAAAAAATAAAACTGAAGAGTGGAGGCAAAGCATTCCTAGAGGAGTTGCGAATGTTGTGGTTGTTGAAAAAGCTTCCAAATACGTGTGCTAAAATACTTGTGCAAAAAGACTCGTGCAAGGAGTTTGAATCTTCTAAAAAGTGTTGCAAGTTGATTATTTCCACACAAAGTTATTGCATAAATATGGTTCAGAATTATTGTTTTTTTTTCTGCAGATCCTCCAATGGTTGGAAACGCAAAAGACGTCGTGCAAGAGATAATGAAGCATTCAAAGATGATAAAATTCATATTTAACCAACCATGCGACAAGGGAATAACAGCAATAATGTCATATGGTGGCGCTAAGGCTGCAATCCTTGAATTGTATGGCTAAAGGATTTGCTACTTCGACGTTCGGTAGACTTGAAGGATCATATGGTAGAGAAGGAGACCCATACAACAATAAGTTGACATGGGCATACATTAGCATGATCTACACAAAGTGGTCACACAACGATGAATAATTAGGCTTGATGTCCAGCTTAAAATCATACGAGGGCATGACAAAAAGTTGTGTACAGCTGGCAGAAGACAAAACCTGTAATAACAAAGCTAGAATATGGTATGTATGGCATATGAACGCACATTTGCAAAATGCAAGGTGGGTCGTACGGCCTAGCAGCATTTGGGTGTACAATATTTTGAATATGTCATACAATCTTTTAAATATCATGTCCTTCAATTGGTAATGGGGGAATACAATCCCTTTTATTTTCTCCTTCACTTTATATTTTCCGTTTTTTTATTATTATTTTATTTTCCTTCATTAGAAATGATTGTATCTTTATTTTTCCACCTTTTATCTTTTTACCTAGTGGGTCCTTCAATTACTTTATCATTCGTACCTAAAAAGCCCGACTTTGATCATATTGATATTTTTCAACTATTCGCTATACCTTCACACCACATATTACCCAAATTCACTTCCTTCACCCACATTTTCATTATTTGGTGGATTTTAAGTGGCTATAGCCAAAGTACTTCAAATTTTCTTGACTATACATCCCATTGATCCATTAAATTTAATATTAACACCCCAGACTTGAAATTCTGTGTGCTTTAAATATTTATCATGCCAAGTAAGCATTCATCTTTGCTAACACAAGTGTCCTTGGAGTAAAATTCATGTGACCTAGCAAATTTTGGTTACAACAATAGTTTACCGTGACATAGCCTCAGTCGGTCTACATGCCACAACATACTTCATCTAGAGTGAGCATATTTGCATCCAGGTTGTACTTTAGGACTTATCCATGCTTAATGAGGTGCATACATAACCTTATATTATAATTGGTATCCTTATGAACCTCACTTTCACGCAACATTGTAGTTAAACTATTGTGCCAACTTTGTGCCACCTACACTTAAAAATGGTGGGCCAAACTTATGTAATCCTCATTATTGAGTATGTTGATTGTTGACATTGATAGCTCGAAAGGACTTGCTGGTTATCAAACTTCTAGCGAGCATCATTCTTTTATCTCCATAATTTTAGTGCTATTGCAATCCGACAGGTTAGAACACCTGAGGGAGTCTTCCAAACACCTCAGTCTTCCATTTGCCAATGGATTGTAACTGTTGAGGGAGTTTGTCTTTCCTTCAGATCACGGTTGATAACATCCAATACCTTGTAGTATTTGTCTCGCTCCATGTGCATTCTAAGGGCTTCACAATTTCGGAGTCCGATTCTGACTGAGTCAAATGAGTTTGCTTTCTCACTCATTACGTAAATCTTTGAAAGTCTATTATTTATTTCTAGCCCTTGTAATTTCAATGTAGAGTAAAATCTTCTATCCAAGTTGTGGTTGGATTTGGGTGCTATCAAACAGATTCACTACCCAATAATGCATCCTATGGCTCTTCTCTGCAATTAGATGGCTCCAAAATTTAAAAATAAAGTGGTTGGTTGCCAATAATTATCTTTTGCCCCATCAATACATTCCCAATGCTTTAATGCCATGGAATGTTGGAGGCCAGATGGCTGGCTTCCCAAAACTTGTCTTACAAGTAGTCTTTTCGACAGAAATCAAATATACTCGTCACCACCATTGTAAGGTTCATGTGAGTGTCATAGTATCTTCAACCATATCCCACTTCACTTGTTGACCATTGGGCTTTAGCTATTCATTCCTTAAGAGCATTTGTGGGTCAATGGCAACTTGAACTTCCTTTGCAATTGTGGTATTAGCGTATTGGTTCATATGTTCTTGCTCTTGTTCTACATCCATCATATTGACTCTATCCCATTACTTTGGACAATTACCATGTGTTGTTGTATGCTCCATGCCATCTAGGGCGAATGCCTTCTATGGTAGTAGTTATATCATTCTCGAGTATTCATAATCCCGTGTGCAATACCCCTCAAATTGCCTTTACGAAAATGTACAATTGACCATGCTTGGGAGTTGTACTGCATATAGCTACTGCTCACCACTATAATTCTGACATTGTCGATTGTTCGACTTGTGTGTGACATGTGACTGATGTCGTGATAACTGCCCCAATTAACAATGAAAACTCGACTTGGGGCGTTTTGCTTCGGTCCATCTTCTACAAGCAATCTTTGTAACTTGGGTATGGTTATCTCACATTTCATCTTGCTTGTGACAATCTAGTGCCTTGCTGTATCCCTCCTCATCCTTGAAATCAATGCACCAATGATCCTTTTGATTCTCCTTAGGGACCCTCTTTCGCAACCTTCACTTCACAGCTTATGTCCATTGCAAAGAGCTTGATCCAATCATTGGGAGTTGTATTGAATCACTAGAGTCACCACCACCATTGTTCACTCCTCGAGTGTAAGGATGTCGTATAATTGCTTCCAACTTTGGTTGTGGCTCAATGTCGATGTGTCTCCCTTTGTATGTAAAGTACTTGGTGCACCTTCATCTTCCTGCATAACGGTGTGGGTATCAAGTCTTCAATGAATTGTCGCTTCTTCAAGTTTTCGGTTGGAAAAAATATCGAAATTCGTCTAGCAATTCTTTGGACATCATGTCCCAAAAAATTCGCCAAAATTCGTGCATGTTCACCTTGTTGGGTATTATAGATCGTAGCAAAAAGGCAATGACATCTATAAAGCAGGAAAAAGACGCGGGGAAAATGCCTAACACAATCTCTAAAAAACCCTTACTTTATCAATGTTTGGTGCATCTGTGAACACAA
Organism: Taxus chinensis; assembly: GCA_019776745.2. Classification (NCBI taxonomy): domain Eukaryota; kingdom Viridiplantae; phylum Streptophyta; class Pinopsida; order Cupressales; family Taxaceae; genus Taxus; species Taxus chinensis. The sequence goes on from CM034149.1 coordinate 772,327,545, forward strand.
TCAACTAGCCTTTTTGCTTTGCTTGGGCGAAATACAACGCCATATTTATTAATGTTTTTGCAATGTGAGGATTAGCAGTCGCCATCTGTTAGTGTTTTTGTTAGTGTCTACAATGCCTTAGAGGAACAGCAAGCATAAAAGTCAAATTCAGTCGAACTTCTGGAAAGTTTGGATGTTGGCAAGAAATGGTGTTGGCATGGATTTCTTGTCGCTTCTGGAGGGCATTTAGATTGCAATCTTGCTAGCTCTTCGACTGTTATTCTCCTTCTAAACAATTTCATATGTTGGAATTTACGTTTGCCCTCTCATTTTTCGAACTCAAAGCCGAATGTCCCTTTTTTCGAACTTTTGCACATTGAATCCATACACTATTTTGAACCACCATCCGGTTCTATCTTTGTGCGAACTTGAACGCGAACTCGGAATCTAGGTTGACTTATACATGTGGGCAATCCTTGATCTTGAATGAACAAATCTGTAATTTTGCAAAAATCTCACATGTACTGTCTTCCCTTGGAAATCCTTATATTGGTAATGACCTTCTACTTCAAAAGGAGGGGGCATTTAGTCAACACCACATTGAATGTCATGCACTCTTCACTTTATTCTTTAGTATGCTCCCTCCAACCCCTCTTTCATCAATTTAGAGCACTGTCCCTCCTTTGAAAGGGCTTGCACTAATCCTGGTTCATTATCATCTGGAGTCATCATTGTGTTTGCTCCTGAGTCAAGCGTGAGGATGTCGTATTCTCACTTCCGACTAATCCATCACTACATGCGTCCTGACGTAAGACAAAGCATGGAACCTTTACTTCATGCTCTCTCCAGCAATGGCGAGGAGTGTCCAACCCCTTCGATGAATCACTCGCTTTTTTTAGCTCGTCAGGTTGGTTCTTTCTCAAGTTCTCTCAACAATTCTTTGAGTCTTCTTATTACAGGCTTGCACATTCTCGTGTTTTACCTTGTTTGATTATTATAGATCCCATGTGACAATTTCATTATCACCTCTCAAGGAACTTGAATTTCTTCTTGAATGCTTTCCCTAGCCTCTATCCCATGACAACTTAATAGTGATTGGTGCACTTTTGTAAACCAATTAATAACCACTCCCCGAAGTGTGGCTGGGAAAGCAACTGCAACCAGTGATGTTCATCTGTGTCGCCCACTGGCGAGCCCAGATTGTGATGCATGTCTTGCAAAGTTGCACTGAATCTTTAGATTTGTCACTGAGTAAACTTTGACAGCTTTTAACTTTTTTAGGAGATGGAATTAATAAGGATTGCCCATGGTTGGGGGCGTCGGGTGCCTCTGACATGGCTCTTCGAATATGATTCTCTTCGTCAAGAAGGTTTGTGTTGGACGTTCCTCTGCTCTCCCAACATTGTTGGACACATCCTATATACTCAACCACTTCCTTTGGTAGTCGAGTCTGTACACTATTTTGCTCACCGTTAGGTTCCCCTTTCTTTGTGCTACTTGTTCCAACTTGTCATTTGGCTTGCCTTGGCGCATTCATCTCTAGGTTTTGAGTATTGAATTAGCGTATCTTAAATTCTGTGAATATTTGTCATATGCACGATTTGTTCTTCTTTTGTGAAGAATTCATTACTTCAACTTTGCTCCATCTAGAAATTAAGACTTCCCTCAAAAGGAGGGGGATTAGTCAAATTCTCATTGGATTGTGTGGGTTGTTCACTTGATTTTTTTGTGAGCAGCTCCTCAAACCTAGCTTTGGTTGGCAAGATCCAGCACTTCCTTCCCTCTAGAAGGGGCAGTTGTCTTAGCAATCTCTAGCCCAGTTCTTACTTCATGCGTGGCGTAGGGTTCCCTCTGCTTCCATGATTAACCCTTTCTTGGTTTGGGCTGTGGCTCCGACTGAGACTTCTACTTATGCTTTGGCCTTGGCGTTTGCTTCAACTATGCACTTTTGTTGATGGATTTTTAGAGTTGGCTGCCTTGCAACCTTTGTCTTCTTTCTTTTTATTCCAACAATTGATTAGACCATTTGATTTCTTGGTCCACTCCTTCGCAATATTTTCTCCTAGCGGTCAATGGCAATTAATTATTTATCGTACAGTGTTGGTCTTCTAATTCTTGAAAACACTTCTATTCATACCATTGTAAATGCTTTTGTCGCCATGCTTCACGGTTACCTTTGGTACAAAGATCTTATAAGATAATGCAATGTCATATCATCAATTGTTCTTGTCACCTAACAATTGCTTCTACCCAAATTTGCAAAGGCAATAGTGCCAATATATTTGTTATACAAACTACGATACCAAGGAACAACAATTATAGAATAGTAAATTCATAATAAAATATAGCGTAGGAGAACATGAAAGTAATTTAACAACTTTAAACCATATAGTTAGTCCTCAATATAAATTGTTTAGTAAAAGGAGGACATGTTACACAGCATCCTTCGCCCAACGTACAACATTCTATTTGTATGACAAGATTTAACGGTTGTCAGTTAAACACAATTGTCAACAATCGAACATGACTAAAGGGAGTCATTTTAATACTACTTAACACCAACAATACAACATTAACAATATAATGTCAACTACCAAGCATGTAATGAATAGCACGTTGATAACAATGACAATACTAACATAACGGTCTACACAATATGGATGGTTATTGTCGCATCAAAGAATAGCACACCCTAATACATATAATCTCCTTGTCAACACTAGCATCTTCTCAATACTCAACCTTAGTAGAAGAAAGAGCAATGGCAAATTGTTTATTGATTGACCAAGTGACAAGACCCAAATCAAGATGAACATTATAACCATTAGTAAACTTCCTCTCATTTACGTCTCCAACTCAACCAGAGCCTATATAGCCACCCAAAGACCCCATACACTTTGAGGAATAAAGAAGGTTGTAATGTAAACCTTAGAGTAATATTAATGTATGTAAGGATACCCTTTATTGATTTATAATGTCTCTCATGAGGATCATGCATGAAGTAAGAGCACAGACAAAAAGGATAATATCTATCTATGAGAAAAGTAAAGAAAACTACCAACCAACTACCTATACAAAGTACCGCTCACTACTGAAGTAGTGTAATTGGTAAATGACTCGACTTTGATCTGATACGGGATAGGTGCGGGTTAACAAGCCTCCATGTGAAATCTATGAAATATATAAAACAATACTTAGGTTGTGAGATAAAAACCCCATTTTCCATATACAACACTTTGAGACCTCCGAAATAATGAATAAGTTTTAATTTTGTCATCTCAAAATTACTCATAAGACTAGACTTCACATGAGCAATAAAGTTATGGCTACTCCCTACAATATAAGATGATCCAAATACAAAACAAAAACAAGAGTATAACTATCAACCTTCTTGGCGCACACATTAGAATCAGCATGACATCCCTAAAAAACTCAAGACAAAAGTATCCATCTTCTCATACCAAGCCTGGGGAGCTTGTTTGAGACCATACAAAGATTTATTGAGTCAACAAACAATAGAAGAATTGTCGCCATAAACAAAGTCAAGGGATTGCTCTATTTAGATCTCCTTGTGCAAATCACCATGCTAGAAGACACCCTTCAAATCCATTTGATGAAGCTCCCATCCTAAAGAAGAGGCAATAGAAAGAACAATCCAAATAGATTTCAATTTGGTAATTGGAACAAAGATCTTGATAATCAATGCCTTCAACCCATGAAAACCGCTTGGCTACCAATATTAACTTATGCTTCTCAATTTGTCCATCTGCTGAAAATTTGATCCTATAAACCCATTTGCATCATACCAAATGTTTCCCCTTGGGAAGAGGAGCAACCTCCTTGTATTATTCTTCATGAGGGAATGGTACTTGTCCTACATAGCATCCTCCAACTCCTTATGTCAAGAGGCTTCCTCATAAAATTGTGGATCATGAGTCCCCATCCCCTAGCCATGAGTCCCAAGTTAGCATGTACATTAGCAACTTCATCGGTAGCAAATTTTAAGAATTTGTCAGACCACTTGAGCCTAGAAGAACTTGCATGAGTGGAATCCTACGTGGCAGCAACAGGAGGGTCCAAATAATGCCCTCCCCAATCTCATCGTCGTCAAAGGAAAATACTCAAAAAAGAAAATACACTTGAAGGAGTGTAAGTAGTTGGAAAAGTTGAAGGAAAAGGCCCTCCAATCACTATTATTTTATGGAACAAAACACTTTGGGGATGATGACACCGTGAATTTTTGGATCATAGAACCTAAAGCCTTTCACATCCTCTTAATAGCCAACAACGATGCACTTGTGACTCCAAGGCTGTGATTTCATTCTCTTCTCGTCTGAAATTAAGGCCCAAGCATCATAACCAAACACCTTAAAATGAGAAATCAAAGACTTACAGACACTCGAAGCCTCTTTGGTTATCATATAAACCACAACCTTTCCAGGGGTAGCAATTAAGAATGTAACAAGCACAACTAGCTGCCTCAGCCCCAAAAATTTCAACTATGCCTCTAGAAAGCAATGTGGATCAATGTGTGATGTTTCCTCTCGGTTACCTCATTTCGTTGTGTAGTGTAACGAACATTATACTGAAATTGAATGCTCAAGGAAATACACAAGTCTATATTTATTGTCTCGAAAGTCTTTCACATTTTCTGCTCTTAGCCTTTCAATATGATGACATGAATTTTCTCAAACATGTCACTCTTATGCTTGAAGAAATACGCCCAAGCTCTACAAGAATAGTCATCAATGAAAGAGAGGAAGTACTTGGCACCTGAAATAGATGGAGAATGTGGGCCATGGATCTTACTACAGAAATCTCTAATGGTGCTATCCCCCTCCAAGTTTTTCCTTTTTCAAACGTCTCCTAGTGTTGTTTCCTCAATGCAGATCCATCACAAACAAATGGAACAAACACCATCAATCATTTTGGTTAGATTCTAGGAGTGATTATTCAAGTGCAAAACTTTTGCTCACATTATCAGCATGGGCAATGTAAGCATGTGGAAATGGCGATACAAAGGAATCAAACTTGTATAATATGAGAGAATCATCAACACTGATAAAAGCAACAATATTGAACCCATCTTTATTGTCTTTGATAAGCACCTTATCTCACAAAAATTCAACTTTCTTTCCATCTCTTAAATGGATAATTGGATAGACAGAAAAAAGATTTGTAGAAAGTTCAGGTATATATAATACATCAACAAAATTGCCATCATGCATATCAACATCATCCAATCCCAATACATCAAGAGGAGAACCATCGACTAGAAAGATTTGTCTGGTGCTAATCTTATACATGGAAGTAAGAAGATGCTTATCCATGGACATAATTTGATGCTCTAGAATCAAAGATCCATTCTTCATTTTCTTCCAACACCGTGACTCAGGATGACCAATCTTCCAACAATAGAAACATTATTCTACCTTCTTTTTTTCATTGTTTAGAGAAGCTGCAGAATTTCCTGTTAAATTTAAAGAAGATGATTTCGCTTCCCCTTTAGAGCTTTGAGGTGAACACTTTGATCCTTTGGAAGGAAGCTCCCTTGAGGGCTCTGAATCTGTTTTGCTACAAAAGCTTTCTTTTTGGAGCCATTAGAATCCAATTTACCAGTATAATGCATGTTATACTATTCCTGAATTAATTGCTCACAAGGGGCATCAAAAGTAGGTGCAACATGCTTATTTCCTAAAGCAACTTGTGTAGAATAAAATGAGGAGACGATCAAAAATAAAGGTCATCTAAGACTAGAAAGAACAGTATACACCATTTGATGATCAATCCTAGAAATGCCACATTACCTTGGTGGGAGAACCTAACAAGTTGAATCTCTACTTCAAGGGCATATAATATTGATTTTGCCAGATAGTTTTTTTTTTGGTCCCAAGATTTATTTGAATCGTGGATCTCCTTGATATGGAGCTTGAGATCTTGACAAACAGACTTACCAATTATGCCCTTGCTTCATAACAGTTGAGCCACCTGGACTTCTTGTCATCATCAAATGGTTCTCGTTCATTGCCAGAAATAATACGAAACAGCCCTCTAGCTCTCAAAATATTTACCATATAATCAGCCCAAAAATATATTTACTACTTAATCTGATTTCAAATTCTGCCCTAATTGCCATCTTGAATGCTCGAAAAATTGCCTGAATTCTAAACAAGAAGGAGAAGGTGCAGAATTTGCAGACATAACACAGATGCATAAGCTTTCAAAAAAAAAAATGCTTTCAATAAACATCACAAGGTTTTCATGCCGAATGACAAAGCTATGCCCTCTGTAATTTTGCAAAGCCGGAACTCGAGAAAGACGTGTGAAAATATGAAAAATTGGATCACCATATGATGATATTTACAGAATAACAATCTGTGATGCACAAGCATGAGGGAAACCCATGCTGATGATTTGGTGGGACACACTGCTGACGTGGTAGCTAAGTAGAATGAACGTACTGATGGAATGCTGACCAGACAAAGTGGGCGATCCAAATGCTCTGGAGTTTTTGCTTGGTATCTCCACAAGCATGATGCTAAGGAAAGTTCTAAAAATACCTAGGGTAGCATTTTAGTCACCCCAAAGGCATCCATTGGTCAGACTGCAGTAAAATCAGATCAAGTTTGATGCCTCTCGGGCCCTGATACAAAGACTGCAACTTGATCTGGATTCCTTAAGAGTTGCAGAACTCTACTTTGAAGCCTGATCGAATTAGAAGTCAGCACATTGGTGTGGATCAAGCCTCAAAGCACAAGGAATGAATGAGGCTTTTTATCACTCAGACTGACACCCTTGCCAAATTGTTGAAGCAATGGGCAAACTATATTAATGCAAGTGCCAGTTAGAGATCTCAAACAAGATCTCTCTCACTTTTAGGGCTATTGTAAACCTGACGGGAGACTCCCTCTTAGAGCTATCTTCTTTGACATTCCTATTTCTCTTGCTCAAGCTCTCTTTTCTAGAGATTTTTTTGGTTGAGTCCAAATTGTGAGATTTTTTAAAAGAAGGATGTTTGTTAAAAGATTTTTACTATGAATTTCTTTAATATTCATTTGATTGCTTCTGTCCAATGCACTTATCCTTGGGCAAATTAAATCTAATGTTCTACGTGCACATATGAAATGGGGGAAAGTCTAGAAGACAATTATTCATATGCTTTTAGGAATAAAATTCGGTCGCCAATTGAATACTGCAAGAAGAAATAAGTAAAGTGTTCAGAAGAATAACTCATAAAGCTAATCAACGACCAATCACATTACAGATTCTAATGCATGCACTGCACAAAACTCAAAAAAAGGGTTCAAACCATGAAGATAAAGGTGGCTTGATTACTAAAAGAACCCATCATCATAGTAATCAAGGCAGAAATATCTGCTATTAAACAATACAAATTAGTCTTTACAGGTCCTCAGATCACATCGAAGGCTTTTATGAAAACTAACAATTCCTACTTATACTCTAAAATATTGTATTCAGACTTCTTTATATTGAAATGGAACGGCAGCTATATGGTTGAATGGGCAAAAGAATCTCTCTTTGCAGGCCGTTTTATTTTCCTTTATAGTTTGCACCCACCACCTTGATGCAATATTATCTCAAAAATGGGTGGCCATATGATGATGCTTTCTTCTGAACTGCTGCATGTTGATTTCTAGTGGCTTGAATGTTTTTCAAAAATAATTGAATGGCTTTAAAACTTCTTTAAAACATGCAAGCTATCTTTCCACTCAAGTGTTACTTCAATAGCCAAAATTTGTCAAAAATAACAGAATTGAAGTCTATCTTTGCTGAATATTAGTTTGTTGAATCTGCTGACATGAGCCTCAAAGAGGCGAGTTGGCATACCAAAGGATTTTCATGTTGGCTGCTGAGGTGGATCACCTGCTAACAAGAGTTGTTTCGAGATCGAGTACTCCATGTTAGAGAAGCCATATTTGAAGTCTTCCCATTCTTGTGTTGTAGATGGCCCAATCTCTTTCATCGCTCGTGGTTGTTAATGAGGATATAACTTCCTCCCACGGTTTGATCAACTCAGTAACTCTCACCCTCATGAACTTTGTTCTTTCAATCAAAAACTCCCCGTAAGCCAATTCTTGTAACCACCCCTTGATCAAATCCTCCTTTGCCAAGCAATTTTGTCAACCTTATATTTTGACAATGTTGCACAAGGATGAATCCCCTATATATTGGTGATGTCTCGGACGTCTCAAATGTTTCAGGGACTTGGTTGGAGGGGACATCCCCAATTTTTTTAATTTTAACAAAATTAAAATTTATCAAATGCTTAGGTAACTATGTCTTTTATAGTACATTTCTGTTGACTTGCTCGCCCTTCAATATCCTGTCTGCCTTTCAAGAGTCAAGTAAACCTTTCTTTGTCAGCCTAGATATTATACCAAAAATAAACCATGTGGCAGCCCCTCTCCAAACCTCCGCAGCATGGATTTTCCTTTGAAATGTAGTTATCTTCTTAATCACACTAGAAAGAGTGGTTTTCAAAACCCTTCTGATCTCTAGGATGGATACAACTGAGGTAGGAAGCTAGGTATATGGATTTAAAAATTGAAGATTGTGCAGGCCAAAAGAAAATAGATGAAATGAAAGAAAAGAAACAAAGAAGGACAAAGGAAACAAATCGGATGAAATCATAACAGGTTGAGCAAAGCCAATGTGAAATTTTGAAGGAAAAGAGTAAATCAGCACTCATTCACATCCATGTCCTTCTGTTGTTGCTGCTAAAACAGATTTTAGAAGATTGCTGCAGCTATTTTGATATCTTTTTAGCGTTTTGAAGGGTTATTTTTGCAAATTATTTTTTTTTACTTTTAAAACAGATACGGCTACAGATGGCCCACGTACCATATCCAGCTGTATCTGATACAGCCTAGTTACATGTTCAAATGTGACTATGGACAAATACGGTATCTGGGCAGTGTCCAAGCCACACCGTCCCCGCATTCAACACACAGATTAGCACACCTGGTGCCATATCCTGCAACCCTGAATAACAATACACAAATTTCTGCACAAACCTGTGTTAAGAAACACGAAACCTTGAAGAATACATTCATCGGAAATGCAAGAAAAAATCTTCAAGAAGATCAAATAAGTGGAGTTCTATCAGGGATACTTGCAATCCGTGACAATGATTATAACCATGAGAATCCTCTGAATATTTATATATGTTTACAAAAAAAATTCAATCAGAATTTTCCAACAATTGATACATGTAAAAGTTTTTAATTTTTATAATTTATTATCAGCATGTGAGACAGATTTCTCTTTCCTCGAGCTATTATCTTCACATCTCAAACAAGTGCTTGCGATAGAGATCAATCTTTTGACCTCATTTAAGAAACAATGTCATCTTTTTGGCACTTAGAACTATCGTATTTGGATATAGTTTAATTTTAATTATTTCAAGAGGTTCTTAGATGATAAAATCTTCATCTAATAGAGGCAACTACCATATTTGGATATAATTTCATTTTAATTATTTCAGTAGATTCTTAGATAATAATCTCTTCATCTAATAGAGACGAATCCTAAAATGGCAACCCCAAAATCATCCTCCTCCATCTGTCATTTTAAACAAAACATATCTGCACCTCCAAATGCAGTCACGGAGCTAAGCAAACACAATCCACATAAATTAATTACAAATACTGCCAAACCATTAGATGCATCACATTTCAATCGAACCTCAAAATATTGTAAATGTGTAAGAATAAAGTCAATCTTCGTTATGGCTTTGCTCTCGAGTTTGAATGAAGCTGAACCGTCAAATCCCCTAACACAACTTTCCAAAACCACAAGATTTTTTTGTCTTGATCAACCATGCTCGCAACCAACACAACTTCATTTGTATTTTTCAGGCTCACAATCTAAGTGGGCCTCAAATGTCCAGATGGAACATTTTCAATGACATTGGTTATCCACATTGTTGTCTATCTGCAACACGTTGACTATACTATTATTTGATTGCCAGTTTTTTGATACCTGGATATTTTGTAAATCAAAAATTCTACTCAGAATTTTTCTTTCCAAAATCCTTTTTTGTGTGTAATTTTTCAAACTTTTTTCTTTCTACCACATAGAGCTTTTCTAAGTGTATTAAATCTGCATCTGATTAAGATTCATTACCTATCATGTATTGCCATTAAAACTGGCATCGCCTTCAACAGGTATTAATGCAACCATCAATTAATATTGTTTCAGTGAAACTTGGGAATAAAAAGTTCATGCAACATATAGCAAGTCTTTTTTAATTTTACAAAAATCGCCAAGGGCTTACAACATTTGAACCTGTAGAAATCAAACACTTGGCATTTAGAAAAAATTTAGTCCTCAATCTTTTTAAGCATTGTAAGGATATATATGGATCAATTTATAATTATTCACCCCCAAGCATTTTTGACAAAGGAATTTGTAGATGATTGGCTCTTTCCTTCCCTTTTCTTCGGGCTTGAGATTTCTATTTCAGAGTAATTCCCAATATTAGAATGGAAAGAGATGGACGACATAATAAAATTCAAATGCAACACCGAACAATTAAATTCCTTTAGCATGTATATTTTAATCCTGATAATGCCAAAAAACTAAAGTTTATATGTACTCACACAAACCCAAAACAATAATTATGCAATGACCATAAAAAATGATGCACAAATTAACTCAGAAATTCAAAACAACATAATGATGTGTATGAAGTCAATCTCAAATATAGTCTCCTTTAAACTTAAATATACTTATATGATGAAATATAAATTCACATTTCAAGCCACGGTGAGAATATTTAAGGTCTAAAAATGTTCCCATCCAATGATCCAAGCAGTGTCCTGTAGCTGGGAACTATATGATAACTCAGTTTCAAAAACACCATAAACATATAAGTCGATCGTAATAACCAATAAACATCTTAAAGTCTCATACCTCCCCTGCCGCTATGGTGATGACATGTGGAGTGAATCCCACTCCCGCTGAGCCTGCCAGCCATTCCCCTGGTAAGCATACATTTTGCAAAAGAAAGCATATAAGGAGAGTGCGTAAGAGTACATCTCTGAATGGTGGCAAAACCTGGCTTCCAGGGAGTAGTCAAAAACAACAAGAAAGAATCGTCTCCATACTATCACCAGGAACATAGTTTAAAAATGAAACTATCTAGTGGATTAACCAAGAATTAGATTTTAACCAAAGCCAATAAAGAAGAAAATAAGAAGTAAATCAATGGTTGAACACTAGGTAGCCGGTACGGGGGTACGGTGCGGGTACGGGTACAGGGATCCGGTACGCTGGTACGGCAAATTTTTGGGGGGCCTGGGTACGGCACATGGGTACGGCAGTACAATATACATATAAAATATTAAAAATATAGCCAAATAAGCAAAAATTCAGCCTTATACATGAATGGAGTAAACAAATTATTAATTAAGTGAAATAGCCAAATAATGTGTTAATAATTCAATGCATTTTGTCATGATATTCATTGATTGAACTTATAACAAGTGCATTGTTCAAACGCCCAATGTTACAATGTCCAACTATTAACATAAATAATAACAAATCACATAACTGGACTGGAATTCCGGCTATTACCAGCCCCCTTCAAATCTGCCAGTTTAGATTCCTTTGGGGTTTCTCTTATTATTCCTGCATTAGTCTTACTTGCTAGTGGAGATGCTGCCACTGTGTTTTTTGATCCTACATTACCCAAATGCATCTCAACTGTTGCAGTTTCAGCCATTGTTCTAGGTACTTTTGTGAAGTTTTACCACAGTTGAATCATTTACGTAATCCCATCTATTGACCTTTATTGACCCCCAAAAAATATTTTACAAACAAGTTAAAAATAAAAAAAATTAAAAAATTGTTGTTTTTACTGGTGGGTACGGCTGGGTATGCTGTGGGTGCGGCCAGGGTATGTCCAGCAGTACCTGGGTACTTCCTGAGAAGTACCCAGACGTACTCGGGTACTGCTGGATGTACCATGAGTGTACCCTCGGCATACCATACCCATACCACATATCGGATGTGTACCGTACCCGTACCCATGCCCTGCAGAAAACTTCTTTTTGAAGCAAACTGGTGTACGGAATATCATAATTAAATATCTTAGCCTCAACATTTTGAACAGTATAAGCCCCACTAAGTAGAAACTTAGAAGCTACAGGAATAACAATTGTGGTCTTACAAAAATGACACGTTAGATTATTCAGCGAAGAAAACAAATGCCTCATGAATCATACTAGATAGCTATGTTTTACCTGTTCTCGCAAATTAATGTCTATCAAAGATTCAGCAACAGTACCTAGTGTTTCCATATCTTTGATATAAAAAAGAGTATTCCAGCCTGGATGTAATAAAACTATAAATATAAATCTGATATTTGAAATGACTGGAAACTGCTTAGAAATGTACCTAGTGCAGCCAATTGCTGCTTTTTCCCTGACCCAGGTGGCCGCCCTCTACCCCGTTTCTCAGATGGTGAAAAACCTGGAGTGGAAGAGATAGGGTGTAGAGCTAATGCCATACTCCCATCAGGCCCATACTTCCTCGGCCTGCCTCTTTTTCTTTTCCCTGGCTCCATTCTCTGCAAACTTGTGCTCGTGCTCACATTTATCCCATGCGTCACAATTGCTGTGGATGGATCTGTATGGTATGGAGGAGAGCTAGAATTGTTTGGATTTGATGCAATTGTTACACCTACACTCGATTGAGGCCGCATTACAGGTGTCATCCCCGTGTGCAGTGCACCACTTGCATGACCACCTCTCTGAGAAACAGCAGGAAATGAATCAAGCCCTATCGTCGATGCAGAAGACGGAGGCAAGCCCATTGAATCTCTCCCTTCCATGCATAGATGTCAAAGACCCAGCAGCCGTTTCTGAAACACTTGAATGCTCAAAGGCCTCACTGAGGAACCAGAATAAAATACAAACTTCTGAAAATACTGCCTGCAGACCACAACTCAGAATCCACCCTCCAATGCCGGCATGAACAGACTCCAAAAAATAAAACGGTATCCAATTTTCATCTTCAACAGCTAACAAAACAGTTTCTTCCTTCCAAAGATACCACCAAAAAACCGAACAGCTGGGCAGAACCAAAATGTCCACAGGGCAACACCAATATGCCCAAGCAAACAAAGGTCACCAAAATGCCCAAAATCAGAACAGCTACAAAATGCAGATCAGCAGTACACCGCCAAATACACAACCACAAAAGGAAACCCAAAAATGAAAAAATAACAGAGCACCACCAAAAATGTTTCAAAATCACAACACCGCCAAAGTGTCCACAATCACAACACCATCAAAATGCCCATCAACATAGCACCACCAAAATGGCCCAAAAACCCACCTCCAAAATGGCCCAAAAGCACACCACCTCCAAAATATTAACCACCACTAAATGTCCAAACCACACAACACCCCGAAAATGTCTAAACACGTCACAAAAATGCCTAATCACAGCAGAGCATCAGAAAAACACCTAAAAACCACTTCTTCCCCATAAACCCCACTTCAACCTCGAAAAAAACAAACTCATTCCACCCTTTCATTTCAAAAACAGCCCTTTTTCTTCTGTTTCTCCCTCTTGTATGTCAACCAAAATAAATGTCAATAAAACACTTCAGCTACACTCTAGTTCCACTTGTTATGCACAGATGCAGGTAGCTGGTTCAAATCCCAGAACACTGTGGGGTAAAATTTTGTGCTGGAAAACCGAATGAAAGATATTTCAAGGTCACATGAAAAGACCTTTATGTGCTTTAAGCCAAATGCATTTACACTAAGCCCAAACAGCCCTGACGCAGAAACAGTTTTACAGTAAGAACTATAGATGTATTTTTCCAGTGGATTTTTACTCTTGGATTCCTCCACGGTCATATGAAAAAACATTACCTACGAAAAAACTTTAAAAACAAATGAAAGCAGGACATACTTGTTCAGTGTATACAATTAGAACGAGGCTCTGAAATTTCTACAGCAGAAGCAGCAACAGTGTAGCTCCTTTGAAATGCGAAAAGCTCCAATATCTGAACACCGTGTGACCAACAGCTAAGCGCAGAAGACATTGCAGCGCACACTGGTTTTTTTTTATTTTAATCGAAAACTGCTCGAAAAACCAGGCAAAATTGCTGTTTCGGGCGATGGAAATTAAATAAATAAATAAAATACATAATTTCTAACGCCTCCACTTGTTATCCTTTTTTTCTATCTTATTTTTCCAAGTATTTTTCCTTTATTTTAAATCGCCTTGTGCGATGTGTGTTTGTTTTTCTTCCGAAAAGGGGGAGATATTTGTTCTTTGTTTTATTGTTGCTTTTTCTTTTTGACCTTTTTAGGCCTTTAAAGTCCCCTCCCAAAACCCATAGTGTTGCTCTTTGATGTTGAAAGGGGAACCTAAATGATGATGTACCACCTAGTCCCCTCCCCTCCTTGAGTTTTGCTTTGTACTTTCAAAGTATAAGTGGGGGCATGTGTTGGGAAGGGCTTATACCTAGGTAGTTCAATGGAGAGGGGGTACAGATATCTTTAAAATATTTATTTCAGTAACGTTGATAGATATCAATTTCAAGGGTACATATTTTAGATTCGTCACATATTTTTCGGTTATTAGTTATAGGTGGGATCGATTAAGTTATTTGGGTTTCAAAAAATATTTGCAAACGAAAAAAGATCTTAATTTTTCGATTGTCTTTTCTGAACAAAAGGAAAATTGTTTTACGGCGGTTAAATGGACATTTTTATATGTATTTATTGAAACTATTAGCTTTGCACAGATTCGATGCACATGATGTTTCTTTGACTTGGTGTCAAGGCTTGAGGGGTATTCATTTTGTCAAATTTGCTCGGGATATTATCTCAGTGCTATCCCTTTTTTGGTAGTCCCTGGATTTTATGTCTTGGTGGATGGCTAGACAATGTCTTTGACACGATCATCCCTTACTGTTGGACAATAATCCACTTTACATTAAATTTAAAATTCTTTATTTTTATGTAACAAATCTTTAAAAAAGCCTATATAAATTACTCTTACACATAAAAACTAGTGTCACATTTAACAACTTATTTTCATACCATCTATTTTTTTTTACAATAATATTACTATATTTTTGGTAATATAACTACTTAATATATAGTGAAACATCACTCACACTTTTGGATAGACCATTTGATGATATGGACTATTCATGCAACTTGGACATAATTTAAAGTTGCCGCATTTAGCTTTGAAATACGTATTCCCCTTAGTGTGTCACGCTCCTCAACATGCAATATTTAATGTGAACTTTAAAAAATGCATTTTATGTAGTTACATTAATGCGTTCTCGTATGTGTACATAGAATTTATTAAGTGCAATATAATATAGTAGAAAAGGAATAATAGATGGAGTTACCAAATATATATATATATATTTATTTATTTAAAAGAAAAAAATTAAGGGAAAATAATTTGTGAGATAAATGATTTAATGTAAATTTAAGAAAATATTTTTTTTTATACTATGGGAAAGTGGTTGATCTATGATTTAACTTTTTATTTAATAGATTGTTTTTTTGTGATTTTCATATTTTTTTTGTTAAAGTATATATTGTATTGACAAAGAAGTAGTTATAATACAATAGTGGTAATAGATGGAAATAATAGTGAAGATGGTTGTGGACATAGAATCGGAGTAACCCTCGTTTTTCATATTTGTTGTTAAAGTATACATTATATTGGCAAAGAAGTAGTTATGATGCAATAGTAGTAATAAAAGGAAATAATAGAGAAGATGGTTGTGGATATAGAATCGGAGCTACCCAATAAACTAGAGGATGGTGTATGGAGGCAAGGAATCAACAAGGCAATACGAATTCTCTAAAGTCTTGTTTCACAAGAAACTATGCGTGGGTCATTGTTTATATACTTAGTATACTTCTTGCTCTATCGAGTTTCTTACAGAAAATGTCAAGGCCGTGAAATGGGTTTGAAATGGGTCGAAAACATAAATGGGTTTTGAATAACTTTCATTAAAATGCATGTTATTCAAAATAGCCAGCGAGGATTTTACTAGATGAATGTTAAGATTGACACAACTTTTTGTATTTCTTGAATTCCTAGCTAACATTTTTCCAAATAAATGTTTAAGATTGATGTGGCTTCATAGTGGTGTCTTGCATGTTAGCTTTTCCCTTGAAGTCAAAACCTTGATTCATCGAAAGGTTTATGCTCCAATGATGAGGATGATGACTTGTTAAGCCATGCACCAGGGTATAGATCCTTCTAGATACCAAACACATATTTAAATGGATAGGGTCAGGATCATTCCTTGGGTGACTTTGAAGGATTAGATGCCCCTTGGTTGTCATTGTTTAGCCAAAGGAAGGCTTAGATATATATATATATATACACACACACTTACTCAACAAGTATAATCAGGTATATGTTTAACTCCATTCATCAAGGGCAGAGATGTTGATCTCTATGTAAAATCGTTGGTTCCCCATCAAAAAAATCCTTAATTCACTACTCAGGTCATTAATGTTTTCTTTTTCCCTTATGTGCAAAAATATGACATGTGATTTAAGATTGGTAGCTTTATGGTATTACCCGAATGGTTTTTTTTGGATTTATTGGTCAAAGTAATATTTGCACCTATTTTTACAAAAATAATGACACTCATGTAAATTCACAGTTAATTTCAAATGTTAATTTTATTTTTCAATAAATATAATAAAGATTGTCGGCTCCTCCACTAGTGATATTAATAAATGAATTATGCTAGAAAAATCATGTAGACGCTCAAATTTGGTAACGTATTCTTTGACAATGACAAGTTTGGCTTTGTTCCATTGTTAAGACAAATGCTCACATTCAATGCTCAATCAACACATATTTGTATCTCTCTCTAGACTTACTCAGCTCCAAACCTTACTCTATCGTTCATCCAGGAAATACTAATTTAAAAAAGCTGTAATTATCTCCAGGCATCACTCCTAAACTTTTTATTTTATGTCGTTGTTTATTTGTCCAAAACCTTACATATTAGGTCCATAGTGGACTACAGTCTTGGACCCTTTTATCTTATGACTCTATTTCTAATTTGATTATATTATATGTGTCATTTCATCCTCATAGTATTGACCTTAGCATGGCATTTCACTTACATAAGCCTATATAAGCAAGTTATATCACTTCATAACTCACATGGCACTTTCATTAGCTCCATTTACAAATATCAACATAAAAGTACTCAAGGCTCTCCTAAATCGTCCTAAAATAGTTGCGCATCATTTACGATAGCCACTACATCATATTTGAAGCACTTGACTAGGTCAAAAATTGTAGGTTCCTCCATTTCCAAGCATGTAAAGGTCTTAAAGTCACATCTTAGTAATAGCAAAGTCACTTCAAGCATTGACAAAGGTCTTTAAGGGACAAAAGGGTTTCGTCTAGCAATTAAAGCACACCACGTAACACTACTACCATATTGGGTAGATCCTCTACTCTACAGTTATCTCGTTATCTTTGTATCGAGAGATATGATGGTATACATAGGGGATGGCATAGATTGCATTCACACTTACGCAAAACACTAGGAGAACTACATGAGACTTGCTCCCGCTTGATGGGATGTAATGAACCACTTGGATTAGTTCGATAGAGTTTGAGCACCAATGATAGTCCAACCTCACCCACGCGTTGATTTATCCTTTTATTACATAATGTTTTGATGAAGGATATATAGGTATATAGGATATATAATTGTTGCATGTCATTATAGGTTGTAACAAGGTCATGCGGACTAGAGCGACATGCAATGACAAATATTTCTAGACAAGGGAATAACACACAAAAAGTTACATAACCCCATTGTAATCATGTCCAAGACCGTACAAGAAAGGGGAAAACCATATAGAATAAGGTCAAGTCCATATGGGCTAGATGAAGACAATTTCTAGTTATAATATTAAAAACAAAGCATCTTCAATTTTAGATGAGAGTTTTTACCCAGTTTACATGTACATGTCTCCTCTGTTCTACTTTGTATAGTTATATCTTCATCTCTTCTTGTGTTTTTTACCTATCATTGTATCATTTATCATTATTGTAAGTAATATTGTGTTATTCTTATTATGTATGGTTAATTATAAATTAATTAATTCAGAGTAACCCCTGCAACAAACCCTTGTGCCCTATATATTTACACATCACACCTCCCATATATATTTTTAGAGTGTAAACAAATACACAATTTAAGTCAAAAATTTACACAGGTCCAAGAACAAGTTACGAGATTTGCCCTTCAACTCTTGTATTATTACTATTAATATAACAATACACATAGATTTATTTTCTTGGTATCCAACCAAATGTAACTATATTATCTTTACTACAACAAATATTTACTTTTGTATAAACCAATCAAAATCTTCCTCATGTGATTTGATGTTTTAAACTAAAGTTATAAAAAGGATTTTCAATAAGCCTTTGTTTTTTACCATATGTACTTATTTAAACGTCAATAGGCATTATTCAGTGGGACGAGTTTAGCTATCATACTTGATGAACAATAATAAATTTTACTGGACATAAACATGACCATCAATGCATAATAGTCATTAACAAGGCTGAGAGTTGTAACAAGACAAAACATAAGAATTGTGGCATGAGAAAAAAACTTACAAGGGTGTGCTCACGATTGCATCAATAAATAATGGGATAAAGTCAATAATGTTAACCTTGTAAAAAATAATTATTGCATTTATAAATGACATGTAAGTGAATGCACCAAATACAATCAAGACAAATATGGTGATAATTCCACTGTTCTTTAGCATGGTAATGTTAGCAATGAAGGCCTTGCGATGATTAGTATCATGGTCAGATATGCAATGATAGTCACAAAAAGGGTTCTCTGGTAACTGAGATAATTGCTATCCAAAATAGCACCCCCATGTTATTTTGAACAACTCATCAAGTTTCAAAGTTAGACAGATCCATTTGTAAAGACCCAAGGAATTTTAATACAATTTGCAAGTTTTGTGACATATGTAAGTGTGAATCAATAGCCTTAACATTTCTTGAACATTTAACTTGGAGCTTTGCATTTACAAGTTAAAAATTGGCTAATGAAGAAAAGTCATGGAAGGCTAGTTGCAAAAAGTTAGTGTTCCACGAATTTTACATGAAAGATCTACGAAACAAAGAAGTTAAGTTTTAGTCTTTCGTAGCGGTGGCGAAAATAATCAATGCTTTGTGGCAAGAAATAAAACATGGGTTTTTCTCAAGACAAGCCTCAATGTAAGGAGAACACATCGTGCAGGGCCGTAAAGAAAAGTAACTACGTTATGAAGCGACTAAGGTTAGAAGCCATGAAACACCAACTTAGTGCCCCAGAGGTTTCCCCAAAGAGCAATGTTTCATGGAATTTGAAAGTCCATAGAGAAAATGAACATGGTTGTGGTAAAAAAATGTCGCACGATAAGAAGCAAGACCTTCATGGCATAATGGGAGCATGAAACGACTAAGTACAAGAGATTTCAAAAGCCACGCAACAAGGAATAACCGCGAAGGATAAAATTGAGGTCGTGAAGGTCATCTACAGTATTATGCAGGTTGGAAAAAGTTAATATTTTGTGGAACATTCGAATTTTTTGTAATAAATAATCCACTGAGGTTTGGAAACTATGAAATAAAGCGGAATTGTCAAGTAACCTCACAGTTTTGTGATTTGCCAAATGCAAGTTGTAAAATTCACTTCCCTCCTCCCAGTCAATCAAAAGCTTCCCCACCGCATTCCCTAAAGCTTACTAAGTAAAATGTAGCCTTGCATTTTCAATCTCAAAAATTACAAACTACGAAGCATCTTCCGTCGTCGATTGCGCACTGATTTCTTGGCCATAACTTTCATATGGAAGTTCCAAATTGCATGGGTATTATTGTGTTCATTTTGTCTCTCTAAGGACTACATTTTCCCTAAAGGCATGTGGAAAGGATGTTGTTTTGAGGGAGAACCATAGAAACACGGGATTACATGGAAACAAGTGTAGTTTGCTTAGTTTCAGGTGTCCAAAAACTCCACCTACACAAATGTATTGTTTAATAATACCCATGCCTTGTCATATAGCTCCAACGACACTCAAACTAAAGGATGAAAGGGTACCCATGATTTTTTCTACAAAATGATGCCATTTCATCCTTGGTATGTGGAAATTGACCATTTATGACTGTTTGGTCACTTCTCCTTCTCTCTCCCTCATTCTCTATAAATGTAAGTGCTTATGCACAAAGAAGAGGTTCTTTTTTGTGTATTTGGAAGCTCTGCTTTTGGAGTCTTGCATTTCATACCTTTAGACCTCTGTAACTCACATTTTTTGCAAGAATTCCAAACCTCTTCTCTATAAAATTTAAATGGATATTTTCTGAGTACTACACAACTGTGGTTTATTCGTTTGAAATTATTTGTATTTGATGTGGATGATTTTCCCTCTTATTATCCTTGATTTTATTCACTTATCTCCTTCAAAGCTTTATGTTTTCCTTAAATTCTTGCATCCATGATTATAGTTGTGTCTCTTATGGTCAAAATTGATCCTTGTTCTAGTTTTGGGGCACCACCTCTTTCATTTTGTAGCATTTCCTCTCTCTTTCAGTTGGACCGAATAAACAACTAAGTATGAAGACATGTGCAAAGGAAGAAGGATGCGTGAGGGTGTGCATGAAAGCACGAAAGGAGAATTTGAAAAAGTTAAAGAGGTGCATGAAGGTGCACACAGAGGTATGAAGAAAGCATGTGCGAAGGGTTACGCACCAGGATGGTGGAATCAAGAGTTAACTAAAACTGCAAGACAAGCTATAAATAGGAAAAAACACATGTTAGCATGGCCAACACGAAAAAATCACGGACAAGGCACAACCAGAATAGGATAAAGCACATATAGGGATAATAATAGACATAAACTACATATAAACAAGGATAGGTGTGATTATAGCATAAGCAACATAAGCTATTTATAGCTCACGGGATAAAGATGGAACTTTTAGATTAAAATATGCCGTAAATGGGGAACCACAAGATGACCTAATTATAGGAAAGTGCAGGTTAGGAAATCATGCAAGCTATGTATAGTAGTAGTATAATTATAGATTAAAGCATGTAAAGGGGTGAAGGACAAGTTCACACCCTATATATATAGTTGTTTTACATCTTTGTAAATGGTTGAGGTGTGTGGATGAGAGTTACTAGTGCATGTGAGTAGTAGTAAAGTTAGATGTGTGTGTGCATCTATGTTTTGAACTGCACATCTATGTTATGTAGTTATGAAACAATGATTCTAATGAATACGAAGCCACCTTTTGGTTAATGATATGTCATGGTTGTAAATGTTACCATAGTTTGATATTTCCATTATGGTATGGTTGCATGTTTAGCAATTGTGAATGCAGGAATACATCTCGATAGTCTAACAAAGGAGGGACCTGGTAGAGTTGTGTGCACTTTGGGTGAGTACTTAGGCTCTACCTAGGTGATGTGTCAGCACGCCTGACAATATTATGTTACACACTAGATTGTGGTGTGACATTTTGGTTCCATTATTGGGACCTTCTTTCATTCATGCTCTCAAGATATGGGGCACCGATTATGTTTTGGTTGTCTCTAGAGAGTATTGAATGGTGGATACAAAAAGGTGAAGAGGAATTTTTGTAATGGTAAATTAGTAGTACTAATTTCAATCCATGTAAATGGGTCAAAGAAAACCTCTATGATTTGTTGTATGAGACATTTTTCAACATCTTTCCATGGGAATTATATGAATGGTTAGCAATGTATGCGCAAAACCAAGGAATAGGATTAGACGTAAGAAAATTTAGGATTAGACTAAGTATCAAGTGTTGTCTGACTTGGATGTGTCGTGGACTCGTGCAGTAGATCATTGGTGGAAAGACATTTTGAATAACTATACTTTGGAATATAGTATCTCTACATATTTGTGCTTGGAGGAAGTAGATGTTTAGTTTCTTCGGGAGCCAAACTAATCATACTTACGCGCACTTCCTCTTGTTACCAAGATCTCGATGGTTAAAATTGGATTAGAGAAATTACCAATGGCTGGCTAAAACTACACCATTCACAAGGATGAGGAAAGGGGTTGGTAAGGATAGCGTTGGGCCAAAGGGAAAAGGAAAGAGAAGAAAGATTGTGTAAATGCAGTGATGCACAAGATAGGGCAGTTGAAGAAGTGTTGAAGTAGAGAGGAATAAGGTCAAGCAGAAGTGTTGAGAACCTTGTAGGAAGTGAGGGGCAACAAAACTATGTCCCTATGATATTGGCAAAGTGCATTACAAGAACCCACTCGACATCAAAGGGAAGCGAGTCTAGTAAAGAGTTGGAAAACATCAACACACATCCAGACCACCTCAGACCCTTAGCCCTCGTGTTAGGTACATAGGATTCATGAGTTCATATAGAGGATCATCGTATTGAAAAAGAATAAGAGAGTGATAGAGGATCGCCATGTTGGGATGGAGATACAAGTAGGTATGTATTAGTATCAACTCAAGAGGTATAACAAATAAAGGCAACACATATGGCAGCACAACAAACTTTTGTATCTGGACAACAAAATTTGTTTGGAAGCAATCTGGTAGGTGTAACATTAGGACAGAGTGTTGTCAAGCTACTCAGTGGAAGTAGTCCCATTAGTGGGATACTGGGATAGACAGTTGGTTTGTCGTTTAGTTCTATTATGGCCACGCATACTAGTTCTTCCTTAGGACTATTATTCATTCTAGCAACAAGAGGCTCGGGAGGCTCTGGTCCTCCCCTAACTGGAGGTCATCCTAGTGGAGGCTCAGGATCAGAATTAGGCACCAATCCAGGATAAGGACCTAAACCACTACCAAAACAACCACATATATTTTATGAGACTTCGCTCAATCTACCGAAATACAAGGGAGTAGAAGATGCAGCAGAGCATGTGCACAAGTGCGAGTTGTTATGGAGGGCCAAGGGAATCACAACCTCTGACAGGAAAGCTAGTCAGTTTTTGACGAACCTACAGGGGTCCGCACATAGCCGGTATAGGAAGTATGATCCACATAAAATTGCAGTGGATTATAATAGCTTGTGCAATGCCTTTCTGATAGAATTCCACATACCAGAATTTGAGCAACAAAGTATAAGCATGTTAAAAGATATCAAGCAGGGCATTTCTGAAAGTGTTTAGGAATACGATGCATAGTTTAAGACCTTGTTGTCAAAACTCTCATATGACATACACCAAAGCCAACATGCACAATGGTTTTTTGGTGGGCTGCTGACAAATTTTTAGAGGGCACTTTTGCACAACACATTCATTGATCCACATGAAGCTCTGGAAGTAGTCATGAGTGCTGCAGAGGTAGTTGGAAGTTTGGATACTAGAGTGAGCCCATTCTTAGAGGCACAAATAGAAACAATGGATACCCAGTTGGAGAAGTTATCTGTTAGTTCAATACATGACACACACATAGTGGAATATAGTGCACATATTGTGAAGTGGAAGGGCATATAAAGAATAGATGTCTGCGCAAGAGTACATGTGCACTATTGATAGCCTACAAAATATACCACAAGGACCATGATGTCCAAGATTTTCCACTCCTTTAGTAAGTAACACAGAAAAATGTATCAAGTTATAAAAAGATTTACAATACACACACGCACAATACCTCTCAATGTCACTTTATTGATAAGATCCATGAGGCCTATGAGATGGGATTGTACCTGACGAGTACAAGGGGCAATCAAGCGCATGACAATCAAAACCATACCACCAACCAAAATAGAAATGGGGGATTTTGGGGAGGCTATCGCGGTAGAGGACATGGTGGTCATAGAGGTAGATTCAGTAAGGGAACGTGCTATACATGTGGGTCACCTGATCATTATCAACGTGAGTGATCGAAAGAATCTGTCATGCATCTATTGTGGAAAAGGACATAAGGTATAATAACGTCTAAATTTATTTACACACATGATTAAAACAAAAAATGAGCGAGGTGAAGAAATGATATAGGCTGAGCATGTCAGACAGGGGCAATGGAAGCCCAAACAATTAGTGGTGGCTAAGAGAGAGCCAATATTGGTGACCACACATGCAAAAGATTCACATGTTTGGGAGCAGGTGAAGTCCAAACTACTTATTAGGCTTGAGGAGGTAGTATAATCAACGAAATATCCTGATCTAGGGCAACAAAAATAAGTTCTCTAAGAGGGCATGAGCCTGATTAGGGATCTACAAGGGGAAATGGCATGTTTAAAATATCAAACACAAAATATAGAGCACGTGAATCATGTTGAGGTACCTGACAAGGAGTTTGATGAACTAAGGGAAGTGTGTTGGATGTTTCAATAGGAGAATATCATACCAATGCTTGGGGAGTGGTTGAGCTAAAAGGTCCCAAACATGGAATAAGACATGGATAAACAAATACTTCATGTAAATTTTCCACCTTATAACCAAGAGTACGATAAATAAATCACATTGGATGCGATAATCAATGGCGAGTAACATTGTAATTGATACATGCGCGGAAGTCAATGTTCTTACATTGGAAACCTAGAACAAAATGGGAAGGCCTCCACTACAACCCTCCTCTAGTGTATTGTACATGGAAAACAAGACAAGGAAACTTCCCATTCGACTTTTGAAGGACGCCACCATTATAATATAAGGGCAAAGTTCAAGGGTAATTTTGAGGTTTTAGATATGGTAGAGGTAGACAATTTCCCTTCACTACTTAGCCGACCTTGATGCTACTCAAATGATGTTGATATGTATTTTAATAAACGTTATGTTAGTTTTGAGTATAATGAGGAACATGTAGTCATTCCAATGGATTGGACTCAGATTGCATAGGCATTACATGACCCAAAAAGAACTGAGCCTACCAAGGAAGGAGTGCTCAAATGGGGAGAGACACACTTAGTTAGTGACACCACTAGTCACGCATGTGAAAATTGGGCACTTAGAACCTATGAAATGGTTGGGCGTAAGTATCATGATTGAGTGACTAGGGTAATCAGACATGAAACACTAAGGCAGTTAGGAAAAATTGTGCTTCTAGTGTACATAGAAGAAGAGAAACTTGAAACTTTCTTACGAAAGATGGAAGAAAATATGCACAATGAGGGTAACAGAAGGATTTTGTTAGTATACATTTTGAGAGAAACAAAAACACGATGGTGGGCCAAACACAGAGATAACTTACTAGGATGGTGTGAGACCATAGTCACATTTTTTACCAAATTTGTTAAGAGTAATCTCCCCTCAAAGATCACAGCTTATGAATGGAAGTCAACCCCATGACTTCATATACAACAATGCAATGAAAATTGGCTACGAGGTCCCGATGTGCTACCATGATCTTTATGGGTCCATAATTTTTATTCTACCTTGCATGATTGCACCTGTGCATGGTACACACATGCTGAATTGAAATAAGAAATAACAAACTAGCAGAGTTTGACATCGAGTATTACCCATACTTTCAATTACTTTTCATTTAACCCTCTTATACATGATGCTCTACATTTGATGAAGTGTATCACGGTGGGGGATAACATGAAATTAGAGGATCTTATAACTCAGTTATATGGCGAGACTCTTCCAGAAGAGCACTCTAATAACCGCACATGGATAAAATCTGATGAAAATTTATTAGAGCACGTATAAAAGGAAAAGGATAAAAGGAAAGTTGGTATATCTATAAACGATGAAGAAGTTGAAGACCTAAACGTGGAGCACATAGAGGGACAATGCGAGGTCCTTGATATAACAGATGAACAAGAACATGCATACCATTTACCCTTAAATACCAAAAAGGTAAATATTAGAACAAATGGCGTGCCTAAAGAAGCAATTATTGGTCAAAATCCAAGGTTGCAAAGATTAATGAATTGTTGTGTGACTTCTAGATCTTTTTTCGAGGGGTTATCATGAGTCGAGGGGTGTTCATCCTTCACTGGGGAAATGAAGATCAACTTAAAAGATGGTGCGTGACCAGTTCGCAAGTGGCCATACCAGATGAATCCTAATTTACGTGTTAAGGTAAAGGATGGGATCAAAAAATGCTTGAGGTGGGTATCATTGAACCTATTGAGGAATCAAAATGGATCAACCCCATGGTCATAAACATCAAGAAGGATGGATGGATCTAGATATACATAAATTATGGGGTGTTAAATGCATCTTGTGTAATTGATCCATTCCCCACTTTCACTACAGAGATTCTTGAGTGAGTGGAAGGGTGCAAGATATATTCATTTACAAATGGTTTCTCAAGATATCAAATTAGGATTATGCGTGAGGATCAAAAAAATACGACGTTTGTAATAGAATGGGGTTATTTCACATATACGGTCATACCTTTTGGTTTGAAGAATGCGTTAGCAATATTTTCGCACATAGTGGTGTAAGAATTTTAAGACTTCATCCATAAATTTCTTCAACTACATTTGGATTATTAGATAGTGTATGGACTAGTAAAATACCATTATGACTACTTAAGGCCGATGTTTAAGAGATGTAGGAAGCTCAATATATCTTTGAACATCAAAAAGTGTATCTTTGTTACACCATTTGATACTTTGTTGGGCCATATAATCTGCAAAGAGGATCTTCTGGTTGATCCAACAAAGATTACAATTATATTGGGATTAGAGGAGCCAACTAACCAAAGTGAAGTGTGCAGATTTCTTAGGCACACATGATATTACTGGAAGTTCATCAAACGTTATGCCAAGATTGTTGCACCAATAGAAGAATTTTTAAAGGTGAAAGATATTTTTTGTTGGAATGATGTGCAACAACAAAAATGTAAGACATTGAAGGAAAGATTGACTAATGTGCCCATCTTACGTTTTTCTTCATGGAAATTACCATTCCATGTACACGTGGATACCTCGGGGACAACAATTAGAGCAATGTTAGTGCAGCGTGGTGAAGGAATTATTGATCATCCAATTTTATTTGCGAGTAGGATATTAATACCTACTGAACATAACTACACGACCACAGAGCACAAAACATTATTGATGGTGTACACGCTTCATAAATTCAGGAAGTATCTCTTGGAAACTCCATTCATATTTTACAGTGATCATATGATACTTAAGTATTTGGTTTGTAAGCCATTATTGCAGTGTCACATATATAGATGGATCCTCTTGTTCCAGGAGTTTGAATTTTTGGTGATTGTGAAGCCTGATAAGAGTAACATGGGACCAGACCATCTTTCACACATCAACTCTGGTGAGGATGCACAAATTATGGAGAATATAATGTTGGATACACAATTGTTCAGGTTACAATGTGCACCAACAGATTTGGAGGATATAGTGGTTTTCTTGCGAATAGGTATTTCCCCAGATGGAAGGAAGATAATGGAGAAGAAGTAGCTAGCTATACGTGCTACACCTTATAAATTGGTTGGAAGATACCTTTATAATATGGGTAGAGATGAGGTATTACACAGATGAGTGTTAGGGCATGAGCGTGAGGTAATAATGGAATAAGCACATGGTGGAATAACAAGATGTCATTATGTTGGGGATGTCACTGTGTGTAAGATACTCTTCGCATGATTATGGTTGGAAACACTATATAAGGATACAAACACGTTTTTTAAAGCATGTGACCATTTCCAAAAAACTGGTAAGCCAAGACAAAGGGATGAAATACAACTACGCCCAATAGCATTTACAGAATCTTTCAAAAAGTGGGATATTGACTTTGTTGAACCGATAACTCTAGTTGCGTGTAGAACATGCACAAGCTACATTATTACTTGTACAGACTACTTGACGCGATGGGTAGAATCTACACCCACAAAAGATTGTACAGTCATGACAACTATATAGTTTCTATGGGAAAACATATTTAATAGGTATGGTTATCCATCGAGCCTTACGAGTGATAGGGGAACTCATCTCCTAAATGATACAATCAGGATATTACTCACGGAGTTCATGGTGGCTCATCACAAGACTACCCCTCTCACCCACATGCCAATGGAACAACATAAGCATTCAACAAAAATATTAGGTCAAAATTTGACTAAAATTTGTGATGTAGGGAGAAAGGATTGGGATGAAAAAGTATTAGTTGTATTATGGGCATACAAGACCACATATAAAAGGTTAAACAAACCATCACCTTTTCAGTTGGTGTTTAGAGAAGAAGCTATATTACCAATTGAGTTCATGTTATCATCCCTATGTATTGTATGTGTAGGAGGACTTGTTGATGAAAAAATATTAGAAGAGTGTATTGACAGATTAATGTAATTAGATGAATGACATGCAATTACAAGATGGATTTAGAAGCAAGAAAATGTAAGACAAAAGGCCTAACATGATAGGCACATTAAAAATAAGTCTTTTTCAGTAGGTGGGTTAGTGATTTTAAATCATTCAAAGTTTTTGCACCACCTAGGGAATTAAAATTCCATTGGTTGGGACCCTTTATAGTAACCGAGATTTTGGAATTAGGGGCATGTCATTTGAAAGCTCTTGATGACAAAATATTGCCTAGTTACTTTAATGGAAGTATCCTAAAGCCCTACTATAAATAAGCTTCATTTATGTTTATAATAAGGTAGTATTGCCATTTAGGTTAGGTTTCCATTTTTTTTCTTATTCTTTTGATTTGTAATAAGTGTGTTCATGTATAGGAGTTGATATATTTATTATAGAATGATGTGCATAGGACAACACATACTTTTAGTGTGGGGTAGTAGAGAAAGAGCACAAAATGAATGGATGCAAAAGTATGTGTACATTGGTGAATAATGAGTGTTGGGGTACACTCATATTGAATAAGGAAAAGATGTGTCGATGGAATGCGCAAGTGTGTGCAATAAAGGTGGGATTTTATCATTGATAGGTTGGCTTTCTCAAAGGTGTATGTGAAAACTTGGTGGTGAAAAACAAAGTGTATGGGTTTGATAGCTTGAAAGATAACGTTAGGCATAAAGCATAGGAAGAAACAAGTCCGGTGCAGAGAGGTGCATGTAAGAATATAGGTATCTTAGGAAAGTAGTTGTGCATAAAAAGGGACTTGTACTAGATTCTACAGCTTAGGAAGTAGTTGTGGGCCACAAGGTTATGCATGTTGCACGTGTAAGGAAAGTGTGGAAGGTCTAGAGTTAATTGAAACGAGTGGGAAAATAAAAAAATTTGGTAAGAAAGTGCCACGTACCACACCTACCACATTTAATGTAATAAAAACTTAAAAATCTATAAAAAGGGGTTGAGTGCAATTGTAATTATCATCTTGCGAATAGAGAGATTTAACAATTTGTGTGATTCATAGCTCCAATCAACCAATATGATCAAAGGTGATAACAAAGGTGATGGAAGCAACTTGTAGACACAAAATCACACATTTTGGGTAATTATCTAGTCCTGATTACATACTACTATTCATATGATTCATAAGTCAGAAAATTACTAATCAACCCATGTCTTTGGTCATCTTTCTTTGATTTCCATCACTTCTCTTCGTCTTACACCTTTGCTTACTAAGTTCTCCTTTTTATACCTCGACATTTATCATCCTAGACACTAGCGCCAAGTGCCCTTGTCCCTTCTAGGTGCCCCCAACCTCAGTATACTTTACTCACATCTTTTGGGTCCTTTCTAGCCATTTAAGTGTCTTCTCTTTTTGGTAGTCAGCCTTTTTCAGGGTTAATTACAAAATTCAAGCAAAGGAATCATATAAATATAAAGTTACATGATCATAATAAATGACCAAGCACTAAACATTAACTATCACCACCTAAGGTTGCGTCTATCAAGAATCTAAGAGATTCATTGCATCCATCTAGCACCATCCAAGGGACACAAGGGTTGGTTATTCTGCATACAATTCATAGGAGGGAAGCTCACTCTATTCCATGCACACATCTATTACATTTCTTTACATCTAATTACTTTACTCGCTATGAAGTGTGACACACATAAGAGCCACCTAGACCATCTAGTTCCTCATGACCCATTGAACCTAAAGCACAATCCGCTCCTAGTTGGCCTTTTCACACACGACATGGGAGGTATCATCACTCTATTAGTCTAATACATCAAACTAAGTCCATCATGAGGACAACTCCTATATCTAGGCATACTCCACCACATCGTTTCACCCCACCTAGGTTTCCACCACCTCC
The DNA here is from genome assembly GCA_019776745.2 of Taxus chinensis. NCBI lineage: Eukaryota > Viridiplantae > Streptophyta > Pinopsida > Cupressales > Taxaceae > Taxus > Taxus chinensis. The sequence continues at coordinate 772,357,728 of CM034149.1, forward strand.
GCGCTCTCCTCCACATAGGTGTTCATCACCTCCGCATTCTGCTTCACATAGGTCTCCATCACCTCTACATTTTGTTCCAAAAAGTGTCCACCATATACTCATTGGTCACATGCATATAGGCTTCATTCACCTGTACAATGTCTACCTCATATACCACCAGTCTTCGAGCATGTTCACACACCTTCATCTCCACAAGGATCAGGTGGAGGGCCTTCATCTTTCACTTTTATCGGATAGTGCACTCACCATCACATGCTCGGGGGGCATCACACTTATTCTCTCCCCCCTCTAGCATCCACACACGTATTATACTCTCATCACATCACACCTAGTGCTTTACACACAACATATACGGTCATATCACCATTTCCCGATGACTCGCTCTTGTGTTGTGGTTCACATTGTTTAGGGCATACTATATACACAAACCTCACATAGAACACATTATACATTCAACTTTACACACTACATACTTCACTCATTGCACACAATACACTTAGGAGATCCTCTCTCGCAGTGTCGTCTACACACTTTACGTCTCATTCACTATACACATTCGCACTACATCTCTCTTACATCTACTTCTACATATTGTGGTCATTACCCTATGACACATTCTAGTTCCATGGCCCATACTCAATTGTTGAGGATATACATCTCAAATAGAACTCATCTCACTCGTGCGTTTAATCACCCACCCAATCAATCACTCACACACTTACACTCTACACTTTGTGCTTTCACAATCACATCTTTCTATTACACATATTCAAATCATTTCCCAATGACACACTCCGTTTACAGTTCATTCTTGACTGATTAGGGGGAATAAATAAATGAACCTCATTGCATACATACACATCCACTCAAGGGGCACATTTCTCCTATCATTCACACTATATTCCTTTCTATCTCATCCACAATATACTGCATATCTTGGTTGCATTTACTTTTGCTTACATGTTCACTTTATTACACATGCTAGATAGATATCTTGTATGTCATTATATTTTATCATACACACATGCACTTTCACTTGTTTTTCTAGTTGTGATCACATATTCTACAGATCTATTACACACAACATGGACGCTTGGCACAGTACCTATTACCAGTCCCACAACAGCTCATGGGGGCATCCACATTCGTACACTACAGGTGTTATTATTTCATTTTTCATAGCACATTTATATATCAAATTATACATGCTTTGATATACTTCTTATCTTTATAACATGTTAACGGGTGCTTCATGTGTAACATTTGTTATGTAGGACTACATGCTTCCATCGTTATCTGTTACATTACTTATCATTGCTTGCTCTTTGTATGCCATTATTTTGCGAGCTTTGCCCTTTTATCTTGTGCACACTATCTACTTTTGGCTTCATCGGCATTAATTGTATTGTAACATCGTGAGTGGTGTCCCATGTTTTTAACCCACTTTTAGTAGTTTATATTGTCTTCTAGCCTATTTACATTGTCTTCTTGTGTCTTAGCTTACACATTGTCTGTTTAGCATACATTTTTTACTTCTACATGTGTGTTTGTCTTTACTTGTACTAACACTTGTCTCCCAACCACTTTGTTTGTGTGTGCATTGGTTTCTACCAAGCACATTCCCTTCCCCCTGCAGGTCATAGTTTCAGCACAATGGTCGGTCCTCTTTTGGGTCACATACTCCTTCAGCGTCGTCACATGCACCCCAAATGAGGGGGAGCATCATTTAGGTGAATCAGTCACCCCATACAACAACCTACAGTCATTACACAACATAACACAATACCAATACAACACAGTTAGTTTTAGACAAGGCTCAAAATCAAACTTGGGTCCTTGACACAACGACACCCTTCATAGACACCCATAACTAGGGGGCAATTACACATCAATTGGTATTTCAACTCAGTCTATAGAACTCCACACAATGGCTTTTACAAGGCACACAGTCTTTAACACTTACGTTTGTACACACCATCTGCAGTGGTATTCCACATTGTGGGAATTTGTTAAAGGTTGGAGGATAACACCATACTTTTCTCCCTACACTTCTTCCATATCATTGGCATGAGATCACCCCAAAAACTGGCGGCTAGTGCAATTGACGTGAGATCACCCAAAAAACTTGGTCTTCTACAATATCTTCAATTTCCTTTCTACACTCTTTCCTCATCACAGAGTAGATGGACATCTTCATTTTTCACTTTTTTCATATTTTAAATGCTTTAATTACATAATTTTTACACATTTCGATCATATACTTGCATATTTGACTATTTGTTCGTTCTTCTCTTTTATAGGTTCGTCTGTATGGGAAGCGATAGTCAACATCATCAACGCCATTCACAACATCAACAACAACAATGACATCAACATAAACAACATGCACATTGCAACATCTACCCATGCATTTCCGCCCTAGGTTCATTTTCATCATCACTTTTTGCACTTTCTCCTCCTTAGCATCCATGCTTCACACTTTTTTCATGCCACACTTTGTCTTGCCCCTCGACACACTCCTCTACATCGATCTACACGGTTATCAGGTACACATCTCTATCTACTTTATGTTACTAAGATTTCCTCTCAATAAAATGTAGACGCAAAATCACACACTTTGGGTAATTATCTAGTCCTGATTACATACTATTATTCATATGATTCCTAAGTGAGAAAACTACTAATTAACCCATGTCTTTGGCCATCTTTCTTTGCTTTCTATCACTGCTCTTGGTCTTACACCCTTGTTTTCTCAATCTTCCTTTTTATACCTTGACATTTATCATCCTAAAGCGCCAACGCCAGGCACCTTCATCCCCTCTGAGCATCCCTGACCTCAGTATACTTTTCTCACATATTTTGGGTCATTTCTAGCCGTTTTAGCATCTTATATTTTTGGTAGTCGGTCTTTTCGGGTTTAATTACGAAATTCAAGCAAATGAATCATATAAATATAAGGTTATGTGATCATAATAAATGACCAAGCACTAAGCATTAGCTATCACCACCTAAGGTTGCATCCATCAAGCATATAAGAGCTTCATTACATCCATCTGACACCATCCAAGGGACACAAGGGCTAGTTATTCTGTATACACTTCATAGGAGGGAAGTTCATTCTATTTCATGCATACATCTATTACATCTAGCTACTTTTCTCGCTATCAAGTGTGACACGTAAAAGAGCCACCTAGGACACGATTCCATGCACACACACACATAAAACTACATTGAGTCTGAGATATAGTGCAACACTTAGTCGTAAGTTCACCATTGTGACAACAGAGGATAGTCTAACTCCTCATTTTGCATCTTTATTTTTTGGGATTTGATGTCTATTTGAGGGTTTTGCAGGTCAATATTTTGTTGCAGGTTTCTAATGACTTCGACAATCACTGTGCGACCTCATAGTGACCAAAGGTGAACAACAATGAACAATTGACGACTACTCAGAGGAGGTTTCCTAAGAATTTTAGTAGACACCGACACCCAAAAATAGGCCTAGGGCGCCCGCAAATGCCCCATCCCTCTCCAGGCACCCCATTCCAACTTATTCTTCCAGGTCTACATTTTTATGAGGTTCAGTATGAAGTAAATGCTTCATATTTTCTAGTTCTCTAGCTCAGTGCACCTCCGGGATTTCTGCAAATCAACTAAGGATTCTTACCCTCTCTTTGCACTTAGGGTTTCATATATTTTGGATTAGTTTGTTTGGGTTAATTTTTGTACTTCATTTTTGCATTTATTTACTGCTACAATAACAATTAGATTAGGATTAGATTTCACATTTAGATTAATCACAACCAGAGAGCTCCTTATGTTTGGAGAAAAGGATGAGTGGAAGTTGTAGAGGGGTTGAAAAGGAGTGAAAGAATTGTTAGGGTTGCAAGGTTGAACATGAGAGGAATTTGGAGAGTTAGGGCATGCCAGTTGAAGGGAAGGATCAAAGAGAGTTTAAATTGGAAGTGGATCGAGAAGCCAAGGCCAAGGAAGACACTAAACAAGTAATTGAGACCGATTGGTAAGGGTTCCTGAATCTAGGGAAAATAATTAGCTAAGTTTGCAGAAATGAAATCACACATGTAAGTAATAACACCAATGAAGAGGGCACCCAAAAACAAGAAATAAATGAAGGAAACATATGATTGGTACTCAAATATGTAGTACCAACAAGAGGTGATGGTTGGGAAGGCATGAACATCACAGATTTGGAAACGAAAGATTAATGAGTACAATCACCGTGCATCAGGATATGAAATTGATATAAAAAATGATGTCATGAGGGAGATAAGCTAGCTGACTGAAGCATGATAAATAGTATTGGATGACCAAGTGCACAAGACCTTGGTGGGTGTTGAAGTCTTGCAATGTTTAAACTCCCATTTTTAGTAAGACCACACACTTTCAATAGTTGATGTCACGAGTCTATGAGGACTATTTCTACTTCACAGGAAGAAGGATGTGCCTCACTACACACTTAATTAATAGGGTAACCAGGCTGCGCAATAGCGGTGCAGAAATTGTTCTTGATTTGTGCAATGAGGAAGTAGTAGAGGATACAACCTCCCTCTTCATTACTAAAGGGAAGCTGCATATTTAACGTCACAAACATCACAGACACTGGGACTAGAGTGGTAGTGCATCTGGTGAGTTGCAAATTAGGCACCTTGGAGAGATGGTTTGAGGTCAACAAGAAATTTTTACACATAACACACAAGATGACGCAAGAGACCAAGTACAACATCAGTCCATACATCATCGAAAGCATTATGGAAGATGTGAAAACCCAACATGACATGGGGGAAAAGATAACATGGGAGTCAATTTTACTTCTAATTGTACTATGGGAAATTGGAGTACCAGATGGTCTAGAAGGAAAGGAATAAGAGCACCCCTTGCAACAACAATTAATGAAAAAGAGATTTATCAAGTATAATTGTGATGGCGGAATCACCAATGCTTACAGGGCACGATTAGACATGTGGTACAAGAGGTTTTATGATGCTTTTGAAAATGAATGGAACATACCCAAAGAGCTACCCACAAAGTTGGACATACAGGAAGAGTTTGTGGTCATGCAACACTTTTTCCTTGCAATGTTTGTACTACTAAATGGAGAGATGGGCCCTTGGTGTAAACTTTTGTTTGCATTCACTATCAAGTACTTCAAGAGTGCAGTCAACAAGATATAAGATACACAACTGATTAAATTTAATGCCGACAAGGTAAATGTAGAGTATCATACTCTATGAAAGACTTATAGTTATGAGACCAAGCAGCCCTATGCGGAAACTATGGAGTTAGATGGGATGGATCTCAATCCCATCATAACATTGGAGGTAAGGAAGGAGGCATGCTAAGCGCATGTCTTTTTAAAGCTCAAAATGAAGGATGGAAAGGTGGTCGAAGGGCACAACACCAATCTTACGTCACCACCAGGAAGGAGGAAAATAAATAACCTAACAAGGAAGCAAAAGTTATATCCCATCTGTTGTCATGCAAATGTGCTATAGGAAAATTTCCAATTTTCAAGCATGATAATGGACCACAGTGTCGAAAATTTTCAAAGCCATACCTTCGCAAGACACCCCCAGACCAGTCTATCCCAATCACCAGTCCTATCATGTCAGTCTAAGGATCCCTATGTGAATTTCAAGTGTCCCCTAGGTTATTTAGGAAATTAAAATCAATCCTTCTGGGTGATTTATGCTCTTTTAGAACATTCAAGCTTTCAAGCAATTTTAGGAGGGGCTACCATTAGCCTTCCTAGGACCCGTGCACCACCCCTAAAGCAGATCAAAGGATAAAAATACATCATGGAGGAGTATTCAAGGGATAATAACATCAAGGAAAATATTTTTGAAGATTCAAGGAAGATTTGGAAGTTTTGGTGCCAATTTGTCAAAAGCAGGTTCTTGGGCCTAAAAGAACACGCACTATGAAAGAAGGCCTAAGCTTCAAAGTAAGATTTTGGGATCCTCGTGAAGATTAAACAACCCAAAAAAGTACCTATTAAAATTATTTTCCATTCCCTACATGGTGGAAAATATGGCACATCTTGAAGCATCATACACTTCCCTCGACAACTCATTCTTCTGACGCACAACGAGAGGTATTGAGAAATAAGGGGTAATTTGGAGGTGTTTCAGTAATAATTGTACCTTTATACCATCACCATTGGACTCAAGTGTACTGTTTCCAGTAAATTTCATATAAAATTTCACCTCAAAATTCATTCGGGAGCTCGAGATATGGTCTTCGCAAGTTGGTCCCAAGATACGATCTTTCATACTTAGTCATTTTTGATGGGACACGTGGCAGCCTAAGGATGAGGCACAATTTCATGTCCCTTTCATCCCTTTTGCAAGGGGAAAAATGGGACACAAAAATTCACCCCACCCCTTTAAGCCCCCAAGTCACCAATATGACCGCAAATTGGCTCTTAGGTGCTAAAACTAAGCCCCCTCCTCCAAGTTGCACAACCAATAAAAAAGTCACAAATGACATGATGATGACAAAGAGCAAATTTCATGTACCCTTCATCCAAAAAAGGGGGAAAAAATGTGCCCCATCCCTCCCCCTTCCAATTTTGCATATATATATATAATATATACGGGAGATAACCATTTTTCGCCATTTCTCCCCCACACCTCCATACCCTACCAAATTTTCTACAGGATTCCTAACCTCCATTGTTGCATCCAAATGATTCCATGAAAATCCACCTTCATCCAAAAACATATAAATAAAAAAATTAATGAATCGAAAAGGTAAAAAAATAATGAAGAAAAAGAAGATTTTCTTAGAAAACCCTCGTAGTCAAAAATAGAGAAATGCTCATTTCTCTCAATCTAGAGCACGGATTGAGATGTTGTTTTTGCAGACTTCCTAATTTTTAGATGTGAGCAAGATGCAAAAAATGGGAGGTCAAATGATTCATGGGTTTATTTTTTTCAATAAAAAATCCATTTGTGCCCTAGCTCACATTCGTCGAATTTCCCGCCAATTTGGTAGTTGGATCGAGCTAAAAATTTGCACATATATTTCAAGTGAAAAAACTATCCCAATAGAGCCAATTCCATCACTATCAGAAGTGAAAACTAGACATGCAAAAAATATTCTTGACTCCATTAATGGCTGTCATGGTAGGTCCGTGCCTGAAGCCCTAGCGAGGTAAAAAAATTATTTTTTATTTCTAAGCATCCTGGTGGGTGAAATCAAGTGAAATTTGAGGGATAAGATTGCGATGACGAACCAGATCTGAAAATATGTGTTCCATTGCAAACTGAGCACTAGATATACACTTTCCAAAAATAGTAAGCTTTCCTACACATGTTTTCTATTTTTAGTTAGTCTTCATCAAAAGCAGTGGCGGCAAAGACAGTGTGTACTGAAGATAATCATGAGGTCAAAATGATTGTTTAGAGCAGAAAACAATGAAAATGACCACTTACTAAAAATAGTAAGTTCCCTATATGGGTACCTACTAAAAATAACAAGTCATTCAAGAAGTGGTTCGAGGTGAAGACAATATACAAAGGAGTAAATAAAGAATCTAACCTCATCAAGATGATCTAGAAAGGCAAAAATCACCATTTACTAAATATAGTAAGTCTCCCATCTGGGCACTTGCTAAAAATAGTAAGTCACATTCAAGGGGTAGTTTTGGAAAAATGAGGCATAGGGGGACATCATTTGGGTCAACATCACCATTTGGGATCATCATAGGCATTTCTCATAGATCATTCAGAATCCATCTCAAGGAGACCTCGACAGTGTCTTTTGACACTCACTTCATGGTTCAAGTTGCAGGAATATCATGTATAAGGGAGGTTGCAATCATTGGCGAACATTTTATTCAACTTGGCAGGGTCAAGTTTTGAGTTCCTATCTCTTCTGAGGGGATCTTCATGAGTCATGTTTGTGGTCATCGACAGAACCATTTAGTAGTGTTTTTAAACACTCAATCCAAGGTGTCTATGAGCCATCTGAAGGAGTTTTTTGGGGTGTAAAGAGTTCAAAGATTAGAGTTTCACTACATTGGAGCATTCCATCTACAAGGATCAATGGACTTCACCAGGAGCAACATGTTCTTCTTCTTCAACTCTCTCTTCTCTCCTCTCTCTCTTCCTCTCTCTTCTCTCACCCTCCCCCAACTTTTTCTCTCTTCCATGTTATAATTCTTCGTTAGGGGTGCACTTTTTATATGTCCTTAATAAAATTAAAAGGAAACTTTATATTTCTAATGTAAAAGTCACCTTTATGTTATAAAAAGGGACTTAATAGTTTCCTAGGAAGTTGAAAGTTTTAAGTTGCGCGAGGACATATGAAAAGTCATTGGGGGCATATGAAGAGTCACCTCTCTTCTTATAAAAGCAAAATTCCTCCCATTTTCAAAGGGTTGGTGATCAATTTTGTAAACTCAAGAGTGCATTGTGCTTAGAGAGAACAAAGGAGATAGCCATTTTCTTCTATTCCCCCCTCTCTATTTTCCTCCATTTTACCATCATGTACAAATTTAATTTAAATGCTAATGAAGGAAGAAGTTTCTGTTTTCCAAGGCATATGAATGTGTGCATCTTTGTATGCATGGTTTCCTCTAGCTGGTAGCATGGAAGTTTTGGTTATTTCTTCTCTTAAATGCATGTGTTGAAATTTCTAACTAGTGTGTGCAGGAATATGATTTTCTACCTGCAACATTATTTCTCCTATCTCTTTTCTCACTCTCCTTTCCCACTCTCTAGACAAAGTCTTCTCTAGCAATAAATTGTCTAGCTTTTTGTAGGGTCAGTGGAGTGCCCCTATTGGATCCCCGGCCGCAAGGCCACCAGGAAAATCCACCTTTTCATGCTCATGCAAATATGAAATCTGCACCATTTAAGTAGAGGGACTTTGACTCCCAGAGTGTTGGCAAGAAACCCACAAATTTGTCCACCCTAAATTTTTTCTCGCCAACAGTTTTTGGTGCCCACGTGGGGATAGATTTAGTAGCATTTGCACCCAAAATACGACCACAAGGTCCAAAAATCCAAAAAAATCCAATATATAAAAAAATCATATTTCAAAGAAGATCATTTTTGAAGGTGACTCCATCAAGGAATGAATCCCTGTCACGTTTATTTCCCGCATCACAATGAAAAAATTTCCAAATTGGAGTGAAGTACCAATGAGTGACAACAATGAAGAAGAAAGAATATGGTTGCCAAGAAATCAAATTTTTGATCAACCATGGTTTCAGAACCATTCCTTACAAAGCCAAGAAATGTGAAGGAAAGAATCTCAACTATCATCAAAAGGATCTTTTACTTCAAGAAAGAGACTTTTCAGAATCAGAAAATCATTGTATGTGAAACCTAACTATCAAGTCAACTTTACCAAGAAGATGAAGAAGAAAGAATGGGAATTTATTGCCAATAATCAAGAATTAAGAAATGAAAATACAAGATAAGGTATGAAGGACAAGAATATGCCAAAGGTAATATTTTTCAACTTCATGCAATTGACCAAGAAATATTGGGGCTATGTCTTTCATCACCCTCCCTCTGGGATGATTTCCTTGTGTACGGTGACGAAGAAATGGACATTCTGAGAAGGGAAATGTGCAGAGGCTTCTAGACATATGTAGAAGGAAATCTGGACCCTGAAGCCTACCATGAAGTTTGGAGATATGCTTTAGTTTTGCGTAGGAGATATGAACATATTGAAGCACTTTGTCAAGAGAAGGAAGAAGAAGTGATTTTTCCTATGGATGAAGACCCTGAGGATCATTCATACCATAAGTTCATCCCCACAAGGTTTTTGAAATGTTGCTGAAGAGGATCTTATCTTGGAGCCTTCTGATGATAATCTAACCAGTCTTATAGAAGTATTGTGAAGGACAAGGTGGCACGAAATCCTTGAAGAAGAATTTTGAAACCTCACATAACTCACTACAAACTTGAGAACATCTTTATTCTATTCTATAGACGAATTCCTTTCATATGAAGAAAAAATGAACACCAGGGGAATATATGGAAAGGAAGAGCATGATAGAAGGAAATTCCCATATCAAGAAATTTGGAGGTGCAAGCTTTACAAAGAAGGTATGAAGAGAATCACTTCATGTTTTCCACAATGAAGAAGCTCAAGAGGATCTTGATGATTTTTCATGCTATAAGGTGTTTCATCCCTGAAAGATTCTTGGATGCTCCTAAAGAAGATCCTATCCTTGAACCTTCTGACGAGTACCAAAGAAACATCATGGAAGATGGTGAAAAGAGACATGGAGGTAGAACCACCATTCATCAATTCTTTTTGGCTTGAGGCACAACCCATTGGAGGAGTAATATATTCGATAGAGGAAGATTCTTGTTTGCATAATGGATAATTCAATGCTTTCTGAAGACTCCACCAATGATGAAGAGATTGAAAATGACCAGTTCAAAGTAAGCATGAATAATCCCCTTTCAAATTTTGATCTTTCAATTAATGATGAAATGGACATGTGTGAAGAAGTGAAAGAAATCCACCCGACATCATGGAATGAAAATGATGAATTCAAGATGGTCATGGATGATTTTCCCTCCTATTTTGATCCTTCAAGTGATGTAGAGATGATGCATGAAGAAATGGAGACAGTCAAAGAACTAGATTTTCTTCCTGATTCAATCATGGATGATCTGATGGAAGAATCTCACTTCTTTTTGAAGCCAAGGAGAATGAACAGTTTGAACACAATCTCTTCTCACCCAAGGAGCAAAATGATCATCATGGTGAGTATGAAGTATTTCATTGTCCATCTGAGAAAGAGGATTCAATAATGGAAGATCAGGATAATGTTGAAAGTTCTTCCCACATTTCTCTGCTTCAACATGGTCCTATCAAGAGGATGATATGGATTTTGAGCTCGAAGGAGTGTCTATTCCCACAAAGCATGGACCTCTTCTCCTTGTCAGAAGGTGTCATGAATCAAGTGTGCCTGTGCTTGCAAGAAAGTGAATATTGGGAAACAAAAAGCATGGAAAAGGTGAATGAGGATGTTTCAAATGAATCATGGGCACAGATGGATCATATTTTCAACCATCTCTTGGAGGCACAACATAAAGAATCTTTCAATAAAAATGAAGATGAGCCTATGGTGAACTTGGAAGAATCATCTGTGCAAGACATCTTAAAGGTTGTAGAAGAAACTGAAGATCCTCAACTCAGTCTTGAACTCTTGACTGGGCTATGGAGATGTAAGACATGTATGAATCAATTTGTGCTTCTCATTTTGATTCACCAATGTTTGATGTTGAGACAGAAAAATGGACAAGTTTGATGACCTCCCCAATGCCTTGGTTGATGAGAGGGAGTGTGAAGATATTTCTTTTTCTTCCACATTGTACAAGGAAGGTTCATGAATGCAAAAGAAGGAAGTTCTTGAATCTCCTTTGGAATTTCTCAATCTTGAAGAAAACATCTCTTTATGGGGGATGAAAACAGGGAAAATATTGAGCTGATTTGCATTGAAGAAAGTTGTTTGGAACAAAGTAAAAAAATTAAGAGTATTGGGAGTGTATTCAAAACCAACTTGTTCCCACCACTTTAGAATTATCCACCAATGCAAAACAAGAGTTCATATGGAAAAATACACTAAAGGGTGAAGAATGCTTATATGACCAAACCAAGAGTTACAATTTTGTAAATGATACCAAGATGGACTTCAAGAAGATGGATATTGATAATAGTTTCTGGGAACAACAAAGTGAGAATGTGCATGACTCTTGTCAAGGAATTCAAAATCAAATTGCACTCACCATCCTTCAAGCTCCGATATGTCTTGAACATGTTCCCATGCTACAAAAATCTCTCAAGGATGATGGGAACCTCCATCTCAATGATTAACCTCCATCTTTGAAAGTAATTACATGAAGCAAAAAAGTGGTGACATGTTTAGAAAGGTGGTTGAATGTGAAGAAGATCAGTTTTGTTCTCACTCCTTCTAGGGTGTCTTGCTAATATAGGAGATGATTTCAAGCTGAAATCCAAGGATGAAGAATGTCTCCATGATAAGGTCAATGCTTCCAATTCTGAAAACATGGAGGAATGGTCTCTCATGATCGCAGGACAACAAGAGAAATATTCAAGAGGAAAGAGTTTCAAGAAGGTGACCAAGTTTTTCAATGGATGAAAGAACATTCTCGATGCAATGTGAGTATGAAGATGGAATCATGATCAATCTTCTTCTTCTCAATCCATGCAAAGCCATCACTAGAGCATGGTTTGATCAAATAACAATTTTTTGTGGTTCAAAGGTCAGACTTCAGTCCACTATTCCACGATGGCATGTATTTTTCTCAACCCATTTGGGTATGTGTATATTCTTTTCCCACCTCTGTAGATATCCCTCCCCTTATATATAATTTCCCTTTCTGTTGTGTGTTTTTTCCCTTCTGGTGTGTTTCCCTTTCATTTTTTTGTGTTTGTGTGTGTGTGTGTGTGTGTTCTTCCTTTCAGGATATCTCTTGCAAGTTGTATGTGACTCCTATAAATCCCAATGGATAAGGCACTAGTCAATGTATTGTAAATTGAGATTTTAGGATTTCTCATGTCATGTCTTTGCTGTGCTCAGTCCATAACATGTCCCCAAGCTAGAGCCAATTGTTTTCATGCAAATGTGCAACAGGAAAATTTCCAATTTTCAAGCATGACAATGGACCACAGTGTCAAAATTTTCAAAGTCATACCTTCCCAAGACACCCCTAGGTCAGTCTATCCCAATCACCAGTCCTATCTTGTCAGTCTAATGATCCCTATGTGAATGTTAAGTGTCCCCCTAGGTGATTTAGGAAAGTAAAATCAATCCCCCTAGGTGATTTAGGATCTTCTGAACATTCAAGGATTCAAGCAATTTTAGGAAGGGCTACCATCAGCCTTCCTAGGACCCGTGCACCACCCCTGGAGTGGATCAAAAGATAAAAATCCATCATGGAGGAGTATTCAAGTGCTAATAACATCAAGGAAAATATTTTTGAATATTCAGGGAAGATTTGGAGGTTTTGGGGCCAATTCAGCAAAAGCAGGTTTTTGGGCCTAAACGAGCACGCACCGTGAAAGAGGACCTGAGCTTCAAAGTAAGATTTTGGGAGCCTCATGAAGATTAAAGAACCCAAAAAAGTACCTATGGAAACTATTTTCCATTTCCTACATGGTGGAAAATATGGGACATCTGAAACATCATACACTTCCCTAGGCAACTCATTCTTCTAGCGCACAACGAATGGTCCTGAGAAATAATGGGTAATTTGGAGGTGTTTTAGTCAGAATTAGTAGATTTATACCATCACCATTGGAATTATTGGTTGTTTCCAGTCAAATCATATAAAATTTCACCTCAAAACTCATTTGGGAGCTTGAGATATGGCCTCCGCAAGTTGGTCCCAAGGTACGATCTTTCATACTTAGTCATTTTTTCATGGGACACAGTGGCAGCCTAAGGATGAGGAAATTTCATGTCCCTTTCATCCCTTTTGCAAGGTACAAATGGACAAAAATTCCTCCCCACCCCTTTAAGCCCCCAAGTCACCAATATGACCATGTAAACTGGCTCTTAGGTGTTAAAACTAAGCCCCCTCATCCAAGTTGCACAACTAATAAAAAAGTGACAAATTGCATGATGAGGCGCGAATTAAAATTTCATGTCCCCTTCGTCCCTTTAGACAAAGGGATTAAAGGGAAAAAAAATTTCCATCCACCCCCTTCCAATTTTGCATATATATACCAGGAGATAGCCATTTTTCGCCATTTCTCCCCCACACCTCTATACCCTACTGAAACCTGCCAAAATTTCTCTAGAATTCCTAACCTCCATTGTTGCATTCGAATGACTCCATGAAAATCCTACTCATCCAAAAACATAGAAATCACAAAATAAACGGATTGAAAATGAAAAAAAAATAATAAAGAAAAAGAAGATTTTTTCAAAAAACCCTCGTAGTAAAAAACAGAGAAATTCTCATTTCTCTCAATCTAGAGCATGAATTGAGATGATATATTTTGTAGAATTCCTCATTTTTAGAACGATCAAGATGCAACAAATGGGAGGTCAAATGATTCCCTGGATTATTTTTTCAAAAAAACTCCATTTTGTGCCCTAGCTCACATTCGTCAAATTTCAGTGTACCAATATGATAGTTGGATCGAGCTAAAAATTTGCACATAGATTTCAAGTGAAAAACCTATCCCAATGGAGCCAATTCCATCACTATCGGAGGTGAAAAAAAGACCTTGAAAAAAAAAACTTCATGACTCCATTAATGGATGTCATGGTAGCTTTGTGCCTAAAGCCCTTCCAGGTGAAAATTTCATTTTTTATTTCCAAGCATTTGGTGGGCGAAATCAAGTGAAATTCGGGGGATAAGATCATGACGATGAGCCAAATCCAAAAATATGTGTTCCATCGCAAACCAAGCACCAGAGACCCACTTTCCAAAATAGTAAGCTTTCCTACACAGGTTTTTTATTTTTGGTTAGTCTTCATCAGAAGTAGTGGCGGCAAAGACAGTGTGCACCGAAGATAATCATGAGGTCAAAATGATTGTTCAGAGTAAAAACAGTGAAAATGACCACTTACTAAAAATAGTAAGTTCCCTATATGGGTACCTACTAAAAATAACAAGTCATTCCAAGAAGTGGTTGAGGTGAAGGAAATATACAAAGGAGTAAATAAAGAAGCTAACCTCATCAAGATGATCCAAAAAGGTAAAAATCACCATTTACTAAATATAGTAAGTCTCCCATCTGGGCACTTACTAAAAATAGTAAGTCACATTCAAGGGGTAGTTTTGGCAAAATGAGGACACAAGGGGATAATTATGTCAATATCACCATTTGGGATTGTCATAGGCATTTCTCACAGATCATTCAGAATCCATCTCAAGAGACCTCGACAGTGTCTTTCGACACTCACTTCATGGCTCAAGTTGCAGTGAATATCATGTGTAAGGTGGAATGTTGCAATCATTGGTGAACATTTCATTCAACTTGGTAGGGTCATTTTTGAGTTCCTATCTCTTCTGAGGGGATCTTCATGAGTCACATTTATGGTCATTGGAAGAACCATTCAACAGTGTTTTTAAACACTCAATCCAAGGTGTCTGTGAGCCATCTGAAGGAGTTTCTCGGGGTGCAAAGAGTTCAAATATTCAGAGTTTCACTACATTGGAGCATTCCATCTGACAAGGATCAATGGACTTCACCTAAGAGTGGCATCTTCTTCTTCAACTCTCTCTTCCCTCCTCTCTCTTCTCTCACCCTCCCCCAACTTTCTCTCTCTTCCATGTTATAATTCTTTGTTGGGGTGCACTTTTTATATGTCCTTAATAAAATTAAAAGGCAACTTTATATTTCTAATGTAAAAGTCACCTTTATGTTATAAAAAGGGACTTAATAGTTTCTTAGGAAGTTGAAAAGTTTTAAGTTATGTGAGGACATATGAAAAGTCATTGGGGGGCATATGAAGAGTCACCTCTCTTCTTATAAAATAAAAAGTCCTCCCATTTTCAAAGGTTGGTGATCGATTTTGTAAACTCAAGAGTGCATTGTGCTTAGAGAGAACAAAGGAGATAGCCATTTTCTTCCATTTTCTCCTCACTATTTTCCTCCATTTTCCTACTATGTACAACTCTTAATTGAAATGCTAATGAAGGAAGAATTTTTATTTTCCAAGGCATATGAATGTGTGTCATCTTTGTATGCATGGTTTCCTCTAGCCAGTAGCATTGAAGTTTTGTTTGTTTTCTTCTCTATAAATGCATGTGTTGAACTTTCTAACTAGTGTGTGCAGGAATTTGATTTTCTACCTGCAACATTAGTTCTCCTATCTCTTTTCTCACTCCCCTTTCCCACTCTCCAGTCAAATTCTTCCCTAGTAAGTAATTGTTAGATTTTCATGTGCAGGGTCAGTGGAGTGCCCCTGTTGGATCCCCAGATCGCAAGGCCACCGGGAAAATCCACCTTTTCACGTGCATGTAAAATACAAAAGATGCACCATCTAAGTAGAGGGACTTTGACTCCTAGAGCATTGGAAAGAAAACCTAAGGACAGAAGGATCAGAGGGGGAAAGGGGCCCTCCTATTATTCATATTGTAGAAGAAGAATTTGAGTGCGAAGAACATGAGCATAAGCAACAAAAGGAACAAGAATATGAAGAAGAGTAGTATGAGGAGCAGACATGAGAGGACAGGCATGAATAGATGGGGAAATAGGAAGAGAAAAATTCGGTGCAAAAGTAGTGTGCGATGAGACTAGACTCGAAGTCATCAACTAGAGCAATGAGGTTGAGGCATAACTCATCTCCCCAAAGGTGCGTGACTTATATTGATGACCCCACAAAAGTTATATGGGCGAGATTCTAAAGATCCTTGAATACAAATGAGCTATATGGATAGGAAATGTTTGATAATTCACAAGACCATCCAAGGATGCACAAAATATTGTTGTTTTCTATGTAAACACACATGGAGGAGATAAAATTTGAGCTTAACAAGGATGTCATCAGTGAGAACTAAGGAGGAGAGAGACCCTTCGAATAAGTTCTCAATTTTGGCTTCTACCCAATTATCAGACGTATAGGCCAACAAAGCATTAATGAAGATGGAAAATAAAGTGGTGCATAGGAAAATTGATAAAGGAGTGGCACCACGTACCATGTAGGAAATTTTTGAGGATGTAAGTTGGAAAAATAAGAACTTAGCTGTATAATTAAGTAAGACCAAAGCCAAGCTGACTGCTGTGAATACTAAAGTGACAAAATTGATTACACACATTAAAAATTATTATCTAGATGTAGTTTTGGAAGAAGATATGAATAAAATAAGGGGAATTGACAACCTGGAAGAATTGATTAATTTGTTGATAGAGAAGGCAAATAAAGGGCAGAGTCAACAATAAAGGGCATGACACAAGTAAACCAAGAAAAGGTTAACAAAAGAATAAAGGAGTATGAAGAATTGGGCTCTGAGATGAAGGTGTTGGCATGGTGTTGTCATTGACGTCAAAGTAAGATGTTTTAGGAGTTTTCATTGAGGTCATTGATGTCAAAAGGTATGTGGAACATGAAGGTTGATTGGTACTGTTGAGTGTTTTGTTGAGATTGCATGATGGTTCATGGGTTTTTGAGCTATATAGTGACTTGTTGTAATGTGATGATGGTCTGCAAAGGCATGCAGGATGTTTCTTATATGTAATGGAGTGTGATGAAGGTCATTGTAGGTGTACAAAGTTGTCCAGGTGATGATAAGGTCAGTTATGGTGAAGAAAACATGTTTCAGGTGATTGTTTGTGAGGCCTAGAGAGCAGAATGAGGCAAGTCATGTTGAAATAAAGCATGTAGCAGTTGTGTGAACATGGTAAGAGCATGAGAATCATGATTATGAGGTTTAGAGACACTCACATGTGTCTTACAATGTTGGTTCATGTGTCTGAGTTGGTTTGTAGGTCCGTTCTTAGACCCAACCCTTAAGAAAACAAGTATTGGTGTGGTGGCATCAATACTTATGGGTGTATTTATGAAAATGTGAGTATTTGAGATGTGTTATTAGGTTTATATGATGCCGTGGTCCAAATTTTAGGACCTATTATTTAAGATTTGCAAGATATCAAGTTTCTACTAAAACCGAGTTGTGAAGGTGAGTAACCAAGGCTAAAATTTGACTTTCTGATGCTCCTTGGAGAGTGTATGATTTGCATGGGTATCTAAGATCCTGTAGATAGTTGAATATGTTTTATGAATATTTTCCAGGTGGAATGAGGTTATTTAATTATTACATTTTTATGAACAATCGTTAAGAAGGTAAACAACTTTTAAACCCTCTTAAAACCATAGCTTGGTAGCAACTTGGAAGAACTTGAGTATAGTGACCCATAATTGTTTGTTTGAGAAAAGGTGATAATTCAATGTTGTAGTGGACTATTCCATATTTATTTTGGTGTGGTTTATATATTTTGAGAGTATGTGGGCCCCACCCAAAAAGGAAAGTTTATGAAGATTTGTAGTTTTCTCCAAAAGTGTCCATTGTGCCTATGACTAAATTAGAATTTATTGAATTATGGTATTTTTTCTTCATGTCCGTGATTGTTAAATGTCATTTTTGAGGTCTTATGAGGTCAAGTGTGCCCTATTTTGTAAGACTGGTCTTTGGGGATGAATTGGTAGTTTCAGGGTAGTCTGCTTGCAGAGGTGTTTTGAGGAATCTAATATTTGATTTGTGGCAGTACAAACATTTGGTGATGTATATGAGATCAAGATATTTCTAGTGATATATAAAACTTTCAGAGTTGAGGTCATTTTATGTGGTTTTGAGCCTCATCTTTGAGGTCTAGGGTTTGGTGCACAAGAACAAACATGTTTTTAGATGGTTTCATGGCATAAGATGATGATGCATAGCTTTCTAGGTATGGTGGAATCATGATGAAGTCCTTTATGATGCTACTGAAGAGATTCAAGGATTTGGTGATGGCCATGTAGGCACAAAGTGGTTTGGTTTTGGCGAGAATGCTTTTTGATGCAATTAGGCCTATTGGAGACCTAATGGAGAAAATTGGGTATGAAGGTGATATGACCGACGTATATGGTCTTGTGTATGATGTCCTTATGAAATTTTTATGATGTTTTTTGTGATATATTCCATATGAATATTGACTTACATGACGTGGGTTCATGTGACTTGCATATAAGCAAGTTGAGAAGGCTCATTTGAGGATGCTTAGAGGATTAGAGTGTAGCAAATTTTGGAAGAGCGTATGAGTGAGATATGAGGGAAAATTTGAAGAAGTATGAGGCCTTAAAAATGGAGCATGATTCTATATTTTTGATACGAAAAATGGTGAGCTTAAATAAGGTCATCCATACGTGACCAAGGTGGAGAAGAATACCTAATTGGTGTGAATGAGGATGAGCAAGCTATAGGGCTGATTAAAGATGTGTTGTAGGTCTTAGTGACCATAATGAGAGGGAATATATGATGTTTTAATGTTTTGAGTGTGTTCTATAGTTGGAGAGATGGGTCATTGGACCTAATCATCCTTGGTGAAGAAGCTCTAGAGTAAAGAAGACAAGAAGGTTGTTTTGAGAGAGATAAAAGAAGAGTGGGCTTGCTTGAGTCATCATCAGTTGTTGAAGAAACATTTCAAATATAACATTTATTTTAGATGGATTTTTTTTGTGTCAAGTCATCTTGGGGGTTGGTGCCTCCATGTAGGGTTGGTTCTCTACTAAATCTAGGGGTTGGTGCTCCTTGTAGGGTTGGTGCTCTACTAAATCTAGGGGTTGGTGCTCCTTGTATGGTTAGTTCTCTAATAAAGTGTTAGGGGTGGGTGCTCCTTGTGAAGTGGGTGATTCACTAAAATATTCTTTGTATTGTGTAATATATATAAAGTTTTTAGTGGTATTTCTTCCCGTTGAGGGTTTCTCACTTTACATCTTGTGCCCATGTGTTGACATGTTCTTGCTTGTTCATGTAAGGTTATGTTTCATGATGCATAATAGCTAAGATGAATGATTGATGAATAACTAATAAATGGTTTATGGATGGTTAAGCATGAGCGAATGGAATGTTTTAAAGCTCACTGATTCACCCCCCCCTCTCTCAGTGATTGTGTTTCCAACAATTGGTATCAGAGCAGGGCCTTTGAAGCAATCTTAACAAGCTTGAGGTGATCCTTTGAAGCACAAGATGGATGAGCAGTTGAGGAGGGAGTGTTATGAGTTAAGATCAATTGTCAAGAAGGATGGAGAAATCATCAAGGAGCTCAAAATTCAGCTAGAGGTTGTAAGAACAAGTTTGAGTTTAAAGGAAGAAGAGTGTAACCAGTTGAAGACCAAGCTATGTCCCTTAGAGGGTAGTTTTAGTAGCACTTATGATAATCTTGGGAATGAAGAGGCTAAAGTAGATTTGTATGCTAAATTGGTGCATCAAAGAATGGTGAACCTAAAATTGAAGTCAAACATCAAGGAAATGGAATCTCAAGCTGAAGGATTTCCAGTTTATCTCAAGACCAAGGAAGAAGAATGTGTCAAGATTAAGGTAGAGATGGAAACCCTAAAGGCTAGAGAGGGTGATCACATTAGATATGAATCAAAATTGAGGTATTTGAAGGTAAAATTGGAGTAGGCATCCAACAAGGTGAAGTCTTATGAGAAGTTGGAGAGGATCATTATGACACTATATGAGATTTTAAGTAGTCAAAGGTCTGCTAGTGACAAGACCGATCTTGGTTTCATTTGAAACCACAAAAAGAACATTGGAGGTGATGAGAAACTTGATCTACCAAGTCATGAAGCTAGTCCTAATTCAAATGAATATCAAAATAAGGATGTAAGTTTAAGAAAAGGTCAATATCAAGAAGTTAAACTCAGTGAGACAACCAAATGCTATGAGGCGGTGGTGAAAATTAACTTGCAGTAATTAATATGTTGTTCATCAATCTACAATCATTTAATTATCAGACCTAGGGACGTAAAATTTCAATATTGTTAGTACTGTATACACAGTTACAAATGTTTGGGAGGTATAAAGATAAATTGTTGTCACTACAATTAGGAAATAACAATGCTATAAATGAACTAGATTATGACTGCAAGTAAATACTATGGCTAATAACAAAACATGTAGAAACATAACACAGATAAATGAATAAAATGTTGCTAATCTAATCATGCAATGAACTAAATCAACAAACAAAAGGAGAGGGTTAGCAAACCACAAGTGGGACTTGCCTTGGGTGCTAATACCTCCCAAGACTCGTGTCTACAATGAATAAATAGAACTCAAATTCTTATTTCATTAGCATGAAGATTACAAGTGGAAAATACAAAAAATTCTCTACTTATGGATCGATCTATGTTTGTATCTCAAGTGTTAGCATTTCCTTTTTATATCCTTCATTACGTCAGAGTTGTGAAGAGATAGATTTCTACTAGGAGTTCTAGTTAGATCAAGTAAAAGATCTTAACCAAATAATCTGGAAACTTACATGCATTCAACATAACTATTTTGTAGATACTCTCATACAATCATATAACTTAACTAACCAATCAATTGATCAACCGGTTATTAAATTATGATTTAAATCAATTAGTTCTTTATTTGAGTTGTAACACATAATCAGGTGATGGCGTTGAGTCTTCTTCTCATTCTCATAACTGCTTCTTCCATCAACACGTGTGAGCTTAGGTGTAGTGTCCATGTTGTGAAAGCTCCTTAGAATCATGACTTTATGTATGTGTGTGACCTCATTTGGCTATTGATGCTTTGGTGCTTTGATGTAAATGAGTCCCTTTGACTACATGTTAGGTGCTACAGACGACCTCTTCACTGTGAATGCGTTCCTTTGGCCACATGTCAGTTACTGTGTATGGATCCTTTGCTGCATGTTAGTTGTTGCATATAACAAATTCTTTGCAAACAAGGTTGACATTTATACAAAACATAATTTAACATCATATTGCAATCAAACGAATAAATGCATACTCATAACCCACAAAATAAAGTAAACTAATAATAATTATATTAAGTAATATCCATGCCATGAGTTCAAGTTATAATGAAAATGTCTAGCAGTATCACAAGGAAATACAAGTTCAGGGCTACAAATGGCTTGCCAGAATACAGAAGATGAGGTGTTTTTAGAAAGGAAAATAAACGACTCATTATGAGGTATACAAGTTTTGATGGTTATTGTTATGTTTACAATGGTTTTGTCCATAGGTCAAAATAATGCAAAAGGTTCTTTAGTAGTATGTATCCATGGAGCAATGGAAGAGATCACAATATTCATTGGTCAAGAAGGTATACATCATGTTATTTGCCATATTTGTCACCAAGAAGGTCATATTGCAAGGTATTGGCATCATGCTACTCCAAGACAAGACAAAAAGTGTGTTGATCCTAAATTTAAAGAAGTTTGAAAACCAAAGGCAATAGAGCATTACAAGAAGTTTGATCCAACCAAGGAGGATGAACCAAAGATGGACAAGTCAAATTCTGATCTCCATTTAAGTAAAAAAAAGTATGTTTTCCATGATTAAGAATAAGCATGTGATTGAAGAGAATCTTGTGTGTATGACATGAATCCTATCTACAAAGGAAGTAAATGTGAATGGATTGATCATCAAGCCGAATAATACTAAGAGGAAGAGATTGGATATGATTTATTGTTGAAATAACAAGATTTGAGTTTTGTGTAATGCAGTTAAAAAACAATGAGAGTGTGTTGTTGAGTTTGAATCATCAAGAGTATTAGAAAGTAAAGTGAAAAAGGTATGTTTTTGTTTGTGTTATGATCTATTTAGAGTAATTTATTAGATTATATCTCTATATGGAGTCCTGGTTGCCATTGTATTTCATTGAAGAGTTTAATAGTTTGAGGTGTTTTTTGGTCCAAAGTTGTTGGTTCAAGAAAGGTCTGATTCTATGCATTAGGAGCTCAAGAAAAAGTGAGAGTGTGGTTTTTTTCAGTCCTAATCATGGTTTACATGCAGATGTTTGGTATCTAGTAGTCATAACATTGATGACTAGGTCTAAGGATATAAACAAGGTTCCATGAGAAGGTATACTAGGGTAAGGAGCTATGCTAGTAGGTGCAAAAGCCTTGACCAATAACAAGTTGGTTACTTGGGTATTAGTTTGGTCAGTCTTAGGTATTTCATCACAATTAAATTCTTGTCAAGTTTGTTAGGACATTACAAGATTTATTCAAGAAGGTATATGTGGTGTGTCAAGAGCATGTGCATGTAGTCTTGGTTAAGGTGACATTTTAAAGTCATGTAGTGTCTCATGCTCTCATTTAGGTCTGTGACTGTCATAGGAATATGGGATTTGTGAAATCTAGGTCTACATTATGAAAAACAAAGTTTTAGACAAATCAGAGTTTGTTGAAGATAGAGGAGTGAATGACTAAAAGGATATTTGTGAGCATGTTCAACTCAGTGATATCAGGACAAGTCCAATCATGAAGATGTTTCATTATTTGTTGTATAAGAAGGTATGAAGTATTTTGAATGTGTTTCAAGAAGAATTCAAGGTTTATAAGGATGAGTGACAAGGTAAAAAGAAGGGCTATGTACTCAAGGAGGATCAAAGTAGTCTACAAATGTTGATCTTCAATTATAGGAAGCAAAATTATGGGCATGACTATTGAAACTAGGTACAACGTGCTTTAAGGATTGTAAACATGCTTAAAGATGTTTTAGGTGCTCAATTAGATCAAAGGTATGAGGAAAGTGAAAGCTTGAAATATGTTAGCAGTCAAGAAAAGCATGAGAATAATTGAAGGAATATTGTATGGTAGAAGAGGTGCTTATAAGGATAGAAGACTGTTTGAGACAATTTTAATGGTACTATTAGGATTGATCTAGGTTTGTGATGACCATGAAGATCTAAGATAAATATGATATGTTCTAAGGGTTCTTATTTGAAGGATGTCATGGCTTGGATCATAAAGGAGGCACAATATACATGGATAGGATGGTTCAGTATGCTTGAATCAAAGTAAGATGTGCATAAAGTCAGGGGGAAACAATCAAATTTTAAGAAGATTCAGGTAGATAGGACACTCTTGTTTGATGATATGTATTTGTCTTGGTCTGCTTATGATGATATGAGTACCCTTAAGAAGTGTTTAATCATGTTAGAACCTTGAAAGTTGTGTTACAAGTCAAATCATGGCTATGAAGACCTGAGATGTTGTGTAAAGAAGTTTTAAGTGTTGATTATCATTATAAAAGAGTGAATGACTCTAAAGGAACTTGTGAGTATGAAGATGGTTCAAGATAAAGGTTGGAGTCAATCATGAGGTTGTGTGTGTACTATAATAAAGATCTAATAGGTAGACATGATTATTTTTGAAATGCCTCAAGTAGATGTCTTGAAGAATCAAGAAAGTAGGCAAAGGCAAAACATTTTGAGTCCGTTTCTCAAAAATATGGATTTACAAGAAAAGAGGTGCATCAAAGGTTTTCAAGGTCTATTATGAGAGATATGTAGTAATTTTTTTTTGAGGACATAATAATGTCATAATTACAACATGAAAGAAAAAAATTATTATGTACTCTGCTTAAAAAAAAGACAAACACTCGTGTTGAAGGTAAGAAAACTATTAAGATGACTTGAAGATCATAAAGTGTAGTCAATGTTGCTAATATAGCTACAAATATTTGTGCTCAAGCAAGGTGTGTAAGTGTTAAAGTTGTCAAGGCAAGTTCAGGTATGATGATAGAGTTGAGATGCACTGTTGGCATCTTGTAAGGTAATAAAAAGGTTGTTCATTATTTCTTGTATTTGGTTTGTTGAAAATCATGCATGAAGTGACCTTGTGAAGGACTGTATAGTTGTGAGAAGGGATAAATCTACTATCAAAGTAGGTTAATATCCTTAGGAGTGATGTTTCAGTTTGAGAACACCCATAATGATCTTATAAGTTATTTGAATGGTTTATCTTGGTTTGTTGATTGTCCTAGTTGGGTTTGAAGACATTATTGGAGCCACAATTTTTCTTGAGGATGGTATACAAGATTGAATGGATCTTGTAGTAAGGAGGAGAAGGTTTTGAGTTGAGAAGGCATCTATATCTTGTTGTTGAAGGATTCATGGGGAGTCATTAAGGTAGGTGATCAGTTAAAGAAGATATGCAATAGACATGAGGATAATGTGATGATCTCATTCCATGAAGACTATTGATTTGGTCGAATTGTTTAAGTATCAAGAGGGCATGTGGAACAGTTAGATGCACAAGTGGGGTGTGTAGATGCACACAAGTCTTAGTTGATGTAGGGCGCACCTAAGAAAGGAACAACCAAGACTTAACCGATTTTGCATGTCACGGGCTAAAAAATAGGAAAATTAGTTAGAGTGTGGCCCAAGTAAAGATAAAAGTAAGAAGACGTAGCGGCTAAGAAAGAGATATTTTGGGACTAAAGTGGAGATCGAAGGTCATGCATGGACCACACTAATAATAGGATTAAAGTAGAGTTTATTTATAGATTAATATATTATTAGCCTTTTTGTAAAAGCATGCGGCTGCTAGCACATGGCTATATTTGGGCATGTCACCTATTTTGAGAATGCAGGGGCGGTGAAGGGTAAGTCCCCTGCCCTATATATAGTAGTTGATATTCATAGTTTTAAAATGGCGTGTGTGATGTAATAGGGTTATGCCGTTTTGATGTTTTACACACATGATTATGTGATACTATTATTATGTATTCAACTTTTGTTATTTAATGATTTTTTTATGAATGGATCATTGTGGATGGATTCTGGTAATTAATGTATCTAATTATGGTGTTCACATGGTGCAATTGGTCTTAGTTCTTATTTGATCTGCTATGTTTCCTTATTATATATGTTTCCAATTGACTGCATGCAATGAATTGTCATGGTTGATCGTGGATCTGTTAATTATGCTTCCAGTTAAGCATGCTAACATCTTGTCAAGCAAGTTCAAAGGAGGGACCTGGTAGCTTCTCACTCTTTGGGTGAGCATTCAGACTTGTTTGAATGAAGTGTCAGCCTACCTAGGCAATTGGGTATAAATAAGTGACTACATTTTGGTTTCATTGCCTCTTGTAGTAAGGATGAGAAGGTTTTGAGTTGAGAAGGCATGTGTATCTTGTTGTTGAAGGAATCAGGGGGAGTCATTAAGGTAGGTGATCAGTTAAAGAAGATACGCAGTAGACATGGGGAGAATGTGACGATCTCATTCCACGAAGACAAACCAAGTTTGTGACAAGAAGCCATGATGGTCATGTAGACCCATTGAGAATGTTGACAGACCTAGTAGTTCTGTTTGGACCATGAAATGTAAGCAATAGATTTTTCATTCTTTCTAAACAAGTTTATAGTTTTCAGTTGTGTGCTTGATAAATATGTCAGAGTTTGAAGCCATGCATTTGATAAGAGGAGCCAGGTTGCCCCAAGAAGTCAAAATCAATGTTATATATGAAGAAGTGGACCTTATATTTCTTTGGTTGATGTTTCCAACCAAAAGGTGAGCTTATTGTTGTCAAAATAGGTTGTGTCAGGTACATTTTTCTTTGTGGTGAGAAACCAAGGCTAAAATTTGGGTTTTTGATGCTCGTTGGAGAGTGTATGATTTACACGGGAACTTGAGATCATGTGGATAGTTGAATACGTATATTATGAAGATTTTACAAGTGGAATGAGGTTGTTTGATTGTCAACTTTTTATGAACAATCGTTAAGAAGGTAAACAACTTTTATACACCCTCTAAAAACCCTAACTTGGTAGCGACTTGGAAGAACTTGAGTATAGTGACATGTAATTGATTGTTTGAGAAAAGGTGACGATTGGATGTTGTATAGGACTCTTCTAGCTTTCTGTTGGTGTGATTTAGAGGTTTTGATAGTATGTGGGCCCCACCTAAAAAGGAAAGTTTATGAGGATTTATAGTTTTGTCCAAAAGTGTCCATTCTACCTAATGACTAAATATGCATTTATTGAACTATTGGAGTTTTTATTCATGTACATGATGGTTTTAGGTCATGGTAGAGGTCTTAGGAGGTCAAGTGTGCCCTATTTTGTAGAACTGGTCTTTGGGGATGAAATTGCAGTTTCAGGGAAGTTTTATTGTAGAGGTGTTTTTAGGCATCTAATGTATTATTTGTGACAATATGAGCACTTGATGATGTAACTGCGATCAAGATATTTCTAGTTATATATAACACTTGCATAGTTGAGGTCATTTGTTGTGATTTTGAACCTCATCTTTGAGGTTGAGGTCTAGGGTTTGGTGCCTAAGAACAAACATGCTATTGAGATGGTTCATGGCATGAGATGATGATGTAAAACTTTCCAGGTATAGAGGAAGCGTGATGAAGTCCTTGATGATGTTATTGACGTGAGTCAAGGTTTTGGTGATGGCCATGTAGGCACAAAGTGGTTTGGCTTCGGTGAGAAGGCCTTTTGGAGTAATTAGGCCTATTGGAGACCTAATGGAGAAAATTGGGTATGAAGGTGATATGGAAAACCTATATGGTCTTGTGTATGATGTCCTTATTATGTTTTTATGATGTTTTTTTGTGACATATGCCCTACAAAGGCCGACCTATGTGATGTGGGTACATGTGACTTGTATATAAGCAAGTTGAGAAGGCTCATTTGAAAATGCTTAGAGGATTGGAGTGTAGCAAATTTCTGAAGAGGGTATGAGCTAGCTATGAGGGAATAATGCTTCTATGTTGCTGATATGAAAATGGTGAGCTTGAATAATGTTATCCATACATGACCTAGTTGGAAAAGAAGACCTAATTGGTGTGCATGCAGATGAGAGAGATAGAGTGCTAATTTAGGATGTGTTGCAAGTCTTAGTGACCATGATAAGAGGGCATAAATGATGTTCATGATGTTATAAGTGTGTTCTACAACTGAAGAGATATGTAACTTGACCTAATCATGCTTTGTGAAGAATACCTAGAGTAAAGAAGTCAATAAGGTTGTTTTGAGAGAGATAGAAGAAGAGTGAGCTTCTTTACATCAATTGTTGAAGCAGCATTTCAGAGATGACATTCATTTCAGATGAATTTTTTTGGTGCTGAGCCATCTTGGGGGTTGGTGCTCTAATAAATCTAGGGGTTGGTACTCCTTGCAGGGTTAGTGCTCTACTAAAGTATTAGGGTTGGGTTCTCCTTGTGAAGTGGGTGCTTCACTAAATGATTGTTTTTATTGTGTAATATATACAAAGGTTTCAGTGTGTTTTCTTCCCCTTGAGGGTTTCATAGTTTACATCTTGTGTCCATGTGTTGATATGTTATTGTTTGTTCATGTATGGTTATGTTTCATGATGCATAATGGTTAAGATGAATGATTTTTTGAATAACTAATGAATGGTTGATGGATGGTTAAGCATAAGTGAATGTAAAGTTTTAAATCTCACTATTTCACCCCCCTCAGTGATTGTGCTTCTAACAGAAGGAAGCCATGTAGAGGGCCGACAAAATATTTGGTAGATTTAATGATGCCTAAATAATAGATGCACACCTTACAGAAGATGAAGTAGAGTTTAACTACTTACAAGCCTCATTATATACAGGAGGCAAGGTGACACACAAAAAAGTTTTGTAAGAGGCAAGGGACAAGAAAAAGTTTAATAAATACAAGCATGATAAGTTAGAGGAAAGGTTAGGAGAGGTGAAGGGTGTGGTGATGAGAAGAGTAAATATCTTGGAAGTCTTGACAACTGAGTGGGATATAATTTTGAAGGAACTGCAGGAGAAGGCCAAAGGACTAACCCTAGATAAAATACTAAATATATTTGAATTGGTACCAGGAGGGTTAGAGATTTCACTTGAGGAATGGAAGAAGCTAGAAGCATCCATCAACCTGGAATTTCCTGAGCTCTTACAAACACTATAAGCTTAGCATGCAGTAGTAGACATTATTTATTCCTTATATTCTTTTGGGAATTTCTGGGATTCTTTATTCAATCACGATTATTTATTTGTTCCATTTTTTATTCTTTTATTGCCTTGGACATACAATATACCTAGTGTGGGGTAATGTTGGACTGAAGAAACAACTAAATATGAAGACATGTACGAAGGTAGAAGGACACGTGAGGGTGCGTGTAGAAGCATGAAAGGAGAATTTTTACAAGTTAAAGAGGTGTGTAAAGGTACGCATGTAGGTATGAAGAAAGCACATGGAAAGGGTTGTGCACTAGGATGAAAAAATCAAGAGTTAGTCAGAATTACAAGACAAACAATAAATAGTAAAAAACATAGGTTATCATGGTCAACACTAGAAAACTATAAATAAACAAAAACATGGATGAGGTATGGCCAAAACAGGATAAACCACATGTAGGGCTAAGAATGGACACAAACTATGTATGGACAAGGCCAAGTCTAATTATATCACATGTGACAAAATCTATTTATAGGTCATATGATAAAGATGGAACTTCTAGATTAAATCATATCACCCATGGAGAACCACAAGATGGTGCCTAATTATAGGAAAGTGTGGGTTAGGAAAGCATGCAAGCTATATATAGGAGTAGTCTAAGTATAGAATAAAGCATGTGAATTTATGAAGGACAAGTTCCCACCCTATACATACACATACTATAGACATCTAAAATGTCGACATGATTAATTACGATTAATCTATCCCACAAATACAACAACATCATCCATATAATGATTAATCGCAAGATTAATTATTATTATTTAAATCATTTTATCATATTCACCCTTTATCGTTATTTATAATTTACCCTTTTAATCCATCATTTTATCCCATCTTATCACTAATCACTTTTATTTCATTATTATATCATATTATCCTATCATAACCCTTATTAACATTTTATAGGAATTTAATAATCCTACATCTACCTACCACCTACCCTACACATCCCTACACCTAGCCTTTCCATGTAACCTCACCCCTAACCATCTTTATTAACCTAATCTAATCCTAATCCTAATCACATGCTCCACCTCTAAATCTAGAAGCTTCTATTTCTAGAAGCCTCTATAACCTTCTCCTTCTATTGAATTTTCAATTCAATAGTAGCTTCTTCCCTCTATGAATTTTGAATTCAAATTCTAGAGTCTTCCACTCTAGAATCCTCTAATCCTCACATGCATTATAAAACATTGATCCAAATCTAACATGGCTTCATCTTAGCCAATGAATCCTCCACTCCTCAACTATAAATTGAGCTCTCCTCCTCCATGAGAGCAAGCTAGTGACCTAGTTAGAAAATCTCTACCATTTTTATCTTCAATCACTCAATCAATCCATTTTATCATCCAATCTATCAATCATCCTCTTCATCAAGCAATCCAAGCATAATCAAAGGGAGGTGTTGCTTGTGTGTCTCCACCAACATTTGAAGCACCAAAAATCAATCAAGAGAAAATATAACACATCAAAGAAGGAGCTTAACATATTGTAGGTAAGTGTAGGTATTGAATTGTCTCCCCCTTTCCATCCATTTCTCTATCAGAGGTTTTTTTTGAGAAGATTAGATTAGAGGAGTGAGTTTGTTTGTTTTCTCAAATTTCACAAGCTAGTCTTTTCTTACATTACACATACATACATATATACTTGTGTTACCTTTTTGTAAATGGTTGAGGTGTGTGTGTGAGAGTTAATCAAAATAACATGCCAACACATGAAGATATTATTGACAATGACATGCTAGAGCTAGAAGATAATCCTCATTATGAAATATCTCTAATGGAAGACATTCCTAATGACGAGAGAGAGACTCAAGTTGAAAATTCTAAATAGAAATCTGTGTGAAGGAGAAAACTGGTTGGACAATTGGGAGGTCATTTAAGGTAGAATGTGCATTTAAATATCCATTCATTGAACCTATAAAGCCAAATAATGGTAGTGACACTCCAACAAAATGAATATGTACAATATGTAGTTGGAAACTGAAAAAAGGCCATAGATTACAACTGAAGTTGGACACAATTGAGAAACATTGTGGAAATGTTTATGTGACACTCACAAAAAAAGATGGGAAAAAATAAATACAAAAATGGAAAATTGCAAAAGATTTCTTTCATGCAAGATATGCAGCCAAGTATGAAATGAACAAAAATTTTGACAACAACTTGTTGAGAAAGGGGGAGCAATTAATGGACAATTTTGAAAAGTTATGGATACCAATCTATAGGCCAAAAATATACAGTTCTCTACGATATTCCACATTCTTAAAAAAGTTAAACCGATTTCAAATTTTGCAGATTATAAGGTTTTGTATTAATATAATGAGGTTCTCAACATTCCATAATCACATTGGTCAGAGAACAATACATGGGAAATGGAAAAGTGTATAAGAATTATTGAAATGGAAGATTTGAAAGAAAAAGTAAAAAAAGTAATGTTTATCTCGCTGTCAATCGATGAAGTCACAACAATTGACAACACATCATGGGTTTGCATGCACGTCTACAATTTTGAGAATCATTAAAGGTAGAATCATTTGTTAGCTATTGATAAAATGGTTGAAAAGTTTAATGCTGAAAACCTTTGCAAATTAGTTATTTCTAATTTGAGGAATTTAGCTGGGATAGATGACTATGAAATTACTACTAAGTTGGTGTGTGTTATTACTGATGGTGCATCGGTAATGCATGGTCATAGAAGTGGAATTTTTGTTTGCCTAAAAACAAAAATTTCCCCATTTATGATTCTAATTCATTGCATGGCTCATAAAATGAACCTTGCATACAAAGTTGTTAGCACATTTTAAAATGTTGCTAACGTGGAAGAGTTCATCCATGACTTGCATGCTTACATAACAAGTAGTCCATTTTTTTTAAAGTTTCAAAAACTTACAATTGGAGTTACTGATGGTAAAAATCTCCTTAAATATGTTGATACAAGATGGATTTCCATGTATGAGCCTACATGCATGATTTTTGAAGAATATCCATCTGTAGCAGGTTTCATGTTTAAATACCACAGGGAAGTTGACAAAATGAAAGTTTTGTTATACCATTTAAAATATTTGGAAACATTATTGCCATTATGTGGTATTCTCCCTATGTTGAAGGAAATTAATCACTTAATTAAACATGCTCAAGAAAGATCCATACATATTTCTAACTTCATAAGGTTGAGAAAACATGTATGTCTATCTCTTGATATGCTATACAACTCTGAAGAAAGTTTTAAAGGACCATTTATTAGTACTTCAAAAATTTAAACAGATATAAAGGATCTGAAAAGCTATTTGAAATTCAATATCAATGACCATATTTGTATAATTGTCAATGGGATGGATATTTCAATGCACACTTTCCAAAAAACTAGATATATCATTGTAGTAGATCTTGAAGAAATACTCGTATCACATAATTTATACAAAAATGTTATATATGACACAAGACTAAAATTAAGAAAATTTTCATAAAGCTTATTTTGTGAGATTAGAGAACATTTTAAAAGGGATGACTTGCTCGAGGCCATAATAGTGGTGTATCCTAATTTTTAGAATCTCGAAAGAGGTAAAGAAGGCATAAGAAATTTATTTTACAAAGTCATGGAAACTCTCATTAAACATTTCTATAAATCTGTAGGTGCCAAGGATTTGAAATTAAAGGTATTTTGTAGAAGGAATTATTGATGTCTTAGTTATCTCATTTCACGATCATAATGATTGATCAATTTAATTGTCTAACTGAACCAACAAAAAAAGGTGTTATTACATGAATATGGAAAAAGTTGTATCCTAGTAGCATCATGTAGGAAAGTATAAGTGAATATTTTCGATTATATGAATTGTGTCAAACAATGATATTGGGCTTAGTGGAAGATAAAAGGGTTTTTAGTGTATTAACATATGTTAAGTCAAAAATATGAAACAAATTGGATAAAAGTTTAGACACTTATTTGAGATTGTATGTTTCATCATATTCTGTGGAAACATTCCAGTATGAAAGAGCACTGCAAATATGGAGTTCTCTTACAGATAGAAGAGGGGTCTTTAATACAACTACTAGAAAAGAAGATATGGAGATTCACATTGAATATGCCTCTAGGACATTAGATATGAGTGCGAGTTATGAAGAACAAGATAGTGAAGGTCCATGAATGTTTCAACTACCTTATTTTAATTAAGGATCTAAGAACATTGTACTTCTAGAACTAAAATTTCATATAACATTGTTATGTAGTTGACATTTTGTATTCTTTTTTGAAAGACAATATCGCTATCATTGTTTACTTTTTTAATTTACAAATCTGTTAATTATTTAATTTTTTCCATTTTATTTCCTAATTAAGTTTTTACTGTTACAACTTGCTATATGATTGTTTTGAATTTTGATACTTAGCTTGCATTTAGAAAATAAACAATAGTAAGACAAAAAATTAAAAATAACCATAATTAATTATTGAAAATAGTGGAGAATTGTTTGAGCTACCTGATATAGACAAAAGATGTATGTATGGCCATAATATTTTTGGAAATCAAATTTCATATCAAATCAACACAATATCATAGAATTATTTGTAGAACATACACATGAAAATTATACAAGTACAACACCATATAAATTTAAACTCTCAATATTTCATATAATGAAGAAGATAAAAATAAGTATTGAGAGTTCATTCAAATTTTTGCTTTAAACAATGATTTTATGGAGTAAATTCAAAATTACACATTTCTTGTTTTTTAATTAAAATTGAAAATTTGCGAGTACTATGTAAAATAAGAGAGTAAACATATTGAAAACAAAGAATACAAATCATGTAATTGATAACATATTTCGGTATGAAAACCTACTTCTTCGGGTCCATATAAATGTGACCGATCTATTAAAATATGCCTTAGTATACTTACAATACTTCAAAAAGGCAATAATAAATTTTCTCCAATCGTCACAATATTCTCCTTGAAAAGTCAACCCTAGTCTCATTTGTTTCTCACCTTTAGGAGAATCAAAGTTAGAACCATCTTATTTTTTACCTTTTTGGGCTTCCTTTTCCAACTATATTATCCTATCTTGGTAAAAATCATAAGAAAAATGCAAACATTCATCCAAAATTTTGCTTTAAACGATGATTTTATGGAGTAAAATTGACATTATGACTTTCTTGTATTTTTAATTAAAATTGGAAAATCTGCGAGTACTATGTAAAATCAGAGAATAAACCATTGAAAATAGAGAATAAGAATCATACAATTGATAATGAAGTTCGGTATTAAAACCTACGTCTTCTAGGTCCATATAAATGGACCGATCTATTAAAATATGCCTTAGTATACTTAAAATACTTCAAAAAGGATAGTAACAAATTCTCTCCATTCTCACAATATTCTCCTTGAAAAATCAACCCTAGTCTCCTTTGGAAAATTCTCCAAAATTCCTCTCCTAGCTCTCACAATAAGCCTTTCAAATTTACACAGTCCACTGCACATTAACTTTTCAAATAACACATAACACCTTTTATATTGTTTAGTACCCCATTTGGCACAATGGCAAGGCCAGCTTATCTTTTGCTCAAACATCCAAGGTTCGAGCCCCCTTAAGCACACCTTTGTATTTGCTATTTGTTAGGGACTTAGTCCCACATGCATCGTGCATTAGGGATGGCAAGATGGTTTAAATTGGCGGCAGTTGAAGGTTTAATCGGTCAAATGAGACCACTTTTTCTTAGCCAAATTGGTTATGTGGTTGGTTGGAAAATGGGCTAAGTTTGGTGTGAGGTAGTTATAGTGCCAAGTTAGTGGATTAGGCATGTGCACTAAGGAGATAAGGTAAATAGTTGGCGAGGAGAGATAAGGCCCCAGTGCTGGAAGATACGTGATATGAGATGAGGTGGTACAGGTGATTAAGCAGGTGAGGTGGTAAGGTGGGTAGGTCAACTCGGTCAACCGAGTTGAGCTCGACTCGCCGAGTCAGGTTGTCCATCGAGCCGGCTCAAATGCAAATGTTTACAATACACAAAAAATTATCCCACATTCATCCTGTTATACAAAACTTGAGGAAAATATATACATAAGCTCATCAATGGTAATATGAAGATCAGAGGCCAAGACACCCTCCACAATTGAGTGTGTCTGACCCTAGTTGAGGGCCCCCAGCCAACAAATAGTGGGGCCCACCTGTTCACAACCGAGTGTCGAAGACCAACATCATAAACCAAAGTTTTTACTTCATACCACTTGTGCCACTTGTCACAATTTTGTTAGTCCACTTGGTGGATGTGCATGTGTCCATGTCACCTTGCACGTAGTCCATATTTTTACTAGTTGGCCAAAATTTTCAGTGGGCTATATCTTCTGCATACGTGCTCTATTTTCAACAAACAAGATACCACCAGAAAAGCTCTCATTTTTCTCTACGCAATGCAACTACCTGTGACTGATTTTGAGAAGATTATAGATTGGTGTTTCTCAGTGAGGATCCTATGGATCACTCCTCCCCATTGAGAAAATTTTAGACCTCTAAAAGTTATTTTAATTGGTAAATAGGTGAGGGTACTTCTCCCTCACCTTTCCAGTTTCCATCCATTTTTCCTTGCTTTGATGCATGCCTTTTAAACCCACACGAAGATATTCAACATCACCCCTTCGTGAGGTTCTAACCTTCATGTCCAAAATGATATCTTCCTACAACTCATCCAAATACTCAGGTGTAAAATCATCAACCGAAGGTACAACATTAGCATCATGATCAATAATCATAGGTGGTTCATACAACTTCAGATTTTCAACATTTATAACTGAATAAATTTGCATGTATGGAGGTAAATCCAATCAGGAAAGCATTGTTACCAATTTTCTCCAATATTTAGAATGGACCATATGGAATTGGTTTTAACTTTTTACCTTCACTTGTAGCCTTTCTTTGTTGATGTGAAGCCAAACTGAATCACCAACTTGGAACTTGTGACCAAGTTCTATGTTTATCATGCCTTGCTTTATATTTTTCTTGAATTTTCTCCAATTGTTCTTGGACATATTGATGGAGATGTTGTATTTGCTGCACACAATTTTTTTTAGCTTTTTCAGTATCACTAAGTCCCTAATAACAATTTATTTTCCAAAAGAGAAATATAATGGAGATTTAGGTAGATAACCAAAACAAGTCTCAAAAGGAGACTTCATAGTAGAAGAATGTAGTGCACGGTTATAAGCATGTTGCACATAATACAAATGTTCATCCCATAATTTAGGATGTTTACCACAATAACCCCTGAGTAGATGTACCACTGTGTGGTTCACAACCTCTATTTGACCATTGGTCTGTGGATGGAAAGTAGTGCTTTTCTTTAGTTTAGTGTCCATCAAACCCCACAAAGTTGACCAAAATTCCCCAAGAAACCTGGAATCCCAATCTGAAATAATAGAAGTGGGAAAACCAAAATGAACCCATACAAACTGAAAGAATAAATTTGTAGTCCCTTCACTAGTTATTTGTTTAGTACAAGGAATCAACACACACATTTTGCTAAATTTGTCCACAACCACATATAAATAGTCATGTTTCCTTCATGACATGGGGAAAACCTCCTACAAAATCCATGGAAATACTTTCCCATGGATGTGTAGGGACAGGAAGAGGAGTGTAAAGTCTTAACTTCCTATTGCTAGGATTTCTCGTGGCACAAAGAACACATCCTTTTATATACCTGGTTACATGTTCCTGCATTCTAGGCCAATAACAATACATCTGTAAATGTGTAACTGTTTTACCAACACCAAAATGTCCAGATATAAGAGAAGTATGAGCTTCCCTAATCATGTGCACTCTTTCATCTTGCAGAATGAAAATTTTACCAAAATGATACAAAAGTCCATCATGCACATGATAATCCAATTCTCCTACTTGTTTTCCACTCATTAAGTCTTCATACACTTCTTTAAAATCAA
Organism: Taxus chinensis; assembly: GCA_019776745.2. Lineage (NCBI taxonomy): Eukaryota > Viridiplantae > Streptophyta > Pinopsida > Cupressales > Taxaceae > Taxus > Taxus chinensis. The sequence continues at coordinate 772,394,112 of CM034149.1, forward strand.
CATCATAAACATATTTTTATTTATAACTATCATGAGCCAAAGAACTATGTTGTAAAAGAATAGATGCAACAACAACTGGAGGTCTAGATAGCATATCAATAACCTTGTTTTGTATACCTTTCTTATACCTGATCACGAGGTGAAACTGCTACAAGAATCCCATCCAATGGAAGTGTCTAGACTGTTGTAGTTTGGTTTGTGTTTGTAAGTACTGGAGGGCCTGATGATCTGTATGAATTACTGTTTCCTTTCCCATCAAGTAATGTTTCCATTTCTTTACACTCTGTACCAAAGCATACAACTCTTTATCATAAGTTGGATAATTTCTTACCACACTTCGTGAAGGTCTCATAATGGTAGCAAACAGGTTTTCTGTTCTGCATCAAGACTGCCCCCATTACATATTCACTGGCATCCGTCTCAATCTCAAATGAATGTTGTAAATCTGGAAGTGCTAAGACAAGAGCGGTACTGATTTTCTCTTTCAGTGTATCAAAATATCTTTGATGTTTTCCTCCCCACTGAAAGACCTATTTAATACTAGTCAAAGAATGCAAAGGAGATGCAATAAATGAGAAGTTAGCAATAAATTTTCTCTAGTATTGTACTGCACCAAGAAATCTTCTAACTTGTGTTACATTATTGGGTCTAGGCTAGTTAATAATGACCTCAAATTTTGGAGGATATATTTTCAATTCACCATGTCCCACAACATAACCCAAATAAACCAAATATGTTTTCCCAAATTCACATTTAGACATCTTCAAATACAATTTCTCCTTTCTTAAAGCATCTAAGACTTTTTGAATATGAATGATATGATCATCCCATGATTTAATGAAAATCAAAATATCATCTAAGTAGACTATGAAAAAATCATCAATGAATGGCCTAAAAACATCATTCATAACACACATGAATGTGGCCGATGCATTACACAATCCAAAAGGCATAACAAGCCATTCAAATAAACCCTATTTTGTTTTAAAAGCAGTTTTCCACACATCACCTTCATCTGATTCTTACTTGGTGATAACCACTTCTTAAGTCTAACTTAGTGAAATAAATAACATTCTTTAACTGATCCAATAAATCATCAATATGAGGAAGAGGGTAACAATTTTTCACCGTGATTTTGTTTAAGGCACCAAAATCAACACACATCCACCATGTGCCATCTTTCTTTGGCACCAAAATGATTGGTGAACCACAAGGAGATGAACATTTGGATGGATAATTCCTTTTTCCAATAGTTTCCATCACCTGTTTCTTGATTTCCTCATTTTCAACCATGGACAATCTATACATACCAATGTTGGGAAGAGGTGCATCTTGTAACAACTGTATCTCATGTTGAACCCCTCTTTTGGGAGGTAGACCTTGTGGATCCTGAAAAACATCATCATAGTTAGAAACAATTTTAACCAATTCATTACGATGTTTAGGATCACAATCCTCAAAATCCTTTTCATGATCTTTCTCTTTGGCTTTGATCACCATGAGTACAAAATTCTTTCTTAAATTTACAATCCTTTTCATCTGCCCTATAGTAACCAAAGAAATACTTTTTTTCACATGATGAGCTCTAACAATATATTCAATCCCATCCTTAACAAGAAAGTACTTATTCTCTTCCCTATAGAATATTTCTTTACAATCATATAGATAAGGAATTCCCAAAACCACACCACAAATATCTAAAGGAACAACATCCAAATCAACCTCATCAATAAACTTATCTATAATGGAAAATCTGAATCTACAAGTTTTTGTTACCTGTAACTTTGCATCATCACAAACCCATCCCAAAGGATAAGGCTTAGGATGTGGCTTGGTTTTGAGTCCCAATTTCTTCACAACCTCCTCTGAAATAATATTATCTTGATATCCACTATCAAATAGAGTGTCTATTTTTGTATGTTTGAAACAAATCTAAGGTGGAAAAGCTCATTTATTTTCTTTTCATCATGCATAGATTGTTGATTAGAAGAAGATGCAACATTTGATGAACTAGTGTTAGAAGAAGAAGAAGAATTACAACTTTGAAAACTCATGGCCGTGATCTTGGTTTCATCTCCTGAATCAGACCCAAGATCATGGACCACAATATTCATTTTCTTCTCTTTTCCCTTCTTATTATTAAACCACTTAGGCTTCATTTCAGGATGTAATTTCCAACACTTAGATTCATCATGATTATTTTTACAATGATTAAAAAATGGTTTTTCATCTTCTTTCTTAATAGTAGAGTTAGTATTTTGCTTACCCTTTCCTTTTCCTTGTTCTTTTGAAACCTTTTTCTTTGCCTTTGGATTGTTTATTCTTGTGTTTTGAGGAGGAAGACTCCTTAGTAATTTTCCCTCTTTCTTCCAAATGTGTAGCTTGCACACACACACACATCAAGATTAGTAGGATTAAGAATGAGAATCATATGTCTCAAATAACTATGTAATCCACCAATATATTTAAGGAGTGTTTCTTGTGTATGGAGAGAAATACCAAGAATAAGAGCCCTTTTCCTAAACTATTGTGTATAATCTTGAACACCTGTCCCTTATTTTGTCTCAAATTTTTCCAATCCATCATAGATTGTTGCATATATCCTAGAGGATAAAATTTTTGTCTAAGATCATAAAAAAATTAGACCATGAAGTGATTTCTTTACCTTTTTTCTCATCTACTTCCTGAATCTTACTCTCTCACCATATGAGTGTTGTGCCACCCATTCGAAGAGTTGCTAAGTGAATCTTTTGTTCATCATTGACAATTTTCTGAACCCTGTAATATACCTCAATCTTCTTGATCCAGTTATCTAACTTATTTGCATTAAGCTCCCAATTATACATTGGAAATTCAAACTTGATATCTAGTTTTAATGAAGGAAGAAAATTAGATTTTTGTGCTTCACCTTTAGGAATATCAAATTTTGGTTTCTCACCTTTAGGAGAATCAAAGTCAGAGCCATCTTTCTTTTTACCTTTTTGGGCTTCCTTTTCCAACTATATTCTCATATCTTGGTATAATTCCTCCATCATCTCTTTCATATGAAGGAAGTATTGCCAAAACTCTTCTTCATGTTCTCCCATCTTTGGACTTCATGATCTTCTTGAACCAATTTCTGGATCAACTTATGCTAGTTCTCCTCTACCTTTTCTGGAACGAGACCTTTTTATCATTCAAAACAACTTGTAATCCAAACACTGTTAAACTAATCATAGACCAGATCTCATACCAAATGATCCAAAATCATAAGCAAAATTCAAACATTCATCCAAAATTTTGCTTTAAACGATGATTTTATGGAGTAAATTTGACATTATGACTTTCTTGTTTTTAATTAAAATTGAAAAATTGTGAGTAGTATGTAAAATTAGAGAATACACATATTGCAAATAGAGAATAAGACTCATGCAATTGATAACGAAGTTCGGTATGAAAACCTACATCTTCAGGGCCATATAAATGCAACCGATATATTAAAATACACCTTAGTATACTTAGAATACTTCAAGAAGGTTAGTAACAGACCTTCTCCAATTGTCACAATATTCTCCTTGAAAAATTAACCCTAGTCTCCTTCTGAAATTTCTCAAAAACTTCTCTCCTATCTCTCACAATAAGCCTTCCAAAAACACAGTCGACTGCACATTAAATATTTACATAACACAACACATTTTATAGTGTTTAGCACCACAATGACAAGGCTGCTTATCCTTTTGCTCAAATGTCCAAGGTTTGAGCCCTATTAAGTGCACCAACTTTCCATGTTAGGGACTTAGTCCCACATGGGTCACATAAGGAATGGATGGGATGCTTAAATGAAGTGACAGTTGAAGGTTTATTGGTCAATAGAGAACTTTTTCTATAGCCACATTGTGTGTTGGTCAAAAAATATAATAATTTTGGCATGAGGTAGGTTTAACACCAAGTCTAAAGAGATAAGGTGAATAGTTGACAAGGAGATTAGGAAGTTAGGCTAGCAACGTTGGTAGATAATATAGATGAGGTGGCAAGTGGTTAAACATGTGTGTTGGTAAGGTGGGCAGGTCAATTCACCGAGTCGGGTTGTCCACCGAGCCATCTCCAATAAAAATGTTTACAATAAAAACTAGATTGTCCCACATTCATCCTGTTACAAAAACTTGAGCAAATATATATATAGAATCTCATCAATGGTAATATGAAGAGTGAAGGCCAAGATACCCCTCCACAATTAAGTGTGTTGACCCTGGCTAAGGGCCCCCAGCTAACAAATTATGGGGCCTACCTGTTAGCAATCGAGTGTCAAAGACTGACGTCACAAATCCAAATATTTACTTCATACCAATTGTGTTACTTGTCATAATTTCATTGGTCCAATTAGTGGATGTACATGAATCCATGTCACCTACGCGCAATCCATATTTTTACCAGTTGGCCAAAAATTTCAGCAGTCTATATCTTCTGCACATGTGCTCTGTTTTCAGCAAACAAGATATTGCCAGAAAGCTCTCATTTTTCTCTACGCAACACAACTACATGTGAATGATTTTGAGAAGATTATAGATCAATGTTTCTCAGCAAGGATCCTCTGGATCAGTCTCCATGGGACATTCCAAAGGATAGTGTGTGTGATGGGAGTTGAACAAAATAAGTACAAGTGGAAATTTCATAAGTTAATAGAAGGTTGTTGAGTGTTTTGGTATCTCTAGGAAAATGGGGCATATAAACTAGCCTTGTGAAACTAGAGGCATCAATCCATTGTAAAAATGAATTGAGATTTGATAGGAGTTTGTATAATTGAGGAAATACAAGGATCTTATAATAAAACTTACGAATTTGAGCTTGAGCCCGAGGTTGTTCTTGCACTCTGGAAATGGTCTTCCTTTTCTACATTTTTATAAAAACTTGAATATGTAGCTAGACCTTCCTGTTTGGACTCTGGAGATAACCCTCATGTTTGGAGATCATCTAAATGCCTATTTTTGGACTCTAGAGACAACATTCCTAGTTTAGAGATGACTTGGCTTGTAGGATGGTTATTGGAGGATGGGAGGTTGTTTTCTCATTTGCTGTAAAGTGAAAATCAATAGGATCGATGGATTTATATTGAAAAATGAAGAGAGTGTTTCTGATTGATAACATGTATTATTCTACTAACTAGTAGATATTTTTACATGCTACTGAATGAAAACATGCAAAATGATACCAGACGGTGGCATGTAGAATGCTATTGGTTAGTGGCATGCATGCCACTGACCAATAGCATTCTACATGTTACCAGCCAACAACATTCTATATGCTACCTGTCAATAGAATTCTTCATGTTACCAGCCAGTAGTATGCATAATGCTATCAACCTGTAGCATGCACAATGGTATCGACTCGTAACATGCATAATGGTATCGACTGGTAACATGCAGAATGGTACTGACCAGTAGCATTCTGGCCGCTATCATTCGGCATGATACCGGCATGAACAACCAACAACATGCAGAATGCTACTTGTTGATAACATGTAGAATGCTACGGGCCTGTAGCATGAAGAATGCTACTGAATGTAGCATACAAAATGCTATTGGTCGCCGATAGCATTTTGGCTACTGCTGGCTAGTATCATGCAATCTTCTGTTGCTGCTACATCGTTAACCTTTCACTCAATTTTCCCAAAAAAATTGCTATCCTTACAAATTTTTTTCCTAATATTTGCCTTACATTCAAAAGTCATTTTCAGAAATTCTCCAAATATTATCTATGTTGTTTTTTATGGGGGTCTTATAATTTACCTTGCTGATTTAAGTATTTTGACATTTGCTTTGTATAACGAGATTTTATTGGGTTGAATGTGGTTACTTAGACCTTTTTTTATCTTTGATTTTGATAATTCTTGAATCTGGTACCTCTTTTTGAATTGAAGCCTTATATCTTTAAATGCCACTTGGCTATTTGTTATCCAATGTGGAATTTTTTTAATTATTTGATGAGTTGGTTATGATACGTTCATATGTACATAATCATGCTTTGGCCCTCATCATATAAGGTGGTAGGGGCGTACACCCAAAGGTCATAAGATTGCATTTCTAGGGGATATACAATGCTATTTCCTTGGTTTTGAGGTGATAAGACTCTATGTGTCTAGGACCATAGAGTGACCCAACCTTGTTTTGATATTATGATTCACATATTTATTTCAAGAGGCATTTGGAGTTTTGATATGGGAGGTATCATGATATTGGTGAGATGTTTATACGAGCTCTCTATGTTTGGAGGTTGTGATACTTGGACCTATATTTTGGCACTGCTATTGAAGATTGTTATTATTTTGAGTAATGTGAAACTTGCTACAAATATATTGTTGTGATGCCTTGTTGTTTATGTTGGGCATATGCCATTTATATATTTCTCTATTCTTGATGCCTATGATTTGAGTACTATGATATGTGGACTATACATTTCTTCCCTTACTGGGTAGGTGGCCTTGTTATGAGTAACAATCATGTAAAAATGTGATAAAGGGTACTTTGTGTAGCTATCCTATGTTGTGTTATTGGGCCTTGTATGATGTTGTGATGTCATGTGTTGTTGGGAAACCCGTGGAAAGTTGAAACCAAAATTTCTAATTAAAAAATCATATGAGAAATGAAATAAATGAATAATAAACTAAGAGAACTACCATTTTTTACAAAACATGAATAATTGGAGAAAATTATAAAAAATATTCCTCCTTGTGGTTGCTCTTTAGCGACAAGGTCCATTTATTTAGTGATATGAGTCATTGTTGGTTTCTTTTTTGCTCATGTGTACCTCTTATAACCTTGTAATTATTATCGCATCAAGGAAGATAGTCTTATAAGGGGAGGGAGATGTAGTGCCTCCCATGTCACACTTGTTTAGCAAGGGTGTGAGATTATATTTGCAAGATAAGTAACCCCACGAGGGATTCACTATGCAAACTTATGGTTTATCACATGTGTTTGTAGGATAATAAATAATGCCCCTATTTCATAATCTAGGTCTCACTCTTCTATTATTAACACCCCCTCAACATATATTTTCAATTATAAAATACCCCTTATTTTACCATTTGTCCAAATGAAATGTTTTCCCTATGACATTTTTATACCCCTTTTAATTTCCACTTCTTCAGTGTTGGATTAAAATATCTTACAGTTTCACAAAAGTCATCTATATCCCCACTTAAAACCTTGATCAAATTCATATTAGACTTGAAAAGTATAAACCCTCAATATGTGTCATTTCATGTTTTTCTTTCTTTCTTTCTTTCTTTTATATCTCTACATTTGTCACAATAATCAAACTTTGTATATAGGAATGTGAAGGTTTATGTGTTCTTTCATCATTGCAAGTTAAATTTATTAATCTTCATGACATCCAGTATCTTAATTTCTTTGAATCAAATGACAAGAGCTATAGCTTAACAATGATAATATGAAGGATTTTCCAGCTTTTGGGAGTTATGTATTGTTATTACTTTGGAAAAAACATGTTGCTTCTCTAAAAACCATGCCTCTACTTTGAAAACACACACAATGAATGTGATATGAATTTAAGGCTTCTTTATCTACCCCACACCTACTCCTCCCTCCTCCCACTACTCTACATACCCTACACCTAATATATTTTTAAAAATCATTCTACTTTAACCCCTTATACCCCTTAATATGGGGCAATATGTTGGGTTCATTTTGACTAATATTTAATACCCTAATGTGAATTCACATGATAGGTAATGATTTGGTTTTTGAATCCCTAATGGGTAACCTAAGTTCTTTCTTTTCTTTTTTGAAAAGAGCGCGTCTACGTTAATAAAGTTTAAACCTTGTTGAGTGAGTGTTTGTTAGTTGAAGTTTGCAAGTGTCTTGTCTAACACCTAATTTGGAATTTTGGTGTGGGTTTCATTTACCGATTAATTGGTCAGAGATATTATTTTAAAAAAACATCGAATATATAATAATAATAATAATAAAAAAATAATAATACTAATAAATGGAGAAAGAAATAAAGAAAACTCAGTTTAAAAAAAGGGAGGGGGATTTAAGAAAAAAGAGTTTAAAGGTGGTGGGTGAGTATGAATGGACATAAAGGAAGTGGGTGAGTGGTTGGAGTTTAGTGGAAGAGACTAGTGTCCAACCCAATCAGCTGACATTTTATAACATACTCTCTACATGCACTCGAGTAAGTGTTGAAACACGTATGAAAATTCATCAAAGAACATTGAGGAAGGAAGGGATGAAACTTTGGTTAAATGTTATGGTTACAAGCACTTTGGTAGTATTGTATTTATTGTGGAAGCATGCACATGTATGTGAATTGATTGACTAAGTTCCTCATGGAGGGGGGCACATGGTCTTTATTGTCTGTAAGGTTTGCAATAGTTGAAATATCTAGAAGATATTTGGGATAATGTAGGGACATCCATGAAAGACCTTAGAACCATGAAGAAAATTATTCTTTTAGGTGTCAAATGAGAATCCATTACCTTGCCAACATCCACCCATTTAATGCTCTATTGTGAGCTCAAATTTGGAACCTAGTAATGAGATACAAAGTTAGGTTACCTCCTCAAGATCCTTTCTAATGTATGTGCGTTTGGAAAAACAAAAGGTTGACATATCAATTTATCTTTCACTAGGAATGTAGTTGTCATTTGAAAATGTAAGCTATGGAATATTTTACCAAATGCAACAATAAGAATCCAACCTGATCAGTCCAAATTTGCTAGCATAATCAAAATTTATGTTAAAATCAGAGCTTTGAACAAGGTAAAGATGCACACCAAAGTGGGTTGGAAAGTAGAAATTTGTTTCTATTGTAACTATGGCTACGTAGATTGACCTATATGAAAATATAGAATCATATGCTAGGTATGCTAATTGTTTGAATGAATATTCAAAGGAAATGTGGCCTTATATCCTAAACAACCATTAATGTGGGAGATTTAAATTAGGATATGGACATACATGAAAGCATAACCAAAAGGAGACTGTTTTGCTAATGTTGTAGTTTCCATGAGCTAATAGAAATGTATACAATTTGGAAAAAATGTGGTCACATGGAGTGTGACGGTTGTAAGGATTTGCACAAAATGGTTTTTTTAAAAAGGTCATAGGGGTATTTTACAACAAATATAATTTTAACGTATAGATGTTGACTGGATGGTGGTGTTGGGTGCTTGCTTGCACATTCATTGTTTAACAAAGTGGCGAGATGGGATGTGATCCATTGAACTACGTGTTTATAGGATACATGCAATTATAGGCCGTGAAAAACCTATGATGATCCCCATTTACCTCTAGGCATGTATTTATCTTTTTCTTATAACTTAATTCCATACTTATATTTCTATTTGAGTAGTGTAGACTTCAAATTTTAGAGAAAAGTGTGTAAGTAAATTTGATGTCGTTAGAAACCATGTACAAGCATTATTAATATGGATATTGTGTTGAGTTTAACCGATTATGAAAACACTTGTTTGTGGGCTATATTGAAACCAAATCATACATTTACCTTGTTTAAAACAAATACAAACATGACTGACATTGTGTTATGACTTAGGTCTCTAACTCGAGAAAGACTGTTTCTTGAAAAATAAAACTCTACGGTGTAAATAAAACCCATGTAAATGTTACAAATACTCTCTAGAATTGATGTGTAGGAAGCGTATATAACCTACCACTATACAATTTTATCTCTTGAATGAATTCCTTGATAATTGGAGATATTTTCATAGTCAATTAAATTCACCTAATCAATTGTTTTATTGAGCTGACACATAGTCGGGTAGGGCAAAGAATTATTGTTAGGCATGTTATTGGAATATTTTCTCCTCCCCTTATCCATTGCTCTCAACAATAGGGGAGTTCATCATAAGGACTTTGTATGGCTGAGTGGAGATCAAAAGTTTCCACCAGGAGTGTTTGCTAGATATTATAACCTTAAGTGGTGGGATTAGTATTGCTTGAGCTATCATTAGCTGGTTTATGTTGCTCAATATCCTTAGTGGGGAGGAGCTATAGAGATCAAGTCCCACTAGTAGTCATTCTACTAGGATTGAACCCATAGTTGAGGGGTGATTCCCAAAGATGATGCTTGCCCTTGAGCTGGATCGAATTACGAGACTCTTCCAATTCAAGAAAAATTTGGATGTGGGTTTTGGAGAGAATTTGAAGAGTTGGTTACACGAGGCAACCACATGGTGTTGCGAAAACATTTCAGAATTGCCCTATTTTTAATGCTTACAAATCAAAAAAATAATTATATCCACCTCTAACCTCTTTATTCCTACATTGGAAATAACATACTATATTTGGTTTCACATAATCTCCTTGGAAAACACTTTTTCTGTGCATTTTTTGGAAGCACTTTAGCCTATAGTGCTCTAGCAAATACTGTTGAATTTCACCAACTAGTTACCAAAATGTGCCTCTAATAAGAGCATTTTTAATTGATTTTTGTTTCCATTATTTTATTTTCATTCTCACCATGGAGAAGAATAGGTTAGAAGTGATAGATTCCTTGTTTGGGTGTTTGGTGACCTTTTTCTAAGGCCATTCCATAGCCACTTGGGCTAGTTTGAATACTAGTGTGATTAAGTCTTGTTGACCAAAATTTGACCTTTCGAGATACCCTTAGAGGCTATGATTAAATTGAGGTATGGAAACATGCTAATGACTATAAATAACCTCTTTGAACAACTCTAACCAAATAGTAAATGGAAAATTTGTTTGTGTTAAAGAATGTCATACTCCCCTCTTGAACCTTATTTAGTGCAATTGAAAAAGAAATCTTGTGTGAAGAAATTGCAAAATCCTCTTTGTCTTATAATCTAAAATGTGAATAGGTTATGAAATAGCAAGAAAAGACTCAATTTTTCTCTCTCATAACTCATACTTGGTTATGTAAATAAATTGGTTGCTTATGTGAAAAAAATGAACGTTGCCATCTCTTTCTCCTAAACCTAGCAAAGAAATTTTAATATGAAATGTTGTGGAAACTAATGATCACGTTTTGTCTCTCTAAATTGTGAATGTGATTGTATGATAACATTCTTAGTGTGGATAAGTGGAATCCATGCTAACTCTATACTGACCCTATTGACACTAGATTTTTCCTCTAAAATTACTATTTTATTAATGCATATATTGTTAATAGTGTGTTGTTAAGTGTAGTTAGTAGTAACGTCCACTAGAAGTTAACGATGCCTACTAATAAATTATGGTGTGCAAGCTACAATGTAACTAGTAAATATTCTACAGTAATAGTCAAAGTCCATTTAGGGAATGCTGTGAAAGTGGCAGTTAGTGGTAAAAATTAAATATTTGTTATAAGTGGTTATGATAATGTCAAAGGTCATGGTAAGTAGGGTCTATATGGTTATAAATTAGAAATTTCATATTTATAATAATGAAAATTGACATATATATTTTGAATATTTTATTTATATTTAAAGATAAAGTCTAGAAAATGTGGAATTCCATGTGTAAAGGATAAGGTTTATCTTATCCTGAAGTATAAGCCTACATGTAAATATGAGAGTTGAGACATGTAATATGATTGGATAGAAGATATTTCATATCCTATCTTAGAGATAGGGTGGATAAGCTCTAAAGTGTTAAAAATAGAGAGGTTACACCCTCATTTAGCACATAAGTAGGTTGATAAGATTATTATATGCAAGGAGTAAGAGTCCATACTATTAAGTAGGGATGTCAAAGAAGCTATCAATAGTTGTGTTTGAGAAGCTTCTCCTAGAAATACGATTGAAAAGATGAGTGTAATTGGTAACACTCAAATTCTCAATGTAGTTCCTAGGTGAGACTATAACAATACCTTGATAATACTATAATTATTGGTTATATTTTATTTATGTTATCAAGAATTCATATTATATTATTTTTTACTCTTATATTGTGTCTGTTATGTTTCCATATTCATACCACTAAACACAAAGTTGTGCATTGTTAAAATAATCATACCATGACAAGTTCCCCACAAAAGATTATCTAAGTTCCAGATTTTTGCTGACATTTTGGTTCTTATCGTTACAACCATTCCTCGTTGGTGGATATTATGGAGTGGTATTTCTAATTAACTAATAATTAATTGAAGGGTAAATTTATATTCACCATGAACAATATTACTGCTAGTAAATTCACTTTTTACTATGAATAATATACCACAATAAAATCATAGTAGTGTTTATTTTTCATATCAACATTTGAGATGATATCTTCAATGGTTCTTTATTCATTATGGCTTGGGATGACACCTTGAGATGCATCCATGTATCATCGTTCCATTTGCATACATGTTTCATCATAAGAAAATTCACATACCTTTGTTAAAGGAAGAATCTCTTGCTCAAATCTTCACCATGGTAAAGGCCTTCTTTAAGAGTCTCTAAAGCTTGATTTGAATAGTTATCTTTAGGATCACGAATCCCTCTTAGTGATTGAATATCATCTTGCATTTCTAGTTCCTCATAATTTCATGGAAATTCTTTAGCGAGTTGAGAAATTTCATGATTGAGAGCATGAATTGATTGCATATGAAGTATTTATTGAAGCTATGACATGTATTATAACTTGAGCTCTTTTATTTCATCATCACCGTATGCCATGAAATATTTCAGGGGAAGACAAAGGAAGGGATTTTTTTTTAAGATTATGATCCACTAGTTAGATGCAACTTCATTTTCTTCATCATCATGCTTATATGCTAAAATGGGAAGTATTTCTTGACCATCATCACAACTTTCATCTTTCAATGAATATGCTTCTTCTTGAAATTTTGGGAAGAAATCTTGAAAAATGTTTATATCACATTTCATAACCTACATATAAGTTTCAACACAAGAAATTTCTATGAAAACACTATATTTTACCTCTATAAAAGGCATAATCTCTTTAAACGAGTCTTTTTCACCATGATACACATGTGTTGCCAAAGAGAGAACTCCTTGCTTATCTTCATGGTTTCCATTCATTAATGAGTATGATCTTTGAACTTAAAAATAATAATTTGATTTCTCTTTATGACGGTGATCATTGAACTACATGATAGAAACTTTCACATTTGAATTGAGATGCAAATGAGGTGATTGAGGTCTTTAAATTCTTGAATAGGAATAATTTTGAATTTATCTCTAAGATGCATGTACATTGTTGATGAGAACTCTTCTTGATCATCTTCATTCCTTACATCTACCAAGGATTTATATTCTTAAATTTGGAAGCCATAATTTGAATCATCTTCATAGATGTTGATGGAATGAATTTCCATATTTGGTATAACATGCAAACAACAAGATTCGGAATCTCGAAATTCCTTTCCACTCAAGCTTAGCATCTCGGGAGGAGAAAGACATACAAGATCATCTTAAAATTCATCTTCATTTCCATTATTGTGGATATCACAAGAAATAGGAGAAGTCTCCTCATCACATATCGATATGTCAAATTCATCATCACTATCTTCACCCTCTAAATGATATACTTTAAAAAAATTCTTACCATGCGGATTGGTCATTGAATCTTTGAGCAAATCTTGTTTCCCAAAAATGGTGAGATTCAAACATTTGAGAGAAGGCCGATTCAAATTTATATCTTCTTTGTTGGAAATTTTTGATGCATCCTCAAGAAATTTTTCTTGAATCTTTACTTGCGGATCATGTTGAATATTCATATGTAACTTTTATTCTTCATAAGGGGTTACAAGTCAAGATTACTTGAAACAGGTTCAACAATATTATTTTTTTGCTTCCCAGAAAGAATTAAGGTATCTTCAACTTCAATGGCTTGTTGTTGAGCTACATGCAAGTCTTGAATTTTCTCTTTATGTAGTATGAACTAAATTTATGGATGTAGATCGGTAATGAAGGTATTTCACTCTATGGAATATATCTTAACAATCTGTTGAATCTTGCTACAAAGTTCCTCACTCCTTCACCTTCTTTCATCTGGATTTGAAATAGCTCAGAAATAAGTACATGCGTATCTATGGTAGGTTTAAATCTTTCTAGAAAATTGTTCTTTATAATCTCCCAATTTGTGATGCAACCAATCTTTGAATGTTGATACCACTTAACAACAGGACCAATGAGGGTTTCAATAAACAATCACACCAAAACATCTTCTTCTTGCACACCAAGAATGCTACAAACAACATGAAAAGTAGAAATATGATTACCTGCTTTTTGTGAGTCACATCCATAAAAATTTGGGAAGTTTTCCCTTGAACTAGAAGGTAGGAGAGAATATTGTGGAAATGCCAAAGGACCAAAATGGTTTACCCATGGGATGGGTGAAAATAATTCCATCTCATGAGTTAGAAAATGATAGACACTTAGTTCTTCATATCAACAAAGTCACCAACCTCTATTCCCAAGGAGGTTCCTTAATGTAGAGACCGAATGGTAGAAACTTTGATTTCAATACATCGATCCCCAACAGAGTCACCAAAAATTGTTGGCAAGATTTTATGTCATTATTGTTTACTCGATCTCCTCACAGCTTCTCTTACATTATCTGACATAAAACTTGCAACATTTAAGAGATCACCTATCGACAGGGTGATTTAACCTTTGCATTTGAGAGGGGAAACTCCATTGTATGATGGGTTTGTGAGGTTTTAGATACTTTTAACCCAGAAAGCACCCGAAAGGAGAAAGAAAGGAAAGTGAGTGAGAGATAAAAGAGAGGAAAATATAGTAGAAAAGAATGGAGAGAGGGAGCATATAAGAATAAGCAAATGTAGATATCATTTCTACATGCTAGAAAATACACCATAAACGTAAAAAATATTGAATGTTAGTACTTTGAATGAAAAGGAAAGAAATGAACGATTACATTTGACATAAGAACAAATATAACCAAGAAGAATCTTAAGACACAAATCTCTATAATCATTCATGCATTTCTTCTTTGAAAGGAACACAAAGTTTTTAAAAAGGAACTCAAAGTCTCCTTACTATTTCTTCAAAGAATGTCTTCACAATGATCAATCTCCATATAAAGTATCTAAACACAAAGATCTATTTACTTCCCTTCCTTGATACCATAGGACACAAAGTTCCTCAAACCTCCAAGAACCTTGTAAATGAGCTCTAACTTCCTTTTAAAACCGAAAAAGTTGGTTATAAGGTAGTTAGGGTTTTCATGACATCAATTTAGGGCACAACTAGGTCACATTCTAATTTCATAACTTTATTTTAATAAAGTAAAGTGACTTTATTAAAATAACACAATTTTATCACATAAGTGACCTAATTAAAATGATTTATTATAATAATAAAGTGGGTACATGTGGACCCCACTGGAATGACATGGACATACACTTAGACACCAAAATGATACCTAGATCAACATCATGACACCTTTGATCAGTTCCATATCCATGGGCCAAGAGTTAACCCATATTGATTGTACGAGAAATTAAGTCATTGATCATGTTAGATTTGTGA
Organism: Taxus chinensis; assembly: GCA_019776745.2. Lineage (NCBI taxonomy): Eukaryota > Viridiplantae > Streptophyta > Pinopsida > Cupressales > Taxaceae > Taxus > Taxus chinensis. Next base: position 772,409,572 of record CM034149.1, read on the forward strand.
TGTGTTTCATGATCTCTCACTCCATAAAGGACTTGGATTTGAAATCATTCAGGTTTATAGCTTGAAAAAATCTTCAATCCTTCTTTTGTAGTTTTTACTACATGGTCCAACTACTTTATCTACATCCATTGTACATTTGCCTGGGTGAAATCATGATTTTCCATATCGCCATATTGTTTTGCATCGTGTTGGTTTGTCAATGAACAATATCATCTTCAAGGTTTTTGACCTTACTATTCTGTTGTGCTTGATTGGTAAGTGAATTATTATTAGTGGAATTGATCTGCAATAAAAATCCAGTATTGATATTTTTCAGATTTTCTCTAGTTAAAATGTCATTGGAATGCGTAAGTGGAAGTAATTGATGATTTAAAAATTAAATGACTAAAATTATATTCTACAATAAGGGTATAAGATAGTATGTCTGACATGGGATCCAAACATCTTGCCATCTTTATTCTTGGCAAGTCAGAAAGATACACTTTCATTGGTAATCTTGCAACTTTCCTTAATTATATAGTATTAAGAGGATAAAAAAAAAACTATCTCATCAATTTTAAGTCAATAGCTCCAACCTAAGGTGCTTTCTCACTTCTTGCATTATTTTTTCACACATTTAGCATACATGTTGATAAAAGAATTTTGAACAACAATAACTGATTGATGATTATGCTTGATCATATAACCATGAATCTCCTTACCCTTTTGTAAAGTTGATAGGTTAGTGCATGCTTGAGATAAGACTCAAATGGTGGCTTGGTCAGCTATTACACTTTGTAGTTGCATCTATTAAAATAGAGTTATGCTCCCTTGGCTTGCCCATTATGTGCATATATATTAATTATTACATTTCATGATACACATATTAAACAATTGGAAAGCAACATTATTTTTTCCATATTTAACATACATAGCTACAAGAATAATTCTTATAAAAAAATCAAACTCATTAATTATCTTACAATGAATTCTTCACCATCCCATATTTCCATTAACGATGCACAATATTTACACACAAATGGATAGGTGAGCTTGTTTGGTTGTATGCATGTATTTATCATTTCATTATTAAAAATAAATCCCTCTTCACAGGGTCCACTATAGGCTTAATTGACATTAATCCCATCCTTTGTGTAAGGGCCGTGAGTATCTGCTCATGAAGAACCATAATTACTAATCAAAGAAGTTGCACACAAAGATATGGAGAGAGTAAGAAGATTCTACTTGATAATAATCAATAATAAGCACATTAAACGATCTCCTTTGTATCTTTGCAAGCACTAAGTAATGTCCTTTCCATATCATCATCTCCAACAATTTCAACACCTTTCTTGCAACAAGTTGTATTGTAATAATCTTGGAGGTGAACTTGATTGGAGTGTGGAAATCAACACATAATCAAAGGCTCTTGATGGATTTTATAATTCTTTGAGGTGCATTTTTCAACAATCCAGATTCAACTGTCAACTTCTCATTTTGATGGTAGAGGAATATTTTTTTCAATGAATTTTTTGAAAACAAATCTTGCTACCTTTATTCATTAGTTTTTTCTCAAATTTATCTAACCAGTATTGAAGAAGCCTCTTTCTTGAATATTTAGGTAAAAAGCCACATATCGTTGGAAATTAAAATTTCATCCAAGGAGACATCTATGGAAAATTCATCTGTAAACATTACCCCCTCATCAATAGGGTGCACATTATAGTCTTCATCAATAGTGGAATGATCACCATCATTACTAGATTCCGCGGGCTCATTGTTTTGGCCTAAAAGTGAAGAAAATCTATTGCATGTTTCCTAAGGCATGGTTTCCAAATCCCCAATCTTTTGATTCCCTTTACTTTTGCTAGTCCTCTTCTCAACTACTTGTTCTACAATATTTTATAGCCATATTTCTTTTAATTTATGAGATATTTCATGGTATGGATAGAGAGATTGTTTACATTGCCCTAAATAATTTTCCTACAACATTTTCTCGGAGACATGTTGTTGGCTCATAAGGTAAAAAAAGTGACAAATCCACAACTCCAAAATGATTTTTGTTTCTATAAGTTATTTTTGCCTAGAATGAAAAGATTGCGGGAAGGTAACCCCACACTTGAATACTTTCAAGCTTTGTGCTTTTGTGTAATTTCTTTAGAGGATCCATTTATAAGTAATTTTGACACAAATTTCCTCCTAGTGTAAAAATGGACTAAATAATGACACTACAAGTATCATCTAGATTCTTTCCACTCATAACAAATAGGCCCAGAGTGGAGAATTATATAAACATGAAATTTAAGACATCTTATAACAAGGTAATCCATTATTTCTATATTTTTTTGAGAATGTAGGAATTTTCAATTCGTCCTCTGAAAGAGTACAACACGACCATCATAATTTCCGGTAGAAAGATGCTCATTTGTTTTATCCAACTCAATTGCTGAGATGATATCAATATCTTCAAAATCTTCTTTAGCGACATGCTGCCCTAGTACTTGCAAGGATTTTTGTTCTTGATCTTTGCATTGGTCTTCAATACTTGATAATCTCATGTTCCAAAATAGAGGTATTAGTTGTCTCATCACCAGCTAAATCATTTGTCTTACTGGTAATCTCCATGATTAATGATGCTCCTGCATTCTCCATGGAGTCAGACAACTCAATAGCACCTTAGGCATCCCAAACTCTTCCAACACAATATTCCTCTCTCGATGTCCTAATGTAACACCGACGACATTTTCCATTTTATCAATACCAACTTGCATTACTACACAGAATCTTGGTCGAACATTATGTCCTTAACCAATGCTCTCACCACAACACTATGACTTCCTCTCCTCGCTATACTTTTATCCCCAATAGCATGAGATGTTATGAACCTCCCGCAAAAGGAAGGCACTTTCCTACCAAGAATTTCTGGCTTGGATGTGGAGTGAAGAAATGGGTGCAGTGTTGTGGCAGAATCTAATGTTGATTTAGTCACCAATGCATTGGTCACCATGGTCATGAGCTTAAAAAACCTAGTAACTGGTGCAAGAGCCTACCATCTAAACCTATCATAGATGCTTCATGGATGGGCATGATCTTGAAGTGATGTTGTTAGTAAAGGAGGATCCACCATTGTAAATAAATGCATTCTTGGAAGAACTGAACCTTCTAAACTCCTCGTTGTGTGGGGTTCAAAACAAACTTTGATACTTGCATGAGCTTTCATTTTCTTTTATGCATGCAAGCTATTTTTCATGTAACTATTTCTCTATTGTCTTATCTTTCTCCATGTGGGATTGGGAACAAATACCCTTTCTTGATTTGTGTGGTTTATTATTATATTATCAAAGGTAGTTATATAGTCTCCACCAAGACCATTAATCTTTTTTACGTTATTCAATAACAATGTGCCATTTATAATATTTCATGTGTTTTATAATGTTTTGCATTAAAATTTTAGAGAATATTCTCTACCCCTTTATTCAGGAATATTTCACTATTTTCTCTTTCGAACTATAGTTTTGATCAAATAAATTTAATTTTTTCTTGTCATCAATTAGTTTTTTGCACAATGATTCTCTATTAGTTGGAAACAAATTTTTCTTATGATCAATAATAACATGCCATGTGGAAAATACTTCTACCCTAAAATTTAGAAATTAATTTGATTGAAATGATTAGATTGGGTGTGCAAATTTCAAGAGATTTGTTAGGGAATGGTTTTCTTGTTGAGCAGTTGGAGGCCCCCCTAATTTTGATGTTTCTTTAGTTTTTTGTGGCATGATTTGTGGTTCATGTGGTTGGTGGCATGTTTTTAGAATTTGGATTTACAGGGACTTGTAGTCTTGCACCTCAAAAGCAATCAAAGGCAATCAAAGCGAGAATGTTAAGGACATCACGTTACAAAGAGAAAGTAAGGAACATGAAGATGGAGAATCCAATCAACAATAAAGTGAAGTAGAAGCAAAAATAGGGAAAAATTATACTCAGAAACTATATGCTGCCAGGTCTGCCATTCAATAAAAGATGGGGTATGATGTGTAAACCATGAAAAACCAACAAAAATGGAAAGATACACAAACACAACAAACCTTCTTGCAGCTTTCTAGAGTAAATATTAAGTAGGTTGTGAGAAGCTTAATAGTTTATATAACCTTGTGGAGTTGTGGGCGCTCTTGAGTGACCTCCAAAGTGGGGATACAATCGCTACGAGCAAATTTAGGGAGCTTCCAATATGTAAATATTGGAATGCAATTTGACATAGTAATTGTGTTTAAATCGAAGAGGGTTCGATAGAGTGTAAGCTTGCATTTTATAGAGGCATAAGTGGTTGAAAATTGGTTACAAGTGGGTGAATGCACATGCTCAAAATAACATTGGAGGAGGCTGCAGCAATTCTAGGACATTTAGGGGTAGTAATGGAATTAATTGTAGAAGTTGCATCTGGAAAGATGGTTGTATGTGTAATTCAATTGCCCCCACCTTTCTAGGATTTTATAAGTATAGTTGACTAGGGCGAGGATGTGGAGTCCAAGTGGCTGTTGACTAAGAATCTGAGTGGCAATTGATTAGGATGTGCACACACTAATTAATTAATCATTTAATTAATAAATGATAATGAACTTAACTAAAGGGGCACAAGGAATTAATTTAATTAATCCAAAGGGTGCAATATGTATGATTTAATTGATTTAATCAATTATTCACAAATGGGTGAATACTAGGATGTATTGAGATAATGTTATGAGCAAGTGAGTGATTTTAGGGTGTCTACATGACATACAAACTAATCAGGAGAATAATGGAACAAGAGAATTAAAATTTTCTGACCTAATACAAGGTCCAATGAGTGGATCAAGAACAAATTTCCGATCACGACTTGGAATATGGCAGAATCATTTCATGCAATTAAGCTATCAACTATCAAAACCCAATAAAATTACCTAGACTATCATTGACACAAGGCATGCCTACCCATAGAGTGCTTTCTAAACAAGGCTTAAAATTCAACTCTTATCTGACAGAAGGGTACCCAAACTTTTTGACCTCTTGCTGCCATATCAGTCGATATCATTTTCCCTTGCTGTAATTGAATTTTGGCTGTAGCAGACATTTTATCTATTTTATAAAATCCCCATATGCCCACATGATAGGTGGAAATTTTTAATCATTTTATCCACCAAGAAATCACAGTTCAACTGTCAGAATGCTTTTTCTTGTTATTCTAACCAAAATTTCCCCCATACGTAATGGAAAACATTATGTATACTGCTGACATTTTCATCTAATTTTGTGGCTTGTCATTATTTTTCAGGTATTCCCATGAATATTTGTCACACTTCAAGTGTTGGGATGCTTTTTCCTGCTATTTTCATTTGTACTTTCATTTTCTGCAGTATAGAACTGGAAGATAATGTGTACTTGTAGTTATGAGTTGTGACATCTTCATCTGCTTTAGTGGCTTCTCATATTTTTTCAAGTAGCTTCATGAATGCTTGGAATTTGACCATTTGTGGCTGTTTTCCAGGTTTTGGCCATAAATTACAACAAAAAACTTTTAACGCACCATATATTTCTACTAGCCGCCTTTTAGCATAAATGTAAATTAAACAAGTAGAATTCATAATATGTTAGCTTTTGTCTAGTAAATAGATGATTTTTAATTTTTAATTATGTTTTATTGAATACCATAAAGTGAGAATCTTACCATTAATGTGTAATGGTAATTTTTAGAACCTTAAAACCTCTCTCTCTTTCCTTCTAAAGTTTTTATTGCCTGTCATTATTTATATTATTTTTTTATGGATTTTATTAAAATTCTAAATTCCAAATAGAATTTGATTCACAATTTTCTATGGAGGGCTCTGTGCACTTTCAAAACCAGATCAAAGCTTTGTGTAAGGCATTAAATTTTGGAAATTTTGATATAATGCAGAGAACATTGACACATAAATCTGATTGTGGCTGTGAAATTACACTAGGAAATATATCACACCTCAAGTGATGGGATGCTTTTTTCTAGTGAGTGCCACTGAAATTATGAGAAATCATTCAATTATCGCAATTTTTTTGACTTAAATAGCTTTGAAATTTTTGATTAGTTTAATAACTTCATCTTTGTGGGTGCCTTCATATCTCAGAAAGTAATAATTCTTTGCACAATGTATAAGTAAAGTTTATTTATTAACAAGTATGATTAGACATGTTCTTATTGGTGCGATTTATTTACTTGCAAAGATGATTGGATAAATTTATGTTGATTGTTTTCCATGACACTCCAGTGCACAATTTTTTTGATTTAGTAATGACACTTTAGATGGTGCTAGAAACTTTTCAATCTATAAAATGAAAATTAAACTTACTAGGGCTGAAAATTAAACTTACTAGGGCTATTTTTCTTAATCTACATTGAACTGACTCATTTTAATAACAATATGATTAAAATTTATGTTTATTTTGTGTGAATGAAACCAACATTATCAGGGATTTTGGATGAGGTATGCTCAACATTGAAAACAATCTTGAAATTCTTGGGAGCTTGAATTTTCTGTATAAAATTACATTTCAATATCTACTGCATATCTACATCTTATTGAATAAATTGATTTGGTACAATAGAGCGATGAAGCTGAAGAGCCAACCACAATGGCACCAATGAACTACCCAATTATTTCAGTGAATAAATTTAGAATGCATGTACCTTTATGAGAAGTAGTCTGATTTTGTTTGAAGACATTTTTCTAATATTAAATAGTTTTTCCATGAAATTCGTTGTATTGTGCCTAAATATGCTTGAGTTTCAACCTAAAAATGCCCGTCAATCCAAAATTTGTTGATGGCTAGCTCTTTTAGGTGGTTGTAAATTGTAATTTTGGAAAACAACCCTAAGGTACTTACATGTTAAATAAATTCCCTTGCATTATGTTTAATATTATGAAGCATGAGCATTACAATTTTTCTCATATTTGGTATGTCATCTTATTAAACAACTATGTGCTTAAATCCATGAAACATTAACTTCTACAGAAGCCAAAGTCAAGAACATACAATTTTGGGATTTAGTTTTGGATATAATTGTAATAAGAATGAGATTACATTTTGGTAGTTTTTTCAATATGTTAGTGGTCTTGGGAGTTTTTTTACTGGATAAAAAAGAAGTTTTCATATTACATTTACAGAAAATTTCACAAAGAACATATATATTTTCCTACAACTAAGCTTCAAAACAAGGTACAACACTACTCCTATGAACTTACTAGGAGCAATGCAACCATGGATTCTAGCAAAAGTTATAGTAGAAACTATAATCTCTTCCTCCACTAGTCTGAAGAAATTTTGCAATACCAAAATCTGCAATCTTTGCCTCATAGAAGTCATGCAACAAAATATTGGTAGATTTTACATCTTTGTCAACAATTGTAGGGGAGCAATTGTGATGAAGATATGGCAATCCATGAGCTGTTCCCAATGCAATCTTGTACCTTGTTGGCCAATTGAAGTATAAACCACTTCCATTTGATTCCTTTTCTTTATCATTTTTATGTAAAGCCTAAAAAAATTTCCATTCTCATGTATTCATATACCAACATATTTGAATTTCCATTAAATTTGTCACCTAAGATGAAGTTAAAGGAGATATTTTTAAGGTATTGAAACATGTCACGGAAATTAGAAATATTAGCACACCATAAAAAAACATTTGGTAGGGTCATATCATGCATGAACACGCTTATAAGGATATATATTATGTAATCTACGTATAGGCATTACTTTTTTGAGTTCTTGGTAACTCAAAGGGGGGTAGTCAGAGTTTTCATGAATAATTGAACTATTTGGGTTATAAATATTTGAAGAATAAAATATGATTTATTTTCACTTATAATAAGGGGATTTGTTTTAAATTATATTGATGACATAAGTTATGTCTTAAATGCATCCTTAGTTACTTGGATTATAAATATTTGAAGAAAAACATGATTAATTTCCCCTTATAAAGGTATTGATTTTGAGTTAAATTGATAGCATTAGTTATTTTCTTAAATGTATCCTGGTTCTTAAGATTTCTCAAATTCCTTTATAAGGTAATCTTGCCTCTTATCTTGTTTAAGGGGCTCCTCCAATGTGGTGGGGGAGAATGGCTTATATAATAATTTTAAAAATATTTGAAAGGGATTTTGATTGCCTAAATTATTTTTGGATTTATTTTTCTTGGATTTCTATTTCTTGATGAAGTCACGGGATAATTCATTGGTTAATTGTTTCATATTAATGATTTTTAGTAACATTATTAGGAGGTCATATTGATGAAATTATTTGAATAAAAAATAAATAATACATCTAATATTATGATTGAAAGAGAGGGAAGCTTATTATACCATTATAAAGGATCACCTATTAAGGTTTTGGCTAGTAGTTTGGTAGTTTCATAGGTATTGGTTTGAATCCACTCTTTGGAGAGGTTTATGAATATATTGAGATGAAGAGTGAGATCAATTGATCTATCATATGAAATAGTTTTTGGGATCCCTTTGTTGTCTCTAGAAGAGATGTAAGGAACTAGAGGATTATTTTTTAGTGCTTAAAAACATTTTTCAAATTAGAGGTTGGGGAATTGGGCATCCATGCAAATCCAAAGGAAGCCAAAGGGGTAGGAAATTAATTTGGATCTCACATAGTAATTTTTTGAGGTAATATGCCATTTTATTTTATTTTGTTTTGTACTTGGTTGATGTTGTTATTTTTAGTGGTTTTCATATGAACCATTCGGTATAACAACTCTACAATGACTAGATTTATGTCAAATGGTGAGTTTTGGATGGTAGCAAGAAGAGGATTGTTGATATTAATAGGAGGGTTATTCGAAGGATGTGAAGGTGGCTTAGTAGGTTTTGTTTATATGGGAGATCTAGTTTCAAGAACTCGGACATATGACCCATCTTTATTAGGGATGGGATACACATTGTAGTCTAAGTACTTTATGAGAAGATCAAGATTTATGGGATAATTAAACCATAATACATTAAATGGTTGGTGTAGGTTGAGATTGTGAAATCATGCACCATGATTAATTTCATTTAATGGTGGGAATAGAAGGGAGAAAGGAAGAAACCTTATAAAATCAGAATAGGTTAAGGCTCGATAGAAAAAATCTAAAAGGTGACATGATCGTAGGTGATGAACATGTAGATAAAATAATAATATTATGGTGATAAAGCTTAAGATATAGGAGGAAATAAAATTATTAAATTTTGATATGATAGGAGATAAAATAAAACACGAATATGACTTAATAAATGTATGTTATCAAATATGGATTATCCTATTTCTCTTCTCAATAATATATATTAGGATATAACTAGAATACCATGATAGGGCAAGAAACTGGACAAGGGTAGAACTCAAGAGGTGTAATAGTTGTAGATCTAGAAAATAGAAATCCATAATATGTCAAAGGCATAGTATTCCAACACCCATGTCTAGGATAGGGAATGTGATCTTATTATAATCATACGATTGTAATAATAAAAGTAATAAGATATTTGTATAAGATATTTAAGGTAATGGTTGTAAATATGTGTAGTAGATAATAGGAAATGTCTATAGAAAAATGATGCAATAGAAAAGTATATTCTTCTCTATCCTAGTATAATAATTGATACATGTCAAACATAATAAATCACACTAACATAATGAAAAGGGAATGGTTAAGGATACTTATATTTGTCAAGACATTGTTGGCATATTATAGCCTTAGGGATAGTAACACCTCATGATATAGTTTCCATGGGTGGACCATGAGAGGGATATGTAGAATACCCAAGTAGACCAATTTTTCGGACTCCAAAGACTTGGTGGATTCCACAACTGCAACTCTTAATATTTTTATTTCTAATAACCCAGTGCTCTAAAGCAGACCTCTAAATATAAACTCCACTAAACCTTAAAACTATTTAACCTTTAATGGAATATTTTTAAATGCAATGAGAGTAGACTATATGATGAAGATATTAGAGAAATGAAAATAATGAAACCTATAGGATAACATAGCCTAAATTCATAATCTAATGTAATTGGACAATTCTTATGATTGGAAAAAGGTTCTAGTAGAGGCCATGAAATTGTTTTGCATAAAGGTAAGGAGGGGATACAACATAAGGGTAATGAAAATACTTATAAGCATACATGAAGGGGATCCAAAAGGGGTTTGAAGGTACTGTAGGAAAATGTGAAGGTGATAATACTAAGGATATCAAGTGTTCATGAGAAGGTAATAAGAATGTAGTAAGAAAAATTCTAGGGTGACAAGTGGGGATTAAAGCCCTAGGCAAACTAGGCAGTTGCCTAGGGCACCAACACTCATGGGGCTCTTAAATCCAAATAATTCTCTTATTGGATGTTATTTTAAGAACTATAAATTAAAACTATTTACATTTATACTCAAGATTAATTGACCCATTTATTGATATTATTATATAGTACCACAAATTTCATGCATACACATAAAAAGGTACTATATTTTTTTTGCAAGTAAAAATAAATATGGAATTTTTTGAACTCATATGATTCTTTTGGCATTGTTAATTGTTCTCTGATGTAGCTCTAGATTATGCAAGTGTGTAATTTTATCTAGGCAAAGGTTCATGTATTTGTTATAATGTCATTGGTGTAGCCAGTAGAGGCAAGTATATTCGAAGGAAATAAGCATTTAATTCTCTATTCGTAATTTTTTAAAAGGAAATGTCTATTATTGTTTATGGAGGAATTGATAGGCCTAGTCCAAATACCACTCTTCATAAAACCATGGGAGCTATAAAAGTATTTCTATTGCTTTGTCAAAAATGGTGCTTTATTCAGGTTTGAGTCCCATCTCCTACTTGGTATTGGTTGTATAAGAAATTGTATTTGTTGCATTTTTAGAACCTTGTGTAATTAATTCTCTCCATCCATGGAATATTTTTCATCCTTTTGTGGTAATTTTATAGGATGTTTTTATTCTTTTTGTATGGCGATTTATCTAAATTTGTGATTTATTATGATCCTAATGCAAATTTTAAAATATGAGAATGTAGGAAAATTTTATTTATTTATTTGATGGGAAAAAATTACTAAGTGAAATTGTGCAAAGGTTTTCCACCCCATTTATTGCCTAGGGTGCTCATAACCTTTAATCCAACTTTAAAGGGTGATGTAACACATGATGACTCTCTTACTAGTTATTGCTAACTAGTGCAACCCAAATCTCATTGATGTCTCTTATGGAACACACTTAGTAAAATTAATGTGCTAACAACCTACAAAGATAAATCATTAGTAAGAGAAAAAAACAAGTTGTATACAAAAACTATGACAAGATAATATGCTCATATGTAATCAAATGAGCATATTACTTAAGGAAACAATTACTTACAAAGAACCAAATAATAAGTACATTCCCAACCCAAGTTCCATTCCCATTGAGTCCATTGGATGCTTTCAGTAAGTGGCCATGGGGACACCTTGAGGTAGGGGTTGAACTTCTCCATATGAACCAAACAAAACATAGCGGGGTACTCTGAATGCAGATCGCTTAACAAACATTAAGGACCCAAGCCCACCCCCTTGTACCACTTAGAGAAAGTGCTCCTCCACTACTCCATTTCATAGCTCTGGTATAATAAAAGCATTTACCATCAAAATTTTTAGCCCATCCCCTTGTCCCACTTAGAGAAAGTGCTTCTCCACTACTCCAGTTCATAGCTCTGGTATAATAAAAGTGTTTACCATCAAAAGTTTTAATAGCGACAATGTTGTTCACCAACATTTTGTTGATGACACCATGCTGGTTGGAGAGGCTACTGTCCCAGAGGCAAGAGAGTTTAAACTAATAATGATAGATTATGAGGAAGCTTCTAACCAAATGATCATGGAAAAAGTTTGGTAATTTTTATCAATAACCATGAAAGAAGATGTGCCAAAATTGTTGGTATTCTTGGCTATATGACGAAAACATTCCCTACAAGGTATTTGGGAATGATTATTGGCATTGAAAAAACCTAAGATTGCTGAATGGAATTTTTTTATGGAGAGATTTCTCAAGAAATTGGAAGGCTGGAAAGGTTCACTCTTATCACAAGCAGGTAAATATGTCCTTCTCAAATTCTCAATTCAAAATCTTCCTGTGTCTCCATGTCTATTTATAGATTACCTTCGATTATTGCTAATAAATTGGAAAGCATCTAACAAATATTCCTTTGGAGTGGCTCAGAACAAAAAGATAGAATTCCTCTCATGGCGTGGGAGAAGGTTTGTAAGCCAAAGAAAATGGGGGGTATTGGTATTAGAGATTGGGATAAAATGAATAAAGATATGTTGTCAAAGATGATTTAGATATTGGTTAAGGAAGACTGTGTATGGACTTCTATTATAAGAAAGAAATACTGGGCTAATCTCCTAGCCAATGAATAGTGCTTTAACAATGTTGACTTTAATGGTTCTACTTTTTGGAAATCTATAAACTGGGCTAAATACATTGTATCTGAGGGAAGAAAATGGATGATTGGAAATGAGAGACTGATTAATTTATGGGAAGATAAATGGTTAGGGGAAAAACCTCTTAAGGTTATCTATCCTAACATCTATAAGGATGCTATGGTTAAATATGGGACTAAGGTCAAAGATTATATCAATTTTGATGAACCCTTGGGTCAATGGAAAAATATTGAATTAGATGGACATAACAACAATGATATCCTTTCCATTAACAAAAAACTAAGAGGGGTTATTGTTAACAAAGAGAGTTTAGAAGATGTCAACTTATTTTGGTCTAGAGAGGATAATGGTATCTTCTTGGTGTGAAGTGCGTACAATGCCTTTTTCTTGGATGAAGCTGATCCTGATAGCTTCAAATGGGAAAGTGTGTGGGTCAAAGAAGTTACTCCCAAGATAAATATGTTCTGGTTGACTGGTTCTCCATGATAAAATCCTCAATGTCAACAATGTTAATAAGTGAAACTTTCATATGGTGAATAGGTGTGTTCTGTGTGAAAAAGATACTGAAGAATCTTTAAATCTATTTCTCCATTACCCTTATCTGATGGCAGTTAGAAACACCCTTCTCAACCTATTTGATATCAAGTAAGCCTTCTCATGTTCCATTAAACAACTGTGGTCCCAATGGTTTATCCCTTTAAGGAGTCAAGGACTCAAACATCTATGAACTCTTTCTATTATGCACCTAGCTTGGGGTATATGGAAAGAGAGAAATAGATGGATTTTTAAAGGGAATAAGGAATTGGAAAAGAATGTTGGAGCTCACTGTTATAATGCTATTTTGGCTAACTTCTCAAACATAGCCCCACATAAGAGAATTATTCTTCAAACTGAGAGTAAATTCTCTAATAATTGGGGTTTAGGCACTACTCAGAAAGACACTCCAACACAAAATCCCAGGCTCCAAGGTTGGGCGAAACCTAACAAGGAATGGATAAAGCTGAATTTTGATGGGGTCTCCAAAGGAAACCCCAAAAAAGCTAGGTGTGGAGGGGTCTTCCGTGATTCTAAAAAAATATTCATTCTTGGGTATCATTACAATCTTGGAACACAAACAAATCACATTGTTGAAGCAATAATTGCTTATTGGGGGGTTTCCATAGCCCTTCAATACAGATTTTCTAGATTAGAAGTGGAAGGTGATTCTTTGAACATTATCAACAACATTTCAGGTAAAGGTACTACTTCTACATCTATTCAAAAATCTATAACTAGTATAAAGGATATGTCTAAATTGTTTGAAACTATCACTTTTAAACATATCTATAGAGAGGCTAACTATGTTGCTGATTAATTTGCTAACTTGGGGGTTAGTTATCATGAGTTGACTCTAATAAATGATGAAGAAGTTCTTGACAATAAGGTGTGGGCACACCTCTAAAATGACCAATATGAACATGTCACCAAATAATGTCAAGTCATGGTATGTCAAGGTAATTATGGGTATGAGCCATATGAATTGTGTGAATTTATGTTGGGATGATGAGAAGATTTGGGCCTTGATTCAATTGTGTTATTTTAAGGCCATTATTTCCATCTGTGTTGGTAACATCGACATTGTTGAGACTGTTTCTTGTAATCTAGGTAATATGAAGATTGGGTTCTTTGCACGAACTATTTCAAAAAGGGGGGAGATCTTGTTAGAACCGAGCCTTTTGACCTGGAGGGGGTGAAGCTGGAAGTGATGGAGGTGTTCAAAGGAAAGGTTTTCTCACCCTTCCTCAAAATATTTGAAGGAGACTATGAAAATCTCAATAAAGACTTTGCCAAAGCATGAAAGACCTACCAAAAAAGGGGCTATAGTGGAAAGGAAAGGTATTCATATCAAGATAAATTTGGGATCTATTGCTAAAGTGATGGGAGTGCTTGCTACTAGAAGGGAGGTTTATAAGCCCAAGAAGGAAGCCTCAGATGAACTGAATCTGTTCCTGAGAGGTAATGAAAAACTCACCTCCCACTTTGTTGGTTTTCTTTGCTCTTCTTTACCTAGGCCTTATGATGACATGGCTTAAAACCAAATCCAATTCCTCACTTTAAAAGGCCGTCATGAGTGTATCTATGCCTAACATCTTCCCATGTTTAATAATTTTCGACACGACCATAGTGTCAGTTTTTCCATACTTTCTATTTTGATCTCTGAGCACTTCCATTGCCCAATTTAAAAACAGTAGAATTGTTGTCCCTCTCCACCAGGGCTTTATCATTTCCCTTGTTAAAAGATCCAATATTGATGTTGAAAAAACAGGTACCCTCATGAAAGCACTCGAGGGTTATGCTGAGGAAGAAGACTCATAATCGGATGAGGAAGACTCTAGTGATGATTCAGAGTCACAGGAAGGATATTTGTCTGGGGAGGATAAGGATGTCAGGGAAATTGATGTTGCTCAGAATATCAGAGATCTTAAAGTGAAGTAGGTTCCCAGTCGATGTGTCAAACCAAAGGGTGAATCAAGCAAGCAGGAGAATCAGACCCCTGTTAATGAACAACTGGAACAATAGTTCAAGGCTTTGGGTCAAGTGAGTCCTGTGAAGGGGGATAATCATTTGGCCAAGATGGCTATGGATATTGAACAACTGAAGGGTGATATGAGACTTACAAAGAGTTTGGTTCACTTTCTTTTCAATGATTGGCACGAAATTAAGATGCAAGTCGAAGATGTTGCAAAAATTAGTAATGGGGGAGAGATTGAAATTATGAAATCCAATTGTAGTAACCTCTCTAATGAGGTGGAACGCATTAGAGCTATATTACATGGAGTGTGGTTACTATGAAATCTACTTTGCAACATCTTTAAACCCTTGGTTAGTTGGCCAATGCTTACAAGCTGGTGGATGATTATGGAAATTCCAAGAAAAGAAAAACTGATGCTGATGGTTGTGATCTGGCGTCGTTGGGTGTCGACATTGAATCCCTGTCTAAGGAGTGGGAGAAAGTGTTGGATGGTCTGGAAAAGGCTAAAAAGTAATGTTTGTAGGTGTGGCTGTTACTATACTATTTACTATGATGTTAGTTTGTTGATGGTTTAATATCTACTGTTATTTCTCTTTTCGCTATGTTAGTACTTGGACTATATGCTCCTGGAGGAGCTCAGAGGTTATTATCGATATTTATGTAATCTTTTTTACTGCTATGTAATGTCTCATTTGCTCTTTTAGAGCTTTGAATTATAAGGGGTAGGCTCCCCTCAACCCTGTTTTACCTTTAATAAATAAATAAGTGCATAGTACAAAAGATATGCATTGGGAAAATCATTTCGAGAGAAAAACCACACTAAATTTATCATCTATTATATTAACTATACTAAGGAAATTTAAAATATCATCTTGACATTATAACAATGTCTGGCCATTATAGATCACAAGAACCAAATTGTAGTACCTTATTCTTATTATTCTGTCACATAACTATGTTGTCCCATAATTGCATAAAATATTTTGTTTTACATTCACTTTGAACATAAATTTGTATTATGATTTTAGATTTGCAATATTCATGTGTTTCTCTCTCTCACACTTCTATTTATTTACCATATTTAAGGATTCCCTCTAAATAGAGGATATATAGGTCACAAACATCATCATGAATATGTTGGTGTGGAGTCATCACCCCTCACCTATTATCATTTTATATTTATATTTAATTAATTAAATATTATAATGTAACCTTTATAATTACCTAATTATTTAGGTAATAATTATAAAGTTTCTTGTATAATTGACCCTAGGATTTATATAGCCTAGCTACATTATTTTAATTATTATAAGATCAAACCTTATAATAGGAGACTTATAAATATTTGTGTGCCACTATTATTAAGTTTGCATCCCATAAATATTATGATTTGACACCCCCTCAACATTTAACAGAGATACATGCCATCACTTATTTTAAAAGAAACAATTAAAGACCAATAACTTATGAATTATTTGTCTAGCATTCCCATGGGATAAACCATCTAATGATATTATCATAGGTTTCATATAGATTCAATGTAACAGGAATATTAACATTATTTTTAGATCCTTTTATAACACAAGGAATCTCCACAAAACACAATGTTCCCTAGGGTTCTTATGATAAAATTGTATATAATGGTTGTTTTACATTAGAGAATAAGTACAAAGAATAAGATGTTATTTTTCCATTAGGAGGTATCATTATCATGAACAATTACCCTAATTTTCAAATTCTTAAGGCCTAAAATTGGCTTGAATTTGTAGTACTATGAGATTTTGTGAATATATCTACCACTTGCATAATTAGAGAGAAATCTCACCATTGATGACCTTTTATCATATGAAGTGATCACGAAATTCAATATGCTTTTCTCCCTAATGGTGAACTAGATGATTGGAAAGAGACATACAACTATGTTTATCACTAATAGTACCCATGTGAGACTCATCCAACAATATTCTAAGTCAGATTACTTTTTCATATCTTTCATTGCTCTTATTTACTCAACCTCTGTAGATGAGAAATAAATTTTTGTATGTTTCTTTTCACTCTAATTAATGGGCCTTACACCAAGTTTAAATACATTAGAAGTAGATTATATATTTTTAGATCACCAACATAGTCAACATCATAATAACCTAGTATTTTAACATTTTTGGGGAAAGAATAATAAATACCATAATTAAATATACCTTTAATCTACCTTAGTATTCTTTTATCCATTTTCCAATTATCCATATACGTGTATTGCACAAGCCTTAAAGAAATTCCTATGACATAAGTAACATTTGGCCTAATACTGATTATAATAGATTAAAATTCCTATTAGTTGTAGTTGTTTATAGATAGTAGTACTATATTTCTCACTGGGAGGTTTGGGATCAAATTTGATCTAAAATTTAATATATATAGTAGTTGGTTCATATTTAATGGTGTTGAATTTATGGATTAATGAATGTGGGTATTTGTAGAAAGATAATCATGTCTTTAGCAATTTAACACTATCAACTATAACACGATTTGACACTTATGGAGAAAACACATATATTTGTATTTTGATCACATTCTACCTCCATCAATCTACCCAACTTTTGTCTTATCTAACCTTATCTTCCACATATACCTATATAGGATTAAATTACTCTATATAGGAACATTTGAAAATTCTAGACATCTATTTCCATACCATAGATCCACTCTTTTCACTGTTAGGACATTGTCAATAATTTAAACAACTCTAGTATGACATAGTGACCTCCCTTAACTTGTAGTGTCTATAATCCTTTGAAATCTAGTGTTTAAGTCAATAAATCATCATTATATTTACCTAGACAAATTTTATGGGTGAAATATGGTGGGAAAAAATAAAAAGTCACATAATATACAAGAAATCAATGAATTCATTACACACCTTGTACACACCTTTCACATGTATTAGAAACCTTGTGATATCTTGGATCGCTCTCACCACCTTGAGGATCACTACCAAAGCTGAAGAAAATATATAATCTCTTAACAAGCAGTCCTATAAAAATCTATAGAGTTAGATTCAAAATCAAATAGGTCAAGTTTTCATGATGCCAAATGTCAAAGTCTAATTGTTTGAGAACAAGATTGAACCACGCACACTCACCTAGGAGGAACAAATGCATGTTGTTTGATCCTTCTTTGAAAAATTCAAAACATCATTGGGGTATGGCTAAATTTCTCCAAACCAAAATACTAACCCATTTTTCAAGGCCTCCATGGTATTCCAAGCACAATTAGCATTTGAAAAAATAAGAGCATATATAGGCATCGGAAAAAATATTGAAGATCTCATAGGAATCCATGAGTTTAGGAAATACACAAGGAAAATATTTTTGAATGTTATAGACCCTTGCATTACTTCCATATGTTTATGATATAGTCATACTATTCCATTAGACCACACAGCATCTAAATTTGTGTGAATTGTCCAAAGAGTCTCTTATCCTCTTTATTTAGTATGATCAATTGATATAGCACTTCCAGAGAATTTACAACCATCAAGATACCTCCTCTGATTGAAAACAATCCATAATTATCTAAGTAACACATCCTTCTTACTATATTTTATATTATAAATTGAAGACCGTTAAAATAGAACTTGGTAATGAAGAGGAACAATTGCAAGTTATTCTATATTTCATGCATGATGGTTGAAATTACTCCAAAATGTGCATGGAAGTCACACTTATAGCTCTATTGTCCATGTAATGATATCTTATGATGTGTTACAAAACTAAGAATATGTCATGCTGGAAGTTTCCATGTGTATTTTAAATGACGTCATAACATATAATATGGGGAATTTCACAAGCATGTGCCAAAATTGTGGCATAATATTTTGAAGTAAGGAAATATTTTCTTCCTAGAAAAAAGATGTCAATGTGTGTTATGATGCTCTAAAGGGTCTACGTAGGATGAAAAATTTGCAAGGTAATGTGATAAAACATAAACACAAAATAATTATGCATGTGAAATATCTATATGGGACTGCAGAAAAGAAATTTAATGACATGAGAATCATGCACATATATTGTGTGGGGCATTGCATAAGAATGAAATTCAAAAATATATATTTGGAATTTATGTTAGGAAATTTGGTTAGAACATGCAAGCATTGTGAGGTAGTTTGTGTACTATAAAAGATGTGAATCCCAAGTTGGATTAAGACCATATGAGCTGTAGTGATATTTTTTTATTAAGTCAATAATTGTGTGGGGTGTGATATGTTACTAGGTTATACAAGGTTGAAGAGGTTTTATCTAGAAGGATAAATAATTTAATTATCCCATGAGGTACAAGTGGATTTTTATATAGGATAAATGTTATGCAAAGGTGTATAAAGGTTTTCTGAGACTTATAAATATATTGTAGAGTGTGTGGTAAAAATTAACTCTAAATGTGTAATTTCTAAAGGATAAGTGTGTATGGATGTGTCCTTAGTTTCCACTCTTGAAAATAAAAGTTGACCAATCAAGCTAAGTGATACATAGGAATTCCTTGTTGGCATATGCTACCTTGGGTTATGTCAATTGAGTGGAATTTTGAAAAAGGAAATTTTACTATGATGTTTCCAATTAAATGTGATCTTATGATCATAATGAGCTCTCAGAGTAAGACTAACCCATGTCATCATTCAAAGAAGGATTTATAAAAATTCTATTTGTAGAAAGTCCTAAAATCTATTTTTAGCAGGTTTTGATAGCGTTGGTATTTTTCATTTTTTAAGGGTTTTCAAAGAATTTATGGGATTTCAATAGTATGATGATAGTATGGTTTATTTTCATATATTCTATTTTTAAGTTCACTTTGTTATCTCTCCAATGGATCCTATGGTTTTCCAATCTGGTCAACTCGTTAGGAGATACGAACCCGATAAGGAGAACTTTAAAATAATAATATAATATTCATATTTTGTTTTTTTTTCCCATTAAAATTTATGTGAAATGTGGATGGATGTCATTTCCATGAAGGGTGGCCTTTTTGATTCCATTTGTAACCCTTCGTTTTATGATATTTCGGCTTCTATTTCGTACCCTCATTTGGAACCCTTCATTTACTATTGCTGCAACCTTTCATCTTCCACATTATTTCACTATAAATAACATGGTTTCAAATGAAGGAACAAGTTTGAAAGCTGAAACTTTTTGTATACATAATTTGCAGGTTACAGTAAGTCTGGAGGCATACATCTCTCATATAAAGAGTTTTCCCATTTGTATACATCTTCAATTACAGATAATTGTGAGGCACACATCTCTCCTATATAGTTTTTCCCACTTTATATACATATTTAAAACAAATAATTTACTTTTGCAATTACAGTTTTATTTATGCAATACAGTTCATTGCTTCTACAATTTCAGATATTTTATTATGAATGTTTTTCCATAACACATTAAATGCCACCATTAGTATGTTGTCCAATGAATTATAAAAATAATTTGGATCAACTAGTTTGATGGCATAATCCAAATTGAATTATGCATAACATTTTAAAAATATTTCTTTGATAGTGGGGCATAATACTATCCTGGAAAGATTAGCTTACTATCTATACGGTATAACTGAGAAATTAAGCTCAGTTTTGATATGATGTTCTCCAAAAAAACTCCAAAAATGTCTTCGGGATGATGAATTGGTAGATGGGAAATATGAAAAGAAGCAGTTAAAATTTCTAAGAAATGGTGCATGAGGTTATTTTTTCTTCAAGATAAATTGTGCCCATTATATCTTTGGGCTACCTAGACTATAAACGAAACCTAAAGGTGATATGTTAATTGCATAGATTATGTGATAAGCTAAATTGGAATAAAGTGATACAAATGTTATTGAGACAAGGATGAACCTTAAATAAGGTAGCACTTGATACCATTTAGTTTATGTGTGGCTTGGAGTTTTATCTTTGATATCAAGACTCTATTTTACTAGAGTGAAAGTTGACAAAAATTATGTTATCTAGCTCTACAAAGATTTATGAAGCTTATTGCATGTACTCCAAGATGAGCTATGGATTTATAGAGGTGTTGGTAATACAAAACCCTATGAAAAAAATATGAGCTATGAAGATACTCATGTATTGGTGTATGTACACATGTGTGGATATGAGTGTTATCATCTAGTGAATTATTGATAAGTAAAACTTTGTAGTTGTGTGACTCTTGATTGATGAGGTTTCTTCTTCCCCAACCGTACAAGGGTCCATTCATACATAGTGTAGTTATAGAAAATGTGAAGTCCTTAAAACATGAATTTTTTGAGAACAAATAGTTGACAAGGAATAATATTTTTTACAAACAACTATAGGGGATAAATATCTAAACACTGCTCAATGGTATTTCCTCTATGAAAAAATGATTGCATGTGACTAAAGTGTGCCATATGTATCTTTAATGGGAATATATTTATAGATTTCAGTTGAGCCATGGTTTTTTCGTAATGTTTTTGGTTGTGTAGGAATCCATCGAGGAATTTTTCCATCTTTGGCACTACTACTAACACAAGTTTTCGCTAAGAATCATATGTACATTCATGTAGTTGTTTCTATGAAAATAATGACTATGAAGCATACAAAATTGAAAGAAGGACTGTATTAAAATGCACTATTGGGTTATTGCATGTATTATTTGGACCTCTTATAGAGATAACGATTTGAAGGACATGGTGTAAAAAGTGGAAA
Organism: Taxus chinensis; assembly: GCA_019776745.2. Lineage (NCBI taxonomy): Eukaryota > Viridiplantae > Streptophyta > Pinopsida > Cupressales > Taxaceae > Taxus > Taxus chinensis. The sequence goes on from CM034149.1 coordinate 772,431,237, forward strand.
CATTTATAACATATCATAGTGTGATGTTAAGTGATACATGATTGATTGTGACCTGATAAATGTATGAATATTTCTCTATTGCAATTGTAATTGGTTAAAAAATATACCCGTATTTTTGGTATCATCTCTATCTATAGGGGGATTTTAATGTTTGGATCATTTTTTCCTAGGCTTAGGAATTTGTAATGTATTATTTTATAAAATTGAAATTGATTCTGTGTTGTGCCAACCACTTTTCAAACCCACAATACAACATTAAAAAAACCGGATATTTTTTTGTTTCAAACACATGCTACAAATATATGACACCACTTAGGTTCAAAAGAAACACATTGGGATATACTCCAAAAAAAAATCCATTATTGAAAGCACAATGGATTGGGGGGGGGGTGAATCCATCCTATAAAAATTTAAACATTTCATATTTTACTTACTTAAATCATAAACCATTAAATCATTAATGTTTGCACAACATTAGACAAACATACACTAAAATAACCATGAACATGAGAAAGAACACCATAAAAAATATATATAAGTGGGAAAAACCTCAAGGGGAAGAAAACCCCAAATTTTCTGATTATATTATTCAATTCAAAAAGTATTAATGAAGCACCAACCCTATAGAAGCACCCATCCTTGGTGTAGTGAACACCAACTCCACAAGGAGGGATACAACCCCCTAAGATGATCAAGCACCCACTAAATTTTTTTGATGAAGATATATGATGTCTTGTTGCTGCAACACTGATGGAGATCACTGATTCAACTCACCCACCTTCAAACCCTTGTTCAAACCCTCGTCTTCTGCAACTCGTTATATCTCACACTTTCATCACTTATCTTGGCTTCATCAACCCTTGCACACACACTCTCAAGAATTCTTCAGTGTTTTTTCACACTCCTCTAAGCTCTAAATATAGCCTTCATACTTGTTTCATCACCACTTGGTTCACAATTTTTTCCCTCTCTCACTATGTAGTTCAAATTCGAATTGAAACATGCACTTTATACCCTTCCTCATCTCTCAAACATGAAACAAGTCGGTAATCTATACTTTATTTAGACCAATAAAACTTTAAAAAAAATCCCCAACACATTCATAAAAAAATTCATAATGGCCCTGTAGGTTGCCATCACGCCCAAAGCACTAACAGCTCAAACTCAACTCAAAAGCCCATCACGTGGATGATTAAAACCACAAAGATCATAACCATAATTTATTCCAGATTCCAGAATTCATCACCATGTAAATATGACATAAAAACATGATATAGCTCATTAATTAGCTTCACCAAATCAAATTTATCATAAACTAATTAGAAGGCTCATATCCCTTCACCAAACATTGGTTTCTAGAACTTGTCTTCATCACCTTTGGGCCTCAAGAACACCTCACTATGGCATGTAACCACTCCTTAGAATCCCTGGACCCTACAGATCACACCATCCTTTCTATGATCATAAAACATCCATATGTTAAACCACACCAACTTTCCTCTTCACCACCTTGATCTGCTAGAATGGTTTAAGAACGCCAATGGGTTTCACCCCTTTCTGTCACTGCTTTCAGACCTTTCAAATTCCTTTGATAGGAAAAGAATTCATTCCTATTCATTCTATTCTTTAACTGATAGCAAGCATATACCAATATAATCTCATTTCCCTCTATAACCTCCATCTTCTAGCCAAAACAATTTGTCTTCGAATAAGTCATCTTTTCTCTCTACAAATTGAGCTTGAATGACCCATCAAATATAAATTAATCATGATACAACCAATACCATTGAAATGCATGTGAAATAATCTATATGGGACTGCAGAAAAGAAATTTATGACATGAGAATCCTGCACCTATGGTGTGGGGCTTGTCATTAAGAATGAAATTCAAAATATAATTTGGAATTTATGTTAGGAAATTTGGTTAGAACATGCAAGCATTTGTGAGGTAGTTTTGTGTACTATAAAGATGTGAATCCCAAGTTGGATTAAGACCATATGAGCTGTAGTGATAATTTTTTATTAAGTCAATAATTGTGTGGGGTTGATGTGTGATATGTACATAGGTTATACAAGGTCTGAAGAGGTTTTATCTAGACGGATAAATAATTTAATCATCCCATGAGGTACAAGTGGATTTTTATATAGGATTAAATGTTATGCAAAGGTGTATAAAGTTTTCTGAGAATTATAAATATATTGTAAGAGTGCTGTCGGTAAAAATTAAACTCTAAATGTGTAATTTCTAAAGGATAAGTGTGCATGGATGTGTCCTTAGTTTCCACTCTTGAAAATAGAGTTGACCAATCAAGCTAAGTTGATACATAGGAATTCCTTGTTGGCATATGCCTACCTTGGGTTATGTCAATGAGTGGAATTTGAAAAAGGAATCTTTACTATGATGTTCCAATTAAATGGTGATCTTTGATCATATGAGCTCTCAGAGCTAAGACTAACCCATGTCATCATTCAAAGAAGGATTTATAAAATCTATTTGTAGAAAGTCCTAAAGTCTATTTTAGTAGGTTTTGATAGCGTTGGTATTTTTCATTTTTTAAGGGTTTTCAAAGAATTTATGGGATTTAAATAGTATGATGATAGTATGGTTTATTTTCATATATTCTATTTTTAAGTTCACTCTGTTATCTCTCCAATGGATCCTATGGTTTTCCAATCTGGTCAACTCGTTAGGAGATATGAACCCGATAAGGAGAACTTTAAAATAATAATATAATATTCTTTTTTTGTTTTTTTTCCATTAAAATTTATGTGAAATGTGGATGGATGTCATTTCCATGAAGGGTAGCCTTTTTGATTCCATTTGTAACCCTTCGTTTTATGATATTTCAGGCTTCTATTTCGTACCCTCATTTGGAACCCTTCATTTACTATTGCTGCAACCTTTCATCTTCCACATTATTTCACTATAAATAAGATGGTTTCAAATGAAGGAACAAGTTTGAAAGCTGAAAGTTTTTGTATACATAATTTGCAGGTTACAGTAAGTCTGGAGGCATACATCTCTCATATAAAGAGTTTTCCCATTTGTATACATCTTCAATTACAGATAATTGTGAGGCACACATCTCTCCTATATAGTTTTCCCACTTTATATACATATTTAAAACAAATAATTTACTTTTGCAATTACAGTTTTATTTATGCAATACAGTTCATTGCTTCTACAATTTCAGATATTTTATTATGAATGTTTTTCCATAACACATTAAATGCCACCATTAGTATGTTGTCCAATGAATTATAAAAATAATTTGGATCAACTAGTTTGATGGCATAATCCAAATTGAATTATGCATAACATTTTAAAATATTCTTTGATAGTGGGCTATAATACTATCCTGGAAATATTAGCTTACTATCTATAGGTATAATGAGAAATAGCTCAGTTTTGATATGATGTTCTCCAAAAAAACTCCAAAAATGTCTTTCGGGATGTGAATTTGTAGATTGGAAATATGAAAAGAAGCAGTTAAAATTTTCTAAGAAGATGTGCATGGGTTATTTTCTTCAAGATAAATTGTGCCCATTATATCTTTGGCTAACTACTATAACTAAACCTAAAGTTATAAGTGTAGTTGCATATATTATGGGATAAGCTAAATTGGAATAAAGTGATACAAATGTTATTGAGACAAGGATGAACCTTAAATAAGGTAGCACTTGATACCATTTAGTTTATGTGTGGCTTGAGTTTTATCTTTGATATCAAGACTCTATTTTACTAGAGTGAAGTTGACAAAAATTATGTTATCTAGCTCTACAAAGATTTATGAAGCTTATTGCATGTACTCAAGATGAGCTATGGATTTATAGAGGTGTTGGTAATACAACACCCTATGAAAAAAATATGAGCTATGAAGATACTCATGTATTGGTGTATGTACACATGTGTGATATGAAGTGTTATCATCTAGTGAATTATTGATAAGTAAAACTTTGTAGTTGTAGTGACTCTTGATTGATGAGGTTTCTTTCCCCAACCTACAAGGTCCATTCATACATAGTGTAGTTATAGAAAATGTGAAGTCCTTTAAACATGAATTTTTGAGAACAAATAAGTTGACAAGGAATAATATTTTTTACAAACAAACTATAGGGATAAATATCTAAACACTGCTCAATGGTATTTCCTCTATGAAAAAATGATTGCATGTGACTAAAGTGTGCCATATGTATCTTTAATGGGAATATATTTATAGATTTCATGGTTGAGCCATGGTTTTTTCGTAATGTTTTGGTTGTGTAGGAATCCATCGAGGAATTTTCCATCTTTGGCACTACTACTACACAAGTTTTCGCTAAGAATCATATGTACATTCATGTAGTTGTTTCTATGAAAATAATGACTATGAAGCATACAAAAATTGAAAGAATGACTGTATTAAAATGCACTATTGGGTTTATTGCATGTATTATTTGGACCTCTTATAGAGATAACGATTTGAAGGACATGGTGTAAAAGTGGAAACATTTATACAATATCATAGTGTGATGTTAAAGTGATACATGATTGATTGTGACCTGATAAATGTATGAATATTTCTCTATTTGCATTGTAATTGGTGTAAAAAATACCCGTATTTTTTGGTATCATCTCTATCTATAGGGGGATTTTAATGTCTTGGATCATTTTTCCTAGGCTTAGGAATTTGTAATGTATTATTTTATAAAATTGAAATTGATTCTGTTGTGCCAACACTTTTCAAACCCAAATACAACATTAAAAAATACCGGATATTTTTTTGTTTCAAACACATGCTACAAATATATGACACCACTTAGGTTCAAAAGAAAACACATGGGATTACTCCAAAAAAAATCCATTATTGAAAGCACAATGGATTGGGGGGGGGGTGAATCCATCCTATAAAAATTTAAACAATTTCATATTTACTTACTTAAATCATAAACCATTAAATCATTAATGTTTGCACAACATTAGACAACATACACTAAAATAACCATGAACATGAGAAAGAACACCATAAAAAATATATATAAGTGGGAAAACCTCAAGGGGAAGAAAACCCCCAAAATTTTCTGATTATATTATTCAATTCAAAAGTATTTAATGAAGCACCAACCCTATAAGAAGCACCAATCCTTGGTTTAGTGAAGCACCAACTCCACAAGGAGGATACAACCCCCTAAGATGATCAAGCACCCACTAAATTTTTTTTGATGAAGATATATGATGTCTTGTTGCTGCAACAACTGATGGAGATCACTGATTCAACTCACACACCTTCAAACCCTTGTTCAAACCCTCTCTTCTTCAACTCGTTATATCTCACACTTTCATCACTTATCTTGGCTTCAAACCCTTGCACACACACTCTCAAGAATTCTTCAGTGTTTTTCACACTCTCTAAGCTCTAAATATATGCCTTCATACTTGTTTCAATCACACACTTGGGTCACAATTTTTCCCTCTCTCACTATTAGTGCAAATTCGAATTGAAACATGCACTTTATACCCTTCTCATCTCTCAAACATGAAACAAGTCGGTATCTATAATTTATTTAGACCAATAAAACTTAAAAAAATCCCAACACATTCATAAAAAAATTCATAATGGACCCATGTAGGTTGTCCATGCCCAAATACACTAAACAAGCTCAAAATCAACTCAAAAGCCCATCACGTGGATGATTAAAAACCACAAAGATCATAACCATAATTATTCAAGATCCAGAATTCATCACACATGTAAAATATGACATAAAAAAATGATATATGCTCATTAATTAGCTTTCACCAATCAAATTTATCATAAAACTAATAAGAAGGCTCATATCCTTCACCAAACATTTGTTTCTAGGAACTTGTCTTCACCTTTGGGCCTCAAGAACACCTCAACTATGGCATGTAACAACTCATTAGAATCCCTTGGACCTACAGATCACATCCATCCTTTCTAGAGATCATAAAACATCCATATGTGTAAACCACACCAACTTTCCTCTTCACCAACTTGATCTGCCTAGAAATGGTTTTAAGAACTCAAATGGTTTTCACCCTTTCTGTCACTTTCAAGACCTTCAAATTCCTTTGATAGGAAAAAAATTCATTCCTATTCATTCTTGAACTGATAGCAAGCATATACCAATATATCTCATTCCTCTTATACCTCCATCTTCTAGCCAAAACAATTATGTCTTCAGAAATAAGTAATCTTCTTCTCTACAAATTGAGCTGGATGACCCATCAAATATAATTATCATGAGACAAACCATATACCATTGGAAATCCATTTGAATCCTCTTTCCATAACATCTTACATTTCCTTCCAAATCCAAGTGGAAGGATTTTAACTAGGTCCATCTCTGAAGCTGCTGTAGAACTTCCTTAAGACTGATCTTCATAAATAGGGTAAACTTTTCCCTCTAGAAGCCCAACCATGATATGAAACCATCATTGATATCAAGTAAAACTCCCAAGATAAAAATAATGTCAATTTATTTCATACCTCCTTTGGACAATTTTTTCCCAGATTGAACTTATTCAGAAACTTTCTTGTTTGAGTGGGGTCCACTCATCACCACATGCTCTATCTTACCTTTCTGAAAACCCGAAGGAGTCTTATACAACATAATATCATAATACTATCAAAAAAAATAAATTCTGTGAACTTATCATCAATATCTCTCCTACATCTTTTGAGATAGGGTTTCAAAGCCATAAAATGTTGTTTACCTTCTTAACATTCGTTCATAAAACCCTGATGATGAAACCACTCCATTTTTTTGTGAAACCTTCCTAACTCAATGAAAAATCATCCCTAAAAGCCTAAAGGTACCATGTAAAGCAAACAATTCAGGGTGAGCATCAAAATATGCAATTTGAGCTGGAAATCACCTTCTTCTTGACCCTGTTTCACCAAAATTGATGTAACTTGCAAAATTATTAGCATGAAAACCTAAAACATTTCCCACAACATCATAAAAAACCCTACTAAAATCTAAAAAAACCCTACTAACATCCACAATCATTATCATGGCTCAAATAGGTCTCTATCTTCATAACCCATCTCATTTGCAAGACTAACCCTTGGGTTTTTGTATGGTTTGGGCTAGGGTCAATTGAACCAACACTATAATTCATCAATAAAATTCTCCAAAATACCCACAAAACCTTAATACATCATTTATCACTCACATACATGCCTCCATGAACTCATCTGAATCTAAAACTCATCCCCGTGCCTCAAAGCACCTAGAATTGGTCTATTGAGCACATGCAAGTAAGTCTTCCACCTGTACCTACAATTTGAAACTCATGTGAGTGCCTAAACACTCTCCAAAACTACTCTCCATGCTACTACCATGAACCTCAAGTTACCATGTTTCTGCACTCACCATGCATTGTCACCTAGGCTAACTAGGTCATCTGACTAGGCTTGCTAGACCAAGTGAATTTCACTGAATCACCTCATGCCATCAAGAAACCATCTAAATCTCCATGTTATCAACCTACATAGCATCCTCTAACCATTCTCCATCATCCTCTTTGTCATTAATGATCTTTTACATCAATGACAACACCTAGAACTCAACATGCCAACAATATACCCCTTTTTCATTGATGGAAAACCACCTAATCTTCTCCCCCTTTTTACATTAATGAAAAAGCATACATGTAATTGCATGATATTCATATTTCTCAATTTCATAGACCATCTCTTGGTTGGAAACATAAAAAAAATTCTTCAAATTAAGCACACAAACCTATTTTTCTTCATCTTGAACTGATTTGACCACCTTGCATAGGTTTTGATCACTGTAACAGACCTTAGAATGAAGCATATCAAGTCAAACACATGCCAATAATGATGAAACAAGGCTAAAAACATTATGCTCACATCTTACATGATATACCTCAACTTGTTAAGAATCAAAACTTGGCACAACTCTTTCATATCTTGTCATTACACAACTTTGGGACTGAGTTCCCTAAACTTACTCTTTAGGGTTATTTGGACCAATGTTCACAAGCTCTAGGATCCCAATAACAACATGAAATTCCAACTCATCACTCCCCTTGGGAAAATGACATCTGAATCTAGTATAAAGTACAAACTTAGAGTTACATACCTTGCATATGAGTCATAGAGATGACTTAACAACTTCAATACTGCCCCAAAGGAAATTTGTTCTTATTTCATGCTATCAAAAACTTATAATATCAAGGAAACACTTAATTTTGAAGATGTACCTACAAGTCAACATCTATTGCTTATGCATAGTCTTCTAGGCCTCTTCATAAGCAGATGAAAGTGGGATACTTAGAAAAAGGCACATAGAAGGTTCACATGTGAGAGTAGGGTGCAATAAAAGGTGTGGAAGGATAGGGAAGGACATGTGTATGAAAGACAAGGGAAGATTCGGGACTTAGCTATTTTCACATGTACAGGATATTTTTGGAGATAGCGTGCAGAGCACACAAACCGGTAAAGACTTGCGCGACACACATCAACTATTTTTGGAAGAGAGGTTACTAAGTGTTTTGCATGGGTGCGGGCTAAGAATAGAATTGTTACTACCAGTTAACTAGAAGAGGTCTATTGTTAGCGCACTTACATGTGTGGCTATGATTGTAAAGGCGCATGGCTATTTTCAGCATGCAACCTATTTTTGGAGTTATGCAAGTGGTGAAGGGAAATTCCCCACCCTTATAAATATGTAATGATCTACGTAGTATAGGAGGACTGTGTGAGAACTGAATTACTGTGAATTTATGCTTCCAAATCTGATGCGCGCATAAGCTATGGTATTATCTATTATAATGAGCTTCTGTGTATTTATCGTGTTTAATATAATGGAGTGTATTGGCTGAATCAGAGTATTAATCCTGAGTATAATTGGTTCTTGCATGCTTGACTTCATTATGGTTATCATTTAAATTTGTTACTCTTTAGATCTAGATCTGAACATGCTCTGTAGAATGTTGTATTAATTATGGATCTGAATGCATTAAGTCTTCATCATGCTAACATCCTGCAACAACAACCCTAAAGAGGGGCCTGGTACCTTTGCACACTTCGGGTGAGTGCTCAATCTAGGCTGAGTGATGTGCCAGCGTGCTTGGGATTTTACTAGTAAATTCTAGGCTGCATCATTGGTTTCATGTTCTCGAGACCTCTTTTTCAGTTGTTTTCAGGATGGTTCGATGAAGACATACCGGTTGACCCTAGACAAGTGTTGAGGAGTGGATACATGATCTAGAAGAAGAATACACATGGAGGTTCAACACCAGATCTGAGTTTAATGCATGCGCATGGGTGGAACAGAATCTGTATGATAGTTTGTATGAGAGATTCTTCACTATTTTTCTAGTAGAGCTGTATGAGTGGCTGATTGCTTATGCATCTAAAAGGAATTGGAGGTATCACGCACTTATTTGGATGTAGGAATAATTTCAGGCCCTCTATGATGTTGATCTAATTTGGACATGCACTGTGGATACTTGGTTTCGTGGTGTTCTGAACAGCTATATTCTGGAGTACTCAATTTCCACCTATTCTTTCCCAGAGGTAGCAGAATTCCAATTTTTATATCCCAGGGGAACTTACCTGCAAGGCATTCCACTGGCGATCAAAATTTTGATGGTAACCTTGAACTTGGAAAGAAAACCGATGGCTAACTAAACCCCACCATGCATGGGGGTAGAAGCAGGTTTGGTGAAAGATGGTAGACCTAGTGATAGAAAGGAAAGAGAGAAAGGAAAGGTGGCTTAAGTATAATGAGGCATGTGAGAGGGAGATAGAGAAGCAGTGGGATGTTGCAGAGTGAATGATGTTGTGGAGAGAGATGGCTCGTGAAGGATTTGAAGTTCACGTAGAATACATGGAACCAGAGCATCAGGAACTCCCCCATTTGGGAAAGCATGATAGGGAACCCCCCTTGGCCTCATGTAGAAGCACGCCAGTAGAGACGACCTGGGCCATGGGCATGCATCTGAATCTACCTAGACAACCTTGCCCTTGCGCTTGGTCTTCCAACATCTAGTATGAAAAATAGTTAGCAAGCTAATTTAGGTAGTGGGAGAGCAGGAGTAAGTCATATAACAAGCACATCGATGGTGGCACAAACATCTTCATTTTTGTTTGGAGGTACCTTTTCAGGTGTATCATCCACACAAATTCAAGTGCGCATAATTTTGGACTCACTTCTGGGAGTGGTAACACTTCACAGACTGTAGGGGTGCAGTTCAATACTACTATTGGGACATAAGGAAGTACATCTTCTAGTCTGACTCTGGCTACAGGTTCAGGATCAGGAGGTATAGGTGGTTCTAGTTCTGGTGGATCTGGTGGTTCTGGAGGTAGAGGAAACACAGGAGGTTCTGGATCAGGTGGGCAAGGTCTGCACCAACCCCAGAATATTTACATGGAAATGTCTCTTCATCTTCCAGAGTATAGGGGCATAGAAGATGCTGTTGAACATGTGCACATGTGTGAAATCCTTGTGGTGCGTAAAAGGAATCATGCTTCTGAGCGCAGGGCAAGTCAATTCACCACTATGTTACAAGGGTGCACGCACACAGCTGGTACATAAAGTTTGACCCTGATCAGACTTGCATAGACTATGCAACTTTAAAAGATGCTTTCCTTAAAGAGTTTCACATCCCTGAGTTCAAGCAGAAGAGTATAAGCACGCTCAAGGATATTAAGCAAGGCACTACTGAGAGTGTCAGAGAGTATGATGCCATTTCAAAATGCTTTTATCTAAGCTTTCTTATGACATTCATGCAAGCCAGCATGCGCAATGGTTCATTGGAGGTCTGATTACACCTTTTAGAAGGGCACTATCACATAAGACATACACTGATCTGTGCAAAGCAATTGAAGCAACTTTACACTGAGGCAGTTGGAAGTATAGACACTGGGGTGAGCCCATTTTTGGAAGCACAGATCACAGCTATGGTGAAATAGTTGGAGAAGCTATCGGAAAATTCAAGCACATGAGACATGCATGGGGATTTGGTGTACAGATTGTGAAGTGGAAGGTCACACAAAGGATAGTTTTCCCCACAGATAAGTACACTCATTTTGTTAGACTATGAGATATGTCATTTAAACCATGATGTTAGCCACTACCCATTATTACAACGCAATAAGGAAGAACATCTCATGCTACTGTAAAATTTATAGGTCCATGACTCATGACATGGAAGACTACTGGCTGATTGGTCAGATCCATGATGCTATAGATATTGGTGTATGACAGACAGGAGTATCAGATAACTCTAAAGGAAAGAATGAGCATCAGGATCGGGATCACAATCAAGCATGCTATGATTGGAATGAAGGGCATTTTGAAGGAGGTCATGGCAGAGGTCGAGGATACCATGGTGGATTCAGAGGATGAGGCCATGGTGGTGGACGAGGTGAGTTCCCTCATGGAACATGTTATACATGTGGATCTCCTGACCACTACAGGTGTGAATGTCCTCAGAATATTACATGTTCTTTCTGTGGAAAGAATCATAGTTATGAGGAATTCCCAGACTTGTATGAGCATCTTAGTAAGCAACATAAACAAGAAAACAAAGGTGCAGGGATGGTTAGGATACACGCACTGTGGAAAATCAGTGGATGCCCAAGTTGGAACCAGAATCTGAGGCATTTCCTGTAAAGATCACTACATGTGCTGAAGCAATGCGCACCAAAGAAGCATTAGCAGAATCCTACCATCACTAAGGAGGAGGTTCTACATGCACGGTACCCAGATCCTGTCCATCAGAAGGAGGTTTATCAGGAAACCATGGAGGTACTCAAAAATCTTTAGGGTGAAATACAATATTTAAAGGAGCAATCACAGAAGATGGAGCAAAAGAAAGCATCAGAAAATGGTCCAATCTGATATGGATGACTTGAAAGAAGTGTGCAAGATGTTGCGCCAGGAGAATATCATTCCACTGTTAGGGAATTGGTTAAAGGGAAACACTCAGTGCACAAGTATTGAGACTGGATGGACAAATCCTGCATGCAAATCTTCCCCCTCATAGCTTAGATTATGACAAGGAAATCACTCTGAATGTTGTTGTGGATGGGTGGATTTTGAGTAATATATTGATTGATACATAGGTGCGGAAGTCAATGTTCTTACTTTAGATGCATGGGTACAAATGGGGAGACCTCCATTGCAGCCATCTTCGAATGTATTGTTCATGGCTAACTAGACTAAGGCCACTCCCATCAGAGTTTTAAAAGATGCATCCATTACCATACAGGGAGCCAAGTTCACTGGAGATTTTGAGGTTTTAGCACTGGCAGAGGCAGATAGCTTCCCTAGCTCTACTTGGGCATCCTTGGTGCTATGCAAATAATGTTGATCTTCAGTTCAACAAGGGTTATATCAGTTTTGAAAATAAGGAGGAAAGAGTTATTATCCCTTTAACAGATGGAAAATTTGTGCCCTATGTTGAGCCTTTGAGTGAGGAAGACCTGAATAGGATTTATGTACGCGTCATCTGGGACCCAGAGGTGCTTGAGCCATCTAAAGAAGGAATCCTTCAGTGGGAAGATGCACAGTCTATTAGTGATACTACAAGTGTTTCTTGTGATAATTGGGCTCATAGTACTTATGAGTTGGTAGGGCGTGAAGTAAAGAGCACATTTTTGTGGGACAACAGACCTCGTTGTATCAGGAGAATAGGTAACAACTCAGTACCTTGTTACACTGGAGAAGGAGATCCTATGGTATTTCTGCGCACCATGGAGGAATAGTGGATAGACCAATTGGAGAGACAGAATATGCTAGCATATACCCTATGCGGGACAACAGCTGCACTGGTGGGTGGTTCACAAGGATAATCTTGTAGGATGGAATGAAATTAGGATTTCTCTTGCTACTAGGTTCTTCAGGAACAATGCACCTACTCAAATATGCACTTATCATGGTAATCAACCTGTTCAGCACCACGTTCAGCAGTGTGAGAGACTCTGGATAGAGGGGCAGGAAGCTTTACCACCTTTTCTCTGGGTGCACAAATTTTATTCCACTTTACAAGGTTGCGCGCATGTGCTTGGTATGTATATGTGGAACTCCATAGAGAGACTGGAAATTGGTAGGATTTAATTGTAGGAATGACCCAGATGTTTGAATTTTTCTCTACTAAACCTTCGGTAGAAGAGGCATTAAAGGTTATAAAGCACTTAACTATGGGGGATAGTGCCAAGGTGGAAGAACTCATTCAGGAGTTATTTGATGAAGGAGACTCAGGAGCACGTTTTGCTAGAAGAAACAGAGACAGATGCCACACTACTTAAGCATGCTTTCCTTGAGAAAGAAAAAGGAAAATGGTCTACTTAGTGGATGATGAAGAAGTAGAAAATCTAGATGTAGACCATTCAACAGGTAGGCATGAGGTTTTGGACAGTGCAGATAAGACCACATGTGCCTATCATGAACCTATGAAGAAAAGAAAGTGAATATTGGATCAGATGTTGAGCCTAAGGAGGCCATAATTGGGGACTATTGGTCTGACTCTGAAGTGGCAAAAATCATTGAGTTACTACGGGATTATCAGGACTTATTCCCTTGGGGATACCATGAACTCAAAGGTGTGCATGAATCATTAGGAGAGATGAAGATAAAGCTTAAGGAGGGTGTGCCCAGTCAGAAAGAGACCCTACAGGATGAACCCCAACTTGCGTGAAAAAGTCAAGGAAGAAATTGACAAAATGTTGAAGTCTAGAATCATCAAGCCCCTGGACGAGTCAGAATGGGTTAGCCCAATGGTGATTAGTATCAAGAAGGATGGTCAGATTAGGATCTATGTGGACTACAGGGAGCTGAATGTTGCATGTGTGACTGATCCCTTTCCTATGCCATTCACTGAGGAAATACTAGAAGGTGTTGTAGGGCATGAAATCTATTCATTTACAGATGGATTCTCAAGGTATCATCAGGTTAGGATTGCACAGGAGGATCAGGAAAAGACTACTTTTACTACTGAATGGGGCAGCTTTTCCTATACTGTGATGCCTTTTGGTCTAAAAAATGTGCCTGTTGTATTTTCACGCATAGTTGTTCAAGCATTCAAAGATTTTATTCACAACTTCTTGTAGGTTTATTTAGATGATTGGATGGTGTATGGACTTGTTAAGGATCATTGTGACAATCTGCGCTTAATGTTTGAAAGATGTAGATAGTTGAGTATTTCTTTGAACATCAAGAAATGTGTATTTGCTACACCATTTGGAATACTGTTAGGGCACATCATCTACAAGGAAGGTTTGTTGGTTGATCCAGCTAAGGTGGCAGTCATTATCAGCCTGGAAGATCCTACCAGTCAAAGTGAGGTATGCAGATTCTTGGGTCACACTGGGTATTATAGAAAATTTATAAAGGGGTATGCTAAGGTTTCTGCACCTTTGGAGGAGTTACTAAAAGGAAAAGGGACGTTCTACTGGGGAGAACCGCAATAGCACGCATTCGAGACATTGAAGGAGAAACTTACTACACCTATTTTGTGCATTTTCCTTCGTGGGACCAACCATTTCATGTACATGTGGATGCCTCTGGCACGGCCATTGGTGTGGTGTTGGCTCAGCCTAGAGAAGGTATTATAGATCATCCTATCTATTTTGCTAGTAGAAAGTTGACTCCTGCAGAGAATAATTATACAACTACAGAGCGTGAAGCTTTGTCGATGATCTATGCGCTACATAAATTTAGACAGTACCTGCTAGCAACACCATTTGTATTTTATACCGATCACATGGAATTGAAGTATTTGGTAAACAATCCCATTTTACAGGGGCACATATGCAGATGGGTACTCTTATTCCAAGAATTTGATTTCACAGTTGTGGTAAAACTAGGGAAAAGTAATTCTGGACTAGACCATTTATCCAGAATACAGTTGGGAGAAGAAGCACAAGCAATTGAAGATACCATGCCCGATGCATAGTTATATAGGTTACAACACATGCCATTGGAATTAGAGGACATTGTTGTCTTTCTACGAACAGGTATGGTGCCAGAAGGAATGAAATCCTTAGAGAAGAAACAACTTGCTATACGTGTGACACCCTTTATGTTGATTAGCGGTGACCTGTACAAGTTAGGTCCAGGATGAAGTATTACACCATTGTGTACTGGAACATGAGCGCACAGATATCATGGAGGAAGCTCATGGTGGTATTGTAGGTGGGCACTATGCAGGTGATGCCACTGTACACAAGATTCTACTCGTTGGATTATGGTGGGAGACCCTGTATAAATATTGTAAGGCATATTGTAAGGCTTGTGATCACTGTCAGTGCCTTGGGAAACTAGGTCAATGAGATGAAATGCCTCTAAGACCTATTACTAGTGCAAAACCATTTGAGAAATGGGTTATAGATTTTGTGGGTCCTATTTCACCAGCCCGTGTAGGACTGGATCACACTATATCATTACTTGCATAGACTATCTGACAAGGTGGGCAGAAGCAGTGCCTACAAAGGATTGTATAGTGGCTACAGTAGTCAGGTTTCTATGGGAAAATATTATTACAAGGTATGGATTCCCTTTGAGTTTGACCAGTGATAGGGGCACACATTTTCTGAATGAGACAATCAGAATTTTATTGGATGAATTCATGATTGCACACCATAAGACTACACCATATCATCCTCAGGAAAATGGGACTACTGAGGCTTTCAACAAGATTTTGAGCCAGACATTGACAAAAATTTGTGATGTTGGAAGAAAGGATTGGGATGATAAAGTTTCTGCAGTACTTTGGGCATATAGAACAACATACAAGTGGTTAAACAAGGCCACACCTTTTCAATTGGTGTTTGGCGCAAAAGCAGTTCTTCCTATGGAATTCATGTTACCTTCTTTGTGTATTGCACACGCTGGAGGTCTAGCTAATGAGAAAGCATTAGAAGAATGGATTGACAAGTTGATTAAGTTGGATGAGTGAATGAGCAATAACACGTTGGAGTCAGAAGCAAGAAAAATCCAGGTAGAAAGCATGGCATGATAGGCACATTAGGGACAAAAAGCTTGAGATAGGACAAATGGTGCTCCTTTATGATTCTAAGTTTCTGTGCCATCCAGGAAAACTCAAAGTACATTGGTTAGGACCATATGTTATCACTCACATACTTGAAACAGGAGCTTGTCAGTTAGAAATGCTTGATGGAATATGGTTACCCGGTTACTTCAATGGGAGTAGGTTGAAGCCCTACTATAAATAAGTCTTCTTGGTGTTTGTAATAAGGTAGTATTTCCATTTAGATTAGGTTTTCAATTATGTATTCCCTTAATGTATTTCCTTCTTCATCGCTATGCTTTGTCAATTTAGTTGTTGTTTTGTGAAATAAGCGTGGTTGCATGCCAGAAGCTAATTACCATTTGTAGTATTTTTATGCACAGAGGACTGCACATACCATTTGTGTGGGGTGGTTATTGAGAAATGGGTACACATAAAGGAACAAACTACTACAGGTGCTATTCAAAGTTTGAAGAGTTGGTGAACAGAAGATTGCTTCCAAATGAGGACCATGGATGGAGATAAATGAAGGAACAATATAACATGAGGTAAGCGGTGGCCGTGGAGACTACCAGGAGAAGGCAGTGATGAGGTACTCAGGTGCATGGAAGTGCGCTGAAGAGAAGCTTGTAGCCAGAAGGTAGGAAGGTGCACTAAAAGGTTATAGCTGAGGTGCGAAGATGTATCACATGGAAAAATGTGAAAAGGGTCAATTAATGAGGATTGTTGGTAGGTGAAGGAGCAATAAATGCACCAACTTTTTGAAAATCTATATAAGGAAGGGATACGAGTTCATTTTTACCATTGTAAATCACAAAAATTTGAAAGAGCTAAGTGCGACTGAGCTGAGCGAAGAGTATTGAGGTGCGAAGAGTGTGAAACCAGATGTGAGGAGAAGATTTGTGTGTAGGAGAAGCTTACGTCCCCGTTGGTGAAGGGTTTGAGAAAAGCAGAGCATTTGAAAGAGCTAGGGCATGCGATTTCAACTAGGGCATGTGGATTCGAGCTAGGGTTTGAGTTTGCACATTGCAGAAGATAGAAGGTGAGCATTTGAGGACAGAAGTTGTGATTTATAGATGGCACCAAAGAAAGCACCTGCCGTAGGAGCCAAAGGGAAGAAGAAGGTGGAAGCAGAGGTTGAAATTGCTCCCAAGAGAAATTTTTCAGAGATGCAATACCCAGAAGGCATGATAGTGGGACAAGAATGGGATTCTCATGTCTGAAAGTGCAAGATCAGTGACTACAACCACCACACATCAGAGAACAAGAAGGAATTAGACATGTTGTTGAATACAAAGACAAACAAGCACACAACAAAGGACATGCCAGTGTATGATGATGGAGAGAAGTTGCTAAAGTAGATTGGAGTTTACCAGTTGTATGAGCTTCCATATTTTGGCAAGTATGAACCTTTGTACCAGTGGCTGATGAGCAGGGTACATGAAGATTTCTTCTATTTCGCCAGATGTAGGGTAAGGATTACAGAAGCTCTGATTTCAACTATAACAGGATTGAGGGGCACATGAGTGGACCTGAATAGTGACTTGACAGATAAAGCAACCATCTTGGAGATGTGGAAGGAGTTAGGATACACCAAAGGTCCCACGGAATGGATATCAACAAACTGAAGAAGTACCCAGTGGTACAGGCAGTTGCACATCTAGTCACCAAATTAAATGATCAAGAGAGATGGTCCCAGGTGAACACAATGTGGTTACACATTGCAAGGAGAATGTCACAGGGAACAATCTACAACATATCAGGCTACATTTGGACACTATCATTGAGGAAGTGCGCACAGGTGAGAGAATTAGTTTCGGAAATTGTCCTATTATCCTTGGTATTTTTGGAGATCAGAGTGCCTGATGGGCCAAAGAACAAGATCTAGGAGTACCCCATGTAGAATAAGTCCCTTGCAGAAAGATTTGAGAAGTACTTGTGTGAAGGGTCAATGAGTGGGTTGTTCAAGCAGAGGGTGGAGATGTGGTATGACAGGCTTTGTGCGCCACATTTGAAGAGGAGTGGCGCATCCCTAAGGAGTTACCTTTGGTGGTGGGAAAGGTAGTCCAGTTCACAGTATATCAGCACTTTTGCATCATGTGGTTTGTGATGAAGGATGGGACTTGGAGCCCCTGGTGTAAGCTGTCATATGCCTTCACAAGTGCACTACTTCCAGGCATCAGTCCATCGGTTCAACAATGCGCGATGCCTGAATTTTGTTACAGACAAGGTAGACTGTGACTACCACATGCTGCGTAAGACTTATGTCTATCTAGGGTAGACCACCTACATAGAGAGGATAATTTCAGACGTGATAAGCATGAAGCCCATGAGTTTGGTGATTGGAGATAGTGGGGCCGCACTTATCTACCTTCAGCTCAAGCCTAAGTTAGAGGGTAACAAATATGTGGAGAATGAGTTCATGCTTCCAGGGCCACCTAAGGGAAAGCATACAGTGGAGAATGTACCAGCTCCAAAGCCCACTAAAACTATAGAAGTAGATGATGAAGAGGAAGAGCATGAAGATAGTGGTGGCTTGGTGCATAGAGGATGAAGGAAACCCTCAGACAAGGTAGAATCTGAGATGCGTAAGTACTCCACCCTAGACACAAGAAGAAGGGGATGAATAATTGGAGGTAGGAGCAAACCCTAAGAACGCCACTTTAAGAGGGTGTTCAGACAAACAAGGACTCAAGGTGCTACTCCCCAGTCAGTGTGGAGATCACCATGACTCTCTCCACAGAAGGAGATAACTGAGAAGAGAAGGAGAAAATTGAAGCTGAGACGAGGAGGCAGAAGAGTCTGAGGAGAGCGTGCCTGAATCTCCTACACCACTAGAGGATGTGGAAGAGCCAAAGATGAAGAAATGAAAGATGAAGATGTGAAGAATGAAGGAGAAGGGGTAAAGGAAGAAGAGGCAGGACTAGATAATGCTCAAGACATAGAAGATCCAAGCTCCAAATCTTGGTGCACCAGTTCCTAAGGGGCCAAGAAGTAAAAGGACAAGTGGAGAGTTTACTGTTCCATCTTTGGGCTATGCTGAGGACACAAGTAAAATTTTTGTCCACCCGTTTTCAAAGCATGGTGAGCCCTAAGGAGTTATATGGATGGGAGATGATGGATGAGGACATGGCCACCACATGCACATAGAAAGCAACTATCTTGGTCTATGCACACACACATGGACGAGCCAGACTTTGACGTATGTGAAGAATCCTGTGTGTCAAGAAGGTTGAAGAAGGCACCTCAGGCCAGACATATAACCATAAAACCCACTGTTATGTCTGATGAGCAGGTAAGTAATGCCTTGGTCAAAGTATCTACAAAGGTGGCACATGGAGGAACATAGACAAATCTACCACTATCAAAGCACTGAGAGAAGAGATCAAGGCCAAGGATGTAGAGATCGTGCTTAAAAGGAGAGAAGGACCTAGAGAGAAGAAGAATGGGGTCCTTATCGGCATGGCAGAGGAGATCGGGGATCATGTCCTCTAAGCAAGACCACACTTAGAGCCCAAGGTACCCAAAAAGTTCCCTTTGGCTATGCACTATGTGTGCACATTAGTCAATTTGGTGCTTGAGGAGGGACCAGTTAGGATGCCAGCACCAAAGGACCCTGAGCAGGAGGTAGAGAGGGAAAAGGTTGCGGTAATTAGAATTATTTCATCATATGAGGCATTACTTCAAACCCTGCGGGAGGAGCTGAAGAAAGCAGATCAAGCATTGAATATCTGTACAGCTCCGGAGGCAGTCATCAGAATAAGGACAATGGTAGAGGACAATGAAGTCCTAAAAGCAATGAAGGATGAAATTTGGGGCATGTGGAGAGACTGGACACTGGTAAAGCAAAAGTGTGAGGCCCTTGCAGTGGCCCAGGAGCCCCATAAGAACAGGTTGGATGAACTTGGAAAACTTATAGTGCAGAAGATGGATCTTCTGGAAGGGAGAATGTCTGCAATGGCTAACATTATGTTAGTATTACAGAATGAAAAGGGAGAAATTCCCAGGATGAATTGGAATCTATTGCAGTGAATATTCTAGAAAAGGAAGAGGCCACACTGAGTGAGTGGCAGACATTAGAGGTAAAAATAAAGGAAGAATATCCAGAACTCATTCTTCCAGTTGAAACAGAGGGTGGTGTAGAGTAAATACTTATTCTTTGTATAGAAATTCTTTTACATTCTTTCCATTTTCTTATTCTTTATTGTTTGAGGAGTAGCCATTGTCGGGGTGGCAATGTAGTTTAGTGTGGGGTAATGTTGAGCAGATGAAAGTGGGATACTTAGCAGAAGGCACACAGAAGGTTCATGCATGAGAGCAGGGTGCAGTCAAAGTGCAGAAGGATAGGGAAGGACATGTGCATGAAAGACAAGGGCAGATTTAGGACTTAGCCATTTTCACATGAGCGGGATATTTTTGGAGATAGCGTGCAGAGCACACAAACTAGGTAAAGACTTGCATGACATGCATCGGCTATTTTTGGAAGAGCGGCTACTAAGCATTTTGCATGGGTGCGGGATAAGAATAGAATTGCTACTGTCAGTTAACTAGAAGAGGTCTATTGTTAGTGCACTTGCATGTGTGGCTGTGATTGTAAAGGCGCATGGCTATTTTCAGCATGCGACCTATTTTTGGAGTTATGCAAGTGGTGAAGGGAAAGTCCCCACCCTTATAAATATGTAATGATCTGCGTAGTATAGAAGGTGTGTGAGAACTGAATTACTATGAAGTTATGCTACCAAATATGATGCGCGCATAAGCTATGGTATTATCTATTGTAATGAGCTTCTGTGTATTTACTGTGTTTAATATAATGGAGTGTATTGGTTGAATCAAAGTATTAATCTTGAGTATAATTGGTTCTTGCATGCTTGACTTCATTATGGTTATCATTTAAATCTGTTACTCTTTAGATCTAGATCTGAACATGCTCTGTAGAATGTTGTATTAATTTTAGATCTGAATGCATTAAGTCTTCATCATGCTAACATCCTGCAACAACAACCCTAAAGAGGGCCTGGTACCTTTACATGCTTTGGGTGAGCACTCATTCTAGGTTGAGTGATGTGTCAGCGCACCTGGGATTTTACTAGTAAATTCTAGGCTCATTTTAATGCAAGATCACCTCCTACAGTACTATGTACCTTATCATCATATGTCTTATTCAACTTTTGTCCTTGCATGAGTACTGTCAATGTATTTTGCACTTGTAGACACCTTGGGTCACCTAAATATCTTTCTTCATGATCAACACAAAGTATCATATCTTTCTTCTCATTCACAAACCTATAGTGCTATGTTATAGTGCAACATCTCTCAACAATGCAAAATATAAACTTATCAAGCCTTATAACATACCTCAATTTTCCACATGGACCTTGATAGACACCCTATCCACTTGTCAGAGAGTCTTGGTTATTAAATTTTTCCTTCATGAGGTCCATACACCTGTAGCATGTTTTTCACCAACGCAGACCACTGAGTTTTCATTTTAATCCACATATATCAAAGTAAGAGACTACCTTTGCATACCTTGGAAAGAATTTATAGGTAAGGATGACCTTTGCAATCAAGATCTTATCTCATAATATTTCTTGAAGCACTACTACATACCTATAGATGTCCTTTTAGCCCTGATTGAGATTATAAATGAGTTTTCTTTATCTTAATGACACCTTTTATTTTCTACATCATGCTTTAAGTTTTAATTCTTAGCCAAGATTCCTTGTAGATCATCTTACCAATCTTTATTCATGATTGTTATCATACCACATACTTCACTTGATGACCATATTACAAGCTAAGAGATTTTATCTCTCTTTCACTTCTCTATTCTACACACACAGGCTACTAACCCTGTTCTAAGAAGGATTCACTCATAATTTTTAATCCATTCACTTTCTTAGAGAAAAATTACATATTATGAGTACCCATTTTCCCATTACATCTTCCTTGTTAACCTTGTAGCATGTCCTTGAAATATTTCTGCCCAATTTGTAATTTATTCCTTTCAACTAGGTCTCCACGTACACACTTGTTAAGAAAATGAGCATCCGTACTATGCCAGGACACTTTAAATTTTTCAAGTCTCTCTCCTTATCATGTCAAGAACATATGGTGACAATTTCATAAGATTTCATTCATTCCTCCTCCATTTATGGAATTTTTATTATAAACCCTAGGCTAGGGTTTCACAGAGCCCGAGAAGGGTCTTTTTGCAATAATTCACTTATTCTATGGTTTCAAAACTTCAACCTAACATAAAAATATTTGTAAACACTTGGGGGAACCTTCTCCTTTAGACATTTTTGCATGAAACACTATGAATACATTCCAACATTGTGATTGTGGTCTTAAGAGATGCTATTATAGTCTTCAACATTGTACTTAGGATTATAGACAACTCTGTCACATGAAGAGCACACTTTCTCTCCTTCATAGTCTTAGTAATCCACTGATATTCTTATAAACTCCTTGAATTATGGAAATATAATGGTATACCCTTCATACATTCATGCAACATCTCTTGGAGTACATCCCCTTGACATGTTTAGACTAGTGACACCCATAACAAACTTCTCTTGATTCTTACTGACAGAGAGCAAACCCTTTACAAATTACCCCATTCACTTGACACAATAACTTGACTTCATATCATGACAACCTTACCTTGATACTATATCATGATGATTACACAAAATGAACCTTTGACAGAATCACACCACTCCATGCTCAGACTCAGATCATGACATGACATGTTTTTGACTAGAGACATCTTTATAAGACACTACATTTCAAACTAAGACATTAGTTATACATGATTTCCCAGGTGCATACTATAACCATACTTTGAAAGATTAAGATAGGTATTTAAAGGTCTTCCACCATCAACACACCATAATATAATAGACACAGACTAAAGACCATCCTTTGACACATATCCATGACATACCATAGCCTATGATTGTGATATTTAATGACAACTCATAATCTAAGAGACAACAAGAGAATTCAACCACTTAACTCCATGAAAAGATTAAGACCTAACTATGTACCTTTAGAAGGACTAACAACTCTTCATACTTAGGAGTAGATCATAACTATAATTTGAATAATCAAGACTTCAACTAAAAACTTGACAAAAACAAACTCACAACATAACTGTACAAACTCAAGGTCCTTTTAACAGTGACCATACCATTTTTACTACTTAGACAACCAAGGAAGACAACAAGACATACTTTGAAGCTATGAAAACATATCTTGATAACTTGGAGGATTAATTCATCATCTTAGTCAGCTCCCCCTTCCTTCAATGCTTTATATGGATCGATATGTCTCTAAGAAGCTTGGTAGAGACACATTATTTCATGATGAATCTAGAAGAGTGACCTAAATAGGCCCCAAGAACTATTAGATACATACATTTCACTTTTTCCATCTTGTTTCTAATCAACATTTTGTCATACACCTTGTCTTGCATCCATATCAGCTCTTGGTGGACTATTGATGTTCCTTTTAGGTTCCTGTATCTTGCCTTGACTGCTAGCATGAAATCTAGACCCCTGAAAGCTTCTTTCTTGCACACTAGAACCTTGAAATCTATTATCTTTCCTTGAGTAACCAAAGTGACATTCTCTAGAAACATGACCAACTTCATTGCAACTGAAGCACACAACTGAACTCTTGCCTTTGTAGCCTTCAACTTGACTAGGTGGATCATACAAAAAATCTATAGCTACATGACCCCTCTCATGGAAATTGTAGCATACAATAGTATTAGCTTGCTCACTCCTACTATCTCTCCATGGATGATCATCTCTAGAAAACCTCATACACTCCTTTTCCCTATGAATAAAACCATTACAATTAAAACAATAATCACTCAAATTTATCTCATACCTTGAAGCATTAGGTTTCGTAATGGGCTTTGTCTTCACATTGTCTTTGATGATTTTTTTCTTTCTTTCCATTCTTAGTGCTTCATCCTTCACCATCCTTTCTTGAAACACTATCTTCTTTCTTCATCTCTTTACCTTTGAAGTCCTCTTTGAAACCTAAACTGACTCTATCACCTGCTGATTTTTGAATCCTATGAAGTTCATCAAGATCTTTGGTACTTTTCTCAAATCTCTGAAATGATATTTTCTTGTTGATTAAATTAGATAAATATTTCTTAAGATGAGTCACTTCTTATTCTTTAGATTGCAAATTTTAGATTCCTAGAGCTCATTTGCATCTCTATCTTTCTTACTGTCTCATCAAAATTCTATGAAAAATCCCAATGTTTTTCCTCTAGGTCCTAAATCTGTACCTCATGTTATTTAAATTGAGATCTCAATTTCTTATTATTATTTTGGTGTACCTAGATTTCACCCTGAAATCTGTGATTACCCTATCCGAAAAAATTTCGTACTTTTAAAATAATGGGTCGTTTTGTATTTTTATTGCCTGAAAGTTCATGTATTGTGTTAGCATATTCCCAAAGAGCCATTTTAGCCTTTTTTTGCCAAATACCTAGATGCCCAAAATTGTTATATTATGTCATCGGGATTTGTCTGCAGGAAAATTGTATTTAATTATTTTGAGCTCCGTTTGAGGCTATTTGTGCTATGTTTTAACTCTGTTATGATCGAACATGTCATTATTCCTATGTACCAGAAGGGTTTTTACAAGGAATAAGTTTTGGGCTTTATTTGTAACTTTTGGCAATTTTTTGTGTTTTTGTGTTTTCCTGTTTCATTTTCTGTGAATTTTATTTAGAACAATTCCTTTGTTGGGTAAGCCCGATTCTTGGCCTGGAGTAGTTGGAGAACATATATGCACGTTATGCCCGGAGGAAGTCACCATCGGAGGTCTAGATCACTGGGAAAAAGTGAAGTCATGCGCTAAAAAGCCCCTGCGGGGATGGGCACATTTTTGGAAAATAAAGGATTTAAGCTGTAGTGGGAAAAATAGAAGCAGCAGGCATGTGGGAATTTTATACCTGCCTAACAGGGTACTTTTTCCCATGATAGAAAATTCACTTAAGCCGTAGTGGGAAAAATAGAGGCAGCAGGCAGGCGGAAATTTATTGTTTGCCTTGCAAGGTAAAAATTTCCATGGTGAAATAAAAGAAAAGTGACTTAAGTGAAATCATGGGATTTTATTGCCTGCCTTGCAGGGTAAATAATCCCATTGTCAAAGTCAAATCACTTAAGTGCATCATGGGATTTCTGGGGCTGCCTTGTAGGGTAAAGAATCCCATTGTAAAACATTCTTAAAAATAGAATTATATTATGCCAAAAAGTGCGGTCCCTTTAGGGAGAAGATGACAGCCTTAAAGAGGATTATTTTAAGTATTTCTTCTTCTAAAAAAAGGCACCCAAGCATGGAAGAAAGTCGACAAGGCAAAGGGGAATAAAAGAAATAGAATTAAGTGGATTAAATTAATTAAATTAAATTTATTTAAAGGCTGCCCCGTTCATGTCAAAAAGTGCACCCCTTTTGGGAAAAATATAATGCTTTTTAAAGTATTAAATGATTAAATTAAATTCTAATTTCAGTGGCTATGGTCAAAGCACACTCTGAAGATTGAGTGAAGTGAAGAGTGGATGATTAAATTAAATTAATTTAATTTATTGGATGGTTGTCCTTAAACATGCTATTTTTAAAGAGAGAAGCATGATTTTTAATTAATTAATTGCCAGGAATAGGAAGGGCGATTATTAATTATAGAATTATGAGGGTTATATAAGCATGGGCTGCCATACAGATGAATTATTTAATTCACAGGTAAAGAAGTGTATCCTGGAGGAAAAGTGCGCCCCATTTGAAGAGGATTTTTGCTCAGACAAAGGTGAAATCAAGGCTAAAAGCTTCCAATTTTGGTGCATGCATTGAAGGAGGTTGATTTGTGTTTGCATAATTGTTTGCATAAGTGTTACAGGTGCTCAGGTGAAGTTGAAAAAATTCATGCTCTCTTTGCATACAAATTAGACATCAATTTTTGGGGTAGCAGACTTGAAAAGTGTAGATTTTTATAATTAAAAGTCACTATTCATGCTTCGGTGGCCATCTTTGTCTGGATTAATTGCAGGAATTCATTACATGTGCTTTACAAAGGAAAAGGAGCTTTAATCAATGTCCAATACATTGCATATATCCTCTGAATCTGAAGAATTATCTAGATCTGCGCCAGTTTTGAAGAAATCTAGACAAATAACAAGAAAAAGAATTATTTAGACAAAGATAGACAAAGCCATGGCAAAGAGAGATGAAAAAGAAAGCACAACGGAGTCATGCATCACTTCCAAACTTGCAGACATAAGAGACACAGATCTAGGTCTGGAACCTCTTTCTGAATTGATTGATAGATCCAGAGCTGGAAAGACTTCACTCATGCGTGCGGTTAAAAGTAGTGGAATCATCCGAGCTGTAGCCTTTCCATACACAGCCCAGTTGCCAGAGTTTGTTATGGAGTGCGCAATATCTTACCATCCTTCATCCAAGTCAGTGCGTGATGTTACGGGAAATACGATAATTCGTTTGGATGCAGAGTTCATCAATTATTGCTTGAAGATTTCGGTTCGAAAGGTGGTGACTTCCATTAGCATCCATTATGCCGGTAGCAGGTGGGAGAAGCATAGAGTTGACTGCTTGAGCATAATGAACAACAGATACATGAAGAAGCCCAAATCTCCTTGTATGTTCCCAAGAACTCTTCCACGGTCCAATTTGATGCCGGAGGTAGATGATGTTGTCAAATTGCTATGCAGGATTAATGGCGAGGCGAATGCTTACACTTTCCGTACATGGGTGTATGCTTTCATCAGGACCATTGAAGTCAACAAGGTTGATTCCATAATCAATTGGTCGGAAATTATTAGCGACAACATTAGTGAGCAACTCTGGAACGTGAAGCATACTTTCAACTTCAAAATGACTTCCTACTTGGTGTATGCTGCAGCTTCACAAGGCATCTTCTCCAAGCTGGATAGATGTGGTGTTCTTTCTAAGGATCCCATTTTCGAGTGCTACCCACAACTTACTGTACTTGTGTGCGAGAAAGATTTCAAAGTGGTCAATGATGAATTCTTCTATGAATTCATTTACAGGCTAGACAAGGACCTAAAGGCCAACAAGGTAAGCAAGGAAGCGTGGGAAGCTGTGTCCAAGATTGGCAGTCTATTCATTTAGTTTGTAGATTTCACATACCTCAGGGTTACTGGCTTTTCTGGAGAACCGGTTAAGCTGCCCAGATATCTGAATGATAGAGTGATCACCATGGAGCTGAGTAGACAACTCATGGAGTTACACGACCTTCAGTTGAAGTGGCACAAGTCTATGAGCTTCTTCCCAATCACTGTGGGACATTATAGCTTCCAACGCATTCATAGAGCTCGAGGGATGGAGATGCAGATGTTATTTGAGTATGAGCAAGAATTCTTCCTGGCATGGTTGAACTTCGACCCATATGGAGTAGCCAGGAAGATGATCTCCTAGGAGTACGCACATGTGCCTTCACTAGAAGATTTCTGGATGAAGTGCAAAAGTGAGTATGAGGTTAGAAAGAGAGATTTCAGCAGGCTATCAGCAAAGCAAGTGTTTGACTTTGGACTAGCATGGGTACCTTCGGATCTTAAAGATGATGGGAATGTGTTACTTGACACTTACCATCAAATGGGAGGAGATAGAGCCGTACTTCAGGATAATGTTGGAGGCTGCCATATGATTGAAGAAAGGTCTGGCGTTGTTTTGGTGAATAATTCGAACTAGTTGCTGACGAAAGGATATTGCCTTGATGAAGCATTGATGAATCAAGTCACGGGTAACTTTAGTGCAGGAGATTCCCTCAAGAGGAAGCATGAAGGAGAAAGCAACAGAAAGGCTGAGAAGTTGAAAGTACATAGAATATCTCAATCAAAGGAGAAGATCACTTCCACGACCATGACTTTAGTTCTAGCTTCTCTAGCATCCAGTACTTCACCAACTGTTGCACCTCAGCAGCAAGACACTTCCATGCCTCCACTGAATCTGGTGACATTCATCTTCTCTCCTCAGCCACTCCGTTCAGCACCTGTTCTAGAAGAGACATTGAAGCTGCAGATGGCAGAGTTTGAAAGAGTTTTGTCCTTGGATGATTCAAAAGATGGCATCCATAACACTGTAGCACTTTTTGATGGGGAGGAAGCAGAGCGGGAGATGGTAGTACACTCAGCGACTTCTCATTCTCCAAGAAGTAACTTCTCAGAATGGTTGGCTTCGCAGTTGGTTCCAGAAGTGAGAATGAAGATGAACTTGGAAGAGCATGATTTGCAACTACTCTAGAGTCTGAGTGGAAGAGATAGAAGGCCTAAAGTTGCTAAGGTAACTTCAAGGTTGATCATCGAGGATTCGAGGTAGAAGTTTGTTGAGATATTAATTCCAGAGGAAGGAAAGAAGGAGGATGAGCTCACGACAGAAGATGTGACAGTAACCAAAGTACCCCTCAGTCAAGCCACCACAGAAGGATTGAAGTAGGATACACAGACATTGATAGATGCTTTATTCCTTAGGCTTGACAGTGAAAAGGTGGAGAAAGACGAGCTTCAGAAGTAAGTATCTCAATTGTGCGAGATCATAGCCAAGGTTGCTAAACCTTCCATTCAACCCATTTCAGAGCAGGTGAGTGATCATCTTAGACAGGAAATAAAAGATGCAAGCAATCAGGTGAAAGTTATTGATGAATGGAAGGACCTAATTATTCGTCAAGCTTCTGTACAACTTGGAGAGGTGTCAGCCCACCTAAAAGTTATGGATGATGCAACAAATCAGCTGAAGCAACTGGTGACAAGCATCGTAGATATGAAAACATTTGTTGAAAGTAACTTGAGTACTTTGGCCGATATCAACAAGCTGTCGGGAGATGTATTGGTTGTAGAACATATTGTATCAGATGGATCAGTTGAGAAGGGGAAGCAACTGGAGTTTCCAGTATCTTTTTGTTTAGAGATCTGTAGAGTTTTCCTGAAGAGGATGCAGGCACTTGAGAGTAGAACATCATCCTTACCAGAAAATATCATACATCATACTAATTCAGGCACTTGAGAGTTTTACTGAGGAGAAAGTGGATGGGAATGTTACATCATACGTGCGGATTGTTCCTAGAAAAATACCTAATTCCCTGGATGGGTCTCTTCTGATGGTACAAAAGAGAATTGACAGAGCTACTAAGCCTTTCACGATGAATTCCATTAGCAGACTAACGGCACTACAGGCGGATATTGCGAGGTTCGGGCTAAGCTTGGAAGATGTGGAAGCGTGCATCAAAGTGCTGAATGAAGGATTGCTGCAGTTCAGGACAGAGAAGGAAGCAATCGCTAAAACAGATGGGAAGATGCTGAATCACATGTTTGACAAGTATATCTAATATCAGAACAAAAAGAAGACAAATGTTACAGCTGGCTTGAATTCTTCTTCTATTCTTTCTTCTTCTATTTTCCATGTTCCCGGATGAAATTGTAAGACTTTTAAGTTATTGGTTTTGAAACCATTACTTAAAGTCATGTGGAAGAATTCTATTAGTTAAGTGATACATATGTCACTTAAGGAGAAGTTAGTGGAAGATGATTGTCAAATGTCATCTTTACTTGTTGTTTATGTTTCAGTTCAGTTTGATTTCCCATTTGTACTTTCCCTCCTACATTCTATAAGTAGGAGAAGAACCTCCGAGTTGATGATCAGAATTTGTAAGAAACAATCTTGTGTTCTAGACTTTGTGCTGAACCCCTGAGAGCCACTTATAGCAAAGGAATACAAAGGAGCAAGTTTCCAGAGAACTTTGTGTCATGGTGTACTGTGTTTCCTGTTTTTAATCTTAGATCACTTAATAAACTTTGTGTTATTTTAGATCTAGATCTATAGCTGCCTCTGTTTTAGAATTATGTGTTTAGATATATTGGATTCTTCTATGTGCATGCAATCAGCTCTGCCATCTACTGATTGGGATGCACATCTTCCCCATTTCTTCTGTGTTTATGTAATTACCTTCTTCTATAAATTTTCATTTCTTTAAACAGTTGTTTACTTGCTACAGAACTATTTAGTTATGGTTCATGACCTGAGTAGTTAAAGTAAAACCCCATTTAGATATTAGCATACTTAAATTGACAAATCTGACACGAGAGCCTCACCAGTTAAATGAGGGAGATTTATCTCATGAATGCCTAGGTTTTGTGCTATGCAGAAAATCTAGCCAACATTTTTTCAACATGCTTCAATTCATATTGGACACATACTAATTCAATTTCAATATCATCTTATTCTTCCTCAAAATCTCTGCAAGAATATGGTATGGAATCACCTAATAATGTAGAACCACCACTAGTAGATATCATGACATATTTATTCGTGACCAATACCCCATCTCCAAAATCTCCATACTATGATTCAAATTTAGAATCTGAAACATCACTCTCACTTCTCGCGTCGTAAGAATAATCCTCTTCCTTTGTGTAAAAACTATTCTTTCCCTTCTTCTTTTGGTCAAACTTATTGAATTCATTCTTGTCCTTACTATATTTCTAATTTTTCTCTCCATGACTACCATCATGATCGTCATCACCTAATTTTTCATGCCTATGGGGACACTTAGAAACAAAGTGTCCTATTTTACCACAGTTGAAACATTTAAAAGTAAGTTTACCTTTGTGCTTACCAGAGCCAACATTCATTCTTCTAGGAACCATGGAGAATAGTTCATCATCATCCATTTAATGAGAAACATCATCAACCTTAGTATTATTTTCCTTTGTCTTCTTCTCAACATTTAAAGTTATCTCCTACTTGACATGCTTATCATTTTGAACTCTCATCTCATATGTAGTTAGGGTTCCATGCAAATCATCCATCTTTAAGAGAGTCAAATTCTTGAATTATTCAATGGCAGACACTTTGGAATAAAACATAGGTGTTAGAGATCTCAAAACCTTTATAAATATAACTTATTACTTCACATATTCACTTAACCCTTTCATGGTTTTGAAAGGCTTATCAAACATAAGCAAATATGTAGCAATAAATTCATCATCACTCATCTTAAGGCCTTCGAACTGATTTATGAAAGTTTAGAGCTTTGCAATTCTTACCTTGGAGTATCCTTCATACAGGACCTGAAGTTTATCCCACATAGCCTTAGTTGATTAGAAATGTATCACCTTTACAGTCTCATATTCACCTATACCACACATTATAGCATTCATAGCCTTTGAATTATCAGTACACTACTTCTTGTATGTATTACTAGTTGTAGTAACATGAGCACTATAACCATCCTCCACACATTTCAAAATATCAATCCCTAGGGATATGTTGTGAGTCCTCATCCTCGTACTAAAAAAATCATAGTTCACTCCATCAAACAATGGTGCCTTGTTGGTAGAATATCTGCTTTGCAGACTCACCATTTTTGTGCTCCAAGGATATCCTTTCAAGTGATCAAACTTATCCAAAAGGACCTACTCTGGTACTAATTTTTGGAAGCACAATGGTCTGAGAAGGGGGTGAATCATTATTTTAAAACTTTAAACACTTTTCGATTTATTTACTTAAATCATAAACCATTCAACCATTAATGTGTGCACAACATCATACAACATACATTCAAATAACCATGAACATGAGAGATAACACTATAATATAAGATATAAATTGAAAACCCTTAAGGGGAAGAAAACCCATAAAAACTTTTGATTATATTATTCAAATCAAAAGTATTTGGTGAATCACCAACTTAACAAGTAGCACCAACCCCTAGTTTAGTAGAGCACTAACCATACAAGGAGCACCAACCCCTAGTTTAATGAATCACCAACTCCACAAGGAGGATACAACACCCTAAGATGATCAAGAACCCATTAATCCACCTTTGATGAAGATATATGATGTCTTGTTATTGTAAAAATTGATCGAGATCACTGATTCAGCTCACAAACCTTCAAACCCTTATTCAAACCCTCTCTTCTTCAACTCGATATATCTCAAACTTTCATCACTTGTCTTTGCTTCAAACCCTTGCTAAAAAAATCTCAAAAATTCCTCATCCTTTTGCACACTCTCTCAACTCTAAATATATTCCTTCATACCTGTTTAAATCACACAATTGGCTCGCACTTTTTCCCTCTCTCACTACTAGTGCAAATTTGAATTCAAACATGCACTTTATACCCTTCTCATCTCTCAAACAAGAAACAAGTAGGTATCACTGCTTTAGATAGACCACTAAAACATAAAAAAATACCAAAAAATTCATAAAAACATTCATAATGGACCCATGTAGGCCGTCCATTCCCAAATGCATTAAACAAGCTCAAAATCAACTTTAAACCCCATAACTTGGATGACTAAAAACCACAAGTACCATAACCATAATTATTCAAGCTCCCAAAGTCATCACACATGTCAAATATGAAATAAAAACATCATCCATGGTCATTAATTATCTTGAATCAATCAAATTTATCATAACACTAATAAGAAGGCTCATATCTTTCACCAAACAGTTGCTTCCAGGAACGTGTCTTCACCTTTAGGCCTCAATAACACCCAAGAACACCTCAACTATGGAATGTATCCACTAATTGGAATCCCCTTCACTTTTAGATCACATCCATGCTTTCTATAGTTCTTGAAACATCCATATGTGTAAACCATACTTACTTTCGTCTTCATCAAACTGAGCTGCCCAAAAAGTAGTTTTAGGAAATCAAATAGTTTTCACCCTTGATACCACTCTCAAGACCTCAAAACTCATTCAATAGGAAAAAAATTCATCCCTCTTCACTATCCAAATAATTTCAAGCATAAACCAATCCATCTCATGCCTCTTGTACCTCCATCGTCTAGCCAGAGCAATTTTGTCCTGAGAAACAAACAATATTATTCTATAAAAATTTAATTGGATGACCCATAAAATATCATCATCATGAGACAAACCATATACTATTGTGAATCCATCTAAATCCTATTTCCAAAACATCTTACATTTCCTTCCAACTCTAAGTGGAAGGCCTTGAACTAGGTCCATCTCCGAAACTACTCTAGAACTACCCCAGAACTGCCTTAGACCAGTCTTCATAAATATGGCACAATTTTACCTATAGAATCTCATCCATGATATTAAAACATCATGTAAATCAAGTACAAATCCTAGGATAAAAAAAATGTCAATTTATTTCATACATCCTTTGGATAACTTTTTCCCAAACTGAAATTCTTCAAAAACTTTCCTGTTTGAGTGGGGTACACTCATCACCACATGCTCTATCTTACCTTTCTGGAAACTTAAAAGAGTCCTCTACAACATCCAATAATAATACTAGCACAATAAATAATCATCAATATCTATCCCACCACTTTTGAGCTAAGGTTTCAAAGACATAAAATGTTGTTTACGTTCTTAACATTTGTTCATAAAAAAATGATGATGAAACCACTCCATTTTTTTTGTGAAACCTTCTTAACTAAATGTAAAATCATCCCTAAAATCCTCAAGGTTCCATGTAAAGCACACAATTCAGGGCGAGCATCAGAAGATGCAATTCGAGCCGGAAATCACCTTCTTCTTGACCTTGTTTCACCAAAATTGATGTAACTTACAAAATTATTATCATGGCAACCTAAAACGTTTCCCACAACACCATAAAAACCCTACTAACATCTCCAATCATCATCATGGCTCAAATAGGTCTTCATCTTCATAACCCATCTCATTTGCATGACTATCCCTTGGGGTTTTACATGGTTTAGGCTAGGGTCAGCTGAACCAAAACTATAACTCATCAAGAAACTTCTCCAAAATACCCACACAACCTTAATACATCATGTATCACTCACCTACATGCCTCCATGAGCTCACATGTCTCTACAACTCATCCTTGTACCTCCAAGCACCTCGACTTGGTCTAGATGAGCACCTGCAATTGAGTCTTCCACATGTACATGCAATAAGAAACTCATTAGAGTGCTAGAAAAATCTCCAAATATGCTCTCCATGTTTTTACCATGCACCTAAAGTCACAATATATCTCTACTCACCATGCACTATCACCTAGGCTAGCCAGGTCACTTGACTAGGCTTGCTAGACCAAGTGAATCTCACTAAATCACCTCATGAGATTAAGAAACCATTTGAATCTCCATGTCATCAACCTACCTGACATCCTATGAGCCTTCTCCATCATCCTCTTTGTCATTAATGATATTTTACATTAATGACAACACCTAGAACACAACATGCCAACATCCACATCATAAATGATGCTACATAACATGAACCCACTCAACAATAGGTTATCACAATATAAAAATCAATGCCAAACTTCTAGAAATGAACTAGTACATTGCAAATACCCAACCAAAAAATGAAATTCACATATATGTACTTTCCACAACACCACATTTTCATGGATACATCTTTATCATAGACATATTCCATTATTTAACCTATAAGGTTTGAAAATCACTTAACCTAGGAACACACATTACCCTTTTTATTTTCTAAACTACATTTCCCCACTT
Source organism: Taxus chinensis (assembly GCA_019776745.2). Lineage (NCBI taxonomy): Eukaryota > Viridiplantae > Streptophyta > Pinopsida > Cupressales > Taxaceae > Taxus > Taxus chinensis. The sequence goes on from CM034149.1 coordinate 772,465,789, forward strand.
TAGTTTAACACTTAACTTATAAGGGTTCCCTTAGATTTAGTTTGTTTATCACTTAGCTTATATTGGTTTCATTCAATTTATTTTTCTTGTCTTATTGTGAATACATCATATGACCTGATTGATTACTCAATTTTTTTTAACCATTAAGTTTCTTATTCCCAAAATTAGAAACTATGTTTTCTCAAAGATTTGTTTTCAAGAGGGTCAAATCAAATCTACCTTCACAACACAGGAAACATTTATTAAGCTGTAAAATAATCTCCATGGTACTAATAATTCATAGCCCGACATCACAAGGGTACATTCTTAAAACAAAAAGCAAGTTACAAAATCTCTTTATAAAAAGAGTCTTTTCATGAATATCTTATAATAAGTTTACACTAATTGGTTCACTTTTCAATTTCCATGAATTTGGAAAACCTAATGTTGGTCCTTAACATTTTGAACACGTATATTTCACTTAGTTTTCATTGCGAGGGTAAAGATGTCAGGACGATAAGAGGATAATATTAAGATAAACTTATGTTTGTGGTACACCTTGAAGATAGGGATGATTGGGAGCATTTATAAGATATAAAAGAGTTCTCTAAGGAGATATCTCATATTATCTTTAATGTCAGAAAATGGAAACTTAGCAAGGAGTAAGTAACAAGTCACAATTCTCACCTTTCTAATGGGCCAATAACCTACCATTAACAATCCCATCTGTTAAGGTTTAAATACCAAATTATGTCCACATAGTACCCTCGAAAAGGTTCTAATATTATTTTTAAATTTTATTCCCAATTAACCCAAGAGATCTATGCCCTATTATAGGCCATAGCTAGCGTTCAACAACTTAATCCCCCAAGACCTCAAAAAACTCAAAAGTGTTCCTATAATCAAAGGCTAAGGAAAAAACTTCCATTCCTAAGGCATAGAGATGTCCCAAGATGTGTTCGATTACAATATAGAAACAAGGAAGGAGGTTAATCTAAAGGGGACCATTCTATACCACAAGGGTTGATATTTCAAACTATAAGTTTGTTTGATGCTTTCCGCCAAAAATGGAAACACACACATGTAAATTATATTTTTATTTGGAGGCTAAGATATTTTCTAGGTCAATACATCACTAGTAGAGAGATGAATTACGCCCTTATCAAATTACTACCATAAATTTTACTGGTACAATCACATCCAAGGTTACGATGGTACAAACATTTTTAAATAACGAGATTTCAATTTCATTTTCTTGATGATGATTTGGATATAATTAAAGGGGATCCTCTTACATCATTTTTTAATGCAACATGATACACTTAACTTCATTTACCTAACCAAATATACTGAAACATGACTAAGTGTGGAATTAGTCAAACATGCAAAACTACAACTACGTAAGAAATAGTACATTTCACCAATATGCAACAATATTGTATGCATCCTGGAAACAATAAAATAAAGCATTCTATTCATAACAATATCACTGGTATATTCTATACAATATTACATGAATTTCAAATATAATCTTGTGATTATGAAAAAACAAAATTAGCGCTGCCATTTTTTTCTTGTCTCGTGTACTTGAAACCACTGCAGTGCCAATCCACGAACTGGTATGGACATACCCTACACTAAAGAATACATCCTCACATTCCTCATTTCTAATAATTTCAAACAAAGAGTAGAGAGAGGTCAAGATAGGGAGAGAGAAGAAGAGAGAGTTCATTTCTCATGCATTCACACTTTTGCACTTTACGTTTTTGGTTCTAGAGAGAGAAGGTTAAGAGACATTTTCTTTTCCATTCACAATGTCAGAATCATTTGCATTTCATGTCCATTTTCATTTCATCTCAAACCAATTTACATTTTCTAATTCATTTACATTTTCAAATCAACCAAAGTATCATAGTCATTTCTAAAGAGAGAAAAGGGAGGAAAGAGAAAAATACCATATATTTAAAAATCCATTCATACAAGATAAAATATCAAATAATAGTTTGTATAGCATTGTGAAGGTGATAAAAAGGTCTCATGTGTGGCTAGAAGTAAAATAGGACCCTTAGAAGGAGTTTCTAGCTAAAGTAACAAGTTGAGAAAACTGCCCAAAACAACAAAAGTGCTTACAAACTGGGTCTTGAGAACACTCATCTTGAGTTCAAGTACAAATTTGGATAACTCATAAGTATTTCCCAATATACAGAGAGTTCATCGAGTTTGGTAGAAGCCAAATACGATGAACAATGCTTAAGTTACAAGGGTATCTTCGGGGCTGATAATCGTAAACACAACTAAAATTTCCACAATGGTCGGAGGGCCTCAAAACCCACTTGCAAACCTAATCCTTGATAGTGTTTTTGCGTAGCTTAAATTTGGTTCCAATTATTCTATTGGGAATCTATAGGTAAGTGGTGGTATTTTTTAGTTTTACTTGAACAAAGAGGCATCTGCAAGCTGGAACCGATCACATTTTTATTAAATCAAGCACATCACCACAAGTGGCTGATATGCTAAAAATGGCTTTGAGACTCGACTCAGAAAGGCATTACAAGGGTTCAAACAACAAAGTTAATTTCCCCATGGTTTCCTACGTTACTAGGGATCAAATTTGAAGTTCTAGATTCACAGTACATTAGGGTGTTGCGCTCTATGTGCATGATTTCTGAGGCCAATTTTTCTTATGTTTTGAAGGGTTCGAGTAGGGAAAAAGTTGTAACATTCATTCTAGATGTATTTTCTATGATCCAAATTATTGAAACCCAACCACATAGGACACGATAGAGTGTGTAATTTAAATTCAAGAAGAAGAGGAAATCCATACCTATTTCGCATAATTCATCATCACCGCATTCGATGGTTGACGGATGTCTGAAATTGCTTCATACCTATTATTTTACCCTGTGCCAAGACCATGCATTTTGAAGAGGCTTTTCATCAAATGGTTGACGAGTGTTGATCATGCTTCCCGTGTTTTGCAAACACGACTATCAAGACATCAGAAAACATTTTAAAATAATCTAGCTTTCCATGAAACTATAATGCATGTCCATGCACTACTCCAACCTTCCATCTTGGCATAGGCTGGAAGTAAAATGGCATGGTTGTGGAGACTAGTTTCTCACTAGTATATGTGTATTTTACTAAAGTTTCCAAGGTCTATTTCAACAACCCCATTTGGTGTGCACCCAAAAAACAATCATAGTCCTTGAGACCACATTTTTGGAGGCATTTAACTAAATAATTCATGAGCCTTGTGTAGGCTTCCACATTACACAACCAATAATCAATGTTCTCCACATTTTTTATCAGGAAGTTTTTCAAATAGTTCACAGGTATGCAAATGCTTCCAAAAATTCCATTTAGTCATGAGATGGGAATATGATAGCAAAGGAAGTGGTGTTTGTCTTAAAACTTGTCAAATTGCATTGCTCTGAAGATTCCAACGCCTTTTTAACAAATCCATGGTGTGCTTAACCTACAATAATTTCTGTAAAAATAGAAAGCACACATTTCCACCACTCCTTTTTCTTAAACCCTGCAACCATTTTCTTTTTTGAGTAACATTCCTTTGTATTTGACAACATCCCAAGTAAAAGCTACCCATGTATGCAACCAGATATTCCAAGGCACTACAAAAGACCTCTGACTAAAAATTTTCTTTCCTAATTAAATAAAAACTTTGTTGGACATCCATTTCCTGCTCTAAGCTTCCAAATTTGGCATTAGTAGAGATGGATGCTTCCTGGAATTTGGTTTTATACATGACAATTGCATCTTTTTTGAAGTTTCCAAATCTTGATTATATATATGCATATCCAACACTTCAGCATGACAGAGAGGCCACACGTCCTCAAGGCAGAAAAAAATAACATCCCATGCCTTGACCTGGCTCCCACAATTGCAAACAGGGAAAAATAAAATAAGAAAAACAACAAAGCATAACTTAGCAACCAAAGCACCTTCCATGCCTTATGTGGGCACCAAAATCATGTTTAAAACTTCTCAATCTAGTATAAACATGGAGGATATTATAAAATAAGGAGGAATTCATCTTACACCAACCAAAAAACAAATCTTGGAAGCTTCTAAGTCCTTTAATTGAGACCCAAATGAGAAATACCTGCAACTACAAACTACCCTCTCCATAGTTCTCCAACTCAAAACCATGGACATGTAAAAGAAATTCTCTGACCAAGAATTTTTGAAAAATCCCTCCCATAAGTAAACTCACAAGATTCAAGAAAAATTCTAATAATCTTCTCACAGACAACCAAAATTACAACACCCAAGGTACATTAATTCTTCTTAAAATGAGGTTTGGTTTAAGCTCCAAAATAAATTTGTAGAGATTTAAGAATAATAAAGAACTATTTAAAAAAAAAAAAAACTCTTTTATTGTGCTCATTTCATTCTTTATTTCATTTTTGTTAACATTTTATTTAACCGAAACCTCCACCGCTCCTGATATGCACCTTATTTACCATGTAAATATCTTCATTGAGGAATATGTAGAATCCTTTTATTAATATTGTAAAACACTTTGATTGGGACAAAATTAACGTAATAAAAGCTACTTATAAAACTCAAACTCAACCTTGAGATGCTCTCAATTTGAATGAATCACAAGGTGAATGACATCACCTCGTGAATCAAAGACATGTCGATGCACTCAGTCCGTAATGGCAACCTCAACATCACCCTTTTTATTTTATTATCACTATAGTTGAAATTTATTCCATTACCAAATTTATTTACAATCCATCCATCGGTGGTCAAAATGGAAACCTGAAACGAGCCCAACATTCAATGACCATCTTGCAATCCTTGGGCAAGGGTTCCAAATGCATTTATACGATGACTGAGATAGGGTTATCATGATCCCCATGACACGCGAGGAATGATGACAACACGAGCATAGGGGTGGGGGCACTACAAATTCCTTGTGTGTGGTTCTCAAATTAATTAAACAAGTGTGTTAATTTAGAATGTAACAGGGGCTTACACAGATATCATCTGTCACTATTTATGCGTAATGCATCTCAATCTAACATGGGGGCATATTGATACGTAGTTGATAAATTACATGGAAATGTGCACACTCAGTTATGAGGAATTATAGTTCCTCTTACTTTGCATAAAGTTTTTGTTGTAAAATTACTACAAAACTTGAAGTTGTATATCCTCAAATTGAGCTAGGCCTTTAAGTACATGGTTAGAAATGTGAGTGTTTCTAGCCAATTGAATACTAAGGTATCACAAATGGTGTAGTCCTATTAACCCACTAGGTCTCCAAGGTCAATGTTTGTCTTATCTTGCTTGTATGCCTTTCAATTTGTAGGTCTTTCACTCCCACACATTATTTTTTCACTATTAGGATATCATAAGGGTTAGTGATAGTTTCCAATAAGTGCTTGATCAACCCTTATATGTTTCAGGTTCAAATTACATTCCTTGGTCTTTTAAATTCTTAACAATCTTCCTTTCTTGTCAATTCTGCATGCTACCCCACACTATGACTTTACAAAGTTGGGAATTCCCTAACAAATGATCAACCTTACCTCAAATTAGGCAAATCTAACTCTTGAATGCTTCTTACAACTCCCCTGAAGATGTTAGATCTTCATAGTTAAGAATTCTTTGTAAAAATTACAAATGTGCAGTCACATGGGATTGTCACGGTCTCTCTAGCACTCTGCCAGGATTTTCTCCTTCAAAGATCAATGGTTAAGACTAATTCCTTTTTCATATGAATCATAAACCCTATGCAGTTATTTCCTCAAAATTTTAGAATTTTTGATTGGTTCAATTTGAAGATATTTGAAGTTTTCTACTGGAAACCCTATAGACATGGTTTGTGTGACTGTAATGGTCCCGAGACACAAAAATTCTGATTTCTTCTTCGATCAGGGGCCTTTTTTGAAACTATAAAATGTGGGAGGACTATTAAAATGTGCAGAAGCTTTTCCAAAACCTAAATTTTTATGAACAATCTTTTCAAACCTTCTATCACTCGAGATACAATCTTTCCTCTTCTCAGTGACATGTATAAGTTGTATCGAACCACAAATATTCACACCTGGGCTTGTTCATACAAAGATATGGCTTCCAAAAGTTTGTTTTCTCACCTTATACCTAACTGGATTTACCAAATTGAATCTTCTTCCATTCCTTACTAATTATCAAGACTATTGAATTCAAGACAACACTATATTTGATCAAAATTAAAGGACCCCTAAAACCCTATAGACTAACATGAAAAAAAACAATATGCATCTCAAAATCCTTCACCTTAGTCTCATAATATAGTTGCTAGAGCACAAAAATAAGACAAATCTCTTGTTTTATAGGCTAATAAGCAATATCACATCAAAACTCTTTCTCAGCTCCTTCACTGAAACAATACAGAATGTACCAAAAGTTCTTAGAGACCTCTGAAAAACACTTGTATTCGATTAATAATGATGTAAATAGTTACATTTGAGGTTGTATACCTCTTGATGACAATTCCAATTGAACCATTCACCCTATTGTTAGTTCCTCAACCTCAGTTAAGCCTACCTTAGTCAAGAATCATCATATTTCTTAACTCACACCAATTGAATACAAGAGCCGAGTGCTATTTAAGATCTCCCAAGGCATGACATGCCTAGGACCAACAAAAAAACAACATTTAAACTACAAAATCACCCTTTTTTATTGTTTTAGAGCTAAAATGCCCTCTAGGATTCAAATTTTGGTTTGGAGGGAAAACCAAAAATTTGAATTTTGAAAGAGTTTAACTTACTTTAGCTTACATCCAAAGCTCATAAGGGTAAAATATGACTTCTTTAAGACCACTAGACTACCTAGGAACAACAACAAACCAAAATTTTATATTTCAAACCAAAATTACATTCTTACCTATTGGAGAGCAAGATGCTCTTGCATCATACTCCCCGGGGGGAAGAAAAGACTCAAGACATATTGTCCATGAGCTCTTCCAAGTTCTTCCCATACCTTTTGGCATTATTCTCAGACATCCAAGTTGCATCCTCAAGAGGTTTGTTCTTACACTTTACCAAATATTGAAAATACTTCTTCTTTCTAGTCCTTTTAAGTTCCTTTTTGTCAAGGATGCATTCAATCTCTTCATGTTGGACCAGTGGTAAATCCTTTGCCCATTCTTACACTATTGTAGATGAATCTCCAGCTGTAACATCACTTCTTTAACCCTCTTTGAAGAGGTACAAGTCAACAACATTGAAGATAGGTGATATTGCTACCCCACTAGGTAGCTCTAGTTCATAGGAATTGTTTGCAAACTTCCTTATCACCTTATAAGGACCAATTTTATTCATTTTTAGTTTGTTATACTCACCCTTTGGAAACATATTATTCTTCAGATGAGCCATAACCAAATCTCCAACCTCAAAACTCACTTCTTTCCTTCTCAAATCAGCTTTCTGCTTGTATTTCTCCACACTATTTTGAAAATACTTCCTTACCTATTCATGGACCTCCTGCATGGCTGTAGAAAAATCTTCTCCCTCTTCACTTCTCTTATCCATTGAGCTTATATCCCTCAATTCAAATACTCCTCTTGGTTGCATACCATAGACTACCTAGAAAGGACTTTTCCCTATACTCTTGTTTACTGAATCATTATAGGCAAACTCTGCTTGTGGTAGTACCAGGTCCCACTACTTTGGATGATCCTTAGATAAACACCTCAACAAGTTCCCTAAGATTCTATTCACCACTTCTATTTGGCCATCAGTTTGAGGGTGATAGCATGAAAAAACTCAAGTTAGTTCCTAGTTTCTTCCACAAAGTCCTCCAAAAATGACCAAGAAATTTAGTATCTCTATCTGAGACTATACTCACTAGTAAGCCATGAAGCCTAACTACTTATTTTTGAAAAACAAATCAGTAACATGAGTAGCATCAATTGTAGTTTTACATGGTATGAAATGAGCCATCTTTGATAACCTATCTACCACTACAAAAATTGAATCAAAACCTTTCTGATTTATAGGAAATCCCATGACAAAATCCATGCTAATTGAATCCCATGGCCTATGTGGTACTGGTAATGGATGATATAAACTTGCATTTGTGCTCTTACCCTTTTCTCTTTGACAAGTAGAGCACATGTCCACAAATATTCTCACATCTTCTTGCATTCTAGGCCAAAAATAATGTCTTGTTAGCTGCTCCAATGTCTTATCTTTGCCAAAATGTCCAGCCATGCTGCCACTATGTTTTATTTAATTAAATTCTCTCTCATTGAAATTTTAGGAACATACAACTGCACTCCCTTAAAAATTAGACCATCCTGAATAAGATAGTCCAACCATAGCTCTCTGTTTACTCTTGTGGGATGCTTACATGCCTCATATGCTTCTTTGAAATCCTTATCCTCTTCATACAACTCCTTTAATGAATTTATTCCCACACTTTCTAACTATATTTCATTCACCAACAACACCCTTCTACTTAAAGCATCAACTACTTTATTAGTTTGACCCTTCTTATGCTTGATGGTAAATGTGATTGTTTTAAGATACTCCACCCATTTTACATGCCTTTGATTCAATTTGGGTTGATTTGTGATGAACTGCAAGGCATGATTGTCAGTATAGATCACAAATTCTTTAGGCAATAGATAATGTCTCCATTTCTTTAGTGCTTGTACCATGGAATAAAATTCCAAGTCATAAGAAGAGTACTTCTTTTTAGTATCATTAAGCTTCTCACTGAAGTATGCTACAAGTTTATTATCTTGACTTAGAAATATCTCCTATAGCTACTCCACTAGCATCACATTCCACGTGAAAACATTATTAAAATATGGAAAAACTAATATAGGCTGCTTTGTCACCTTTTTCTTCAAAAAAATTGAAAATTCTCAGCCTCTTGGGTCCATACAAACTTCTTTTTGTGACCTCTAAAAATATCCACAATGGGATCACAAATTTCACTGAAACTTCTTATAAACTTAAAAACTTGTCAAACCATGGAAACTTCTTACCTCTTCTATTGTCCTGGGTGTAGGCCACTCTAAAATAGCTTTCACTTTGTTTTGATCCATCTTCAACATGTCGTTGTTGATCACAAATCCTAGGTACAACAGTTCAATTGTCATGAACTCACACTTCTACAAGTTAATCAATAATTTCTCCTCTTGTAGCCTTTTCAAAACCAAATGAAGATGATGCATATGCTCCTCCTTACTATGACTAAAAATCAGAATGTCATCAAGATAAACAACTAAAAACTTACCAATATAGGGCTTAAGAACTTCATTCATTAGCCTCATGAAGGTACTACGTGCATTAGAAAGCCCAAACGGCATGACTAGCCATTCATATAACCCCTCATTTTTCTTGAAAGTTTTTTTCCACTCATCTCCTTCCCTTATCCTAATATGATAATATCCACTTTTAAAATCAATTTTTTAAAAAGTAACTAGCACCACACAAACAATCCATCAAATCCTCCATTATAGGAAGTGGAAACATGTACCTGATTGTGATTTTGTTGATGGCTCTAGAATCTGTACACATTCTCTAATCACCTTCCTTCTTAGGTACTAGTACTATAGGTACTGCACATGGAATCAATCTTTCTCTGATTAGCCCTTTATCTAGCAACTCGTGTACATGTTTACTTGATTTCTTCATTCTCCCCGGGTGTCATCTTATAAGCAGCCTTATTAGGCAAGTTAGCTCCTAGAAAAAGATCAATATGATGGTTGATTTCTCTTACTGGAGGCAAGGCATTTGGGTAGTTCATCTACTACTATATCTGCATACTCTTTCAGCATATCCTAAATCTTTGTAGGCAACTCATCCATCTTTGTTGTTGTTATTACTTTTCTTGGTTTGAGCACCAAAGCGAAACCCAATCCTTCTACTTTCATCTAGTTTTTATGAATTCTTTCTCACCTATCATCATCACACTAGAAGTATTTGATTGTTCATTCCCTTCTTCCTTCATGGGAAGCAGTGTGTAACTCACTCCATCCTTCTCCAAAATATACACATTTCTTCTTCCATCATGTGTGGTTTTTTAATCATATTGCCAAGGCCCACCAAGGAACACATGACACACATCCATAGGTATAACATCACACAAAACCTTATCCTTATACCTCCCAACCTGAAAATCAACCCAACATTTCTCATTTACTAATACCTGTTGACCCTTATTCAACCAAGAAACCTTGTAGGGTGTAGCATGAGGTATCTTATTTAGGCCTAGTTTATCGACTATCTCCACTGAAACTAGGCTATATGTACTACCAAAATCAATGACCAATTTACAAAACTTACCTTAGCTTTTACAAATTGTCTTGAAAAGAGAATTTCTCTAAGGTGGCTTCTTTTCCTTTTGAGGTTTGATCAATACCCTTCTCATCAGAAATGATTCACCTTCTTTCATACCTTCACCAGGTGATGGATAACTAACACTCTCTGCTTCTACTGCTTGTACAATTTGATTTCTATTTTTAGTACTTGCATTGCAAGTGGATGCTTCTTCTATACACTCCCAAAATCTATGGCCTACAAACTTATTACATTTGTAGCACCTAACTGTAAAGCCACCAGTTCCTCTTCCTCTCATGCTATACCCACCTCTAAAATATGGCCTTTTCACTCTAAATCCACCTCTAAAACTGGTTGTCTATTCTTGAGAAAAAATTGACACACCCTATGTTCTTTGGGGCTGTCCTCTTCCTTGATATCCTCTGCTTCTTAGGCTTCTTCCTTTTCCTCTTCCTTACTAGTTATGCCTTCTATGTAGCTTCTCTTCTGCCTTAAGTTCCAGTTAATAACACTTCTCTAAAGTCCTAGGACTTTACAAGCTCAACTCATCATGTATCTGGAACCTTAACCCATTGAGATACCTTGCTAATTTGTCTGTATCATCCTCTATATGGCTTGACATTATGATCAACTTATAGAACTCTTCAGTGTACTCCTTCACTCCCATCTCTTTCTGCCTCAAATTATGCACTTTCCTATACAAGTTGGTCATGTAGTCACTAGGAAATAATTTTCCTTTAAACTTAGCCACCATGTTGACTAGACAAATTTGTGCCTAAGTATTAGAGGTGCTTCAAGATGGGGCACACAGAAAGGGGGTGCATAGATGCACACATAAGTTTGGAAAGAAAGTGCATACATGGGAAATCCAAAGTTTGGGACTTAGCCGTTTTGTATGTTACGGGATAAGAATAGGATTGAGTGCAGAGCACACATTAGATAAGAAAAAAAAGACTTGTGGACATAGCAATGGATATTTTTGGAGCAAGTGGAAGATCAAGCGTCATGCAAAGTTAGAGCTAATAATATGATTATATCTAGAGTTAATTATATGTAGTCTATTATTAGGCAAAGTTTGCATGCTTCTTGATTACCTTTGTAACCGGCACATGACTATTTTGAGCATGTAATCTATTTTGAGAGTGCATAGGATGTGAAGGGAAAGTTCTCACCCCTATATATATGTATTAATCTGCATGGGTTTAGAGATCAGATGGAGAAATAGAGTTATGATATTGGTATGATTTTGCGTGCATGAATTTATATTGTTACTTTTGGGTGTATTCAATTACTATGTTTTATGGTGGATTAATATAATGGATCATTTTAGATGGTTACTGATTATTGATGTCTCTTTTACTAGTTATTGTATGGTAAATCTGATCTTGATCCTTGTTTGATTCATTATGCACTATGGTTGTGAGCTGATTATTGTTATGCTTTACCTTTAATTACTTGCTATGGATATGGAATATATGAATGATCATGCTAACATCTTGACAAAGATGGTATAAAAAGAGGAATCTAGTACCTTTGGATGCTTCGGGTGAGCATTCAGATTTGTCTGAGTGATGTGCCGGTACGTCTAGGGATTTGAGTAAGAAATATAGACTACATTTTGGTTTTGTTGCTGGGACCTCTTTTCAAGTTGTTGTAAGGATGTTGTCATGATGAAGATGTATGGTTGACTTTGGAAAACATTGAGAGTTGGGTTGTGGACTTAGAAGACCAGTTTTCTCACATATATAATACCGGACCTGATTTCAATGTTTGTGCATGGGTTGAAGAAAATCTATATCATGAACTCTATGAGACATTTTTTTGTTTTTCTTATAGAGTTGTACGAGTGGTTGGTAGTATATGCATCAAAAAAGAATTGGAGGTATAGAAAAATTGTTTGGACACAAGAAGATTATCAGACTCTGTATGATGTTAATGTGACTTGGACATACACTGTAGATCATTGGTGGAGTGGTTTTTTGCACAAGTTACACGTTGGAGTATGTTGTTTCTACTTATTCCTATCCAGAGGTTACTGAGTTTCAGATCTTGCGCGAACCCAGAGGATCTTATTTGTGTGTTATCCCTTTAGCAATTAAGATCTTTTTGGTGAATTTGGATTTGGAAGAACGACCTATGGCTAGCTAAATCCTCCACGCGTAGGGGCAGGAGCAGGTGTGGTGAAAGATGGCGGACCTTACGACAGAAAGGAAAGAGAGGAAAGATGGACTTAAGTATAATGAAGCATGGGAGAGGGAATTAGCAAAGAAGTGCGATGTTGAGGAGTCTATGGAGTTGTGGAGATAGGTGATGTGCAAAGGATTGAAGGTTCATGTGGAGGATGTGGAACTTGAGCGGATGGTACTCCCCCATTTAGGAAAGAACGGAAGAGAATCCCCTTCAACTTTGGATGAGAGTGCGTCAAAAGAAGAAAGAATAAGGACCGTAGGTGTGCATCTGATCCCACCTAGCGACCTTTCCCTTACACTTGGTGTTCCATTTCCTGAAACAATTATTGAGAAAAAAAATAGTGTTGGTGATAGAGTAGTCAAAAGTAGATTTCATTTTTCGTTGAATACAAAAGTTCTCAGACAACAAATTCATCTATGGCTGTGCAAACATCTTCTTTGTTTGGTGGTCCGATTGGTGGTATATTTTCTGGTGTGTCATCAAGACAGAGTGTGGGCATGCAGAATGTTAGTAATATGTCTGGAAGTAGCATAAACTTCGTAGAATGTGGGAGTTCAATTTAGTACAATAGTTGGAACACAGAGTAATTCATCCTCTAGTCCGGTGCCCACTACAAGAGGTGGATCAAGAGGATTTGGAGACTCTAGTGGATCTAGTGGATCTGGTGGTGGAGGAAATACCGAGGTAATACAAGTTTGAGGTCTGGTGGGAATGGTCCACACTAGCCACAACAAGTTTATTATGAGATGTCTCTTCACCTTCCAGAGTACAGAGGCATTGAGGATGCAGTGGAGCATGTGCATATGTGTGAGATACTATGGTGCACTAAGGGAATCACAACTCCTGAGCAGTAAGGTGAAGTCGGTTTGATACTACTTTGCAAGGGCACAGTGCATAGTTGGTATAGGAAGTATGATCCGAACCAGACTACTATAGATTATAACGTGCTGTGTGATGCTTTCTTGGATGAGTTTCATATACCTGAGTTTGATCATAAAAGCATCAGATGCACTAAAGGAGATTAAACAGGGCATGGCTAAGAGCATACAAGAGTATGATGCACGTTTAAAACTTTGTTATCAAATTTGTCTTATGATATTCACCCTAGCCAACATGCAGAAATGGTTTTTGGCAGTTTGATAACACCTTTCAGAAGGGTGCTCTCTCATAAGACATTTATAGATCCATGTGAGGATTTGGAGGCAGCTCTACGTGCTGAGGCAGTGGGGAGCATAGACACTAGAGTTAGCCCATTTTTGGAGGCACATATTGCATCTATGGTAAAGTAGTTGGAGAAACTATTGGCTAATTCAGCTCATGAGACACTCAGTGGGATATGGTGTACAAATTGTGAGGTTGAATGACATACTAAGGATAGTTTCCCTTGTAAATTGGTGTGTGCCATGTTGCAGGATTGTGAGATCTGTCACTTGATCATGATTTGAGTAGATTCCCATTGTTGTAGTGTGTGATCCGGAAGAACGTGTCTTGTTATTGTAAGATTTGTAAGTCCCACACTCATGATACAGAGAATTATAGACTGATTGATCAGATTCATGATGCTATTGAAACTAGGTGTGCCAAACTAGTGTTGTGAATAATTCAAAGGAACTGGAAGGAAAACATCATGAAGGACACTTTGATGGAGGTGGTAGAGGTAGAGGTTATTGTGGAGGATACAGAGGTCATGGTCGCGGCGGTGGAAGATACGTGACTTCCCTCTCATTGAATCTATTTTACATGCAGATCCCCTGATCATTATAGGCATGAATGCCCTCAGAATATAGTCTACTCATGGTGTAGGAAGCAACATAAGTTTCAAGAATGTCATAAGTTATATGAGCACATGAGTAAGAACTATAAGAATAATGATAAGGACACGGTGATGATTAAAGTCCAATGCGTCGTAGAAGACTAGTGGATGCTTAAGATTGTGCCTGATCTTGAGATACTGCCTATGTTTGGTGACTACACACACTGAGGCTACACGCGCTCATGATATCCCGAAGTAGAAACTTGTTATTACAAAGCAAGAGGTGATAAATGTGAAATATCCAGATCCTCCCATCAGAAGGAGGTTTACCAAGAGACTATGGAGGTTATTAGAAACTTACAGGGTGAGATACAAGTGCTTGAAGGAGAAGTCACAGAAGATGGAGTAGGAGAAGAAAGTTGAGCTTCCTCATAAAGGATGTTGATGAATTGAAGGAGGTTTGTAAGATGTTGCGCCAGGAGAATATCATTCCATTATTAGGGGAATGGTTGAGGGAGAAGATACCGTGCGTTGGATTTGAGCATGAGAGATAGATATTGCATGTGAACTTACCCCTTCACAAGTCTTGAGTATGATAAGGAGATCACTTTGAATGCAATTTTTGATGGGTGGCCATTAAGTAACATAATGATTGATACATGTGCATAAGTAAATGTACTCACTTTGGATGTGTGGAATCAGATGGGGAGACCACCATTATAGCCCTCTTCGAATGTGTTGTATATGGAATAGGAACTAGAGCCACGCCCATTGGAGTATTGAAGGATGCCACTATTACTATACAAGGGGCCAAGTTTACTGGGGACTTTGAGGTTTTGGTGCTTGCAGAAGCAGATATTTTTCCAGCATTGCTTGGGCGCCCTTGGTGTTATGTGAATAATGTTGAGCTACATTTTAATAAAGGTTATATCAGTTTTGAGAACAAAGAGGAGTGCGTAATTATTCCTTTGACAGATGGGAAAGGCTGATATGTAGAACCCTTGAGTGAAGAGGATTTGAATAGGATATATGCGTACAGTTAGAGATCCTGAAGTGCTTGAGCCATCTAAGGAAGGTGTTATACATGGGATGATGCTCAGTCTATGAGTGATACAACCAAGTATTTCCTATGATAACTGGGTGCATGGAACATATGAAATGGTTGGGTGAGAGATCAAGAACACAATTACTCACGTAATCAGGCCACACATGTTTAGGCTCTTGGGTCATAACTAGGTACCTCAGTATACTAGTGAAGGAAATCCTGATGTATTTCTGGGTGCCATGGAAGCTCAGTGGAAGGATGAGGGTGAAAAAAGAAATATGTTGGTTTATACCTGCGCGGGACAACAACGCGTTGGTGGACTACACATAAAGATAACCTTTTGGAGTGGTGAGAGGTGAGAATCACCTTCTCTACTAGGTTTCTAAGGAACAATGTACCTTCTCAGATATGTGAATTCCATGGGAAAGGATTCTGCTTCGCACCACATTTAGAAGTGTGAGAGACTCTGGATGGAGGGGTAGGAGGCCTGGCCACCATCACTCTGGGTACATAAGTTCTATGCCACCCTAAGCGGTTGTGTGCACACATGGTATGTCATGCAAAGCTAACAAGAGAAACAATTAATTGGCAGGAGATGACCTCAGGTATGATTCAGACCTTTGACTATTTTTCTACTAAACCTCTAGTGAATGAAGCATTACAGATTATGAAGCACCTTACGATGGGGGATAGTGCAAAGGCTGAGGAACTCCTGTTAGATATGTTTGGAGAGTTATATTTGGAGGAGCACTTTGAAGAAGAAGAGACAAATGAGGAACAACTTGGGTGTGCCTGGCTGGAAAAAGAGAAGGGTACGATGGTTTACATGATTGATGATGAGAAGTAGAGAATATGGATGTTGATCACACTATAGGTACATGTGAGGTCTTAGATAGTGCTGATGAGAAGGCATTGCACTTATCATGAGCCTATGAAAAACAAAGAAGGTCAACATTGGGACAAATGCAGAGCCTAAGGAGGCCATTATTGGTGACTATTGGTCTGAACAAGAGGTGGCAAAGATTATTGAGCTAATGCGTGACTTCCAGGACTTATTTCCGTGAGGCTATCATGAGTTGAAGGGAGTGCATCACTCTTTGGGTGAGATGAGGATCAAGTTAAAGGAAGGTGTGCGCCCGATTAGGAAGAGGCCTTATAGGATGAATCCTAATCTACATGTCAAGTAAAGGAAGAGATTGATAAGATGTTGAAATCTAGAATCATTGAGCCCATTGAGGAGTCAGAGTGGGTTAGCCCCATGGTGATAAGTATAAAGAAAGATGGTAGGATAAGGATCTATGTGGACTACAGAGAGTTGAATGTTGCTTGTGTCATAGACCCTTTTCCCACACCTTTTACTGAGGATATCTTTGAGGGTGTTGCAGGGCACGAGATTTACTCTTTCACTGATGGATTCTTTGGTTATCATCAGGTGTGGATTGCTAAAGAAGACCAAGAAAAGACAACTTTCACCACTGAGTGGGGAAGTTTTGCATATACAGTTATGCCCTTTGGGTTGAAGAATGCACCTGCAAGTATTTTCGTGCATTGTTGTACAAGCATTTGAGGAATTTATACACAAGTTTTTACAGGTGTATTTGGATGATTGGACTATATATATGGGTTGGTAAAATATCATTGTGACAATTTGAGACTTATGTTTGAGAGGTACCGATAGTTGAGCATCTCTCTCAACATTAAGAAGTGTATCTTTGCGACACCCTTTGGAACTTTGTTGGGACACATTATATGCAAAGAAGGTTTATTGGTAGATCCTGCTAAGGTTGCTAGTTATCTTGGGCTTGGAGGAGCCTACCAATCAGAGCGAGGTGCATGGTTTTTAGGACACACAGGTTATTACAAGAAGTTTCATTAAGGGATATGCTAAGATTTTGCATGCCCTTGGAAGAATTGTTGAAAAGTAAAGGAAAGTTCCATTGGGATGAGGCACAACAACTAGTCGTTTGAGACATTGAAGGAAAGACTTACTTTTGCACCCATTTGTGCTTTCCTTCTTGGGAAAACCATTTCATGTACATGTTGATGCCTTTGGCATGGCCATTAGCACAAGTGTTAACACATCCTGGTGATGGGATTGTTGATCATCATATTTGTTTCGCGAGTAGGAAGTTGACCCTAGTTGAACATAATTATACAACTACAGACGTGAAGCATTGTCCATGATTTACGCGCTGCACAAGTTTAGACAATACTTGTTGGAAACTCCCTTTATATTTTATATAGATCACATGGCACTTAAGTACTTGGTTAATAAGCATGTTTTGTAGGGGCACATATGTCAGTGGATTCTCTTGTTTTAGGAATTTGACTTTACAGTGGTGGTAAAGCCGAGAAAGAGTAATTTGGACTAGATCATTTATCAAGAATTAACTCAGGTGAGGATGCGCAGAGCATTGAGGACACAATGTCAGATGCATAACTTTTCAGATTGAAACACATGACCCTCTGATTTAGAAGATATTGTTGTATTTTTATGTACTGGTGTGGTTGCTGAAGGGATGAAGAGATTAGAGAAGAAACAACTTACCATACGCACCACGCCTTACATGTTAATTAGTGGAGATTTATACAAGTTAGGCCATGATGATATTTTGCATCGGTGTGTACTTGAACATGAGCGCAAAGCTATAATGGAGGAAGCTCATGGTGGAATTGCAGGAGGACATTATGCAGGTAATGCTACAGTGTGCATAAGATTTTGTTGGCTGGCCTTTAGTGGGAAACACTATATAAGGATTGTAAAGAGTATGTCAGGGCATGTGATCATTATCAGCACCTTGGGAAGCCTGGGCATAGAGATGAGATGCCCTTGAAACCTATTGTGAGTGTAGAACCTTTTGAGAAATGGGAAATTGACTTTATGGGTCCTATTTATCCCACTGGTGTGAAGGACTGGATCATGCTATATTATTACATGTACAGATTATCTGACCAGGTGGGAAGAAGCAACACCTACAAAGGATTGCACGGTAGCTACCGTAGCAAGGTTCTTATGGGAGAACATTATCAACAGGTATGGATGTCCGTTGAGCTTGACAAGTGATAGGGGCACACACTTTTTGAATGAGACTATCAGAATATTATTGGATGAGTTTATGGTGGCACATCATAAGACAACACCCTATCACCCATAGGACAATGGGACTGCTGAGGCTTTCAACAAGATATTGGGACATACATTGATAAATATTTGTGATGTTGGAAGAAAAGACTGGGATGATAAAGTCTTTGTTGTACTTTGGGCATACATGACAACTTACAAAAGATTGAATAAAGCCACACCCTTTCAGTTGGTGTTTGGTGCGGAGGATTATTTTACCAGTGGAATTTATGTTACCCTCCCTACGTATTTGCATGCATAGGAGGACTGGATGATGAACAAGCACTTGAAGAGTACATAGATAAACTGATGCAGTTGGATGAGAGGTGCGTCATCACACATTGGAGCCAGAAGATAGAAAAGGCCAGGCAGAAGGCATGGCATGATAGGCATATTAAGAATAAGAAGTTTGAGGTTGGACAGATGGTTCTTCTTTATGACTCCAAGTTTGCACGCCACCCTGGGAAATTGAAGGTGCATTGGTTGGGACCATATGTGGTGACATATATACTTGATTTAGGTGCTTATCAGTTACAGGTGCTGGATGGCACTCGGTTTCCTGGTTACTTCAATGGGAGTAGGCTGAAGCCCTACTATAAATAAGTCTTCTTGGTGTTTGTAATAAGGCAATATTTCCACTTAGATTAGATTTCCCTTTAATGTATTTTCTTTATATGTGTTTCCTTTCATCATTGTTATGCTTTGTCAATTTAGTTTAGTGTTTTGTTGTAATAAGCATGTTTTTGCACTCAGAAGCTGATTACTATCTATTGAATTCATGTGCAGAGGACCACACATACTTTTAGTGCGGGTGGAGAAGATATAAGTGTTTTACAGGTATTGGAAGAGATGAGTGTCTTCTGGAAATATTGGTGTGCATACGAAAAATATGGTTGCAGGTGCTCGGATTGAAGGTGTTAAGGAAATATTTCTCATAAATGAAGACCATGTGTAGATGGATGGATGCACAATGTAACATGAGGTAGGCAACAACATGGGAAACTACTGGGTATTAGGCATAGAGGTTTTGTACTTCGGCGCATGAAGGCATGCGAGAGGAGGTTATGTGGCTGCAAGAAGTAGTGGGTGCACCAGAAGGTTACGACTGGGGTGCAGAAAATTTATTTGTGAAGCACGGAAAAAGTAAAGAAGTGTCATTTAATGCTGAGTACGATGGTAGATGGAGAGAAATAAATGCGGGGAAAATTTGTAAAAGTTATAAATGAGGGTTTGCGATATCATATTTACCTTGCATTGTGAAGTGTTTGGAGCGAGTTGAAGAGCGAGCCAAAGAGCGATTTGAGTGTGAAATTGCATGAAGAATTATTATAGACATCAAACTAGAAAGATTTGTGCACGACGTTGGTTGGAGCTCCATTAGAGAGGGTGTTTGAGCAAAGAGAAGGTGTACGGAGGGAAAAACTATGTGAGCTAGGGTTCAAGGTGAAGCTAGGGCACATGCGAGTTTTAAGTTGCAGAGGTTGAATCTAGTGTAAGAACACATTTTTATCATCACAATGGCACCAAAACGAGCACCTGGAGCAACCACAAGGGGTAGGAAGAAAAACGAAGTGGAGGTAGAGATGGAGGATGCCCTGAAAGTAGATTTTTGGAAATGCAGTACCCAGAAGGGGTTATAGTTGGGCATGACTAGGAGTCCCACATTCGCCGCAACAAAGTAAGTGATTATAACCATAGGACAAAGGCCACGAAAGATGAATTTGGAAAAAAATTGGTAGTAAAAACAAACATGCACATAGAGGATGACAAGCCCATTTACGATGACTCTAGTGAGAAGTTGCTTGAAAAATTTGGTATTTTACAGTTATATGAGCTCCCTTACTTTGGAAATCTAGAAAGAATGTACCAGTGGTTGATGTCAAGAGTCCAAGAGGACTTCTTCTATTTTTTTGGGAGGTAGGTGTACATTACCGCGCCCATAATTGGTTCACTGACTGGGTTAAGGAGCTCAGGAATAGAGATCCCAAGTGATCTGACGGATGATCAAGTTGTTGATGCAACTTCTGCAGAGTTGTCTATGCAAAAGGACACGTGCGTGATGGACATAGAGAAACTAGACAAATTTCTAGTGGTTAAGGTAGTTGCACACCTTTTGACAAAACTAAACAATCAAGAGCACTAGACACAAGTAAACATGTGATGGATGCACATCACAAATAAAATATCAGGAGTGGTATACAACGTTGTTGCCTTCATTGCTGAGGTGATTATTGAGGAAGCAAAACAAGGTGATAAAATCAGTTTTGGCATCATTCTTCTTTCTTTGATTTTTGTTGAGATTGGAGTGCCTGATGGGCCAAACAACAAGATATGGCAGTTTCCAGAAGAGAAGAAGTCTCTGGCAGACAGTTTCACAAAATACACGTGTGAGGGGTCCATGAGTGGACTGTATAAGTAGAGATTGGAGTTATGGTATAAGAGCCTAAGGGAGGCATTTGAACATGAATGGAGAATACCCAAGGACCTTCCTTCGATATTGGATAAACAAGTGCAATTTATAGTCTTCCAACACTTATGTATTGGAAGATTCAGGATGAAGGATGGGACTTGGAGCCCTTGGTGCAAACTTCCTTATGCATTCACAACGCTCTACTTCCAGGTGTTTATGAACAAATTTTCAAATGCACGGAAGCTGAAGTTTGATGTGGATAAAGTGGATTGTAAGTACCATACATTGCAGAAAAGGTATGAGTACTTGGAAAAGTCTGCCTACATTGAGCACATGATTTCTGATGATATTAATATTACTTCTTCCAGCTTAACAGTTGGGGATATTGGTGCAGCTAAGGTATACATATAACTTAAGCCTAAACTTTTCAATGGACAAGTATATTGAAAATGAGTTCAAGGTTCCCAAACTGCCGAAGGGGAAACACATGATGGTTATGTTATAAGATGAAGAGCCTGATGTGTCAGAATAGGAAGAAGAGTTCAAGGAAGATAGCGCTGGATTATACCGTGGCTCGCGAAGGCAACCTACAATTAGAGTAAAGAGAACGTGCGAGGAAACTCCTCCCACACAGATAAGAAGTAGGAGAGAAGACCAGAACTGAGGAAGATAGGCATGGATGTTGGGGGCGCTGAAGAGGAACAATTCAAAAGGGTACTGAGGAGAACAAAGCCACAAGGTGTAAGTGCGAGCCCTTCACAACCCAAGAAGCCTAAGACCTCTCCCACCAAGACTATACAGGAGAAGAAGAAATGGCAGAAGTATATACCGAGCAAGGGTGAGGAGGAGGAGGAATCAGATGGAAGCGCACGCACAGAAACAAAACCACCTGTTATTGAGCTGGATGCAAAAGCGCCTCGGGAAGAAGAGGTGAAATATGATACATAAATCTTCGAGGAGCACGAAGATGCGGGCGGAAATAAGGAGAAAGAAACAGAAAAAGATAAGGGAAAACATTCTAGTGAGCCTACGAATGAACAAGAAGGTGTTGTAGGGGGGGGGGGGGGGCTGACTTTGGATGAAGGGGTGCATGTTCCTAAAGGTAGGTCCTCAGGGAGAGATAAGGAGGAGATGTATAAAACCCTACAGCTGGGTATATTAATTGTTCTTGCAAGATCTTGCTATTCTATTAGGGTTCTAAGTAAGGGGAACACTTTCCTAGAGTTTTTCACATAATTCAGGGAAATCAAGTGATATTTTTAGAGCCTCGAAACCAGCGAGCATGGTCATGATATCATATATGTCCTAGCTAGCAATTGTCAGAACTATACAAGAACAATATTAGAAAAGTGCAAAAGGTTCAAAGTGAAATTTGTTTGTTCTTGTTGATTTTTTTCTTCTTTACCTTGTTCCCTGAACTTGTATTACATTGTCTATTTTTATCAGTGCTTCAAAATTACGATAAATCAAATGCTCCCTCATGTCAATTATTTCTGCTTCAAAAATATTGTTTTATGCAATTAAACCTAATAACTAATCTCGTGTCTAAATACACCTGTGTATGTTATAGAAATATATGGAAATACACGTACCTACATACTCATATACATATATATATATATATATATATATATATATATATATATATATATATATATATATATATATATATGACGTAAACATTGTGTAGTTATCTCAAATCACCAAATTAGACACCCCCAATATTTACGAGTGAATCTGCTCGAAATGGGCTCCATTACTAATGTAAAACGACTTTCCCTTTAAAAGAGAGAACAAAACCAAATAATTTTTTCAACCTAAATCCAAATGATTGTGGGGAACAACTTGTTAGAATTTATTTAGTTAATGTTTTCAACCCAAATCCAAATGATTGTGGCAATAAAAGCGAGGGAACCACTTAGAAAGAAAAAGTAAAGGTAAACAACTTTAGTGAGTGGAATTTCAGCATAAAAAATAAAGAAAGTCTCAATCATCCTAATCAATTCGAGGATATGTTTATGTGACGTGGTCCCTTCCCATGAAAACTAGTTTGTGACGTGGTCATTGGTGGGCAAAAGCCTTATTTTCAAAATTCAAGTGGGGCACATTTTGAACACAAGTACTTATTATGAATTATTTCCTCAAAGACAATAAGGGTTTCTTGCATATTGAGAGTATGAAGTAATTTTAAACTTTATAAAATTATTTTATAGATTCGAAATAGGGTACATTGTGGACTTTTAACAGGATCTTTTATAATTTAATTATCTGAAAGTACATTAAAATCGACCACATAAAGATGCATTGGAATGAGTATGTTTACGAAATTTGTTATATTATGTTATTATTTGTCCAGGTTATTTGAAACAATTTTTCTTGTCTTATAGATTCGTGTCAGAATTTGTCTATATTGTATTAAGAAACTTTTTTAGAAGGGATGTACGTTACTCATTGTATAAATTGGTGCTACAATGTCTATTTAGCAACTTTTTTTAAGTGAACATGTTTATATGACTAATATAAATTGGTGTTATTATTTTTCTATGGTGTTTATATGACTCGTCTAGATTAGTGTTATTATTTCTCCATGATATAAATTAAGCAAACTTGTTTAACAAGTGAACTTGGAAATAAGGAAAGTTGGACTCCTTGACCTGGTTGAGTGTTTCATAACTATAGTAGTGACTGCCCTAATGGATGTCCATCAACTTTGGTGAGATTTACGGAGGCTTGAGTGCCTTTTGTGTTAGCATTTGAAATGAGAGCTCATAAGAGTGTCAAGTAAGTAAATAAAGTGATCTTAATTTACTTTTTATATGATTCTTAAGGTAATTTGTTATGATAAGGTTGACCCAAGAGGGTGGAATGATCCAACAAAGATAATTGAATTGAAAGCAAAGTTAGAGGATGTGTCAGTCTGGGACCGGTTTGGGATTGTACATGTTGGCCAAGAATGGATTCCACAACCTAACTAGATTGTATGGTTCTAAACAGGGTGACAATGCTCGCGAAAGATGTATCACGATAAATAAAGGTGAAATACTGATTTTATGCATTTATATTCAGAGTGTGATGACACATCAATATGTAGGAATAAGCAAGTTGGGAGAAAGATGTTAAGATGTATTGAGCAAGGATATAATGTAGATATTTATCTTAGTAAACAAGTGTTGTTACAACTAACAATATCAAAGAGTCTAGTGCCAAATTTGAGTGTCTACAATTATTTACTCTAGAGGTGGTTGTAAAATAATTGTAAGGTTGTTTTAGGTCGTTGTATGCCAAAGGTGTTTCACTTTTAGACATGTTTCTCAACCTTTGTTTCTTCTTACTCTTTTATGTGTTTTCATTGTTTTATCTTTATCATTTGGTTTATAGGAGGGTAGGGCCCCTCTCCAAACCCCATTACCATGATTGAAACAAACAAAATTATGAAAAACCATTTAAAGGAAAGGAAAAAAAATTAAGAGCTACTACCCAATTTAATATTCATATTAATATTTATTTTGATTAAATTTAGATATCCTAATTTTTTCCCTTAATTTTAATTTTACTCATTTTCGTATACAAACGGGAAATTTTTGTTATATATCCATTAAACCTATTAACCTATCTAAGTTTTTAATCGAGGAAAGAAAAGTGCTCTTGAAAAATATAACTCTTTTTAAGATTAAGAACCAAAATACCATAATAGTTAATTATATACTAAAGAATGATAGAGACATTAAAAAATCTTGATATAATATCTTTATATAAAGTTATATTATATAATTAATACAACTTCCTAAACTAAAGGAATACTTATATATAGGCAAGCTCCCCATTAACCAAGGGGAAGCTATATGTATGTAGGTTGCAATCATGCTTTGATATTAATGAATTAGCATCGAAATGGATTAACATCTAATTCAAGTTCTCATATAATTTATTGAATTCTTATTTTTATTGAAATTTTAATATTGTTTATAGTTTTGTATAAGTAGGGGGATTAAGTCCTAGGTAAAGTAGGTAGTTGTCTTGGGTGTTAACCGTAATGGGACACTTGAATTCAAATATATTTTTTATTATCAATTATTTTTAGAACTTACAATTAAAATAATTTATTTGAAGATTCAATATTAATTGACCCATTTATTAATATTATTGTATAGTAACATAAATTGTAATATGCACATAAAAAGGTACTATATTAGTTTTGCAAGTAAAAACAAATATGTAATACTTCTGAGCTCGTGTGATTCTATTGGTATTGTTACCTACTCTTTGATGTATTTTTATAATGTCATTAGTACAATAGTAGATGTAAGTATAATTGAAGGAAAGAAGTATTTAATTCTCTATTCCTAATTGTTTGGGCGAAATGTATATTATTTTTTTATGGAAGAATTGGTAGGCCTTGTAAAATACCACTCTTCACAAAACCATGGAAGTTATATAAGTATTTTTATTGCTCTATAAAAAAAGTTCTTTGTTTAGGTTTGAGTCTTGTCACACGCTTGATATTGGTGAATCAAACATGCAAGCAACCTTGTATATAAAAAAAGGATTTTTTGCATTCTTATCACCTCCTACGACATTCATGGAATATTGTCATTTGTTTATGATAATTGTATAGGATATTTTAATTCTTTTTGTATAGTATTTTATCTAAGTTTGTAATTTATTATGATACCGATGCAAATTTTAAAATACGAAAATGCGTGCAAATTATTTTACTTGATGGGAAAAAAGTATTTAACTAATATTATAAGAAGGGCATCCACTCTAATTATTGCTTAGGAAACTCCTAACCTTTAATCTGAATCTGCATGTAAGAATTGTTTAGTTAGCTTTACTCTTTCAAATGCATGTTACATAATTTTATTTCTAATGATTAAAGAACTATATTGTTTTTATTAAGTGATGACTTCTAATTATGGAAACAAAGAATTTTAAATATTAAATGGGTTGTAGTCCAATGATATGTATGATGTTGTAAGCGGTAATGTCTAGTCATCCACAAAACTACAAATCCCAAAAGATGTTGATCAATAAGGGATGAGATTGGGATTATGCCTTCGATAAATTTGATAGAATGAATAACCTCACTCCTTAACAAACTAATCCTAAAAATTGTGTGCATATACAAACTTTGGATTTAATCAATATAATATTGAAAAGTACATCAAGAAAATACTCAACATTTTTAATATTTTTTTTTGTTAATTGAACTATGATGACATTAAGATCTCATTCTTCGTTATTTATTTAAGGAACTAAACATTAAGGAAGGATAATATGTCAATAAGATCTCATTCTTTGTTATTTATTCAAGGAACTAAAAATTAAGGAAGGCTAATATGTCAATGATTTTTGTTGGACTATAGAGAAAACTAATTATCTATGACTTTACAATTGAGTAATATTCACCATTCTAGATAAGGGTATTGCGATTTTTTCCACAAAATAATACTTCAATACATCAATGGGTATTAGAGACAATTCCTATTTATGAACTTGTAATTAGATAATTATAAAATAAGAAAACTTAGAAGTTTTTTTTTCAATTATTTATCATTTGAGACAAGGTAATTATAGTTTTTTATAGGGAAAATAAAGGAAAATTATAATTCACTTTTGTTAACTTTTTATTTATTTAAATTCTAATTTACTTTCTAATTTCAAAATCAAACAATAAAAATTAAAAAATCATAGAAAAATACATAACAATTAAATGCAATTCCCATGATATGATATCAATATATAGTTTAAATTTTCTATACTTATTATTTTTAAAAACACCAAATATATATATTTTTAAATTATAATATAATATATATAGTTAATTAAGAAGAAATTAAGATTTTTTTCAACAATTAGAGTTGTGGAACTCTAACATAAAATGAGATCCTTTATAATTAAGCCTTGTAATTTTTTTAACTTTTTTTTTTGTGTAGTGTTTGTTTTGAATTTTCTACTTCTACCAATAGGGGTGGGTGATTCAACCTACCTATAAAAGGCAGGCCACTACACCTTGTATGAATACAATGGGGTTTGAACACGGATAGATATCTTTGAATGTTCTCATTGTAAACTGGGATACCAACTTGCATAACTCTCCCTCCCCACCCACATTTTTTAATATCACATGCCCTATCTTTATAGTCTTCATTTGATTATAATAATAAAAAACATATGCTAAACACTCCTAAGTAATATGCTCGATATTCAAATTATCAATCGTAAATATTACTTGATCTAGTATTGAAAACACGCCCTCTATTATTTTGGATTTTAGGATTTGATATTATAAAATATGAATAATATGTGTGGAAGTAAATATTTGAGGTCCACAATTGTCTTTAAACATTGTTTCCTTCCATAAAAATTATTACAATTATTTACAACTTAAGAGACTCTTAGTAAACTAGTTTTGGAGGCATTATAACAAAAATGATAAGATAGCCAATTTATTTTTAAATGTAGATTTCATAAAATTTCAAAAATGTATTTGTAATTTGGTTGCTAGGTTAATAAAAGATGAACATTTTTAAATGGTCCTTTTGTTGTATTAGATTTTTATTTTGATTTTAAAATTTATTTTTCTTCAATTTATCTCATGGTTAAAACAAAAATGATCACATTTATTATCAAATTTCAAGAATGATGAGTATAGATTAATTTAGTAACTCCAACATTGAAACGTAAGAAGAATATGGAAAGTATAAGTGAAATAAACACTTATAAAGGAGATATAGATGAATAAGAAAAATATAATCATTTTTGAGATATCATTTTGCATGACTACTCAAAGAATTATGTTCAAAGAATAATATTTTAAAAACTAAAAAAAATATTACCCCCGACTAATATATGAATAGGCAGAGAAGGTGAAGTGGTGTATGCAAAAAAGGGAAAATGAAGAGACAAAAACTCATTGTAAATTATGTTTTTTAAAATATTTAAGTGTTTAAGTTTGTTGTTATGTTCCATATGATTTTTACCTTAGCAAAGATGAAATTGAGAGAATGCTTTTCTAAGTGTTGAGTTGTATTTATTCTTAGGACACATTGTAATATATCTCAACTCCTCCATAAAATTTTAGTTTTTTACTAGTTTTTGTAGAATTCTTGCATTGACTCAAATTTTCCTTTTTTAAGAGAAGTGTCTCCCCTAAGTGTGCCTTGTATATAGCACCAATTCTTATTTTGATTTAGTAACTACAACCACTTGAAATCCATGTATTCTAGTAAGATTGATCGGCATCCATAAAGACACTTAATATTACACTATATTTTTGTACATGAGTACCTAATTAAGATTATTTGTTAGGAACCATATCAAATGATACCTCTTTTATTTTCTCTTATCTCCCCTATTCTATACTTAAAATAGGTGTTGGCATGTTCATATTAGTCTATAAGTGTTGTTCTATCTAGATTAGTGTTTTCTAGGTTCACATTAGAATAGGGATAAGTTTGACTTAGATCAATTGTTATTTAATTGGAGAGATATTTGTGGCTTGTTATTATCTTCTATGTAAGACTTTATTCTTTAGTGCATATTTAACCAAATCCCCCAAGCACTGGTAGTTTTTTAAGAAACATACCTTCGCTATTTATTCCAATATGGTTCTTGTATTTTATCATCATGTAAGAGTAATATACATAGATTCCCTAGTGCATGGTCTCATGTTTATTATGGATTATTTAACTTTGGTTAAATGGAATGTAGAAGTAATCTTTGATGTGTGAGTGTTATCCAATCTTACCATTAACACACATTACACCTAGGACATCATTATTTAAAAAAATTATAAACATTCTAAAAAATTCAAAAGTAGTCCATGAGCTAAAATATAAAGTAAACATTTTAATTAAGAGTGAATAACTCATTATTACTGGGAAAAAACATCATCCTTGATTTAACGCCGTTTGAATTTGTCATTTATGTAGTTCACCACTCTCATATAGTGGGGTTTGCGAGTTTAGTCAAGGACCAAGATTAGGAACATTTAATCAGGCCTTTTTAGTTACATTTTTCTAAGCTTTTAAACCATGGTTAAATCAATTCTATACTTTCACATGTCAATACACATTTTCAATCCAGAATCTAAAAGTTAAAATAAAAGAAAGATAATAACAAAATTTGTGAACATATTATAGTCGTAGAGGATAAGTTCATATCCCTCAAACATGTTCATCCTCAAACTAGGCTAGACCTTTTCAGACATAAACTTAACTAGAAAATATTTTCAGCCACAGAATTGACCAACTTCCCACAAACCTCACCCACATAGATTTCTATAAGACTAAATTCATAGAGCATGTTATACCTTGAATCCATTTGAAGCTTCTAAGTCCATTATACATTAATCTTATCAATACAATCAAGTCATATTTATTATTTATTTATTTTATATTATTTTCATTTGTTTAGGCTTTATTTATTTATCACATTTGGCATAATTAAAGTATGGTTAGAACTCTCAATTATTAGCACTTAAATTACCCTCTTTCCTTAATTATTTCGTGACCTTATGTCTAAAATATTTAAAACACAATCTACTTTTTATGTGTTTAGGATTTTTGAGTTCAAACTTTTTGGGTCTTAGGATTAAGGGTTTTCAAAATTTGGATTTGAAGGTTTAGGAGGTTTCTAGGTTTGGAGTTTCTAAGTTTTTGGTTTTTGGGATTTTCATTTTTTAAGGTTTTTGGTTTTAATTTAAAAAATATATATAGCATTTGGGACGTCCTTGTTAAGTATTTTTGGGTTCAATTTTTTTTTCCAAGTTTTGAGTTTCAAGTTTTTGGGGTTTTCACATGGCATTCATATTTGTATCTTTCAATATTTTGGTTTTAGAGTTATAATATTTGGGTCCTATCACCAATTTTTGTGTTCTAGGATATAATATTTTTAAGATTAGTGTTTTTTAAGTTTATGATTTTCATTTTTTGGGTTTTGGAATTTAATTTTCAGGTTTTGAATAAGATAGTCACATTTCATATCAATCTATGTTTCCTATTTTTGAGGTTTTTTAATTTCATGGAATGAAATATATTGGAACTAATGATATGTATTTCACTTTTATTTATAGACCCAATTAAGGATTTTTTTGTTTAGAATGTAACGGTAACATTCTATACTACATTACTTTTCATGTTCAATGGTTTTCGAATTCAGGTTTTTTGGCTCTCAAGTTTTGGGATTCTCAAGCTTATGTTTTCAAGTTGTTTCCACTATTTTAGGTTTGAGAGTTTTAGGAAATTCAAGCTCTAGGCTTTATGATCTAAGTTTTTGGTTTTGGGACATTTGAATTTTGTTGTTTTCACGTTTTCCTTCTTTTGACTTTTGAGTTTCATTTATTTCAATTTTTAGTGTTTTTACCATGTTTTACAATCACAACACACCTACATACTTTAAAATTCATCAACTTCAATGTATTATTACACTTAGAGTGAAATTTCTAGTATTTACAACTATAATATACCCATGTGAAATGTTTAGGACCAAGTTATTTTATTAATAAATTTCAATTTTCATATTTAATCAATTCAAAATATGACTTTTCCTATTCTTTAAGTTTTCCCAATCAAAAAATAATATGAAAAAAATATTAAATTTGTAAATAGAAATTATACATACATTAATTAGCGGCCTTATGTTATGTTTTAAAGCTCCCTAGAAATTATGCATACAATATTATGTTTCTTGCACTAGAAAGCAAATTTTTAAAATACGAGTTCAATGTCATATGATCTAGATTTTATAGCCATTTGATGTTTTTGATTACATATTTTTTAATTAGAATGTTTGAATGTTGGAGTATATATATGAAACACCATACATGTGATTCTAAACAAGTGTTTAAAGAACACAATGGTTAGTTATATGGGATTAAGAAAATGAACTTTTAACTTAGTATGCAATATTTTCTTGTGGGGAAACTAGCAATTGAAGTTATTGAGGTAATGAGAATAATAAAATATATTTAAAAAATATGTGAACCTTTCATAGTCAATAACATGCGAAAAATGATTTTGAGAAACAAATATTTATGATTTTTTGCATTGATGGTCCACATCAAATTGAGGGAACACTTACAAGGGAAAATATATTTCAAGTGCTCTCATACAAGCTAGGTAAGGTCAAGAAAGGTGACCAAGGGAGGAGGTGACTATATTTGAATCACTGAAAATCCACATTGAAGGGGTATAAATCAAGATTTAGAAAATATGGGGGAAAAAAACATAAAAACTATATTCATTCTAAAAGTAAAATTGAAAACAAAATTAAGATCGGAAAAAGATCACATGGAAACAAACTTAAAAAGTGGCGTCTGGAGTGCTCGTACGGAGTCCCTTATATTGGAAAAATGGGAAAATCAATTCAAATGAGGATTAAAGAGGTATGTCAATGATATTCATCTAGAGAGAAGAAAAATAAAAATTGGTTAAGAACTAAAGAGAAATTGTGCATTTCATTTGATGCCTAGGTTATTTTGATTGAGATTCACTTTTATAAGAATGGGTTAAGGGAAGTAGTAGATATTGCTAAGCATCTCAAATTTTGAATAGGTATGGGGTTATGTATAAATCATGGATGTATATTCATTATAGAAAAATTAAGAAAAAGATAGATTTATTATAATGTAATTAGTGGTTACAATATTTAATGTATTTGTAACAGCTATATTCATATTGTTGTATATCATGTACTTAACAAACATAATTTACATAAAGGACTACAATTTATTGTTATTATATAGGAATGATATAATATGATGATGGATAACAAGATGTAATCATAAACATCAATTCCATAATTCATACACAATTATTTCCCAAAAAAATTTGTGGTGATAGGAAAATGTGGATGTATGAATAAAGAGATGAATACAAAACAAAAATTCATATAAGAAGAATATGACCATGATAATAGAAGAAGAATATTGTTGTACTAGAAAATCCATAATGAAAGAGGTGTAATGGGATGAAAGAGAGAAATGATGAGTGAAAGAAATAATAATGTACCATTTTTATATCAACATATTAAAAAGGGAAGGCATACGTAAATACCATAAGACTAAACAAATTAAACATGGTACACACATGTAATGAGGGTTGAGGCAGTATTAATAAGAGTGGTAAAAATTGGATGCTAGGAAAATGTTGATGTATAAAAAAAGAGACGAATACAGAAAAGATATATTTTTAATATTCAAAACATGTTAATATATTTCTTAAGATAAAAAATTAGATACATCCCAATAAAAAAATTGGTTGGTATGAAAAAATAGTAAATGAGTGGAAAAACCATGTAAAAATAATATAATGGTAACAAATAACTGTAAAAAAGTGGTGTAGTGGGAAGAAAGAGAGAGAAAAGGTAAACTAAATAATAAAGTGTGAAAAAGGTCCATTGTGACCTAACATTCATTTCCCAAGACTTAACACACCTAAAACATGAATCTTAGCCTCAATAATATTTACTCTAGTATACACAACATGGAAAAATTCTTGGGTTGATAAAGGTGGAAATTTGATTATGAACCATACTTCCATTATAATCATACATGGATTATTATAGTTATGAAGACAAATATCCATAGAGGATGGAGATTTTGGAGTGATTTTTTACGTTTCCTTGTCATGTCCTACGGTTTTAGATCCTTCGCCCTATATGATGCCATAATTTATTTGGATTTATAGGGGAAATATGCATATATTAGGATATTAAGTGTTTGTAGTCCAATTCTCCATTGTTTAGGTGAGGATTTCTTATTTTATGAGATCTCCTACATGAGAGGATTTCCTATTTGATGAGATCCCCCACATGAGCATGCATCATTAGATGCTTCTTGGGATAGAGGAAGATAAAATGGTGTCATATAAGGCCCAAACATTTGTCAAAAAATTGTTTCAGGATATATTATGTCCCCTTCTCATAAAAATCATCTTGATATTACTTTGTAAGCTCCCACAATTGAAAATTATTGTGATTGTATTTGAAATCATACCCTTGTTGGATATTTTGTAGGTAGAATCCCCTGTGAGTCAATGTGTGATTGTTGGGTACACATACTTCTTAGAAACCTCAAATTATTCCTCTTTAGGTATTTAGACCCTAACCATTGTGTCGGTATTCTTAATAATGTCCTCTAGTTTTTTGGAACAATATTCTTATGTTTTTCACATGATCTAGGGATTTTTTTGTCTCTAATAATGCCCTTATGAAAGTTGAATTTCCTAAATTACTCCTCCCCCTATGGGGATTTATGAAATAAATTTCCTATCCTTTGGGTCATTTTATTTTATTAATCCAAATATATTTTACTCAACCTAGCCTCAACAAAAGAGTTTGTGTTGAATCCAACCTTTCTCAAGACTTCAAGGAAATCATTTACATAGGTGGACAATTGTTGATCAAAAATCAACCTACCAAACATTTTCTTTCATTCTAGTCATTTGAGCATGAAATAATAGATTTCCTTCTTATGATTTCTAATAACCCCATAATAAAATCATTGCCTTCTTAGGGAAAATCATGGGAAGTAAAACATAATGAATTGCAATGAATTAACTTAGGAATATTACTCAGAATAATAAAATAAAATAGGTCCTATTATAAACTCCTATCTAGTTGTTGCAATCATCACCACAAAATATTTGTCTATTTCCTCGGTACCTTAATTCAACCATCTAATCCATTTGTGATAAGCAATATGTGAGAAGAAAATTTCATTGCAATCTCATGTTATTGTATGAATTTCATTTCCCTATGTGGAGGTTATTCCTTCCTATTTGGCCTCAATGTCATGATGAACTCCTCTTTATTTCCTTACAGTCATTCCCTCAAAGGAGAGGAAGAATATGTAAAAAGGCATGGCAATCGGTGCAACTTGGTGTCTTTCTAGCCAAAATTCAATGACATAAGTTCCTGTAAAATATCTATATGGTGTTAACAAGGCTTTATGGAAATAATATGAACCTTGATAGATAGTTATTCATGAATATATGTTATTTTAATGTTTTAAATTTAACTCACCTAGCCTAACAATATATGGTTGGGGTTAGGTGTTAGCACTTTTGTGATATGTATATTTTATGCCCGCAAAAGTTAATATTCATGGTTTACCTCAAATGATAGTGAAAATGATATAGAATAACTCTACTTGTCACATGTCTTTCCATGAAACAGGTCATGGTGGTGTTGTCATTTTGATATCACTGTTATATGCATCATTTATAATATTTTGGGGTTGGATATGTCTATCATTTGGATGGTTTTTTAACTTTTATGCACATATCATGTGCCTAAAAAACCTTTACACTTCTAACAACATCATGGAGCGGGTAGATGATAGTGGAGGAGTTCCCCACAACAAACTACGTTTATCATAAATACATTAACATGGTGGAATATTTAGAAGTAAAATAAGGGCTTCTACTCTTGTGCTAGTGTGTCGAAGAAGGATAATCTTATGTCTATAATCAGAATAATTTTAGGCTTTATGAACTTAATCAACACCCTATAAATTTTACCCTCACCACTTAGTTAAATTAGTAAAAACAATTACAAGGAATTTTTTATCGTATCAAGTGCATCGATAATATCATGCTTGTAAAGAATAATGACCCATCAATGAGATAGGATGGATTGATTGGTGGAAGTTTTCCTTTTTTTCACTACCACTTTTCTAGGGGTTTTTTGCAAGCAATTAACCTTCTTCAAAATTTGTATGAATGAATAAATTTCTAGATAGTATAATATGATGTCACAATACCATATCTCTAACCCTTGAATGGATCCCTACAATTGAAAACTAGCATGGTGTAACATCATACTAAGACAAAAGAATTTGATAAAATATGTAGAATTAAAATCAAGTATAGAATCGCTTGGCTTAAAGTTAGAGATAGAGTTTCTAAATAATTCTTCCAATAACTCAAATATATGCACAATACTCAAATCAATGAATTTAAGGAAGTTTGAGGTTGTAATACTGGTCTCCTCACCATTCTACAAGCTTCTGTAAACCACTAGAAACTAGTTTTTCAGGATCAAGCTTACAATAATGTGTTTACACCCTAAGTAAATAAATAAACATTTGGTATTATGTTATTTACTTATTTATTAGAATATATAAGGTTATACACGTTTTATATTCTAAAGTAATTCATAAACATTAATATATAAAAACAAAATATGATTTATGATATAGAAACTATCGAATGGTTGCTTAAAACACAAGGAGGGGAAATTACTTAGTTGAAAAGATAGGTACATTGGCGACTTGTATGCGTAGATTGGAAGCACACGCTACTAAAAATATGGAAGTGAGTATAATATATGTCAATGTTAAATGTAGAGAGAGGATAAATAAGGCACATGCCCCCATACCTTGTATCTAAAATTATATTTGGGTCACATAGTGTCGAAGAAGGAATGAATTACTCACACCCCCTATATTTTTTAGTGTGATATAGCAAACTTTGATATGAAATATGTCATCTATCTTTGAATATAGACTAGAAACATGTAAGTATCTATGTAAATATGTGAATTTTGAATTTTCTTGTAAATATTCCCCCAAGATGGAAATGTCCATCCTGGACCATAACGTATGTCAGTTTTATTCTTGGTGGATAACTATGTACATGTGTCTAATATTTTCATGTTTAATATCTAAATATGTTTATGAGGATTTATACCCTAAGTAAAATTGTATTTTAGTCTTGAATTATGTTTGTGTCATAAATATTTGTGTAATATACACCACTGAATCCCCACTCTTTTAAGGTGTGTGAGATGTAAAAATAGAACATGCAACTCAAAAGAAATGATGTGTAACCATGTCAAATATATCTAATAGTTTGCG
Source organism: Taxus chinensis (assembly GCA_019776745.2). Lineage (NCBI taxonomy): Eukaryota > Viridiplantae > Streptophyta > Pinopsida > Cupressales > Taxaceae > Taxus > Taxus chinensis. The sequence continues at coordinate 772,501,457 of CM034149.1, forward strand.
TTGGATCACATATAGGGATGCCTTTGGTGACCACCATTGGTATCATGTTCATGCAATAAGTGCACATGGTGGGAACCATAGTGCATAAAGATAACAAAAACAAAAAGTAACAATCACAATATAACTCGTGTATAATAGTAAACAATCACATAGGAGAACAAGTATTCAAGTAATCTAATGAAAACATGTATACAATTAATCTAATATACAAGTATAGAATAAATGTCATGTAAGAGGTTAATGTCATGTAAGAGATTCATATAAAAGGCACGAAGCCAAAAACATAGGACACAAAAATTTCACAAAACAAGAAGAAATTACATAGTTCATATATAAGGATGAAAACATACAAGTATATAACAAATTTCACATACATGAAAGGCACAAATCCACAAACAAGGGAAATCAATGTGTCATAATACACAGTAAAGGACATAGGCCACATTCATTTAAGTAAATATATAACCAATTGAGCAAATGAATACAATAGCAGAGAGCAACTTAGAGGCATAACGAGCAAGATAAGCTAGCACTACACAAACACGTGTTAGCCATGTTAGTCCCAAAATAACATATATAAAATATGAGTAATTGATTTTAAAGAGGAAGTAAAGTAAATGTACTAAAAAATTCAACTAAATAGTGTGAGATATTCCCTTAGAGTATTAGTGTCAACTAGGAAGGGTCTAACTCGAGTTTTGTTATCATGTATAAATCTATGTATGTCCTGCTTCAAGCTCAACATACCTCATGAAAAAAATTGAGTTAAAAGTATAGAAAAAAATATTTTATCTATCAAACCATATGAAAAACAACATATGTAAGGTAAAAAGATAACAAATACAGTCACATGTAGGTTTTAATTTTGTGTCTTTGCAAATATTAGAATGTTTTTGTATTTTTGTGATTATTTAAATGTTTTCTGTATTATTGAAATAGTTATATAAAGAGTGATGGAAACACATGTGCTACACTATGACCACACCATTATGAGAAGGGGTAGAATCGTCAAGTGAAATATCCTCAAACCTCAAATAAGTTATATGTGTAGTGGTACTAGTAGGAACCTCAAGGGAATGGTTGGACTCATAAAAAAATAAGGCTCAAACGTAAAACAATTCACCTATGTAGTAGGATGGACCTCAAGAAGATAAGGTTATATGATATGTGCTAGAGTTATATGATGTGTAATAGGAACCTAGGCATAAGCATGTGAGGGATATACCTATTATGTGTGACAAGATACCTAGGAGGATGTCTACAAGGGATGGACCCACTAGATGTATCATATGTAATAGGAGACCTAAGAGGATTCATGTAATGGATAGACTCATTAGGATTAACATGTGTAGGTGTTATAAGATTAGGTTTGACAATCGTTATTTTATAAATATGAAGGTTAGATATTTAGGCATCATATGAGATACTATTGACCATAAAAATGTAATGATTGTAGATAAAATTGACACATTTGTGCAAGATAGATTGTACAAAATTAAGAGCACACAGCCAATGGAAGCCTAGACACACATTACATGAGCTACGAGAAGCTATACCTAAAAAATCAATAACAATAGTAACATAACCAACTATAATAGGTATATTAACATGTCTAATAGAGGTATTAGCATGATATGCCACATGTTACTTAGAATAGCCAAGGGAAGTAAGAAAATCGATTGTGCACATATTGTGTCTAACACCATTGTCAATTAAAACACTATGAATATGTATTTGGCCAACAAAAATTACAAACATAAAGTCTATCTGAAACAATATCATGAATTATATTAGTATCATTGAATATAATAACAAACATAAGAGGTGACATAGTAGTAATAGTACCAATAAGAGAGTCTAGTGGATGGTCATATGGAGGAGGAGGAGTTCAATAAGTATGGTGCACTTCTAAATTAGATTTAGATTTTTTTTTTCATGAAGCGGGTCAGTTAAAATAATAATCATGTAATATATTACTCAAGGAATGAGTCTCATTAAATAACATTTACATCGATAATATCTTATTTAACATTATAAAGTTTGTTACATCGATGAGTAGAATGGCCACCACATCTATGATAATCACAATAGGCATTAATGTCAAAAAATTTACCATGATGCTCACTTATATCAACCTCTAGAACCAGAAGGAGAGATACAAGGTTGCACTCTAGTAACTATTAAATAACCAATTCAGGTGAGAAGGGAAATTGTGTGAATTTCCACCAAGGAAGAGTTTGTAACTAAAGATTTGTAGGCTGAGATACAATGTTAACAATATCTTTAGCATCAATCTTGTTATAATTGGATTTTCCTTTGAAATTATATTTTTCTTAAAACTTAGGATTATGTGTTGGGAGCATTATCAACATACTTCATCTTTTTCATTGTAAGAAGATTAGCCTCACACTCTTTGAATGTGTGACATAGTTGATCAAATGATAGAAACTTGTCAAAAATAACTAACCCTTGCACATGGGAAATAAGGCTTTGAGTGAAAATATCTTGGAGCTCATTCTCAGCTAGACTAGTGTTCATTTTAGCAAGCATAGTCTTGTAACACATAACATAGCCACGAATGGGCTCATTAGAGCCTTGTTACATCTTAGCCATTTGATCATAGGATAACGTGTCCCCAATATTGATGGACACTTATGCAAGTAATTGATTATCCAAATGGGTAAAGGAATGTTCTAAATAAATAGGAATATCATAAAACCATTGTAATGCAAAATCCTTAAGGATTCTAGGAAAGAGATTAGTAAGTAATAAATTATTGTAAGCATAATATAAGAAATAGACATGGAAAGTACATAGGTGTTGCTCAAGATCTCTTTTTCCATAATAAATAAGAAGCTTAGGAAAAATAAAACTAATAGGCAAAGGATGGGAAGCCACAGTGGGTGCAAGTGGGTTATGAAGTAATTGAATGGAGTCTATAACATTAGAATAGGTAGAAGAACCTTGTTGTAATTGTAAAGTATTAGTTTACAAAGTATGAACAAGGGTTTTAAGATTTTTTGTATTAGAAGAAGAGGGATATGAACCCTCATGGGTGTATATAGTAGATGTATGAATATTAGGATTATATATAGGAATAGACATTGTCACACTATAGGCGGATGGGGGATGTATTTGTTTCCCCCAAGGATACGCACTGTATAGCTAAAATAGTAGATGTAACTATAGTGGAAGATGTGATAGTAAAATTAAGGATTATGGACATGGAGATACGTTTAATCTCATCTCTGTAAATGTATAAAAGTGCATAAATGTGTTGAGGATTTTTTTGTAGAAAGTGTGTAAATTTTATTTCATCATCCTCAAAAAGAGCACAACTACATGAGTTTCAAATTCATTATGAGATCCTTATCCTTGATAATTATTAGTAAAGATAGTAGAAATGGTATTAGTAAATACATAAATAGTCAGATATGTGAGAGAATAAGCATTAGAAATATAATCATTATAAGCCTCATATGTAGTATCACACTCACAGTAGGAAGAGTCATAAAAGTTTTCATAAACATCTTCACACAAGTCCAGATTGATGAGAGAAGTATATGTAGTCTCATTGGTATATGTATAAGGGAAAGGTACTACAAAGTAATCCATGAAGGATTAAAAAGGATTAAAAAATATAATGGAAGAGAGGAGGATCATACACTAATAGGAAAAAGGATAAGTCCTAGGGCCACCTAGGGTTTGAGAAATGATTAGGTTCACCAAATTTCTACACCCTAAGTAAATAAATAAGGGTTTGATATTAGGTTATTTCCTTATTTATTAGAAGTTGAAAGGTTGTATAAATTGTGTACTTTGAATTAATAATGATATTTAACATACAAAATCGAATATAGCTCTTAATACAATGAGTGATATAGAAACAATAGAATTGTTTCTTAAAATGTGAGGGAAGATTATTTAGCTAAGTAAAGTGGTACATATGTGATATGTGTTTGTAGATTAGATGTGTAGGCTAGTTAATATTTTGAAGTGCTTCTTCTATAGAATTATGACCAGAAATAGGACTAGTACATAAATGTAAAGGATTTTTTGGGGTGTAATATAGTTTGGTCCTAGAATTTACATTTTCATACATACATTTTTTGGGGATATGTTACTAATAGTGGTCATCAATGGCTTGAAACTATGATTCATTGTCTAATGTTGGGATTTTCTAATGTACAACACGTTCTTGTAGTAACCTATGTAATAGCTAGAAATCCTAGATACATGTAGTAGCACTTCATGAACATGATTATATAACAAAAGGAGAAATCCATGTTTGGTAGAGTTAGATTGACCTTGGAGGTCAACCCATGTTGAATGAATCCAAGTGTTGTATTATATCCTCTCACAAGTGGAGAATACTCCATGTGGTTATCCTAGTGTATGTGTAATTTTCTATGTAAATATAATTCAACCCCTATCATGACCTTAAGTCTCTTGATGATAAATAATAGTTGGTGTAACTATAGATAAAGTAGAATGCACCTTACGTAGTAGTGATATAGTGTGTTGTGCTTCAAATGTTAGATTGATTCCCTTTTTCCCTTAGCACTTTAGCAATGGTTCCTATTGACTTGATCTTGTTATGACATGACTCTAGGACATTTAAAGGCTCGTAAATGGGGAATCTAGATGCTTGAAGCTAGTTTGAGTGCTTTCAAACTGAGTAGTGGATGCTCTTAAATATGTGTTTTTGCTTTAGGAAGATTTAGGAGATATTTGAGTGCTTTAGGAGTGCATTTTTTAATAACAACTCTTAAGAATGAAAGGTGAGTTCTTAAGTGTATTAGACTTTCTTATATAATCTTTTGTAGATTAATGATCGCCATAAGGCTAACCTATAAGACAAGAAATGACCCAAAGAAATATATCAAATTATTAAAAGATTCATTGGAGAGCAGGAAACAGGATTGTATGGGTCGTTGTACACCATAATATGTCCTTGTCCTATCACATATGGTTTCAGACAAACATTTCATGTTTTTTGAGTAGTTTCTATGTGAGATGCCTAGATTAAACACCACTTTGGGTAAATGTAATTGATTATATGAATGAATAAGTAGTGTGTGGTGTTAATGAATTCATTCAAAAGAGATAAGGATACCTAAATTAATATTAGGATGTGCACCCAAGTCATAATATTGAAAAATCCCTAATTTTTCATTACTAAAGGATATGCTACCAAGTTATGTGTCTATGTAATGAGAGAGAAGTTACTCTTCATAAATGCGTCATTAGTTTTCTTTATAAACTCACTAATGCTCAATTGGTAGCCTATGAAAAATCATTCTCTATTGATGAGATGTAAGATGTGTCCATTTGTTTGGCCCATTATAAAGCACTAAGGGAAGATGAATTTCCTTGTGAACTTAACTAGATTTTGTGGGAATGTGTTGGACAAGATCTACACAAAGTCTACCTTGAAGCCTTACAAAGTAATTCTCTAAGAAATCCCATTATTAAGAAAAACGTTGTATTTATCCCTAAATTTGGATATCTTGAGCTTGTCACTAGTTGGAAGTCTATCACTCTTCTTAATGTAATTTACAAGATCATTTCAAAATCTCTTTCTCTCAATATCAAGCCTTTACTTCCCATTGTGGTTTAACCTAAACAAAATTAGTTTATTCAAGGGATGTATCTTCTTGACAATATCATTATAATTTGGTAAGGTATAGATCGGGCTTGCACATCCCATCAAAAGATTCTATTTATAAAAAATAACTTAGAGAATGCTTATGATCAAATTGTGAAATATCTCATCATTTATACATTACAAGACATTGGGTTTTGGACCCAGACTTGTGTATTTAGTTCAAATTCTTTTAATTGATGTCACTGCATGTTTAAATATTAATGGGCATCAATATAAGAAATGTTTCCTTTTTAAATCTATTTGGCAAGGCTAACCTCTCACCTCATTTCTTTATATGTTTGATGTTGCAGGATTTGGCAATGTTTTAAGTGGTTGCTTCTAAAAAGATTGTAAAGGGAATATATATTCCCTACCCCCATGAATATCAACTCATCAATGGTCATTTGTTGATGATTCCTTCCTAACTATTTTATAAAGTAAGTATGTTTTTCATCAATACTATGAAGTATATCCATACTTTATGCTTTAGTAATTTCCCTAGTATTCAATGGGGGAAAACTAATTGTTATATGTGGTCTTTTGTGCCTTAGATAAGGTGGTTTAACAATTAAAAATTTCACATGGTGAGGTGTTCAATTTTTTTTGGCATCCATTTTTTCCTTCCAATTTTCTCAAGTTGATTCACACCAATTTTGACATATTTGATAGATGTTCCATATCTTGTATTCCCTATCTTGAACTTAAGGTAAAGTATGGGCTCATCACCAAATATTTTGAATTTGTTAATGAAATACAAATGGATATTCCTAAGGAAACCTTGTACAAAACTAACCCCAAATATTCCCCTCAATGGCGGAGAAAATGGAATTGCAATGTGTCTACCCCTTTTCTACGATACAAACCCTGATTAAGTTATAAAAGGCTTTCACCTAAGGAAATTCCATATGATTTTTTCACTAGACATTGGTGTTTTACCCATTCCCTCCTTCACTTAGGGCATGAGATTTCGCACATTGTGTTCTACCATTGTTTGGCCCCAAAAAAAATTGGTTTTCTTGGTGCATCATATTCTAAAGCTTTCCCTTAATTGATATGTTGACACATATAGGTATTCCCACACCTATATATTATGCATGTGGTCAATCCAAATATCTCAAACACATATTTTTGTTTTGTGGGTGAGCTCAACAACCTTGGATGTGGATTCAATTATTTTTCAAACCTTTCAAACTTGATCAGTTTACTTAGAATATTATTGTATTTGGTTAGTATGCCTTGCATCTTGAAAAATTCAAGAAAATGTGGCATATATTTACATTGAAATAATTTTTAAGCTTTAGAAAGACATAAATCGTGGATTTTCAATGATGAGAATTGAGAAAAAATAATTCTCAAATTCTCATAAAATGTATGTTATATATTTAATGCAATGTTACATATTCAAGTTTAAAGTGATAAGGTTACCTTGGAGATAGATCACATTTGTCCCTTGATTGGCCACTAGAAAATTCTTTCCCTATATCGTTAGCACAGTGCCTCTTGATTCACCCAAGCATGATGATCATGGGAGAGGCCAAGGATGTAGGAAACATGGAAGAGGTAAATGCAATTCAAACAACCACTTTAGGTTTTTTTTCTCCTTATTGCCAACTCTCACCATTTGGTGACCATGGAGGGTAATAATCCCCATATTATGGAGGTTTTAGACCAAGTGGATGGGATGGGAAAGGAATTTTTCATCACTTACACTTTGATATCTATCCTATAAGGCCCTATACTAAAGAAGGAATTGAATAAAATGCATAAAAAGGGCAAGGAGCCCATACCTGACAATGCTCATCTTCGTAGTAGTGTTTGGATAGATGAAATTGATCATTCATTACCTCTGCCTCTCTTAGTGGAGATAATGGTAAAGGTTTCCTAATTCAAAATGAAAATTCTTTATTTACATATTTTTGTGTTATTAAAAATTGGTTGTGGACACTTATATTTTGTAATTAATTTATATTTTTGTGGCCTCGGGCATTGTTATGATTTTCTATATTATCTTACATGATTTGAATCTGGGTTATCATTTTCTCATGGTGGTATTTTTTACCACTTATTATTTCCCAATCTAACATCCCAAAACAAGAATTGAATGCAAATAGCATGAAACAAGGGGGCAAGGAGGAATGATAGACATGTTAAGTTGTCGTTTGAATCCAGGGATGGATATATCTTCTTCCCATGATCAAGTCTTGTAGGAATGACAGGGGAGGCACTTGACTAACAATTTGGTTATTCACCTTCTACTTTATGGCTCTATCTAAACCAAGGTGAGAGGATCTAATGGGTGGCTTTATAAGGGGAGGGAAACACTACATTTCAAACCCTAAAACTTATTATAACCTCAATTTAAGATTAAATGCAACCAAAAATGCAATTCTCATTTCAAAGAATGGTCACATAAGCATTGTAAAGACTTGATACATCAAACACAAGCCACTAAAGATAGATTTAAGGTGATCACAAGCATCATTTTGAAGGAATCTATTGAAAACTTGGAATGAAATGATACTTGAATATTCTAAGCTTCACAAATCAAGGAAAACCCAATCAAAATATGTACAATGATGTTGAGTTTGTACGTAGATATCATGTTTAATTTATAATAGATGATGAAATTTATGCAGGGGTCGGGAAAAGGGTAGTGTAAAATGAGATAAAAGGAGATGGAAATAAGGGGAACGAGGACTATTTAGAGGATGTAGCTACATTAACCATTTTTATAGTTGACATAGTTCTTTATGCATTCACACCTGAAATCAAAGGGAGATCACCCTCCAAAGGCTATTTACCCTCATGAGACACCCAACATGAGGAAAATAATGTAAAATAACTCTTGAAACACTCCAGCACAGACACCTGATAATTAAGTCTCGTGCACTCATCACACCAAATTTCCAACACCAAAGGACACCCTAAGGAAAAACATGTATGCATTTTTTTCATAAATTGCAAAAAAAGAGGTTTATAATTAAAGTCAATGATGCAAGGTAACACTATAATGCATTAAACCCTCAATACCCAATCAAAATAGTTGATTGTAAAAAAAATCTATGCATTTATCTAACATGATCAACATAGAATTACAGATGAAAATGGAAATTTATTGATTTTAGATTTTGATTACAAGAAGGAACATTAAAATTTGTACATGGCATAACAGGTCATGTGTGTGTCCATTTACAAAGGAGGCAAGGGAAACATGTAAGAATGAGTCTCAAATCATGCTAATGGCTATACAAGTTGCAACCACCTTATCATGAACCTATAAATGACAATCACAAGAACATCCATTTCTCTGTAGGAACCATGCTCCTCATAATGAGAAACCCACACTTCTGAGAGCAGAAAACCCTCCATTTCCAATGTGGCGAGGAGACCCCAAAATGATCTTCTTACCCCCTCAAAGTGAGGACAAACACTTCACTTTTTATCTAGCAACTATCTCCAATACTTAAAATAATATCCTCTATATATGTTAATCTAAGGGCTGAGAGTGTGTCTAATTGAGTGATCCATGTGCTCAAGGCATGAAAAATGAATGGAACAACCATGCAATCAGGAAGAAGGATTAGGACAAACATTGCTAAATTTCCAAGTGTTTTATTCTTGACACTTCTAATCATCCATTCTTCAGTTTGGTGGGGGAAAGGAGAGGCATATTATCCCCTTCTAGAATCATCTCATGGAGTGAAGGAGGATCAATAATGACATCTATAATTCCAACTGGAATAAAATGATTCATAAAAATGACATTGCAACAGCCAAAAACTTCTACAATTAAAACCTCGTGCAATTCACTTCACCATCTCCTTACAAGATTGATTATCTTTGGAAATCCCTCTCCAAGATGTTTACCAATGCACTTGGTTTGAGTACGAAATGGATGCATGAGTTGAAATTTATGGGAAAAAAAATTTAAATCCAATCATTCTGTGAAAAACTCCCTTGTTGTGCGGATTTCAAGATAATCTACCTTTGTCTTCATGGATCTTTGTAGTGTTCATTTTTTTTTTCACTGGCTTTGGTTTGATCTTTCAAGTATTTCATCAAATTTTCTTGGTTCCATGCATGGTCTTCATTTGTATATTGCAGCATTCTCTTCCCATGCGACCATGTTTCTCTATTCCATAGCTTTTGTAACTCCACGAAACACTATACCTTGATAAAACCCACAGAACATTAAAGTTCTTTCTTCTGTAGCATTCGTACTTGGTCACATTCTAACTTCCTTCTTTTTGCTTCATGTGCCTCCTCATGGAACAATTTCTCTTAGACATCATGGATTCTACTAAGTGTACTTCACATATACTAATACCCTTTTGTTTCATGGAAATAACTAATTTTGCGTGAAACATTATAATCACAAAGTCCGCGAAGCACTACAGTTTCTTCACTCCTTTGCTTCCGCGGCCTTCCTTTGTAAATTCCCTTCATGCCTGTAGAACAATAACCTCTAGAATTCCATGTGGTTTTTTTATTTTTCTTCAAAACATGCCAAAGGCTACATTCTCCTTAAACATGTGGAATATTATTGTTTAACATTCATGAAACATTATTTTGTCATTGAAAGTAGTGAAGTGGGTCAAATCAAAGGAGACCAAAGAACATAGTTCCACATGTGTAGGTAAGGAACTTAAGAAGAGAACAATAGCATAGGTTAGTTCAAGAATGTCAATAAACAACTTGTAAGTCCAAGGAACACTTAAGGAAATGGAAGGAACGACCTCAGGAAGCACTGGTGAAGTTTACAAAGATGGTGCTCAAGGATAAAACATGATCAAAATGGGCACCAACATTGGCTCTAGCTAGGGGATAGACACCCTCAGTGGATGTCTAAAAGACCACAGAAAAACTCATGGAATTTATACCAAGTGTCTATCCATTAGGCAATGAATTCAAATAGGTAAACACTTGGTTTTTCTCATTTTTAGATCATATGAGTTACAAAATACCTATAAAGGACAATAAAATAGGGTACAAAGAAAACACAAAACAAGACATATGAGAACAGAAAAGTAAACATGAAGGAAAGATATTATATATTGTATAAAGGGAATGATTTGGGTATGCACCTAATCCAAGAAGTATTTGGAGATGCCTACCATTGATAGGAAACTCAAGTATTTCACCATCCAAATCTCTCAATAAGAAGGTATGCTCTCCAATTTTGATATCTATGGAATAAGGGACCCATTTAAAGAGCCTCAAACTTTCCATTGATTTCCTTTATCTTCATGTCTAATATCTCTATAATAACACCAAGTCTACAATTTAGAAACTTCTTGGAGAGATATTTTTGTCAAATATCTTCTTCAAATTTTTCCTTGAAATTTATGTGTTTTTGCTAAGAGTATCTCTTGTAATCCTTATCAAGTTCAACAATTTAGTTGATTTTTGTTGCATAAGGATCACACTCCTTCTTCCTCTCCAAGTTGTTACATTAATTAATGCATTGATAATTTCAAATAAAGAGGAAGAACAATCTTGGGTGTCCATAGACTATATCAAATGTGATATTTCTCAATTGACCTTTTGGGTGTGATTCTATCAATCCCATACTGACAAATTTTGATTGCTCACCCCATTTCCTCTTGTTAACCTCTAAGGTACTCTTAAGTATCTTGAACAATTTCTTATTGTCTTGATTCAACTTTTCCTTTTCCTTGGGGGTTATAGTTGGAGGAAAAATTTAGGTTTGTACCATATTCTTTACACATTCCCATAAGAGGATTAGTTTTGAAACTCAGTGGCATTATCAGTAAGTAATTTGGCTAGGACACCAAACCTACAAATTATGTTGTTCAAAAGGAATTCCATGACCACTTGGTGAGTATCCTTAATTGGTAGGGATTGTTTCAACCCACTTGGTGAAGTAATCTATAGCAACCAAAATCCACTTGTGGCATGCACTAGATGCCTCTATCACTTTTCCAATAAAATTTATCCCCCATTGTGTAAAAGAAGACTCAACTAAAATGGGTTGTAATGGTATGGCATCCTTGAAGCTTTTAAGCATACTCTAAGAAATGTTAACAGCCGTCACACCTCCTCATAGCTTGATTTAGCAACGCCACTAAATATATATGGCCACCAATAACCTTCCCTCAAAATCTTATGAGTAGTCACTTTAGCAGTATAAAAGCCACCACAAAGTTTCTCCATTAAACTCATTAATTAGCCTAGGAGATTCATCTTCAGTTATACATCTTAACAAGACCCCTTTTGGATTATTTCTAAGCTAAACCAAAGTCAATTCAAGATGTATTTTTGGGACGACCAACTTCAATGTCCTTCTTTTTTTATTCTTGTCATATGCCAAAAGGACAATTAAAATTCTTCAAATAGTACACAATGTCCTTGTACCAAATTAAAGCACGTATACCTTTTCATGAGGATCCCCTAAATTAGAAATAACATTATTTACTTCATTAACTCACATATTTTCTTCTACCATTCGTTCTTTCCAAACCTAGGACCACTTACCAAACTTAGTGGTTATTAATTTCCATGTCATATTCTTATATCTCGTTAACCCCATTTGCACCTCTTGCTTGAAGCTTCCATTTTTATCAAAACGTCCTTAACCATGGTGTGTGGCACATATGCAATGATACTTGAGCTCAAGATGTGAGATCTAAAGATTTTAGTGGCCTATACCAAAGTAAAATCCTATTCTTTTCCATGACTATGTACTTTAATTTCATATCCTTGTAAGGCCTTGTTGAAGAATTGAATTGGTTTCTCATGGCCTTCATCATCCTTTTGCAATAAAAAATGAGGTCAATGGTAAATTTCATATACAAAGGAGAAAATTTTGAAACTCCTTTTTATAATCTAGAGTAGTCCAACATAAGGGCAAGTCTTTCAATGCATCTTTCACTCCTTTGAATGTTTGCACCACATCATCTACCTACTTGATAATCTAGATCTTTCTTTAGCATACTTGTGATATGAAAAGTGATCTCAGACAAATTTAGACACAAACCTTCTCACAAAGTTAATCTAGACCAAAGAAATATTGTATACCCTTCTTGTATTGGGGAATGGGTACTTTGTCAATTACCTCCACTCTCTCAAGGTCAATCATAACTCCTTGAGACACAATGTGCCATAATAGATTTACCTTTTACACACCAAAATAGCACATCCTAACATTCAATGAGATACTAAATTATCTACACCTGATCAATATCTTTTCAAGGTGCCCTAAGTGATCACCCCTCTTGTAGTCTCTTTATTACCCAATATAGTTATGTGCTCTAGCACCTCATCCAGAAAAGTCTGAAAGATCACCTGAAGCACATGCACCCACTAGGTCCCTCCCTTTTTATGATAAAAGATGTGTTATCATGCATGTTCAACATATTCTTGACCAAAAAAACTATTCATACTAGAAGATACATCATACTATGTCAATTTAGCAACACATATAATAAAGAAATTTACTCTAAATAAAGAATGATTAAAAATATTTGAATTCCCATTATGCCATACTCAGATATAGTCACTTTGACAACCCATATACAATTATCCATTAGAAACCACAATCAATTACATAACATAGAAGTTGAATACATCATACTCCATTATATATATGTGTTGGACCTACGCACTCTCATATAGACTCAAAACCCTAGAACTGTTGAACTCTGACTTGGAGTCGCACTCAAAATCTCAAAACAGGGATGCACCACCCATATTTATACTTAGTGGAGACTTTCCCTTCACCGTCTACATGCACTTTCCTAATAATAGGTGTGCTTACAACAACTTGCATGTTTTTTGCATTATGTGCTAATAATAAATTAAGCTAAATATAAATCATGATTTAATCTTCTTTAATCCTATTATTATAATTTTTCCATGCATGTTCTTTAGCTTTCTCTGCATGTGCTTTCTTTTACTTGGATTGTCCATTAAGTATTCATGCTTTTGTCTATTTACATAATTTTCTTAAGTGGCACTCTAACTCTTCTTAATAATTTTTAGTCCTCTTGGAAAATTGGCTAAGTCCTTGGTCTTCTTCATGCATGCATGCAGACTCACGCACTGATTTGTTTCTTCATAGTGTGCACACCTTTGCGCACCGTCTACTCTCATTTTATCTTTCTTACACGTGTGATTTTGCACACAACTCCTAACTCCCATGCATGGCTTAGCCATTTTCTTATACCAACATTACCCCACACTAGGGATATTGTCCGTCCCTGGAAATCTTTGTATCCAAAAGAATTCCCTTCAAGAATGAAATAATAAAGAATTGTAAGAACAAAGAGCAGTTGAGCATATACCAATGAATCAAATAATAAGCATGCATAAAAAATTATTCTTCGGGTGGCTAGAGTAGTTCTAAGAACTCTATTCTTAATATACACTCCAGCTCTTCCCATGCTTTAACATCTGCATCTGGTACCAGGCTGGAAATATCTGGTACTTGCGTAGGGGTCATTCCTTCACCATTTTATTTTAACTCCCTAATGATACTAGCAAGGCCTACTACCATTCCTTCCAAGGCATTCATATTACTTGCAACTAACAAGCCAAGTTCCCTGAGTCTTACCTCAAGTGTGTTTCTTACGGCCTTAAGAAAATCCAGCTTTCGTATAATCTTAGCCATGATCTCTTCTCACCCAACCTTGATATCCTTCTTGCCGGCCTGCGCTTGCTTAAGTTAATCCTCCTCCTGAGTAGTGTGCGCCTTGAGGATGGGATCAAGGTCTTGAAAATTATCAAACATGCATCCTTAATTTTTCATTGCTTCATTAATCATGGTGCCCAACACCTCATATTCGATGATCTTGTGCGCTTGTAGACGCAAAATCATGCACTTTGGGTAATTATCTAGTCCTAATGCTTATTTAACTAAATTGGGACTTATTCTAGTCCAAACAGCTAAAAAATATAGCCAATATTGGAATCCAATATTGCTATTTTTGGATTCCAAATTATGTTAAATATTGGAATTATCTGCACGCCAAAATTGCACATATTGGATTCCAAAATCACACATATTGGATTCCAAAATCGCATATATTGAAGTCCAGAATCACATATATTAGATTCTACAATCACCTATATTGGAAGTATACTGTACTCCAAAATCACGTGTATTGGAATCCCGAAAATCATAATATTGGAATCCATTATATAGGCTAGCATCCACTAGGCATTATTAATGATTTGTGATATACATAACATGTTATCTGTTTTATAAGGGCTAGCGACTGCCAACCATTATTTATGCTATGTTATAAGGGCTAGCAACCACTGACAACCATTATTTATGCTATGTTACAAGGGATAGTGGCCTCCAACCATTATTTATGCTATGCTATATGGTTTAGTTAACATTAGGAATTATTTATGACATCTTATATACAAAACATGTTTATGATTTATATAGGATAACAAACATAATCACTTGTCCTTCAATGTTTGCAATAAAGGCTACAACACGCGGTGTCAAATTTGATGCCCATTTAGATGTATTTTAGTCATTTTTATACAAGCTAGCGGCCCACTAGGCTAATGACGTTCAATAGATGTGAGACACTTCCATGTTAGTTTAATATGATGTGATTGAACATCACTTTAACTGGAGAATGAACTGAAGATATTCTGAAGAAAATAGACAAAGGGAGTCCATCTAGACTACGAGAGTATGATTAAATGTAATATGTCTTCTGATGCACATGGTAGTGGTGTAAACCACTATAATCTTTGTAAAAGACTACATAAGAAAAATCTTCAATGATCTTCTTCATCCATCCCGATGATATTCGTTGGTGGGAGAAGAAATATTAGATCACCCTCCTATTCAAACTCATCACATCTCAATCTGTCCGACGCCATCAGTGTCATCCCTAACTGAAAAAAAGGGCAAAGATTAGTGAAATCCTCATGTGTCTGAATCAAAGTTATCACTGGTTTGCAGACACTCAAATCATTGGTTATCACGGTAAAACCCTACAAATCAAAAACAGAATACTTATGCTCACATAAACTTCTTGTTAATGCTTTTGAGTTAATATTTTTTTAGGGTTTAAGGGGTCTGAGGGATCCCTATTCTCTCTGTCACAAATCTTAAGCAATTTAGGGTTACGGTCCCATCAACTCTTCATATTTTTAAGTGAATTTAAATAGTAAATTATTATCATAAATAAAATTAAACAAACGTGTTCGTTAAAGTGGATACCTGTTGAACGTAATCAACAACGGATAATCTTGTTTGAGAGAAAAAATGTATGAAACTGTAGGGGCAATCGATCTTTGCACGCATGTTTGGCAAGGAAATATTATGAGAACATGTTTCTTAGAAAAAATAAAGATACCAACTCAAGTCCTTTATAGTGCATCTATGCATCTGTTGCATATTTTGGTACGACTTAATTTTAAAAGCCAATTATTTTATTATGGAATCATTATTATTGGGGGAACCATATTATAACTCATAGAATAGGTAAATATCCTTCCACATCACAATCCTTCAAGAATCATATATCTAAAACCTGCATTGCTCATCATAGAGAAAATCAAATAATAATTGACTTTACAGTACTTGTTGCTTTCACATGATTTGATAAGAAGAATGTTAGAGCCAAAGAGAATTTGGTCTACATTGAAGCAATATTGAACTAAATGTGAGATAAACTCTTTATGTTAAGTGGAAATAAGTAAAAGACTCCATAAAAAGAAGGAAAGATGCCTACTTTTAAGTCTTCCTTGCTTCAATTTTTTTTGTAAAAAAAATTCTTTGGAGTGGTCCATTCCACTCAGAGAGTAAGCTTATTTTTTTGACATTAGGTAAAATAGGGTTGAGGGGACCCTACCCCGTACATAAGGATGTTCCCAAATAGAGAAAATATTCAATATCAAACCATACATAAATATAGTCCGACCCAAAAAGAATCAAAACTAGCATCCGGTAAAGTAAATTAACAACAATAAAAACATAAAACTAACAACATTAAACAGCAACCTAACAACAACTACTAATTTTTCATTTTCTCCAAGTTGGCCACTAGAGTGGCCCGTTCCTTAGCCACTGAGTCAATGTTAGTGCCCAGAGTGGTTACATCAACTTGAGATAGTTCCATTTTCCTCTTCTTCGATGTCCCCTACAATTCATATTTTCTGTAGGTATTAGCCAATTGTCCGAGAGTTTGAAGGTGTTGTAAAGTGCACTTGACAGTGAGAATACTCCACCATGTTGATTTATAATTCAATCTTTACTCCCCACAACACCACATTGCCCTCGTCTATTTCTTGGCCAGCTTCCATGTCAATCCAAAATCCTTACTGAGTTGCTCATTGTACCCCTCAAAAATATTTAAGAAAGGGGACAATCCCATTCGGTCGAACACCTCCATAGCCTCAGATTTAACATCATTGAGATCCCAAGGCTATGTGTGAACCAAATCTTCCCCCATATTCCTATTAACAGCCAGGCTATCATGAAGAAAAAATCTTTGTTCAATGTTACACGACGATGTCTATCCTCCACGCCAAATGCACCTTTTTACAAAAGGGGCATTTTACCACATAGTGTAAAAAGGTGCATTTAGCGTGGAGGATAGACTTTGGCATGCTACACAGACCCAACCACACAACTGTAATACTAATATACCAAGTATTACAAGAACATTAACATCCCCTTAATAGTTATAAACCTTGGCAGTGCTCGCATTACAAGAACATTAGCATCCCCTTAATAGTTATAAACCCTGACAACGCTTGCATTACAAGAACATTAACCTCCCCTTAATATTTATAAACCCCGGTGGTGCTCGCAATACAAGAACATTAACATCCCCTTAATAGTTATAAATGCGCGACGTCATTAATCATTAACCCCCCACGTTACCTTCCGCCATCCTTGCGTACCTCAAAAGAAGGGACATGAAATCACTGCAGACATTCTCCTCCCACACTTGACACTTTAAATGATTATTAAAATTCTCCTACTCCCCTTGTCAGGAGGATATCTTTTCATAATTAAATATAGATATGAAACAACTTAAAAATCCTTTTTTAAAGGTAGAATTATGGTAAATCATTTTAAGAATAATTTGAATTTTGTTGTAATACTATTTGTCACACTGGAATCCAAAATTCACAGAATAATTCATTACAAATTAAAACTATTTTCACCATATCTATGAACACACTGATTATTGAAGTGTCTGACAATTTTTAATTCTTTATATACCTTAAACCAATGTGAACAATTTTTTCAGTGGACAGTTTGAAGTCGAGAGGATAATACGACCTTAAAAAATCAAAGTAAGAGAGTTAATACTTAACGCTCGTTAGGTAATGCCAGCATAGCTTATTGAGGTAAATTAACATTAATCAAATAAGAATTCACCAGAAATAAAAATGTTAAGTACACTTTTATATATTAAGATATATATTATCATTTAAATCTTTTATCGTATTATAAATTTCCTAAAGATAATCACACATATTATACATATAAACATTATTAAGATAGTCAGGAACATTATATAGAAACTTGTTGTCAAATAAATTTAGGGACAAATTACATAATTTTCTTTCTTAAATAGTTAAATGCTTTTGAATGGAGCTATGAAATGGAGGGTTGACGGGTCCCCACCCTACAAGTATCTCATGTTTTGATTGATGAAAGGATACATACAAAAACTAAAAAAGAGTACAAAAGATAACGAGGCCAACATGTAACAAGAATAATCAAGACTGCCAAAAACATAGAGCCGTGAATACAAAAAAGAGATCAGGAATGATAAAGAAGCCCTAGGGTTCCACCCAGTCCAAGCGTTGCAATAATCTTGAGAAATGAAAAGGATGTGCTAGCAATAGACTTCAAGTACACCATGCGATCAAGAAGGGGATTGGTAGGTTTTACGAGTGTGACCAGGTCCAGGGATGGCACGCTGGAGATAGACACCCCATTGGAATCGACATATGCTTTGAAAAGAGTCAAAAAATTTAAGTAGGACTTGAATTTTTCAGCTTCTATATCATCAAAAATACATGTCTCTTCAACCCAAAAAGGTGGTAGAAAAAGATACAACTTTGGAAAGAGACAATAAAGGCATACTGTCAGCCAAAGCTTCGACCAAACCCACACGATGTTTTGGGTAAATGAAATGGGACGTGCAACCACCATGACCACTTCTTTATCTGCACACAACACTAGGAAATTGAACATGAAGATGCACTTGCAATATCAAAGTTTACATGATCTCTCCCAGTGCTATAGAGGCAATCCACACCCAAGACGTTCACAATCGCAATCATAACGTCTATAGAGTCTATGCAGAAGACATTGCGAAGATAACTGTAAGACACAGTAGAGATGGAAGTTGTTTCTCACTTGTTGACTGCGCAAGAGGATGAAAGGAACATAGGTAGATTCCATGAGAGGGAAGGAGAAAAAAACAGAAAGAAATGTGAGAAAATGATTGAGGATAGGCGAAAGCACAACCCAATTAAATAGTCCCTTGACTTGTGTGAGGAAGGTCGACGTAATAAAAAGCGGATGGCATCATCAACATTTTTCCCTTTCATTGACTAATTTATTTGATGAAAAGGATCTTATATTATATTAAATGCAACATAATACAAGATTATCTCAACAAAATAAGTGAGCGGTATGAGAGCAAGCCCCAAAGCCACAAGCACACTAGGCCAAGCCTAGCAAAACAACAAAGCAAAAACTATAAGGGGGTTTGAGGAACACCAAAAACAAAGGCTAGATTATGAATAAAGGCTACCCATGATTGATAAACACACATTATACAAAATCGCATTACTATAGACAATCACACACATTATATAGAAATGTGTTATCAATTAAATTTACTCCACCATCCACCCACACACCCCTTGGAGCCAACCAGGATGGATAGTGCATCTCCACCATATTTTGAGTCATCGACCTTGGATCCCGGCAGGAAGGGGCACTCCAATAGGATTTCTTCTAAATAGATACTTGTAAAGTTCATTGAGGGTCACTTGGTTGGCAACAATGCCAAACTTTCCACCTTTTTTTGATTTCATATGACTCATATGATTCATGAGTAAGAAAATTACTAATCAACCCATGTCTTTGGCCACCTTTCTTTGCTTTCTGTTACTAATTTCATTCTTACACCCATATTTTCTCATTCTGTATGTTTACTCTTCAACATTTTTCATCCTGAACAGTAGTGCCCAGCTAGGACGCCAACGTCAGTCACCCTCGTCCCCTTTGAGTGCCCATGTCCTCTTTGTACTTTACTCACACTTTTTGGGTCTTTTCTATCCATTTGAGCATCTTATATTTTTGGTAGTTGGCCTTTTTGGGGTTAATTACGAAATTCAAGCAAGGGAATCAAATAAATATAAAGTTATGTGATCATAATAAAGGACCAAGCACTAAGCATTATCTATCACCACCAAAGGTTGTATCCATCAAGGCATCTAAGAGCTCCATTACATCCATAAAGCTCCATCAAAAGGGACACAAGGACTGGTTTTCTGCATCACACTTCATAAGAGGGAAGTTCATTCTATTCCATATTCCATGAAAACATTTACTACATTCTACATCTTGTTACTCACTCACTATCCAAGTGTGATTAGCACAAGAGCAACCTAGGGCACAATTCTGCACCACACACAAAACTACACTAAGTCTCGAGATGTAGTGCAATGCTCAATCGTAAGTTCACTATTGCGACAGTTGAGAAAATTCTGAGCCCTCATTTTGTATCTTTATTTTTAGGATTTGATGTCTACTCGAGGGTTTTGCAGGTTCATTCTTCATTAAAAAATTTCTAGCGATCTTGGTGTGACCATGAAGCGATCAAAGGTGACTAAAGGTGAACACCTTAGGAACACCTCAAAGGAGGTTTTATGAGCATTTATGCAGACCCAGACACCCAGAAACAGGTCCATAATGACTGGAGGCGCCCCTGTCTCTCTCCAGGCATCCCAGTCCAACATGTTCCTCCAGTTCTGTATTTTTCTAAGCTCCGGTGTGATGGTCAGTGCTTTTCATTTTCCTGTTCTCTAACTCTGTGCATTCTCCAAAACTCTGTGAATCAGCTAAGCCTCTCTACCCTCCTCCTTGTAATTTCACTTTCATTATTTATTGATTAGTTTACCTTTGGGTAAATTTTTGTACTTAATTTATTATTCATTTACTGCAATCTTTCATTCAGATTAGGCATAGAAAATTACATTTTAGCATAATCCACGTTATTACTTCCTTATTATTTTTTTTTCCTGTAGCAAAATCTTCTTCTGATGACCTTGGAACATACTTCTCATGTAAAAACATCCTTACCAGGTCATTCAAGTAGTGTAATTTTGATGGATATTCATCTTTAGCATTCTCTTCCAGGTCAGGGGTGCGTTGTTGTAATAGAATTTGCGATGTGAGGGGATTTGTTGAAGGCATATCTTACACACTTCTTTGACTTCCCTAACTCCTTTGTGAGTCACTGGAATAACTGTTCTTTGTCCTTCTTATCTTCAGAAATACTTTGATAGTGACCCCTTTGTCTAAATTTTTGTGTGCCACCTCCGTTACCATTTTATTCAATACATTGTTGGCCTGCTCATCAGTTAGCTCCATGGTATTGATAGTGGTGAGGAATGTACCTGATACCTTATTCATCTTGTGCCTGACATACTCCTCATTATTGATCTCAAACTTAGGTTCCTCCATGTGAGTCTGCATGTTCCACAAGAACATCTTCTTCGTGCACATTATCACTCCTTCTAGGTCAATTATCTCCTAGCCATAGAGGTCTTTGTTATTAATTATACTCTGGAATATTGCTTGTTAAACACCTTTATATTTATCATATATATAATTCATCTCTATTATGTCCAAGATTTCCTCCTTTTTCTTCCTTGCTCCATTGTGCTTTTCCCTTGGTCACCTTTGTCTCAACATTTACCTATGCGTTGCTTCCAACTCCACCTGCAGCTCCTAAGTCTTCTCCAACAGGTTGCTCCTTCATCGTTCCCTTTTTCATATTTTTCATTCCCCTTAGATCCTTCCTCATGCTTGTCGCACATTTCTTCCTTATGTTAGATGGTCTCATCCTTTGGCTCTTCTTCATCCTCATCCAAATCTTGGATGATTGGGGACTCTTTATTACACACAAAATCTTCCTCAGACTTCTCTTTCTCACTGTCGGTAACCTAAACCAATCGTTGCCTCTTTTTTATTTTTATTCTCTAGGCTTGGCTTAGTTGGGTTGACTTTAGGTGACTTCTTTGTCACCTCTGAACTCCCTACCCACCTCAAGTGTAACTTCCTCTTGTTTCCTTGGTCAAACATGACATATCCATATTCTTATTCCTCCTTCTCCTCTTCTTCATCTTTTTCCTAATCTTCTTCGTCTTGTTGTCGGGGAGGGGTATCCCTGCGCACTCTTTTGGTGCCCACAATTTGTTTTCCCTTAGGCGAATTTGAGAGGCTAAGGTTCACTTCATCGATTTACTTTCCATTTTTCACTTTGGCCCTCAAGTAGATGTAGAATCTTGTTGCTTCCTTTCCCACTACAAGAGTTAAAAGGAGTAATATCCATATTATCGGACTCCATTATTTCCACATATGCCAACTTGGAAGGATATACAAACTTGGTGTGCAAAGTGTGGCATTTGACATCTTCTTTATCTGCATCAAAAATTAACTTCCGTGCATCCCTAATCTTGTTCATTGATTCCTGGAAGTACCTAGATGTGAAGGTGAATAGTAGTTTGCACCATGGGATTTTCTCCCCCTAATTCATGTAAAACATTCCCAAATAAAAATGTTTATGCACTGTAAACTTGGCCTTAACATCTAGAATCGAGGGCAGTTCCCTCGGTACACACCACTCATCCTCAAATGCTTCGCATATCCTCCTATACCACTTGTCCACCCAGAGCTTGTATGCACTAGCGATGCATCCATCACAAGTGTATTCTGCAAACCTTATGAGGGGGGAATTTTTTCTCGGACGGATATATCTAGACCTTGTCTTTAGAACCATCTGGTTACCCTTATCTCCCAATAAACTATTAAAAGTAAGATAACACTCCAAGTTATCTTCTCACCTTTGATTACTTAGATGTGTGCCTCTTCTATTATGCCCTCAACAATGAATCCTGTAGTTTTGTACATGGTCTTTTGTGCCATTTTGTGTGCTATATGCAACCACTTCTTAATGAATTGGGTCCACCTCTATGATGCACCTAGCTTACAGCTAACAAGGTGCACGACAACTCTCGTGCCCAGGTCACTGATGCCATAAAAATCCATTGCACAACCTCCCATTTGATATTTAAATGTAGTGACAGTGGCCTCTACTCCTGTATCACCTTAAAATTTGGCTCTATTTCAAATCCCAAACTACGCAAGCCTATAACTCTTCCAATCAGTTGCACAATGATGCACATTATTCTCCCTATAAAGTAGAAGTAGTCCTCATGGATGCGCAACCATCAACTATTGGTACAATTTTTACGGCTTGCCGAAGAAGGGTAACTCATATAGCTGAAGGACTCCAGTGTTTTCCAAGTCTTTCTACATTGTGTCATCATAAACCAACTACCTCTCTGCAGTCCTCTTGTTCATTTTCTCTCATCATCTCTTTGTTTATCTCAGCTTCATACGCCTGCGAGTGATGGTTGTAGTTGTTTATCTTACACTTAGTTAAGTGCGACTCCCATGACTGCCCTACAATAACCCTCGCCAGGGTATTGCATCTCCGAAAACCACTCCTATAGTGTGTCATCCACCTTAGGATTTTTATTCTTACCTTTCCTTTTCCTTTGGGTGATATTATGGTTGTTTTCTTTAGGGCCATTGTTTAATCTTCAAATATTTTTCAAACTTGAAATTTGTAGAAAAACTCTTGCCCTAGGTGTTGATACAACTTACTCAATTCTTATGCTTAAGTGTCCAATCCTTCGACTCCCTTGTACTTGCTTCAAACCTAGTTGTTGCCTTTCTTAATTCAATGGTCCTATCTCTTCTGATGTGCCCTAATTCAAACTCTATGGACTTCTTTTCTTCTTCAAACCCTAATTTGATTTTTTCACCAAATACCCTTGTCAAGTAACCTGTCCTCTACACTCCTTCCACCAACGAGATTTCCAAACTCAAAGTTTCTTTGGGTTTTCTCTCGAATCGATCCAGAATTCCTTTGTACAAACCTCTTCACACTTGCAGCCACAATTTGCACTTAATCACTCAAAATCTTCAATATGCAAGGTAAGAATGAACTCGCCCACAACTCTTTCCATAGATTTCCAAATTTTTTATTGCATTAAATGTGCTTTTTTATTTTTTCCACACTTTTTCCTTCTTTATTTTGCACGTGGTAGTCATAAACCCTTCTAGCATGCCACTACTTTATAGGCTGCAGTCATCCTTGCACACACTTCCCTACGCCGCAACCCAATCTTCCTGTGTGCCCCATAAAAAATTAGGCTATACTGATGCTACCTCCCCTCACGTTGCACTACGCAACCTCTTTCTCATGTGGCTTCCAAATTTGAGTGATTCCCATTACTCACTAGCATCCTTAAGCACCTGTAAACACTTTTCATTTACTTGCACACATTCTCCATCCATATCCACTGAGCACCCTTTCATTCATATTGTGACGTGCACCATTGTACCAACTCTAATAGGCATACCAACATCACATAGTTTCTTTTGCACACACTCGCACCTATTTCCACCCTAAACTAAAAGTATGTGGAACCCTCTGCCACATCAACTCAATAATTATTAATCAAATCTTAACGTGTGAACATGCTTATTACAAAAAAAGAAGAAAAAAAATGCGAAATGAAAATATAATTTAAGTGGCAATATTGTCTTATTATAAACATAAAGGAAAACTTATTTAATAGTATGCGATTTAATCTACTCACATTGAAGTAATCAGACAACATGGTGTCATCCAATGCCTGCAATTGACATGTACATAATTCTAATATTTTTGTCACTACAAGGGTCCCAACCAATGGACTTTCAAATTTCCTGGATGGCACACAAACTTGGAGTCATAGATAAGTACCATTTTTTCCAATTACTAAATATTTGTATTTGGTATGCCTATCATGTCAAGCCTTCTGTCACACCACCTTTTCTATCTTCTGACTCCAACGCACAATATTGTGTTGCTCATCCAATTACATCAATTTGTTAATGCGCTCATCAATTGCATGTTCATCATCCAATCCATCGGTGCACGCAATATGTAGTGATGGTAGCATAAAATCCACATGCAAGATAACCTCCACATCAAACACCAACTGAAAGGGTGTGTCCTTGTTCAATCACTTATAGGTTTTTCTATATGCCCAAAGAATGGTTTATACCTTGTCCTCCCAATCCTTTCTTCAAACGATCACATATTTTCATTAATGTATATCCCAAGATCTTGTTATAAGCTTAAGCATCGTCATTCGCTTGAGGGCGATAAGGATTAGTTTTATGGTGTGCCACCATAAACTCTATCAATAAAATTCTAATAGTCTCATTTAAGAAATGAGTTCCTCTATCACTCATTAGGCTTAATGGGCATCCACACCTTCTTGTGATGTTTTTACAAAGGAACATCACTGGTTGGTTGTTGTACAATCCTTTTAAGGCACATCTTCTTCCCACCTAGTCAAATAATCAGTGCATGTGATGATGTAGTGTGCACTTGTCTTACGTGCGGGTGGTGTAATCGGTCCTACAAAATAAATTTCCCATTTTTCAAAAAGTTTTTGTTCTCACAATAGGTCGCAATGACATCTCATCTTTATTTCCAGGTTTTCCAATTCTCTGACAATGATCACATACCTTCAAAAAAGCATTGGTATCTTTGTACAAGGTTTCTCACCATAGACCTAGTAAAAGAATCTTGCATGCAGTGGCATCTTCTACATAATGGTCTCCTTTTATTCCTCCATGAGTCTCTTCCATGATGGATTCATTCTCATGTTATAGAACACATATGTTCAATACATTATCTCGCCCCATTTTGTATAGGTCTCCCCCTATGTTGATATGGGCACAACATGAATTACAAGCTGCTTATTTTCGTAAGGTATTCCATTCCTTCTGGTGCAAGTTCAGTGTGTAGAAATACTACTATGTCTTCCAAATCAGCTAGCGCACGGTTCAATCTAAAAAATTATACATTTGGAATAGTGTCCTCAATTCTCTACACTTCCTCCTAGAATTTATCCTTGATAAGTGGTTAGGTCCCAAGTTTCTCTTTCCTAGATTTACTACAACGGTAAAGTCAAATTCCAGGAAAATTAGTATCCACCAACAAATGTATCCTTGCAAAATAGGTTTATTGACTAAGTACTTCAATGTCATATGATTTGTATAAAATATAAATGATGTGACCAATAAGTACTTCTTGAACTTGTGAAGCACACATATCATGGATAACGCTTCACGCTCTGTCATTGTATAGTTTTGTTCTATTGGTGTCAACTTCCTACTTGTAAAACATATAAGGTGATTGAAATTTCCCTCTCTTGGTTGTGCCAAGACTCCACCAATAGTCATGCAAGAAGTATCTACATGTACAAGGAAATTTTTATTCCATGAGAGGAAGCGCAAGGTAGGTGCGGTGGTAAGCTTCTCCTTCAAAGTCTCAAATGCATACTGCTACACGTCGCCCCAATAAAAATTTTCCTTAGCCTTGATCAATTCCTCCAGGGGCACGTCAATCCCTACATATCCTTTGATGAACTTCTTGTAATAGCTAGGATGCCCCAAGATGCCGCACACTTCACTCTAATTGGTAGGTTCTTCCAATCTCAAAATCACTGCAATCTTAGCAGGGTTGACCAAATACCCTTCCTTACAAATTATGTGCCTAAGTAAAGTACCAAAGGGAGTGGAAAATTTTCATTTCTTAATTTTTAAGTAGATGCTAAATTGTCCACACCTTTCAAACATCAATATCAGATTATCACAATGATCCTTGACAAGCCCATAAATGGTCCAATCATCCAAGTAAACCTACAAAAACTCATGAATGAAGTCATGGAATGCCTGCACAAATATGCATGGGAATACTACTAGTGCATTCTTCAATTCAAAGGGCATGACAGTGTATGTACAAAAATTCCACATTCAGTGGTGAAGGTGGTCTTCTCCTAATCCTTGCACACAATGTGCACCTGATGATAACCTAAGAATCCATTCCTAAATGAATAGATTTTGCACCATGTAACTCCATGAAGAATATATTCTCTAAATGGCATAGGAAAAGTATCTATGACACAAGAAGCATTAAGTACCCTATAGACTACACAAATCTTGATCCAACCATATTTCTTGATGTTGATCACCATGGGGCTGACCCACTCAGATTCCTCAGTGGGCTCTAAGGTACCTGACTTAAGCATCTTATCAATCTCTTCTTTCACCTTCTCGTGTAGGTTTGGGTTCATCTAATAAGGACTCTTCCGCACTAGACATGTGCCTTCTTTTAGATTAATCTTCATCTCACCCAGGGAGGGATGTACACCCTTCAACTCATGATAGTCTCTTAGGAATAGATCTTGGAAGTCACGTAGCAATTCAACCATCTTTTCCACCTCTAGTTATGACCAATAATCTTCAATAATTACCTCCTTAGGTGCATCCTCAGTGTAAATATTTACTTTCTTAGTATTCATAGGCACATGATATGTGCGCGCATGTTCATCTGTAGATTCCATCACCTCGCATGTACCCTTGTTGTGCTCAACATCCAGGCCCTCGATTTCCTCATCATCTATGAGGTACACCATCTTCCCTTTTTCCTTCTCTCTCCACGTGTAACCTAGTTGAATCTATTTTGTTTCCACTACATCCTCACGCACCTCAGTCTCAGGTTCTCCCAAGAGTTGAACCATGAGTTCCTCTACCTTTTTTCTATTGCCTAGAGTGATACACTTCATGATGTACAAGACTTCATGCAATAGTGGATTATTAGAAAAATAATCAAAAGTCTGAGCAATACCTTCTATCATGTCTTGCCAACTTGTTGTCTCTTGTTTGATCTCAAGATGCACATACCATGCCTGCATGCATCCTTGAAGAGTAGAATATATCTTATGTACCCAAATTGATGGCGGTAATGCCTTTGCACCTTGTGTAACCAATGTCTCTCACAATTGTGAATATGCACCAAAGTTGGAGTCTTACCATCATAATCATTAATAGGAGGAGTATTGCTCCGAGTAAACCCTGTTAAGAAAGCTACCCTGATCTCACGCCATCATAATAGATTATCTCTATGTGTCAGCCACCAGCGTGTTGCCATTCTACACAATGTATAGACCATCATATTTCATCTATCTCCCTCATTTCGCCATTATTCCTCCATTGTGCATAGAAATGAGTCAAGTTTTTCTTCTCCAGTATACCTTGGTAACTGAGCTTTGCTTAAGTGCCTGATCATGCACAACCTGATCATCCTAGTTACTCTTCCCTTAACCTCACAACCTTCCATTTCATAGGTACCATGGACCTAAATGTCACAAGCAACATTGGTATTGTCACTGACAGATTGCGCTTCTTCCCATTGAAGTATGCATTCCTTTGATGACTCCACATTCTCATGGTCACACAATGTTTGTGCATATATCCTATTAAGCTTCTCCTCATTAATAGGTTCCGTATAGGGTGCAACCTTTTCATCATCTAAGGGGATAACAACATGCTCATCCTTTTTCTCAAAACTAGTATACCTTTTATTGAAACACAAGTATAAATTATTTGCATAACAACAAGGGCATCCGATCAGTGCGAGGAAATTATCAGCTTCTGCAAGCTCAAGTACCTCAAAATCACCTATGAATTTTTCTCCCTAAATCGCGATAGAGGCATATTTCAAAACACTAAAGGGCATGTCTCTTGTATTATTTTCCATGTACAACACATTCGAAAATGGCTGCAATTATGGACTTCCCATTTTATTTCATACATCTAATGGCAATACATTTACCTCTGCACCTATATCAATTAGAATATTACTCACCAGTCAACCATCTATTACTATATCCAATGTAATCTCTTTATCATACTCATGGTCTTGTGGTGGTAAGTTCGCATGGAGGATCTAGTGCTCTCATTTTACCCCAGCACGCAACACTTTCTCATGCAGTCATTCTCTTAGAATGCGGATGATATTCTCCTAGTGCAACATCTTCAACACTTCCTTCAAATTACCAATATCCTTTTGTGGAATCTCTATTCCCCTCGTGTGTTCCCTCTCACACTCATGTTCCTTCAAATGTTTGATTTCCCCTGAAGTTATCTAACCACACCCATGGTTTCCTAATATACCTCCTTCTGATGGGATGTGTTTAGATAATTAACATGTATGACATCCTCATGCCTGATAAGGGGTAATGTGTTGAGAGGCTCATGCGCATGATGCTTTTTTGCATGTAGTTACTAACATAGGTTGGAGCTCTAGATCAGCCACCTTCTTTTATGCCCACTGTTCAGGCTTCACATGCTCCACCTTAATCATCCCAACGCCTTTTTCGTTCTTTTTTGTTCTTACACGTATGTTCATAAAGGTCTTGGAAATCCTCAACCTTATGTTCCTTTCCAAATTACGCGTATACTAGGTTCTTAGGGCAGTCGCACTGGTAATGATATGGTGATCCACAAGTATAACACATCCCACACATGAACCTTCCTCTACCACCTCAGCATGTGCTTCTATAGCCACCTTTAACTTGTCATATTAATTTTCATGTCTTTCAGTATCCTAACCTTCTTGGCCACAATAGTCTGGCGCAACCCAGTCTCACATGCCTCGTGACTGTGATCGATCAAATGGCAGTCACTAGTTTTGTGGGTGTGTGCATCACAAATATTGTAGTACATAGAGACAGTCTTTTACGTCACATGCTGTAGTAGAGGACAATTCCTAACATCATGGTTCTTTTGGAAAATCTCACAAGATGTCAACAATGCGTGCAAACTCCTGCTCGGGTATTTTTCCTTCATTAGGACTTCAATATCACAATTCGTGCACCATAATCTATTACATGTCTCATGCGTCGAATTGGCTAATAGCTTCTCAAGATGTGTAGCCATCGTTGTTATATGTGTCTTAAGAAAAGGCCTCACTCTAGTATCAACAGTTCTTACTCCTACGTGCAAAGATGCTTCCAAATCCTTTGCTCATATCATTAAAAGTTTTATGTGATAAATCTCTCTGGAACTGTGTTAACAGGCCTCCAACGAACCACTGAGCACGCTAGATTTAGTGAATATCATAAGAGATCTTGGAAAACAACGTCTTGAATCATGCATCATACTCCGTCACTCTCTTTGACATGACCTTCTTGATGATCTTGAATGCGTTAATACTCTGTTGTTCAAATTCTGGCATATGGAACTCAAATAGAAAGGCAGTGCACAATGCATCATAATCTACTGCAGTCTGATGTAGATCATATTTCCTATACCACTTGTGTGCACGCCCTTGAAGTGTATTGGCAAATTGTTTTTTATTCCTATCAGAGGTGGTAATTTCTTTATCCCTTTATAGTTATTCACACATATGTATGTGTTCAGCTTCATCTTCTACACTTCTATACTCTAGTAAGTGAAGTGAGATCTTAAAGAAGAATTGAGGTGTCAGTTATTGTGTTTGTTGGGGAGGCTACTGTGCTCACGGCATGTGTGTAGTGCCCCACAGAAATTTTAAAATAAAATAATAAAGTATTTAGTGCTACGTGTGATCAGATTTTGAGATGTCGTGTTGAAGTGTGGCAGGGGTCTGTAGGACATGGTGGTTCTTCCCTTGTCACGCATCCTCGCATTCCTTATTATAATTGATAATTTTTGGATGAAATTATTGTTGCTTCCACGTTCCTTTCCTCCCACGTTAGATGTTGATGTGGCCAGCTTGGCATGAGCAGACGTGGGCTCCTTTTCCTGTCTTTGGATTACCGTTAAGTTATTTTTTTAATTTATTTACTTCATTTTAGGGTTTTTTTGTTCCTTAGTTAAAACAAACAAAAATAATAATAATAAATAAAATAAAAGATTTAAAATTAAAAAATCTCGTGAAATTGGGCGGTTTAGTGCAAAAGGGAGGTTCGGGTTCCTTTGGTTAGGTTTTTTTCTCATCCTTATGGTTTTTGTTTTCTGTCTTTTTGGTTGAATGAAGAGAAAAGCCGTCGCTACCATGGGAAGGAAGCTTTAGACCAATTTTTGGTGCACCTCCAGATGTGAAGAAGGCATGGAAGGGGTTTTAGTTGTTGGGGCAGTTGAGAAATGCGCAGGCTTCTACACGGATCCATTTGCTTGGGCATTTTTTTGTTTGTTTTTTCAAAGAAATGCCTGAAGAAAACGTGGGTTGCAATTTTTACACAAATCAATTTGTTTAAGCGCCTTATGATGGTTCAAAGAAATGCCAGGTGTTAGAGAAGAGTAGGACGTCCATCTAAGCATAATGGAATTTTTTTTTATTGCCAGTTTTTCCTCCCCCAAGTCAACACCAAAAATGGGGAAACCCTTAAACTGCATGGGTTTTTAATAGTGCATAAAAGACATAAGTTTTTTGTCAGATGTTGTAGTTGCAAATGCTTTGGGGGACGCATGTGAAGCTGATCCTTTGCTGGCCTCCAACCTGATCAATTCCTCCTTGCCACGTTTTCCCAGCCAGCGCCAAAATGGAAGCTTTGGAACAGGGTATGAACATTAGAATCTGGTTTTTTTGTAAGATTTTGTTCTTGGAAGTGTCATAGTTGATATGTGTGAAAAATGTGGAAGTGTATTCAAGGCATGTGAATTGTTCGACAAAATGCCTAAGATATTTTGTCTCATGGAATGCAATGGTTTCATGGTATTCATAGATGAGCTTCTTGTAAAGGCCTTTGAAACTTTGAAGGAAATGTCTTTGGCAGTTGTAAAGCAACACTTAACAACCTTTTCAAACACCCTCTCAGCTGCGCCAAAATAAGTGTTTTAAATTGGTTATGGACATCCTTCAAAGAATTATGGAAAAGGGTTTTTTGACATTTTGTATAGTTGGAGAAAAGCATACACACAGGGTAGGAGAAATATTTGACAAAATGCCTCAAAGAAATGCGGCCTCATGGAATGCCATGATTGGAGGATATGCGCAAAATGGATTTGTTGAAAAGGTGTGTGAACTGTTTGACATAGAAAATGTGATCTCATGGATCGGGATGACTACTTGAAAACACAAAATGGTTTTTTTATAAGACATTGGTGCACAACGAATGGCTTGGGTTTTCACATGACTATCTGGCATCATGTGGCAACAATGGTGGTCTCAATGGATCACGAGTGTAAACCACTTAGAGCCCCTTATACCCGTTTTTCTCATCGTTTCTAGGCATGGTTCATCTTCCCTTACCTCTCATAATTCTCGTGTTTTAGTTCTCTTTTGCAACTTGATAGAATTTTAAAATATTAGGATTTTAATACCGTTAAATGTTTATTTCAACTCGTTGAAAAAAAAATGAAATGTTGTGTCGAAACTCACGAAGTCAAAATAACACATTTGCATTAAAACATGAACTTCCACCCTCATTCTGAAGTGATGTAGAAAACTTCCTACCCAACTTGATCGCTACAACATTGTTTTATCGACCAGAAAAAATTGACTTTCCAGTAATAACGTTGATCATCACCCTGTTTAAATAGTTATTTTTTGCATTTTTCGGAGACTCGTTAAGTAGCCTTCGTAACTCTAAAAATGAGATGTTAAGCTTCATTCGTGTACCTTGTTGTGTGAGGGGTCACCTTGACCTCTGGATTGACCCCGAATGAACATATGTGATCTTTTTGACGCTCTTATAGGAGCCCTATTACACAAGGTTACAGCAGTAGAAAGCTGTTAAATCTAAAAAGCTGGCTTTCGTTTTGAACCTCCATTTGAAACCTAGATAGAGAAATTATTTCCCGTCTTCGCACACCTCTAGTGTTTATACTAGACAATTGCATGGAACATTTAGTTTAGGGAAAAACACTTTTCTGGATAGTTTGGAAAAGCCATTTTGTAGGCCTCCGGTTACAGTTTGACGAGGTCAAACTAGACCAATTTCGACTTTTCGCTCCAGAAAAATTGTCGTCGTTTGAAAATGGTTTTCTAGTTCTTAGTCCCGTTGACTCTAATGAATTCTCCTTATATAGGGGAACTGGTAGGAAGTGTCTCGTTGCGTGCTCATCCATCAAACGTCAGTTATGGACGTGGTTTTTTGGGCCCTCGAGCTAACTTTTGTTCATTTGCAACCGGGTCAGCTACGACCAGTAGCCCCTGAAAACTAGCCGCCAAACCAAAACCGTTTTCGTTTACCCAATTCCGTCAGTTGCTTTCAATTCTTGGTATATCTAGGGACACGTATAAAGTTAATCGTGGTGTGCGTTCTCATCGGAAGATAACTTCTGGAAGCAGTTTCTTAGCCTCCGAGCCCATTTTGAATGTTAAGGAATAGAAAGTTGTGGGACCCTCGTAGGGTTGCCAAAACAC
The DNA here is from genome assembly GCA_019776745.2 of Taxus chinensis. Lineage (NCBI taxonomy): Eukaryota > Viridiplantae > Streptophyta > Pinopsida > Cupressales > Taxaceae > Taxus > Taxus chinensis. The sequence goes on from CM034149.1 coordinate 772,534,613, forward strand.
CCTAGAAACTTTTGACACTTGTAAATAGCTGTTTAAAACACTATAGTGTAACTTGTTGTGTGCATTAGAACTTTTGACCAAACGGTGTTTTCTCTCTCTTCCCTTCTCTTTCTCTCTCTTGGGTTACAAAATGAAGTAAAATGAAATGTAATGATTACATGTCTCTAGACCTTTTATTTCGATTGCTAATTGTAATTATTATCATATGTAAGTGGGAAACTAAAAAATGATAATTATGTTAGGTTAGGGTGGATGCCATGCCAGCGAATTATCGCTGATATCATGCTCATGTGGTTTTGCAGGATGAAAGAATGATGACGAAAAGGCAAAGTGTAATTCATTTAGTATCATTGTAATTTATATGGTTCATTATTAAATGGATAAATGTATAATGTTGTCTAATGTTACAGAAGGTTATATTTGATAATTTGTTGCTAGGTATGAGATGTTGGTTTCAAGGACATCTAGGAAATGTGCATTTAATCATAGGTCAATTTGATTTATAGTATACCTGGTAAAAAGGTTGATATTTATATAAGGTAAAAAAAATTGAAGTAATACCTTGTAGTGCATATTTAGTGTTCAATAAATGATTAATGCGTCATTTTGTGCATTCATACTTTGTAAATGAAATAAAGAGAATTAAATCGAAACACTCTACCCTCGTTCAATATCAGGACATAACTTGGTTTTCATGTGTGTTACTTTTACCCTAGAAGACATTGTAAGCCGTAGAATGAACTTAAACTTTGCACTCGATGGAACGTCCTAATTTAGGCAAATCAGAGCCCAAGAATGGGCTTATCGTTTTAGTCAGAATGTTTAGTGACATTGTCATAAACCCATCTGATAGGAGTGACACAGTCAAAATTTTCTTGGAGTGTGTAGAGCTAACTCCTCCTTCGTAGCCTAGCGGACTACCTTGTCATTCGAAGATAGATTTAAAATTAAAGTTCTTCATCGAATGAAATCCCTGTTGGGTCCAGACGATATAGATGAAGGTTGTGACTTAGTTGTTCTAGGTCTTAAACTCTTGTTAATGAACTCCTTAGCTCCGCCCAGCTAAATTTGTTACCTTGGTTTCTCCCAACATAACACCTTGGTCCTTTCGTGAAGGTGGTTTAGCATAAATTTGTCCTCTCGCTTAAAAATCATATTTAGTTGAGGGGTAGACCCTTAGGTGAAGTTGGGAATTGATTTAAACCTCAGTTGATTTGGATGTTAACTTAGGGTTCTGTGAAGCATCAAGTCTCTTAATCATATATGTCTTCAAGAGGTTGGACAAACACTTCGTAACTCCTTTTACAAGACAATGCTAATAATAAGGCCATAACGTGACGTAGAAAATAAAGCATATAAGAGTAAAAACGAGATTTGAGGTTTGGAATAATGCCTCTCTTAGAGACCTTATATCTTGATTAAAAATACTCTTTTGTTTCAAAGAATATGAATTGCATTGGTATAATCCACCTTCGAGAAAACAAAATACATATATAAAACAAAATGGAATTTCACAAGTCATTGAATTAGAATAACTATGGTAGGGAAATAATTGTACCGTGATCGAGGAATGTTTTATGGTAAAAAACTATCTTGTATTTTAAATCTCTGTTAAATCCTAATATCACTATATGGACACCAAGTCACATTCACATGAGTTGTAAGAGTAAAAAGGTAGACATTGAATATATGTCGAGAAGAAGATTCTTAACATAATGACAAGATAATTAAGTACTTTATATGCTTTTGAATGATGACAAATAAGAATGTAAGTTATGGAAACTTTTGTAAAGAATAAGAACCCAGCTTAAAAGGGTTGAACGGTAATTTTAACCGCAAAATGAACTTAAGAATTTGTAGGTGGAGAAACAAGAAATTTTATCCTTGCACTATAATGTTCTTGGAATGTTGGTTGTAACTAAAATACAATGAAGGAAAAGATGTGTTGTGGGTCTGCCCATCCTTGAGTCTTCTTTCTTATAGGTAGGTCATTTTTAGTAACCATTTTTTTGGGAAAAGTGTGGCATCGACATGCCTATGTTGTTTGCTTATGTCTATGTGAGTCGATGACTTATGTGATTGTCGTATGCGAGTCGAGTTTCTGTACTTAGAGCCTTGTTGTGTTTTGTGTAGTGAGCAATGTAACTCAAAAAAAAAAATTATCCTGGTATTTTACTATTGTAATTGTGTGTGTAAAAATGGGGTGTTACACTGTGTCCTAGAGGGGGACCAGCTTCAAAGCATGATCCTCCACCAAGATTTCCTCTACGTGGTGGCTGACTTGAACCTCTTGATCCTCATGTTGCAACTTGTAGTCCTGTAGATGAACTTCCTTGCGTCCCAATAGTTATGGTAAACTGGGCCCCAACTATTTGTGTTATAGTAACACCTATAGGATTTCTTCCAATGGGTTTCGCATCAATGCTCTGCCCTGTCAATGCACCTATAAAAATGCCCCAAAAATTACTTGTTCCAAACATTGGCACCTATTTCCTTGCCATGTGTGCATCCTTAATCTATTGTACTTCTTGAGTTGAAACTAAAATATGTTTACCTATATCACCTACTTAAAGTGGTGAACCTCTATTATCTTCTTTCTCACCATCACTATGATGCTCTTCTATAATTACCTCTAGATTCTAAACACCTTGCACAAGGATTAGGCGAATAGGTTAATTTAAATGTGTGCACATGATTCTCATTCTCTCCTTGTACGCGCTCTCATCAGATGTCGATGGGTCCTCTCTACTTAACTTTCCCAATGTTGGGAGGACATGATCCTGTGATCACTTTCCTTTTTCAGGGGTCTCATAACTTCCGTCGGTCATCATTTTTCTCGATATCAACACTTCACCAACTACCCTTTGTCGCGCATCATTATACATTAGTAGCATTTCCTCCCTCTTCCTTTCTTCTGCCAAGGCATCTGTCATCCTTCCTAAACTTGTCTCCTTCCATTGCAAGTGGTGGGGTTTTAGCTCACCAAAGGTAATTTCTCCATTCCCAATTCAACCATCAAGATCTTGATAGCTAAGGGTATCATGTGTAACTAGAGTCCTCTCGGCTCGAATAAAAACCAGAATTTTGCTTCCTCTGGGAAAGAGTGTTAAAATCATGTACTCTAAAGTATAATTGTGTAGCACACCCTCCCACCAACGATCTACAACTCTAGTCCACGACTCATCCAAGTCATAGAGTGCTTGGTAGTCTTCATGTCCCCACTTTTTCTTACCAGGTTGAACACCTATATTCAATGTGTATGTTGTCAGCCACTCGAACAATTCTAATAGGAAGAAGCTGAAAAGGGTCTCATAAAAGCAGTAATAAAGATTGTCTTCCACCCACTTATGGGCATTAAATTCAAGTCTAGTGTTATACCTCTGAGAAAACGCGTCCTAGCCTTCATATATCTAGTTCTCAATATTCTCTAAAGACAGTCAAAATGACATGTGCATGCAACATCCTGGTGAACATATTGAAAAGAGGTCCCAACAAAAGAACCAAAATGTAGTCTCTTTATTACCCAATATAGCTGTGTGCTAACACCTCATCCAGACAAGTTTGGAAGCTCACTCAAAGTGCGCGTAACCACCACGTCCCTCCTTTGTTATGCTCATAAATATGTTAGCATGTATGTTCATCATATTCATGACCAAAACAACTATTCATGCTAGAAGATACATCATACCATGTCAATTCAACAACACATATAATAAGGAAATTTACTCTACATAAAGAATGATCAACAAGATTTGAATTCTCATTATTCCATACTCTGATCTGGTCACTTTGGCAACGCATATACAATTATCCATTGCAAACAAAAATAAATTTACATAACATAGAATCTGAATACATCATAGTCCATTACATCAATGAGTTGGACATGCATGCTCTCATACAAACTAAAAACATTAGAATTGATGAACTCTTCCTTAGAATCGCACTTGAACTCGAACTCGAACTCTCAAAACAAGGATGCACTACCCATATTTATACTTGGTCAGGAACTTCCCTTCATCGTCTACATGCACTTTCCCAATAATAGGCATGTTTACAATAGCTTGCATGCTTTTTACATTATGTGCTAATAATAGATTAAGATAAATAGACATCATGTTTTAATCTTCTTTAATAATATTATTAGACTTATTACATTATGTTCTTTATCTTGCTCTACATGTGCTTTCTTTTCCTTGATTTGGCCGCTAAGTCTTCGTGCTTTTGTCTATTTACGGCCTTTGCTTGAGCGGCACTCCAATTATGCTTTTGTATTTTTAGCACTCTTTGAAAATTGGCTAATTCCTTGGTATTCTGCATGCATGTGTGCATCCTCAAGTGCTAATATGTTCCTTCATAGTGTGCGCACCTCCGCTCACTATCTATTATCATTTTCTCTTTCTTGTGCGTGTGTTTTTGTGTGAAACTCCTAACTCCTGCGCTATGTCTTAGCCATTTTCTTAGACCATTACATCATCTTGGTAAACCATAATAAACTCATTAATGAATCCAAAATATGCAACATCCATTTCCCTTTGGAAAGTAGCTTCTGCCTTCATTAACACAAATGACATCCTGACATATACATAGTTTCCCTGTGGAGTGGTAAAGGTTGTTTTATATTGCTCAGTTTCTTTAACCACCACTTGATTGTAACCAGAGAAACCATCCAATGTTGAAAGAATTTTTGTCCCTGTTACCTTTTGCAAAATATTATACATGTTTAGTAAAGGGTTGTTGTCTTTCAATGAAGCGTTGTTTAAATTTCTGAAGTCAACACACAATTTGATGTCCTCAATTTTCTTTCTTATTAGAACCAGATTGGAAATCCATGAAGAGTATATGGTAGGTTGAATGATTCCTCCATCCTTGAGTCTCTTAATATCCTCTTGTATTTTGGTTGTAAGGATGGGGTTGATTGGCCTTTGTTTCTTCCTAAAGGGCTTGGTTTGAGGCTCTAAAGGTATCACATGTTGAAACAGATCCTCCCTATAGGTTTTCAACTTAGAATAGGACCAAGCAAAAAAGTCCTGATATTTTTTCAACAATTTGGTGCAGGCCTATTTTTCATTTACATCTAAATTACTGCCTGACCAAACTTTCTTTGGATTTTCACAAGTTTCAATATTGCACTCAACTACATCCCTTGCCTTATGAGTGGATCTGTTCAAAGTTCTATCAACACTGTCAAAAGTAGCCTCAAGGATGAACAATCCTCTTGGGATTGTATTAGTCTTTAATTGAATTATTTATTTCCCAAAGAGATTTTATTTTCCATCACACACTTCTACCATGGGCTCTAAATATATCATTTGATTTGCAAATTCATCTCGGAAGCTCAAAAAAAATGGATGTGAGAGTCATAATCAAACACTTGCCAATGTTGAATGGTGTCAGGTATGGAAGGGGCCTAACAAACAACTCAACTTGAAACTTGTAGTATGGAGACACAACTTCATTATCATAATGAGAAGATAATATTGCTAACCTATCAACTACTACATTTTTACTTCTTTCATGGTATTCAATTTTGAAGGAATTAAACATCTCAATCAGATCCCATGTTACATTCTTATATTGTTGAAACCTTTGACTTTTGGTTGCATACACTTTTCTAATATGCTTTACAAGCAATTCATAGTCTCCCTTTACAATCAAGTTCTTTATCAGATGTCTCCAAGCAATCCTCAAACCAAGTATGAGTATTTCATATTCAACAATATTATTCTTATACTCAACACATAACTTGAAATAAAAGTTAAAAGGATCCTTAGTTGGGAGAAAATAGTGTTGGTATCCAAATTTGTTCTCCTTTTCAAGTCGAGCAGCAACACAGATTCAACAGGGAGCTTAGAGGCAAAGAGATCATAAATGTGTATCGTTTTGTAGCCGGGGATGAAATATAACTGACCCTTTGTTACTTGAGTTTGTGGAGAGATGGATAACACCTTAAAAGGATGTGATCTTATCCTAACTATTTTAGGTTGTGCCTTTCAACCAAGGTAAGAGAACCTATTTTGTAACCTCTGATTATTGAAGGATGCTGGTAAATCCTTCTTGTGCACAAATTTTATAGAGAAAACCTTGGGGAAAATATGGTCAACACACCAAATCTGACTCTCATGAGTTTTCACTTCCAGATTTTGGGGATATTTTCAATACAAGGCAAATGTTACTAAATACATTTGGAATCCTAATCTGTTCTGCATACTTTAGAAAATGGATTTTGTTCTTTGTGGATATATAGAGCAAGACATGGGTAGTTCAGGGTAGGATTGGTTAGTTGAAATAAATTTTTTGGTGGGCAATCAACAAGATAGATTTGACTTTGCCAGATCCTTGAGAAACTTCACAAAAAATGGAGAACTCAGTAACAGAAAGCTTCAAAATAGTTACAACATACCTTCAACCAGAAGGTGTGCATAAATGGAGGCCCAGACATGCATTTTTTCGGACAATCTTTGAGATTCTAGTATGAAGGCTCTAGTTAGACAACCCAATAAAACATCAAAATCTAAGATCAGTCACGCCTAAGGTACACCTAGAGGCTTACAAATGATCTATGTCAAAAGATGAAAGAAAAGTGATTTTAAATCATTTATTTCATTCCTAGATGAAAGTTCTTCTGAAAAATGAAATTGTAGATGCCACTAAACTATCACAAGGATTGAGGTCCTGTGTGATTCAAAGAGATTTTGATATAAGATTGCAATAGGAACAAGAAAAACTACTTGCAGACATTCTGAAAGTGAAATAAACTCAAAATTTTCTAGAGATTTAACATGAAATAACTCAAAATTTATCGTATTCATCAATAGGGGAGAGTTATTTAAACAATCTTAGAGCTTGTTGATGGCTATACACTTGTAACCAACTTAACATGAATAAAAATCTAACACAGAGAAAGTTAACCTGGTTTCTCAGAAAGTTCTCTCAGAGGATGAGCTTTTCTAAAAATTTTCTTGTGAAAATGAACTCCCGACCCTTTGCAAGAGTAATCTCATTGCATTTATAATACACCCTTTACATCCAATTTTCCCCCCTAAAAGAGGGATATTCGAAGCACCTTTTTTGCACATATCGGATCATGATTTATAGAAAGTGACATTCAACAGATTCACAAAAAGGTTGTCAGGTGTTTCCAAAAAGGTGAATCATTGCAAATATCTGCATCATTGTTCTAACTAGAGGTATATTCTTCATCCTTGGTGCCTACAACACCTTTTCCCTCAAAAGAGAAGAATATTCAAGGGACCTTTGCTTGTTACCAATTTATTTCAGACATAGACATTTAACAAATTCATATCCAAAATCTTCCAGGTGGACAAACTGTGAACAGACCACATTTCTTGGGCCCTTAACTACTGACTAGGATGCCTTGACACAACTTCTCGGGAGTTGCTTTAATTGATTTCATCCTTTTTTCCTTCTGAAATTTTACTCTGTAACTTCTGGATCTTACGTCTTACTTTCTCGCATGAGCCTGAGCAAAAATCCATCTCAAAAGTACTTCAGATTTACAAATTGAGCTCCCAAATTGATTCAATTGAACTTTACAGACCCAAACAACACAAATTTGCCAAAAATTTGATGAAGAATGATGCAAATATGTATCTCCAAACATCCTGGAGCTTCAATGGTGGCAAAATCAAATGAAATACACAGCTACCATTGATCTTGCGTTTCAAATTTTAATCTGAGCCCTCCACATGGAAAAATGTGATTGGAAACGGGTCTGGGGGCATGTTTTTGACATTTTATAACTTTTGGAAAAAATAAAATTTCCAAATTTTCCCCGCAGCTCCCCCCTTCCACCTTTAGTCTTTAATGTGGGTCCCAGCGGACCTGTGCACTTCATTTTTTCATTTTTTATTTATTTTCCAAAAAAGGAAAAAGTTCCATATTTTCCCCTGCGGGCCTGCACCTCTACTTTTGACTATTCACACTGGCATTACTTTCTTGTCGGGGCCGCACTTCAACTTACAATTTTATCCCATTTTTACAAAAGGCAAAAAACCTTAAATGACCCTGAAGTTCTTGTCTCTCCATTTCCCCGACTGCTACATGTCTCAATGGCGTAATTTGAGATGGTCATGAAAAGTAGAGACCCCAAACAAGCATGGGCCCAACACGTGTCTCAGTCTAGCAGAGTCTCCAAGTGTCCTCCTGGCGCTTCTTCAAAATAAAACTCAAGGGCTGGTCCCCAAACATGCGTGGTCCCTCCATGTGTCCCAGGCCCTTTTAGGAAGTTGCGTGAAAAGTCTAAGTACGAGAAGGCCTGACGGAAGCCTCCATGTGGACATGTTTTGTGTTGAAGTGAGCCTTAGAATTTTTAAAAGTCCCGAACATAGCCACATTCAACTAGAAAGGACCACTTTTCAATTGATGCCGAGAAGTAATTTTGACCGGGAAACTACACCCGTCAAACCGTAAAATGCAGGAGATCCACCATTTGAGCCCAGGGAGACTAAAAACATAACAAGAGGCCGCAAATAGAGGGATTTGTGAAAGGCCGATGGGGCGAGACAAATTTGAGCACCAACACAAGCTCCAACTTGGGGATGGGCACTTCCTGTGAGTGACCACAAGAACCAATAGCAAACCAAGTGCCAAGAACAGACCATTGGGTAACGGAGTCAAAGAAAAAGCTAGCATAGCAGATCAACCATAACCATCCTCCAAAAAAACAAACCGAGAAACCAGCAAAACCAGGTCACCAAGGACCAGAACAAACAAAACACAAAAACAGATGAGAACAAAGAACTATACACTGTACAAAAGGAATATACCTTGACTCTGAGAAGTTAATCAAGGAAATGCTTTAAATGCCTGCCATTAATAGGCAATTCAAGTAGTTCCCCATCTAAATATTTTAGGAAGAAGGTATTTTCACCAATTTGAATATCAATTGAGTAAGGGCCCATCCATAATGCATCAAATTTACCATGCTTGCCCTTATCTTCATGCCTGCTATCCCATAATAGCACAAGATCCCCAATGCTGAAAGCTCTGGGTGTCACCTTTTTATCAAATAGCCTCTTCAAATTTTCTCTGAACTTCATGTGTCACTGATGGGATGCCCTTCTCTCCTCATCCAACTCAATAATATGATTGATTCGAGCATCATATGAACTAACTCCTTGGTCTTCAATCTATTGAACAAACTAAAATGAAGACAATTGCAAATGCAGGGGCAACAGAGCTTGTGTTCCATAAACCAACTCAAATGGGCTTTTACTAGTAGATCTTTTGACAGTGATTCTATCAACCTGAAACAACGAACTTCAGTTGCTCACCCCACTTCCTTTTGTTCAGCTCCAAGGTTCTTCTAATGATTTTTAACAAGTTTTTATTGCTAGACTCAGCTTGTCCATTTCCTTGGGGGTTGTAGTTAGAAGCATATGTCAGATTTATCCCATATTCTTTGCACATTTCCATCAAAGGTTTAGCTCTGAAACACATGGCATTATCAGCAACAATTTTGACTGGCATTCCAAATCTACAGACGATATGATTCAGCATGAATTCCATGACAACTTGGTGTGTTTCTTTCTTAGTGGGGATTGCTTCCACCCACTTAGTGAAATAATCGGTGGCCACAAGAATCCATTTATGACCAGCATTGGAAGGGTCAAAATTTCCCCAATAAAATCCATTCCCCATTGTCTGAATGGAGCTTCAACTGACACAGGCTGCAAAGGAAGGGAGCCTGAAGCTTTCATTCTTCTAGAGAAACGCTGGACAACTTTCACATTTCCTGACCAACATAGTCGTGTCCTTGAATAGAGTTGGCCACCAATAACCATCCCTCAAGATTTTATGTGCCATAACTCTGCCAGCAAAATGTCCCCCACAGACCCCTCCATGGAGATCAACAATTATTTTGGGGGCCTCATTTTCTGTAATGCATCTCAAGAGCACTCCCTCGGGGTTCTTCCAAGCTAACCCAAAATTAGTAATGACATATTTTTGAGAGGCTAACTTAAGATCTCTTTTCTGATTTTTACTCAAATATTCAAGGGTAGCATAGATGTCTGAGATAAAATATTATATCTTTGTACCATTTAGAACTTACCAACTTTTCAAGGACATCCACCCTTTCTCCTTCCACTTCATTTACCTCACTAGTTTGCACGTTTCTCTCAGCCATAAGCTTATGCTAGGCCCAAACCTCTTACCAATTTCGTGGTTTGGATATCCATATGGTCTAGATGTCCATATCCTACTCCTGCAACTTGTTCACCCATATGCATATTTTTCTTGAGACCTCCATCTCTGATAAGATGTCTTTCACCATAGTGTGGGGAACATAAGAAACAACTTTAGAACTCAAGATGTAGGGTCTGAAAACCTTTGTTGCTTTCACCAAGGCAAACACCTGCTTCTCCATAATGGTGTATTTTAACTCAGCTCCCTGCAATGCCTTACTGAAAAAGGAAATTGGTCTCTCAGCCCCTTCATCATCCTTTTGTAACAAAATAGAGGCAACGGTGTTTTTTCTAAAGTAAAAGAAAATACTTGAAAAGGTTTCTTGTAATTTGGGGTGGCCAAAACAGGGGCATGCTTTAGTGCTTCTTTGATCCCATGAAAATCCTAAATGGCTGCTTCTTCCCACTTGATAATCTTGGTATTTCTTTAACATGCAAGTGATAGGGAGAGTCAACTCAACAAAGTTAGACACAAATCTTCTAATGAAATTGATTTTCCCAAAGAAGGATTGGATTCCCTTCTTGGTTCTTGGAATTGGAACCTTGATTGATGGCTTCTACCCTCTCGGGATCAATCATGACCCCATCCTTTGACAAAATGTGACCAAGCAACTTGGCCTTTTGCACTCCAAAATCGCACTTCCTCGGATTGAGTGAAATTCCATACTCTCTGCATCTTATCACATTTTTTCCAAGTGCTGCAAGTGATCACTTCTCTTTCTGGAAAACATAGTCACATCATCTTGGTAAACAACGATAATAAAATCATTAATGTAACCAATCAAAAGCAACATCCATTGCTCTTTGGAAGGTAGCTCTAGCATTCATCAGACCGAATGACATCTTGACATAAACATATGTGCCCCATGGAGTGGTAAAGGAAGTCTTTATTCTCTTTGACTCCTTCACAACAACTTGATTGTATCTAGAGAAACCATCCAAAGTAGAAAGAAACTCAGATCCAGTCACTAATTGCAGCATATTTTCCATGTTTGGTAGAGGATAATTATCTTTCATTGATGCTCTGTTCAGATTTCTAAAATCCACACACAACCTAATATCACCATTCTTTTTTCTAACTGGCACTAAGTTTGCGACCCAAGAAGAATACCTTGTTGGTTGAATAATTCCTCCATCCCTTAACTTCTTCAATTCTTCTTGCATCTTAATGGAGAGGAGTGAATTAATTGGGCTCTTCTTTTTTCTGAATGGTTTTGCATTTTTTTCAAGAGGAATTTCATTTTGAAACAAATCCTCTCTATATGCTTTCATCTCAGAATAAGACGAAGCCAAACAGTCCTAATATTTCTTTAACAACTAGACATAGGACTGTTCTCTTCCTTCCTTTCTTCCCAACCAGATCTTCCTCGGTTTCTCCCTTGTGCCAAATTCATGTTCTTCAACATCCCTTGAGGTCTGTTATATGTCTGTTAATAACGCAATCAAATCATTATTAAAGTTTAATTCAAGAGCAACCAACCCTCTAGGAATAGTATTAGTATTTTAATTGAATGATGTCTTTTCCAAACAAAGTTTCTTTTCCTTCTGTTGTACACACCATTGGCTCCCAATCAATACATTGATCAGTAAACTCCCCTTTGTTCTACAGAAACCATTTCACCTGGGCATCATCATAAAATACTTGCCAGTTTTTTACATTGTCAGGGACATATGGCCTTTTTAGTATTTCAACATTATATTCACAATTGGGGGACATTGAACAAACATCAAACTGAGATCCAAAGACTACAAGCTATTCTATAATAGTATTGAACTTTCTATCATGATGCACAATATTAAATGAGTTAAACATTTCAATCAAATCCTAAATGGCATGCTTGTATTGTTTCATTCTCTGATTTTTGGTAGCATACAGTTTTCTAATTTATTGGACAATTAGTTCTCATTCCCCCTTGAAAATGATATCTTTAATATGAAACTTCCAAGAAATTCTCAAACATAATAATAATGTTTCATACTTAGCAATGTTATTAGTGCATTCAAAATTAAGTTTGAAATAAAATACAAACTTTTCTTGCTTTGGGGAGATCAGAAGAACATGTCGGCACCATTTCCAAACTTGGAACAAGATCCATCAAATAACAAGTTCCAAGGTAAGCCAACATGTTTAAGACATTCACACTGATCAATCTTGTGCTCCTTGTCATCAACAAACCCCACAAAGTTATCGGCATCTACATCAGCATATAACACTTCGTAAGAAGTATTATTTGGATCCTCAATGAGATGCAACATGTTTTCTTCTCCCCATACAACTTTACAAGGCTGCATTCAATAGGAATGGTGGCAAAAGACATACCCATCTGAACACTTTCACCAACACTTATAACCCACTTTCTTGATAACATCATGCCCCATTTATAGGGTAATCAATAATGACAACATCAAGTTTCTAGGTTCTTACCTAGATAAGCTGCAAGTTATACCACCAAGCCTTTCACACATCCAACAATGGGTGCCTCCCTAGACTCCATGGCAGTGCATCTTCCATATGCTGTTATCACTTTGATATCCAGCTCATTCATGACCTCAAGAGGCATGACATTGCATGATGCTCCGGAATCAAACATACAATTGTGCAGCATTTTGTCCTTAATGATCAAAGTTGCAAAAAATGGATCAACATTTAATTGGGATTCAACCAAATACATCCCCAAGTAAACCTTAGGTGCTTCTCCAAGATCCTCCATTGCTGGTGGTGTTTCAAGGTCTACAATGGTTGGAGGAGGAGTTTCTAAAATGTTTACATTTCTACCTGGGGTACTCTTTTCTTCTTTCAATCCCAAGTACTCAAATGATCTCTTATTGTGCTCAGGAATCCTAATCAACTCAACAATTGGAACACTAACTTTGATTTGAATCAAAACATGTGGGAAATTTCATATGGAACATTCTTTGGCAGGGTAACATTAGAAGGGAGATTAGCAAACTCATCAGATGGTGTGGGATTCTTGACAGCTTGGGCATGAGGAGAAGTATGAATCTTTTTTGGGATAGAAAGGCATTTGAAAGGTGTATCTTTCTTAGGATCCTCTTTAGGAATACTAGTAAGAAATGGAGTTTTAGGTTTGGCTTGAGGCCCTGCTCCTTTGATAAATTTACTCCTAGTATTATAATCCTTTTATTGAGAAACAACAATGTTCATTAATAACTACCTATCTTCCTCCGAAGGGATTCCTCCATTATATTTCTTTATCATTAAAGCTCTTAAATACTCAAAGTAATTATTAGGTATTTCAAAATCTTGCACTACATCTACCTTAACAGAATGAGGAGGAAGAAGTGGCACCCGGACGAATGCAGTCCCAAAACGGTTGTAGCAGTTCTGAGCACTTATCACCTTGTTTGAAGTTTCTCCTTGTTGTGAGTTTGAAGAGAAACCCATCATGCAAACATCATCATCAGTACCATCATCATTATCTGATTTTTCCTCTTTCTGATTTACTTCAAATGGAGGATGGGGCAGAAAAAATCTATCACACCAATCAATCTCATTGGCTTCATCAATAGCAGTAACCTGGGTAGTTAGAGGATCATGCACCACTCTACTTTCACGTGTTTGGGGATGTCCATCTACAGATCCCATGGGTCATTTACCTCTTTCATCTAACCTCTGATCACCCCTAGGATGATTGTCAAATCTATCATGATTTTGTGCCTTTTGCTGACCTTGTGAACTCTACCCAATTCCTTTCTCTACCTGGGCTATTTTATAGGAGATTTCTTTGATAGCCCCTGCCAAAGTTTTAAAACCCTCCTCAAGATCCACATTCTTGCTTGCTTGAGGTTTTTCAGGGTTTATCAGTTTGACACCCTCCCTCTTAGGAGGTTTTCCAATGCCCTTGATGTTGTTCTCAACTTGCAGAGCCATAGTAAAGGACTGTGTCAAAGTGCTAGGGTTTTTATCCCTTAAATAGTATACAAACCTCTTGTCAAATGCATCGGTATAATTTATAAGACAAGATTCATCACATGGCCTCAAATTCATAGGAAATCTTCTCAATATCTTATTGAATCTCGTATTAAAGTCATGCATTGGCTCATTAGGATTCTTTTTGATGTTCTCAAATTCTGACAAAAGAAACCTAGGGTCTGTCTTGTCACCATACTACAATCTAAATGCATTCTTCATTTCAGTCCAAGAATCAATAGAGTTATCAGGAAGAGCTTTATACCAGTCCCTTGGATCCTCTTCTAATGTATGAATAAACAATTTAATGTATACATCTTCAAACTCTATTTCAAAATCCTCCATCATATTGACAAAGAGTTTCAAGTTTTGATCACCAGTTATTGCATTATTTCCTTGAAACTAGGGCAATATGTTTCTTACATCTTTTGGCACGGCATTCAGATAGATCCATACCTCTAAAACTGATGGGACCAAAAGTATTAAAGAAAAATGGAGGCTTGGGTGGAGGCTGAGCCATATTATTATGAGGTTACCTTACAGGAAAAACAAAGTGATGAGGAGTGAGGGGTATGTGTGGTATAGGGATACAATTTTCAGAATGGCTATCCCCCAATGTCTTTGTCTCTTTAAAATTTTTATTATATTTTGAAAACACAGGGGCATATCGAGAAGTAAATGTTTTCAACACAAATGATGGACCCTCGCCAGATGGAGAAATTGGATTTACTAAGATGCTACCTGATTCAGAAGAAGTTGAGGAAGTATTGCAATCTTTAACCATGTGCTAATCAATTTTACCAATGGAGATCTCTTTCTTTGATGATTTTTCTTCGAAAACCTTCCAAAATATTACTCCTTCTGAATTAGACTTTTTAAACTCTGGAAACAACCTTGTACTAGGGTCCGCAGCGAAGAAATATCTTCTTCCTTCCAGCTTTGCAAATATTAATAACAAATTCACAATTAACAGAGTTTAAGAAACTGGCATTTATAAAAAAAAATCAATACGAAGTCACCACTAAGAATTTTCACCTCAAATGTGTAAAAAATGCAATAAAATAGTCTGTCAAATGTCTCTCAGCACTAAGAATCATGTAAAGCTTTACAAATCAGACCCTCCTTCACCCAAATTTATCAACAGTGAGGTAAACTTAGTATAATAACTGTTAGAAAAAATTAGACAGACAACATGTAGAACCTAAAACCTTGTTCAATACTTACAGATCTTACTAGATAATGATGTTTACAAAACTTATTTGCACACAGAACTTTAAGAAACATTACCAGGGTCTGGAAACATTAAATTCTTCAAAGATTCCCTAATAATGGCACCATTAATGTTGGTATCCAAACTCGCTCTCCTTTTCAATCTGACCAGTAACACATATTCAATAGGGATCTTAGAGGTAGATAGATCATAAATGTGGATCATTTTGTAGTTGGGGATGAAATCTAACTAACTCTTTGTTACTCAAGTTTTTGGAGAAATAGATAGCACCTTAAAAGGATGTGATCTTATCATAACTATTTTAGGTTGTGCCTTTCAACCAAGGTAGGAGTACCTATTTTGTAACCTCTAATTATTGAAGGATGTTGGTAAATCCCTCTTGTGCACAAATTTTATAGAGAAGACCTTGGGGGAAAATATGATAAAAACACCAAATCTGACTCTCACGAGTTGTCACTTCCAAATTATGGGGATATTTTCAACACAAGGAAAAGGTCACTAAAGACATTTGGAATCCTAATTTGTTCTACATACTTTGGCAAATGGATTTTTTTATTTTGTGGATATATAGAGCAAGACAGGGGTAGTTCGAGGTAGGATTTGTTAGTTGAAATAATTTTTTGGTGGGAGATCAACAAGATAGATTGGACTTTGTCAGATCCTTGAGAAACTTCACAAAAAATGGAGAAATCAGTAACAAAAAGCTTCAAAATAGTTAAAACATTCCTTCAACTAGAAGCTGTGAATAATTGAAGCCAAGACATGCATTTTTCACACAATATTTGAGATTCTAGCAAGAAGGATCGAGTTAGAAAACCCAATAAAACATCAAAATCTAAGATCAGTCACACCTGAGGTACACCTAGAGGCTTACAAACAATCTCTATCAACAGATGAAAGAAAAATGATTTTAAATCATTTATTTCATTCCCAAATGAAAGCTCTTCTAAAAAATGAAATAACAGATGCCACTAAACTATCACAAGGATTGAGTTCTATATGATTCAAAGAGATTTTGATACAAGATTGCAATAGGAACAAGAAAACACTAATTGCAAACATTATGAAAGTGAAATAAAATCAAAATTTGCCCGAAATTCAACATAGAATAAACTCAAAATTTATCAAACTCATCAGCAGGGGAGAGTTATTTAAACAATCTTATAGCTTGTTAATGGCTATACACTTTTAACTAGCTCAACATGAATGAAAATGTAACACAGAGGAAGTTAACCTGGTTTCTCAGAAATTTTTCTCAGAGGATGAGCTTTTCTCAAAATTTTCTAGTGAAAATGAACTCCTGGCCATTTACAAGGGTAATCTCATTGCATTTATGATAAACCCTTTACATCCAATTTCCCCCACCCCCCCCCCCCCCCCCCGCCTAAAAGAGGAATATTTGAAGCACCTTTGTTGCACATATCAGATCATGATTTGTAGAAAGTGACATTCAACAGATTCACAAAAAGGTTGCCAGGTGATTTCCAAAAAGGCAAATCATTGCAAATATCTACATCATTGTTCTAACTGGAGGTATATTCTTCATCCTTGGTGCCTACAATACCTTTTCCCTCAAAAGATAAGAATATTCAATGGACCTTTGCTTGTTACCAATTTATTTCAGACAAAGACATTTAACCAATTCATATCTAAAATCTACCAGGTTGACCAACTGTGAACAAATCACATTTCTTGGGCCCTCGACTACTTGTCTAGGATGCCATGCCACAACTTCTTGGGAGTCCCTTTAATCATTTCATCCTTTTTTCCCTCTGAAATTTTACTCTGTAACTTCTGGATCTGGCGTCTTACTTTCTCGCACGAGCCCAAGCAAAAAATCCATCTCATAAGTACTTCAGATTTAGAAATTGAGCTCCAAAATTGATTCAATTGAAGGTTTACAGAACTAAATGACACAAACTTGCCAAAAATTTGATGAAGAATGATGCAAAGATGTGTCTCCAAACATCTTGGAGCTTCAATGGTGGAAAAATCAAATGAAATGCATAGCTACTGTTGATCTTGTGTTTCAACTTTTAATAGGAGCCCTCCACATGGAAAAATGTGATTGGAAATGGGTCTGGGGGAACCTTCTTGACATTTTATAACTTTTAGAAAAAAGGAAAAATTTCCAAATTTTCCCCGCAGCTCAACCCTTCCGCATTTAGCCTCTGATGTGGGGTCCCATCGGACCTACACTTCATTTTTTCATTTTTAATTTATTTTCCAAAAAAGGAAAAAGTTCCATATTTTCCCCCGTGGGCCCACACCTCCACTTTTGACTATTCACGTTGGCATTACTTTCTTGTCGGGGCCGTGCTTCAACTTACAATTTTATCCCTTTTTTACAAAATTCAAAAAACCTTAAATGACCCCGAAGGTCCGTCTCTCCATTTCCCCACCTGCTACGTGTCTCAATGGTGCAATTTGAAATGGTCCCGAAAAGTAGAGACCCCAAACAAGCATGGGCCCAACATGTGTCTCAGTCCGGCAGAGTCTCCAAATGTCCTCTTGGCGCTTCTTCAAAATAAAACTCAAGGGCCGGTCCCCAAACATGCACGGTCCCTCCACGTGGACATGTTTTGTGTTGAAGTGAGCCTTAGAATTTTTAAAAGTCCCCAACAGAGCCCCATTCAACCAGAAAGGGCCAATTTTCAACTGATGCTGAGAAATAATTCTGACCGGGAAATTACACCCGTCAAACTGTAAAATGCAAGAGAGCCACCATTTGAGCTCAAGGAGACAAAACATAACAGAGGCCGCAAATAGAGGGATTTTAATGAAAAATGGGGTGAGACAAATTCGAGCACCAACAGATAGCACTATACCTACCCCATTGCCAAAACTAGAACAAGATCCATAAAAAAATATCGACCAAGGAGTAATGGGGTCTTCAAACTGAGCACTAAGATCAAAGCACTTATTACCAAAGTCTGCATTACCAAGAAAGTTCCCCAAATACACATCGGTATATAACACTTCATATGTTGTATTCATTGGGTCTTCTATCAAGTGCATTAACTTGTCTTCTCTATGCAGCCTCACCAAATTTCCTTCCAAATGAATTGTTACAAATGACAGATCCATTTGCACACTTCCTCCCACACTTTTTGCCCACCTTATTGATAGTAGAATGCTTCATTTGGTAGGACAATCAACCACAACTACATTTATGGTTAAATACTTTCTAGGATGAGTTGCCAACTGCACAACTAATCCTTTGACACATCCAACAACAGGTACTTCCCTTGAATCCATGACATAACATCTTCCATATGTAGATGTTATTTTTATAACAAGTTCATTCATGACTACTAAAGACATGATATTACAAGATGCATCTAAGTCAAACATACAATTATGCAAGAGCCAACCATTTATAATTAGTGTAGTGTAAAAAAGATCCACATTTAACTGGCTCTCAAATAGGGATGTGCCCAACTATACTTCAGGGGATGGTTCAATGACCTCTTGGGATTCATCAACTTCATTTTCAGTCACAATAGGAGGGATATCTTTGTTTTCAACAACATCCTCAATGAATCCCAAGTACTCAAATACCTCGTTTCTATGCTCAGGGATCCTAACCAACTTTGTTAAATGGGTGTTTATCTTCAGTTGGCTTAAAACATGATCCATATCACAAACAATGTGCTTGGGCATGGGGGTGTTAAGTGAAATGGTGACTGCTTTTTTAGAGTGATAACTTTCTTTTAAAGCAGGCACAACAAAATTAACACTTAGATTCATCCCAACAATAGGGGAATTGCATAGTATATTCTTCTTGGGAGCACCTTTAGGAACATTGGTCAAGATTGGCATCTTAGTCATTGAGTTTTGGGAAAGGCCTTTCACTTGCCTACTTCTCAAATTGTACTCCTCTTCGGCAACAATTGCATTGATCAACAATTCCACATCCTCTTTGGAAGGGACTTCTCCATCATACTTCTTGATCATTAAATCTCTTAGGTACTCAAAATCATGATTGGGAAATTCAAAGGATTGAGCCATATCAACTTAAGAATCAACATTAAGGGGGAGATAACATACCCCTATTATACTTGCCCAAAAATCATCAACAATTCTAGCACATAAAATATCAATAGAGGTTACACCTTGTTCAAATTTTACTTGATGATCAAGTACACAAGAATCATCAAAGTATGATCTAGCATCATCTTCGTCCAAGGAAGATTGTTCACAAGGAACATAAGGAAATGTGAATGTATAACAACAATCAATGATGTGTTCTTCTTCAACAAATACAATTCTTGCACCCAATGGATCATGAACTGCCTTATTGTCTCTAGGTGGATGTTACTTATCATTTTTACCCATCGGTCTCTTTCCGCGATCATCTACTCTATGATCTCCTCTAAATCTATTTTGATTTTGATTTTGACTTTGAACTTGAGGGCCCAAAGACAACCCTTTCTCATCTTTTTCTAGCTTGTAGGATATTTCTTTAACTGCCCCTATCAAGGTCTTAACCACTTCTTCCAAATACATGGACTTGTCAACTTGTTGTTTTTCATGGTTAAAATTTTTACCCCTTCCCTCTTTGGTGGTTTTATAACAACCTTGATGTTGTATTCAATTTGAATGGCCATGTTCAATCTTGTCTCAGATTCATGAGGTTCTTGTATTTGAATTAATAAGCTACCTTTTTGTCAAATGCATCAGAATGCTTGATCAAATAGGACTCGTCACTTGGTCTCAAATCAGTTGGTAATCTCATCAAGGCCTTGTTGAACCTTGTGTTGAAATCTTGCACACATTCGTTGGGATTTTTATTTATGTTTTTAAATTCAAATAGGATGAATCTAGGGTCAGTCTTATCACCATATTAAATTCTAAAGACATTCATCATTTCATCCCAAGAATCAATTGAACCACAAGGAAAGGAATTAATCCTTTCCCTTGTGTCCTCTTCTAATGTGTGCACAAATATATTTAGGCAAACATATTCATGTTCTGCTTCATAATCATCAATAATATTTTGGAAGAACTTAAGATGTTGATCGCCACTAATAGCATTATTTCCTTGATATCTAGGGAACTTATTCATGATTTCATTGGGTAGCTCATTTGGATATATCCAGACACGTCCCCAAAATTGATAGGTTTGAATGATTGAACTCTGAAAGGTGCACACAGAGGAGGATGATCCATATTATTGCTCAACTAGATTGTCAATAAGAGGATCAACAACGTTTTGAACAAATGGTCTATGAAATAGAGAAGGGTTAATATTTTGCAAATTTCTTATATAAGCACCTTCAACAATTCTAGGTCTAGAAGTTTGTTGAAAAAAAACCATGGAGTTGAAAAATACGAATGCTAGGTCCTGGCCTTTTAGGAGAACTCAAATATTCTACTATTAAAGGAGAAATAGCTAGATCATATGTTTTAATGTTCTTACCTTGTGAATTCTTATCAGCAACTGGTTTCCAAACTTGTTTCCTTCTCCTTTGTACTAAATCCAATTCATGGAAGAATTCCTTGGCATAATCTGATATGAATGAAGACATCAAACCTTCTATCTTGAAAATATGGATTACCAATGAAAAATACAACAATCATAAACAGTGATCTAACCTTGAGATGAATTTGGAGTTGCCACTAGAGATTGCACTCTAGACATTGTGAATTTAACCTTGAATTAAACATTGAATTCTTTCACCAAAAAAAACAATGGGAAGATGATAAAAAAACCCTTGAAAAACTTAAGAAATAGAGCTTAGGGTTTCAAGATCAAACCTTCCTACCCTCTTTTGTCTTTTTGATAACTTTTAGAGGTGGTAAATTTGACTTGAGAAGGCTCTTTTGAGCAAAGAAAACTACATAACTTATTCAAATCTGACTAGAAACCTTCATGAATGCCAAAGGAATGATAAAACCTTGGGTAAACCTTGTTAAAACTTCACAAGTCCCCAACAACGACACTAATAAGAGTCTTGGTTCCCAATCTAACACCCCAAATAAGACTTAAACGCAAATAACATAAAACATGGGGGCAAGGAGGAATGATAGAACTGTTAAGTTGTTGTTTGCAATTCAGGGATGGATTTATCTTCTTCCCATGACCAATACTTGTAGGAATGATAGGATGGAACCTAACTGAGGGTGTGGTTGTTTACCTACTACTTTATGGATCTACCTCAACCAAGGTGAGAGGACCTAAAGGGTGGCTTAATAGGGGGAGGGAAACACTATATTTCGAACCCTCAAACTTATTGGAACTCAATATGAGATCAAATGCAACCACATAATGCAATGTTCATTCCAAAGAATGGTCACACAAGCATTGCAAATACTTGATACATTAGAAACGATAAACTAAAGATAGATTTAGGGTGATCACAAGCATCATTTTGAAGGAATCTATTGACAACATGGAATGAAATGATACTCGAGATGCTAAGCTTCAAAAATAAGGGAAAACCCTGTCAGAATATGCACATGATGTTGAATTTCTAGGAAGATATCATGTTAAATTTACAACAGATGATTAAATTTACAGGGGGTGGGGAAAAGGGTAGTGTAAAATGAGATGAAACGAGATGGAAATAAGGGGAACAAGGACTAGTGAGAGGATTTATCTACATTAAACATTTTATCTTGACAATTCTTCATGCATTCACACCTAAAATCAAAGGAAAAACACCTTCCTAAGATTATGTACCCGCATGGATACCCAAGTAAGGTAAATAATGTGAAATAACTCTTAAAACCCTATAACAGACACCTAAGAATGAAGCCTCATACACACATCACACCAAATTTCAAAAACCAAAGGACACGCTAAGACAAAAAGTTATGTATTTTTCAGAAATTATGGAAAGGAGGTTTATAATTGAAGCCAATGATGCAAGGTAACACTACAATGCATCAGACCCTCATACCTAATCACATAATCAATTGCAAAATGCTTCTTTACAGTTATTTGGCATGATCAACACAAAATTATTGGGGAGCATGGAAATTTATTTATTTCATATTTTTTTACAAGAAGGAACATCAAATTTGTACATGGAAGAATGGTCGGTGTGCGTGTGTGTGTGTGTGCGTGTGTGTGTGTTGTGTGTGCTGTGTGTGTGTGTGTGTGCGTGAGTGTGTGTGCGTGCGTGTGTGTGCGTGTGTGTGCGTGTGTGTGCGTGTGTGGTGGTGTGTGTGTGTGTGTGTGTGTGTGTGTGTGTGTGTGGTGTGTGTGTGTGTGTGTCTGTGTGTGTGTCTGTCTGTCATATGTGTGTGTCTGTCTGTGTGTGTGTCTGTGTGTGTGTGTGTGTCTGTGTGTGTGTCTGTGTGTGTGTGTGTGTGTCTGTGTGTGTGTCTGTGTGTGTGTCTGTGTGTGTGTCTGTGTGTGAAGTGTCTGTGTGTGTGTCTGTGTGTGTGTGTCTGTGTGTGTGTGTGTGTGTGTGTGTGTGTCTGTGTGTGTGTGTGTGTGTGTGTGTGTGTGTGTGTGTGTGCACTCAAATCCTGCTAATGGTTGTATAGTTGCAACCACCTTAACATGAACCCCAAATAGAACTGCAAACATCAAATCATATGCAAGAACCAAACCCTAGAAGAGAAACATGTACTCCAAGAGCCAAAACCCAACCTGATTACAACTAGGACCGCAAGAGAAGAAAAGCCTTCATTTTTTCATGCAATAATGTCTCACACCTAAAATAATATCCCACATATCTTAATTTGAGGGATGCAAGCATGCTAATTGGTGATATGTGTGCTTAGGGAGAAAATCGGTGGAAGACCATACAATGAGGAAGAAGAATGAAGAAAACATTACCAAATGTCCATTCCACATTTCTCTGATAAAAAACCTTGAGTTTGGTAAGGGAAATGAAGGAATATGCCCCTTTAGAAGCATCTAATGGTGGAGGGGGGGTCAATCATGGCATTTATAACTACAAATGGCATCAAATGGTTCCTGAAAATAATGTTTAACAGGAAAAAATTCTGTAAAAAACTTTGCAAAAAAATCCACCATTTCCTTCAAATTTGATCACTTTGGAAAGCTTTCCCCAAGATGTTCCTAATGCACTTGGGTTGAGGTGAAATGGATTCCTAAGTCTAAATTTATGGGAAAAATGTAAAATTGATCATTCTACAAAAAAATCCCTTGTTCTGTGGATTTCAAGACATTTAGTCTTTGTTTTGCAGCTCTCTGATCATTCATTTCGTTCCACGGATTTAGTTTGATATTTCAAGTCTTTCGCAGATTTTTCTTGTTTCACGGGTTATCCTTTGTATCGTGGCATTCTTTCCCCTTGACCATGTTTCTATGTCCTGTGACTTTTTAACTTTGTGGAACATTATACCTTGAGAATGTTAGGAATTCAATTATTTATTGTGAACATTAATAATTTGTGTGTGGAATTGTATTGTGATAGTTAGATTTTTTGTTAGTGTAACAGTGAGTTGTGAGAACAACTCACGTAGCTAAAGTTGTGAGAGAGAATAAAGGGATGTTAGAGAGATATTAGGAGATGAGTTGAGATTAGGTAGGGATTAAAGATAATGTTTGAATCCACCATTCTAGGAGTTCATTGGTCTATTTATGTAACCATATATTATGAATGAAGCATCCCAAATGAATTCTGAATAAAGTATTTCAAAATCTGGTGTTTGAATTATGTATTATTTTTCTAATTTTTATACTAAAACTCTGACCAAATTTACAGAGAAACCCATTGAACATTATGTTCTTTGTTCCATGACATCCATACTTGGTCACATTCTAACTTCTTTCTTTATGCTTCACGACTCCTCACGACACTTTCTCTTAGCATCAGGAATTCTGCTAACCGGACTACACCCTTTGTTTTGCGGAAATAACTAATTTTGCGTAATCACCAAGTCCTTAAGCATTAAGTTTCTTCACTCCTTTGTTGCACGGCCTTCCTTTGTAAATTCCTTCATCCCATGAAACACTAACCTCTGAATTCCACGGCTTCTTTGTTTTTCTTGAAAACCCACCAAAGACTACATTCTCCTCAATATGCAGAATACTACTATTCAAATATATGAACCACTATTTTTTCGGTGAAGGCGAGGAAGTGGGTGGAACTAAGGGGACCAAAGAAATAGTTCCATGGGTGTAACCAAGGACCAAAAGAGGAAAACAACAATGTTATTTCAAAATGTCAATAAACAACTTGCAAATCTAAGGAACACTTAAAAAATGGAAGGACCACCTCAGGAAGCATTGGGGAACTTTGCAAAGATGGTGTCAAGGATACAACATGATCAAAATGGGCACCAATACCACTTACATTTTTTATCAAACATGTTTTAATGTTTCTTAAATTTTGAGATATAATTACATGCTTTTAATCAAAAAAATTGTGAAGGGGATTTATGAAGTCTTGGGTGACTTGTGCTTTTGTCAACCTTGATCATTCAAGGCATATCTAAGACCTTTAATTTTGGAACTTGATACATTCATTTGATCCAACTAAGATAGGTTTGAAGGCCTTTATCAAGATTTTGAATGATATCAATGTCCACCAACAAATCCACCACTAAATTACGATCCTTTATTTGATGCTCAAGGTGAGGTATTTTGAACAACTTGTGTTGTTTATGTTTGTTTTTTTGCTTAGTTTTTTTATGTCATGTAATTCCATTTCACCCATTTTATGTTTGATCAGTGTTGTGTTTCATGTTTGATTAATAGAAAAGCACTTTCCAATCCAAAACAATCAACTATTGGATTTATTATGTTTGACATTTTCCAATTTATCAACAATTTTTATGTGTCATATATAATTGTGCTATGGTGAAAATTTTGATTGCCAACTATTTGAAAAAATGTTGCGATGCAATCATTCCTTGCCTTGGCATGAAAAAAAATAATTGAGCAACAATAAAATGGATATATTTCAGATGAAATTTTTTAATTGCACAGAGAATACAATGTAGAGCTTTCTAGGATGAAACAATAAATTATATTTGTTTCCTCAGAGATAATGCTACATGAAAACAAGCGTATTGAAGGGCATTAAATTTCTTTACACATATGACATATAATCTATATGTTATTAGAGGCAATCTCATGTGAAGTAAAATTAAATGATTTTATAAAATACAAAAAAAAATGAGATCATGACTTCATTCTATTATTAAAATACTTAGTAACATCACAATTATTAATACAAGGCGAGGTGGCATTTGATAGTTTTTTGCTTTTTAAACATAAGTTGATGTCTTATTATGTTAAATTGTTTACAATATGTTGATATGTCATATTGCATAAAGTGTTGACAATCTTGTAGGTCACGTCATAATTATTATTACTACCAAAGGCAATAAATAATGCATCTACTTGATCAAATAATTTCAACTTCTCATCCTATCAAACGCTAGCATTAGCATATTGATAAGAAATTCTGAAGTTTGACATTAGAAAATAAAAGGAATATTCTTGGGATCGTATTCTCGTATATTCCTTTTCTGTCATGTCTAAACTTCACAATAAAAATTCATAACTAAAATAACACCCTAACTTAATTAACTAAACCAACACCAACAATTAATATACACACATATACACTCATACATAACGTTATAATATAAACATGCAAATAAATTAATACTAAATAAATTACTTTATCCTAGTCACATAATAATTAATTAATACACACAAATAAATTATTATTATAAATTAATACCATATAAATTAACTAGGCCTAGTCCCACAATAATTATTAAACATAAAAATACACAAATACTATATCAATTACCCAGTCTTGTACCAATATTAAATGTTTATAAACCAAACAAAATATTTGCCTATATTTAATTTGTATATATGCCTCCTAACAATCGATACATTTTTTTAACATTTAGAATT
This sequence comes from Taxus chinensis, assembly GCA_019776745.2. Taxonomy (NCBI): domain Eukaryota; kingdom Viridiplantae; phylum Streptophyta; class Pinopsida; order Cupressales; family Taxaceae; genus Taxus; species Taxus chinensis. The sequence continues at coordinate 772,560,841 of CM034149.1, forward strand.
ATAAACATCCACTCAATATAGTACAACATGTTCAATTTCAACTACAATATTTTTGCCAATATTAAGCCACTAAGTGGAACTTGTTAATATATGTTGAAGTGTTTTCTAGTGAAATTAAATAGCTTAGTAATTAAATATTTTACACGACATCACAACTTTAAAATTTAAGACGTAAGGAATTCAAAACACGAGAACAACAATAATACTAACTTCTAATTAATTTAAAGCATGAAACAATATAGCCAAATTTAAAAAATATTGCTATAATTGCCTTGCCTTGAGGGACTAATAAGATAATAATTACTCTCGCGACCCCTTAGATATGGATTATTGAACTCCAAATTCATTTTCCACGACTCCATTTAGAAGAGTTATTAACTCGGACATATCATTAGTTTGACTAACAATATCTTTCATGTAGAAAATAAGGGGTTTTCCTTGATCATCCCTACTAATTTCCCCTATTCCTTCTTGCCCTGAGTTGTTTAGGGAAGCTCCACTTAAATTCAACTATGCACATCCTTTTCACTGATGGGTCCCATTTTACATTTGGTCTTAGTGTTATCCACTAAGTTTTATGGTCAAAAGGTATATTCTACATCTTAGTTAGATGGCATTCAAGCATATTTGTTGAGGTATATAGTCTCAGTCAATGAAGTTATAATATATAATGGTTGTCCTCTTGATCAAGAATGCACATCATTTTCAATGATGGGTCCCATTTTACATTTGGTCTTAGTGTTATCCACTAAGTTTTATGGTCAAAACGTATATTCCACATCTTAGCTAAATGGCATTCAAGCATATTCGTTGAGGTATATATTCTCAGTCATTGAAGGAATATATAATGGTTGTCCTCTTGATCAGGGATCAAATTTGAAGAGCTAGTCAAAATTTCATTGTGAAGGGTATATATTTAACCAACACTTGAATGATGAAAAGTATAATTATTTACATTTCATATGACAAGAGTAAATTTAATATGCACGTCTTAAAAGCTAAGGAATTTTTTTAAATAAGCGATTATATTAAAGCACAAAAAGATCAAGTCATAGTATTGTGGCTATAACATAGACTCTGAAACCTTTTCCAACATCTTTCTAGCTTTTCCACAATGGGAGTTTGGAAACAGGGCATTTATATCAATCAATATTCAAATAATGATTGAAAGGGGATATTTTTTAAATGTTGTGAATGTCTTGACATACATGTTGCAACGTGTGGAAGCATTTAAAAGGAAAGTAAACTAAATTGTATGAAAAAATGTAAAAACAATACACTCTCATTGCATAGAATATAAATTTTGACCATGCATGTCAAGAGCCTAAATGCATTCAAATTTTAATTGAAGGAATTTAAGTGTTTGGCAAAATGTTATCAAATCTACTCTCTCATCACAGAGCATTCAAGTGTCAAAAATGTAAATACATTCAAGTTTTAACTATGAATGGAAAGAGTTTCGATTATTTTTAGGACTATCAATTTATTTGAAGTCTAGAAGCGTGAAGGCAATTTTTCTTTAATAGTGAGGTCTCAATATATATAATATAAAAAAGAGAGTGGGTAAAAAAGAAAACAATAATCACTTAAAATAATTTTTATTAAATACAACCAGAAAAACATACCTAACACATTTCTCCTTTCCCAAAACACTGTTGTTAAGTCAATTTGAGAACTTTAAAGTTTGACCCTCTTACATCTTCCCAAGAGTTATGCTTGTGCTCCCATCTTGGTCAAGATTTCTAACTTGATCATTTACATTCACAGGTTTCGCTCACTTTCACAACTAGCTTAGTCACTGCCCTAAAGCCTTTGTCATTTTATCTGGAATACTGCTAAAATCTTTGACCGCCCTTTTATCCTAAACGAGAATTGATCAAATACTATTGTGTTACCTATCACTAAGAGCTGAAATTAAGAGTTTTTCTATCATGAAGATGGTCATGTTGTTGTTTCTTATTTACATCTTAATATCACTCAATATTGAAACTGCGGATGCACAAAAAATTCTCAATCAAAAATATGTGCAGGACAAATAGTCAACGAAAGGCATTCTTATCAAAGAAAAGCACCCTGAAATAAAAATTCAAGCCAATCAATCAAGCATAGATCTGAATAATATACATCTGGAGTATCGATCCAAGTGTAGCCATGTAATCATTCACATGAAATTTGTGCTCCTCATAAGAAAAGTATGACGTTCAAGAATAAGTTCCCAACTAGCTCAAGTTCAAGAGTAGGTCACACGTATGTGAACACAGACATAGATGGGGGAAAGTGTTTAAAAACAAACTGCCTTTTCGTCCAAGTCATGGAGGCGTAGGGAATTGATAAATGAATGTTGGCTGTGCAAATCTACCAAATTAAAAACAATATTGAAATCCAAATTTCCTTTTATAGTGATAGAAACTCGAACTAGACTACAAAGTTGTTGGTTGAAACTTAACAAACATGCCTTGACGTAAGTGGATCACAGATCACAGCCATTGCCAATTTGCATATTGTCATTGGTCACTTCAAATTGTACATGTAGTGGGAAAATTGTATTGTGATATCTTTTATGTGTTAATGCAATAAGTGGTCCATCTCTGATATTAATATTCTAGTTGTCATATTAATCTTTTATACTATCTAATGGGAGTAATGATATTAATTTGCAATATATTTAATTATATTAGGGGAGAGGGGTCAATAGGTGAATATGTCCAATAGTTGACATGACTATTGATCACACAATACCCAATATTTATCATAGTGTTATGTAGTAGTTATTTATTTATGACATAATAATTATGTAGAGTAGCTAATCACATTATGATATGTAAGACTTCTCACCCATGGACAAGTACAAAAAAGTCCATGTTCAAGCAATTTCACCCATATTCAAGTATTGGTTTCTACCATGGTTTTAGTGTAACTCAAATTTAGTATTTTAAATCAATTCAAAATATGGGTTTCCCTCCAATTGAACATTCCAAAGAAGAAAAAAATAAGCTAACACAAATCTAAACTACAAATTAGTGAAAAAATCACAATCTCATATGCTAAACAATTGATTTTGTGGACCCCTTAACTTAGGGCGTACCACTACTAGCCCCTCTCCCCAACCCACTCGAAGATTTTGAGTCAGTGATCAAACCTATTTGGGGATTTACAAATTGAACTGATAGTTGTTGACATTATAGCCCTTCTTTTAATAATTTTAATAACAACTTACATTTTTGTATTGTCAAATGATTTATGATAAATATTTCAATTGCCCTTTTCTAACAGGGGGTGAAGCCCTCGAAAGGGTAGTGATAGGTGCAATTTTGTTTGCTTTGGTTATTCTAACCACTTGATAAAGATTGGTGCTCTTATTGATAAAAATCCTTACATTTCTTTCTCCCCTTGTGCACCAAATTATAAAACCTAGAGTGAATTGAGACATGTGCCTATGAATTTTCATTTTGGTTCTCATGGACATCCATTTTATAAAACCCAGTCTATAGAATTGACTTTCACTACATCATTACTATAAATAGTAGAAATATCCTTCTATAATGCTTTGGCAAGTGGGCAATCCCTAAATAGATGTTTAAAGGCCTCTAGACTATTCTTGCAATTCGGGCAAATGGTAGGACCAAATCCTTCCCTTGTTTTGTAGATTGTCAATTATCAATATTTCTACATTTCCCCTAATATATTACATCTAAAAGAAAATAAACATACACATTATTTTTTCATCTTCTTCCCATTACCAGACATTACAAATGGCCAAGTCTGTTTTTAAACAGAGCCAAGATCTCCATGGATTCAAAGGAAGCTTCTACTTCTCAATCAGAGAACGAGTTTCCTCTGGCTAAGGACTTTGAGATTCTACACTGATGATCGGGCAACAGCGCCGACAATACTGGTACCCAGCGGGCAGCTTGACTCCGAAGATCGAGCAATCAGAATCTGCCCGGGATGATGAATTAGAACAACAAGGCTACAAGAGCTATACAGGACCAAGGTCCTGTCACAAAATGAAAAGCTTAAGAGGATGCAGGACACTCTTAAGGCTATTGAATTACATCAGCGTGGTGATATCCAATCTGCAGTTTCATTGTTAAATAAAAAGAAATGGAAATGTTCGATTGGTGGCATTTCCCACGTCCTCGTCCGAAGCTTGGGGAGCTTGGCTGTCGGGGCAGACGTCCACGTCCTCGACCAGAGGGAAGAGAGAACTGGTACGGTGCAAAAGAAGTAGCAGGAGTAGAAGACTTTGCGGGAAGCAAGCTGAAGATCTTCACTATTCTCTTGTTGGATCTTAGCATCCAACTGTTCTTTTAGTTCATAGATTTGTGCCTGCAATGAATAATGACGATCCATTTCCATTTCCATTTCTTTTTATTTAACAATGAAACTACAGATTGGATATCACCATGCTGATGTAATTCAATAGCCTTAAGAGTGTCATGCCATCCTCTTAAGCTTTTCATTTTGTGACAGGACTTGGTCCTGTATAGCTCTTGTAGCCTTGTTGTTCCAATTCATCATGCTGGGCAGATTCTGATTGCTCGATCTTGGAGTCAAGCTGCGCGCTAGTACCAGTATTGTCGGCGCTGTTGCCGATCATCAGTGTAGATCTCAAAGTCCTTAGCCAGAGGAAACTCGTTCTCTGACTGAGAAGTAGAAGCTTCCTTTGAATCCATGGAGATCTTGGCTCTGTTTTAAAACAGACTTGGCCATTTGTAATGTCTGGTAATGGGAAGAAGATGAACAACTATTCATGCTAATTATCGGGCCATTTTTTGGGATATATTTTTGGTTGCACTAGGAGCTTGACACTGTTCACACCATAGACAGTCAGTGTTTTGGGTCATGGACCAGAGTAGGGTGACTACAGGGAGGAAAGTCAGACTCAAGACGCTGTTTCCTTATCAGATATGAATGACTGAGTAGAAGAGGAAGTAGACAGTCTCGGTTTAACAGAACTGGACTTTCGAAATGAAATGGTAGCCTTACCTTTGTCCTCTATGACCTTGGATGCGGACTGTACAGACGAAGTGCTTCCTTCGACACATTTGGGTGGAGATAGTCCATTCACGGGGGTACACGGATCTTATCCCAGCTTACAACTTCGGGCTCGATCTTCTGAGCAGTGAGACTTGCATGCATGACCACACTGGATCCTTGAGAAGGACCATGCTTGATTGCAAGATGAGCTGTATTAGTCAATCTAAAAATGATTCTATAAAATATTGCAAATGGAGAGGACCCTGGTTTCATATTTTACTCCTGTAGTTTGCAGATGTAATTTTAAAACCTTGATCCAACAGATTATCAGTCTGTATGGATACAGGGTAATTCGGAAACACATTGAAATGAATAGGTCCATTGCTTAAACTAGTTTGCAAAGCTGCTAGATGGACAATCTTTAAAAGACTCATGACGCGTATCTAACAAACAACACAAGACAAACGCATTAAGACCTTGCCGAAATAGAGGAGTTATTTCGATCTGTACGCAACCTATGTGGACAAATTTATAAGTAGACTGCTTCTTCAGATAATTAAGATCTTGCGGAGAAATCAACGGAATATCATATTCAGACTTTGAAGAAGTCTTGACTTGAATACAGGATTCTCGCGATCTAATAGCAGTGCTAGCCAATAAATGGAATGACTTAGATTTTTGATATACCTCACTATAGGGGAGCTTTGGGAGCTTCCATCCTGGAAGAGGATTTTCTTCCTCTGAAATATTAGTTTCATCATTTACGGGAATGAGATCTGAAAGACTTACGAAGGCATCGTCGCAATCTTCAGCTTGTTGACCAGATGTCGATGCAACCCATGCTTCTGTATCCATGTTGTCTGGCGCAAAGTTTCTGTCCTACACCGCGGCTTATCTCGAACGTATATGACCTCAACATGCCTCACCTGGGCTAAAAAACGAGTCCGCGTTCTCTGGTGCGCGTCTTACGGGATTCAGAAATGTTGTAGACGAAATCTCTAAATACAGAGAGCAAAAAGAGACAACGAGAAATGACAGAACAAAGAAGAAAACCAGCTCTGATACCAAATACAAGGATCTTTAACAAGAACTTTCTTCTAATTACTGTAAGAGCAAAACTCCAATACAAGGATCTTTAAACAAGAACTTTCTTCTAATTACTAGTAAGAGCAAAACTCCATTACAAACTTCTTGTACTCAATATTGCTTACAAAAATAATTACTAGACTGTGATTACAAGACTACGACCTCTAAATTCTAATTCTAATTTTCCCAACTCTTTAATCATGTAGATGATTTGAGTCCTTGATCAAGGGACCCCATTAATTGTATTGTTTGTTGTAGATCGTAAAAGCTTATGTACAAAGGCAGCAATAGAATCTCTTGTTTTGGTGAAGTTCTAGGTAGCTATATTTTGTTCTTCACAGTAGCAAGTTTTGTGTGTGCTCTCCCCCTTATGTGCCTCTGAAACCCTACATGTTGTGCCTTATCATCTTCAATTTTTCCATATATGTTACAATGACATGTTTTTATCTAAAACGGGGTAGAAAAAGCTATTTTTTTTATAATATGTAAAACCCAAAATTTGTTTGGAAAGTTTTTTTTTTTTTGCACCCTACAAAATGTTCATTTTTTTTAATTAAAAAAATTGTGAACTTTTTGCTCTTACCATTTCAAAGTGCTACTTTATTTTTGGCCCTACAATAATTTTATTTTGCTATTTTTTGTCTTCTTTAAATTTATATTATGGTATTTTATTTTAGTTTTGTTTAAATTTTTTTTTTTTTACTTTATTTGAATTTTTAAATTTTAAATATTAAATATTTGATTTAATACCCATATCCACAATTCAAGAATTTTTTTTGGCCATCCCGAACCCTTATTCCTTTGCCCCTAAGACACATCAAACATTGTTTCCAAACTGTGTTACTTTCCACCAATTTCAATTTGACTATAATATACTTAATTTTTTCTCAAATTTGAGTATTGCATGCCATGATGTGTTTAGTGCTTCAATCCATCGTTCCATTAATTTGTGTTTGACTTATGAGTGAGATAGTCACATTTTCTCAAAACCTACATGTGGTTTGCTTCTTGTAAAAGACCTTATAAACAATGATCAAATATGAAGTCAACAATACCCTTCAAATGTCTTCCAACTTATCACAGAAGGTTCATTAAGAAATTACACGTCAAAAGAAAATAAAAATTCAGAATTAATCCTCAACACCAAAACATAGTCAAATATGTTTAATTTTCATTAGAATGACCACTAAGAAACCATCCATGCAAATCTTATTCTAGGTTATTTTTTATAGATGTTAATTTTTTATTTTAGGAAATAAATCATTGAATGAATAATCTTATAGTGGTGAATTGTGTTTGTTAACTTTCTAGTTTCTATATTAACAAATACAAATTATTCATAATTCACTTGACACAAATCACATATAAAAACTTGAGCGAAAAGATAAATAACCACCCAATTAATAATAAGTTAAATGTCTATTTTCACAATAGCAATATCCTTTTAGTTTTTGTTAGCCAATAATTTATGTTATTGGAATTTGAGATTTTAATCCTCAATGCTCTTATTTATTTTATAAATTGGGCTTTGAATACTACTTGTTTCTATGAATTTTCAATTCAACTTGTTACGATAACAAAGCTTCACCTCTAGACCGATGGATAGTGTCAATATGTTGCAATCAATGGTTAATTGAATCATTTAAGGACGCCTCTAAGGTCTAAACAACTATTGAATCAGAGCTAACTACGGTATGTAACTTTAAACCTCATTTTATTATAGAATAAATGGTTTCTTATAATAAAATCACTTCAATATAATTGATAAAATAACATAATATAAATACATTACTAAGCCACGTGGAGGGGGTAACCTCCACAATCTCACAATAAGACAATAATTCACAATATAACACATATGAGATAGATTTACTCATCCACATATATAGGTATATTACAAAAGGCCACGCCCCTTCATCCTAATTAGGTCAACCTAAAGTAATGACTAACTAATTAATGCAAATATAAATGTTAAGTGTTATATAAGTCAAGTCATACATATCTCAATGTATACGATAGGCTAAGGGCCATAACATGTCTGCCCTCTTCAAAGAAGCATTGTCTCCAACATTAATCATTTTTTTTATATTTCTTTTCTATGAATGTTAGGTCCTTCCATGTCACATCCTTTCGCGGAAGTTTCTGTCTTGATTAGAGACAATGATCATCCTCATTTGCATCGATTGGAATCGAGTTTGGATAATATATACTTGTTTGAAAATGAATTTGTTGTCTTCAAAAAGCTTATGTGACTTTGTCTGGATGGGAGTCTTATGGCTAAAATTGGAAACATGAAATACTTAAGAGTATTTTTCTTGACTAAGGCAACTCTTATTGGTGTTGAATGTGTCCCTTAATAGCTTGAAGTTTTGGTTGTACCTTCAAGGTAGACGTGATGGATGACAACTAATAATCACAAAAGGCCTTAAACGGAGACCTTTTAGAAGATGTGTTGTTTAGGTGGTTCTATAAACATCTTCTCAACTCAGAAAAGGCCTTAAACAAAGACCTTTTAGAAGACGTGTCATTTAGGTGGTTCTACAAGCATATTATCAACTACGTACTTTTCCACGTTCTTGAAGGTCTAGTGGTATTTGTGCATTTGACCATTTTTCATTCTTTGATAATAGATATGATACTAACACTGTTGATCTTTTTTCCAAAATCATTTGTATTGGATGAGACCTTACCATATGCGATGAGGTATTACACAACCCTATATACCAATTGAAATGCTTCAATTCCAAATACAAAGATGACATAACAACCTTTTGTGCACAAGGGGTTTCATGTAAATGAAGAAAATTATCCCTTTAATTGATCCATTTGACCAAGACCTTCCCATTGAACTTGTGCATCTCCACGTTTGGTAGCACATTTTGACCCCTCGTATTGGAATAAGACAAGTGTTTCAATTGCATTACATTTGAAGTAGGGTTTCTTAGAGACCATGTCTGACTAGGTTGGGAATTATTGGATTGTGGTTGTGGTTGTAGACTAGGCAAGGTTGCCATGAATGTTGTTTTCATTGTATTCCAGTTATCGCTGATTTTGACACCGATCGCCTCAAGAACGTAGTTTTTTTCACCACTTTTGATTACATGTTTTGTAGATCATATTCAAGCTGACTAACTCAATGATTTGTCAAAGAAAACCCTAGGACCACGAATCTAGTCATTTTTGTGGTCGAATCCATATCCTATTTGTGAAGAGTTCATCTTGGGGTGATAAGTACTTTACCCCTACCTCTAGCCTTGCAACGACTTGTTTGTGATTGATACGATGTTCACCTTTGACCAAAATTTGACCCAATTGTGGTAATGTTGATCGTACAAATAACAACACAAAGAATAGACCCTTGCAAATATTTTGTGAGATTTCAAAAACTGTACAAAAATATTTAAAATTCTAAAATTTGTGACCTATAGAGTGAATTCATGAAAATCAATAAAATGGTAATAACTCTCGCAAATAAATCAAAAAGAGCTAAAAAAAAGGTGGGTGACTTTCTGATATAATATCGCAACTTCTGTAAAAAACAATTGTAGAAAATTTTATTCTTTTGTTCAATATATAGGTGATTTTTTATAAACAAGTATTTTACCCATACTATGCCCCAATCGAAGCTCTAATACCACTTGTAATAAAATTACTTCAAAATGAATGATTAAATAGTTGAATATAGATATATTATTAAATCACTTAAAGGGGGAACCTACACAATCTCACAATAAGAGAGTAATTCATAATATGACACATATGTGAGACATTACTCATCAATGTACATAGGTATATTATATAATCACACCCATTCATCTTAATTAGGCCGGCCTAAAATAATGACTAACTAATTAATGCTAATGTTAAGTGTGTAATTGGTCAACCCACACATCTAAATATGTGTTATAGGCTAAGAGCCATATCATTTCTTTATTACCATTTCACAAATAAATTAAATGGGCAGAGCTTGATTATTATGCCGAGAGGTGTTCCTACAAAGGCAGTTAGGGTTGTAACGGAGGAGTGAGTTGTTCACCGTTTATTCTCGACATTAAATTTGACATCCATTTGACCATCACATGACAATTCATCCATAAATTTGGCTTATATTAGACTGTCACTCAAGAATAATCTGTGTCGAGAAGTCAATCAAAAATTAGTAATATATCCCAGCCATATAGTAATGTTTGTGAAATTGATAGAGAATTAACGAAGTTATTGATTAATGTGGTATGTGAAAAATCTAAACTAAGAACCTTGAAATTGATATGTATTTATGCATTTCATATATATATGGTTTATTTGTACTACACTAGCATAGTTAGATAGGTGCCTCAAAATTGTTATTTCTCAGTGTATTTTAGACAGATGTATTTGAGATATGTATGCTAGTTTAATCATACATTAATGCACAAAATAGTTTAATGGAGTTTTTGTTATTAGTAAATTGTTGTATTTGAAAATCTAGTCTTATATCAAAAGGGTTGTAGTCCAATGGTTAGGATGACGGCTTGTGAAACCATCCACCAAGTTACAAGTCCCTCTAGATACCTGACACGGAGGGTAAAAAATGTATAGCGTTGGGATCGTGCCCTGAGTGGCTTTGACTAATTGGATGCCCCTATTCATCACCAAGGCTTCGATATAGATATATGCTTACTTGTCAGAGAGATGAAACTCTCAACTCAAGATCATTCCAACAAAACTACCATTACCACAACTTCGAAACATGCTAGCTTAGACATGTGCGCAATAGAAAGATTATGCTAGAAATGGAATATTATGTCTCCAATAATATTTATCTCATGGAATATACATTTCCCCAGATTATGTTTACAAAGAGGGAGTGCCCATAATATAGGCCAACAATAAGTTATCCTCAACTAGGAAATAGGGTGGAGAGCTAATATTAGGGAATACTACAGATCCCTAAGATCATGCTCGAACCACCTACATGAGAATAAAATAGCAAGTTGTTAATAAAACTTTACTCCCAAAATAAGCTTATCTCATGTGAGTGGTGTGAACATGACTAAAACTAAGTAGGTGGAAAATATCCGAAACCACTTAGCATTGTGAACACATCAACTCCAACATTATTGAACAAGTATACATCAGCTAAATGTAATCTTTATTTTCACATGGTGGAGAGATGTTGATATCTTTGATATCTTATATAAATCTTTGGTTTCTTATCAAAATAATAATTAAAAAAAATCTAGGAGTCTCATATTTGTGTTAATCTTGTCTTTGGGAAAAAGGATTTTACTGGGCACACCTGAGCCTCTAATAATTCATGATAAAATCAACATTAAAAAGACTGCACAAGAATAACAACACCTTACTCCTGGGATTAGATTCTCTTGTTTAATATGTTGAAATATAGTTTTTTATAAAAATTCCCTGTTAAGCATTTTTTTTTTTGGTGCATGTGTGCTTTGAATTTCTTACTTCTACCAAGAGGGGGGAGAATGCTTCAATCTAGACGGGATGTGAACTTGGGTGGGAAGTTTTAAATACTCTCATTATGAACTGGCTACCGCCTCACTTCAGCACCCTTCCACTCAGTCTTATACATTCTGGAAGTGGTGTCTCTTAAAATAAGTTGTGTTTGTACTTCGGAATTTACTTAGTTTTTTTTGAACCAGTTGTATGAGAAGCTCCATCGCTAAATGGAAATGGAATGTCTTTCTTTGTTCTTTTGACATCATCCTTGACACCTTGGACATCTTCCATATCTTTCGTGCTTGAGGAAGCGAGTTTTCAGGGGATAATAGTGTTGATTGGCTGGTCTATCCTCTGCCTTTTCTGCAATATGTGCACTACAATTTTGTTTCATTTTGTTGTTCTTTGGATTTTCACTTACTTGAGGTGGCTGTCTTGATTTGTTCCTGCAGAGTCAACTGGATTACAGTGCTCAAGATCCCAGGGTTGATGTGCTTTTTAACCCATTTTATCTTGTTGATGTTGTGTGTTCTGATGCTCGTGTTGGGCGTACGCTATTCAGATGCTCATGTGTGCATACAGATTTTGTATCTAAAGAATGCTTCGGTAATCTAGTGGATGTTCCCAATCAATATCTCCCATTTCCAAGATTGGTCTATCAGGCAGGGGTGTGTCCGAGCCTATATTTATGCGGATCCCTGACATAGTCTAGCACTCCTAGGTTCTTGGTAAATTTTCAAGCAGTGAGATACTTTAGAATGGTTGCTCCTATTTTTCTCAGTCTAGATTCATGTCAATATTCACTCGGTGGTAAGGGAAAGCCTAAACTATATTGACAACTGTACTAGGTAGATCTTCAGATTCCACAGTCTATTTTCCATTTCATCTATGAAGAATGGGATTTTGGGAGCTGTGTCCACTCTCAAATAACACCCATTTTCTTTTCTAGTGGGAAAATTGGATCTGGAAACGGTTAGATCAGCATGGTATTGGAGAAAATTGCGTAGTTCATCTTTGCATATTGGTGTTGTTTTATTGGAAACCACGTATTTATAATTGAGATTTGGATTGGGTGGGAGAGGGCTATGAGAGGATTATCTAGACAGGTTATTGTTTTTACAATCAGCCTTAATTGTTCAAGATTTGAAAGGCAGATTTGGATTTAAGAGAGAAAAAACCATTGTTATAGGGAGAGCACATAGTTGTGATCATACAGAGCTTTGTTCAGTATCCAGATCTTGCTGTTTAAAGATTTAGATAAACCTTATAGCTTGTATGGATATGTGCATATGTGGGGGGGGATTTGTGGGTCTGCATGCACATGCGCGTGCATGGCATGTGAGTGCATTTGGGTGTGCACACGCATGCATGTGTGTTGTGTGCACCTGTGTGGTCATGTAAATCACATTCTTTCTACCAATTATGTTTTAATAAAATTAACTAGCAGTAGCAACATTCCTGATAATAAACATAGGAAATCTAAACATTGACAATTTGTACTGAAGATTTTTGAAGGTGAAACTCCATGAGATTCAACTAATGGAGTCGCCAGTACTGAAACAATGAAATCATTTCCCGTTTCATAATCACTTGCAATTGTTCCAAGTGTCAAGCTAATGTTGACTTCTTATCTAGAACCTATTATCCCACATGCTCATCAACACAAATAAGCATTTCAGCGAATAAGAGACTCCCCATTATCATTCAAGACCATGTTAATCCACTAGGGACTCACAGATTCCCCTTGTCACGAATCTCTGTCCCTTAATTTCTCTTTCATCCCACCTGGTTTGCCAAGGTAGTGACATTGGAACCAAGCCCCAAGAGCTAGTCATTATTTTACTAATGCTGACACCCAAAGGAGAATGGGAGGCAATTATCAACCTACTCTTCCAAGTGCCAAGTTGACCAAGCACATAAATGGATTCTCTCGTTGAGCGCTGCCATGGAGAGAAATACTCCAGTCGAGCGCTGCATAAATGCCCTCTCAACCGATGTACACAAGAGCTTGAAGATCAAGGACCCCAAACAATCACTCTCTTAAAAGGATCAGGACTATCTCGTTGCAGGATTATGGGTCATTCATAAGCTTGTGGTAAGTATCCATCACTTGACAACAAAAACTGGTAATCACGACACTCAAATCCCACTGTTAGGAAAATGTATCGTGCAAATGAATGATCAACTTTAAAAGGCAAGTGGCCTACATCCCCCAGCTAATGAAAAACAATGACAACCAACAACATCAACTTTAAACCAACGAAAAGCTCTTGACCTATGATCTAATTAAGCATCTGGTGGAGTAAGTCATGCACGAGCAAGCTGAACGTAACAGATGATGCAAATACCATACAACCCATGCTGACACATCAAACTTCACGTAAGGACAGGCTATGAATTGGATGTCCCGATTTACTGTCCCATCCCTCAAATTCCAAGTGATCCAATGGAAGGAGAGCTAATTGTTTCCAAGCAGAAGGGTCCTGCTAAAAGTTCCTACTAAAAAACATTACCTCTTTCGGGGGTGACGAAGAAATTAGGTAACCAAATATTGACCCCAAGATTTAGTATATCTTGCAAATAGTGCTTCCTATATTATTGTCGTCTTCAGCTTGTACGGTTGGTTTTTTTTAATCAGAGTTTGATTTCTTAGGATGAAGTGTTGTTAGTGATGTATCCTTGATTCTTAGATGTTTTTTTACTCTTTTAGCTTGACTGATGTGGATCTTATGCTCATTTTACCGTACATTGGCATGATGGAAGCTAATAATTCTTTTCTTATGAGCTGTCCTATTGTTTGTAGAAAATCATTTATATATATAATATAAAGCTCTTGAAATTTTCAAAAGCAAAATCACTTGTGACTGCCAAGGTCAATAAATACATCAACATCATTTCTTGTCATTGCAGGGATACAAATTGATTACCATAAATTCCCAATTTACATTAAAATAACTTTGTAAAGGCATCAGAAAATGTAAGTCTCCACCTTTTCCATTATTATCCTTCACCTTTTCCATTATTATCCTATTTATTGAAGCACATGCACTGCTGCTTGTTTCAAGAAAAGTTCACCTGCTGCTAGTGTGAGCAGTGTAACATTGTCAAACTGCTCCAACTCAACACTTTAGCATACTTCGCTGTGAACTGCATCTATAATATGCCATTTAGTATGAACGAAAGCATGTGCCATTTTATGAATTCATAATTGTAGATGCAGGGTACATGTCTACAATCATGGCTTTTATAATACGAAGGTAAAGATGCTGAAAGACTACATCTACATAATATCTGGACAGTGCTGAAAAGCTTTCCTGTCACGTGCACTCCAATATTTTCCGTTATAAACCCATGTAGGCTCAATATCTCCATCTTTCAGAGAGTTTACATGGTTTTTTTTGGAATCCCGCTGCAGATTTGATCAACAAAGTCAAATACTGTTCCCAAAGGTTATCTTCAATTTGGATAGTTAATCCCAATCAAATATTGTCATTGCAGCAGAGCCATCAAAAAGACAAAAATAGAACTAGAATAATTAAAAATACCAAAGACGGGACTAATCTCACCTGTTGGAACCACATGCATTTCCACTCCTTTAGCTGGTCTTTTCGCCATTTGCAAGCTGCGCGCTGTTTGTCTTCAAGTCTGTACTTTTCAAGTGTAGCTTTCTCTACATCACCATTCTCCTAAACAATTGAACCAAATTATATTTCAATAATTTTTGGTCTAGAATATAATCAAAATCATACATAAGATTGAACTGCATTTGAAATGGGCCTTTCAGTTTTCTATAGCTAAAGCCCAAATATCAACGTTGTCAATAAACCTTTTTCATAACAAAGTTTTCCTTTAGCTTAATGAGCAGGGCGATAGGATGACTGCCATAGCTGTTGGTGTGAGGTATTTTTTTCACCTTTTATTTAGTTATTAGGCATTTTCCACTTCACACATGGTGAGTCATCTCACTTAGGCGAGTCATTTGTCTTTTAGGAGTTATATGACAGATGACAGATTTTATGTCCGTCATAGAATCTATCATACTTGTCATATGGGTCATTTTCATATGGGAGTTACATGTTATTCTATTATTGTAACTCCTCACTCCATCATGGAAGTATGACATGTCCGGGCATAGGAGTTACACAACACTCCACATATGTACTCTTCCTTTTGATCTATGAGCATGAGTAGACCTATTCCTTTTGCATGAACAACTTGCTTATGGTTAATTTTCTTGTTGATTATGTGGAGCATTTTCACGTTTCTATTAGAGCGCAACATTCTTGATGTGCATGGGTTTCATTGATCCTCGTGGTTAACTCTCACATGGTATCAAAGCCACATTGTTTCAATAAATGTGTTACTCATATTGGTTCGTTGTCAATTACTTCTGGTTTCGTGATTTATTAGCTTCTTGTGCAAGTTTTATTAATCCATTATTGCTTTGTGCATTTTGGTACTAATCCGGGTTAATCTCGTTTTTTGGAGTTTGTTGGTTTTTGGTGTTTGTGCAGATAGGCGTTTTCCAGCTAAAACTGGCTACCCATAGCTAACTTTGTTGGAAAACCAAAATTTGGAGGTATTTATGTTTTTTTTGGTATTTAGTTTCTGGTTTTTGCATTTGGCTTTATTCTGAGTTTTTTGGTTCTAGTCTTGTCGTCTCCTTGTGTGCCTCCTACCTGTCTCCCTCTCTGATCCTTGCTCTCACCATGCTTATCCTCGTTCTATATGTCGACGACTTGTTGATTTCGGGTAGCTCTTCCTCGATCACTGATTCTATGAAGACTACCTTAGCCAACAAGTTCTCCATGACCGACTTGGGTTTGCTTCACTACTTGGGATACAAATTACCCAATCTAACTCGGGAATCGTGATTGCTCAACCTAAGTACGCCCTTGATTTGCTAGCCAAGTTTCACATGTTTGATTGTAAGCCATCTCCCACTCCTTTCCTTTCCAGAGTCAAATTGGTTGTTGAGTCCTCCACTCCCTTAGTCGATGGTAACCTTTATTGCCAGTTGGTGGGGAGCTTGATTTACCTAACTCATACAAGGCCGGATCTTTCGTTCGTTGTTGGCATCGTGTCCAAATTTATGCAAGAGCCTCATGAGCTGCATTGGAAAACAACAAAGCGGATCCTTCACTATGTTCGTGGCACTCACACCGATGACATTCATTACTTGGGAGGGACAAAGATTGATTTAGTTGGATTCACAGATTTTGATTGGGCCAATGATCTCGATCATCGGAAGTCTACCTCCAACTACAAATTTTCTTTTGGTTAGGGTCCTGTTAGTTGGTCGAGCAAGAAGCAGAACGCGATTGCTATATCTTCTACAGAGGCAGAATACAGGGGAGCAGTCAATGCTACCACAAAAGTTGTCTGATTGCAAGGGATTCTGACAGAGTTTGGCATTCACTTTTTGCGGCCTACTATCATCTATTGTGTTAATTTTAGTACTATTTCAATTTTCCGAAATCCGGTTCATCATCAATGGACAAAGCACATTGAGATACACATGCATTTCATTCGAGAGTTTATCCATGGAGACATCATTGATTTGCATTACTGTCAGACTTCAGATCAAGTTGCAGACATCTTTACCAAACCCTTCATTAAAGCCAAGTTCCTTCACTTACGCTCTCTTATTGGGGTGAAGTCCATTGCAACAACTCATCTTCTTCGAGCTTTCTAGTCCTCTTCTTCTCTTCTTTTTCTTCTAGAAAGATTGCAGTTTGTACATGGGTACCTCATCGGGCCTTTAGTTGTCAGGACCCATATTCAACGCATCTTTGTTAGTTGTCTAGGGGAGTTCTTTTTCTTTTTCTGGCTTGTCATGCCTCTACCTAAGCTTTGATGAAGGGGGTGTTGGTGTGAGGCATTTTTTTCACCTTTTATTTATCATTAGGAATTTTTCATCTCACACATGGTGAGTCATCTCACTTAGGTGAGTCGTTCGTCTTTAAGGAGTTATATGACATATGATAGATTTCGTCATAGAATCTGTCATACTTGTCATATGTGTCATTATCATATGGGAGTTACAGGCTATTCTAGCATTTTAACTCCTCACTCCATCATGGGAGTATGACATGTCTAGGCATGGGAATTACACAACACTCCCCATATGTACTCTTCCTTTTGATCTATGAGCATGGGTAGACTTATTCTTTTTGCATGAACAACTTGCTTATGGTTAATTTTCTTGTTGATTACTTGAATTTTCTTGCTTCCGTTGGAGTGCAACAACCTTGATGTGCACGGGTTCCATTGATCTTTGTGGTTCACTCTCACAATCGCAAGCCTCGAGCGAAAAATCGTTTGTTAGTAACTTCAACATCAAGAAATTGCTCCATGTGATCTCTTTTATCATCCTTTTCGACAACCATATTTCCTATGTTTAGATATAATTAAAATTTCCTCTCCTATATTTCTCTTCTAGCCTTTGCAAAGGTGTAAGTTGTTCACTCCTAGTAATTTGTTGGCATTTGCTACCTAATGAACAAGAATGAACAGTATTACTCTAGTTCGGACTATGTTCCATACTTGGCTAAATTATTGATGATATTGCTAACGCATGCATACACAAATAAATATGTAAGTGCACACCATCCGTCAACAGGTGTGAAAATATAGCAGCCAACCATAACCTAAATGCAGAATGCAAGATCCTTTAATGCTATAATCAATGTTTTCTCATATTACAAACTCAATAACAAATTTCATTCACAGAAGAAAAAGATAGTCTTGTCAGTTGCTACTTATCTTTAGGCTGCTTCCTTCTCATGGTTGCAGACTATAAATACTGATGGCCGCTTAGGTGGCAAAGTTTAAGCAATATTTACCTTCCATAGCTCTTTGAAGTTTGGATTAACTGTCCTTGTAAGTGGCAAGGACATAGCCAAGAGAATTGAACATGCCAAAGAACTAACTGTTTTTGTCATAGAAATTTAACTGCTATGTTACTCCCAAAGCCACCAAGAGCCTGGGCAGGATACGGATTAGAAATATAGAAAACGATTTTTAATTTTAAAAGAATAGGATGGACAGAACAACTCAGTTGACTGTATGTAGATAGAGGTCAGCTGGTAGTAGACTGACATGTTAGGGGATGTGATGAATCTATTTAAAACAAGAAGGTTGATTTTGGGTCACGGCCAAGGCAGATGGCGATTTTGCATATGGGAACCCCCTCGTTAAATCTCACAATGGGATTTCTTTCCATTTACCTTATATAATGTTTGAATTTTGTACTCCGCTTTGACCACGTGATCAAGCTCTACAGTAATAATGTACAGGCCGTCTGATGGCTAATGCCTGATATACATGATTCACTAATATCTGTCCCTATGATGGTTAATAAATAAAATGTAAAAGATGTAATGGGGGCACTATTATCTATTCTATAATTCTATTATGTTCTCTTTTACTTTACTGAATCAATGGAACAAACCACATGAAATTTAGTACCATTACTCTTTGTACAGATGAGAAAGGTGAAAGTTACTGGCAGGTACAAGGAGGATGAGACTGGCTATAACCAAGCAAGGGCCTGGTAAACAAGTTCATTATGCATTGATGTTGTGGATAATTAATTCAAACCGCCCCTAAGGTACTTTGATTATGTTGTGCCGAATCCTAATAGTATGGTCACAATTGGAGGCCAATTATTACAACCAGCAGATCTCGAACGCTGCCAAAGACAAACCCAATAATCACAGAATCCCATGAAGGGCTAAGATGGGCACAAGAATTGCACAAAACTGAAAACCAAAAAATTATGAGGAACACATTGTGGAGTTCAAGAAGAAATTGAAATTTACACCCACATAAGATGATTTGATGAGAGGAAG
Organism: Taxus chinensis; assembly: GCA_019776745.2. NCBI lineage: Eukaryota > Viridiplantae > Streptophyta > Pinopsida > Cupressales > Taxaceae > Taxus > Taxus chinensis. Next base: position 772,580,205 of record CM034149.1, read on the forward strand.
CTATCCGTGAGGACAGAATAAGCCTGAGAGGAGCCTACCATTTAAATTAAACTTTAATCACAAAAGAAGTGAACCTAAGTCTCCAAAAATATTGATGTAAACACTGATCGTTGAGGTGCTTTATTAAAAACATGTCAAAGTCAAAAATATATATTTGGGACTGGCACTGGATGAATTCGTTGAACCTAGGCTATTGAAGTTATCAATACAACATTCAGATGGTAAACACTGTGATTAGTAAGGTCCGGGAATTGTGATCAAGATGGTGGGTTACTTGATGTTAGAAAAATCCTTGCAATGGGGAAGATTAAAGTCAGTAGAATGATTGGTTTCTATGAAACATCATTTACATGGAATTTGAGATGACAAAAGAATTCAGATCTGGATTGATCTTACCAGGCAATTTAGCTCAGATAGTAACATGAGCAGGATTACTGACTTGAACATGGACGGCATAATATGGAACAATAATCGTCAACCAGGACAAAACGAGATCGAGAGTTACCCAAATAACAGCTGCAGCCCATGGAATATCCAGTCTTGTGATTTTGGCAGTATTATCGACTCCTACAATTTGGAAATAAAATCTACTTTTGTGAGCTCAAAAACTAGGGGTCCAAACTCGAATACAATTAGTTTTAGGCATGAGCAAGTATAAAGTGTATTTGAAAATTGAAACTCGTGCATTACTTGCCAATTACTCTAACTCTATTATGGTATGAGAGGGCTAATAAATCTCTAGCACTAATCAAAGTGGGAGTGCTTATAAAAGATAACCAATGAAAGGAATATTTTTAAGGTTCTCCAGAAGCTTGTGGGGGTGCCAACCCCATCATGTCGAGATCAATCAAAAGGAAACCTTTGTTGAAGGAATTCCAGAAACAGACTAATCTCAGAAGTTGTGAGATAGCCTGTCTATATTCCTGCCATTTGAAGGAATATGAATGTTTTCTGTTAAGCAGGTGAAGGACTTTGATGGTAGGATACACATTTTCATGAATTTAATATCTCCCGAATCAAAATTTAGCATGACACGTTTTGACGGCTCTTCTTCAAAGATTGCATCTTCAAATGCAAGATAAGGTAAATTTGCACCCTATATCCAGATATGAATGGATTAGAATACTAGAAAAAACAATTGAAGATCAGTTGCTATAAGAACAAATAGCACTAGCAAAAAGGTTATAACATAAGTTACCGATTCAGGTTCTGTTTCAAAGAACTGGATTTTAAAAAAGAAAAATTGGCTTTGGATATGGTTTGGGTTCAGCAGTATAAAAATATATATAAATAATAAAAAATATTGAAATTCTAACCAAATAAATAGAAAAGTAGCAACACTAATCACATAGTATGCATATAGAAATTCTAGCCTATTAAATAGGAAATTCTTCTTTTTGTGTTGTACATACCTTTTAGCTTTTAGGGTTTGAAAAGTATGTTTTATTAATATTGCATTGTTACTTTATGTTAATTTTTGAGCAAAAATGAAAAAAATAAGAAAGTTTTTTTTGCCTTGGGTTCTTCATGGGTTCTGCCTGGATTTTCCCTGAGAGTTTTTGCCTTTGGGTTCTTCATGTGTTTGCCCGGATTCGCTGCCCTGGGCGAATCCGGGCAAAGCCCATGAAGAAACTGGACCCGTACCACTGTAGTCTGGAATGTACTGGGGCAGTGTCTTGCTGCATACCTAGGAGAATCGGTATCTTAGGTTAAAACCCTAGTGTGACCATCGAATTTGAAATAATTAAGGAAACAAATGATTTGCATCCTAGTAGATATCCGATTAACAACATAGTGAGAATTCTCTACATTAAAAACTTAAAACAGCTGAAATTGATAATGCAACACATATACAATTTAAATTCAGATTACAAGAAAATGAAGTTTGAGGAATTTGTTTTATTAGCAAAAAATAGCTTTATGCAATTGAGCTTCAAGAGGAGGCATGTGAATTCTCTATGTTACCCATCTCTCCCTTCTTATGTATGTATTTTACTCCCTCCTCTTCCCACCACTGTTTCCATGTATGAGTTTTTATGCCAAACCCTCTGGGATGCTGCCCTTGATTCTTGTCCCCACATTATTCATTACTCTAGATCCCCTACCTATCATGGAACTTGCCCCATGAACCAGTGGCACGATAATGAATGTAAATCCCTTCACCAAAGACTTCAATTTTCCCTAACCCGTGACCCTACCTCCATACCCACCCTTCGTAAGGAGTATCATTGTCTTCTTCGACGTAAGAAACAAAAGTTTCTTGCGTCTAAACAGCTTTCACTCCTTGCTAATCTCCACGACTCTCCCAAGACTTTTTGGCGTACTCTTCTCCCGAGAGAAACCATCATTTCTGACATCACACCTAAAGCATGGGTCTCCTATGTTAGTTCCCTCTATGATGTTCCATCCCATCTTATTGCCATAGCCCTCACTCCACCATCCTTTGTTTTCTCTACTTCCTTTGTCAAGAGAGCTATTTTGAAATTACACACCAACAAAGTACTTGATTGTGAAGGTCTCAAAGATGAGTTCATCAAATATGGTGTCGATTCCCTTGCCTTTCCCCTTGCCACACTCTTTAATAAGATGGTGTGTCTTCAGGTTTTCCTCAATCATGGTCTTAACATGTCATTTATCCATATTCATAAGCCCAGGGTATCTCTTTATCTCTGAGCAACTACATGGCCATTATGATTGGGCACTTGCATGTTGCTGAACTTAATGCCTTGGTGTTGGGCATGTTACTATCATAGAGTACTTGGAAAGGAATAGTATTAAAGGTCAGGGACAGGTATGGCTTTAGGAGGGACCACTAGACTATTGACCACATCTTTACACTTTGGGCTATCATTGAAGAAGCTCGTCACAGGTCTTCCATAGTTTTTGTTGTTTTGTTGACCTCAAGAAAACCTTTGACTCGATTTTGAGACACCTGCATTTTTGAAGTCAAGAGATTTTGGCATCCCTAATTCCCTAATTACCACAACTTTGAGGCTTTATGAGATAGTTATTAGGTAGCTTCATACCTCTCACGGTTTATCTGACTTTGTGAAGAGTACCATTAGGGTCAAACAAGGATGTCCTCTCTCACCGACCCTCTTCAACATTTACATTGATGAGTTAAAGTAGTTTCTTTGGCAACATACCCATATGGATGATGATTGTCTTCTGCATGAGGTACTTATTGTCATCCTCCTTTTTGTTGATGATGTTGTTCTCCTCTCACACTTTACAGAGGGCTTATAGCAACAACTTGATGCCCTTGCTCGCTTTTGCGAGCTCAAACAAATTGTGGGCAACCTTAGTAAAACTAAGGTCATGATATTCAATATCTCCTAACACTATTTGTCCAGATTCTAGTTTATCTACAAAGGGGAACTTCTTGAGATCACATCAGCCTACACTTATTTGGGGGTCCAATTTTCTCGTCCATGCTTTAACATGAAGTTTTCCGCTCAACCACGCCTTTGCAAGGGGTATGCCTCTCTTTCTGTTTTGGTACGTCGGTGTTTCCATATCTACTTCCAGGATATCCCTTCCAAGTTATACTTGTTTGATACTATCATCAAACCTATAGTTTTGTATGGTTCAGAGCTTTGGGGACCTACCCTGGGAGCCGTTGGCTAGGCATGTATTGAGGGGATCCAAACTCTTATGTTGCAACACATGATCTATTGCAAGCAGACAATTCCTCAGTGCATCACCCAAGCTGAATTTTCCACCCACCCACTACGCCTTGAGACTATTTTCAAGATTACTTTCTACATCCACAGACTCAGATCCCTAGGGGACTCAACTTCTGGTCGCGAGAGATATTCCTACTTAACACTTTACTCTTCAGAGAGGATTACTTCACTAGTCCTCACCAGACATTAGTATTGTTGGTATTTTAAGACTAAACAACTCCTTATTTCTATTGGCATATCTCGTGTATTCCCTAGATGCCCCTCCCATGCTCCTTCCCACTAAGAATGTCGTCACTAGGGTTACTAGAGAGGAAATCTACAGACAGTATATCCAGACCACTTGGATCTCCCCCGTGATCTACTCAGTCCCAAGCTTGCTTTCTATGCCTCTCATTTCTTACAAGTGGACGGTACTATTTGTCGCCCTCACTATCTCCAACGCCATTGGTCTCACAACTTCAGGTTTCTCCTTGGCCAGATGAGAGTTTGTTCCCACCAGTTATGGGTTGAGATAGACCGTCGCATTCTCTACTAGTACTGAATTTGTCGTATTTGCCCCCCTCCAAAGGGTGGAGATGAAAGACCACTTCATTTTCAAATGCCCCATTTATTATGAGATCTGGGGAAGATATCACTGCCTCTACAGAGTCTCAGACAACACTCTAGCTACTTTATTCAAATATACAAACCAATGGTGCTTGACTCTTTAACTTTGTGGGGTTATCACCCTCCAACGCAGATCTCTACAGGAGGAGCCTAGAAGCTCTAGAGCTCCCATAATGATTGCCTCTTTCTTTCAACCCACTCAAGTGATTGGCAACATTAAGCATCCTTTGGACACCAGTACATCACGCATCAAAGTTGATAGATTAGTTAGGTGTCGCTTCTCTCAACACATCACCACTACTCAGAAGACTCAGATCTCTAAGCTTGTTTGCTATCTCTCGCCATCATGGCTTTGCTTCACCCCTCGGCGTGGCTCTACCCCTCTTTGGTGACATGGATCTACAACTTATCAATTGCCTCTAGACCACAAGGGCAAACTAATATTACAAGCTTCTTTTATGCTACGGGTGTTACACCGGACTTGGATGTTAGGAGTGATTCTATAGAAAGTGTCTTGCTTAGGGAAAATGTTAAGGAACCCGCGGGAAAAACATTTATAGAAATTGTGGAGAATATGGATGGAACCAGAATCATAGGGTTGGCAAATTGTCTAAAATCAGTGGTCGTGACATTGGCGGAAAAATAATTGTTGCGAAAAAATAATTGTTTGTGAATCAAGTTGTGGATGTAATGGCGAATGTAGGATCATTTTTACTAAATGTCGATTTTTTTGGCGAATAGAGAAACTTATGTGAATACCTTGTTCAAACTCCCTTCTCTTCTCTCTTTTCTGTGTTAATGGCTTCGTGTTTGAATTTTTTCGCTGAAATGGATAGCTTCTAAATCTCAGGTGCTTCCATGTATAGATATGTGATGCGAAGTATGTTTTATTAAATTATTTGTAAATATTCTACATCATTCGATATATGAGGATCAACGACATAGGCTCTATTCTGGGATGAAGGTCTGACACACCCACATTTCGAATGGAAGTCCCCGGAATAGGCCTAGCGAAGTCACAAGTGTCATCCACAAAATTGTATGTCAATTTGAACAAGTGATTACTTTTAAAACCAATCACAGGCTCTGCACTAGTGCCTGCAGACATAAATTTCTGGTAAATACATCAAAACGTATTAAAGGTGGTGTATGATTAATAAAATTACCTGTTCCACGTGGCATATTTCCAGGTACCTTTGAAAGAAATGGCTCTGAGGCATGAAATTGAAAGGTTTCACTTTCCAAAATTCTAAATGAGTCAAAGGTAATGTAAATGTATCCAGTAGCCACCTACATAAGGGGTATGGACAAAGGACCAAAATATTGATAGTTTTTTTTCCTTTTTATTCTCCAAAAGGTAAAAATCAAATTGTCTTGTTGACATTTAAGACTTAAATTAAACTTAAGTTGTCTTGTCCAATAAATGTCAGATCTTTTAATCTCATGCAAAATCTTAAAAAAAATGCTATTAAATTTTAAAAATTAAGTGACTTGATAGATCCTTATTTGGGCAATTCGCATCGCCATTAATTTGTGTCACTCGCTGTTATCTCCCACAAGCAACATTTATATTTTAGTTTTCCACCAACAATTTACTTTAATTAGTCCAGGGACCAATCACTATAACTTGTCATTGTTTCTTGTTATGCTCGATCAATTCAAATTGTTTCTTCGAATGTTGTAATGGCATCTGTTTCTAACAGTAGACTATACAATTTTACTGAACACTCCTCTGAATTCCTCCACGGGGCTTTCACTTTGGTCGGAGGAAACGAAGCTTTTATTCGTAAAGTGTTGAAGCTCCCAAGTCAAGACAACTTTGAGTGGTCCGAGCCATTGCCGGTGGCAGTAAGACGAATATTTCGCCTCAAATTGGCGTGTATATCCCTAGTGTTTTATGTGTATCAAGCTCTTCTCCAAAATGCCATTCCAGCGGAGGCCCAAATTTTCTTAAAAACGCTCAGGTCTATATGGTCAAATAACCAACCATTCTTATTAATGCACATGCCTCCGAATTCATCCCCTACTTTGACCCCTCTGAGGTGGAATCTTAATAGCCCATATCTGATAATAATTTTGACTCTCTTATGAATCTCTCTAATGAAGGAAATGGTATGTGGACGTCCTTGCCTAAACACTGTGGACTGGGTAGGCCGACAAAGGAGCAGGTTGTGGCACAAACACTACAATTACTCTCTGTCTCTCAGCCTTCTTCTTAGAATCCTAGTTCATGTAAAATTCAAGGGCTTCGGCTAGCAACACATGAGGCCTTTTGTAATTTGTATGTACATTGTAATATATGTAATTCATATGTTTTTGATCTGTAAGGGAGAGGGCCCCAGTACAACCCTCACTATTAATCTATTACCAATTAACTAATTTCCCGAAGCTTATAAAGAATTGAGTTAAAACTATTTCTTGTTTTCTATTGTTTTTGTGTGGTTTAATTGAGATAAAAGGTGTTTTGTGAAGCTGCAGGCTTTCGATTATTAACGCAACTTATTGTTATTTTGAAGCTTCTTCTATGAATAGATGTATCAATCAAGTCCCTTTGTACAAGATTACTCAGACTCACCTTTCCTAGGCTCTTTATATACTACTTCCTTTATAGGGCATCCACACACTAATATGCTCTGAGTTATACTATAATTCCACAACTTAAGGATTGTCTTAGTAAGTCTCTTTTCTGATTCTTGGATTCAAATGGTCTTCAAGCGTCTCTCATGAACTTATAATCCTTCTACTGCCTCTAAACTTGATTTATTCTTGTACTAATCTCATTAGACATATTTCTCCAAGGATCCTCGCTTCTCAAATCATGCTCTGAGTTCAAACCTTTTTACCCCTTCATGACTAATATGCACTCCACTTACCGTCCCTATCTTCAAATCTACATGACCTTATGCTTTCTAGTTTCCTTTACACTGTTCTATCGTACTCAAGACTGGTTTCATCACTCTCTGGATAGGTTTCATGGTCTACTTGGCATGTTTTTTTTTAACAATTTGTCAAACTTTTGTTTCACCTTTCCATTAAACTCGAGGAGACCTGATCCATGCCACTAACATCATACTTTGTACTTGATTCAAGTGGGAAATTGCCAAAAACTAGTCCTAACATAGTTCTCTATGATCTGTCATGATACAATTTATTAGATTTCCTTTAAAAACCTGTTCTAGCAACAATTTTAAGCATCAATCCATCTGGTCTTTTCATCTCTTATTCCCTAAGTTGCCAGGAAACGGAAACGGAAACAGAAACGAAACGCGGAAACGGCATTTTTCAAACAACCTTTGATACGAAACGTCACGGGAAATGTCTGTACAATATCATAATTAATATATATATATATGTGTGTGAGTGAGTGTGTCTGTGTGTGTGCGCGCCTAGTACTCATTTTAAAATTGTACTCCATATACCATAAGTGATAAGAATCAAGTGGGAAATCACTCAAGGACTAGTTTGTATTCATTGAAATTACACTATGATTGTCATGTATACTTATCTCTATCGAGACTAGGATGTTTCGATAGGAGTTTCCGTCTCACCAATACGTTTCGGAAACGCATCAACGGGGGGGCCCTAGGCGTTTCCTGGTACACCTTAGTTCCTTCTAAAACATAAGCTTCCAACTAGTTCTTGCCTTCTCTTCTCAATGTTCTTGATCATAATTGGGTTCTACATGTCTGACTAGTAAATTGACTGGTAAAACTCAGTATTTTCCTAGAGAAACTATTCTTTGAACACCTAGATCTCGTTCATCTCCTTCACGAGGCTTTGAATACCTTGCCAACTATCATGAAACATCTTCTATACATGATTTATTTTCAAGAAACTAGGTTCTTAGATCAATTACCTTCAAAACTAGGTTCTGAGACTAGTAAAGGCAGGGTTTGAGACTAAGATTCCACATTTTCCCCATTCAAACTTACTCCTTTTGACTTGAAACTTTGTTAACATTCATTCTAGAACACAATTACACCTATCATCAAGGTTTGGCGAGATTCTATTGGTGGAAACGCATTTTATGACTTCATTTGCATTCTAAATCCTAGATGAGGGTTTGCAAGGTAGAGAAGGCTTAAATTACAATTATTTTTGTTTGGGAAACTTTGAAACCCTTTCCAACACTTCGCAAAATTCCTGTATATGCTCCTTTCTCTCCTCGACACTTCTCCAAAAGCATTTCTTCACAATTGTTTCTCTTGTATCAATCTATCATGTGTGTTAACAAATATTTTGCAGGGAATTGAAAATAATAAGAGTTTTTCAGAGGGGTGTCTACTAGAATAATAATCCACTAACTTCTTGCCCTTGTCACCTTAAGCCTATGCTTTGATATAGGTATCATTGATGCAAGTGCATCATAGCATGATCTTGATGGTTTTGATCATTAAAGAGTCTTGGAGTCGAATCAAGTCATGAAAAAGTCATTTATAGGTCCATATGTGTGTACTAGCTCATTTTAGAATGTTTCCAAGTTTTCCCTCCGAAAAGGGAAATTCAAATTCTTGAACTTTTCTAGAATAGTTAAGGGGATTTTCAAATTGAAAAGGTCTTGAGTCATGTGAGAGTCTAATTGTAATTATTATCTAGATACTGTATTAATCCTCAACCAATTATTAGTTATGATAAAGCATATGCAACGTTGGAAAGAGGATAGATTTGGCATGTTTGGTAGGTTTGCAAGTTTGGTGCGAAAATCTTGGGATCTTAACTAAAAAAGACAATTGTTAGTATGGATAGAGATTGACCATCTATGAAGAAGTTCAGGAATATGATAAAAACAGAGAAAAAGGAGAAAATCAGGTGAGAGATAGAGAGGCATGGGTGAAGAAGAAGTGGAATGCAAGGATCTTCAAGACCAAGAATGTATGTTTGTAAGCAATTATGAGGAAATAAATATGTTTTGAAACACTTTCAGGGTATTCTCCATGTTTGAATGTCTATTTCATTTGTGTGATTGTGGCTACTTCTTGATCTTGCATTGGTGAATGTTGGAATGAGAGAGAAAAAACTGCAAGTCTATGTCTCAAGCATAAATTCATGAATGTTTAAAGGTTGAAAGTATATGTTCAGTCTTATTATATGTATATTTGAGTCCTTGAATGATTTCCCATCATTGTTTTGTGCATGCATTAGTTGTTTTTCATGAATACATAGCTGTAGCAGGGTATTTTCAAGCACAGTTTTAAGAAAATCTTATAGTCTGGGCAAATTCGTAGATGATCAACCTTAGGTGTCTAAAGAGAAAAGTTGGAGCATGGAAAAACAGAACTTTTGGCTTTGGAACGAGGTCATAAAACCCTGATTTGCTAAAATTATGAATTTTTCTCGCTCGCAGCCTGCACCAGTCTCTGCCTAAGGTTTGGTTCACTAAACTTGCTCTAAAACCTAAATGAACCGTCCAAAATTGCTCAAAATTAGTATTTAGTTGGAAACAGACCTCCTTGACATGATCGAAGTGGTTTCAAGTCTTTAGGACCTCCAAAATTTGAGATATAAAGGACTGTTTTTTTCAGCAGGTTTAATTAGACCTAAACCAGGACTTTGGAATACTAAAAATATCAGATCTTGAAAATGATGCATCAGATCTTCATGAAACGTGGTGGGTAGGTGTACACTGTATGATGATGTCCTTAAACAGATAAAAGTGATTAAAATTCTTAAGGAGCTCTAAAATTAGAGACATACTTGACTGTGTTTCTGCAGACCTGTTAGGCCTAGTAGTCTTTCAATGGAACTTGATAGAAGAATATGAGTAGAGACAAGCAGGACTTCTAAGTTGTGTTAATCCACTTTGATAACACTATAAGACACATTATAAAGTGATTTGAGTTTCTGGTTTGGTACTAATCTCTCTAAAACTTGGTTTAAAGCATAGTTACCTGGGACGAGGGGACGGGGGGGACAGCGGGACGGGGTTTCCGGGACGGCAAAAAAAAATCTAAATTTTGGGGACGGCGGGGGGACAGCTGATTAAAAAATATATAAATATTTAAAATAAAAAGATATAGTGACTAAATTATATAAATAAGCTGAAATAAAGCCATTTGAGATTTAAATAAGGTGAAACTTGAACTCATAAACATCAAATACATTCCTTAATACTATAATATCAATATGTTAATGTCATAAATTGAAAATTCATAATACATATTTGAATTTTGAATTTGAGACAAGCTGAAATTTGAAATTTCAAATATATTATAAAATATAAAAGTAAAACTATTCTAAATTACGATTGATCAAGTGACAATAGCTGATATTCATATCATTAATCTCATAGCCAAATACACCAACAATTGTCTATTGTCAATATTGCAAAAAAAGAGGACAACTACAAGTATCAGCCCAAAAATCAGAATCAAGATCTGAAGCAATATCCATGAACTCCTCGCTGGTTCTAGCATCCTCGTCCTCAAAGGTAAGCCCAATCAATCCCCGTTGCACAGTATTGTCCTCTTCAACCTGCCTCGGCTCCTTGAGATCTACATCCCACCGTAATGCTGGAGTCTGTTTGTACTCAGGTGTCTTGCGATCTATAAGACGCAAAGCACTGTGTACAGCTACAAGCTTCTCCGCTCTCGCAGAGGTAAGCCTATTCCTCTTAACAGAGTGTATCCAACCATATGTAGAGTCTAGACCAGTTCCTCTCAGGGGCAGAGGATCTAGAAACCTGGGAAAGGAGGTGAATGGCAAGTGATTGCAACAATCCTAGAAGCCCATACAGTCGCCACCAACTCACTGGCTTCTCCTGTGCTATTGCTACCCTGTCTGCCTTTGCTGATGTTTTGTACCCATCAAGTTCAATGAAGTCGAGCCACTCAAAATCTGATCTGTGAAGCCTCTTGTGGAGTGTACTTTTTTTAAAGGCCTTCATAAGGCCCTTCTTCACCTCATCATCATCCAATGGGATAACTCTGTCTGGCCTCATCACATACCATTTGGGATTCAGTGCATACGCAGCCATATGAAAAGGAGTGTTCAACTTCTCCCATCTCTGCTGAATAATGGGTTGTATATGTTCATTATAGAACTCCAAAGTGGGGTCCCTCACCCGAATAGCTGCCTTCATTTGCCCAAGCATGTTGTCAATGCACTCGTAGATCTCACCAAGATTTGGGCTATTAGAATCCCCATATTTGATGACACTAAAAACTGGAGCTATGATTGATATGATGTATTTCATATCAACCCAAAATGTTTCCCGCAACACCACTTCCTTCACTCTTTTCCCTTGATCTGTCTTGGACTCACGCCACCTAGTCCAATCCTGTGTCATAATCATAATTTGCAGGGGCTCGTGCAACTCAGACATCCTCTCCAACAAAATAAAATAGGATGCAAAGCGAGTGTCAACTGGTTTCAAAAATTCCTTCTTCGAAAAATTTCGAAAAAGTGACAATGATGTGTGGTGATTACATATGAACTTCTGCACATCTTTGGCCTCAGTCACTATCTGGTTAACCCACTGAATCTTCCCTATGTCTTTCAGTGCATTGTTCATGGCATGCACACAACATGGAGTCCAATAAATATGCTTATATTCCCGCTCCACTAGCTTGCCTGCTGCTCTACACACATAAGTTGCATCTGTGACAACCTATACAACGTTTGAAGGTCCAACCTCCTTAATGGCATCCTTCAAAATCTGATACTGAGCCTCAACATCTTAATGCTTCCCAGAACAATCAATTGCTCTCAAGAAGTACGGTCCATCTTTGCAAGAGACAATGATATTGATGAGAGGACGGTGTCTAATATCCGTCCACCCATCCATGATAATGCTACATCCATGTGACACCCATGTCACCTTCATCTCCTCCATCAATAGATTAACCTTGGAATAGTTTCTATCCAAGATTGTTGTCCTGAGTTTTGTGTCTCCAGGAGGCACATAACTTGTACCTACTTTTGCAACCTTAGCCATAGCCTCCTTGTAATAAGGAGAGCGAGCGGCATTAAATGGAATCCCAGCAGCATAGAAAAATTTCCCAATAGCATCATCTGCCTCTTCCCTTGCCTTTGAATCAAACATGTCAACAACTGAATTTGGGGCTGCCCCCAAGGCCTTTCTCTTCCCTCTGCTTTCCACTTCTGACACTCCAAAACTAGAACCAGCCAAAGTATTACTATGTTTGCCAGTCCTATGAGCGCTCAATGGAGTATTAGTTGTAGAACCACGAACTTCTAGCACTTTGTCTGTGGTATTTCCATTGAAGATTCTCACCATCTCAGCTCTCTGCTCTAGTGAAAGGCTATTACAAGTGCCAACCCCCCTTCCTGTAAGATGCAACAAGTGTGCATTGGTCCTAGTGATACTACCATGCGAAGTCAGTGCACATATGTTGCACTTCCATACTTTGCTCTCCCCTCCAGACTTGGGGTTATCAATTATTTGGGCAAATTGTTGCAATGGCTTCTTATCAAATGGTCCAATGGCAAATTTGGACAACATTTGGGAGGGGCAATTGGTAGCACTATCAACTGAACTACCAGTTGCCGCTGCCACTACATTTTGTGTCCCTTCTTCACTCTCCCCCATTGTGGCATCACCAACTCTTCCACGGCCACCTATCTCAACTTCCCGTTCAACCCTCTCCTGCTCTGATTCATGCTCTAATTCATACTCATACTCAGAAGAAGAACTCATGGTGATGATTGTTGCAATGAATTAAAAACAACCATAACTATATGATTGATTGATTATGTAATGAATTAATTTTTTAAAATAACGTAGCCAATATGCATTTTTTAAATCGTACAAACTATATGCGTGATTATATTGTGAATGTAGATGCAAATGTTAAAAAACAACCCCTAAAAAATGCAAAATATAATATAAATTTTAAGCTAGAAATAAAATGTAATTAAAAAAAAACGTAACCATTTAAATTTAAAGTTTTACAACCAAACCCTATGCAAGATGCATTTTTTAAAATCCCACAAACTATATGCATGATTGCATTATGAATGTAGATGCAAATGCTAAAAAACAACCCCTAAAAAATGCAAATATAATATAAATTTTAAACTAGAAATAAAAATGTAATTAAAAAAAACATAACCATTTACATTGTAGTTTGTACAACCAAACCCTATGCAATATGCATTTTTTTAAATCCTACAAACTATATGCATGATTACATTGTGAATGTAGATGCAAATGCTAAAAAACAGCCCCTAACAAATGCATATATAATCTAAATTAAAAAAAAAAAAACTTTAACAAGTATTGTAAGCAAATAAAATTATAAAATTATAAATACCTCTTGCTCCCTCTTGCTCTTGCTCTCCCTCTTGCTCTTGCTCTTGCTCTCACTCTTGCTCTCACTCTTGCTCTCACTCTTGCTCTTGCTCTTGCTTGGTGTGAATATGAAATGAGCCCATAATGTAATTTTATAACATAAAATAGCACTTTTAGGGTTAGGAATGTTACTTTTATGCTAAAAGTGTTTTGCAATAAAAAAAACTTGTTTTTGAGTCTAAAATTTATGTTTTTTTATTTAAAAAAAGTCAAAGCTCATGGGGGACGGCGGGGATGTCTGGACGTCCCCGAGAAGTTCTCGAGGACGTCCAGACGTCCCCCACGTTCCCGAGACATTTCCTCCACTCTCCAGCCGTCCCCAGGGCGTTTCCTACCACTCTTTGACATTCGAACTTCTCTTTTGGTTATATGAGACTACTAGAGGCTACAAGCTTTAAACCATAGTTACGCGGCCCCCCCCCATTTTTGACACGTCCCGGATGTCCTAGGGACGCAGGGACTTGGGGGAAACGTTTGAACTTCTCTTTTGGTTATAAGAGACTACTGTAGGCTACAAGCTTTAAACCATAGTTACGCGGGCCCCCCCATTTTTTGACACGTCCCGGATGTCATAGGGACGTAGGGACTTGGGGGAAACGTTTCCCCCCACTCTCCAGCCGTCCCCAGGGTGTTTCCTACCACGTATGCACCAGCCGTACCCAGGGCGTTTCCTACCACGTATGCACTATAGGAAACGTGGGGGAAACGTTTCCCCCAAGTCCCTACGTCCCTAGGACATCCGGGACGTGTCAAAAATGGGGGGGCCCACGTAACTATGGTTTAAAGCTTGTAGCCTCTAGTAGTCTCATATAACCAAAAGAGAAGTTCGAATGTCAAAGAGTGTTTGTAACCTATTCCAGATTTTAATTCATCATGAATATGATATTAGTAGCCTTGAAAAATCTCATGAATGATCAAATTAAACTCAAGTCCTTTAGGAGCTTATGGTTCTAGTAAGAGTATAGAGAAAGGTAGTCTTGTTGAATGATATAAGTCAAGAAGTCAAGATAAGAAAGCACTGTAATTTGTCTATCAGTTGTTCAATCTAACAAACAAGTATTTGAGTATCCATTCGAAGTGTTGAATTATTAGATTGTCTATTAGCCCTTCCATCTCAAGTCAATATCTTGTCTAGTTGTAAGAGTCTAAGGTTGAGATAGTAAGTCATACATCAATCATCCATGAGGGAAAGAGACAAATCTCCATCAAAATCAAATAACCATGCAAATTCTAAAAAACTTAAAGAGACAAATCTCCATCTTCATTGATCTAATATCTTTTACAAAATTGGCACCTCTAAAAATAGAGTGCATGCAATTGATGAGAAGAAAGATGAGAGGATGAGAAGATGAGAAGATAATAAGAGGATCCCTATTTAACACTTTTGCACAGTTGATAATCTTGGTTGATCCGGTTAACATCTATTATGGGAGGCACACAAACTGCCCTTGCACTCTCCAGCCTGGAAGTGAAGTCACCAATCATTATCTTCAAAAATTCATCTATTACTCGAGCTCTCTCTATCCTTTTGGAGGCATCCAAAATTATTTGAATGTGCCACAATGTTCCCTCCTCCTTGTGACTTGATTTGCTATAAGAAGCTTTGCATGGTTTGTTTAAGGATATTGGAGAACTGAGCTACTGAGAATAGATTCTTGGATTGGTAATGGTCAAACTATTGTAGGAATTCCAACTTCAGCCAAAAGTTGAGTTAAATTATTGTAGAATGCATCTAATTGTGTAATAGTTGTTAAAACAGTGATTACAACATACAGGCTGTGATTTGAACATATCATTTAAATTGCTTAAATGCACATCTATTTGATCAGTTCAATTACAACTTTTTAAGGCTAATGATAGGCTGCCTGAAACATTTGGTAGCCTTATCCAATAGTATATCTTGAGAGGTTACCATTGTTCCCAACATTTTCTGAAGATTGGCCACTTTTTGAAGCTTTTCTTTGGCGGTAGAGAACAACTCAATGACTTGGGAAGTACTGGTCCCGTTTGCCTTTGTTTTTGTTGAAATGGACCAAGAATTGCCTTAAATGGCCTACAAATTCTTCTTCTACTATGGCCTCTTGGTTCTCTGTCAAGACCCTAGGAAATGCTGCCTTCACAAATATCTAGTTGCTCTTTGCAATAATGGCATCGGGTTGTGGGGGTAACTTGTCTAATTGCTCAGCCCAGTCCTCTAGAGCACCTTTTGTGTAATTGGTGTATGCTTGGCACAGAACATCTTCTACACTTCTAACAATGACCTAGACCATTTGCAATAGAGTATCCATTTTACTGGCAATCATTTTAGCTCTTATGGAGGATGCTTTCCCTTTCTCCTCGACTCCGATGACCTCCTTTATTACCCAGAAGAGGGATAACAAGGCCTGCTCAACTTCATTGGCAAAGTTGTCGGGATCGAGCGGACTTGCCTTGGGTTTCCAATTCCTGTTTCCTGGCATGTATACCCGAAACCATTTCTACTACAACCTGAGCAGAGGCCTGAATGAATGAAACTGAGTCTTCTTCATTCTCAAGCACTTGGCACCTTTTCATTTTCTTTTTTTGTGAGGGTGAACAGGTCCTCAAAGGTCCTCATGCCAAATAAGAGCTTGATTGGTGCTCATCCTCTTCCTCGTCACTCTCTTCATAGTCCCCATCCTTTGATTAAATTCAATATTGATCTGGAGGGCTTCTTGTGCAGTCCAATCACCTTGTTCCCTTTGAGGAACCATCATTTTCTCAATCCATCCATGCTTAGGTCTGGTTGATGGCACACCTGCAGAGGGTAATACGATTTGGGCTCTGCATATTGATTCCACCTTTGGGGTGTCTTTTCGTTCTGCCATGGCAGCCTCTGGTATCTCCTCAACTAAAGATAGGTCTTAAGCTACTAGTCGGGGTTTTGTGGCTGGTCTAGGGACAACTTCTCGCACTTTTGCAGTGCCTTCTGCTTCGATGGTTTGCCTCGAGGTTTGTAGATGTGCAAGGCGCGTCTCTTCTTGTGAACTCCCTCTTAATTTTTCCCTTTGAGGAGGAGTTTCCTTGGCCATCTACATGTTGTTTTGGACGATCTTGTCATCCTCCTCAGTGATCCACACCCAATCATTGACATCTGCCTCATGAATGTATGCAAGGTTGATTTGCCTTCCAAGGGATTCCTAGTGCTTGGCCACCCTTTTTCTAGGATTATATTTCCTGAATGGGTGTTCTGGGAGATTGAAGGAATGTCTGTGGGATGTTGCTGCTTTGAGGTTTGGCCACCTCTTGAATTCCCTAAATTCAATTTTTTTTGACAAAGACGGGTGGGTCCTTAGTTTCTTTTCCTTACACCTATTTTCCACTCCATTGAGAATTTGGAAGGCTATCTTTTGTTCGGCTAGCTTGTCTGGCACATAATAGGGAAGTTACAGTGGTGAAGTTAACAGGCCGTCCATCATGATCACAATATACTCGAGGTAGAAGAAGACATCCCTGATTTGCCTGCATACGTGTAATATTTTTGTAGAGATTCTTGACATAGGCTTCTCCACTAGTATCCTCTATACACTCAGTAGAAGGTGTTGCAGATTTCCACTATGTGAGCTCTGAGTGTGTGGGAATAAAGGTCTGCATAGGCTTCGTTCACTCCATGAATGCACTCTACTCTGGATTCCATGGCGGACAAAATTCTGGGGCAGGCTAGGACTCCACAAATAGCATCTAGTAAATACGACGCCATATAGAGATGTTTGTTATGATAGACAAAGGCATCCCTGAATGTGATCAAATTGGATGCCACAACTTAGCTAAGTGGAGGGATTTCTTCTTCATCAATGATTAAGGAAAGAAGGGGGACCCAAACAACATCCATTTTTGTGGTAGAAGGATTTCCATATAATCAGTTCATTAAGGCCATTCCAATCCTTACACCAGGCCTAAATATGTGGATGAGGATGTTAGTCAGACTTTCATTGTCCAAGTCATCCATCAGGTCCTCGACTGAAATTTGCAGAATGTCTTTAAAATTATGGGTGGTCGTCCATGTATCGATGGTTATGGGATTATAAATAACAATGGACTCAGGTAACTTATAAAACAATTTGAAAGCAGTACCGAAAATGAAGGCTACCTTATTTTGTTCTCCTTTTGACCATAGAAGTCTCTATTTGACTGTGGTAAGGGTAAATACATGAGAAAGTAAATCCGAGCAAGGAAATACCTATGGTTTGGCCAAAATTAGGTGCAATCTGGTCTTCTTAAGTGCCCTAATGTCTGCGGATCTTTGGACTTGGTCAACATGCATGTTAGCCTCATCGACGGTGTCTACCAAGGTCATTTCTCTCTGAATGGCTGAGAAAACAACAGAGTAATGAGGAAATTTGTGGTTTAACACCGCAGGATCAGAGACTATGCCCCTTACCATCCTTTTATCTTCGTAGGAATACATGAAAGCGTCCACATTTGAAGGTCGTACGTCTCCCGCCATAGCTCTAGATTTAGCTTTTCCTATGAAGGGTTCCCTTGAATTTTGGAATCTCGACTCCTTAAAATAAATGTTGAGTCCGGGCTCTGTGAATGCTTTTGTAACAAATGGAGCTTTGCAAATTGCCTTGGTTAACACACTCCTCTAGATTGCATGATCTATTGATCTCGATTCCCAATTCGGTGTCCTCTGCATTAATGGTGCTTAATGCATGCCTTGACGTTTCCCTTTTTCGTTTGAGGGAACATTGCTTAGAGGCCTTATAGTTACACCTTTGCTCCTTTTGCATATAGGCCTTACACCTATGCAAGCTAGATTTGATCATAACCATCGGTTTCAATTGCCTCCCCTTTTGTCCCCTGAAGGCCATGTACGTGCCATGTAGGAAGCCACATGCAATACTAGGATTGTCTTGTTATTCCTAAGTGCTAAAGTGCCCTTGACCTCTCTTTGACTTTTACGTTTCACACATTTTTGAAGTGTGAATCCACACAAGCATGAAGTTCGAGTTGTGAGCTTAAAGCTTTGAGTCCTTGCATCCTTGTAGAGCAACATTCTAATCCTCACACTTGGGAAGCGTGAGTTGTGAATACTCGCATTTATGATTCGTTTCTTTAAAGATTCTCACACTTTGACCTGTGGGAAAAGTCAAACTCGAAGTTAGTGAATCCACTTGCAAATAAAAGTTTTAAATGCGAGAAAGCTTTTTAGTGCAAGTGCGAGGACTAATCACACTTATGTGGCACAATCACGTTCATCTACATTAACCGTCCAATCCTACTCGTGATTCGAAAACATCTAACACCGTCGACCATGCTTTTGCTTTTAATGTCACCCTTAAATTTGATTAAAATTTAAAGTTGTGAGGTGTCCTTAACAACATCCGGATTGTTCCACGTATAGATACGTATGGATATGTGATGCAAAGTATGTTTTATTAAATTATTTGTAACTATTTTGCATCGTTCGATATATGAGGATCAACAACGTAGGCTCTATTCCGGGATGAAGGTCTGGCACACCCCACATTTCAAATGGAAGTCCCCAGAATAGGCCTAGCGAAGTGACAATTGTCATTCACTGGATGGAATTTGAAAAGTGACTAAATTTGACGTTTACAGTTAAAGACATGATCTCGATGTGCTACTGCTTGCGAGGTGATGTTTAACGTCCCTTGCATTCTGGAAGGCATGCTACACCTAAAGGCTAAATATTCATAGAAGTTGCAGGCCATGAAAGACTCAGAATATTCATTTTTTTGAGTGTCATCTTGCATCTTGATTCTTTTTATAAGTAGCACTATATAAGCCTCCACTTTAAAAAAATAAATATTAGGTTTTCCCATAATCCAAAATTCCAAGCATGTCTACTTCCACACAAGCCAAAAATACAACCCCAATCCCATACGCCAGACTGCTTAAAACCCTTTGTTTTACTAATGAATATCATGATATTTATAATCTTGTAATTTGCAAAAGAACCTCACATCTTAGATACATGTCTGAGAATAAGGAAAACAATCCTAGAAATCAGTTAGGTCGAATAACATGGGGGGTTGGCTTGGTACACATGATGCTTTATGAGGTTTTCCCCTGCCCTGAATTTGTCATGCTCTGTGCCTAGAATTACAATGGAAAAAAAAAAGCATTTGTTGCAAATGGCACTGAACAAGAAATGTTGTCCATTACTGAGGTAAATCTTGGCTGTGCATTGGGGTTTGAAAGTAAAGAATTAGAAACTGCCTGCATAAACCTAAAAACAATTGCTAACGATTATCATGTTACCAATCAAAATGCAACTGATTCTTTTTTGTGAAAAATAACACATGATGGAACGGTAACCAAAAGGGAGGCATCCTTATCCAATTGTGATCTTTAAACTGTGGGTTAGAGATACCATTTCTATGCTAGCATTGTGCCTTGGATTTGATAGCGATGAAAGTGGATGGAACCCTCCTTGAAATGGGTATGCAATATCCATTTCGGTATCCCAACTCGTGCATACAAATTTGTTGAGCATATTGCAAAATCTATGCATAAACAATTCTTAATAATCAAAAAAGGTTCTGGCACTAAGACCTTTAGGTTGTTGTGCTATTTATTTATATGGTAGTTTGCTTAATGGTTTGTGGGAAACAAGCTTGCAATTCAGGCCTACAATGATGTTGAGGGCCAGCCAAAAGTGTTGCTTCCATTAACTGAGTAGACCCCCAAGATAAGGATGTTTGATAATGCAAGGGAGTACAATCAATTTGTGAACTACTTTTGGTCTCCACTTTATTAGGCAAGGTACAAAAACTACAACGCCGAGATTGTAGAGATTGCATTCAATTGGGATCAAACCCAAGAATCGAGGATTGCACTATGTGGCACAATCCCTTGCGTTTTCCTTCTCAACTTTGTTCGACTACATGGCGGTCTGTCGGGCCCTCAACACTTTGTTATCCTTGAGGATTTTCCTTACCCATGGTTGGTCCAAAATGTGTCTTCTCGTGCTTTCGAGCCTCCCAAGGATTTTCTTTAGCCTATTTTACCTTTGACTTCTCGGAGCCACAAATTGTAACATGTGTCGCCCATTCGGCCTTTATCTCAGACCCATGCCTTAGCTGAGTTTTCAATTTGTTTTCACTCAACCTAGGAACCCGAGTTTCAGGGATTGCGCCACGTTGCACAATCCCTGCTATCATCATTCCTTCCTTAGCCAATTTACGCCTTAGTTGATTTTTCAAACACTGACCGACCACTTAAATATTTGTGTGCCTCGTAAAAGGGTTAATTATGTGGAGCCTTCGCTCCAATATAACACTAAGGCATTTTCATTATTAAACCATGTGATCACTCTCAAACTAGCAAATGTGGGGCAATTTCCCAAGTATAAAACTCAAAGGGCCGCCATTACAATGCTTGAATGTGACTGTAACGATGTTTGTGGCTCAATAGAGTTCTCCAAGGTCTTCTCCTGACTATCAAAGCATTGTAGACGCTCAAAAACATCCCAAGGATTGACTATGAATAATTGTAGAGCTCCGATCCGCCCAAAACGGACTATAACCTCCATAAAACGAGCCCAATACGACCCAAGGAGGACTGTGTTGAATAGTCCTGACTACCAAAGCATTGTAGATGCTCAAAAACATCCCAAGGACTGACTATGAATAATTGTAGAGCTCCAATCGGCCCAAACGGACTGTAACCTCCATAAAATGAGCCCAATACAACCCAAGGAGAATTGTGTTGAATAGGAAGGCTGAGTTAGCTCCAAACCTGACTATAGAGGTCGTTTTCACCTCTGCAAGTCAAGAACATGTTGACACAGAGTTGAGAAGACATGGAGGCATTCAAAACAGATTGCAAGAGAAAGGGACAACTTCAACCCATCATAACAACTCTACATACACTGTTAGAAGCTTTGCAAACCCATGATGCTCAAAAAGATATGTGAAAGCTTTTGGAAACATCAGAAAACATGAGAGATGTGATCTAGTTGCTCAAAACTAAGCAGGAGGCTTGTTTTGGCAATATTACCATAAAATGTTGAGATGTCTTTGGTACATCGGTTTATTTGAATTTAACTTGATGAATATTATTGGAGCACATAGTCTACATCTCTAAAGCTCCCCTTGGAAGTAGAGCTCCAAACAATAAGCTGCAAATGAAATCACAACTTAAATCTATCCTCAAAAACTTTTTCATATTTTCGGTTGGCTCCACATAAACATGGTATATGAGTGCTTCAATAGAACCTTACCAATGAAAACATAAAATGTCACATGAAAAAGTAAGTAGTGGTCATAACAACATCATTCATTATTTTATTAGGTTTTTGGTGTCCCCAAATTTCACCCTGAAATTTGGGACTACCCATTTGAAAATTTTCGTACTTTTAAAATAGCGGGTCATTTTGTGTTTTTATTGTCGGAAGATGCCTGTATTGCATTAAGATATTCCCAGTGAATCACATGAGCCAATTTCGACAAATACCCAAATGTCGAAACTCATTTTATCCTTCCGCCAAGTTTTGTCTGCGGGAAAATTATATTTAATTATTTAAAGTCCCGTTTGAAGTAAATTGCACTCCGGTTTAACTCTGTTGAAGTTTTACATGTCAATATTCACATTTATAGTAGGGTTTTCACCAGGAATGGATCCTAGGTTTTGTTTGTGACTTCTGGCAACGCTTTTCGTATTGTTTATTTTTCTCGTATTTTTCTCTGTAAAATTCTCCTAGGTCAATTCCTTTGCCAGTACAGTCTGTTTTCTTGCCTGGAGTATCTGGAGATCATCTACGGCTGCCATGCCAAAAGGAATCAGCCTCAAAAAGCAAGCTTCTGATAAAAAAAGACGAAGCCATTCACAAAAAGCCTCTCCTGGGTGCGAGTCGCATTTTTTGGAATAAATGGATTTTATAAAAATAAGAAAAATATTGCCATCAATGCATAGAGCTCAAGAAGATATGCACTTTTAGAGAAAGCGAAACCTAAAACGGAGCCACGGAATGAAAGTTATGGCACATGCAAGTTTTTGCTGCTACATCTTCCCAGACCCTTTCCAAAAATGGCAAATTTTATTCCACCCTTGTGTTTTCTTCACCAAAAATCCAAAAAAGGAAAGAAATGTTGTTTTTATGCCTATTGCAATTTTCAAGGCTACCTTCCGCGTCCAATTTCCATGCTGCCCTAAGTGACAGGTAGGCGGGAATTTCTTACCTGCTTAGCAGGGTAATTTTTCCCATGAAGTCAAAGTCACTTAAGTTGCAATGGGAACATTAGAGGTTGCAGGCAAGTGGAGATTTCTTACCTGCCTTGCCGGGTAAAAATTCCCATTATAAAAGAAAAATCACTTAAAGCACCGGCGGAAATTTCCTACCTGTCTGGCAGGGTAAAAATTCTCATTATGAAAGTCAAATCGCTTAAGTTGAAGAAGGGATTTTTAGAACTGCAGTGAAGGGTGAAAATTCCCATCAAAAGTTGACTTCTTATTTTTTGAATTCACCCTTGCCAAAAAAGTGCGACCCACCTTGGGTGAATAACAATGCATTTAATAATATTTATTAATGTTTATTCACCCAATTTTGGCACCATAAATAGAAGGAAAGTCAATGCATGAAGACAAGCCAAAGTGAAGTGAAGGTAGCATGCTAAAAATAAATAAATTAAATTTATTTAATGGCAGTCAGCAGCATGCAAAAATAGGCGCCCAATTTGGGTGAATAAATATCATTGATTATTAATTAATTGCTAGGAATAGGAGGGGCAATTATTAAAAATAGAATGCTGAGAGTTATATAAGCATGGGCTGCCATAATGAAAATGTAATTAATTCTTTTAGCAGAGGATTGCAGCCCGGACAGTTTTGGCACCCAAGGAGGATTTTTGTATCAAAAAGTGTTTTTTTCATTGCCAAAAAGCTTCAAAGTTTGGCACCTAGGGTTGGAATGGCTTGATTTTTGCTATGACAATTATCTGCATGTTGGTATCAGTGCTCTGGTGAATTAAATAATATTTTTGCTTGCTTTGCATGCAAGCAAAACCTCAAATTTTAGGGCAGCAAGCTTTATATGCAGATTTTGGTGATAAAAATCAAGTAATCATGCCATGGACTCCATCTTTGTCTGAATAAATTGCAGGTATTCATCACAGGTGCTCCAATCAATGTCAGATACATTGAATATATCTTCCGAATCTAAAAAAATCCCCAGATCTACACTAATTGTAAAGAATTTTAGCCGAATAAAAAGAAAAAGAGTTGCTCAGACAAAGATTGCTCTAGCCATGGCAAAGCGGGATGAAAGGGTAGGCTTTGTGGAATCATGCATAGCTTCCAAATTTGTTGAAGTCAATGATACAGACACAGGCCATGCACCTATCACCGATTTAATTGTAAGATCTACACAAGTCGATCCAATTGCAAAGGCTTCCAGCAAAAATTCATCCTCTTGTTTCTGAAGCAGCCCATGTAGAAGTCAGTGCCTGGAGAATTCCTTCCAGGATCTTGTGCATGTGCTCCCAATCTTCCAGTTGAAGTCTCCATTAAATTTACATGTACTTTCCTTCACCCGGAGTGCTTTCCAGAATTTTTAATTACTCATATGCAATTAAAAAAATAAAAGGTGATGAGTTTTGCCTGAATTATTTATATCAAACATTACACTGATGCATGTACTGCAGAATAACTGCAAAAGCTTCAAGGATAAGAGGGAAGACAAGTCAAAGGCAACACCCGTAAGCAAAATCACAGTCAGCCACTTCTAGATCCAGTTTGGTGAGAATCAAAGGCCAAAGAATCAACTGCATGCAGAATATGGAAAAAAGAACAAGACTGGAAGTGTTGCAGCTTTCTTCTAATCTATTTTCCTCTTTTTTCTTCTTTCTCTTATTTCCTCTGACAAAGTAATTGAGCGATCAATTAAATTATCAAACTTAAGTGATCGATTTAAAAGTCATTACTTGAAGAATTCAATTACTTGGAAATAGGCGGCATACATGCAAAATAGAAGGTTCTATTTTCAGTTATAAATCATGCATGTCATGCAAAGAGGAATTTGAGGAGGGAGATTGTCAGTTGTTTCCTTTCCGACTTCCACATGTGTCAGTTCGCTAAAGGCTTCCTATTTGCAATTTCCCCTCTACATGCTATAAGTAGAGGAAGAACCTACGGGTTAAAAGATCAGAATTTGTAAACAACATTCTTGTGTTCCAGACTTTGTGTTGAAACCGCTGATAGCTCTTTGAAGCAGAGGAATAGAAAAGAGCATATTTCCGGAGAACTTTGTGTCGACGGTGCATTTTGTTTCTAACTTTTTGTCTTAGATCTATTTATAAATTTTGTGTTATTCTAGATCTAGATCTGAAAGTTCCCTTTGCTTATAATTTTGTATGTTAATATCTATTTGTTCTGTCTATGTGCATGCAATCAACTCTGTAATCTATTGATTGGGTTGCACATCTTCTCTCTTTCTTTCCTGTGTTTTTATTATTTTCTTCTTCATCAGATATTTCTTTTATTTAACAGTTGCTTACTTGCTGCAAAACTATACAACTATGGTTCATGAGTTGCATGGTTAAAGTAATACCCACAAATAGATACTAGCATATTTAATTGACAAATCTTACACGGGAGCCTCACCGGTAAATGAGGGAGATTTATCTCATGACTGCCTAGGTTTTCAGCTATGCAGAAAATCTAGCCAACAGTTTTTCTAAATTAACAAAAACTAATTATTAATAATCGGGTTACACATGTATTACAACGAAGTAGATCTACTTATTATTTTTAAGTCCACAAATGCACAACATTGTATAGACAAAAAGTACAAACCCACACAAATTGTGCACTAAATGCATGCATGCAGAATTCACAAAGCCAATTAAACTTCTAAATTAGATTTCAATGGATTCACTCTCAACATAAATTGAGAAGCATTTGCTAATTTTATGATCCATTAAAGCATTAGAATTAAGAAAAAAAATGATGTCAAAATATAACATCGAAAAGCACAAAAAGAGATGCCTTATAATTTTATTTGCAAAAGAAGTTCAAATGTTTCCATACCAATGCGCGTTGGTCTGGTCTAAAACGTGCATCTGTGCAAGGTAGTTGCACTTCCAATTCAGGCTTCAACTCTACAATCCAATAGAAATGTGTTATGATTCATACATACCTAACACATCATACATTACATACCTAACTACTTCCACACATACAAACTGCGAAGTGTATATAATATAATAATATATATGGTAAAGGTAAAGGCGATTTTGTAGGTCAAAATTTATCCAACTTGGCATATAAGACCCCTTTCTAGGAACAACAGGGCTTTTTCACTTTACCTTTAAAAGTTATATATATTTACCCATTGAATTTTGACCTCATAGCCAAGCACAAGAATAACCTGAAACCTACCAATCCACATATACATATGCATGTATAGAGAACACACAAGTTCATGAATCTATGTACTACACACATGCATACCTTAATAAAACCCATTGAAAATAATATGCAAGGTTAACATTATCTTTATGAGCAACTATAAACTTATTACATTTGTTGTATTGCGAATAATAATTAATTGACCAAAACTAGTCTTCAGAGGAAGTCATAAGGGAGTCACAAAAAACTACCAATCATTCCCATACTTTAAATCCAGGATGAGGATGTGTTTATTACATAGCGAGGATATGAAATTTTCCTATAGCTATTTTCCAAATGTAAGATTTTACACATATGCCAATTTCTAGAAGCATACAATTTAACTAGTACCTAGGTTGCCAAAAATGAAACATTTTACCTTACAATAAAACTAAAAAATGAAATAAGAATTAAGGTTCAGAATATGAATTATTCTTCATAAAAGGGGATTGAAATAATACTTCTTTTTCAGAGAGTTGACAAAAAATTGTTTGTCATATGATTTAAAAAAAAAAAGATAAAATAGATTTAATGAGGAAGGGTAATTTTACATCTGAGCCGACCTAGGGATCTAGTTCTCCCTAAGTTTGACAGACTAATGTGGGGAAGGATAGCTAATGTCAATCTAGTGTATAGAAACTGGTACAAGATCATTTGCACCATGAGCGATCAACTAGACACAGTTTTCATACAAGACCAAAACAAAAAAATGACAATAGAGTAATGAACCAGACATCAAAACAAAGGCTAATGAACAAAAAAGCCAAACATACAAATAAAAAGAGATATATACTTTCATAATTAGAGATTATATCTTACAAGACTGTCACTAAAAATTGAACACATATACAAAGGCCATCAATGTAAAACAATATTCCTACCAACATGGCTTCACAATACAAAGATAAGGAATATTTATGTTAAGTTGAAGGCTTCAACATCAACGAGCAATTTAAATAGACTATTAATTTTTGTGTGGTTTTACTATAATGACATTTTTCCTCGTATATTTTTAGTAATAATCACACAGCATAAGGACCCACTTTAGCACAAAGGCACCATAAGTATTTGTTAGTAGCCTAGTAGGGGAAAGTAATGGTGAATGTAATCCACTGCTATACGCTTCTCACCATCTAGCCTCTTATCCCATTGGCAAAGCATTTGGAGAGTGTAGTGCCTTCTAAATCACCCTTATCTAACAATTATTACCAATTTGGGATTAACCCAATTACAAGCCAATCATGTATTTATGTTAAGTTGAAGGCTTTCATGAGCAATTTAATTAGATCATTAATTTATTAGGATTTTCAGATTTGTATAGTTGGTCTACAAAGCTTTAAATTAACTCTTTATATCAATAGGGACATGAAGCAAATGCATACATAAGCTAAGAAGATCGTCAAATTTAATAAAATTAGTTGACAAAACCCGAAGTGCTTTCCTGACACAGTCCAATGCCACAATCATAATGCTCATGAAATTCTTGTGTTCACCTACAAAATTGATTGAAAATGATAGCCAAAGGCACCCACCATATCTTGTATGCCTATGAATATGTCAGGACTCTAGAGGCCAAGGACATGAATATTGTAATTCTCACATGGTATCCAACAATTTGACTCTACAAAATCTACAAAATTGAGATGGCTACATTTCTTCTCTATCTGCATCTATTAACCAAATGAATCACTGAAATGTCAAGGTGAGAGTGTATCTACATAGTATATGTCATGAAGGTATTGGTCCATACTCTATACAACTAGTCAGCATTTCCGCAACATGATGAGCAACCCAAACTAGAATGCAAAAAGAGAGAGAAGGAAAAAGGCCACAAATTTTTTTAATGATTCCACAGAACAAAATATTAATGGCAAACTCTTGGTGTCCCCAAGATTTCACCCTGAAATCTGGGACTACCCCTTTTTAAATTTTTCGTTCTTTTTAAGTAACGGGTCACGTTTTTGTGTTTTGTTTTGTTTTTCCTGCGGTTGCTTGTGTTTCTCAAAGGTATCCCAAGAAGGTCATAAATTCACATTCGTCAAATACCCATATGCAAAAGTTCACTCAATTCCTTCGCCAGACTTTGTCTGAAAGCGTTTTTATTTATTTGAAATAAGTAAAATTCTTTTAAAAAATAGATTGAGCTAAAATTAGAGAATTTGGGTTATATAAAGCACTTCACCCCATCATTGTTACCACATCAGTATTACTTTCACCAGGGAAGATTTTTACAGTCTAGCCATTTAAAGTTCTTTTAAAAATTAGATTGAGCTAAAATTAGAGAATTTGGGTTATATAAAGCACTTCACCCCATCATTGTTACCACACCAGTATTACTTTCACCAGGGAAGAGTTTTACAATCTAACCAATCAGAGAATTCTTTTCGAACAATTGCCCACAGCTTCTTTCAAGTATTTTTGTTTTTATTTATTCCTTTTATGTTTTTGTTTTTGGTCTTTCTCCGTTTTTCGTCTGGCAATCCCCGTAGCCTATTCTTTCTTCCTTCCAGACCTTTTCTCGGGCCTAGGGTTTTGAAAAGTTATCCAGTGTTTTTAATTGCCAATCAATTTGTTTGTCAAAGCTTGTATTTGAAGGTAACTGGATCAAACAAGAGGAAAGCTCAGGATTTTTGCCTTGTTTGAGGTTTAATCCAGGTTG
Source organism: Taxus chinensis (assembly GCA_019776745.2). Taxonomy (NCBI): domain Eukaryota; kingdom Viridiplantae; phylum Streptophyta; class Pinopsida; order Cupressales; family Taxaceae; genus Taxus; species Taxus chinensis. The sequence goes on from CM034149.1 coordinate 772,608,838, forward strand.
AATGATTAAACAGATAGTGGATCTGGAAGAGTTTATCTTCCTTTTTGTAGAGCAGCCATGGCCAAGGAAGAAAAAGCAACATTCTAGAGGGTCATTCAAGGGGAAAAATCACTCAGGTAATTGCATCAAGGATCAAAGTAGAGTCTTCTAGTGCAAGTCATGGTTTTTGGGAAGCAAATAACTAGTGCAAGTCATGGATTTTGAGCTGCCCTTCCACTCTTAGTTCCAAACAGGTTTAAGGCAAGACATTTAAGTGCAAATCATGGTTTTTACAAGCTTCCTCTCCTTTCTAATTTCCACGCAGCCTTTTGTAAAGAGTTGAAAATATTTAAAAATGACTTGCGTGAATGATAGTTGCCCTTCCTTTCCATTTTTCTCACGAAAATTTAAAATAGAAGTTGTTGCCTTCCACTTTAGAAATTCACGCCAACACAAACTGCCCTTTCCATTTTTCTCGCAAAATTTAAAAGAGAGGTTGTTGCCTTCCATCTCTTATTTCCACGCTGCCTTGACTTATGAATTTCCACGCAAATGTCAGGAGAAGAAGTTTAAGTGCAAATCCTGATTTTAAGAGTTGCCCTCCATGTCTTATTTCCACGTTGCCTTCATCTTTAGGATTCCACACAAATATAAAGCAAATTCAGTTAAGCAAGTCGTTGCTTTAGCTGGCTTCCATCTTTGTTTTACACGTTGCCCTTACTTTATATTTTCCACGCAATTATTATAAGGAGTTTGCAAAAGGTAAAGCGTGAATGTTAGCTGCCCTTCCATACTAATTTCCACACTGCCCTTCCTTTATATTTTCCACGCAATTATTATAAGTAGCCAAGGCAAAAAGTTATTTAAATGTAAATCGTGGATTTCAGGCAACTGAGTCTTCCAAATTCAAAGCCTCCATCCACAAGGAAATCAACGCAGCCTTTTGAAAGAGAAACATTTAAAGTATTTGCATGTGAAGCTAGCTTGTCCTCCAGTTTCAACGCAGCTATTCACATTGCCAAATCTATGCAGTTTGCTGAATTGCACGCTAAAAGCCCATCCATGTTGTCTAAAATCTCCCAATTAAGCTCACATTGAGCCTACTTCTCTTTACTTGCACCCGGATTAATTCCTAGAATTTACGGTTGCCTGTATATATATATGAATAAAAGGGGGATGAGTTGAATGTTTGTCTAAATTCTTTCCGGACAATTCACTTGTGCACATACTTGAGAAGAACTGCAAAAGCTTCAAGGACAAGAGGTGAAGACAGAATAGAGTCAACATCCGCAAGCAAATCATAGTTAGCTACTCAGGGGAAAATAGATGGAATCATTATTCCTCTCACGGGTAATCCAGTGGAGAAAATTGATAAAATCTACAGTGATGCTAGACCCAGTTTGATGATAATCAAATGAGAGTCAAAGGAAAGGATTCAACAACATATGGGAGAAAGAGCTTCTCTGATTCAAGGCAGAGATATCATTCATGAGGCAGAAGTACAATACATGTTGGATCAACATACAGAGTATGGAAGGAGAACAAGACTGAGAGTGTTGCAACTAGATTAATTTCTAATTTCTTCTCCTCTTTCTTCTTCTTTCTCTTATTTTCTTCGACAAAGTAATTGAGTAATCAATTAAATTGTAAAACTTAAGTAATTGGTTTAAAAGGCGTTACTTACTTCGAGTTACTAGAAAAAGTCAATTACTTGGGAATAGGTGGTAGACATGCAGGGCATTGATTTAGTCTTTAGTTGTAAATCATGCATGTCATGCAAAGAGGAATTCTAGGAGGAAGATTGCCAACTGTTTCCTTTCTTATAGCTTCCACATGCAGGAATTCATTGAAAGTTACCTATTTGTATTTGCCCTCTATGCATTATAAATAGAGGAAGAACCTACGGGTTAATTCATCATAATTCATCAGAACTTGTCTAGCGGAGGCTTTTGTAATTAGAGCATTCTTGAGTTTTCAGACTTTGTGCCGGAACCCTCGATGTGATTTTTGTAAAAAGTTGGGGATTGAATAAAAGGTGGATTTCTGGAGAACTTTGTGTCTACAGTGCGTTGCTGATTACTCCTATTCCGGGTTCTAGATAAACTTTGTGTTATCTTAGATCTAGGTTAGAAGTTATTTATTTCCTTCTTTGTTGAATGTTGTGATTTATCTATTTATTTAATTTGTGTGGATGTTAACTATTGGTTGATTCAACATATCTTCCTTTCTTCTTTCCCTCCTATTTTTCCCACTTCTGCAAATAACCCATCACAGCTACTTACTTGCTGCCAAATTACCCAGTTGTGGTTCACCAGCTAAGGGAATTAAAGTAAAACCCCTGAAAGTAGTTATTAGGACTCACCCCTGCGACATAGATAAACATATTACACGGGAGCCTCACCATTAAATGAGGGAGATTTATCTCATGACTGCCTAGGTTTTATGTTGTGCATAAAATCTAGCCAACAACTCTATATCTACAATTCCACTTATAAAGAAGAAGGTTCCTGAAACAAGAAGAACCCATGAAAGGTAAGTACCATGGCTGAAAGTTTATGAAGAAAACTCACCAGAAACATAACTACAACCATTGTCTAGCATATTTCCTTGGCACCTTAATAATGTAGAAACTCTCTTAACCAAGAATAAATTTTGAACAAATAATCCTTAATTCAAACACCATCAATGATATTGGAAAGTGAAACTTGTAATGGTCATGCATAACTTGATTACTTAAAACTTCACATTTTTCGATGACCATACCTGGAATGCCACTTCATCTAATGACTCAATATATTGGTGCGTTATTACTCTACTTTTTACCATCAATTCTCGTTTAAGGCTCCACTATGTGTTGTGATGTCTCCATATCTCTAGTTTTGGACATACAATATCACCACCATGGCTCTTTTTGGCTCATATAGCAGTGATTTGGAACTAATGATTCAACAAATAGGTTTGATCTCTCAAATAGTATAATAAATAATTTGAAGTTAAGGCCGCAGTTATTAACTATATGCTTTTGTACGCATCATTTTTTAGCATTGTCCATAATTCTGAAGATGTTGAAAACCCAATTTCATTTCTGATGGCATATAAAGCACCTCCAATATATTTTTATTCCCTGCAGTTGTTTGTCTTTTAATCTAGTATAAAAAAGGGCGAAGTGTTTTTTTGAAGGATACATAAGTAGTGATGTGTAAAGTTCTACAAAGAAAGTTCTTGATGGTTACAGGATTTTGTATATGTTACATTTTCTTTTACGCCTCCTTTTCTTTCAAATATAAAAATTAAAAAATACATTTAAAAACAGGGGTGTGATCTAATTGTTCTTAGTTTCTTTCATATGTTGCAATTTCAAGAGAGTATTTCAGCATTGTCAGTTTCTTTGAATTGTAATGAAAACAAGTCTTTCTATTTGTTAGCAGTGAATGGTACATTGCAGGCAATATGTTTGCTATTACAATATAAATTGAACAATCATGTAGTGAGTAGCAGAAATGAAGTTTTTTGGGTTAGGAATTTCACCTGACAAGCAGTCTAGCATAAAGAGAAGCAATGACTGATGTTTTGTGATGCAAAATTATGATTTCAAAGTGAAAATTTTATACCCAGAGTTTGACAATTGTCTAGAAATCCTGAAGTCGTCCTCTTAGTCTTATAGATGGAATTCTAGCACAGACTGCAATATCGTTTCTTGAGTTAATTAGTTTAACATTCTTGTTTGTGCATGGGTGCAGATATATTTCAGTTCCATCTACCTCAAGCAATCCAGTCAGAAAATAGAAAGAAAGCTGAATAAAGATCCAAAGGATATTTAGGAAACAAAATCCAGGTTTGGCACCAAATTTAAAAGTGCCTTGTAACATAGCTTGAGAGATTACACCTGACAAACTTTAAAGCATGACACAAAAATTAGTTCAATGTACAATAAAAAACTAGCAGAAAATGCTTAACCTAGGAGTAAACTGGTATGGAAGTAAATTTAAAACCACAATAAGCCTTAATTTTTAAATATACTGAAGGAGTTTTTCATCAAACACATTTACTGAACTGAGATAACATTATTTCCAACTTCACGAGGATGCAAAATTCTTTACCATTGAGACTAATTGCAAAACGGTTAAAACAATACTGCTGCTGATAATCCTCTGGAGGATCAGGACGCTTCCAAATGCATCTTGAAAAACTATCAGTATCCAGGCAGTTTGAACCCAATTCTGGAGATGCAAATAGCTCGTCCATGTAGTTTCCATTTATTGAAACCTGTGGCATGCCTCTAGCATTGAATATCTGCAAATATTACATGTGCTTTAATGACTAGAGTCAATTCTATTAAATAAATCTCCATTCAATAATTGAATGATTCGATAGGACACCCTTGATCAACTAGATTTATGCCTACATACCTTTCCAGAAATTCGACCATGGTCTATATTGTTTGCTTTATGAAAGTGAATACGGCCAGCCTCTTTAGTTCTATGGTTTTGAACAAGCATCTCTCCATAAGTGTCTAGCCATAATTTTCCAATAATAATATTATGGACAGAAGAAGACACCTTGTTCCAAGTGTAATGATCATTGTACTTCGGAAAATGCAAGTGAAAAATTCCTGCAGGAAGAATCTAAGGAACAACATTTGCATATCAGGTGTGAGAGTCCTTGACAAACCGGAAATTCAGTACACAAGTTACTAAATCTTTAGACATTGAAATGAACTTTCTGTAGAAGAGCATAAACCTTTTCATGGAAATTATTTCATGATCTAATCTCACCTCCACACTCCGCCCCCAAAATTTATTCTTAATCTCAACTTCACCATAGAAAATATAGTTTCCAGATGTGCTTTCCGCAAAAAATGCCATAATTGGAGGATGGTGGCTAACCTGTTAACACTACAAACTGAGAATCATACACGCAAACAATAGTATATCTAATATTTCTACATTTCATGTGCTTACCTGCTCAGAAATAAAACGTGCTGTATTATCAGGTGCTTGCCACTCATATGTTTCCCCTAGCAAAGGGTTGAAAGGTTTGTAATCTCGATGAAGGCTCCCATGATAAGTTGCACATGCAAATGCAGAAACCAGCACCAGTCTTTCAATGGAGTCATCCACTTGAGATGCTTTCTCCAGTAAATGGCTATTCACAGCCAGCAGTTCCATATCAATTACGAATTACATGACAAGAGGCTACCATAAGCTTTCATTTGGTCTGCTTACATTTCATCCTCAATCTTTTTACAGATTTAAGGATGACCAAGGCCTACTCCAAGCATTTCAATATAAATGCAAACTCAATCCCATGATATTCAAACAGCAAGTGCTAAACATTTTGCAATCCATAAGGGGGCAACTTACCGATACTGCATTTCCTCCGCACAACGTTGCAGCATTGAGAGAGGTTCATTCAATGTAGCAGGCATGGTAATATTTGTTAGATCCTTCCCAATGGCATTCTTCATAATTGTCCATAAACTAAATCCACGAGATAGAGGTCTGGGCGCAGGTAACCTGATAGCCATATTCCTTGAGTCAGCCAGTTTGTATGGAAATTAACCAGTTTGAAACAGCTTACACAACACACAGTCACCCACACACAAACTAGAAACACCAATGCATTATGCTATACCAGTTGGAATGGCTCAAAAGAGTTCTAAGCTCAAGAAAATATGTCGTAACAAAGCAATAGCTCCTAGTTGTGTTGATATTGAAAAGCTGGCAAATTGAGAGTTTCGATGTCCTCACTCCTCAGAATTAAGGATGAAGAAACAATCAGTATAGTAATATTACCAGACTTTGTATAGCTAATAATTGACATTCAAGACCAAGCCAACACCATATGTCATCATAGAAAATAATATCATTTCAGTATGCTCTAGCTAGAAGAATCCAAATATGATAATATCCCCACCCAGGAAAAAGAGACAATGGAATCGAGCAAGAGAACAAACAAATATGGGAGAAAAAGTAAATGGCTGTGATGGTTCTGCATGATATTATAATACAACTCTTAACAAATTAATCCTTGGAAAGAATAAAGAATGAAGAAAAACATCTCAAACCAATCCTACGAATCTGATAAAGTCTAAAACCTGTATGCATCACACCCAAAAGAAGCATGAATCAAGAGAAAAAAGATGGCCAGATAGAATAATTAAGAATTAAATACCACATTAATTTATGGCATATACAACCCATTGAAAAAAGGCTAAGGTAAGGTAGCGTGTGGAAGCTTAAGGGTGAAGAAAGCAATTGTCAGTCTCATATAAACGATACAAAAATTTAAAGAGAAAATTGAAATATCAAAATCAAAAGCAAAGATATGAAATTAAAATATTTCTGCACGTGCTACTTAACAATGCATATAATTGTAATGAAAAGATGACCCTAAACCAATTGAATATCATTGGTGACTGAAAAATGTTGAAACAATTGGTAAGTATGAGGCATTAGAGCAGAATAAAGTATTGTTTCAGTCCAAAGTTTGAACCTTGAAGAATTGTGATCCTGTGCTCCATAAGGCTGAAATTTCAGAGAGGAGCATTAAAGCTAGCGCATTGAAGGATCTTGCCCCGAGATTTAAATTCATAAAATTATGCTTTTATCTGTGACCTTTGCAAGCTGAACAAATGTTCAAACCATTTACAGCAGGAAATAGTTTGGTCAAAGTCTCTGTGTGCAATCCATTTTAGATGTATACTCATTCCTTTCCACAAATAATTCATTTTTTTAACTATAAATCTATATTGCTCAATGCATTTTGAGTTCAACTAATTGATTTAATTTCCTATGGGCCAAACAATGTCCATTCTCCCCACCATTAATCGCAGCCTTGAGGATTTGATATTGTTTTCATTCTAAAGTTACACTTTGAGGTTTTGGCTAAACCCCAAGGATCACGAAGGGAAAACCCTCTTTCTTCTGGGTATGTGGAAGTGAGACTATCAGGATTTTATTTTTTTCAGGCCTCAGGTGATTTCTAATACAATTAGGTGTGATTACCGGGTAGCAGGGATCATCTGGCTCCAGAAACCAGTACATATCCCCTCCTGCAGAATTTCTCCACAGTGAATTTTTGAATTCAAGAATTATAATAAGTGTAGGTTGGCGTTTACACCCTGCTCACCGGATTAAATTTAAAAATAAATCCATTAAAGATGAATGGCTCCAATGAGATAAGATTATTATGGAGATGGACAAGCAAAAAACTCTGGTTTAGAGTAGGTTCCAAAAGGACTGTTGAAAAGAACCACATTCTGCAGACCAAAATCTAGACAAACTATGTTGCACTGAGATGCAATTCTTCTGATATTTGTAACATTCTCATGGGTTGGACAGGAGCTCAGCCAAATCTCTCAAGCAGCAATCAGCTCACTTTACAGCTTTTCATATCAGAAATAATCGTAACTGTTAGAAAATGTATACAAGGAAGAAATGAAGAGAAGGCAGATTGCACACATTTGACACTGTGTCCGTCTATTTATTATAAATGAAATAGTTACAAAATAGTTGATGTAGTTACAACCGGTTACAACCAACTTGTAGTTAGGCACCTTATAAATAAGTCTTATATTCTCATACCCCCTCTTAAGACTTATTCTACATAAAGCAAAAAAGCAAACAATCTAACAAGACTAGAACAAAGCAGAACTACGCAATCTTCAAACACTTTCACTTTGAAAGCAATGCTATGATAAGGTAGGGCTCCATCAAGCTGCTTCGTGACCTTCGTAAAGGTGTAGCTCCCAAGCTGAATTCCCAAGTTCCCGGATTCCACCTCCTAGAACTTCCGAATTACAAATCTCCCAAATTATTGGACAACCATCCATACTGAGCCATCCACAAGCTCCATCAAGTTGTCTCATGACCCTCATGAGGGTATAATTCCCAAGATCCACAATCTCCCGAACTATCTGAGCAACCATCCGTACCGAGCTTCATCTACTATGTATCCTTTCTTGCCTTCAAAGTTTAGAGCATCTTTATATTGCATATTCATCACTGTTCTCACTACCTTCTGCATCTGGTGGGTCTTCAACCATTGCTATATTGGTTGTATTTAATATTACTTTACCCTTGAGCACATCTTTGGCTCGAACACGACAATCCCATGTTGTGTGACCTCTTTTCTTACAACGAGAATTTCCATTTAATAAAATAAATATGACTACGTTTTTACCAAAATGAGTAAAAATAAATAAAATACCAGTTTCGAAGAGTGTCTTTTTTATTTTGCAAATGTGAAGTGCATTGTTCCGTTCCCTAGATATCAGAAGAATACAACTGTCCAAACTGAAAACATGCCCTAATTTGTTAACGGAAGACAGGATTTTCGTTCCCTTCGAAAAATCACCAACTGGAGTTCTGGATTTCATATTCACTTGAAACCCTCAATTGTAAACTTTGTTTTTTTTCTCTGAAACTCGCAATTGGTTTTTTTTCTTTGAAAAACGCGACTGCATATTCACGATTGCAAAATTCCGCAACTCTTATTTTCCTTTTAAAAAAACGACTGTATAATCTGTATAATGGTGCTCATAGACTGTATAGTAATGGTACGACTGTAAAATAGCCTAAACTCGCAACTTTTCGTGGCTATTAAAAACATGACTATTTGTGGCTAGAAAATTAAAAAACTCTTCCGCGACCAGGTGTATTTTTGTGGCATTTAGCCTTGGATTTACGTCTCAGTTTTCTGGTCTCACGAAACTAAATGTGCCCTAGATATCTGTCGAAAATAAAAAATGAAAATGTCTTCATTTTTCTCCTTATATTTGCGACTGCCCTTCAAAATACGATTGTGCCTTCTAGATGCCCTAAAAAAGTGAAAAAATGTATTCGTTTTTCTCCTTATGCAGATTTTGTGCCCTAATGTGGCGGAAATTTTACCCTTCTCTCTTTCCTCGCTTGCCCTTGCTCTCATACCACTGTTAGAAAATGTATACAAGGAAGAAATGAAGAGAAGGCGGATTGCACACATTTGAGACTGTGTCCATCTATTTATTATAAATGACATAGTTACAAAACGATTGATGTAGTTACAACCCGTTACAACCAACTTGTAGTTAGGCACCTTATAAATAAGTCTTATATTCTCATAGTAACCACATAAGTAAAATAACCATGAAAAAAGTCCCACACAAGCAAAGGATCAGCATTTGGATGGGAACAGTACTAAAAGTTCCTTGTATAGTCAGGGATCCAATAACTATAAAGGGTCACAAATTCCAATCTGGGATCATCAAAGTTACAAACAGTACAACCTATTGAGGTGAGTCATCCTCGCCATGCACTTCTATGGAGAAATATTTGAATGTTTTTTAAGGCTTTTATTTAAATGACCTTGTGTCTTGTGACCTTATCTCTTGACACGTGTACAAATTTACAATAATGGTATGTTCGTGATCATCCATACACCACTCACCAGTGCTCTAATAGTCATCTACCTGATGTAAGCTTTCCAATTTCCATACATAGAAAAAAAGCACTTTAAGTCAACAAACCAAAGGTAATAGAGAAAGAAAACAATAAGTCCACCCAAAGGTGAAGATAGGGGTAGATAAGATAAGATAATTATATTAATGTCCAATGAATGACCACAAACTAGGTCAAAGGGACTGCTGAGTACAAATGTGTCCATACAAAGCGGAAAACCAAAAGGTTTCCAAAAGAAGTGCAAAGCAAGAGATGGGACCAAAGACCAAAAGGGGAACCAAAAAGGGAGCACACATAATGATAGGATGGTAGAAAGGATAATATTTCCATACATAGAAAAAAAGCACTTTAAGTCAACAAACCAAAGGTAATAGAGAAAGAAAACAATAAGTCCACCCAAAGGTGAAGATAGGGGTAGATAAGATAAGATAAGATAATTATATTAATGTCCAATGAATGACCACAAACTAGGTCAAAGGGACTGCTGAGTACAAATGTGTCCATACAAAGTGGGAAACCAAAAGGTTTCCGAAAGAAGTGCAAGCAAGAGAAGGGGCCAACGACCAAAAGGGGAACCAAAAAGGGAGCACGCATAATGATAGGATGGTAGAAAGGATAATATTTCCATAATAGGAAAAAAGCACTTTAAGTCAACAAACCAAAGGTAATAGAGAAAGAAAACAATAAGTCCACCCAAAGGTGAAGATAGGGGTAGATAAGATAAGATAAGATAAGATAATTATATCAATGTCCAATGAATGGCCACAAACTAGGTCAAAGGGACTGCTGAGTACAAATGTGTCCATACAAAGCGGGAAACCAAAAGGTTTCCGAAAGAAGTGCAAAGCAAGAGAAGGGGCCAGAGACCAAAAGGGGAACCAAAAAGGGAGCACGCATAATGATAGGATGGTAGAAAGGATAATAATTGTCAAATGAAGGCAAAATAGTGATAGATCCTATAGAGATAGAGCTAAAGAGATGGACATGACAAATAAGTTAATTTGAACTAAATTGGTTTCTGGAAAACAAGAACAAGCAATCTTAAATTTCCAGGAAAGAGGTGCTATTAAACGATAGTAATACGAACTCCATAAAAATATATTTAAGAAAAAATGGACGGCTTTCACTTGCCATCCTACAAGGGTAACCCAAATTATGCAATAAATAAAAGAATGAACGCTTCCGTTTAAAACTTTTGGGTTTTATTAGCTACTTAGTTGTAACATCTGAGTATGCCTGTAAGTAAAAGTATTACTAATAATATTTTCCTTATTGTTACCATCCATGAGCATATTTACTGCTAGGTATTTTACAAGTTTTACCATTATTACTTAAAGATGCCAACCACATTGCAGAACAGAGAAGCTAGAATTAAAGAGTAAAGCAGACAACCACAAGCTTTTGAGTATGTCCCAACCTGGTTCGAGGGCAATCATATTCCTCCCCTTCCTGCTCAGATAAGATGTCAGCATCACCTACCAAATCAGGTTCCTCTGGTGGCTCTTGTGTGGGGTCTACCTCTTCACCCAGTGCCTCTAGTTCTTGTGAGGCTATCCCCTTCACTGTGTAGTCATGTTGATTCAGGACTTCTAAGGCCTCAAAGTACTCCTTCAGTCAACATGATAATATTGTAAGAAAGAGTCAAAGAAAACAAATTAATATGAAAGTCCATTTCCATATGAAAGAAGCTCATCCATACACAGCAGAAGGGCAATTGAACAATACACACTAACTGCATAGATTCAATTTAAAATTTGCTGGAGAATAGAAAAATGAACAAAAATCAAAAATGTTAAAATTTCTCACTGCAGGGTAAGGGAATGACCATTAAACTGAACCCTGAACCAATACTATGATGACATGTATGTCAAGCACTTTAATTTTAATAGTGACTGCATTTTTTTACATCCCGTGGGTTGGAACAAAAGGATAATTCATATGTAAAACCACTTCCATTAAAGGGAGAAAATAAAACAAATCAAAGCAAGTATGACCTTAACCCAGCCCAGGAATGAAGCCTTACCAATGCTTACAAACTTAAAGATTAAAGTAAAGCATGGTTCCTACCTCATTAGTGAGGTTAGTCGATACACAGGAGATTTCATCATCAGATTCTTGCACATCTTGCTCATCTTTTATATTCTCTCTATTTATTTTTCGAGTGCCATCAATCTCTGGCGTAGATCTCTCACTCTGCAATATACAGGGGATAAATATTCCAGGAAATAAAATGGACAAAAACTAAAAAGAGATGAGAAGAAACCGCCTATGCTGATATTATTAATTCCTATGTTCTGAAGCAAACAAGGACGCTCCGCTTCCAAGTAACCCTAGTGAGACCTCGTTTGACCATAGGAACTAATGACTTATACAGTATAAGGTTACATAAACTTGCCAGACTTCTCTCTTGCAAAGCAAATAAATCATTCTGGTATTTTTGTAAATGGGGCAGCATTGAACAACATTCCTTAAGCACTGCATTTTCTGCCTCCAACAAAACTCCTCTACGAATCTCTTCTTTGAGTACCTACACCAGCAAAAATATGTTCATTACAGTCTTTTCTAGTTATGGCATTAAATTGTGATGGCTTCCAATCCAATAATAACTAACACCAACAGCACAACATTACTGTAAACAAAAAAGTCATAAAATTAATCGGATATTTTACAGTTTAAGTGATGTATATATTACTTCAACAAAAAGCATAAAAATCCCCATTTAAGATATTTAAATCTATGAGGAGTGCATGGCAATAACCTAGCACTGAATAGCATGTCAAGCAACAAGTGCTGATTCAGTCCATATTTGTTAGCCATAAACAGAAAAGACTCTGCTGAAGAGAGGTTTATTGCACTTCCACAAACCCATAGAATTTTCCCCCGGTGATTCACTTTTACAAGGTAGATACCATGATTACTGTTGCATGGGACTAAGGTGCCAAAAGTATATAGAATTGTACTTACAAAAACATAATGTGATTTATGAACCTCATGTGACAACAGATAGGTCATTTACTTGTGAAGCCTTGCTAGTCATTGAGCTATATTCTGTACGGTTAAATGATGGCAACCAAGATCACATTGGGAAGTGTGAAGGCTAATAAATTCACTTTGAAGGTATCCCTTAGCAAGCACTGCCCAGTGCTTGGTTAAGCCAATAAATGGAGATAAAATAATACAAGTGGTATTATACCATTCATCATTTATTTCTAACACCTGTCTCTATTATAATTTATAAAACTTAGAGAAGCATTAGTTTCCTACAGTGGCCCTTTCTATGTATGAAGCAGCTTCTGAGCACAATGGAAGAGCTTATCAAATCAATCTGCATCCAATATAAGGTGTAGAATAATTTTACCCTTAAAAATTTAAAAATGTGTGTGTGTGTGATGTGAGATGTAGGATGGATAAAAACAATTGATGATGTCAGATGCTCTCATGAGATGACCACCTTGACATTAGATGTTGTCCAAAAACTTACACTTATCATAAACTCGCCCCACAAAACTTTAGAAGATGAAAAGAGAAAGTAAAATGGGCTTTTCTGAATAACACTTTCAGGACAAGTATTTTACAATATATATTTACTTCTATATCACAAAAAACCATGTTGCAGAAAACAATAGAGGAAGTATATCTTCTGCTGAAAAATCAAAAAACAGTTAACCATAAGGAAGAAATGCATCAAATCATTCTTCAAACCCATTTAGACCCTTTGAATTTCCTGAGAAGTGTGAAATTCCATCTAGAAACCAGCTCAAAAAGGTGTTTATGAGAATCCTTGAACCTGTAGTATCCCTTACATTCATGAGACCGGTAGATCATTTCAAACAAGAATCAAGGAATATGCACATGACATACAGTAAGGCAATGTGAAGAAATCAGTGTTGGCAGAGAATGCAGATAAAACTAATTATCCAATCTGCATCAAAGATGTTTAGATTCTTTCTTTGGAAGGTCTTTGGAAGGACATGAGAATTATGGAAGCCGTAGAAATCGAGAAAAGGTCTAAGAATTTGAATCGAGATGATGGTTTTAAATTAAGCTGCACTTGGAAACCTCTCATCCATAGACTCAGCCAAAACATGGATAAACTAGGGTGAGCATGGATTGATGTATAGATTTGTTTTATCGACTACTCCATAGAAACCACGAAAAGGTCTGAGAATTTGAATAGGGATGATGGTTTTAAATTAAGCTGCACTTGGAAACTTCTCGTCCATAGACTTGGTCAAAAACATGGATAAACTAAAGTGAGCATGGACTGATGTATAGATTTGTTTTATTGACTACGAGTTGTTTAACTAACTAGTTAATTAATCAACTAGTTAGTTGTCAATTATTTTAACTAGTCAATAAATTAATCTATCCTTTACTTTTCCCATTATCTTATCTTTACCTATTCTTGAGCCAATTCCTTAAACCACTCCCCCTTCCTTTGTCTCATGCAGTTATTTATTCATAATACTGTTTTTACTTTTTACTCGGGCACTGGCTTCAAATCTTCTACCCCTGATGATGAGTGTGGTAGTGAGATCCAAAACGTTGGAAAACTCAAATTCCATGCAATCGTACCTAGAAATAAATGAATAAATAAAATTTCACTGTAAACAAACACTCAAAGACAAAAATAAATATATACAATTAACCTGCTAAAAGGACTTCTAGAAGTAATCTAATCTTATAATTTTATATGCAACAATTTGAAAGCCAACAAATCCATCACAAAGCCACATATAAAATCGAATTGCACTGTCTGATAGCATCAACTTTATGCTGTTCTTGTTTTTCGATATATAGATATGTTAGATGTCATTTTATTGTGGATACAATACTAAATAGTACTTATACATAAGTGGCTTTACATGGTTGAACGTGAACCCATAGCCTTCCATATTTCAAAAACATTTTTTACCACCATGCCATCTTTTTGAAAAGAAAAATAAGAAGTGGAATAAATTTGAATAAATAATTATGAGCTCCCATGAAGAAAATGCGATCAACCAATAACATACATTTTCAGGTAGGACCCTTCACTATGAAAGCCAAACCTGCTATACTACTCTATCTTTACTACTCAATACAATTTTATCCATAACCCTTGATGCCTTTGCCACAATACTAGTCTCCTATATATAGCCACTCAATGGTACTTGTGGGGGAGGTCAAATCCTTAATATAGAAGTCACACATACTTCCCATTAGAGCCATATGATTTACCAACAGTTATGTCAACCACAAGTAGCTACTCCATAACCTCATTTATATTAACACCATGGCCCTAGGTGTATCACTGTATGGCATTCCATACCCCCTTATATCCTAACAATAATATGTTGTTTGAAGTGGTGCAATGGTGGATTACCTTTTCAAATAAAGAATTCCATATTTTTTCAGTATGAACTATATCCTTACGAGTACCAACAATGAGTCGTGCAGGTGAACACAAATTGTTCAAGATCAAACGTGATGCAGTGCTGATGTGAACACGTAGGGAAGACAATAAGAAAAGGGATACAGAGAGAATTAGATAGAGAAACCTGTGTGTATTTGTTCATGGTACAAAACAAAATAGATGAGGTAAACAAAGCATGGGAACAAAACATGGAGAGGGTGGTGGAAAAAGTGAGGAAAAATGTAGGCCTGAGATAGTGAAGAGAAAAAGAAAAAAGCATGGAGTAGAATGGTCATTAAGGAATTAGAGTTAGTGACGACATGGAAACTGAGGCAAGATGAAAGGATTATGTAGCAGAAGTTCTTTCAAGATATGGAGATGGAAATGATAGCGATGGATTGCAGGAAAATATGGAATGTGAATGATGAAAATGGCAATTGAAACAGACAAAAGGTGAGGAAACAAAGAGCCAATTTGCTGACAGTGCATTGGTGGGTGGAAGAAAATGTGATGATGGCTCGAGGGATATGGTGAAGGATAAAACAATTTGTAGAAGAGCAACAGTATGGAAATCAATGGATGCACCCAAATGAGGTACATAGAAACGGAGGGGATTAAAAAGAGGGAGAAGTACAGGGTGATGAAAGAAGGGATGATAAATGCAACATATTAGAGAGTATGCCATTGCAACAAAATGGAGTACGCGGATGCATGATTGTTCAGGTAAAAGTTACTATCCCAGCTCTGATGCAACATGTTACAAGTCCATGACATAGATTTGTCCATTGTACAAACTTATAAGAATGTATTGATATATTGATGAAATGATGATCCAACATACAAAGTTATAGTCATATCTATTGGACTTAAGGTTTGCATTAAACAAGAGTCACATCACTTTATTATGTACTTCTACTATTGTTTTATTTATTATGTTATTAGAAGGTAAATGACACTTGTTCAAAAATCAAAAAACTTAAATCTAGCATGTTCTATAAACAAAGATGCTCGCATACAGTCTGTTCTCAAACATAATTCACTTAGATCTCAGAGCAAAACAAGAAAATCTATTCAATATGGTCAGCATCATTTTTTGAAAATCTTCCACGTGGAGAGTAAGTCCACAAAAGATTGAAAAAACAGAATAATGTCTTTTATACGAGAAGACTTTCTGTATAACTATATATACTATTCTAGATAAGCCAATGTGCAATAGATTGACATCACTCAAACCTGGCTAGGAACCACTGATAAGAAAGCATGCCATACAGAAACATCTGTTAGATCAATGAAAAAGATTGATATTAAATTTCAAAGCAACAAAGGAAGGCCGATTTTATACATGAAAGGAGAGACAGTATTATGCATTTAAGGAAAGAGACATGGAAAGATATAATCAGATGCTTAGAAGACAATAGTGACAAAATTATCGAGTTTCTAAACCCAATCATATACATCACAAGATGTGGAAGGGAAATAGCACAAAAATGATTTCTATTTTTTTCTAATGCTGATTCTTGTAGTGTCACATTCCTATATGTTTATTTGCAAGGTCAATACTGCGAAAATATATCCCAATCCTAGATGGAAATTTCAGTATCTCAAATACGTAAATAAAAAAGTGTGGCTCCTATCATAAAGAGAGGACGTAATAAGAAACTCAGGCAGTTTCTAGCCATCCATAACCATTGAAAGAAGATAAGACAAGAATCCTATAGGATGGAAAAGACTCTTCCTATGAGAAAGGATGAACAAAAGACTTTGCAGCAGTACAGCGAATACACAAATATTTCAGGAAGATGAAAGTATCTGAATGGCAAGACCAGTTCAGATGCAGTATAGGAAACATCTAACAATTCAAATATGCAGAGCAACCAAACCTTCAACCATAACCCTTCTATGCTTCAGAGTTTGCTTTAAATAAGAAGCTTGAAAATGCTGAAATTGTCTTAGATTCCCATGTACAATGCTGCCTTTTTCTGGACTTAGTCCCTTCATCTGAACTCAATTACTTCAAAACAGAAAAGACAAACAAAAAGTGACAACTTGTTATCATGACTAGAAACTGACAGCTCTGTCAAGTTGTACAAGTACACCATATCGAGAAACAAAATAAGTGTCCCTACAATGGCAGCCAAGGATGAGGGAATAGGGTGGTCGGGACTGTAATGTTCATGGATAAATATTAATGACAAGATTAAATTTGATGTTCATCTCATTATCACATGGTAATTTCAATCTCAAATTTGCCATCCATTTGACCATCATTAGTTTTTTTCTTTTGCTTTGAGAAGTCAAATGAAAAATTGTAATATCTTGACCATATAGTAGATTTTGGAGCCCATTCTTTTTTCCCAGAAATATATTTTCTGAGCCCAATACAATGGTATAGCTAGATTGATAACATTTGTCACCAGTTAGTAGGAAATTCTCAGAGAAAATAACGGAGGTTTTAATATTTTTTTCGAGCCTCGAGGTTGATAACTATTGGCATTTTTCAGATATATGTATCTAAGATATTTGTACGAGTCATACTACTTTTAAACAGAGTTGCATGGATATGGATGTGCATGTGGATATGGTATCAGATACGAATAAGGCTAGTTTCCAAGGCCCCCTGATGTGGATACAGTATATACGTGTGTGTGTGTGTGTGTGTAATTTGGATATAAATTAAAAATTATACATAATGATTATAAATTTAATATTATAAACAAATTTATACATTAGATTAAAATTACACTCAAATTACACAGTTCCAGCATACAGGAAAGGTAGGAAGTTGGGTGTTCAATGGATTAAATCAAATTTGCAAGTTGTGTAGACCAACGGAAAATAGACAAAATTAAATAGCAGAAGCATAGTAGGCCAAAGGAAACAGATCAAAAGAAATGCAAGTTGAGCAGAGCCAAAGTTAAAGTTTAAAGTAAAAGAGTGAATCTACACTCTCACCTCCATGTCCTCAATTGTTGCTGCTAAAATGCATTATAGGTCATTTGCACTGTTTTAACATCTTTTTAGCCTTTTGAAGTGTTTATTTGTTACTTTTTTAAACTTTTAAATCAGATACGGCTATAGTTGAACTGCATATTGTATCTGGTTATATATGTTACGGCCCAGTTATGGGTTCGTATCTAGATATGGCTGGGTATGATATCCGAACCGTATCCGAGCCGCACCGTATCCGGTACACGGATACATGCACCCTAGCAGTAGGGGTGCCATATCCTACAACCGTGCTTTTAAATGGAATATTGGCTCATGACAAAGGAAGAGAATGCAATGTCTGCCACAAAGGCAAACATTTAATCTTTGTTATGGTAAGATTTTATATCCTCAATTTGCATGGGAAGATATAACACAAAAATCAAAATTATTGATAAATGATGCATAAAATGGCAATAAAACAGATGAAGCAAAACAAAAAAACTTTACAAATTACAATACCTTTGAAAAAGCATCCTGCATCTGGTTCCAAGATGAGTAAAGTGAATTGTCCAAGGCTGGCTGGATATCTTTGTCATAATTTGTAGTGGAACACTGTTCAGATGATTTGACTGGATGTTTGAGAGATTTCATGCTCTTGTCCCTATAGCCATTTTCATCACCTCCATAATGCACGTTTCTTTCAGTCCAAGTAGAGTGACTCCTAATGGGCATTTTATCTGCAATTTTACTCACTGGAAAATTAATATTTTGGTTTATGGATGAAAATGGAATCTGTTTAACCTCAGTATCAGATAAGGATCCATCCAGTAGCCGGTATGGCCCATTTCCACCTCTTTTGCGCCGCCTAAACAATTCCCTTCCAATACATCCCCCTAAATCATGAAACTCAAAGTCACCATCTCCAATGGAAGCATTTTGGGGGTGACCTGCTTTCCTTCTCATTGTTAAACCGGGGCCAACTGATCTGCTTCTTTTATCACTAAATTCATTCTTGGCACAAAATGATTTTCCGTGAATTTGATTCTCATGCAGGTACCCTCCTTGTGTTTGAGTAGCAATTTCACTCTCCGTTGCTGCTGTCAGAGATAACGGCAAATCTGAAGTATCGCCAATTTTACTATTTCTCGTTGCAGAAGGAACCTGGTCGCTTATCTTTGACAAATTTGAGCTATTGGGATCGACTTGATCTTTGAAGTCTATGGTGCTTACCAAAACTGATACAGATCCCTGATGTGTTTGCAACTGTTGTAAGAAGGCTACACAGCAACAAGTTCCATGATAGGAAAAAATTCATAAAGATAAGAAGTGACCACATATAAAATAAAAGGCATACTAAAGGCATGTGACCAGAAGTAAAGTAGTGACAAAGAAGCACGATTCTCATGTTGAAAATCCAAGACCAATAAATAATTAATTTCCAAGGATTTGAAGATGTACCCTGTCTGAAAGGTTCCATTTCTTGCATTCTAGTAGATAACCTTCTATGAAGTTCTTTTTCCTGCTCCTCCAAATTTCCTTTGGCATTCTACAGAAAATAAGAACAGCCACCCATTGCATCACAATATAGAAAGCATATATTTTATTTTTTTAATTTTTACAATTTACTGGGGCTTGTAACATTTCTAATTGCATATTTGTCAACCAACAATTTAACTGGTAGCGATTTTCATATTCACCAAAGAAAATATTGACAACTTACTGCTGGAATTCTTTGGTGTGACATAACAGACTCCATAGGTAGTGTTCCAGTAGCTGCCTTTTGTAGTGATGTGTTATATGTATGAATTGATTGGTGAATGGCATCTATCCAGGCCTGCTTATATCACAACTGCCTATTAGTATTACAAATCGGTACGAAGCATTAAGAAGTAAAGATATTAAAAATAAATAAATTAAGATTTATTTATCCAAATATATAGATCTCAGAATACATACATATATATAAGTAGGCAATCCGGCTTAAATAAAAATAATAAATAAAATAGATAAGTAGTAACTGCTGGCTATTTGGAAAAGATACTGCAAACCAAAGTGGGCAGATGGAACTGAAATCTGCAACTTGTGTTGGTTTTGTCAGTAGAACATTTGCACCAGTGAAGTGCTTATTTCCCATGCTTTCGTTCACCCTTCCAAGATGGATGAGAAGCACAGATGAGGACTTATTCCCGGATAAGGAGTATTCCCAAAGAGTATTGTAACTCCATGTAATGTGTTAATATTAATTTACTTTCATTTCTTACCCAAAAACAATTTTTTCATTTGCAAAATTAAAGATTCTAAGCAAAATTGGAGGTTCACAGTATATTAATACATAATCAAACAGATTATTAACAAAATTACAGGCTGATAGAAAACGTGATAGGCAACACTAAGAAGGCAATAGAAAGTTGTATATACATTGAGGGCTTCTAGGTCATAGAACTGAAAGGACTAATTAAAAACAACTGATTCAAAAAAATGCAGCTATATAAAACACTTGCTAATCATTTTTAAAGAGCCAACATTTGTAAATATGCATTTTCATGATATCCCTTTGAAAATCTGTCTCTTTTTATACAATCACTGAATCCACTATTCTGTATGGAGCATTAGGGCACCAATTTAGAGCCTATTGACTCAACAGCTGTTGAAATTGTGCAAACCATCCTGCTCCAGCCTATGTTACCGATTTGCCTTCAATTAGTACCGGTCTGGTACATTCCTAGTCTGGGTCCAGGCATGACTCACCCCAGATGCGTTCAGGATGGTTCGGGTACGACCACGTTCGTCTGCTGAAGAAGCCGGGCGTACCTGAGATGAACCCACAAACTTTTGCCTATTTTTTTATTTTAGTTTTTTCTTTTTCACAATTAGAAAGAAAGAAAGAAATTATATTAACGTCCATGAATGACCAAAATTAGGTCAATGGGACTCAAGATTACACCCAATTACAATAGAAAGTTCTAGGGTAAAAGGACCCTAGGAACAACAATTATTAAATAAAAGAAAAAAAGCACTAATAGCAAATATGGGGTAGACCCAACGTAGTAAATCCCCCAATCCATGCGGTTAGGGTAACAATACGAATAGCCATGTGGGGGCAATAAAAACAAACCCTTAAAAACAAACTTACGAACCCTAAAAGTTGCTACAAACTCAAAAAAGCTAACATAAAACAACCCACTTACCTCTCATTTCTCATTTAGGGTTGAAATTTCATCAAGCAAAGTTCCAAATACATTGTTCTCATATTACTATACTAGTAAGAGAGTCCATTTGCTGCTAAGGTGATTGCGTAGCTTGAAAGAAAAAAGGTGTGACAAAGCATTGGTATGTAAACCCATATATTGTTGACTTGGACGCTTCTATTTCCCACCTTTCACTACTTGACATGAAGAATTCTTTGGCTTCACGAGACCCACATAGCACCGTTCTTGTGAGTGCCAATATAAGTGCTACTACTTGTGGTTATAATGAACCACATAATACTGATGCTCATGCTCTCGATGAAGAGCAGAATAACAATGAATAATAATTTTGATTTAATAATTAATATTAATCATAACAATTGGAAATCAATAATGTTTTTGTGATTATTTTGTTTATTATATACATAGTATTTGGTAAATTCTTGTTTATTAGGCTAGAATGTTTTTTTATCTTTTTAATCTTTTATATATTTATTGTACAGTCGTACCCAAGCCCTACCCGAGGTTTAAAAGCAATTGCACTAGTGAACCTAATTCGTTGTAGCCAACCCGTACCCAAAATGAACCAGCTATTGAGGCTCCAATATATAATCCATCGCAATCACATGGCCTTGAGAGCATTGTCCAAGCCAAATTTGACTACCAACCTCTTCATCTTGAGAGTGTATTGAAGTGTATCTTCTATCTTCAAAGACTTGGGTCCTTTGGTGATCCAACTTAATATTGGGAGAGATACATGTATGTAGATTTATTTGCATTAGGTTGCCTCTTGGGATCTCCTTGGACAATGATGATTTTCATATTCCAAGACTTTTTTCTTCTTCAGTCTATCAACATCTTTATAGATCAGTTCCCTCCCTTAAGTAATCTCCTTAGATACCCTCCCTTGCCTTCTTCCCAAATAGAGGGAGATTGATGGACATAACATAGGACATATTGACAAAATATTCACATCACTTGGATCTCCATTGTGCAACCTCTCAAACCTAAGATGGATTTTTATCCTAAGCGTTTCTTACAAGTAATCAATAATGCCACTCTATGTCCTAACTATATTCATCGCAATCGGTCACATGGCAATAAGACCCCCTTTGGCCAGTTGGGTGTATGTTCTCACTAATTACAAGGTAAGCTAGATCATCATGTCCTAAGTGATTGGATATTTCGTATTTGCTCTCTCCAAGAGGTTAAGACAAAGGAGTACTTAAAATTTAGGTGTCATATCTTTTATGAGATCCGTGACAGAAACTCAAAAGGGTCCCTCGCAAAACTTTTTTTGTTATCGAGATCAAAGGCATTTCACCCTTTACCTTGGGAAACATTCATTAAATGTTGAGCTCTAAGGGAACTTCTTATACCAAAAAACTGATTACTTCTTTTAATCTATTTCAATCATTGAAGGTGTCATGTGCTTGTTAATTACAATAGATACAAGCATATTGTGATACATCCGAGAGACATTCCCACTTGCAAGAAGCCACTAAGGCACCTCAATTTATTATTGTTGCACTAAATGTAGAAGTCAACAACCCTCTACAATTTATAGTCTATGCTACAAGGAAAAACATGCATTGCCTATTTTCCTAACTTTGGAGGACCATCGACCACGGGTGTTAGGAAAGCCACTCTGAAGAGTACACTACTTCATATAAGTATTGTTTACTCAGGCCTTCTTTAGCCCAAGACATTCTCCAAATGACATCATCAAACTTTGCATTAACCTTATTGTGGTGGTTGATGAAGAGGGTAGCCCTTCCAATGTGTCTAACTCATGTCAACTAAAGCCTTGTTCTCCATTGGCGCCATTCTTTCAGCTTTTTCGGTGGTTATTTTGAAAAAGAGTTTTTGGATCATACAATTGATTTTTTATATGCTTTTTGTACGTAGTGACTTGTCCAATGCTAACTCATTTTGGATTACGATACAAGAGGATATGAGACTTCCATCATCTCAATGTATAATGGCAATACTCCAAACAACGTGCCAGCTTCACCACCAAATTTCTCATCATCATAGAAAACACGTGACCAATCCACAAAGACCAAACTAGGTATATTCAATTACACAAAACTCTAACAATTTGAGTCTTGTTCAGCACATTTGGTCAGCAATATTTGAAATAGGTGACAGAACAAAGAATATGAACTGGCAAAATGCAATTAGTTGCATTCCTTGTAACTATGCAACGGTTGCATTTCTTGTAACTACCAGCTCGTATCTTCATCTTGTTCTCTTGTATGACTACGTAATACAGTTCTTCATCGAAGGGAAGGCTGAATAAGAGTATCTTGTGGTTGATACATCCGACCTCAATGAGTATTGCACAAAACTTGCATAATACAATCTGTGTTACAGTTTTAGCATGGTGTTCTCTAGTTCTTGTGTTTCCTTTAATTTGGCACACTAATCATTATTGTTGTTGCACTCTGAATCTGTTTTACTGTTGTCCCTTAGGTCACCCCTGGGCCCCAGACCAATGGTATCAAAGCAATTTTCTCATCCAAATATTTCTCTGCATTGTGTATGCCCATTCACACAAGGTCTAATAACAAGAAGTTTGATCTTGAAACCTGCGACCCTCTGTCTTACCTTCCTAGTAACTTACCACAGCCACAGTTGACCCTTCATCTTACCTTCCAAGTCATTCCTAGAAGGTTTTTGCACAAAACACATTGAATGCATCTTAGTGTGTTGTCCTTCTGGCCACCCCCAAGCTCCATGGTGTTCTCTAGTTCTTGTTCCATTTGATTTGGAACTCTCGTTAGTATTGTTGTTACCTTATCATTCATAGATCATTGCCACACAGAACATATTGAATTTGTTTTAATGTTGTCCCGTGGTCACCCTTCGGCCTTGGATCATTGGTACTAGATCAATTCTCTCATTTGAATCCTTCTCTGCATTTTGTATGCCCATTCACAAGATCTAACAACAGGAAAATTGGTCTCGAAACCCATGACCCTATCTTACCTTCCTAACAACTTTCCACAACCCTAGCTGAAAATTAGTACAAGACTGCATACCATACCACTATTGACATGTCATCATAATTGATCTCTTGACAATTAATTGGTCCATTGAAACCACAATTCCAGCAATTCATGAGTGAAAAAATAAGAACCTCAAAGTGGCCCAAGCTACGACAAAATCTCAACAAAGACCAGCATTGAAGTGAGAGAACTTGAGGTGGGTGATTGGATTTTCTTGAGGTAAAAGTGCTAATAGCAAAATTCTCTTAAAGGAAAAGGAGCAAAGAAACTTGGGCCTCAATATTATGGGCCTTACAAGATACTAGGCCAAGTGGGGAAGGATGCATACACCCTTGCGCAACCAAGACCCAAATGCACAATGCCTTTCATGTTTCACATTTGAAGGTAGCTGGGAAAATGCAGATGCCTTGCCACCCAAGATGATGGAGGACATGCTCTTTTGATTCTGGAGCGCATTTTGGCACCCAGAGGACAAAGGTATTGTCAGAATACCTCATTCAGTTGAAGTCTTTGTCTTCATAGGATGCCATGTGGGAGGGGCTAGAGATTCTTTAACATCCAGCAGGACCAGCGCTACAACTGCTTTGGGGGCAAATTAATTCAATCCAGGGGGTGGTGTGGGAGGGGTGGCAGGGTGGAGGCAGCTGTTATGATGTTTAAACAAAACAGCCTTGTTTGAAACGCCATCATCACTATATGGTGTGAAAAAATAACCATTTATGTCAAAAAAAATGCAGGAATATGTCATTTGTGCAGCAACAGTTATGCTGGGGGCAGGGTTGTGGGGGACTGATATGATGTTTAAACAAAACAACCTTGTTTGAAACACCAACATCACTATATGTTGTACAAAAATAACCAGTTGAGTAAAAACAAATTTGTTATGCAGTAATATGTCAAAACAGTTATGCTCTTGCCAGTTTTGTAGGAATAAATTAATACATCAGTTATGCCTTAGAACATGCCTACAGTTATACAGCCAGCAGCTAGGTGTCAGTTTTTCAGGACTAAATTAGTAATTCATCTGCTACGGATTAATTATGCAGTCACTAATTATAGGTCCTTTATGCAGCCAATAATTATGGACCAGTTAGCATCAACTGTGTACTCATTAAAGACACTCATTAAAGATAAGTCAGTTATAATAAAACTGACCCTGCGGATGGAAAAAGGAATATGAAGTAAGTTAGAGAAGGCCTTATGCTAGAAAGCGTTATGAAAATGCTTTAAACATTAAGAGAGCTTCTTTTGGTTGGCTGGAAAAAATTGTGTAGGTACCTGAAGGACAGCTTGTGGCCAAGTGCAGCACCCATACTGCTCTTGGGTTGAGCATGAGTGGGAATTCATACCTTCTCAAGAAAATGTTATGATTTATTTGCTATCTAAATTTGTCAGCTAATGGGCTGGAGCTGTTATCTTCCATATTTAGTATTGAGCTTGTTCAAACTTTGTAGTTCATTTTCAGAAGTATTAGGAAAAAGAAAAAAATGGAAAAAATAAACTCGTTTTTCTTCCAATGTTGAAGTTTTTTGTTGCGTTTTTATCTATCAGATTCAGTTCATAATGAACCTTCCTCTAGCGTCTTGCCCACAACCATATATCATTGGGTGGTTTGACTCAGGTTTTGTAAAGTGCATCACTTGTCAGTGTCACTTGGTGTATAAGATCAAGCCTTTTCAATATGAATTCCTTTGTGATAAAGTATCGTTAGAGATATGTGATGTTTTACTTGCACAACCATATCTTTACCAATGCCATGCAATCTATGACGCAAATCTCAAAAATGTTATCATAGATGTTGATGAGAATACATACCGCATACCAGAACTAGTTGCTAGTGTAACAAGTTAGTGAGTTCCAGTAAGAAATTTGTGCTCTTGATAGTGAGACCTAAGCATAAGAAAGACATGGAAAATAAGCAATTGAACCAAGTACTGGAGGAATACAACAATCTTTTCCAGTTCCCCATTGGAGTGCCTCAACATTGCGCAGTAAAGCTTACTATTGATTTGATTCTAGGACTACCTATTTCTAATGGATCACTATACCTCACTATACCTCTGTTCATTCCTAGAGAATAAAGAGAAAAAACAGAAAATTCGAGAACTCGTGGATAGAGGACACATCAGACCCAAGTCTTCACTTTGCAGCAGCCCAATTGTGCTCATGCATAAGAAGGATGGAACTTGGAGGTTGTGCCTCGACCACAGAACCTTGAACAAGATCACTATGAAGAACTGCCATCCACTTCCAATATTTGAAGCCCTTTTGGACAAGCTCCACGGCGCAAAGTCCTTTATAAAGACAGATCTCAAATCGAGGAACCATAAGATTCCTATTGAACTCTTAGATGTTTGGAAGATGGCCTTCAAAGAAAAGGAATGTTGTTTGAATGGTTGGTTATGCCCTTCGGCTTGACCAACTCTCCCCACCTTCATGTGGATGATGAATGACATTCTTTGGCCATTTAAGAAGTTACTGTCTACTTGGATAACATTTTCATCTACAATAGAACATGGAGAGAAGATCTGAATCATATTCAACAACTGCTCAACACTTTACAACCATAGTTCAAAAAATCGTAAATCGGGATTAATCGGCAGGCCAAATTTTGAATCGGAAATCGGGAATCGGCAAAAAATCGGCATTAATTGGCAACTTTATCGCTACTTTTAAAAACATTTAAATTCATAAAATATACTTAAATTAAATGTAAAAACAATGTTAAATGATGCGAGAAGTAACTCTATAGACGATTTATCTTTATTATTACTAATTTACTATTATAAACAATTTATAGACATTGTTAAACTTAAATTAACTATTATGAACGATTTATCTTTATTATCTATATGCGTACGTAATTAATGTATAACATATATAGTATATACTATTATATATTAAATATCGTCTACGGCATATAATTTATTATAAACTAACTATATACTAAATAAACTAATATAAACTAATTATATACTAAATAAAATATTATAAACTAACTATATCATCTAGGGCATATACTATTATAAACTATCTATATACTAAATAAAAAACTCAGAAACCTAGGGCCATGAATACATTATCGAAAAACTATGAAAATAAATTAAAAAAAAGAATTTTTAGGAAGCCACGAAAATGGTTGCAGGTGGCCACGAAAATGGTTGTAAGAAGCCACGAAACCAGGCACGAAGCCACGAAATGCTCTAAAACAGACGCGGAAATGGTCGCAAGGGGAAAAACGAATTGCGCAGCAGAAAAATGGTTCACGTTTTTTCGATTTGGTCTTTTTTTACTTTTACACCAAACCCAAACGATTTTCCACCGTTTTCCCGACGATATTCCACGATTTTTTGAAGGTTTTCTCGCCAAAAATTGTCGATTTATCGATAGTACAAAAATCGCGATTATTGTAAAGATGAATCGTTTTGAATGCCCTAGCCGATAAACGTGCGATAAATCGCGATTTTTAATACAGATTTTACAACAACACAAATTGTATGCAAATAGGGAGAAATGTTTATTTCCCATGGAGATACAATGTCTTGCGTAGATTATTGACATACACATTGTTCATGTGGATCTGAACAATATCCACGTCATTTAAGAATTGCCTACACAGAAGAACCTTAGTGAACTTCACAGTTTCTTGGGGTTGGAAATTTTTTGTAGGAAGTTTGTAATTGGTTTCTCACACGTCACTGGATCCTTCAATGGAGTGACAAAGGGTGGCACAAACGCACAATTCAGTTGGTTAATCGCACAATTGAAAGCATTCGAGGAATTGCAATGCAAGCTCTGTTCCATGTCAGCGCTCATGTTACTGATGCATTTGTAGACGCACTTTGACATTGAGACTGATGCATTTGAATACACTTGTATTAGTCCTCACTCAATTTGGTCACCCATTTGCTTACCTTAGTGAAACATTTATTGCCGCGGTAAGAAAATATCTCACATACAATTGAGAGCTTTATGCCATTGTCTAGGCATGTTAGCATTGAAAGAACTACATATTGGAGAAGGATACCACCATTCACATAGATCACAACCCATTGCAATTCTCGCTTCTTAGTTGGAGAATTTGTTGAGTTGCAGGCAAGCAAGACCAACAGTTCAGGGGACCACATTCCCTCCTCTTTGATGGGGAGGTTCCCTTATTCAAACCAAAATTGATCCTACAATATTTACAAATGTACAACTATTGCAGATCTTGTGAGGACACCAGCTTCATTGTGTAAGGCTGATGGGACTGAATACAGAAGAGGAGTTTAGAACATAAACAAGCTTGAGAGGGTATTGAGGGGAAGGAGGAGAAAACAACAACTTCAAATAAGGAGGAATCAAAACTTATTCTACCATTGCATGTTCATGAGATTTAAGAATGCATACATTCACATAACATGGAGATTCTTCCCCTTAAATCAGAAATGCATTGACACAAAGTTCTATGATTTTTGATAAGGAGTGAATGCAAAGTTTCACAATTCCACAATATGCAAATGATGCAGAATGAGACCAAGGAAGAGAGAAAGAGGATAGAGAGGAAAATGAGAAGAAATCTTTTGTATTCAATATACTCTGCTCTTACATAAATTATGTTGACATCCCCCCTCTTCACAATTACAAATCAGGCCTTTTTTGGGCTCATTTGATCATGAAGGTAGTTATTTTAACTACATTCCACTAACTCACCCTAGTTTATCTAAACTGAGTTAAAACATTTAAAATTTTGGCACAAATATAACATTTTAACATTACATTACAAATATTCAAATTCAGAACCTTCATAACCACCTTTCTTGGCGAAAAGAAGAGTATTTCTGAGAAAATGACAAAACAGTCGGCCCAGACAGAGTTTCGAAGCACTGGAGGAACAAGGGAACGTTCCTTGAGTGCCTTCCATCACGACTCGTTCATTTTCTTTGCTTGGCGACCTAGTCGGTGATCCAGGGAACTAAGGGAACAAAGGAATAGTTCCCTCAGTTCCTTCTAAGCCCGACTTAACCAATCCCTTCATATCTTCCCTCATCAACTTGTGCGGATCTGTGGGGCACCAACGGAACAATAGAACAGTTCCACGAGTTCCTTGTATGCCCGACTTCACTGATGCATTATAACTTTATGCCAAGGTCGATTATGGCAAGGTTTCAAGGCACGATGGGAACAGCGGAGCTGTTCCTCAAGTTCCCAACAAGACCGACATAACCAACGAACGTTCACCCTTGTGATTGTGGAGTCGGGCAAGGCAGGTGGACGGGGAACACAGGGAACATAAGAACTGTTCCGCAAGTTCCAAAAAACACTAACTCTTCCTACTTTACAAGTAAATCGTTCTAAGCGGTAACGCGGGGAACAGGCGGAACGGAGGAATTGTTCCACTTGTTCCTCAAAAGGCCGATTTTGCCCTGTTTTGCCCCAAAAACTTGGGAAATTTGGCTAACTTTTCTGACAATGAGGCTTGACAAGAGGGGAAAGAGTGCCAAAACATGAAGATTTTTTCCCATGACTAAAATTTTGAAGTTTTTATTGATCTTGTGACAACACTTGGCTCTTTCTAGGGACATGACTCGGATTGGGCGAGGCACAACCAAGGCATAGTTTCAAACTCCAGAATCTCAAGGCTCACTAGACCAGTGTCTCATCCATTGGGAAACATATCAAGCTTTAACACAACTCCCAAGAAACACTCTCACTCTGTTGCACTTATTGAACAAACACACAAAGAAATGGGAACTAAAACAAACCAAAAATGGGAAACTATGTACAAAGGAGAAGAGAGTATTTACAGAGGTTGCACTTATTGAACAAACACACAAAGAAATGGGAAGGAAAACAAACCAAAAATGGGAAACTATGTACAAAGGAGAAGAGAGTATTTACAGAGGAGGGAGAAGGATAGAGATTTACATGAACCCAGAAATAGGTTGAGAAAAATAGGTGCCTTTGTGAAACAGTGCACTGAAGATATGAAGCTTCCACAAATTGAAGATGATCAATTGCTTAGACCAATACTTTGTAGGAGCATTGCATAGTTTGAGGAGAAGGATAGAGATAAGTGATCCATCCACAAATAGATATTGCACTATGAAGTTGCCTAATTCCAATGAAGAGCTTGATGTCTGTTTGAAAATTTTGCTCTTTTGACAATGAGGAAGTGGGGTAGTGGAACCATGCACTAACTTGTGTGAGCCTTGATTACCTCCTTTCTGATGTCTACAACCCACTAATTTTGGAAGTCTTGACTCATGAGGAATTTTGTTCATTGCAGCACCATCTTCTTCCCTCAATGAAGTATTAACAACATTTGTGTATGAGTTAAAGCAAACATCATAACACAGCTTGGGAGAATCAGGCACTTTCATAAAATCTTCTGCATAATCTGTTTCGAGAGGAGCTGGGATGTGACCATAGAATGATTTGTCATCTTCATCTTCTTTGTGTCTGTTATCTTGTCCTCAGAAAACAAGCCTGCAGATTTAGCAAAATCAGCATTTCTACTCCCAATTTCCAAGAGATCCTGAGCATTAAGTACAATTTGCATTGTTGATTTGTTTTCAGAATCAACTGGGAATTGAGTAATTGTGAGACAAGATAAGAAATGGTTAACAATGGTCTCTTCTTCTTGTTCATATTCCAAAAGGATGGGCAGAAACAAGATTGATGCAATCCTCATTGTAGAGAGAACGTTCCATATATGCATTGCCATTTTCAACACGTTTTAAGAGATTGCAAAAAGGCTCATGTGTTCTTGGCTAATCAAAAAATGTTTCAAGAAGAACATTGAGCTCTTTGATCTTCATCTTCTTTGAATTCAAACACTTCATCACCATCAAAAGAAGTCAAAATCAGCAAGAGAATCATCAATAGTTTCCTTGATCTCGTCGTCTTGAAGGCCTTCCAAGAAAGGAGAGAAATTAACCATTTCCATGTTTCCATGGTGCGAAGCAACCTCAACCAGCATGGGATCACTTCTTTCAAAACAAGGGCTTTTACTTCCTGTGTATGTTATATCTTCTATTTTAGGCTGAAAGGAAGCCTCAATTTTCTCATCTTCTTCATTATCCGAAGTAGTGTCAATCTGACAATTCATTAGGGAGTGCAAGAAGAAGACATTCACTGG
Source organism: Taxus chinensis (assembly GCA_019776745.2). Lineage (NCBI taxonomy): Eukaryota > Viridiplantae > Streptophyta > Pinopsida > Cupressales > Taxaceae > Taxus > Taxus chinensis. Next base: position 772,639,899 of record CM034149.1, read on the forward strand.
TCAAGTTGAGGTAACGTCCTAGAATAAATACTTTACAATGCAGAGAATCATCACGAACTTCTTCTGGTACATGATCGTTCTCTTCCTCATTATGGAGTGTCTTGAACTGATCCAAGGGTGATTCTTCAGGTTGGTTTAACTCTTCACGTGCCTGCACTTTGTTGTCCATTTCTGCTGTTGATTCAGGTGCATTAATGGCCTTCTTTTGTGGCAAATTAGAACATTCTGGGAACCTGGCTTCTTGTTGTTTATTAGGGTGCAGAAATTCAGCCAAAACTGGAGATATCTTGTTAAGTGTGTGAAAATCCATACTTCCATATAAACTTCTCAAAAATTGGGCCTGTTCTAGATTGTCTAGAACTTGAAAGGATTGAAAGGGGAGATCTCCATCCCCATCCCCATCACTGTCACTTGTTGACAGGGTGTGTCAATAAGTGTTTGTCATGTTATGGCAGTCTAGTAAGCTTCAAATAACAATTTGTTTCCAGCCTTCATTCCAGGGAAGGTTCCTTGATATGGGAAATGAACGTGACAGAAGTTCGATCCCTAGCAGAGTCGCCAAAAAACTATTGGTTGGAAAATTTATTGAGTTGCGGGCAAACAAAACTAACATTTCGGGGGACCAGAGTCTCTCATCTTTGATGGAGAGGTTCCCTTATTCAAACCAAAATTGATCCTACAATATTTACAAATGTACAACTATAGCAGATCTTGTGAGGACACCAACTTCATTGTGTAAGGATGATGGGATTGAATACAGAGGAGTTTAGAACAGCAAGAAGCTTGAGAGGGTATTGAGGGGAAGGAGGAGAAAACAGCAACTTCAAATAAGGAGGAATCAGAGCTTATTCTACCATTGCATGTTCATGAGATTTAAGAATGCATATATTCACACAACATGGAGATTCTTCCCCTTAAATAAGAAATGCATTGACACAAAGTTCTATGATTCTTGATAAAAATGAGTGAACACAAAGTTTCACGATTCCACAATATGCAAATGATGCAGAATGAGACCAAGGAAGAGTGAAAGAGGTTAGAAAGAGAGGAAAATGAGATGAAATCTTTTGTATTCAATATAATTTGCGCTTACATCAATTATGTTGACATCCCCCCTCTTTAACAATTACAAATCAGGCCTTTTTTGGGCTCATTTGATCATGAAGGTAGTTATTTTAACTACTTTCCACTAACTCGCCCTAGTTCATCTAAACTTGAGTTAAAACATTTAAAAATTTGGCACAAATATAACATTTTAACATTACATTATAAATATTCAAGTTCAGAACCTTCATAACCACCTTTCTTGGTGAAAATATGAGAATTTTTGAGAAAATGGCAGAACAATCGGTCCAAGCGGAGTTTCAGAGCACTGGAGAAACAAGGGAACGTTCCTTGAGTGCCTTCCATCACGACTTGTTCATCTGCTTTGCTTGGCGGCCTAGTCAGTGATCCGGGGAACTGAGGGATCAAAGGAATAGTTCCCTCAGTTCCTTCTAAGCCCGACTTAACTGATCCCTTCATATCTTTCCTCTTCAGCTTGTGCGGTTCTCTGAGGAACCAACGGAACAATAGAACAGTTCCACAAGTTCCTTGTATGCCCAACTTCACCAATGCATTATAACTTTATGCCAAGGTCGAGTATGGAAGGATTTTGGGGCACGATGGGAACAAGGGAGCTTTTCCTCACATTCCCAACAAGGCCAACATAGCCAACGAACATTCACCCTTGTGCTTGTGGAGTTGGGCAAGGCAGGTGGACGAGGAACGCAAGGAACATAAGAACAGTTCCAACAAACACTGACTCTTCTAACTTTACATGCGAATCGTTCTAAGCGGTAAAGCAGGGAATAGGTTGAATAGAGGAATTGTTCCACTTGTTCCTCAAAAGGTCGATTTGCCTTGTTTTGCCCCAAAACTTGTAAAATTTGGCTAATTTTTCTGACAATGAGGGTTGACAAGAGCGGAAAGTGTGCCAGAACATTAAGATTTTTTCCCATGACTAAAATTTTGAAGTTTTTCCTAATCTTGTGACAACATCGTTGATGCATAAAAAGTTGTCGCAAGAGCAGCATGAGAAATGGTCTTCATACCTTTAGCAAGTTCACTTGAACATCAAGCATAAGAATAGGGATGCCAATCCATTAGCATATTGTTTGAGACTTTGATTTGACCCCTAGTTCAAGCACTTTTCTTTTTGCTTGACGCATGTGGACATGAGATCAACACTTGGACAAAATTATATCAATCAGATTCAAGCTTTGCAAAACTCTACCATGCTTTACATGGCAGAAAATAAATTCCAAATCATTACTTGCAACTTGCAAGGTGGACTAATATATCACTTAGAACACTTGCATGTACCGCACGAAGCAAAACGTCAGAAGCTGATATCAAAGGCTCACCTCAACAAGGTTGCAAATCATTTTGGAATTGAAAAGAGCCTCGCAATATTGAAGAAATATTTCTTTTGGCCACATCTCAGGTCAGATGTTGCAAAATACATCCGATCATGCACCACATGTACTATAGCCAAGTTGACTAACAAGAAGCAACGAATGTATACTCCCTTTCCGGCACTGAACAAACCTGGTAAATCAATTTCCAAGGATTTCCTCTCAAGTTTATCTATTACCAAGCATGACAATGATTGTGTGTGTTGGCACCAAAATTTGTTTCACATCAATTTTGGAGCCTTATGATTAAATTTTATAGTTTCAAAGCTTTTCATGGTGATTAACAAGGTTTTTCGGGGGGGCTTGGTAATAAAATTGTCAAAGTTACTTGCACAGGCTGGTTCTAAGTCCAATCAAGCAAAACCAAGAAGAAATCGGTGAAAATCATATGTTTCGGGCTCCAGACAGGCCAATGACGTTCAAATTCTTAATTTTCTTAAGGGACTAGGACGTCAAATTTAATCAAGTCACAAAAGGGACACATGGCGGTCACTCGATCATTTCTCATCAAGGAATCGGTCATTGAGTTGATCCAAAGTCTAAAATTCCCAAGTTGAACAAGCCCGAGACCGATTTAGATCAAGTTACACCGAGTTGGCCGAGCCAAGTTCAAAGGAAAGTGCAGGAGCTCAAGATCACGGAATGTCGTGATTATTCCATGTGGACCAATGAAAGCACTTCCTGGTCTCGCGGATTCGGGATCAAGCGGAGTGGCTAAGGCATGGAAGCCCGAAACTCTGAGAAGTCTCGAGATCATGACTGATCCCAATAAAGCTAAGGCAGGCCCACGAACCCACTGGTGATCCCAAGTGACTCTGAGAATGGCGAAGGAACGTGATTGGTCCACGTGGACCAATCACAAATGACTCAGACCCTATGAAAATAGAGGAAAAGGCAAAGAAATATTTAGAGACCTATGACCCCATGAACCGGTGACCCTAAGAACCCCGATCCAATTCAAGGACACGTGGCTTCAACTCATGCAAAAATCATTCAACAAGGTCACCAATGAAGCTGATACGTGTGGCAGAATCAGCTCTGAGGTTAAATTTGACGGTCTCGTCCCTGACAACTGTGCAAAACAACAAAGGTATCTTCAAACGGCCATAACTTTTGACTAGGAGCTCCAAATCATATAAAATTGGTACCGTTGGAAAGCTTTTGAGAAGGGCTATACATTGGGAACACATTCGAGGCGAATTGGTCAGGTATTTGCAAAGTATTTTGTGGCATAAATTTTGGTAGCATTTTTCAGCCTTTACCGCCATTTGGCAATCTGCCTCTCTAAATTGATCATGTGTGGGGCCTCCTTTGTGCTTCTTAAGAGTGATGTGCTTCTCAAAAAACATGAATGTGGCCATGAGATCTTTAATTGAATTCCAATTTGTTCCATGTGTCATTTGATCAATGGTGGAGCCACTAATCAATCTGTGCATGCTCATTCCTCTCTTCTCATTTGTTCTCAAGCTCTGAACTTCCCTCTAATGCCATTCTGGAATGTTCTCTCGATAGTATAAATAGGTGAAGAATGTGCTTCATCTAATTATCTTTCAGCTTGTTATTCTTGGTTGGATCTCTGATCCCTTTTGGTAGTCAAGTCTATAGGTGTTCATTTATAGCTTTGATCTAGGTGTAATGGTCATTAATTAATTCAAAGACATTGTATTAAAGGTCTAAGAGAGTTGCTATGTATGTTTTGTTGAGCCCTTAATGAGACAGTGGATTTAGATGGAAGCTATCGTTTGAGTTAGAAGTGTATTCACTCAGATTATTGGAATTGTCATTTGGTAATTAGGTGTACACGTCAGATGTGTAATCACCAAAGCACTTAATTATTAAATCTTTGTGAAATTCTAGTTTCATTTTCTCTCAACAAGCTTATCTAATGCTATATTTTGGTTTATAAGTTGCAGTTGCTTGATAATTAGGTAAATCTCAGTGTATGTGGTTTCTTAATTATCTGAATTGTGGGGAATTGGTTATGTAGACTGAAGCGATTCTTATGCTATTTTTGACTCCATCTTAGCTTTGCAGGATTGGCCCAATGGACAAGGCACATTTGAAGTTAAAAAGATCAAACTCCCCCTCTATTATTAAAGCTTATTACGCTCCCCCCTTATGAGACCTCTATGTAAATCTTGCATACTTTTAAAAGCATATTCATTATAATGTTGGATACATCTTTTGTTGTAATGATCAGTTTGTTTACAACCCTTTCCCAATCTTAAGTAGTCTTATGATTCTTCCAGCTAGTGGCAGCCAATTGGGTAGGAAATCATGGTGGTTAGGCTGCTTGGGTGGGTCTGATGTGCGATATTTGCATTATCCATGTCATTTGACATCACTTGGGTTGCTTTAGGGTCTCTCCCCTATGTTTCACATAGCCAAAAGAGTAAAGAGGTTAACCACCCTCTAATTTGTTGCCTAGAATCTACCCTTGATTGGAGAAAATCCACACTTCTACAGTGACATATCTTCCTCTCTTCACTCAGCCAATAGGCAGTGCAGATTTGGGAACCAACAGTGTGTATGTAGTGGATACATTTTCAAAGATGGCAATTCTTACACAATGTAAAAGGCTATCTTAGTCCATGATTGTTCTTTCAAAATGTATGGGTTCACTTTGGATTACCATCCACCGTCATATTACCACATTCCATCCTCAGACTTATGGACAAATAGAAGAGGTGAATAAAATGATCATGCATCTTCTCGAGATGTACAATCCCAACAAGCATCGCACCTAAGATGAAAGTCTACCTTTCATTCAATCAAGCTACAACAAAGCTCTTCAAAACTCTACTAAAAACAACATTTTTGAGGTTTCCAACCTTTAGCACACATTGACCTAATTATTTTGTGTTGTTGTCTATAACAACTCCCTCAACTTAAACGGAAGTTGACAAGGCAGCCAAGTTCGTTGAGCACATCTAACAGCAAGTGCAAACCATTATGCAAAAGACCAATGTTGTATAAGGAGCACCATGATCAACATTGAATGTCGCATCAGTTCAAAGTTGGTGATGGAGTATGGCTTCATTTGTAGAAGAAAAGACTCACATGACCTCATTGCAAAATCCATCTTCTTTAGTTTGGCACATACACCATTTCTAAGGTTGAGGATAATGTGTTTGAGATCAATTTCCCAACTTATATTTGTCTTCATCTAGTTTTCAATGCAGAACTCTTGCACCATTTCTTTCCACCTTTGTTGGACACACTAGTGTAGTACCCGAAATTTGGTCCGAGCAATTGATATTATGGCATTTTGCACTTATTCTGATATATATCCCATCTACACATAAATTGAACAACTCAAAGCACCCTCTTGCTCTATCTCGTGCCCTGGTCCACTGGACCACAATCACTCTCGAGCTCAGTTCCTTAAGAATCACTACATGTGTTATTGAACATCTATACAGACTTCCACTTGTCACAGACCTGATTCCTTTCATAGGTCCACGATAGGTTCAACCACAAACCTATCCCTTGCACTTCTATTTGTCACTTTTTCAAAAGGGTAACTTGACTTAATCGACCTAGGTGGTACTTTTGGGTCGGTTGAGCGGGAAATCGTACCAATGGTCACACTGAATACACATGCACCCTAACCCATTAGGGGCATCTAGAGATCCTCCACTCTCTCACTCTAAGAAGGTCAAAAGCAAGCATTGAAGCACTCAACTCCTTTGAGCACCCATCATAACAGCAAGTTATTGAAATTTGAAATCATCTATATTACTGCCCTAGATCAATCATGAGCGAAATCTAGAGTACAAGTGTGTTGCCAAGAGTAAGGCCTGAATCAAGGGCTCCATCTTTATTGATCAATCTTTATCACACACATCTCATCATAGGTTGGGAGAACTACATATGGCTTGATCCCTCTTCCAAGTGGTATGTAGCACAACGCTCATCACATAACCAAGGGCATGGAGAGGCAATCCAAACCAATCGTTGCTAACCCCTTTTTGGGTCTCAAGCACAAAGGCTAAGGTTTTAAGACTAGGAGAAGACATATCTTATCACAATGCAATCATCACACAGTCCCAGACCCATAAATCAAATCTCGAAACATTGAGGAACAAGATCACAACCAGATCAAGTGCATTGCCCCAAAAGACAAGGTTGTAGCCCTTAAGACAGCTTCAACACCGAAGATGTCCTACTTCCCACAAACTTGTCCCCCACTAAGTTCCGAATCGAGATATTTCTTAAACAACTTGACGACATCCTAATCTGCTTCTGTACACATTCTCAACACTCTTTCATATAGTTTGTTCCCATAATCATGTTCCTTTCTCTAACCTTAAAACTGTAATTGCACTTTATTAATTTCTTATTGGTACAACTTTGGAAAATCAAGAGTGGCATAATTTAGGATTGTTTATTCTAGCTTTAAATTATCATTGTTGCATAGTATATTATATTTGAACCTAAACTCTAATTTGTTATTAATTATTACAGCCAGATGTAGCAAAAAAACTCTGTTGGTACTCATTATGAACTAGTACCTATAATTGTAGTGAACCGGTGTTTTGCGACTCCGCTTCACATAGATTCAGTAATACCAGAGTGTTTCGTTGTCCAAAAGATTTCCCTCTCCCATAATTTTGAAACAACTTGTAAAATGGGCATGAACATTATGCTCTAAGAAGGTCGCGATACACAAAGCTAATCATCCATGAGGTGCAAAACTTAGTGTTCTGCGGGTTGTTTCCCAATCCGTGGAACAACAAAAATCAGCTCGGGACTTAAGCGAGATTTTGGCATGGTGGGCTATTGCGGCATCAACTCAGTCTCAAAAGCTAAGGCAAGTCAGGGTGTCGCAAGTTTCGAACCCGCAAATAATTTGAAATTTGGCCAAAGATAGAATCCACGAAGCAAAGGAAGTAAGTTAGATGGTGATTTAGGTAAAATTGGTCGAACAAGTGAAGGATCTGATACCGCGGGGCTACTCTCTGCAATGGATTGAGAGAGTGGCTATGTAACAAAGCCACGGTACATTGATTTAGTGTTCCGCGGGTATCTCAGAGGTTAGTATTCCGCGGACTTCAAAAGTCGCGGGATACTCAAGGATCCACCAAAGAAGCAAAAGAGGCCATGGGACATTCAAGATATATCAAAAGACCCACAAAGAAAATAAAAATGCAAGGAAAATCTGCAAAACGAGAAATGGAGCATTTTCACTTGTAGCTCTCATTGCGGGTAAGCCAAGTCATGCAAGATTGATCTTGTTAAGAAGACAGTTACTCTACCATCCAGAGGTATGATCATTTGAGAGAAAATATAGCTAAATTAACAAAGAAAGTGAAAAAGAATACATGTGTTTACTAGGGAACAAAGTGGGGATTCTATAGGGGCCCCAACCCTTGAAATTCACATAACTTTTGGGTATACATATACAAAAAGGATGTTTTTGTAACTAAATACATTGTCAATTTATAATTACAAAATCCTCCACAAAGGCGGGGGATACGATCTAACATCTTTTCATCCTATACTCAAGTTCCTTGTGGTCCTGAGCACCATAAACATATTGAATATCTCCTACTAAGCTATGAGACATACCCAGGTCCATAAGATCCTTGATGCTCACCCTTGGGCCTTCTAAAATCTTAATCAATTCCAAACTTTTTCTTATAAGAAGAGACCCATTCAAGGAGATTAAGCCCTCTTTTGAGGTATGCCTTAGTACCCTCGTCAAGTAACAGTTTTGGAGGTTGAGGATGGCCCAAGTACATCAACTAGTGTAGCAAGAGTTGGCTCAGGTACACCAATCTGATCTGCATAAGACTAGCTTGGATGCACCTACTAGATTAACTGCACCCCTTTTACATCTCTTTAATGGTGGTAGTGGCACTTCAGGAGCTTTCTCAGAAGAAGGATTTCACCAAGGCCTTTTCAAGATTGGTGAGCCTTTGTTCTATTGTGGCTATTTTGTGGGAAAGTGAGGATATGTCCTCTTCAGGATCATCATCAGACACTACATGGACATCGATGGGAATTTCTTTCTCTGTCACTTCCCTAGTAAAGAATGCAGGGGATATATGGATGGTGTTCACATTGATAATTGGCCTACAATGGGTCCATAACTTCTTTAATTGCTCGGGAACTATGTGATCTTCAAGGCGAAATAAATGTGAAACAAAATTTGGAACACCGAGAAGAAGGGAGTCATTCTGACAAGTTTCCTCATCAAAGCTAATTGAACTATGTGGGAAGTTAGTGGTCCTGTGGGTTCCGCTTGGTCTTCAATTGCGAACAACATCCTAACAAAAAGCTTCATTCGGGCTAGAAAGATTGAAGATTGCATGCAGAACTTCTGAAGAAAGCTCTTTCAAATCATTTCCCAATTCCATCTCCGTCATTGCCAGAAAAGGAACAACACTGATTTTCTTTTCATAAGAAAATTCACCTGTAATAACCAAAGGGAGTTGCAAATTCATAAGAGAATCAGTGAAAATTTATAGAAGATGAATTCTGGAAAGGTTTGCTGTGAATTATCATATCAAGATTGAATGCAAGATCAATTTTGGACGCTCACACAGATTTGAAAAAGGGAGAGGCGGAATGATGTCTATCAAAAAAGTGTTCTTTTGGCTTGATTAAAGGTTTTGCGCAAGGAAAGCATCAAATTCAAATAAATCCATTTCCATGGTTACAAAAGACAAGTGTCAAATCAGTTAAAATAATGGACAATATCAAGGAACAAACAATTTATGATTGGGCACATGAGTGATTGCAACAAGATAGACAGGACAAATGAGGATTGGACAGCGAAACTAGGATATCTTACACATGTCCACATCTGCAACCAAAAAATAGAATCAGGTTGATGGCTAACTGAAGAATCTTTGCAGTTGAAAGATATTTTCCAAAGATGGAGTACATTGCCGTGCCTTTGGGATTGCTCGCATATGCTTTTTGGGGGGGGAAAATTAGAGGAAGTAACAAATTTTGTATAAATATGAGGGTCTATCCTCATATGAAAAGAGAAGGGAGTTTTCTTTTCAGAAAAGTTGAAAGAAAATACTGTAACTTTGCATGTTTCCCTTTTCTTATATGGAATTCATATAAACTTTGAGTTTTCAAGCTTTTGTGTCAAGGTGGTTACACTGTACAGCCATTGGCAAACATTGGGGGCATTTAATTCATGTCCCCTTGTTCAAGAAATTGAAAGTTTGAATAACATATGCCTACTTATGATTCTAGCTTTGTGTTCTGGATCTTGTATGTTGAAATTTGATTAATGAGTTATAATTTCTTACTGCAACTTTTGTGTTTATTACTTCTATATGTAATACACTAGATCAGTCCTTGGTTGTTGCATTTTGGTTACTAAATCAATATTGTTTTGTAACCATTTACTCTGCAATATTTGATGTAATTCTAAAATCCTTATTGCAACCATCTTGTTGAGTGATTTTGTCATCCTTTGAGTGTATCTTTGGCGTATGAGAATCGGAGCAATAAGTACTTCATTAGAACGCTTGCATGAGCTTTTATGTTAAGTGTTTTAAAGATTGTGTTGAAAATATTTGCAGTTGTTGAGTATCAATGAATGCAAATATTTTTGTTAAGAAATTGTCACTACTTAATCATATGTTCTTTACTTTCCAGGATATCATGTTGTCATGGTAGTTGTTGATGCTTTGTTACAGGAAATCAATCATCATTTACTCCCCCTCTTTTACAAAATTAAACCTACTATACTTATCCCCACACCATCACACTTCCATCTAAAAGATTCATTTACCACCCGGGTTGTTCTATTTCCAAGCATCATTGAAAACACTTCTTCATACCCATATTTCCATCAAAAAGTGATGCAAGAACAACTGAAGTTTGTTGTCTCTAGTAACCTATGTCTGATGCACTAAGTATGTATAACATTCTTGTGACAAATCTTGCGAGTGAGTGTTATATTCATGGCCATGCTTAGCTCAGATTGACCTGCCATTTATCAAGAGGAACTAAGTACAAATTATCCCCTCTCCATTCAGGTTACCCAATGGGTTCTCTCACCCTGGTTTAAGGCAAAACCAAAAGCAGCAAGATCAGGCCATCCCCTTTGTATGTGCCTCTCAATCATCCCAAGAGCTTGGTTCCAAAGAGAATGTCAGACATCTCCCCAGCTATAAACGACATGTATCATGCAATCTGTCATCCTCTAAGCCTTCATATTCTCTGAAAGCGCTTGCCAAGCCCCAGGGGGTGTAGAATTGGGAACAAACAAACTCCAAGTAGTAAAAATCAATCTCGATTAAGGCATGCCAATAGAAGTGGATCAAATCATTGATGCACTAGTCAAACACACAGGAAATCAAGAAATTCCTATCTACCAAATTGTCAAGATGAGTCAAGTTCCTCATCAAGGAAACTAGTACACCAAAGTTCATGTAGTCAAACACTTTCCACATTTTCTCTCTTGACTTACAGCAATGGGGACCATTGCTTCTCAACAAGGGGTGACTGATCCAAGAGGATTTGGGACTTTGCTCATCTCACAATATAACAGCGGTACTCCAACCCCCATGTCGTCTTCACTGCCAACTTTGTTGTCATCTCAAAAACACGTGGTCAAACCATGCAGCCCAAACTCGGCATATCTCATACTCCACAGATTTGACATTGTTTTCCTTGTTCGGCACATTTGGTCAGCGCTGTTTGGAAAAACTGACAAAATGGAGAAAATGAACAAGTGGAATGTCAAGTCATCTCTCATCTTCTTCTCTTGTATATAACTATGTAATATAGCTATTCATTAAAAGGGGAGCTGAATAGGAGAGCCTTCTGGTTGATACATCTGACCTCTTCAATTATCGTAGAGAACTTGGATTTTACAATCTTGTGTTACAGCTGCAGCATGGTGTTCTCTACTTCTTGTGCTCCCTTTTGATTCTACACTCTAAATATTAATAATTATTGTTTCTGCACACCATCATTCATAGAGTGTTTCCACACATTACACATTAGTCCCAATTTACCATGTTGCCCCCCAGCTCATCCCGATGCCCTGGATCATTTTGTCCCCTTCTTTATTCAGTTCTATTGCTTCCTAGTTTCAGTTCTAGATTATTTTTTTGTTGTTGCAGGTCCTTTTAGCATTCATGATTAGCTATAGTGACTTCTTGTACTTCATAATTTCAAAGCACTAATGCCATTTGTGGGTATTAATATATATCATGATTAGCTATAGTGGCTTTTCTAGGGTTTACTTGTTTGATTTTATCCCCCTCTTATTATTAATGTCGTTTGTGGTTATTAATATCATTTGTGGACATCGTTAAAACTTATTTTTCTTCATGCCATATCCAAATGGGATGCCACTAGATTTATAAAAAAACTTGGATAAAAATGAATTATAGAACTTTAGCTTTGTAAATTGTAGAGGAAAGAATTTCCATGCCCAAATGGGTTGCCACTGGATTTGACGTCAATCTCATGTTTGCATATGGTGAGTATACCAAGGTGTCTGCTTTGTGATGTTTGGAGGTAAATACGAAGTGCTAAGCATAAGAAGAATATGTTTTGTCATTTGCTTCCTTATATAAAAACTAAATGTAGATTATAAAAGCAACAATAACATGATAAGAATGCTCCCCTTATTTTAAAAATAAATGTGGATGATAAAGGAAAAATAATATCATAAGAATGCTCCAGAATGGGAGGAAAACTTAGCAAGTTTATTCCAAAACAATACACATTATATTCAAAGCACACAAGTGATAAAGAGTGTATAAGCACCTGCCTTTGTTCCCATGTTGCAGTACGTAAATAATAGATAGCTGGGTCCTTTACAATCTTATATTGCGTATCCTTTCCAGGAATCGCAACAACTGTGGAACCCTGCCATTGAAAATGCAATAAAATGTCTAAAAAATATGAAAGTAAAATTAACAATATTGATAAAGGGAATATGCATCATGTAACTTTGGACTTTCATACAAACATACAAGAGTTAATAATCATAAGAGAAAAAATGCACTAAAACAGGCAACTCAAAAGGATTTCACATAAAATAATCAATCTGGAATCATCTCTGAAAGGGGATCACCATGACCATAACATACATCTTAACTGGGTTAGACAACTGCACATGAAGGCTTGCAAACCAATTTATCCTCATGTCTGAAGTATTTGTTGTTTGGTTCCAGCTGAGAAATAACTTATTAAGCAAAACTATTGAAACATATGATGCTTCAAATTCCATAATATCCTACGACTCCTGGATTTGACTACATTTCTAGGTATGAATGGACTTACCTTGAAAGACTATTTGCGCTAAAAGAAAATGCATCCTATCCTCTACCTCCTTGGACTTGTACATGGATGAAGTGTAGTAGCATATGCATGATCAAATTTATAGGTCATTTGTCATGCAAGGACTCTTAAAGCTTGAAGTTTTACCGCGAAAAAGAGAAATATACCATTACAAGTCAATAAGAAATGCCTTGAGAGTATTTTTGCTGAATATTGTAAGATATGATCAGCCAAACAATTCCATTTGTACAAATAATTCACAATTATATTCAAGAGAGCCATAGTCCAAGTGGAGAAGCCATGAAACTAATCAAAGAGCTAATAGAAAGAACCTTTGTTAAACCATTGAAAGGCATAATGATGAAACTGCATTGTGTCTGGTTAAAACAGAGAAAGCTAATACATACCTCTTGAAATACTTCATTTTTAATTTCAATTTCTTGTAAAGGGGAACTGCATTGGAGAGAAGAAGGCACTCTCTATTATTGAAATGGATATCCTGATCTAGAATCACAGGCCCACATACTTAAGGGCATTAAGTTCATGATTATCGTTATTGTCAATTGAGGTCTAATGCCTTCCTTCTAAGAGGGCTGAACTGTAGACAGAGGTTTTTAACCATAGAAACACTCTAGAGGAAACAACAACCATCTAGAAAGTTATTTCTCAATCCATTGTTGATCATTTCTTATTTGGTATTTTGTACGGGATACATATATCTTGTTTACATGCTTTAGGATATCAGCAAAGACTATGTGAGACATTCAACGTGTCTTTATCTTCTCCTAGCGTAAAATCCAGACATCATGCCTCCAAATACCTTTGTCTAAGGAAGAAAAGTTCTAGCATCCATGTCTTGGATTATTATGAAGTAACTTTTGTATCTGGTAATTTATCTCTCCATGTGAAATCAATACTAAAAAACAAAATCTAGGATGATGTATTGGAACTAAAAGCATTGGGAGACGTCAAGGATGAAGTATAAAAACCTAACTAGTAGATAATTGGGCTTCCTTAATAATACTGATTATGTAAGCTTCCATTATACAGCAAGTTATACTGTTTTCCTAGCAATAATCGTCATTAGTGCCAAATGACATGGTAAGGACATCCAACCAAAACAGAGAATCTTACTACTAGGTAACAAGTTGAAAGAGAAAAAAAAATGTATTTGAATATCTATGACTACACATTTTCAGAACACAAAATTGGATGGACACTGCACCAAGCAAGTGGCACACGGCAGAACTTCGCATGGACAACTTCACAATGAAACAAGAATGGCACCAAAAGTGTAGCTGGCGAGTTGAATTTTAAAACATACAGATTATCTGCAACAAACGGTACAGAATTAATTATCTACAGGAATAAATGTTGCACAGAAACATAAAAAATGAAAACATTTTCATTACTGCCAAATGCAATGTACAAGAACTCAACTTATAACGAGGCCTTTGTATAGATAGAGAGACTTGTTCCTTCATGGAAAGTCTTGTAAATAACAATCAAAGATATACATGAGGAAGAAAGTTGAAACTATGTCAGATACAAATGGTTTGAGACAACTGTCTCCAGGGACCAATACCATAACTAGTGCTAATAAAAAAGGAGGCCCAAATAAATTACACTCTATTTAGCCATTTTAATATTCATATGCTTTTAGTTATAACTCAACATGAATAAGAATGTCATCTTCATGGTTGTAATTAGTTCTGGAACTATCTCCATGAACCGAACCTAAGACATAATTATAGATGAAAAATGGGAACACCTCTGACTTGCTCCAAAAGCAATTTATTGACTTCAGCTTTGCTAGGATTTATTTGTATTTGGAAGGAAACTTGTCATGCTCGTATCTTGATCCTGTCCTTCGAATCTGGGATGTAAAGTACAACATTTTCAAAAAACATATGGATTCTTTTTTTCCCCGATTAGATCTTCCTTCTGTGCATGCAGTTAAAGTTTTTAATCCTAGCTCTGTAAATATGAACTTTCTCCTCGCTATTTGCAAATGCTTTATACCATTCATTTAGAGACTTACCTGCACCAAAAAATGGAAGATATGGTGGAAAAAAAATCAGAGTTAAAGAGAGGTGGATGAGGAATCAGTTAAAGGGCTGCAATGTAAGAGCATCTCCATGAACTCTGCAGAGCCTAGAAGCGAGACAAATACTTGAGGAACCAACAGGAAATTATCAGGTTATCTAAGCCATGGATGAATGGAAGAATAAAGGTGAGCAAGAAATTAGAAAGAGCAAGAATTTCCCTCAAGAAAAATCCCTCGGATGTCCTGTATGCTTAGATGATCACTGCACTGATCCAGGAACAACAAAATCCTACGTTAATGTTTTCAGAAAGGTGGAAAAGGGAGTGGAATAATTTCTTGTTAGGATCATGCCTATGAGATCAATATAGCATTATCAAAATTTTGCCATACAGAATGGAGTTTCAGCTCCCAGCAAACAAAGATAGGCTCTGAAGATGAGCAACCATCATGAAAGAGAGATTCATAGTCCGGCCTGATACGATTGGGAAATGAGATTGAAACTATGTCAACACCGATGCTGTCACCATGTAAGAACCAGCTACCACTGAGGAACCTATCACCTTATCTGCAGAGGAAGTTGCTCAGAAAAAAGAAGAAGATGCCAAAGGAGAGACCAAGAAGGAAGAACAGCTCACCGACTTTTCATTTGGAAAAAATGATTTCAAACTGTTATTCAAATACTGTAATGCAGTTGCAGTTTATGAAAGATGTTTTTAGCCTGGTTGAGCCTCTTTCTGAATCTGAAGGGTTAATTAAAACTAAAGAACACTTAGAACTTTTAGAAGTTTATATTAGTTCAATGATACTTGAAGGCACTGTTACTTATGGTGCAACTACCTATACAAGATAGATAATCTGTTTTTAGCAAGCTCTGGGAAACTGTATTATTCTGAATGAAAATAATCCTCTGTTGATACCAATACATCTTATTTATTATAAAAAAAATGAAAACATTGCTGTATGATTTGATCTGCACGCTAAGGTACAGATAAATGGTTGGCATATTTCATGTCTTAGATAAATTTTGATGTGATCATAAATTTGTTGCTTACTGTTCCAGACATGACCAAACGTATACCAATGATTGGATCCTGTTCAGGAAATGGTGGATCTCCCAAAAAATTCAAAATTCAGCTTTTTAAACTACACAGCTCTCACACGAACCACAAATTTTGTGCAATTGAATTTAAATTATAGAATCTAACCAGTTACCATGATTCAAAATCAATCCCAATCTAAAGAAATCCAGCTGATAAGAATTTTCAATTTAATGAGAACCATACAACCAGCCACTAGCTCCTACTGCTTTTCTACAAATTAAGAGATCAAAAAATTCCAGCCATTACAGAACATACTTAACTTTTTGTCTAAGCACGTTGGAGCTTAAGACAATGATATTCACATTTATTTATACTAAATATAATTGCAAATACAATAAACCAGACTTTAAACTTCTTTCCAATTCTAATATATTAAACTGAAAGTTATTGTACCACAAACCAGAGTTCGAAATTTTACAGATTCCATTCAACTAACTCCAAATAAATGCACATGCAATAACAAACATACCAGAACTAAAATAGTTGCAAAACTATACATCAGGGCATAGAATTTGACAGATTCTACTAAATAATTAAGATTATTGCATATACGTTCGGAGCTTAAAATTTTACAATATCGATAATATTTTTGATTGAACAATGCCTTCTATTAATTGTACATAAAATACATTGCTAATCTTACCCAAAAACAGGTGGAATGGAATCACACACTGAAAGAGGACAATCACATCAATCCCGGAGAGTAGCAGACCAATAAAAAAGATCAAAAAAACCTTTAAGAATGATAAATTTGGTAGAGCTTCCAAAAACAAAATACATGAATACTCAGATTGCACACACAAATGAACTTGAGATACTAATTCATTATTCACAAAGAGAGAGGTTAAATATATAGTGTAATGGGCTCCTACAAAGTGGAAGTCAATACTTATCAACTCATTCATACCTAATAATATCATGAGTTGTTACATGCTTACTATAGAATTACCCAAGAATCTCTCTCGCACCTCATTATTTTAAGCAACTAGCTATTACAACATGTAACATCTATGAGTTATTATTACAACTCATGACACCACATACAATATACTAACACACAACATGTGAACACTAACAAGATATTTTAAACATTCCCCCCTTAGTGTGAACATGGAGGTAATCACACCATAGAAACTAGAAACAAAAACGCATGTCCATGGGATGCATGCTTTAGGTCTACAGTTCTACTATTTTGGATATATGTTACACATGATCGCCTACATACGTGGCACATTGTTAACGCTTTCAATTCTAGTGAATGTTGGGTTTTCACCGATTGACTTTATGAGAGGCTAAGATGGGTCCCCACATGGGTTTTCAAATGTTGTGAATCAAATCTAGGCCTACACGCAAGATGTAAATACCAAAGGTACTCAAGGAGCGTTGGTGTCGTAATTCTAGAGGGTAGTAGCCCTAACCCTAGGATAGCTATAGGTTTCAAAGGCCTATATCTAAGATAAAGATAGGTATCCTACTATGATTCAGAATAAAATTAGATTATGAGATGGATAAAGTTAAGGGGCATAATATAATAAGACAACAATAGATCAAAGCAAATATACATCTAACCTAATCTATTGCAATGAACAACCAACCATCCATACAACGACAAAAAAGCAATAAAGGTTAAATAAGGGTTAGAAATACTCACCTCCAATGTGGCTATTGATGTGTGATCCTCCCCAGAGACAACAACACTAAGAGAAAACCATTATGGATAGAGAAGGGGAAAGCTCAAGTAGAAGACCTCTAGTCCTAGCTCACTATGGTGACCCAAATGCAAAAAAGGCAAGTTCCAAAACCTCGAGTCTAACAACTAGGTGTGAAAATATGCGCAAATATCTAATGTGCAAGCAAGTGTAAGTGTTTTGAAGTGATGAATGAGTGATTATTAGATTGATCATAAAATGACAAAAAGGATGGGGTATTTATACCTAACACAATCGCCCATGGGCGATGGCATTGGCCATGGTAGAAACCAAACCGGACACCACCACGCATGGGCGATGGCATCGGCCTCAGGTGAAACCTAAGGTCATGAGGTGCAAAATAGAGTGAGGTGGAAGCCAAGACATAAATGGAGACAATGACAAAGATCCAGGATGGCCGAGAGTAGAGATAAGAGCACCCATGAATGTAAACAATCGGACATAATGAGACAAGTAGACATAATGGATTCAACGTGTGAACAGAAGCAAGAAACAAAGTGAGGATAAGGTAACTATGGCATAATAATGATATCTCTCAAATGTTGTTAGTCTAGCCCAGATGACCAAGTTCTAATCATACCCCAATCTTGACAAGCCCTTTAAGGCACCCGCTCAGGAGGATATATGCATCAACAACCCCTACACAAAAGAAATGGTTAGCAAACATAAAAGATGATGGTGTATGCATATGCCCCAACCAAATATCATTGCGCGTCACAATAGTGGAAGCACAAAATGGTCTTCGGATAAAATGATCTATGTAACCCGAAATCAAAAGGAAATGCTAAAAGTAAAACCAAAATGAAAGTGCTGTACAAAAAGTAATGAATGCTCCACCAAATTAAATATACCTACCTCCATACTTGATGGTGCTAGTATTGACTGGCTTACCTATGGCGATTGCACAATAGCTTCTTGGAACCCTGATATAAGTAAGACTAAAAATAAACAATAGAAGTATAATAAGTAAAATAAGACATAAATCACCTAGCTACGAGGGTCGTGGGGAGTGTATTTGAGTAGTCGAGAAATGGATAGCAGCGCTAAAGAGCATGGAGTATCATTTGGTGAAAACGTGGTAGAGAGAAGTATAATATGTTGAAATAAAAAGTGGCTCACCAGGACATGAGTGTGGTGTAATGTTAGCAAAATTTGGCCTATAGGGTGTATAGTGTGAAAGATAAGAAGGTTTAAAGACTGGAGTAAATCATGATGAAAACCAAGTTATAAGAATAAACCTATAGCGAGATAGGAAAGGGAGTAAGTTAACAATTTGATGACTTTAGCTAAATTGATATTGAGAGAAACAAATCTCTGTAGATCTATCCAAATTGCTAGCAAGTTGAAGTGATGATGGCAAGTAGTGCAAGGAGATAGATGAGGTGGCATGTAGATCTAAAGGCACATGGTAATGCGATTAACATGGTAGGTGTTGTTTTTGAAGAGGTTATTCTTTGAAAAGTTCTTGGAGTTGGGGTTGTTTGGATTCAATGATTATGAGATTCTTATCAGATGATGAGAGATGGAAGGCATCGTGAGATGCCCCCAACCTAGATGATGAGTGACAATGGGAATCTAAGATGCCCCAAGAGTAAGAATATGATGAACAACTTTATTGCAGATTGGAGAAGGGTTGGGATTCCCATCAGCATCCAAAGGCAAAGGAGGTGATGAAGATTGATTAGGACCAATGGGGACTTGTCTTGATTGAGAAGCCATATGTAAAATCTAAGTTTTCATTTGAAACACTTTAGAAGCGGTAAAAGATTGCATGATGGCCATCTAATCCAATGACTTGATAATCATGAGATTAGGATTAGGTAGTGGATTAGGGCCACTGGAGGAAGAAGCCTTGGTATAGTTGTTTTGTAAAGGAGTTTTTGGAGATTGATGAGGGGTTGCTCCAGTTGTAGGAGGCTTGGAATGATTAATGGGATTTGAGTGAGGTTATAGGATTGTCTCTTCCATAGAAACTATGTCTTAAGAGACTTTGATTAATTGCCCTTCCTTGCGTGTGAAGTATTCATTATTATTAAGATGTTTGATGGTTTGTCTAGGATCCTTTTTTTGAATTTATACCATATTGCAACTAGTTGTAAGGTTGGGCCTTGACGGGATCGGTTGTGCTAGTGCACAGGGGCCGATTGTGTCAGGTGGGAGTGGGGCAAAATTAGAAAGGATCGTGTGTCAAGATGTAGGGTGGCCGATTCCATCGACATGGATAGATGGAAGGATGGGCCTCAAACAACATTAGTCATGCTCTGTTATGCAGGACGATGGCGTGACAAGGGGAAGGAAATGTTGGGTCATGGTGACTAATGGGGTCAATCCCGATGGGTGTAAGAATGGGCTCAAGCAATATCGACCACGTGGTGACACTATCTAGCATAGAAAAAGAGTAAAAGAACAACCCATAGGAAACCTAAGTGGATTGAAACTAGCAAGAAAATTTTTGAGAGGAAACATAATGAAAAGTTGGATATGCCTCTAAAAGATAGAGTTTGCCCCATAATCCTAAAAAATTTGGCCATGCAAAAATGCACAAGGGCCAATGGCTTCGGAGATTTGGAAATGTGAGGTTGTAATGTCCTTTTTCGAGTTGAAACTCAAAAAAAGGAAATAGCACAAACCCCAATTGGAAATAAACTGAATTTTATGACAACCAACTGAAAATTATTATAAATCTGGCAGCAAATTGAATTTGCACTTTTAGGGCATCAAACATCATCCAAACAAGCTGAAAATTGATGTATAAATTTTTCAAAATATTATACTCAATAAATGTAACAAACACCAAGCAAAAGCACCCTAAAGTATATGCAAATTCGGATATTCTATACAGCGGTAATTAAATTCCTGACAACATACTTACAGTTCACAATAATGGTTGGAAATGGAGATTGCAAGCCCCAAAAATCTCATGAAAGTGTGCAATCAGCCTCTAAAATAATGAGGATTATGAATATCAACTCCAAATGAAGAATTGTGCCCTAGATAATCCACCTCCAAGCAAGTCGCCACCCTAGGAGAGGGCCCAAAATGGCGATCTAACCCTAGCAACTCTTCTTCAATCAAACCCTCATTGAAAATATGCAACATCAATCTTCTTGAAACACTTTGGAACCCCCGGAATGGAGAATCCCCAACAAATTGAAGATTTGTTGTTCTTCAATCAAGGAAGGGTTTCATCCTCCTTGTTAGCCACACCAAAGGATTTTTGCCCTCAGGTGGAAGCAATTGAGCAATCAGCTCAAAAACCATGCAAAGTTATTTTTAGACAAGATGATGATGCCCAAATGAGCCAAACGAACCCCTTGTATAGCCCATATGTGGTGTCAAATCTCTAAAACATGATCCCCATGAGGACTACCTCTTTGGGAGATATGTTTCTCCTTTATCTTCAAGCATGCACTCCAAAGACCGACCTCTTTATGAAAACATAAGTTTCTTTTTCTTTTCTTTTTCACATTTCATCTCCTTTTTATTTTTTCCTTTTTGTCGACAAAAGAAATGGGTATTAAAAATACCTTTATATTAATAATAATATTAAGTTGCCCGAAAATGGAGATTTGACCAGGCCCAACTTAAAATATTATTAATTATTTTATTTTTAAAAAAGGGGACATTATACAGGTAGAAAAAATAACTTGACGGGATTGTTCGTGCAAGTGTTTGGACAAGGGGTGATGGCGTAAGGTCAAGAGCATTAGGACGTAGAGAAGATCAGTCATGTAAAGGAATTTACACAATGGCCGATCACATAGAAAATACTGAGGAAAATTAAAAAGCAGATTGAATCTAACCTAATCTAGGGCAAAATAAGAATCACGTCGAGTTCACCAAAAAGTATAACGGGCTAAGATAGGTCCCCACCTGTGTTTTCAAATGTTGGGAATCAAATCTAGGCGTGCATACAAGATGTAGATGCCAAAGGTGCTCAAGGAGTGCTACTGGCGTAATTCTAGAGGATAGTAGCCCTAACCCTAGGATAGTTATAGGTTTCCATGGCCTATATCTAAGATAAAGAGAGGTATCTTACTAGGACTCTGAATAAGAATAGATCAAGTCTTCAAAAGATGGATAAAGCCAAGAGGCATAACACAATAAGACAAAGCAAGAGATCAAAGCAAACATGCATCTACCCTAATCCATAACAACGAATGACCAACCATCCACACAACAAACAAGCAACCAAGAACGAATAAGGGATGTTGATGCATGATCCTCCCCAGAGACAATAGCGCCGAGGGAGAATCAATATGGGTAGAGAAGGGGAAAGCTCAAGTAGAAGACCTCCAGTCCTAGCTCACTATGGTGACCCAAATGCAAAAGGGAAAGCTCCAAAACCTCAAGTCTAACAAGTAGCAGTAAAAATATAAGCAAATGTTCAATGTACGAGCAAGTGAAGTGTTTAGAAGTGATGAATGAGTGATTAGTTGATTGGTCATAAAATGGCAAAAAGGGAGGAATATTTATACCCAACGTGAGCACTCATGGGCGATCGCGTCGGCCTTGGAGGAAATCTACGGTCATGAGGGGTAAACCAGAGAGAGATGGAAGCCAAGACATAAATGAAGACAATGACAAAGTTCCTGGATGACCGAAAGTAGAGATAAGAGCACACATGAATGTAAACAAGTGGACATAATGAGACAAGTAGACATGATGGGTACAATGTGTGAACAAAATGGGGAAACAAAGTGAGGATAAGGGAACTATGGCATAATAGTGATATCTCTCAAATGCTGTAGTCTAACCCACATGATCAGTCCAATCACATCCCAATTCCGGCAGGCCCCTTGAAGCACCCTCTCAAGAGGAAAATGCATTGGTAGCCCTAGCACAAGAGAAATGGTTAGCAAACATCATAAATGAGGTGTATATACCAACCACACTTCCATCGATCACCTACATATGAGAACTATTTCCCTCTTTCAATTCCAGTGAGTGTTGGGCTTCTCACCGACCAATCGTTGTAGAAGTATGACAGAGAGAAGATCATTGTAGTCACTTGCTCTCATATTCATATGTTTGCGGTAGGGATTTATTTTGCACACCACACAAAACACTGAGAAAACAAACATGCCATTATATCAAATGTGTGGCCCCATTGTTAGTGGTTGACGAGAGGACATCGATTGTCCTTCAACCCCCATTGCCTCTATCCTTCATTGTTCTTGGCTACTTAGCAGAAACTATCTTGAAGTTCATGTGTATGAAAAACCCTCTCAAAATAGAACTTTGATTTTCAAGACGTCGGGTACCACCAAAATTGCATCTGTACGGTGAGGCAATTTTTTTGACACTTTATGACTCTGATAAGATGACAAAGACACAACAGAATCTGGAAACATAAAATTCGAGGACCTTAACAATGACGACAATAAGACCATTTTGATAACTTTTGATGACATTTAATTGGACATCAATGTTATACAAATGACACTAACAATAAACTTTAACACTTAATAACAAAATCAAATTGAATATTGGACTTAAAAATACATTATTATCAGTGTATTAACCCACAATAACTTCTAGATTTTGAGTCACCGCCTATAAATGACAATACATAACTTTCAAACTTAAATTATTAGAAAGACCCAAATTAACCTAAATAAACTCAAGACTCTAGAATAAGAATTAAACACTACAAAACATATTGACTCAACAATAACATTAAAATTCACTAAACCAAAACTATTACATGAACTCACAATTTAAAAACAAACTAAACGGACTCAATATAATGACACATCTACTTGCTTGGGCGGCGGAGAAGATCCGTGTATGCAAGATATGATAAAAAAAATGCACATCCATTGAAAGACATATGAGGCAAATAATGCATGAGACCAAGATGATCAAATTCGGGTGTATAGTAAAGTATGGTACATAGCAACAATAGAGGCTTGAATGTTTCACACGATGTGAAATCGATGCACAGTCTGGTCCTAAATGTAGGTGCAGGTATGAATTCATTTGAGTAAATGATGGAGAGGAAGCTGGGGATGGCAAGAGAAGATGAGACAGCCTGATGACATACTGTAAGTAGTCAAATGAACCTGGTGGCTAAGAGAACAAAATATGCTTTATGCGTATCCTAATACTCTTCAAATCATGTATATGGCGCACAGCTAAGGTTGATGCGGGGCTCAACAATGGGATGGAGCTGGATTTGAGAACGTAGTTGGCCGAACTGTTGATATGCACTGCAGTCAAGTCTGCTAAGGTTGATTCAATCATTGTCTCGAGCTTAACGCAGGCCTGAATCAAGAAGATCCTTTACAATTCCGAACACAAAGCAATGTCGAATGAAACTGCCTTTTCAATGCAAGTACAAACTTGATTTCTTGAGTGTCAAGTGCAAGCCAAATGCATTCTTCAATGCAACTGATGCAGAGATCTAATGCAGTCAAAGTAATGCCAAAACAGTATCAGCAGAGGCTCTATAATTTAAAATACTCCTAGTCTATGCTACTAATACAAACTAATTCTCAAAAAACTTAGTCTCTCATCTACAGGGGCAATAAGAATGGAATAATGGCTTTGCCCCTCCCAAATTCTCACAAGCCACTGCTTGCTTGAAAACACCAAATGATAAATTTGGTAGAGCTTCCAAGTACAAAATAAACAAATACTCAGATTGCAGAAACAAATGAACTTGAGATGTTAATTCATTATTCACAAAGAGAGAGGTTAAATATACAGTGTAATGATCTCCTACAAAGTAGTAGTCAACACTTATCAACTCATTCATACCTAATAATATAATGAGCCATTACATTCTAACTATAGAATGTAACTCACCGAAGGATCTCTCTCACTCATTATTTTAAGCAACTAACTATTACAACACATAACATCTATGAGTTGTTATTACAACTCATCACACCACATACAATATACTAATACACAACATATGAACACTAACAAGATTTTTCTAACAAATAACCCATAATACTAATTAAAACAATAATTAAAATCATCTAATAATCATCCCAAAACTTCTCAATTAAAAAAAAAACAAGTCTAGAAACTATTTAAAACACCTTGGCAAAAACTAAAGCAGCAAATAAAACTCAAGATAATTGCAAAAACTAAACAAATAAACAATCAAAGGAATTTCATCATATAGTTGCAAATATTGTACACGAAAGCTTAGTTTTTGACCAATCCTACCAAATTAGACCAAACATTACCGAAAACAATATACATCAAAGCTTAAATTATTGTGGATTCCATTAAACTAAACTCAAAATTAATGAAAATAGCATAGCCAAAAAGCATACCAGAAAGATACATCAAAGTAAACAAACATGATTGCAAATTCTGTACACCAAAGCTTAAAATTTTATCAATTTCATCAACTAAACTCACAGAAACAAAGTTTACAAATACCATGTAAACAAGTTGTTAGACGTGGAGCTTAAAAATTTACTGACCGCATTCAATTAAATTAAAAACAATTGCAAATACAGCACATTGTGCCTTAAATTTTGAAAAAGTATACTATCTTAAACCAATAACTACTGCAGATACTACTCGAGGAGAATTTTTTCCGATTCCATCTCTTTGAACTTAAAATAAACATAAATACTGTAATAAACCAAAAAAACCAGCAAGCTAATGCAATACACAACACCAGAGCTTAAAATTTGACAGATTCCTCTAAATTAAATAAAATCATTTATAAAAAATCCGAATTCCAATAAATCAAACCTGAGAAGATTTCAAGTACTATATCAAACAATCATTCAAGAAAGATCACTAGATGCAAATACTGTAAGCAAAGCTTAAAATTTTATCAAATCCATCAAATTAAACTCAAAATTATTACAATTAAGTGCAATGATGAATAAACAAATATTGCAGCAACCTAATTCAATAAAATATAGTAGAGGTCAAAACTTGAACAATTCTTCAAAAATAAAGTAAAGATATTGCATAAATTATATACTGTTCAAGCTGAATTTTTTCCAAATTCCATTGAACAGAATTCAAAATAATTGAAAATTCGAAAATAAACATAATATACCAGAGAGATGTATTTAGTATTTTTTGTACACCAGAACTTCAAAATTTTAAGAATCCAACTAAATTAAACTAAAATAACTGCAAATACTATACACAAACCTCAAAATAACTGCAAATACTATATCAGACAAATATCGGAGAACGACTCATCCATCAGGCTCTGGCCTGGTGGTTCAGGCAGGTGTCGCCATGAGTAAGACCCAGGCTCACGCCCAAACTAAAATAGCTGCAAAGATTATCCATCACTAGTTTACTAAATTAATTTAAACTATTGCAAATACGGCATCAGGGATGAAAACTTTATAAGATTCATTTAATTACATTTAAAATAATTTTAAATAATACAAGAAACACACGTACCAACAGGATATGGTTATATAATCGGAACTACTCTACAACAGAGCTTAAAATGTCATTGATTCTATTGGATTAAGCTCAAAATAGTTACAAATACCATAATGAACAAACATACCAGGAAGCTAATACAATACAAGACACCAGCGTTTATAATATCGACAATTATACTAAAATTTTAGCAATTCTCTTAAATTCATTTTGTATGATTTCAGGTACTACGGCATTTGAGGCCCAAATTTTATGGAAGAGAAGGTTTTTCAAAGTTCTAAAATCATGACAAATCCTTTTCAATATCAAATTGTATATTTCTTACTTGCAGTCACAATCTATAAGCAGTTTTGTATTAAGGTTTATTTAGATTTTAAATAGTTTTGTCATTAACATTTTGTTTATCATATGTGATTAAACAAAAATAAATAAAAATAAACCGGCTCAATTTGTATAGAAATCAAGATGGGCTCAATTTATATAGAAATCAAGTGTCGGTTAACACATTGTGTTGTCCTTCGTTGTAATGTAATGGTTAAAATTGTGCACCTCGGATTCAAATCCCGCTAGCCGTCAGGCAACTTAAAGCGAAGAACACCAAAAAATCCAGAAAAAAAGGACAGATATCGAGGCAAATCTTCATTTTCTAATGGCGGCCAATTAATTTTACCAATTCTACCAAATTAAACTAAGATTAATTGCATGCATGGTTATAAACAAACATACCAGGAGGCTAATGCAGCCAGGGCGGCCAATTTGCTGAGAATTTTTTGTAATAAAGCAAGAGTCCCGGCGGATGAGCCACAAACCAGCGGCGTTTCCAACGCTTAAATCGGCCAGCCCAAACGAGCATCCACCCTGCAGGCGGCTCCCCGCAGATCCTGCCGCTTAAATTTCCATTTCCAATTCCATTGTTTTTATTACTACTCTTGTGCCACCGCCGAGGATCGTAAATACGCCTCTTATTAAACCCCCACTCCTCTGTTTTCTTCCCCTTTTGCTTTCCAAGGCCCACTCTGTAAGAACGTCTGCGCTGCTTGGCCTCTGAATTTTCCATAGCAAATTGATTGTCCGGGCGATTTGCTAGAGAGTGGAGATTTGTGAGCTTCAATTCTGAAGCTGTTTCTGGTTCCTTCCTTCCATGGCGATGGAAGGAAGGGAACTTGACGTAAGGAAGCTTTCAATGAAATACAGTTGGTTGACTTTCCGTTATTATTTTTTGGAACAATCGTGTGAGATATATTAGGTACCTAACGCAAGATCCGAATGTATTTTTAAAAACGATGTGCGGTTCGTCTCTTCTGCTTGTTTTTTCATGTTTGTTTTCGAGGGAAGTAGGACTAGGCATATGCTTCCCTTCTGTCGTTTTTGGCTGTTTCTTCGCGACTAATATGCTTCCCTTCTGTCGTTTTTGGCTGTCTCTTCGCGAGTAATATAAGTAAGAGATTCATTGAATTTGCTTAAGGGGAGTGGCAATAGAATGCTAGCTTAAATGATGTGGCGTAGCTATATGTCATTCGATATGTATAGGTGGGTGTATGGCCACCTACTAGCATTGAATGTTGTCCCCACTTTACATGAGTGGGACCTTATTCCTAAGGAGGTGTACAGTATTCATTGATTTTATGGAGAAGAGGTGCGAGATAGAAAATGTGAAAGTAAACTAGCAATCGCACGTGAAGTGTGTGATATGAACATCGAAGGGGAAGTTAGCGAGGAAGTTGATTTCGAGGGACCCAAATATAGGAGGAGGAAGAGGGTTGTAGAAGAGGGGGTTAAAGGGATACTGTTCGCGGGAGGGAGGGGGGCTTCCCTTCACTGATGAGGAGTATGCCGTGGGTATGTACAACTTACGCCTCAATGGCTCATTACATGATCAACCAGAAATTATTGCTTACCAAGTCTCTAATGCTTACCCATTTGACTTTGATCCTGATACTGATGACCTTCTAGATGGCATTACATGATTGTCTTCTTCGTAATATGCACCCTTGGGGGGGGCATACCATCTATACTCCCCCCCTTACATCACGGTGACATCTCATTCTCTCATCGCTTTCCTCCACATACTTACATATACATCTTAGTCTATGCATATACATCATCATTACCCAATGACACGCGCTTGTACTTTGGTTCATACTTGGCTGTTGAAGGCATTCTATACACACGAACCCCCACACACTGCACTATAGACATTGCACGTCTTCATGCATTCTACACTTTGCATCCTACATCTTGTCCTACATACATCATACACATTCTACTCATGTCTCACATACTACACCATAGCCACTACATATTGCACATTTTCACACATCATACATGTCATCTTACATTTTACATCCTACACCTTACATATTACATCTTGCATCTTACATCTACTATACATCTACCCATTTTAGGGTCATCTACGTATCTTGCATTGCATACCATACACACAATACACAATTTGCACATTCTCTTCTACACGTTGTGCTCACTACCCGATGACGCACTCTAGTCTCGTGATCCATACTGGACTGTTGAGGGTATACATCACAAATGGACCTCATCACCCTTATACATTCATCATTCTTGTAAAACTTCAAACCGCCATAACTTCCTCCACAGATCTAGAAATCAAGTGTGTCTAGTCTTGTTGGAAAAGATGTTGATGTGGGATACAATCTAGGGTTTTCAAAATCAAATTTTGGCAGGATGTGGCAAGTGAAAACAAGTAAATGTGACTCAAATCATTAATGCACAGATCTTGTTGACTCAACCACCCATACTTGATTAGATTTGGTCTCCTTCCTTCTTTTACAAGTTAAACTGACATGGGGAAGCGGATTTGACAGTGCCACGGGCATATTTATGGGCATTTAATGCATCTTATTGGTGGTTGT
Source organism: Taxus chinensis (assembly GCA_019776745.2). Taxonomy (NCBI): domain Eukaryota; kingdom Viridiplantae; phylum Streptophyta; class Pinopsida; order Cupressales; family Taxaceae; genus Taxus; species Taxus chinensis. The sequence continues at coordinate 772,668,747 of CM034149.1, forward strand.
GATTGGAAATCTGAGTTTCCCTCTCTTTTCCCTCTTCTTCTCTCATTCTTCTTATATATAATGTTGAATAATGTTCATCTTGTAAAAGGTTGGACCCTTTTGGATCGCAAGAGCTTTAGTCAGAGTATTGTTTCCTTTGCATTTTGAGTTGCAGGCCTAAGATTTGGTTCTCTACATGTGGATACTTGCCTCTTTCCACCGTTGTAATAAATTGTGCATACTTTGGAAGTAATAAAAGTCTTGTTTTGTATCTATCTTCTTCCCTAGCTAGCATTTTATTGCATTTACTTTCCTTTCCTTTGCAATATTGGTATGTTGTGCATTTTGCATGTCCCTTGCAGGTTGTTTTTCTATTGTGCTCCATGAAAGTGAGTGTGTGAGTGTTATTTTAGACTGTGGCACGCATGTCTGCCCTCCATGTGTTCATTTTCCCTTATTTTCACTCATTTGAGAGTGTTCATTCCCTTCTTTCTGGTGCTATCATTTTCTTTTAGCTTAGGATTTCCATTTATGCATCTACTTCTCACCCTGGTCCCTTGTAATGATAAAGTAGATCTAGATAGTTGCATTTCCCTTCCTAGGAGTAGTTTTGGCAATAAAAATAAGTAAAGGAAGTTGGCCTTCTCCGGAGGTCTATCTCAAATGTAAGTCCTACAACTTGGAGACAACCCCATGTTGCCTCAAAGCCCCAAATCATCCTGATTTGGGACGGGTGCAATATTGAACTCCAACAATTTTTGGAACGCTCAGTGGGACAAGCTTAAAGAGTTATACATCTTTATTTCAACAAGTTTGATGTGTTCTTGTTGAGATTCAACCTTTGGAGGCTTGTTTTAACACATCTGGCAACTCCCAACTCTCGGATCTACTGATTTCAGCAATCCGTGTGCCCCATTTCATGAGAAGAATACATACTAGACAGAGTGTAGCAGCCAAGGAATCATTTGAATATCTTCAGTTGTCTCTAAGAAGAAGTAACAGAGTCACGGGCGCATACCGCATCTCTTGCGTGCAAATCACATTCCACTCCTTCTCTTGGTAGACCTTATACGCACTCTTCCAGCACATTCAGACCTATCATAGCCCTAGCTCAACAGAGAAATTTTCCCTTTGTCAGCTTCAATGGCGGTAGTCTCTTGGCTCTTCCCGCACAACATGATATACTAGTAGTTTCACTTAAGAGTATTCCATTTTTTACTGGTGAAGAGTAGATCACATTCAAGATATTGCAAATATATGCTATGTTCATCTAGTTACAGAAGATGATGTAGTTGTAAGGTTGTTAGCTTCTTCACTCAAAGGAAAATCACTTCAATGGTACATAAGCTTGAGACCTGCCTCTATTCACAAACAGGATGGACTTGGCACTGCACTTTGCAATCGGTTTGATGAGAAAGCAAAAAACATCTCCTTATTTCTAATAATTAACAAAATCCAAGAGAGCTCCTAATGAGCTCATGGCTGATTTCTATTTCAGATTTTAGAAGACATGGGACATAATTCTCCCTCCCTTAAGACCAACTCCACAAGGTGTATTTATTTATTTCTTAAGAGCTTTAAATTATGGCGTTGCTGTAATGATATAATATATGGATGTTGTGCAACTTCCTAATGCCTATCCTATAGCCATCAGGGCAGAAAATTCTCTAATCCAAGCCAGTAAGATAGCCCTTAGATTACCTATGCCCTTGTTGTTTGAATTGCCTCAAGCACCCCAACCTTCCACTTCTCATATTCTTGAGAAAAGTTTCCAACCCATTGCCTCAACATCATACTTTGCCCAAAAGCAGAAAGAGGATGAACAAATGAAGGCGTTGATCAAAAATTTGTCCAATAAAGTGATATCTTTAAAAAAGAAGAAGGCACGAGCTTTTAGAAATAACTCTAATCAAGGATTTAATCAAATTCATCAGCCCTTTAAAAATCAATATCCAAATCAGAGATATGGGAAAAATCAACAGATTGATAGATGGCACGGATCATAATGAGCACCTTCCTCTTTAGACTATTACTCCTACGAAAACCCTTATTATGCCCAACTCAAGGAAAGCACTAGTCCCTATGTAGAACAACATGGTCTAAGATACAAAGTGGTGCTTTCCTTGCAATTTTTCTCATAGTCAATATAACTACGCAAATTTCTTACTTGCGTAAGCCTTCATGATCTGAAGTGCTTTAAGCTATGAGCCTTTCACTAGCGCACGTGAACATGATAATGAATAAGTGCCAGAAGTTATTCTTGAGACCAACCTTATTTTCTTTAGTGTTGAAGACTTATGTGCAACAAACCAAGCTTATGATAGCTCAAGTAGACCGCGAGTGCAAGTTGCTGATAACACAAGGTCTAAGAAGAGAAGGTTGGAAGTTTGCACACAACCTTCATCTTCTATTAGTTAGAATGACCCAGTTCAAAAGTAGATTGATTCATGCACTCACCAACCCGACAGTTATGGCGTGCATGCTTTTGTGCACGAGGTTCCACGTAATTTCTCAACTAAAGTTTCAGTCGCTTCTCCTTTGGTATGTCAAGCCTTTGTGCAACCCAAAGCACATGTCTAAATGCTTGAACAATCAAGAAAAGAGAGTGTTATGCCTCAAATGCACAAAACCACGGGCCTTCCGTTCAATATTATGGATCAGATGAAGAATAAAAATGTAAATGTCACAATGTGGGACACCTTGGCTATTCCATCTCAGTGCATGACCTCGTGCATGAAGCTCTTGCACAACTTCCACACACTGATCCAGTTGTCCAAAGACCTCAAGATGTTGTCAACATATGTCAAGCAGAGGAGAAGTAGGTAAGCAAAAGTGTCAAAAACCCACCCTTTTACATGTCCTTAATAGTAGGCAAACATCTTGTGCATTATTGTATGATTGACTCAGGGGCTAGTACTTATGTCATTCCTAAGAAAGTTGTTGATATCCTAGGTCTTAAGTATAGCCTTGTCTCTAAAGGATTCTTGCAACTTGATGGATCAATTGTGAGTGTTTTAGGAGTTATTAAGGATCTTGAGTTAACCCTGCATGCATGCCCAATCCTCATTATATCTCAATATGTGGCAGTCATTAACTTACCACCCTTGTTTGTCGTTTTCTTATCAAGATATTTCATAGCCAAGGTGGGTGGCTACTTTTCTTTTGATTGGTCTCATATGCTCTTAAGAACAAGGTATGGTACCAGGTTTACCATATAAGTTGATCCTATATTTTTTTATCATGTTGATTCATATGACCCCTCTCCTCTCTAAACCAACTGCCTCATCCAAGAGGGTCAAGAACAAGAATCAATTTTAGAAGAGCAACATATTCCTTCCTACATACCCAATTTATTACTAGATGAATGGGCTAAGGAACACTATGAATTTGATCTGTATGATACAACTATTGAAACTAGCCTTGGAACCTATTTCATCCTTGAAGAAGAAACCACCTTGCCTACCCCACTCAAGCAGGAAAATGATGATACTTATGGACCATGGAAGATGTTCTTTGATGGTTCTAGAAGCAGAAATGGCACAGGCACAGGTGGGATGCCTATATAAATTTGATGATTACACTATATAAGGAGTTGTGATATATATGGCAAGTGTGTAACATGCATTTTTAATTTTTACAAGCACAAGAAATAAAGTTGCAGTGTGTTTTTCAAATTTGATTTTTGTATGACAATAGTGTATTATGCACTTTATTGGCAATTAAAAACATAGTCATAAACCAAAGACTTGTTTTAGTAATGAACTCTAAAGTTGTATGATATGCGGTTAGGAACACTCAAAGTGGGTAAAATTTAATAAAAAAACTAGTACTAATTTCATCAGTGCATAGATTGACATGTACACCACCTTCATTGAACATATGTTTATACACAAGTTATGGTTAATTGATGCAAGTATCTAAGTTTGTCATATTTGAATAAGGGAAGATATGGGAAAGGAGCCAATGACCGTGAGTGCATATGTGAAATAAAGTACCATTAGTTGTTTCAATTAAAGTGAGCACATATCACTTTCAAAATTAAAAATTAAATATGAACTAACTAATAAAGTAAGTCACATCAATAAAGTAACCAATGAAATGGTAACATGTAACGAACCATTACACCAAAACCTCAAGGCGTTAGTGAAATCCGCACATGAAGATCATAACATCCCACCACGCTTCCATATCTTGGACCCAGGGCTAGATTTGCGCTCGTATAGTGGGACCCCACCCTGCTCTATACGAGCCCCGAGTGCAACACTGCAATGTCGACGTAGCTACCCATGTCGAGACTCGAACCTGGGTGGTCGCTCTAACACCAAATGTAACGAACCATTACACCAAAACCTCGAGGCATTAGTGAAATCCGCACATGAGGATCATAACATCCCACCATGCTTCGGTAGCCCGAACCCCCGGGCTAGATTTGCGCCCATATAGTGAGACCACACCCTGCACTATACGAGCCCCGGGTGAACACTGCAATGCTGACCTAGCTACCCGTGTCAGGACTCGAACCTGGGTGGTCGCTTTGATACCAAATGTAACGAACCATTAGTGAAATCCGCACACGAGGATCATAACATCCCACCATGCTTTGGTAGCCCGGACCCCGAGCTAGATTTATGCCCATATAGCAGGACCACACCCTGCCCTATACGAGCCCCGGGCGAACACTGCAATGCCGACGTAGCTACCCGTGTCAGGACTCAAACCTGGGTGGTCGCTCTGATACCAAATGTAACGAACCGTTACACCAAAACCTCGAGGCGTTAATGAAATCCGCACATGAGGATCATAACATCCCACCACGCTTCCGTAGCCCAGACCCTGGGCTAGATTTGCGCCCGTATAGTAGGACCCCACCCTGCCCTATACGAGCCCCGTGTGAACACTACAATTCCGGCGTAGCTACCCGTGTCAGAACTTGAACCTGGGTGGTTGCTCTGATACCAAATGGAATGAGCCATTACACCAAAACCTCGAGGTGTTAGTGAAATCTGCACATGAGGATCATAACATAACACATAGGTAGTCCATAAATGGTGACGTTATTCCCAAGTAACAGGTCACCTTAAATTTCTTTCTATTCAAAAATACTTAATTTAAATGCCTTAAAAATATGTTTTCTGCACAATTTTAATGCTCAAAATAAAATCTAAATATTTACAAAATTATGATCTATTAAAGGGTATTTTAAAAAATATATATATAATAATTAAGTGGCTCTAACAACCCCTTAAGTTAGGGTTTACAATAATTGGCTCCTTTCCTCTATGTAGACAAAAAATTTCTTTCTCATCACATAAGATGTTTTTTATCATTTTGTTGAGTATGTACACTTAGGCATGATGATATATTATATCATCTATGTTCCACTATAGGAATGGGTTGTAGCAAGAAAAATGATCCACTAAGATATGGAACCCTAGATGATGTGGTATAAGGGTGCCACTCTACGCCATGAACTAATTACTCCATCATCTTCAAACCCTTTTGAAGTATACATGGTCATATTTTTATGTCTTAACTCTTCTCCAATCATGTCGCACAACTCTAGTATAGTATTATCCTTATTTTATGCATATGTACAACATGTCGTCAAAAATTACAAAACAAAGAATCTAATAGCCATGTAAGATGAGGGGATACACTTTTTGTAATGCCACAACCATCTCATCATTTTTTCCTACTTATATAATAACATATTTTATTCATTATTTGAGTATTAATGTTAGAGAAGACCCTAACAACATACAATCGATCACGTAGATCATTAATAGATCTTTGCATGGTAAACCTTCCATTTATAGTTCTAGCATGTTGTCTTCTTGCTAATTTTTCTTTCTCTACAAACACTCATATATTTAGTAATATATCCTTCACATATTTTTTCCACATTTTATTTAACAAATTTAAATTTGTTTGAGTGTGTTGTTGCTTAGTTCTTTTCGTAGTACATGGACCAATGGTAATAGAGTGTACGCTTCATATTAATCACTTTGGAATTGAAATTTCTATCAAAATCCTTCTTTTAATTTCATATACCCACTCTCACATGAAGTTTGAGTATGTAAATCTTGGTGTCGAAACTCATGACATGTCATACCTTCATGATCTCAGCCGATGGTATACAAAATAATTTAGAGATGTTCTAAAAAATTATATAAGATGTTTTGTAGAGGCAACACGATGATTTGGAGTAACATTACATACAGAAGAAATGATAATCATTGATCAATTCACTCAACTTCTAGAGTAAGCTCAAACATCTCTATTAGAACTACCTATATTGTTGAATCAACCTTTTCATGGTTAAACCCTCTATAAAGACAAATGAATATGGACATCCTATATTTTAAGGAAAAATTGATGTACATACACTAGATAGTCGGCTTAACATTTTATCATTACATGGTTAATCAATTTTTTGAGAAAGAAAAGATAATATTTTCCCATTTGAGAGTTTCCTTGTTTATAAATAAATGTTGAGGTGACATCTGTGTGGCAAGACATAATGGTGAGTTGTGGCTATTGTTTAAGAGGTTATCTCAGAAGGTGGGTAGGTCGACTCGGTCAACCGAGTCAACTCGACTCGTCAAGTCGGGATGTCCACCGAGCCAACTCTAATGAAAATGTTTGCAATACACTACAATAAGTCCCACATGCATTGTGTTATAAAAACTTGGGGAAATATAAACATAAGCTCATCAATGGTAATATGAAGATTGGAGGCCAAGGCACCCCTCCACAATTGAGTGTGTCAACCCTCGCTGAGGCCCCCCCAACCATCAAACATAGGGGTCCATCTGTCCACAACCAAGAGTCAAATACCAGCGTTCCAAAACAATAATTTATATTCCATATAACATTTCCATGCGGTGTAATCAGCTTGGTCCACTTAGCCGATGTGCACTTGTTCATGTCACATGCACGTAGTCCCTATTTTTACTAGTTGACCAAGAATTTCAGCGGGTCATATCTTCTGCATATGTGCTCCATTTTCTATTTTCTTTATATCACTGGAAAGCTCTCAAAAATATCTACGCAATGCAACTAATTATTCCAAATTCCAGGAAGATCATAGATCAATGTTTCTCAATGAGGATCCCCTGGATCACTCCTCCCCATTGAGAAACTTTTGGACCTCCAAAAGTATTTTTTAGTTGGTGATGAGGTGAGGGTATTTCTCCCTCACCTTTCCGGTTTCCATCCATTTTACCTTACTCAGATGCATGCTCTTTCAAGCCCACACCAAGGTACTCCACATCACCCCTTCGCGAGGTTCTCACCTTCCTGTCCAAAATGACATCTTCCTACAATTCATCCATACACTCAGGAGAAAAATCATCAACAGAAGGTACCGAGACATTAGCATCATGATCAATAATCATAGGTGGTTCATACAACTTCATATTTTCCACATTCACAACTGAATAAATTTGCATGTAAGGAGGTAAATCTAACCGAAAAGCATTATTACCAAATTTCTCCAAAATTTGGAATGGACCATACCAAATTGGTTTTAACTTTTTACCTTCACCTGTCAGTCTTTCCTTGCTGATGTGAAGCCAAACTGAATCACCCACTTGGAATTTGTGATCAGTCCTATGTTTATCATGCCTAGCCTTGTATTTTGCTTGACTTTTCTCCAACTATTCTTAGACAAACTGATGGACCTATTGTATCCATTGCACAAACCTTCTTAGCTTTTTCAGTATCACTATGTCCATTAACAACATTTTTTTGTCCAAAAGAGAAATCTAATGGAGATTTAGGTAGATAACCAAAACAAGTCTCAAAAGGAGACTTCATAGTATAAGAATGAATGACATAGTTATAGGCATGCTGTACATAATACAAATGTTCATCCCACAATTTAGGATGTTTTCCACAATAACCTCTGAGAAGATGTACCACAGTGTGGTTTATGACCTCCATTTGGCCATCAATTTGTGGATGAAAAGTAGTACTTTTCTTTAGTCTAGTGTCCATCAAATCCCACAAAGCTGACCAAAACTCCCCAAGAAACCTTGGAATCCCGATAAGAAACAATAGAAGTGGGAAAACCAAAATGAACCCATAAATACTGAAAGAATAAGTGTGTAGTCCCTTCACAAGTAATTTGCTTAGTACAAGGAATCAACACACACATTTTGCTAAATATATCCACAACCACATATAGATAGTCATGTTTTCTCCATGACATGGGAAAGCCTCCTACAAAATCCATGGAAATACTTTCCCAAGGATGAGTAGGGATGATAAGAGGAGTGTAAAGTCCTAACTTCCTATTGTTAGGCTTGCTCGTGGCACAAAGAACACATCCCTTTATATATTTGGTTACATACTCCTGCATACGAGGCCAATAACAATACATCTGTAAATGTGCAACATTTTTACCAACACCAAAATGTCCTGATATAAGAGAAGTATGAGCTTCCCTAACCATATGAACCCTTTCATCCCATCTAGAATGCAAAATTTTACTAGAACGATACAAGATTCCATCATGCACATGATAATCCAATTCTCCTACTTGTTTACCACTCATCAAATCTTCATACACTTCTTTAAAGTCAACATCATTAGCATATTGTTCCTTATAACTATCATGAACCAAAGAACTATGCTGTAAAAGAACAGATGCAACAACAACTGGAGGTCTAGATAACATATCTTCAACCTTATTTTGTGTACCCTTCTTATACCTGATCATGAGATGAAACTGCTGTAGAAAACCCATCCAACGGAAGTGTCTAGACTGTTGTAGTTTGGTTTTTGATTGGAGGTACTGAAGGGGCTGATGATTTAGTATGAATCACTGATTTCTTTTCCCATCAAGTAATGTTTCCATTTTTTAACACTTTGAACCAAAGCATACAACTCTTTATCATAAGTTGGATAATTTTTTACCACGCTTGTGAAGGTCTCGGAATGGTAACAAATAGGTTTTTGGTTTTGCATCAACACGACCCCCATTGCATAATCACTAGCATTCTGTCTTGATCTCAAATGATTACTACAAATTTGGAAGTGCTAAGACCAGAGCAGTACTAATTTTCTCTTTCAGTGTGTCAAAAGCCTTTGATGTTTTCCTCCCCACTGAAATACCTGTTTGATAATTGTCAAAGAATGCAAAGGAGATGTAATAAATGAGAAGTTAGCAATAAAATTTCTCCAATACTGAACTGCACCAAGAAAGCTTCTAACCTTAGTCACATTATTGGGTTTAGGCTAGTTAACAATGACTCAAATTTTGCAGGATCAATTTTCAATGTACCATGTCCCATGCAACATAACCCAAATAAATTAAAGATGTTTTTCCAAATTCACACTTAGACATCTTCAAATACAATTTCTCCTTTCTCAAAGCATCCAAAAATTTATGTATGTGAATAACATGTTCATTCCATGATTTACTGAAAATCAGAATATCATCTAAGTAGACTATTACAAAGTCATCAATGAATGGCCTAAAAACATCATTCATCACACACATGAATGTATCCAGTGCATTGCACAATCCAAAAGGCATAACAAGCCATTCAAACAAACCCTTTTGTTTTAAAATAAGTTTTCCAAATATCACCTTCATTGATCCTAACCTAGTGATAACCACTCCTTAAGTCTAACTTAGTGAAATAAACAACATTTTTCAACTGATCCAATAAATCATCAATGTGAGGAAGAGGGTAACGATTTTTCACCGTGATTTTATTTAAATCACAAAAATCAACACACATTCTCCATGTGCCATCTTTCTTAGGCACCAAAATGATAGGCGAACCACAAGGAGATGAACTTGGATGGATGAATCCTTTTTCCAACAATTCCATCACCTACTTCTTGATCTCCTCATTTTCAACCATGGATAATCTATACATGCCAATATTAGGAAGAGGTGCATCCTGCAACAACTGAATCTCATGTTGAACTCCTCTTTTAGGAGGAAGACCTTGTGGATCCTAAAACACATCATCATAGTTAGAAACAAGTTTAATCAAATCATCACGATGTTTGGGATCACAATATTCAAAATCTTTGTCATGATATTATCTTTATCTTTTATCACCATGAGTACAAAATTCTTTCTTGAATTGACAAACCTTTTCATCTTCCCTGCAGTAACCAAAGAAAGACTTGTTTTCACATGATGAGCTCTAACAATGTATTCAATCCCATATTTAACAAGAAATTACTTATTATCTTCCCTATAGAAGATAATGCTTTACGATCATAAAGATAAGGACTTCCCAAGACAACACCACAAATTTCCAAAGGTACAACATCCAAATCAACCTCATCTACAAACTTGTCTGTAATAGCAAATCTGAACCTACAAGTTCTTGTTACCTATAACTTTGCATTATCACAAACCCAACCGAGAGGATAAGACTTAGGATGTGGTTTGGTTTGGAGTCCCAATTTCTTTACAACCTCTTCTGAAATCATATTAGCTTGAGATCCACTATCAAAGAGAGTGTCAATTTTTGTATGCTTAGAAACAAATCTAATGTGGAAAAGCTCATTTATTTTCTTTTCATCATGCATAGATTGTTTGTTAGAAGAAGATGCAACAATAGATGAACTAGTGCTAGAAGAAGAGGAAGAACTACAACCTTTTAGACCCATAGTTGTGATCTTGGTCTCATCACCAAAGTCAGATCCAAGATCCTGCACCATAGTATTAGTTTTCTTTCCTTTCCCTTTCTTGTTACTCATCCATTTAGGTTTCATTTCAAGATGTAACTTCCAACACCTAGACTCATCATGATTCTTTTTACAATGATTGTAAATTTATTTTTCATCTTCTTTCTTAACAATAGAATTATTTTTCTGCTTACCCTTTCCTTTACCTTGTTCTTTCAAACTTTTCCTTTGTTGTCAGATTGTTTGTCCTTGTGTTTTGAGGAGGAAGACTCTTTGGTCATTTTCCCTCTTACTTCCAAATGAGTAGCTTGTACACACACTACATCAAGGTTAGTAGGATTAAGCATGAGAATCATATGTCTCAAATAGCTATGTAACCCACCAATATACTTCAACATTGTTTCTTGTGAATGAAGAGAAATACCAAGAATAAGAGCCCTCTTTATAAACTCATGTGTATAATCTTGAACACTTTGTCCCTTAGTTTTTCACAAATTTTTCCAATCCATCATATCTTGTTGCATATAACCCAAAGGATAAAATTGTTGCCTTAAAAGAGAGACAAAATCATTCCAAAAGGAATTTGTTTTACCTTTTCTTGCATTAACCTCCTGAAGCTTACTCTCCCACCAGATGAGTGTAGTACCACCCATTCTAAGAGTAACCAAATGGAAATTTTCCTCGTCATCAACAATATTCTGAACCCTACAATATACTTCAATCTGCTTGATCCAGTTATCTAGTTTTTATGCATTAAGCTCTCACATTATACATTGGCAATTCAAACTTAATATCTAGTTTTAATGAAGGAAAATAATCAGAATTTATTTTACCATCCTTTGTAGAGGGAGAACCATGATCTAGGTTGAGTAGATGGCCCTTCTTCTTCTTAATTTTTAGAGTCACTTCTTTCACCATTTGTCTTAGACGATCTCGATATAACTCTTCCACCATCTCTTTCATTTTCATGAAGGATTTATGAAAATTCTTCTTCTTCAGCCATAGTTGGGCTTCGTGAATGTCTTGATCCAATCTCCAAATCAAACATTGTTGATTCTCCTTCACCTTTCTAGGAGTGGGACCTTGTCAACATTCAACACAAATGAAATCCAAACAACCGTTAAATTGATCATAGACCAGCTCTAATACCAACATGATCCATGAAATCATGAGAAAATTGCAAAAACATATTCACCAATTTTGCTTTATAAAATGATTTACAGATAAATTTCAACATTAAAACTTTTTCCATATTTTAATCATTTTTTTAAATATGTGAGCACTGTGTAAAATTAGAGAATAATTACCATTGAAACAGAGAAAATAAGACTCACACAATTGATAACGGAGTTTGGTATAAAACCTACGTCTCCGGGTCCATTAAATGTGACTGATCTATTAAAAATATGCCTTAGTAAAATTACAATTATTCAACAAGGAAAAAACAAACCTTCTCCAATTGGCACAATATTCTCCCTAAAAAATCAACATTAGTCTCCTCTGGAAGTTTCTCAAAATTTCTATCCTAGCTCTCACAATAAGCTTGGGAACATACACAGTCTTTTGCGTCCTCTAATTAAAATACCGTAGAGCGCATTATATAGCATTGGTTAGATGTTTGGTGTAATGGTTAGATATATTTTTTTACACGCATGAGATAACGGTTTGAATCCCTTATCCCCCCTCCTTTATTATTATTTTCTATAGTGGGAAACAATCCCACATGGCTTGCGGTAACGGTAGGTGGGAGGTTTAAATATGGATGACCATTCATATAACATCGGTCAAAAGACCACTTTTGTCACGCCAAATGTATAGACTGTTGGTTATGTTGTTAAGTTTTGGTGGTGAGGGATTAGGCTATGCAGCCACATGGAAGGTAAGTCATAGGGAGATAAGGTAAGTAGTTGGCAAGGAATATAAGGAGATAATGTTGAGGTGGTAGTTGTGTGGCAAGACATAATGGTGAGTTGTGGCGGTTGTTTAAGAGGTTAGCTCGGGAGGTGGGCAGGTCGACTTGTTCGACTGAGTCATCTTGACTCGGTGAGTTGGGTTGTCCACTGAGCGATCTCCAATGACAATGTTTGTAATACATTACAATAAGTCCCACATACATTATGATACAAAAACTTGGGAAAATATATATAGAAGCATCACTACAAACCCTTTGATACACACATTGTATCGTTGTTACCCTATGACATACTCTAGTTCTATGGTTCATACTCGACTGTTGAGGGTCTAACTCCGAAATGAACCTCTCATCCACTACACATTTCACGCTATGAGCTTCACGATATACACTTTTTAACACATGAAAAACCTATTTCCAGATGACGCAATATTGTTCTATTGTTCATTCTTGACTACTGAGGGGGAATTTATAAATGAATCTCATCTCATACACATCCACCAGGGGGCATTTATAAATGAACCGCTAAATTTTACTTATCATATCATCACACTCATACATTGCATTTGCATATCTTGGTTGCATTTAATCTTGTTAGCTTATTATATCTATATGTTACACTTTGTTTTCCATGCTAGATAGATTCTTAGTATATTGTCTTTCTATATATACACATGCACAATCACTTGGTCTTTTGAGGTGAATGTAGATCTCTTATATGTTTTTACACATTGCAATGATGTTTGACAGTGTACCTTGCAGGGCTCCTGGGGGCATCTACATCTACTACTCTCATCCTACACATACTACAGGTTCTATTGTTACATTCTTTACTACTTTTCACTACGTTCACTTTAATTTTTATTCACGCTTTGACATTTTATTTATCTTTCTAACATGCTAATGGGTGCTTCATGTGTAGCATTTGTCTTGTAGGGTATGTACAACCATGGCTATCTAATACATTTTGATAACTATTATTTGATATTGTATGTTATTGTTTGTGGGTTGTGCCCTATGTCTTGTGTGATCATTGTATGATTTTGGTCGTTTTGGCCCTGTTTGTCTTGTGACATTGTGAGTAATGTCCCATGTTTGAAACACACTTTTTGTGGTCTATCTTGTTTGTACACTTGCTTGTTACATTGTCTTATCTTACATTCTAGCTTTACTATTAACAATTGTATTACCCTACTTTGTTTGCATGTGTCTTGGTTTCTACCGTGTACATCCCTACCCCTTGTAGTTATCCACTCCAGATCAACATCAGGTCCTATCCTTTGGGACACATTCTCCTACAGATGTCGTATGTGCCCCAAATGAGAGGGGGCACACATTGGGTGAATAAATCAACCCTTCAGTAGCTCAGAGTTACAATTCAGAATAGAACAATATAAAAAAATTACAGGAACACAACCACAGAATGACCCAAAATCTAACTTGGGTCCAAAACACATAACAAACACTAGTGTCTGGTATCAAACAATAGTGTTTGGGTGCATGTGTCCTCCCCTGGGCGCTAATGTCCTTAGGTCATAAAAAATCATCTTCTCATGTCAACACAATTCACATAAGTCTTTAGAGCAGTTCTACAATATTAAACATTGACCTCCAGACACATAATGCATTCTATCTCCTATAATCAGTGCAATCGAACAATTCAGAATAAATCAGGATGCATCATCTGCAATGGTGCTTATTGGGCAGAGTCATGGAAGGAGAGTAAAACTAGACCTCTCTTCCAAACACTTGCTCCTTGGCGTGAGATCGCCCAAAAAAAATCATTCTTGGCATGAGATCACCCAAAAAAATGCACTTGGCGTGAAATCGCCGAAAAAAATTTGCTCTTGGCATGAGATCGCCCAAAAAACTCTCTCTTGGTGTGAGATCACCCAAAAACCTCACCTTTAGCATTCAAATTAGTAATCTCCAAGCAACAAGACACTTTTCTACCTTCTACTCTTCACATATCAGGTGCACACTTTCATTCTACACACTTTTACAATTTTTACATACTTATACACATTTTACTTTCTTTCTCTTCTTTTACATGTTCGTCCCTACAAGAGGAAGAAAGCACAAGCTACAATACACGCGCTTCACACCCTAGGGTCCACTTCCCTTTCCTAATCTCCATGTTTCACTTTGCAATCACTCCACACTTCACTTGTCCACTCGGCACCTTATTCGCCACGCTCTTCTCTACATGATCATCAGGTATGTATATTATATCTACTTTATTTTATCAAGTATTCACTCAATAACATAAAGTGGGAGCAAATGTAGACATAAAATCATACACTTGGGTACATTTCTAGGTCCTAAAAGCATGCTAGCATTTACATGATTCTGGTTGTCACTTTGAAATGCACCCTTTGTAGAATGGTGTGATAAATCTACTTTCAATTGAGAAAATGGAAACATTCTTAGGCTGTGGGTGAACTGTATTGTTGGATTGAATCTCCAAAGAGGATTGGTTCCTCTAGTGCAACACCCAAACTAATTCTATGTCCTAAGGCTAACTCGGTTCTACCAAACTGACTAGGAAAAGGGAGAAGGAAGGGAAAGAGGAAAAAATAAAAATGGTGGTGATACACTAGAAAGTATGAGAACTTCATACTTATTTTGATCACACAAATGAAGAAAGAAACTATACACATCATACACTAACCACAAGTAATTGATTTAAAGTGAAAGTAAATCATAGAAGGGTTCTAGAATTGATTTTTATGGGACAAGAAGGGGCAACAAATGGCTCCACAAAAAATCCTACGAACAACTTGTTAAACACAATCTATGACCTTCAATTTGGCACAATACTGCATAAAGGCATGAGATGATTTAAACTGATAAAACAAGGATAGAACAACTGCCACAAATAAAATCAGTTAACAACAGAGTATGCACTAAAAACAGATAGTAGAAAGGTAAGAACATCTCCTTTAATGTTCCAAGAGATGGAATAAGCATAGATAGTCATTCACGACCCTTGATTTTTCACTCAAAAAGATTGAATTTCTCCATAAATATGAATGAAGAAGCCAAAATATTTTTTACAATGTGTTATGAAGCCTTTAAATAAATATGAGAGAGAAGAAGAAGTCTAAACATGCAAATATGACTTGTAAAAATAGGAAAAAATTGTTTGGTTTGTCTTCTTCTTTCTCTAAAAATAAATCTTTTTGGGTCAAAGGCCTACATTCTACTTTATTCTCTCCTTTTCCCTTTAAAAATAATTTCCAAACTTTACTTTTATCGAATTTTGTCCCTAGAATAAAATATACATTACCCAAAACATTTTTTCCTTTTTTTGCATGTTTTCTTCTATTATTAAACCTTCTAGATGATGAAACAAAATTACTTTGTATGCTTTCATCTATATTTAACTCTCCATGCTTCTTTTTTTTACAAGATTGTGCTAAAAACAGCATCCCTAATGTTTGAAAAAAACCAAAAAATGTTTCTTTTTAGTTAGAATGGTTTTCCCCTTTTTTGGACGCTCCAATAAATTTATTTCACCTTTTGTAACCTTCTCATGCTTTTACAAACTCTAATTTTTCCTTTTGGATGGATTTGCGAGCTTTAAAATGAAATCTGGGTCATTTGTTGTGTCCGCGAAAAAACGGTCGTTTTCCTTTGTTGTGTGGTTTTTCCTTTATACTGCGGATTTTTCCTTTGTTGCGTGGTTTTTCCTTTGTACTATGGATTTTCATTTGTACTACGGATTTTCCTTTGCATTATGGCTTATCCTTTATTTTACGGCTTTTCCTTTGTACTGTGGCTTTCCCTTGAGATGAAGCTCCCCACCCTCAAAATTCAAGTCTGAAGCTTAAATACAGTTATACAAATAAGTAAGGGAAATTAATTGTATAAAAACTAGGTGAACTTTCATGGAAATCTTCCTATCTACATGGAAAACATCTAGTAGCCTTGAAGTAATTATACAAATAAGAAAGGGGAATTATTAGGATAACAATTTGGTGACTTTTAAGGACATCTACCTGCTATGTGGAAAAAATCTAAGTTTCTTTGAAGCAAAGAATCCACTGGGCATGGAGTAAAGAAATGAGCATTACAACCTTCTTGGAACTATAGGAACACTAAAAATTCCCTCCACAAAAAGGAAAACATGTGCATACAAGAATTTATTGAAAATATAAATATCCTAAGAAAACTAGAAAAGCATTGTGCATGTAAGCACTTATTGAATTGAAATCCTACCTACCCTACTCTAACTAGACATAAAAAGAAATATAAACAAAACCACTGAACTGGTTGGGAGAAATAACTTATTTTTCTTAGAAATTGTGGTTGTGAGATCAATTTGGTAACTAGATCAGTTCATGGTATAAGTGTAAACAGGGCTTGCAACACTGACTTTCTCAAGATGTCAGTCCAAAGAAAAATAAACACCATTGTAGGATCTGAACTTCTCTTTTTGTAGATGTTGAGGGTGATTTTGTTACATCTTGAAGCTCTTGCTTATGATCTAAAATGATCAACAATTGATGAAAAATCCTGTGTTTGGCTCTAAACTATCTAAATACCTGATTGGACATGGTTTTCTCATAACTAATAAAGTAATTCTCCTAATACACCCTTCTTCTTTGTGTGAAAATTCATCATTTTATTATTTCTCATGCTAAAAGGAATATTTAATAACAAGAGAGTCTTGATTGAATAATATATATGATAAAGATGGAATAAGTACAATTTAAATTGGCTCTTCTTAATCATTAGAATCTTCTAAGTCTAATAAAACTTAATCTTACTTTGTTTTCCATGCTTTATGAGAACTTCTTTTGAATTTGAATTTATTTTCTCAATTTCCTCCTCTATGCTTGATTGTTTGTTGATCTTATTTGGAGTTTATAATGTTTTCTCTTGATTGCCAATATTTTTATACACAAACATCCCTTGCATTCTCATGTTTTGATTCTTCAAATAAGAAACAAGAAAGATCAAAATAATCTTATTTATTTTCTTGAGTTCTTTCTTGGGTCTTTACAATGATTAATGATGTTATTTTCATATCACTGTAACCTTTCCAAAAGTGCAAAAAATTCTAAACATGCAGGGTAATTGCGATCATTGCATTCCATTAAAACATCTTGCTCTCTTCTAGATGGTGCCTATGTTAAAAAACACTTACTCTTCCTCCTCACTTCTAGGCCTTGGATTTTCTCTCACATCGTCCTTCTCTGTTTTGATATTCAGCTCCTCTATATTATTCATGTTGATAGAAAAATCCTCTTACAATTGAATCTCTTTACTCTTATATTTTAAGGAATTTGATAAAACTTTATCTATCATTTTCCTGCTAGTCCATATTACTCTTTTTCCTCATCCAAAATGAAGTCTTGAAAGATAAAAACACATTCATTTCCTCTTCATGATAACTGTTCTTGGGTAGATGGTTCCTCTTTCGATGTTCTTCTTCATGGAAGATTCTTCAACAAAATCAGATTCAACAAAAGGAAGAAATAAATTTTGAATAATACCATCTTCATCTAGCATATCTGAATTTGATTTCTTTCTCCTCCATTGTTGATCCCTGTGAAGATAAATTAGCATCCTCCAGTAATATGGTGCCATGATGCACACTAAAGCAGATCATAAAGACTACTCATCATCTTCTTCTTGTTCATTTTCTTCTACAAAATCAGCCTCCATCTTGTGTGCAGTCTTAACATCTGTTCAAGGCTTAACCAAATATGGAACTTGTGTGAAACTAAACTTTGAGATCCATTTTGTGAGATTTTTCATGAGAATTTCTTTACTTTTATCTTCATTTGGCTAGATCTTCCAAACAATCTTTTCTTGATTAGATTCATTCCAAAATGGAGTAGGGTATACGAGGGAAGGAGTGGGTTGGGTTGTTAACTGATTTTTTAATGGTTGATGTGATTGGCGAAGTGGAAGATCTTGTGGAAGAGAAGCTTTAAGAAAGCTAGGAATTCAAAATTTTGGCTGAGATTGAGTTAATTGGGAAGTAGGAATGGGAGGGTTTCATGATGATAGTGAGGAATTACCCCATTGACAAGGTTTTTCAACACTATATTTATAAGGTTCCATTTCTTCATTCCACTTTAATATTTGTTGTATCAATTCAGACATAAAGTCTAATTTTCTCTTGAGGACTATACCATTATGGCATAGGACCAGCCCATGGGTAGGGTACCCTAAATCTAAGCTTTGTCTACCTTGATGGTGTTTGTTACCCTCTCTTGTATCATTTTCATCCCCAAGCATAGCACCTACATCTTCCAATCATCATTAGGTATGTAATTGTTTCCATAATTTCCATATACCTACTCCTTGAAAAAACACCATGATTATTAATATAATCATACAAATTATTTAGATCATGTGAATACTAATCATGATATGGCTTATAGTACTAATCTATAGGAGGATTTTGGGGAAAAAGGAATTGGATGGGAGTAATAATTCACTTGAGACTAAGAAATCCAATGAGGAATTGAAGTCATGATTGCAAAAACTCATAAAAAATGGAAATATGGAGAAAATGGTTTGTACTGATTTATAAAATGGGTATCTTGAACCAATAGAGTCATCAGATGTTGAATATTTGTGTCTAAAACAATGATGTTTTCTAAGAATAACATCAAATTATTGACAAATTCCTTGTTCAATCCCACCGAGCTTGCCAAAAACTTATTGTCACTTTGAAATGCACCCTTTGGAGAATGGTGTGATAACTCTCCTTTCAATTGACAAAATGGAAACACTCCTAGGTTGTGGGTGACCTGTATGTTGGAGTGAATCTCAAAGAGGGCTGGTTTCCCTAGTGCAACACCTAAACTAATTCTATCTCTTAAGGCTAACTTAATTCTACCAAACTGAGTGGGAAAAGGGAGAAGGAAGGGAAAGAGGAAAAACTAAAAAGTGGTAGTGATACACCAGAAATTTTTGAGAACTTCAGACTTATTTGGATCACACAGATGAATCAAGGAATCCACACACACCATACACAACCACAAGTAATTGAGTCAAATTGAAATTGATTCACAAAAGGGTTCTGGAATTAATTGTCACTAGACAAGAAGGGGAAATATATGGCACCACAAAAAATCCTGCAAATAACCTGTCAAACATAATTTATGACCTAAAAAATTGACACAAGACTGCACAAAGGCATGATAGATTAAACTGATAAGACAAGGATAGACAAGTATCACAAAATAAAATTAGTTTAAAATCAGAGTATGTAAAAAATGCAGATTGTATAAGGTAAAACACAACTCCTTTCTTGCTCCAAGAGGTGGAATAAGTACAGAAAGTCACTCGTGACCCTTGATTTCTCACTCAGAAATACTAAATTGCTCCTAGAAATATGAATGAAGAAGCATAAAATATTTTTTATAATGTGTTCTAAATATTTTATAGAAATCTGAGAGAGAAGAAGAATTCCAGACATGAAATTATGACTTATAAAAATAGGAAAAAAGTTGTGCGGTCTGTCTTCTTTCTCTAAAAATAACTCTTTCTAGGTGAAAGGTGTGCATTCTACTTTATTCTCTCATTTTCCCTTTAAAAATAATTTCCAAACTTTACTTTTATCCAATTATGTCCCCAGAATAAAATTTGCATGCCCCAAAATAGATTTTCCTTTATTTTTTCATGCTTTGTTCTATTATTAAACCTTCTAGATTATGAAACAAACTTACCTTGCATGATTTCATCTATTTTTAACTCTTCGTGCTTTGTTTTTTACAAATTGTGCTAAAAAGGCATCCCCAGTGTTTGGAAAAAGCAAAAAATATTGTTTTTGTATGGTAAGAATGTTTTTCCCCTTTTTTAGATGCTCTAATAATGGTCTTTCACCTATTTTCAACCTTCACATGCTTTTATAAACTCCAATTTTTCCTTTTGGGTGGATTTGAGAGGTTAAAAATGAAATCTAGGTCACGCGAAAAAAACTGTCATTTTCCTTTATTGCGTGGATTTTGCTTGTACTACGGATTTTCCTTTGTACTGTGGCTTTTCCTTTATTGCACAGATTTTCCTTTATACTGTGGCTTTTTCTTTGTTGTGCGGATTTTTCTTTTGTACTGCGGCTTTTCATTTGAGCTGAAGCTCACCACCGTCAAAATTCAATTCTGAAGCTTAAATAATTTATACAAATAAGCAAGGGGGATTATTTGGATAACAATTCCTAAACAAGAAAACAAGTGGTTGACAAATATTTGGCCTCTTTTCTTTATCTCTTGATTTCTCTTTGGTCTTTTACACCCTACTGCCAAGTCAATATTTTATAAATTTATCTTTTATGACTCCAGACACCAATTCCCAACCAGGACAACAACGCCCAGGCACTTATGTCCCCTCTGGGCACCCATGACCCTTTTCACCTCACTCACTCTTTTTGGGTTTCTTTTATATTTTGGGAATCTTTTTCACTTATGGGTCGGCCTTCCATTTGTCAATTATGAGATTCAAGAAAGGGAATCATATAAATAATAGTTATGTGTTCAAAATAAAGGACCAAACACTAAGCATTACTGTCATCACCTAAGCTTGCATCCAAAAGGCACCTAAAGCACTCTAAAGCATCCATCTAACATCCATTCAAGGGACAAGGGCTGCATCAACTCTGGATACACTGCATAGGAAGAGGAAGCTCATTATTCCATCCAAACATTCTATTATATTGCTACATTTAGCTATAGCCCGCTATCAAGTGTAACTTGCACAAAGGCGTCCTAGGCAAAATTTCTACACACACAAGAATTACATGAAGTCTAAGATGTCATGCAACGCTTAGTCATAAGTTCACTCTCAAGGTTACCATCGGGGTCAGTCCAACTCCCCATATTGCATCTTTTTTTAGGTTTGACGCAGTTTGTGGGTTTTTGCAAGTGAACTTCTATTTTGCAGGTTAAACATACCTTCGGCATTTATCGTACGATTACCATGTGATCAACAAATATTAATTGTGGCATACTTGCGACACATTAGGGATCATATCTTGAGCTTTTTGCAAAGTCACGAGAACCCAGAAGAAGTCTTCAACGCCCAGACGCCCCTGTCCTGTCATGGGCACCCGTGTCTAACCTTATTCCTACAGTCCAAAATTTACAAACAACATTAACGACACTCTACCACAATTTGTTCATCACTCTTCCCTACTCAAATCATTTCCAAGTTGTGATTAAATAAGCTAAGTCCTTTATCCTTCCTCTTTACTTAAGGTTTCATATTTTAAATCTTAGATTGATTGTGTCATTTCTTCATTTCACCATTTATACATCATTTGATTCAGTAGTGACTCTAAAATATTTAGATTTAATTCAAATTAAATTAAATCACTTTCAACACTCGAGGTGTACTTTAACTCCTTACTTTAGTTTTTCCAACACACATTTCCATTTTTTACATATTTTCTAAGTTATAGTTCAATTGTGTTTGCCTAGAGTATTGAATACACTTGTTTTCTTGTACAATTCCTATCCTATCCTATCCTAATGAAGGAAAATAAAACAAGAAACCATGAAGCAAATCTCAAGCACACTCTAAAAAAGGGAACTACACGCATACATCACTATCACTCCACACACGCAAAGGTATGTCTTTTCTGTTTTACTTTATGCTATCAAATCCTTATTCACCAAAATAATGTGGTGGAAAATGTAGTAGCTAAATCACGCACTTACCTTGTACATCTATCCTCTAAAAGAATCATTTATATTCATGATTCCTAAGCAAGATAACTACTCATTA
Organism: Taxus chinensis; assembly: GCA_019776745.2. Taxonomy (NCBI): domain Eukaryota; kingdom Viridiplantae; phylum Streptophyta; class Pinopsida; order Cupressales; family Taxaceae; genus Taxus; species Taxus chinensis. Next base: position 772,691,038 of record CM034149.1, read on the forward strand.
ATGCCTCTTTACTTTTTTTGATATTGTATTCATCCTTTTCATCTCTATTGTTTGTTGTTTCTAATTGACAACTTACAATATAGCCGACATCTTACTCAACTTTAATTTCACTATTTTATGTTTCTGACACCTTGTATAGGACCGTCCATTAGGGACAGGAGTGCCCAAGTGCTACTATTCCCTCTTGGCACTTGTGTCCTCTTTTCTTCTTTTTTATGATATTTTAAATATATTAGCGAAATAATTTGTCACAAGGGAAAATTAGGGGATTTCACCAATGCTTTGAGACTAGGTCCCTTCTATTTAGGAAGGGGGTATCTCTATTTATTGAAAACAAGGAAATATGTACACTACTCTAACCATCATGGGTGGCCTTTTAAACAAGGGATCACACTTACGAATGCCTCACCAGCTCTAAAATCCCCTGTACCATTAAAAGGAGTTGGATGTGGCATGTGTGGAGACTTTAGGGGAGAAATTGAGAAGCATATTTTACTCAATAAATTACAAGTTGAGTATATTGACAAAAACTAGAATATTTCAAAAGTTAACAATGAGAAGACACCATGTCAATGAAAGAGGAACAGTTTTTGTTGCTTTGTAAATCACAATTTTATTTGCATAATGTTGCATGAATTAATGATGCTAGGGACACATAATTTTGAGATGGAGAAGAAAACATAAGACAAGGAGATAGAAGAATTGTAGTTTCTTACTTGTAGTAAGACAGAGATATCAACCAAGAAAAACTAACCCTTTAGAATGGAGAATACATTCCAATTTATAGCTTTTCTATCCATCTCTTCATCTACCCAACACATGACCTTTCATATTCCCACCACTTGTGACCTTTCACAATTCCTCTAGGAAAGAAAAATAAGCCCAATTTATTATTAATGGAAATGGAAATTTTATAATGAAAAATTACAATGGCCACTTAAGTGGATAGGACGAAAGAGCCATAAAGTACATTTTACAATGGAGGATTAGAAAGTAGAGAGAGTGAACAAAGAGAGAAGAGATGTATAAAGAAGTGGAAATCTCCGAGACAAAGTGAAGATAATCTTGTTGATGAAAAATCTACTTTCGACGAATCTTGAGTGAAATGCTCCAAATGATTGAATGTTTCCTTAGCCCTTTGACCTCCTGTGTGATGTGGAAAAAATCACAAGGCATTGAATGAGTGTTTATTCCACTGGCATATCTCTTTGACATTTCTTGTGCTATGATCTTCCTGGGGTGCACAATGAGACAACTTTCTCGTATGGGGTGATCTTGGTGATCGTGTCACCAAATGACCATGGTGACCTGTGAGAAACAATGAAGTACAAAACCAAAATCCTTTGATCTGATATGGGTGAAGGAGAGAGACTGAATGAATAAAATTCCAACTTTTCATCTACCCATCTGATGAGATGAGAACGTTTTGAGACTAAATATTAGGGAATCGAGAGGGCTTCTCTTCCACTTGAGCCATAATTCAATTGAAAGTCCATGAAGTGTGATAATCATGAATTTTACAAGTCACCTTACGAAGCTCGTTCACCAAAAATGTTTTTAAACGGGTCACAATGTGGTTAGAAGCTATCTTTCATTAAAGCAATGAAATGCTATGAACATGCTTGTTCTTTGACCAACATCCTAACACTTACTATTTTTAGTAATCCTTATTTTGAGAAGTCCATTTTAGTTACCAATTGAATTAATTTGGCAATTTGTGTTTCCTTGATGTTCAAAGGGAAATGACAAATCTGAAAATGAATTGTTTGGAACACTTACTATTTATAGAAGTAAGGCTTAGGAATGATTACTATTTTTATAAGTGGGTCTTCTCAGTTTCACTCTTGGAATGAAATTAGTCTCAAAACTTTTCTTACTTTCACAATGAGATGTTTTGCTCCAAATTTCAAAGGATTTCAATTGCCAGGTTTTATGTAGATATAGAAAACATATTTTTTGAATTAAAATTTCAAATGGTTGTAAAAATGGAATGCAACATCAATGGATGCATGTAAATAATCTTCTTCAATGTGTTTTTTCAAGGAAGCTATAGTTAAAATCTCATGACAAATGGACATGGGATTTGGAAGATATGAGAAAAAAGGTTTTTGTATGGAGGATGTCTAAAGAAATTTTGGAATTGCATACCAATTGGTGGTGGAGGAAATAAAATAACAAAAATGAGGCTAAAATGTGTTAAATTTGTCATTCAAATGGTTTTCCCTCTTTCAAAACTTGTTTTCCCTCTCATTTGCACACATTAGCTCAACTTAGACTCTAAATTGGCTTAACCTGGGTCATGTGGAGGTTAGAGGTGTGGTTACACCCTAAATAATAGGGGTAAAAATGGACAAAGGGCCACATCTCTAAAATGTTCCATGATTTTTTCTTCATGAGGATGGGGCCATATTTCATGAAACACATGAGTTTTTAACCTTTATCTAACACTAGGATTGTCACTTTTAAGTGACAAAATGTTGCCTCCATAGAGGGAGCACATTTTTGTGTCCCCATGTCCAGTTAGCTATTTGGAAAAAATTCTAACTTGAGGACATCATTACCTCTAAATTACTGCCAAGGGTCTATCTTACCATGAAAAGTGGTCAAAAATGACTTAAAGTGAGTTTATAACCTCTTTTCTAATTACTCAAGTTGTGACTTTAAGTGACATAACAAATGCTCCATAGGGGGAGCACACTTTGGTGTCCCCCATGTCCTATTATCAAGTTGGGAAAAAATTACAAAGGGACATAAGGCCTCCTAAACATTCACGCTAAGCTTCTTGGAATGTTGATGTCATCATTCTCAACGTGAAAATAAATTGATTGGATTTTTTAGGCCTAAGAGCAAGACATGGAGTTCAAATGGCCAACCTTATATTATTTTGAATCCAAATACCCAATGATTTTTTACCACCATTTTAAATCTTTATTCAAATTTAAATTTTCATTTTTAGACTACACTTTCCACATTTTCCCATGTGCATGTGTTAATAAGCTAAGTTACCACCAGAGTCCAGAATGAGTATGAACCAATATAACACATGGAACATGAATATGGTCCAATTTATCCGTTTTTAAACTTTGGTTAGCTCTTTAAATCTTCCTTGAGGTTATGAAAACTTTTGAGAAAGTTCCATCTTGTAAAAAAGAATTGTGTTCGACCATTAATGGACAAGTTTTCACATTATAATACTCCCATAATTCTATCTTTATTATTTCATTGTGAAGTAGGAGCATTTCAAATTTCAATTCCTACGATCTAATCTCTCAACACTTTACAAGGCTTTTGAAGCCTTTCGAACAAGGTGATTAGCTTCTTTGGAACATCACATTGTTGGGAATTGACTGCTTAAACAAGTGCTATGATTTAATAACAAACTTGTTCATGCACAATGATCTTCAAACAATTTCCCAAAATCTACAGTCAGTATACACTAGAATAATCCAAATCAAAACAAAGTGTGACATACATAACACAACATGTACTGTGGTGTCACCCAATGTGGGCTACGTCCACCAAAGATAGAGATCTCATATATATAATGCAATAAGAGTACAAACCAACTCTTCAATATAAGAGTTTAATGCATCTCTCTAAGAGTATCTCCTCTGTGTCCATGACCTCTAAATCATGTTATCTCCATGAGTGGTACAACCGTGCCTCCAAACACCACATGCGTGTAGATCTCACATAACCAGGAACTACTGCATCTCTGAACTGCTACCAAGTTCCCTTGGATTTGCATTGAACAAGAATCTCACATCTTCTATGATATGACATGCAACTATGATTGTGCACTAAGAAGTAGAGAACCTTTGTCTCTCCATCAGCATGTGCTATAACCTATGTGAAACATGAATTAGAACCTTCCTCTAGATCTAAATTTTTGATCATATCTAGATCTAAATGGATCTATAAAACTAGAACAAGATCTCACCAACATGTGGATATCCAAGAAGAAACTCTATGAAAAGCATACTTGCAAGCTATTACAATGAGACAATAACTATACAAAGAAAAATAGTAGAAGACGCACAACATCTTCTAAACCATTCAAAAACCTACAATTTCCTTTTGTCTAGCTCCTCTCCATGGATAAAATCTTCATGTAAGAATGTTCGTATCTTTCTCTTCTTCTTCTTCAAAGTCTCAATCTAGGAGAAAAGGATCTAGATTCAATTTCTCTTATTCACATTCTAAACCCTATCTTTTAGCTTATAAATAGTTGTTTATAAACTAATAGGGCACTTAGCCATAAAAATACAAACAATAAATATACTTTAATGCTAAAAATAGATGTAATTCATTGAGAGTTATAAAACACTTGCACAGGTAACCGACATCGGTTTTCCCTAACCGATGGCAGTTCATCTACTGACCGATGACGGTTCTTATGAAAGACCAATGTTGTTACACCCTGACCGACGCAGTGATTATTTCAATAACAAACAAAATCATGTAAAAGCCTCTATTTGTGAAGCAATTCAACTCCAAAATCTAAGAATCTCCCACTATGGAGATAAATTGTTGAATCTCTGTACCAATGTACCTGTACATCACCGTCCTCTACACACCGTGAAGACCATCTATTCTTTCCTTCAACAATTCTATCAAAAAATAAAACCAGGAAGATCAAACCATCTTCTCAAACCAAGAAGACAAAAACATGACTTACCAAACCACCACGAAGCTACAACTGATCCATGGTAACTGAGCTATCCATACATCAAGCTCCCACAAAATCGTAACCCAAGCCTCTCATGCAGACCAAGCCATCATGACTAACACATGTACAAGAGCTCCCACTCAAACTAAAGTATTGAGCTTCAACTGCAACCATAGCCATACCTATAAAACCAACCATGTTCTCCATCCATATATCCATATCTCTATGCAACCACCAATGCAACTATCCAAAGACAATCCTCAAACTAGAATATGTGAAAGCAAAACAAGATCCCAGGTAAAAACAACCCTAAATGAGTTCTACCTATAACATTGGGTGATCAATCCATAAACACATGTATAACTCAAAGAAATCCAAACACTGCAATCTAAAAATCTAACCCTGCATAAACAACTAGCATGTCCAAGACAACCATCCATAGATAACATATCTATCAAGGAGTAATTGTTATCCAAAATTCATCCCTCAAGGTAATTTTGATACATGTTCCAAATTCTTCAATCCTGAGTAAGTAGAATTGAATCAAGGCCCAAAATTGTGTTTTTTCAGGCCCCTTTGGCTTCTCTCTAACTCTCCCATCTAAGAAAAAATCCCAAGGAGTTAAATTTGGATTGAAAAATGCAAAAAATGAAGTCGCAGGCTTGTTTTAATGCATTACGGGTATGAAGGCTGTGGGTCATACCAGTGTGGATCATACCAAGGTTCGTCAGTACCAAGTTTGTAGCCGAAATACAAAGGAATCGGCAAAGTCAGAAATTTTTGTCCCAGGCGGTCTGCGGGATAGTTAGGTAGTCGGGACGCGCTGGACATGCAATGCTGAAATGGCCGAAGGCAGTAAAAAATTGGCAAAAGTAGAATTTTTTTGTTGGGCATGGTCTGGGATAGCCGGGACAAAAGTACATGTGGGAGGTGAATATGGCTGATTTTCCACAAGTTAGTCTATTGCGGGTGGTGTGGAGATTTTTGTCCGAGACAGTCAGGACAAAACTACGCACGAGACACGCAAAGGTGAAATCATTGCACAAGGAGCCAAATTAAGTGGATATTCGACTAATGTATGAACCTTTTTCAATGGCCCTCACATCCTGGTCAACGATGGATGCGCAGGGACAAGGAATCCTTTGAATCAGCCAATGCAGAAGAATGTGTTTGGGACAGCTCAGGACACGCGGACCCGATTTTGATGGAAATAGCCGCATGCAAAGAGAAAAGTCAACGTTGACTCTTGAACTTCAAAAACCATAATTTTTGACCCCAAGCCAATTTTCATAAAATTGGACTTTCTAGAATGAGCATGACATTTCATATTTTAACAAGGTGTTGTCGTGAAAATGTGCAATAGGGAAATTGATAATTTCCGAGCACGACAACTATACCCAGATGCCAAAATTTTCATGCTTTTTCATTCCTAGGTACCCCAAGCCAAATTGTTAGTCTTTCACCCTCTATTTGATGTCAAATTGGTCCCTAGGTGATTTAGGAAATTATATTCTTTCCCCCTAGGTGATTTTAGGGAGTTCTAAAACGACATTATCTCATAGCAGTATAGGAAAGGGCTATCGCTGGATATTCCCAAGACTAGATCGACCCCCTGAAGCGGAACAAAAGGGAAAAATTCAACATGGAGGTCATTGGAGGACCTTATAACATCATGGAAATGATACTGGAAGGTTTGGCCTCAAAGTTTTGCTAAGACTTGGAGCAGTTTGAGTTAAAAACAGGGTTCACAAGCCTAGGCAGTACACAGGCCTAAAACAGTCGTTGGGCTTCAGAAGAAGATTCCGAGAGCTCCGAATGGAGTTGGAAGTAAAAAGAAACATCTTCAGAAAGAGGATTCTAAGACCTACATGATGGTGAAATACATATTTTTCACAACACCTTGGTGCATATGATTGGAAAGTAGTTTTTCATCAGGCACAAGTGGAGTCCCAATCAAAAATCCAATTTTTTAGAGATCATATGGATGTTATTAAGACATGAGACCCACATAATTAGATTAAAAATGTCATTTATAGTTAGGATCATATACAAATTTGAATTCCAATGAAACAAATTCCACCGGGAGCTCAAGTTATATTCATTCCAAGTATACCCTCTCAAAGGCAGTTCAGTGACTTAGTCATTTTTTCGAGAGGACACGTGTCAACACCAGGAGCCTGTCGAGATTTCATGTCCCCAACGTCCCTGAGGTTAGGTACATAAACCCTTGGAAAATTCATCCAGCCCCCATGTGACCTCTTGGACCCTCATATGGACCTCCATGACTTGATCATTTTTCAGCCCCCAGGTGCTTATTTGGAGCATGCATTCCCTACCATCGAATTGGACGCCACGTGTCATGCTCTTGACCACCATGGAATATTATGTCGCTTATGCACCTAAGGTGAGGGAACATAAAACCTTGAAAAATGTGCTTATCCCCCATAGGGAGTCATTTGGACACCCATGTGACCTCCTTTTAGCTCCCAGTGCTTTAAATCAGCTTTTTTCCTCCTTCATTCCCTGTCGTTGGATCTAGTGCCACGTGTCACCGTCATGCTCATTGTGGAAATTGATGTCCCTCATGTCCTTGAGGTCAGGAAAATCAAGCATGAAAAAATTCACCCAAGCCCTACCTGTGCATATCTTTTCAAAATTTCCAAGTGTCGTTTTTCCTGCTTCTAACTTCTAACATTTATATGTGCACTCCATTCCTCCATTCTTCCTCTACAACATTCTACCATCACTCCGCAATTCCAAATGCTCAGACCAGATCAAAAAAGGAACTGAAATACCTTTCCCATGGTGATGCATAGGTCTCAGAAGGAATCCTCATCAAGCTAAGAAGAAACGAAGAACAACAAAGAAGAGAACAACAAAATTCCCATAGCTAAAAAATGGAAATCTAAACAAAGCTTGCAAACCAGTGCACAAATCAATGAACCATTCATTTCTGTTCATTCCTCTATCCAAGACCATCAAAAATACACCTTAAAACTCCCCATATGTGTGACATAGCATCCACAATGAAGAAATCTCCTTTTCGGCTCAATGAAGAAAGAAGTGGGATTTCCAGTCAAACCAGCTTCCGGATTGAAGTAAGATCGCACGTGAAACACCAAAAGAAAAAACCCACATAAAAAATATGATTTTCTTCGCAAACAGAGGAGAAAAACAAACCTACAATTTTGAGGTCCATTAATGGTTGCCGTACCCAGAAGCACTACCAGGTCTGAAAATTAAAAGTTTAAAATCTCCTAGATTTTTAAGCGGGCGGGCCCAAAATTTCAGAGGGGTGATATTGGGTGAAAACCCATATTAAAATTTTTTGTTCCACATCAATCCGACCCCCAGAAGAAAAATTTCTAAAAATAGCAGGTCTACTACATAGGAACTGCTATTTTGGGAAAGTCATCAACAGAAGAGCCTGCGAAGGAGATGAAGACATTGGAGGTACACTACAACTGAGAATTCACCAGAATGGACATTTTTGGCACTTACTAAAAATAGTAAGTGGGCCCTCGAGAACTTGCTAAAAATAGAAAGTTGATCCAGAAGGAACGAGGAACACAGAGAAAGTGGAAAACTGAGCCACAACATCTAGTTGAAGATCAGGGACTTGATTTCTCATACTTACTAAAAATAGAAAGTTGATTTTTATAAGGGAGATATGAAGCCAAAGTGGATGGGTCAGAAGCCTTCTCAGGATCACAAAGTGGAGAACAGTCAAAGAATGGAGCCAAGTCCGTTGCAGTAACTCATCCTTTAGCATAGTTCTTCTTCTTCTTCTTCCTCTTCTTTCTCTCACTCTTCGCTTCTCATACAACACTCTCTCTTTTCAAATGTTATATTTTTACGTTGAGGGTTGCACTTTTTAATATGACTTAAACGACTTTACAAATATAATGTAAATTAAGTCGCCTTGCTATTATAAAAGGGACTTAAATATTTAAAGTGGAATATGAACAATCTTAAGTCATATTAAGGCATATGGAAGGTTATGAGGAAGACGATAAGTCACCTCTTATTCTATAAATTGTAACACCATTCCCATTGCAAAGGGTTGGTAATTGATCTTGTAGACTCAAGAGTTCATTGTACCTAGAGAAAGCGAAGGAGATAGCCATTTTCTTCTACTCTCTTCCCCTCTCAAATTAATTCCATTCCCACATTATGTACAACTTTGATTTGAGCAATCAATACAAGAAGAAGGAGTTTCTAGCTTTCTTTGACTAAGGGGTTTCTTGATACTTGGTGATCGGTGAATTCTATTTGGTCTTGTTGCTATTCGCAGAGTTGTTTCTTCCGATAAATGCATGTGTTGAAGTTTCTAACTAGTGTGTGTGTAGAAATTTGATTTTCTACCTGTAGCATTAGTTCTTCTATCTCTTTTTTCACTCCCCTTTCCCGCTCTACAGACGAATGCTTCCCTAGCAAGAGATTGCTAGCTTTATTGTAGGGTCAGTGGACTACCCCTGTTGGATCCCTAGTCGAAAGACCACCATAGAAATCCACACTTTCTCGCACATGCACATACGATAGCTACATCGGTTAAGTAGAGGGACTTAGATTCCCAGAGCGTTGACAAGAAATCCATAAGTGTGTCCACCTGACAAATTTTCTCGCCAACAGTTTTTGGCACCTACCATGGGGCAGATTTAGCAGCAAGGTCCCAAAAATTCAAAAAAAAAAATCAAATATTGAAAAAATTAAAAAAGGAGTTCATAAAAGTCCATTTCCGAAAGATACACTGCTGATTTCTGCACATGACTTTTCACATTCTACACTGCCCTTTCATGTTCTGATTGCAGAAGTTTTCAAAAGATGGTTGAAGGAAGATACACCAAGTTGAGCAGGTTGAGAGGTGTTGTTGATTCCAATTTTGAAGCTTTGAAAAATTAGCAAGAACAAATTAAAGATAATCCATACTTCTTCTCTCAAGCCTCCTCTCCATCTGGCACTTTGAGTAATTCTCCTAGCAATCCTATCCAAACTCCTTCAAATTCTCTAATTTTTCAACCATCATTGAACATCAAGTTCATGAAAGAAGAAGAATTTGAAGAAGCAAGAGCTAAAATAGAAGCAAAAAAAACGATGGCGGACGAAGAAGAAAGACCTCAACCCATTGTTCCATGGGGAAGGAATACAAGCCCGCTTTCTCTTGAACCCCCTCTTGATGATCTACCAATGGCTGACTCCCGTAAGAACTTTCCAAAGTTCTAAGGTGACAACTGTACAACATCTTGAAGAACACATCGCTACTTTCACAACATCAAATCGAATTCTTGGTGTCCAACATGAAGACGTTGCTGTATGAGACTACTCGTGGAGTCCCTCCAAGAAAAATTAGTAGAATGGTTTTACCTCCTGCCTACATGGTCGATCACAGGATTGGAATGACATCAAGGATTACCTTCGAAGAGAGGTTTAAATCAATTGAAAACTGTCTAGACCTCCTGGTACATTTGGCTCAAATAAAGTAAATGATAAAATGAAACCATGAGAGACTTCATCGCTCGTTTCAAATGGTTTCTTCGTAGGATACCTAAAGAGGATTCACCCTCTCAAAACAATATCAAGAGATTCTTTATCAATTTTCAATCACCAAAGGTAGGATTTCTCCTATGAAGACTTCAACCAAGGGATATTGTAGAAGCACAAAAGATTGGCCGTTGAACTGTGATGACGATCTCATCCTATCTGGAAAGATCAAGAATCCCTCAAAGGGTAAAGATCAACATCCTTGAAGATGAAAGAACTAGTCCTTTAATGACAGAAAGTTGGAAAATAAAATGGCTTCATTGATGAAGGAAATATCTGAACGAGTTTTCTTCTCAGATAATTAACGACAATCAAGATTGTAGGAGCACCCCAAAGGCTTGCCTTGGAGGCCCCACCCTGATGAACATAAATTCCATATTTCAAGAAAGTGAAGAGGAGCTTGAACAAGAAAGTGAAGGTGGTGGTTACGTATAAAGTGATGAGTTTTAGAATGATACAAAAATAAGATTTTGTGAGTATTCTAGAGGTTATGAAGAAGACAAAAAAGATACACCTAATTTCTCATGCACGGTATTCACTCATTCTCAGTCTGAGAAAAGAGCATCTCTCTCCACTGCTGTAAAGGAAAAGAAGGTTGATGATCCTCCTGTGGTGACTCCGCAAAATAAAATAATCAGTGGAGGGATCTGTCATCAGCAATCCGGCACTATGATAATTCTTCACCGGGAACTCCTCGTGCTATGATTATTTACTAATGCACAGCCTTTAGTTTGGTGGACGTAATCTGGAAACAAAACAACAACATAACACAAGAATACCATTGACTATGATAAGACAGAATGACGAAAAATCTGAAATATCAAAATAAATTATAATATTAACATGAAACTGTTACAATCTCACCCATGAGATTCTTCAACAAGACTATGGGAGAAACTTTACAATTACACCTCTCGATGGCTTCTTCAACACACCTTTAACTGATGGCTTCCTTCGCACACTTCCTACAATATTTCTCACTACTTCTTTCTATGCTAAATGAGGGGGGTAGCCTCTCTATTTATAGAACTTACAGGCTTATCCATCTTATCTCTAAGATAGGATAAGAAATCCACTCTGACGAATCATATTCCATACCTTAACTCTTATCTGTACATGTAAGCTTATCTCTTAAGATAAGATAAACCTTATCATTTTACATGGGTTCCACATTTTTAGAACTTTTACAAATAAAATACACAAAATATTTATGACCTCACTCCTTGTCCTTATTACTAATATAATATTTCTAATTCCTAATCATCGTAGACCCTACTTCTCTAATTACCCAAACTTTGACATTTTAACATTACCGGACCACTTACGACAAATATTTACTTTTTACAACATTCCTATTGTACTTTGACTGTTACCGTACTCCACATTATTTGCGGCGTCGTACTTGGCAGCGCCGTTATCTTCTATCGGACGCTACTACTAATTACACTTAACAACATTCTATTCCTAATACATACATTAATGAAATAGAAATTATGGAGGAAAATTTTAGTGTCGACATCTTCCCCCTTCCTAGCTTCTACTCCGTCCTCGGAGTAGACTCTTCTGGTTCGTGGAAAATCTTCAACTTGTCGTGGTTGACCCATTTCGTAATGGGAGTGCCATCCAATTCCTCCAATCGGTACGTACCATTTTCATGCCACAGCTACTATTTTGTAGGGCCCCATCCATTTTGGAAGAAATTTCCTCTGTCTTCTTTTTTTGTATCTGGAATCATATACTAGAACCAAGTCATTCACCTGAAATGGAGACCAAAGGATCTTTTGATCAAAGTATTCCTTCTGCTTCATTTTCTTCTTATGGCTTGTATCCTTTGCTATTTCCCTCATTTCCTCTAGCAAATGAAGATGTACCAACCTTTCTTTTACTGAATCACTTTCATCCATCCTTTCATTTTTCATAACTCTCACAGTAGGAATATCAAACTCAATAGGAAGAACTGGATCAATGCCATAGGCCAACTGAAATGGAGAGTATCCTGTTGCTGACTTTGATGTTGCCCTATATGCCCACAATGCTGCATGAATCCTCTTATCCCATTTATGTACCTGCAAGGCTGCATCTTTTGCTAGAATTTGACACAACACAAAATTTGTTCGTTCCACCTGTCCATTTGTGCTTGGTTTGTATGTTGTTGCCTTCCTATGCTTAATAGAAAACTTATTGACTAGGGCTTCTACCACCTCATTAATGAAGTGGCTTCCTTGATCTGTTACAATTTCTAATGGACAACCAAATCTGGTGACAATGCGTTCATATATGAACCTTGCCACTTCATCCATGGAAGTTGTTTTCAATGGCCTAGCTTCAACCCACTTGGTTAAATAATCTGTGGCAACTACAATATACTTATTTTGACGTGATGTAGTTGGAAGTGGACCTACAATGTCTATTCCCCACTTTTCAAAGGGACCAAGTGGAAGAATAGGACATAATGGAGCTGATGAAGTCTTACGGTTACCATGTGTTTGACAAATATCACATGTCTTACAATAATTATAACAATCTTTAAAAAGAGTGGGCCAGTGATAACCTGCATCCAAGATCCTTCTTGCTGTAAGTTGTCCAAAGAAGTGCCCTCCACATGTACCATTATGGAATTCTTCTAGCAGCTCCTTTCCTTGATCACGTCCAACTGCCTTCTTGTACTATCCATCAGGTCCTATTCGAAATAATGCTCCATGCAAAATAGAATATGGACGACTGGCTTGAGTAATCTTTCTCTTAGTCTTTGCATTGGCACCATCAGGAAACTTGAATTCATTCAGATAATTCCAAATATCTATGTATTCACTAGGGATTGTGTCAAGGGAGAACAATGCTGCATCGGGAAAATCATCATCATCACAAGATGATCCTAAACCATCATAGGCTCGAGAGAGTGCATCTGCATTGACATGCTTCTTTCCTGGCCTATCTATAATATCAAATTCAAATTCTTGTAGCAAAATTATCCATCTTGCTATCCTCCCTGATGGGTTAGGCTTATTGACAATATATTTCAGAGCCTGATGATCTGTTACAACTATAAATTTCTGCCCTAGCAAATAATTTCTAAACTTCTTTACAGCAAAAATGATAGCCAGAGCCTCTTTTTCAGTTACAGTATAGTTTACCTCAGCACTGCTCATTTGTCTGCTCCCAAAGTAAATTGGATGTTCATTCCCATTTTCATCCTTTTGGCTCAGAGTACTACCTAGTGCTGCATCTGAAGCATCAGTGTACACAATGAATGGCTTGCTCCAATCTGGATTCTTCAAAACAGGTGAAGACACCAGGGCTTCCTTCAGTTGTCCAAAAAGCTTCATGCGCCTTGTTTCCTGGTTCATAAGCAACATCCTTCTTCAAGAACTAGGTTAGTGGCTGTGCAATCTTTGAGAAATTCTTGATGAACCTTCTATAGTAACCCACATGGCCTAAAAATGATCTCAACTTACTTCTATTTATAGGAAATGGTAAATCTTTGATTTTTGAAACTTTATCAGGATCAGTACCAATACCATCTCTGGATACAACATGCCCTAACAAAACGCCTTTAGAACATCCAAAGACACACTTTGTAGGGTTTAGTGAGGCTTGTGCTTCATCTAACCTTTGAAATGCTGTCTCTATCTGGTACAGGTGGTCCAACTTGCTCCCATAGATGCAAAAATCATCCAGAAATACTCTGATGAAGGTCCCAATGTAGGGTTCGAACACCCTATTCATTAAACGTTGGAATGTTGCTGGAGGATTACACAACCCAAAAGGCATAACTCTATAAGCAAACGTTCCCCAAGGAGTGGTGAACGTGGTCTTCAGCTGATCTTTCTCTGCTATACGAACTTGGTTGTAGCTACTATATCCATCAGCAAAACTATAGCACTCCTGGCCAGCTACTTCATCCAAGATCTGATCTAAAAATGGAAGAGGGTAATGATCCTTCTTTGTTGCCTTATTGAGCTTCCTATAATCAACACAAATGCGTAGCTTCCCATTCTTTTTTATTGAGATCAAAATGGGAGAAATCTCATTCTGAATTCTCCATAGCAAATATGAATCATGCATCAAGCAACTTATCTATTTCTTCTTTTACAGTCTTGGAAAAATTAGGATTCATTCTATATGGCATTTGCTTTATGGGCTTAGCACCATCTACCAGCTCAATACAATGTTCTACCCAACTTACTTGGCGGAGTTCCTTGTAATCAAAAGTGAATAGGTGTATGTACCTTCGAAAGAGCTGGAGGTAGGATTCCTTCTCACTCTCCATCACAGCATCACCAATCTTTATTTTTTGGAGATGATCATCAACTTCTTCTTCAGAGAATTTTATGGGGTCATGAGTTGGTGTGACTGGCAGGATATCCATGACTGAAACATCCACCTCGCTTTCTTCATCTTCAGTGTCCACTTCACTGGTACTAGAGTAATCAGAGGATGTCCAATCATCAGTTTCATCACTTGAATCCACAGGTTCTGCTTTATGATGCCGAGGGATCACATTTATTTTCACCCTCTCTCTACCACGTCCAAGTGTCATGAAACCTTCATTCCAGTAGTTTCTTGCATGAACTCTCCTTAGCCATGGTCTTCCCAGCAGCATTGGGTACGCAACAGTACCATTTTTCATCACCTGAAAGTCTACCACACATACCACACCCATAACAGATATTGCCACATTTGAAATTACACCTTCTGGTTTAGTTTTTCCCTTATTTAATGACCTTAAACATAAGTGTTGAAGGGCGATCAATTTTTAACCCCAACATATTCATTACAGACTCAGTCATTACATTAACTGCAGCACCTCCATCAACTAAGACATCATGAATTGAAATACCATTACATAATACCTCAGCTTGTGGAGCATAGGGATCTGCCTCTGCCTCTAAAATAGGGACCTCAACCTCCTTCCTTCTTCGAGCATTGAGTCCACCTCGCAACTCCCGCCTCTTCTCAGAAGACATAGCCAAGAGTTGACCATATGTAATATTTGCAGGCCTTTTGGATAGATCTTCCAAGATGGAGTATGGTCCTTGCCCCTGTGAAATCAGAAAATCCTGCACACCCAACTTTCTTCTCCTATGTTTCTTACTAGTTTCTCCTTTCATCTTCTTAGGATCAGTTCCATCTTGATTATCTTTTTCTTTCTTTCTTTTTGTTACAAACACATCTACTTCATTATTTCTGCTCTTATCTACTACATCAAAAGAATTCACAGGTGCTTTTCCTTTATCATTATCTCCCTTACTAGATGTAGAAGCTCTATCTGGACAATTATACTTATAATGACCCTTTTTATAACAACCATAACAAACAACTTCAGAAATATTTCTCTTTGGACCTCTATCTCCTCCCTGAGAACTAAATTCCTTTCCTTGAAGAAGATTAATAGTTAATTGACCCATCTTTTTGAGCAGATCTTCATACTCAGTAGATGTATTAGGAGAAATATTTGTGCTCACCGGGAGTGGTTGTGGATTCAGGACCAAAGGTGCTGGTGTAGGCTCTACTTTAGCAACAATTTCTTTGGGCTCCTCTTCCATGCTTTCTTCTTGTCTTCTTGCAATCTCCTTTGCTTGTTCAATGGTGGCTGGGCGGCTCATACTTCACTCGTTGTCTGATCTCTGGCTTCATCCCAAGAATGAAGTGCTTACAAAGGAGATTATCCACGCCATTCATCAACCCATCCGCTAATCCTTCCTTCCGGATCTGGGCATCGAGCTTCCTCCTTAGCTCTAGAACACGAGCATGATAATCCCTTATCTTCTCCTTCTCTCCTTGGGATTAGCTTTGTGATCTCGATCATGAGATCTGTCATATTTCTGTTGTTCACCAAATTCTTCAAGAAAACTTTCAGTTAATAAATCCCATGAATTTTTCACATTATCACCTAGTGTTTCAAACCACCTAAGTGCTGAACCATCCAAAAAGGTAGGAAAAAATTCAGTCCATTGTTCCATTCTTATAAGGCCATTACAAATACAAGATCGTTTAAACTCTTGAATGAAAGAAGAAGCATCTTCATTAGATTGAGCTGAAAAAACAGGAATCTTTCCCATTTTCAAAGTAACCACCGTGAAATACCAACCCACAAGTACAATTAACAAGACTTATGTGCACAAATAATTGGAATCACTATACTAGAAAGTGACTTTACACCTTTCTACAGTAAAATAGAAATGACCACGGTAAACTATGGTAAAAACTTGACTTACTATGGTAAAAACTGACTTTACTGTGGGTAAACACTATTCACAGGTAAAAAGTGAAGTTACTGCGGTAAATACTATTCATGGTAAAAAGTGACTTTACTGCGGTAATTACTATTCCCAGCAAAAAGGACTTTACCAGGGTAACTACTATTCATGGCAAAAATGACTTTAACATGGTAACTACTATTCACGGTAAAAATGACTTTACCATGGTAACTACTATGCACAGTAAAAACAAGGTTACCCTCCAATTGATTTTTGACTAAGTGGGAATATCTCTCCAGAAAATCCACCAACGAGGAATGGTCCCGGCAACGGAACCAAAATGTAAATCAGCAATCCGGCACTATGATAATTCTTCACCGGGAACTCCTCGTGCTATGATTATTTACTAATGCACAGCCTTTAGTTTGGTGGACGTAATCTGGAAACAAAACAACAACATAACACAAGAATACCATTGACTATGATAAGACAGAATGACGAAAAATCTGAAATATCAAAATAAATTATAATATTAACATGAAACTGTTACAATCTCACCCATGAGATTCTTCAACAAGACTATGGGAGAAACTTTACAATTACACCTCTAGGGATGGCTTCTTCAACACACCTTTAACTGATGGCTTCCTTCACACACTTCCTACAATATTTCTCACTACTTCTTTCTATGCTAAATGAGGGGGGTGAATGCCTCTCTATTTATAGAACTTCCAGGCTTATCCATCTTATCTCTAAGATAGGATAAGAAATCCACTCTGACGAATCATATTCCATACCTTAACTCTTATCTGTACATGTAAGCTTATCATGGTTAAGATAAGATAAACCTTATCATTTTACATGGGTTCCACATTTTTAGAATTTTTACAAATAAAATACACAAAATATTTATGACCTCACTCCTTGTCCTTATTACAATATAATGGTTTCTAATTCCTAATCATGTAGACCCTACTTCTCTAATTACCCAAACTTTGACATTTTAACATTACAAGGACCACTTACGACAAATATTTACTTTTTACAACATTCCTATTGTACTTTGACTGTTACCAAATACTCCACATTATTTGCAAGCGTCGTACTGAAAGCGCCGTTATCTTCTATCGGACGCTACTACTAATTACACTTAACAACATGCTATTCCTAATACATAT
The DNA here is from genome assembly GCA_019776745.2 of Taxus chinensis. NCBI lineage: Eukaryota > Viridiplantae > Streptophyta > Pinopsida > Cupressales > Taxaceae > Taxus > Taxus chinensis. The sequence goes on from CM034149.1 coordinate 772,708,626, forward strand.
ATTAATGAAATGGAAATTTTGGAGGAAAATTTTAGTGTCGACAGATCCCCACTTCCATCTTCCATGAAGTCTACATCAAGTTGGATCCTGACCCTCGTAACAAGTAAGAAGACACCCGTAATCCCAAGTAAGTCTTCTGATGTCTCTTCCAAGTCTAAATCTGAAATATGCTCCTATAAAGTCTAGTAATCCTTGAAAGCTCCCAGTGTACCTTTGAAAATACCCTCCATTCCCCAAAGAATCAAATCCTGCTCCAAACCTTTCCTATGCACTCCAAAATAAGTCCCTTCATCCCCCTTGTCTGCATCTGCTCCCTTTAAACTTCATAGAATATGCAAAAGCAAGTCAACCTTGCAAATTACTGAAATTGAATATTTGTCGGAATTTCATCAATGATGAACAATTCGAGAGGTTTCGTTCTGATATATTAGGATTGACTAGTCTAATAACACCCAATCCTATGTAATTCATCACGTTCCAAAGGCATACTACCAAACTCACCTACACCTCCCTCACTACAACATGCTTTCTCTACAGTGCATCAAAGACTGATAAAGTTCAGAAAAAACCTTTCTACTTCTCCCTTCTTGTTGGAGAATATGTACCAATTCTAATTACATAATAGATCCTGGTGCCTTAGACAACGTGATGCCTTTGAAGGTACATACCAATGCTCTAAACTTACATGACTCCACCTAGTGGCTCTTGTTACTCTTTGGAGTCAAAAGAGGTCTCACTTGTAGGGAAGGTTAAAGATGCACAGGTGGCTCTCGCCAGATTTCCAAACAAGAAAGTTTCAGCGATGATTTTGGTAGTAGACGTCCCAGCCTCATTCGGAATGTTGCTGAGTAGAAATTTCTGCCGAGATTTGGGAGGGAAAATTCAGATGAATTGGTCTTTTGCAACCATACCAGTGAAGGGAGACATGGAGAAATTACTTCCTGAGAAGAAGATGAGGTACACAGTATTGAAATTCTGGAAGCCCAGAAGCTAACATCTTTTATCAAGTTAACAGGAAGATGAATCACTTTGTGGCAACTAAGGAAGAAGAGGATATTTCTCCATCTTGATAGGCCCAGACATGCCTTCCCAAAGAGATTTGGATTTTGAAGAAGCCTTGAGGAGATTCGAGTTACAAGAGGGCAGCCCCAAATTGCTAGATGATACAAACCATGAGGAAGAGGAAATGGTTCTCGATGATTTTCAAGAAGATAAATCAACTTATATGGTTTTCCAAGATGAGGATTTATTCTCATTCCCATTTGGGGATGAAGACGATCTCTTGTCAAGCCATCTATGGAGAGAAAAGCTCATCTTGTGATGAGCCTGCAAAAGTTTTGAAAGAAATGTCTATACAAGAAATGCTTGAAGCTGCAGAAGAAATCAAAGATCCTGAGCCAAGTCTCGAGATCTAAATATGATACAAGCCACAAATCTGCATGTTAAGCATGAAGCTAGTTTGGAAGCCTTAACTGGTGCAAAGGTTGGCCACATTGAGATAAAGCAATATGAAAAATATGATGCCACTCCAGAGCTAATGATTGATGGATGCAATAACGAGATGGAGATATTTTCATTCCCATTTGAAGATGAATCTCTTTTTGATTAAGGATTGTTAAGAGTTCAGCGATTCCCAAGATGATGAGATCTTTATGCAAGAACTATTGGATACAGTAGAAGTTTCAGAAGACCCAGAGATGATTCTCGATCTCTTCACTCATGCCATGGGCATACAAGAAAAGTATGAGGCACGTGCCTAATCCCTTTGTTAGTACTCAAGCACCTCGCAGTGGAGTAAAGGAAATCTTATTAAGTCTGAGGTTTCTCATGGAAGAGATGTCAATGAGCATAGACCTGGGAAAGAAATTAACTCCAGAAGATTCAAGGAATTTGGAATGAAAATGTAGCATTGGGGCAACGATGAGATGTTCTATGGAGAATCAGCTATATTTATAAACATGGAAGGCAACTAGCACAATGAAACCGATTTCAAAGAGCTTAAAGGCAATGGAATTTCCAAGCAAGGACCTGAGCATCAAGAAGATCACATGGTAGACTCACTCCTACCAAGTACATAGATAATTGTGAAAGCACTTGGCTTTCATAATCCAGCTGAGGAGGGGAGGATACTTTCATGGAACTCGTCAACAGCTTCGCAGAACATCACCATTCGGTGTTGCCTCTTCAGGGGTAACTTTTAAGAAATAAAAAGTACTTCAGTGAAAGCGGGTTGTCCCTCAATTTGTACCATAAGTGATTGATAGGTGTTTTTCCCTTTTCGTTGTGCGTGTTTCCCTTCCTGTTGTGTGTTGTGTGTTTCCTACTTCTAATCTCTCCTCTCTAGAAGATCTGCATGACTATGCAGGGCCCAGTGGATACGTGAGGCACTGGTCAACAAATTATATGGTCTAAAATTGAGATTCTGGATTCCCATGTCATGTCTTCGCTGTGCTTAGTCCATGTCATTTCCCCAAGCTAGAGCCAACTGTTGTCGTGAAAATGTGCAACAGGGAAATTGAAATTTCTAAGCACGACAACTATACCCCTATGCCAAAATTTTCATGCTTTTTCATTCCTAGGCACCCCAAGTCAAATCCATTAGTCTAATCACCCCCTATTTGATGTCAAATTGGTCCCTAGGTGATTTAGGAAATTCTATTCTTTCCCCTAGGTGATTTTAGGGAGTTCTAAAAAGACACTATCTCATGGCAGTATAGGGAAGGGCTATCGCTGGCCTTCCAAGGACTAGATCAACCCCCTGGAGCAGAGAAAAAGGGAAAAATTCAACATGGAGGTGAATTGGAATACCTTAGAACATCATGGAAATGATTTTGGAAGGTTTGGGGAAGTTTTGCAAGACTTGGAGCAGTCTGAGTTAAAAACAGGGTTCACAAGCCTAGGCAGTACACAGGCCTAAAACAACCATTGGGCTTCAGAAGAAGATTCTGAGAGCTCCGAATGGAGTTATAAGTAAAAAAAAAACATATTCAAGAAAGAGGATTCCAAGACCTACATGATGGTGAAATAATATTTTTCACAACACCTTGGTGCATATGATTGGAAGGTAGTTTTTCTCAGGCACAAGTGGAGTCCCAGATCAAAAATCCTGATTTTTCAGGGATCATATGATCGAATTAAGACATGAGACCCACATAATTGGATTAAAAATGTCATTTCCAGTCAGGATCATATAAAATTTCACCAATAAATTCCACCGGGAGCTCAAGTTATCTTCATTCCAAGTTACCCTCTCAAAGGCAGTTCAGGACTTAGTCATTTTTTCGAGAGGACACGTGTCAACACCAGGAGCCTGTGGGATTTCATGTCCCCGATGTCCCTGAGGTTAGGTACATCAACCCTTGGAAAATGTTCCCAGCCCCCATGTGACCTCTTGGACCCTCATATGACCTCCAGACTTGACAGTTCAGCCCCCAAGTGCTTATTTGGAGCATGCATTCCCTGACGTCGGATCGGGCGCCATGTGTCATGCTCCTTGACCACCATGGAATTTTATGTCCCTTATGCACCTAAGGTGGGGGACATAATACCTTGAAAAATGTGCCCATCCCCCATGGGGAGTCATTTGGACACCCATGTGACCTCCTTTCAGCCCCCAGGTGCTTTAAATCAACTTTGGAGCAATCCTTCATTCCCTGTCGTTGGATCGGGTGCCACGTGTCACCGTCTTGACTCACCGTGGAAATTGATGTCCCTCATGCCCCTCAAGGTCAAGGACATCAGGGAGCATGGAAAATTGTTCCCAGCCCTACCTATGCATATCTTTTTGAAATTTCCAAGTGCCACTTTTCCTACTTCTAACTTTTAACAGTTATATCCTTGCACTCAATTCCTCCATTCTTCCTCTGCAACATTCTACCATCACCTCTGTCCATTGCAAATCTCTGAAATCAGATCAACAAAGGAACTGAAATACCTTTCCAATGGTGATGCATAAATATTCAGAGGGAATCCATCATCAAGCTAAGGAGAAATGAAGAACAACAAAGAAGAGAACAACATTTTCTTGCCCTCATAGCTAAAAAAATGGAAATCCTAAACAAAGCTTACAAACCAGTGCACGAATCAATGAACCATTTATTGCTGTTCATCATCCTCTGTCCAAGACCATAAAAAAGCCAGCTTAAAACTCTTCAACATGTGCGACAGAGCATCCACAATGAAGAAAATCTCCTTTTCGGCTCAACGAAGAAAGAAGTGGGATTTCCCGATCAAACTGGCTTCCCGATTGAAGTAAGATCTTCAACTTGTAATGAACACCAGAATAAAAAAACCACATCAAAAATATGATTTTCTTTCATTTCAAATGGAGGAGAAAAATAGACTTGTAATTTTAAGGTCCATTAATGGCTCACCGTGACACCCAGAAGCACTGCCAGGTCTGAAAATTAAAAGTTTAAAATCTCCTAGATTTTTAAGCGGAAAAACCCGAAATTTCAGAGGGGTGATATTGGGCAAAAACTCATATCTAAAAAATTTGAGTTCCACATCAATTCGACCCCCAGAGGCCAACTTACTAAAAATAGCCAGGTCTACTCAACATAGGAACTACTATTTTAGGAAAGTCATCAACAGAAGAGCCTGCGAAGGAGATGAAGACATTGGAGGTACACTACAACTGAGAATTCACCAGAATGGACATTTTTGGCACTTACTAAAAATAGTAAGTGGGCCCTATACAACTTGCTATTTTTGGCAAATCTTCATCCAGAAGGAATGCTATGAACACAAAGAGCAGAGGTGCACTGAAGATCTCAACATCTAGTTGAAGATCTGGGACTTGATTATCTCATAGCTTAGAAAATAGTGGAAAATGACCATTTACTAAAAATAGTAAGTCACACTCAGAAGGGCCTTCTTTGGATCACGAAGTGGAGAATTCAGAACTTCAAAGCATTTGGAGCTTTCCAGTCAATGAGGATGCAACAGACTTCATCCGGGAGACATAATCCTCTTCTTCTTCTCTTCCTCTTCTTTCTCTCTCCTCTTCGCTTCTCATACAACATTTCTCTCACTTTCAAATTTTCTAATTTTTAACATTGGGGTTTGCACTTTTTGATATACCTTTAAGTCACTTAAAAGTGACTTTAGAAACATAATGTAAATTAAGTCACCTTGCTATTATAAAAGGGACTTAAATATTTAAAGTGGAATATGAACAGTCTTAAGTCATATTAAGGTATATGAAAGGTCATGAGGAAGATGATAGAGTCATATTCTATTCTATAAATTGTAAATCCATTCCCATTTCAAAGGGTTGGTAATTGATCTTGTAGACTCAAGAGTGCATTGTACCTAGAGAAAGCAAAAGGAGATAGCCATTTTCTTCTACTCTCTTCCCCTCTCAAATTTCTTCCATTCCCACATTATGTACAACTTTGATTTGAGCAATCAATACAAGAAGAAGGAGTTTCTAGCTTTCTTTGACTAAGGGGTTTCTTGATACTTGGTGATCAGATGAATTCTATTTGGTCTTGTTGCTATTCGCAGAGTTGTTTCTTCTGATAAATGCGTGTGTTGAAGTTTCTAACTAGTGTGTTTGCAAGGAATCTGATTTTCTACCTGCAGCATTAGTTCTCCTACCTCTTTTCTCACTCCCCTTTCCCGCTCTACAGATAAAGACTTCCCTAGCAAGAGATTGCTAGCTTTGCCACAGGGTCAGTGGAGTGCCCCTGTTGGATCCCCGGTCAAAAGACCCACCACAGAAATCCACACTTTCTCACGCATGCACATACAAAATCTGTACCAGTTAAGTAGAGGGAGTTAGATTCCCAGAGCATTGGCGAGAAATCCACAAGTTTGTCCACCCATAACAAATTTTCTCGCCAACACAAGGGTAGATATATTGTGTAATAAAAGGAACTGATATTTAGCTCCACTGGAGTTAATGCTGATTCCCGTCAGGATGACAAGCAACATGCATGCCATTGATCTCTATAAATAGCTGTTAGGAGCTTATGAAGGGCCATAGGCTTTTGGATTTCTCAGGGGCATCACCCAAATGTTGGTGACTGGTTCTGGAATTGTGCCCTCTGAACCTGATGCATAATAACCTCTTGAATCTACTAACTGTTGATGTTGCTATTGGTGTCACAATTTTTCATAAAACATTGCCAGGCTCATCCTATTGTTCACATTATGATCTTTGGAAGTACCCGTAACTTGTAAAAGAGAATGTTCATCATGTACAAGCCCACAAATCTGCATGCAGCACCTAAAAAGGAAGATGTAGAATGGGGAGCCTTTTACAATTGAACATATAATGGCATTTCACCCCATTTAGTGCTTCTTACAAGTGGTTGAATGATAGATTTTACTACATCTCAGAATCCCTTTGTCTCTCTCTTGTGAGTGGCTGTATAAATAAGGCACTAGGATGCCCTTGTGCTCAGTTTTACATGGTAGTGGGTTGTAGTTAGAATGTAGCAAAGCTGTAGCATAATGTGCTGGATGTGAATATAATGTGTTGTAGGCCCTTCCTAGTGGGATTTTTATGCATGAGTGATGTAGTACCTTGTCCCTTGTAATATATGTTAGACTGCGCATGCTCATGGAGTGCTTTATGTGCAAGTTTGTGGATGCAATCTTCCCTTGATAGTAATAATTCTTAGTGCAATCCTTTGGTCCCTTCAATTTTGAACACATAGACTATTGTGTCTATTTTTATGCTCTTGTAGGGATCCCATTATCATTGTGAATGTTTGCAGATTGAATGTTGTAAATGCATTTTGCATCCATCTAGTGAAAAATATGCTCAAAAGATAAAAGTAGACCCAAAAGGAGTGAGTAAGACTACTCTCAAACCCCCTCCTTTTCTGGGGTATCACCAAAGGGGACATGTAGCGATTTCATGGTGTATGCATTTTCTCCCCTGGATGGGCGCTGGTGGCTAAAGCCATAGAAGATAGGACTAGTAAAGTTCTGCTTGCATTTGTAGTAGGTGTGTAAGACCAAATAGAAAATAAGAGACAAGAACTAAGAGTCTCAAATATAGGTCTATCTCAAGTCAGCTAGTTTTCACAACTTAGTAGATCATGTAAAACGTAAGTTATTCTTTTAGGACCTATAAATGTTCCCAAGTGTGTGCACTTTAATGTCTACATTTCCCCCCACTTTATTTTGATTCGGTGAATACTCGATAACATAAAGTAGATAAAAGATGTGAAATACAAACATCCCCTACTCATGCTCAAGAGCAGTGTAGAAAACTATGCTCATAAGCATCCATTGTGGACAAGTCAAACATCTGCATCATCACAGAGTCACCAAAACTGAATCTATCCACATGTATAAATTCGCCTATACATCCATCCATATCATTGGGCTCTCCAGAAGCGCCAAGTCTCTCACCGACTTAACTCCAAAGCAATATATGAATCCTGTGCTCATCAATGCCAATAAAAAACAACCATGCTAAACCATACAACTAATAAATAGTGCAAATACTAGCAAACATGTCATTAACATACTGCACAAACCAATCCAAGATGAAAGCAAAACAAGGGCACCATCTAAAAATGGTAAATAAACACTGTTGTCAAACCTTTGACCAAACTGACCTTGGTCACTGCCTGACTGACCACCAAGAGTTACTAGATGACCGACCACAGTTAATCCTAACCGACACTGGTCTCTGTAGCAGTCAGATTTTCTCCTTTTCACCCTTCATACTTTGAAAAATTACTCTATCATCTAAAACTAGCTGAATCTACCATCAACTGCTATTCTTAAGGAATATCCAGGCACCACAAAATAAACCATGAAGTGACATCACAAAGCAATAAACTCAATATACCTGCGAATCCGTGACTGCCCTCCAAAACCAACTAGTGCCTTTGCCACTTTGAATAGTAACAATCTCCTCTCACTTTGCATGTGCATCATGTATCCAATCCTGCAATGCCAATAACCATGGCTTGCTTCCACTGAACACAAAATTCCTTGCACTGCCTCTAACACCAAGCTCAAAAGCTAATATGTCAGTGAGAAATAAAACTAGATGAAAGAAAATATAAAATGAATGACTTTTTTTATCAAAGAATACTCCTACATCACAGAAGTTTGGACTTCTTGTGAAGTTGGTGAATCAACTTATTTTTCACCATGTGTACTCAACATCTTTCATTACCTGCAACTGTGTCTAACCATGACTTTTCATTGAGGATCTCATCCTTAGACTAGATATCCTTGTCCTCAAGATTCCACACAACAGGGAAATAAAAGTCAAACAACAACAAAAACATGGTGTAAATTTGTGCACACTATCCAAACATAATATCAGTTGCTCTAAACAAAATAAATAAAACATGAACCATATAGAGATACTTGACCCAAAGTCTCATTGGACTAACCAAGCCAAATCCATCCTCTTTCTGATCCAAACATTGAAGTGATCAACACTGTTTCTGCCTATACACACTGTGTAAGAAACATGATCCTCTAAAACATGACACTGAACCATCCATGCCCTCTTCTACTGTAAGAAACCATGTGCAAACTCATTGTCACAGAGACCATTCATGGTTCGTTGACCGGTGGCCGATTACCCTCTGTGACCGATGTCAGTTCCCTAACTGACATCAGTGCTGATGGAACTAACACAAAGCCACAAATTGGCATAGGTCACCAAACTAGGTGCCTACTCCGACCAAAGCCGATAGTTGTGTTGAGCCAGTCATTTCAAGAAGCACCCAAATCTTGCACAAAAACTTAACAACAATACATACATGCAATAAAAACTGCACCAAGATGAAACACATCACCTTACCAACACCAAGATACTCAACCACATCTTCAACTGAAGTATTTGCCTCTCTGAAGGAAGCCTCGTCTTCATTCTGTGTTATTATAATCTACCTTCTCTAAGAAGCCCGTGCATCTAACTGCACCAAGGATGCATAATTGCTCCTCTATTTCATTCTTAGATCTAGATCTGTAATCCCAAACATGCATGTGCAACCAAAATAATATAAGCACTGCAATACCAAGATAAAACCATACCTCAATAACTAGATCTGCAATCTGACCAACATGCTTGTGTCTTCAAGAACCAGGGACACCTCAACAAACAAGATACATACCATGCATCTCCCCAATTCTTTAGATTTGTGATTTTCTGTTTAAAACTAGGTTGTACAGTAACTGACCATGATCACCCTGTAACTGACCACGGTCACATCTTGCCGACGTATAGTCTGCCACTTAATTGACGCCGGTCAATGTAATTCCAGCAACCTTCCTTTTCTAGCTTCCACTTGAGATTGAATCTCTTCCTGTGATCTTCACATCAGGGAAAACAAACCATGCTCGCATACACCTGTCAGTAAACCACTACCAATATACTGAAGCAAAACCTTGCTTTGATAGTAAGAAACTAAACCAAGCTAACATAAGATAACCTTGCTTTGATACCAGTTGTTGGGAATTCGGGACTGCGGAATAGTGCTATGATTAAATAACAAACAAAATCATGCACACATGATCTAAACAATTCCCCAAAATCTACAGTAGTGGAAGTATAAACTAGAATAATCCAAATCAATACAAAGTACACACACATAACACAACATGTACTGTGGTTCACCCAATGTGGGCTACGTCCACCAAAAATAGAGATCTCATATATATAATACAACAAGAGTACAAACCAACTCTTCAATACAAGAGTACAATGCATCTCTCCAATAGTATCTCCTCTCCTCCATATCTCTAAACGGATCTCCATGAGTGCACTACAACTGTGCCTCTAAACACCACCAGTAGATCTCACATAACCTAGAAACTATTGCATCTCTGAACTGGTACCGAGTTCTTTGTGGATCTGTAAACAAGACCTCTTGCATGGGTCTACCAATGTGCAACCATGTGAATGTGCACCAAGAAGTAAGTATTTCTCTCCATCACTGCACACATGACCTGTGCAAACATGAAGACAACCTCCTCTACAATATCTAGATCTACATGGACCAATAATACAATATGATCTCATGGATCTATAATATAAGACTAGATCTACATAAATCTATAATACAAGATCTCACCAACATGTGGATCTACAATAAGAAACTGTATGTGCTTTGCATACTATGCAAGCCATTACAATAAGACAATAACTATACAAAGAAAATACAGTAGAAGACGTTACCCTCTTCTCACCATTCAGATGTACCTGCTATTTTCTTTTGTCTAGCTCCTTTCCACGGAGACTCTATCTTCATATAACCTGTTCTTTCTTTCTCTTTCTCTTTTTCTTTTTCTTCATCCTCTTAATCATAGGAGAATCAATGATCTAATTCAATCTTTCTCTTAACTCTACTTCTAAATCTTAGCTTTTATGCTTATATAATCGTTTTTAGACTTAGGGCGCTTAGCCATGGAATTACAATCAATAAATCTATTTTAATGTTAAAAATAGATATAATTCCCGAGAGTGAATAAAACACTCCAGCATAAGTAACCGACGCCGGTTAGCCTTAACTGCTAGCCGATTCCTACTTGCTAACTGACCGATGTCAGTCTTGCCTGACTGATGTTGGTTACACTTGGTGACCGATGTCGGTTGCTATATTTCCCAGTAACTTTGTAAATGCATGTTATCTGTGAAGTTATTTATCTCCACAATCTTAACAAAATGCATTGATAAAACCAATTTAAAATTGGCATAAGACATCAAATTAAAGGGGAACACATACCATTCATGTATCCACTAACAGAAAGAAATAATTTTACATCTTACCTATATTTACATATTCATATCCCACTTTAAATAATCTAGTGGAGATTAGTGCATCAAGTGTATTATATACATTTATAATGGACCAATGTTAATGTCCAAAGTTGCATTCAATACAACATAGACATAAATGAAACTAAAACTAATTTCCCCATTAACAACACCTCTGCTTAATGTTTTTTAAGTACAAGAGTCTATACACATCAAAGAAATTTCGCTGATCACAAAAATATTAATGAAACATGGACTATACCAATCCTCCGTTTAATGCAATTTTTTATTAACTATGCTAAAACCCTTGTAGTATTCAAAAATTGATTCATGACTAGAAAAAACTGTTTATTCCACAATTAATGTTTTCATTAGTATTGACCATTTTATTTGAATGCAGAAAACAATCATCCCAGATGAATTAGTAACGAAGGCATTTAGCACATCTATTTTCGACGTGGCGTATACAGATCTGGACACCGGGTAACCCATTGTGTTTAAGCGCAATTTATTGAAGAAAGCGCCTTTGTTGTAATCTCCTGTTGCTCGCATTTTGTACTACACCACTGTCCCTGCATAGGATGGTTTATTCTGAATTGCACACGGTTGAAAGCATCGTATGCCACCCTAGCACATAATCTCCACTTTGTATCGCAAAATTTCCCACCGCCTGTAGACCAGCACTAGCTTTTATCAACTAGCACATATGAATTAGTATGTCTATAGTTAATCGGTGAAGTAGGTACATACATGCCCTAAAAGACATTTGAACGGCCATGGTATACACTAGATGCTTCTATGGCTATAAGATGTTAAATGTAGCCGAGACATAATTAACAATCCTGTATTTGGGCCCTAATCTACCAGACTTGGTCATGTAAGGCGAGCTCATTATGAGCCAAGACTAAACAAAGTGATGTGCAATGATATAGCTACTGCTGATGGAACATATCCAAAAAATTGTAAAAGGTGGCATGGATATTTCCCTATCTTCATTGTTCTGTGTAACAGACCGTCTGGTGGCACCTGAAGGCACCCAGATATACTGCAGTAGTAGTTTTGGCACTCCGGTCGAGCTGTAAATGGGGCAGGAGGGATTCTTCTGAACTGCTATCATTGGAAGTGAACCTTACCAACATCTATGTAACATCGCACCACAAAGTAAATCAATAATTATCATCGTTGATGATGTCATAAAACCTGTGACGAACATCTACTTGTAAGAGGAATGGGCATCCATAGCTATCAACTCCCAGTACAAATGAATTATGAAGTGGTTACAATGACTTTTGAACTGGAACAATGGTGGGCTTACGCCTAAGCGTGGCAGCATAAATTATAAAAATGTAAGTCTTTGTGTGCACGTCTGTGTGCGGCATACATTATAAGCCCAGGGTGCCCTAAAACGAAAAATCCCCTCCAGAGATAGGGGACAATTACTAGATGTAAAATGCAAACTCGACTGAACAGTTAAGAGAATGAACTATTCACCCACCTAAAATCTTATGCAAGGCGCCAGTGCGGTGGAATTATACAGACAATGCAGGCCATGGACCTTAGTTCAGATGGCTAGCCTTGGCATTTCCATTGTCTTGCCCATTTGCACGGAGATAGTCAACTGCCGTATGATGTGCATAGTGCATAGTGATATCTTGCTCCACTATGACACTAATGACCTATTATGCTGGCTAATTAATGTTTTGGTATATCAGAGGAAACATGATTTATATTTAATCAAAGAGGATCATATTCACATATAGAAATGTTAAAATTTGGTAATTGTATTGATGTTATGGCTCATGTTTGTATTTGTCGAAGAGAAATGTCATAATATTTTTGTAATAAGCTTTCTAGATCACCAATCCGATTACAAATGAGACGTGAAAGACTTCGGCTATGTTAGGTTTTATGTGTGCACTTGCGATAATCCTGTTGCATAAATTGTTCCCCTTTAGCCTTTCTAGGGTTTTCCCTTCGGTCCTATCATAGTGTTAGTCGGCTATTTTCCCGCTGCTAAGGCGATGAGCTTGCCTATAAATGGCTAACTCTCAATCCATTGCAACGACTGTTACAAACCGGTGGTGGAAATGGCTCCCAAACGTGCTCGGAAGTTTGTGCCGAAGGTCTACGACGAGGTATGGATTCTGAATCATCCTTGGATGTTATTATTTCTAATGAATGTTTAGACCTTGTGGTCAAATGGTATCGTAACAATTTACCTCATTGCGTATTTTTGTGGCTGCATTCCCTTAGAAGATTACTTGCAAAACTCGATAAAGAACCATCGGGAGTCCAAAAGTATCCTGGTATCAGGTATTTGTAACCTCACCAAAGGGTTTTTATCTCTTTTCGTTTAGCGAGCCTTCTTAGCTCCAAGCCCTCCTCCTTAAGTGGTTTGTTGGTATTTAGGAGATACCTTTTTAGTGCTTTCTCAATGGACTCCTGACTTTAGCCTCACTATCTAGGTTTTGTTGAAAATTCCAGTTTTGATTGAGCTTCCTGGACTCCCCGTTCATTTCTGGTCTTTCCTTCTAGAGATAGTTAAACCCATTGGTAGGGTGATATGCCATGAGCAAGAGCATTTTTTTTACGCTTGTCCCAACAAGCAAGTTTGAGTCGAAATTGATTTTGCGAAAGATCTGCAAGACCATCTGAATATTCCCAAGTCGGGTCCCTACATAACTCTCAAAAGGTGGTTTATTTCAACCTCCCCAACATGCGATTTCACTGTCAAGCCCCAGATCACCACATTCGTGACTGTCCTCTTCTAGCCCGTTTCAAGCCAGTGGTGACACAACCCTCGGTATCTAAGCCCAAAGGTGATCTTAGAACTGATGGTTCTAGACTACGGTTGAGAATAAGAAGGGCTCTGGTATAAAATACACTCTGTTTTGACGCCTGTCCCCTCTCCTTGCCCCCTTATGTCCAAGGATGAGTTGGGACCGGATCCACCCTGCTCGTCAGTTTTCATTCCTTCCAAACCCTTTCTAGTGCCCAGTTCCCTTCGACACTTTTGATACTGATCTTAATATTGCTGATTATATTATGGACATTATTATGGTTTTGATTCAATACGATGTTAGATGTTAGCCTCCCCTTTCGGCGAAAGGGGAAGTGATGAAAATAACGAATGCTGAGCTGAAAGTAGAGCACGATATATATAGAATGTGATAGAAAACACAAAAATGGTTATAAATGGATGTTGTTTGGACTTGTCAAAGAGATATCATTGGATATTTTGTTCAATATGGTAGTAGGATGAATTCTAAAAAGAAATCCGCAAACGAGATGATAAATTGGAGTAGAAACACTCAAGATATGAAAAACAACGGTGTTGTGTGTATTTGTTGTGATTAATAAGATGATCTTGAAATAATGACTATAGTAAAGTAGGTGTTGAAAAAGTAACTATAAGTAGTGAAGTGAGTATTTGTATTATGCAGGTTAGTCATTTCATTAGTTATTTTAGGTGATTGTGAGATTAAGCACTTTGGAATTCTAGAGTGAATTCAAAAATGTCGCAAATGAGAGCAGCACGTCCTAGTCGGTTTGCGATGGTGGCGACCATGGTAGGATCACCTTTAAATGACCACAGAGTTGGTATGTGCATTATGTTTCCTGAAAAATGTATAGTGTAGAAGCTATTTGTTTAATTTTTGCAATTTTTGCAAATTTGAGCTTTTTAAGTTTCTCTACGTTTGAGACCTAGACAAGAGTGGCGAGGGTGCTAGTGACCCCTGGGATAGGAGTTCCTATAATCTAGGTGCTACTATCCTGCTTCTGGGAACCCCAGTCCTGCATCTAGGCATTCTTTGGTCGAGAATGTGTGCAGTTTGGTTTGGAATGGTATAAAGTGAGATTTGTGATGTATAGTTAATGTGATGAGTGAGTTTGTTATTCCTGATAAGCGAGTGTATTTAATCTTGGGTTTAATGTTTGTTTGATGTTATAGAGGGATATCTCACTCGAGGGAGTTCTGCATTGTGGGCATCATATGAGTACATTACTTGGGTTGGGCCTATCTAGATGATGATTGGGACATGATGGACCGTGTTATCCTGCGGCACATAGCACATATGGGGGATGTGCCCCATAGTGTACCCATGTTGACTGCACTGTGTGAGAGGTGGTGTGCGGATACATGTACATTTTGAATTACATACGAGGGAGATGGTTATTACTGTTGGAGGATGTATATTGTACATTGCTATGATTGTCCAATGGTTAGGAGAGAGATTGTACAAGTTATGTCATTAGAGGAAATGGAGTGACAAATGTGATTCGTGTGAGTATGGTATTTTGTGGGGACTCGAGTACCTGGCCAAGGTCAATATTATTTTAGATGCTATATTAAAGTCTGGGGTTCCACGCTTGTGAAATTTCATAGCGGTTGTGATTACTTCATGTATAGTCAGTACAGGGAGGAGGTATAGGTATATTATATAAGATGCATGACACGTGCCGGTAGATAGAGGAGGAGGGTACTAGATATGCATGGGCATGGTGTGTGTTGGCCCACTTATATAGAGATCTATACTCAATTTACTCATGAGTGATCATGGTGGAGGGATAGGAGCCACCACATTATTATACGTATGGGCTTATGAGCATATAGTCATGTTAATACCAATTAGAGGTCCATGAAGAGAGTGGGCTAGGACTATACATATATTCGATGAAGATGGATTGATATTTGTGGTCAAAAGATGGACATAGATACCTACAGGGCACTAATAGATAGGATGGGGCCTCGAGGTGGTCTACATGGAGGCCATATTGCAACTATGGAGGATGGTCTAAGGATGCGGTAGATTTGAAGTGTATATTCAAAGGATGATGTGGCTTGGAGGATCAATTTCCAGGTGTGGCTGAGATTTTTCAGGTAGAGAGAGTATCATGCCAGTTCGACATGGCTCAGGATGTATCCCCTAAAGCTATATATATGGTTGAGAGTGATCAGAGCACCTAGGATGGTCGCAGCTAGGCCATTGCAACTGATAGTGGAGTAGTTAGTACCGGTCCACAGTAAGAGGAGGTGGACATGGCGATAGATATTTTAGACTCAGATGATGCAGGTTACACCAAGGAGTACCATGCATTGATGGGTAGCAACATCAGATGGGTATTGTTACTCCCATTATTTGTAGGTCAAACGGGGTTACTGCATGTAAGAGGAAGAGATGGGGGAAGCCCTATGCCCCTGACCCCATGTAGTAGCAGCTATAGTGGAGCGTAAGTAGTATGTAGATAGTTGTGTTGTGTATGTTGTTGTTGGCTTATCTGATTTATAGATGGTTGTCTAATGCATTGTGTAATATATGTTTGTAGGTGATGCATATTGGTCATTGATCAGTTGACACATCCATCCACACATTGACGTGGAATGTGTCAGCTGACGTGCTTAGGTGGAGGTATAATTGAGAGAGTGGATGATATCGCGAGTGATCATGCCCATTTATTTGAGCCAATGGCCATAGCAACGGCGACATGTACAATGTTGTTAGGTGAGAGGGATGAGGAATCTAAGGAAACTCAAGGATCCTGAGAGGCAATAGATGGTGGTCCCTTGGCACAAAATGTATTTGTCATAATATGTAGATGCGTAGCGCCAATGTTCTGAGTAGGCTGACGGAGATTACCCTATTGTGGAGGTAGGTCAAGAGGTATCGAGGCCGTGAAGCAGTGGTGTCATGTTGGTGGAGAGGCATCGAGTTTTAGAGATCTTGTAATACCTGAGAGCAATAGTGATGATGATGATCTGATTTGTAATATTGTATACGATGTAGGGGGTTTTTCCCCCAACGATGATACATTTGTTTTGTAATGATGATTTGGATTCACTATATATGTATAGATACATGTTATGGTTAAATATGATGAGTTTTTTGTTGTTGTAGATCGGATATCGCAATTGCGGTTGATGATGTATGATTTTATAGTTTATTGTCGTAGTGTATGTGTTATTTATTAGTCATTTTTTATTAATGTAGATGTCACATTATAATGTTAGTATTAGCATAGATGAAATGTGTGCAGTGATATGACTTAACATAGATGTCGAATGTAACGTGATTGATAAAATGTGGATTGGAATTTATAACATGTAGCTAGTATAATGAGTGATCGTCGAATAAATGTAAAAATAGAAAAAAGTGTATGATTATAAAATAACGTAACTTTTTGTGATACATGATAATAGTAATGTGATCATAAGTATGTTAGTTTAATGAAACTGAAGCGGGGGAGAAATCAAGAGATGCCCCCCAACATGTGGATGAATGAGGCTCATTAAATTAAGACCCCTCAGTAGTCAAGAATGAGCTACATAAGTAAGAGCATGTCATCAGGAAATGATTGAGTGCACTAGATGAGACGACGGAGCGCTATGATAAGAGGTTCTTAAAACAAATCCCTCAATAGTCATGTAATAATTGTAAGAACACAATTGTGTCATTAGGAGGTGAGGTTATAAGCATCACCTACCAAAGACCAAGACGGTGTGTAGCGATGGAAGCATGTGTGAAATGGAAGCAGCATGTGCGAATATGTACCAAACTGAATGTCATATGGAGCTAAAGTGGAATGCACGATATGAAGAGGGATGTGGTATAGCCAATGTGACGTAGCAAGTAGTGTTATGCGGTGGATAAACTTAATGCAGTGGATGCGACGGATGTAATGAATGTGATGCGATGGCTGAAATGGAAAAAGGTAATGGAAAGTGTGCATGAGTGACATATGATGCTGAAGAATGACCTATAACCTGAGCACCTGAAGGAGAAGGGGACTCAACCCTGAAGTATAGAATCATTTCCTAGGTAGAGGAGGACTAGACCACTCACATGAGCGAGATCCAAAGGAGATGATTCCCTTTTCCTTTAATTGTTGCTATATTATCGTGAAGGGAAAGACAATCATTGTCCCTATGGCCGTTTATGGGATGATAATTATAATATGGTTTGATCACGTTGACATTGTAACCTATGATGTTGTGGATGATGTTGGTTAGAAGGTAAGCGAATTATGTTGTATATCAAGTAAGGCACATAGAATACATCATGTGGTCTAACATGATAATAAAAATGTAATGGCTCACGCAACATAGGTGGAGTAGGAAGGATAAGCTTGTCTATCGCAGAGGAGGAGAAGATAAGTATGTTGTGGTGGTGGAGTAGGTTTGAGCTTGCTTGCCTTTTCTTAGTAAGGCAATAGGTGGAGACTGTGTAGGATGATCAACCACTTTTGGTGGAGGAAGACTAGATGACATTATATAGCAGTAGATGTGTGTGGCGGATTAATGGCATTGGTACTGGAAGGAGATATTGTTCTAAATCGATGACTTTGTAACATAGAATAATGAACGATTCACATGTATCATATTGTAATCTTTGTCTTAAGTGTAGGAATCAGACCATGACATAAAATCAATTGCTTCTCTAAGATCTATAGGTTGGAATACTCAGTTAAGGCATGCAAGCATTAAATCATAAGATGTAATCATTAATAAAATTTAGATGAGCCTCTGATGATAGAGTAGGCAAGTGACCATAAGTGACTCTTAGGGCCGTTATTGATGATGAAACTGATAGAGGAAAACATACTCCATATAATAATAAGTACTAATGGACCCAAAAGGAAGATAAGTGTACCACTGTAGCGCTTCATCGACAAGACTATGTCTAAAAGCCTTAAGTAATAACCTATCATTAGAATAAGAGGTAATAAGCCATGCAGTAGTGTACAAGATGAGCATGAGGATCACTAGTACCATCAAAGCATATGTGAGTGTAGGCATGTTAAAGTCTCTTAAGAAATGTGGAATTATGAATCTTCTTTGGAATAGGGTTACCATGTAATGAGTTGCTGTATCAAGAGAAGCATAGTAAGCCCTACTTTCTAAAGTAAGAGATTGAACCTGAGATTGTAGTTTTCCTATGGCATGCATGAGAGAGATGATATCTTGTGAAGGGATAGTGGCAAGATGGAAATAATGTATTAAGATGTTGTAATTTTCCATTATGTGTAATCATAGGTATATCAAGGGATGACACAATAGAATATCCGATGTTAAAATCACGCTAGTAGTGGGTGTCAAAGGAAGCTATAGTAGATAATGATAGATGGAATAGCCATAGCAATGGTAGGACTAGCATCAGAAACATCCCTAATAGGTGAGGTGGTTGATGGAGATACAACTATATGAGAAGATGAAATAATAGGTGTAGATGATGTAAGAAGAGGAGATGAAATAGTAGGAGATTAAGAAGTAATAGATGGAGATGACTCATGCATAGTACTAGATGCAAAGTCTTAGGTGAAGGTAGTGATAGAATAGGTGAGTCCACACTCGGCAGTATGAAAGGACGGAGAATTATGTCTATCAATTACCTCCTCACGATTAGATACAAGGACTCAGAAATGAGAATATCACTAATAACACTATCAATAGGATCATCAACATAATACATTAGAAGTGAATGAGAGTTAGCATATGATGAATGATGAGAAGCAATATCAAATGTTAGGAGAATTGTGAGATGAAACTATAGTAGTATGCTGAGTAAGATAAGAATCAATATGCACATGTGAACGATGATCAATACCAGAGCAAGTAATCAATAAAAGAATCATTTAAAATTTCCTTAGAAAGGTCAGAAGGAGGATCACTTAGTAGTCGTATAGCATGGTGTACAATGAGTGAATGTCTATAGGATCCTCAATAATGCTAATGTCAATGGGAGAGTCTTCAAAGTCGATTAGGCACATATTTTTGACCATCTAAGAGTTCTTGTTGAGTATGTGTTGGCATAGGAATAGGATTACCATAGAGATTCCGTGAGCTCAGCAATAGCAGTCTCATCATATATAGGGTTGACACTAAAATGAGACATGATGGGATGGGAAAAGTATTCTAAAGTGTAGGTTCACCAAAATGATTAACTGAAATATTAAAATATGTATCTATATTCTAACTTAATCTAAGTATTACAGAAATGCTATAAATGATACAAAACCGAACTATTGATGCTAACATATTTTATTTTGATATTCAAATGAAATGGAATAAAGGAAATAGAATGGATAAGGTACTAATATATAAATAACTTACCTCATTGTATGTCAGGACTAAAAAATATGATGTGTGGACGGAGAAAAATGTGACGGAACAACCCAGAACATTGTAGCAAATGATGATTTGCCTAGATATGGGGAACCTATGGTCTGCCCTAGTTTGCAGTATGGGTGCTCTAGTCCATAGAACAACTCGGGACCCTGAATCTAGAAGTGTCACTGGATCTTTGCAATGTCTTGATATTTATCATGTGTTAATGTCATAATATCCTCATTGATGATGTCCGTAAAACTTGCAATGAAGATTCACCTGCAAAATCCCATACAAAACATCGAACCTCCTAAAAAAGAAAGATGTATATGAAGGGGTCGAGACTAACCTTAGCTGGCCACAAAAGTAGACTTATGAACTAAGTACTACACTACATTTCAGACCCAATGTAGTTCTATGTGTGCTTATGTGTGAAATTGTGTTCTTAGGGTTCCCTAGCATCAATGATGTGGAGATAGGGGGAAATAGCTAGATGTAAAATGCAAATGGTGGATGGAATAGAATGAAAATAAACCTTTCCTATGCAGTGTGTGTGATGGAATGATGCCCAAATGTAGTTCTTTGCCTTATTAGATAGTTATCCCTTGATGGTAAATAGTATGCCCATAAAATAGTGAGGTATGTTATGTTTATAGAGGGATCTCTTGCTCAAATTTTGACACTAGTGACCCAGCATGCCGACTAGTACCTAGGGGAATGAGAGAGTAAAATGGCAAATACTGACCTTGAACAAATAAATTAGACCCAAGTGTTGTCAGGTACTATGGCACCTAAAATTAAGGACCAGGGTGCCCATGGGCACCCTCAGTACTACCCTAGGCACCCTAGTTAAAGACTAGAGATGATAATCAAGCAAATTACGACATCCTAAGACTCTCTGAGACATGACCAGAATTATGTAAACCACTGATGACTATGCAAGACAAATGACAATGATGACTGACTAACTGATAATAGGACTAGGGAATGGGTCATTAGTTAATAATTTTATTACGTAAGATCCATTTATAAAATAACATATTTAGCAGTATAAATTTAATAGCAAGTGCGTGATTTTGTTACTACAAGGGCATCCTAGCTCAAAGGACATTATTTCAATCACACACACTCACACACATGCACACACACACACACATGCACAGACACACACACGCACACACGCACACACACACACACACACGCAGACACACACACACACAAGAACTACATAGAGTTTTAAATGTAGTGCAACAATCGGTGACAATCACATTGGGGTGACCACTGAGGTCATTCCTACTCGAGCATTTGTATTTGTATTATTCTATTCATCTAATGTGTACTTGAGTAATGTGCAAGTATCTAGGGTTTATTTTATAGGTTATAGGTGTGACACAATGAATTTGATGCATCACATAATGAATAAGGAACAACAATGAGTGACACAGAAGAAACAAGATCCTAAGCGCTTTTGTAGCCACCAGTACCCAAAATAGACACGAGCACTCAAACAACCCTATCCTATTCAAAGCACTCTTTTCCCAAGAATTGTTGCAGTCCCATTCTAAAACCATAGCTTATATAGTCCAAAAACTACCTTTCTAGGTCATTCATCAGCCCAGAAAAGCAATCCAAACCTATGGTGGCAAGTGAAGTCATTCTCTAAACCATATCTATCACTCTTGCTTATGTTTCTTTTGCATGATATTTCTTATTTACTATTATATCTATACGATCAACAATTTCCTTACATTAGATTTGAATTTTATAAAATCAGTACTAATGGAGATTGTATGATTACATGTGATGATTATTGGCGATTGATCATATATATGTCAATACACACATTAATGTGTAATGTGCACTCATATATTCCAGGAGTGGGAGGTTGGTTGGAGGGATTTGGTTATATCACTGGCGAGCATGCCTATTTGTTTCATCCAGTGGCTAAGAAAGTTGTTACATCCATTGTTTTGCAATTCGAGTGAGATAACGTAGGGACAGAGTTGGCACAAGTGTGAGAGGTAGTTGGAGAGGGTAACCTTGCACTGAACATGTTTGAGACATACGTGGAACTCCAGAGTCGATATGCGAAGGCCATGGCTGAGGAAACAAATTTACAAGCAATATTAAGGGAGCAGTGGTCACGAGGGCAGAGGAAAAGATCGAGTAGGGGTGCATATAATTCTAGGGCAGTTATAACCTCCAGTAGTAAGGAGAATATATGATGTATATAGAGGGCTTGGACCCTATAGTGTTGAATTGTAAAACATTTTGATACATACATACATACATGCATGCATACATATGATGAAAGTTTAGTTGATGATGTGGCCTTTATGTTATATTGAGTTGCTTATGTGATGTATTTTAATGTGTTCAAAATAATAACATAGACGTTAAAATGATGTTAGAAATATGATACTAGATAGGAAAATATAGATAGGCATGCATGTTGAATATGGATATGACCTTTGATAAAGATAAGCAATAAATAATTGACCACGTTCTAATAATCGTACTAGTATAGGATAAACATGAAAGTGTATCGTATGAAATGAATATATGGCCTCTAATGAGAGAGAAGGCGATGACTATGCACTAGTGACTCGATGGTTGTGATTTCTTGAATATATGTGTCATAAAATAAACCCAAAGTGATCGCAACATCCCTAGAAGGATGTGAACCTAAGATTGATGAGTGATGCTCCTTCGGGGCCTAGTGTGAGGGTCAAATAAGAAGTGAGGTAGATGGGTCATGCATAGTCATAGAAGGAGATAAGATGAAATAAGGAGGATGCGAGGTAGTCAAAGTTACAGAAGCCGGCGTGCCAAGTCACAACATGGGAGAATGGGATCTATCAACATGGCGTGCATGATAGGAAATGACACCTCAGTCCTCAAGCAACTAAATATGATCATGAAGAGTATAACAATAATTGTCATGATGGCCATTGATCCTATGGAAGTTAGAGAATGGTTAGTTATGATTGTTTCATAATGATGAGGAGGATGATGCTCATTGGAAGGTAAATGAATCAACTTCTCATCACGCAAGGTGTGTAAAACATCATGTGTCCTAGCAAAAGGTGGAAAGTATAATGGCTCACACTTAGGAAGTGGAGTGAAATGAGATGGATGCCTACGTAAGGTTGGAGAACCTGCATGAGTAAATTTAGGAGGATATGATGATCGTGAAGGTGGTGTAATGGGCGGAAGAGAAGAACAAGTGCCATGTGGAATAGGAGTAGAGGAAGTATAAACATGTACACTAGTATGATCATTACACAATTTTTTTCTAATGTTATAACTTTGAAGAAAATAATTATTAAAGATTCACATGTATCATATAACATATTTTATTTTAAAGGATGAATCAAGCCACAACAAAAGATATATTACAATTCTAGATAATAAGATGCAAAATGAAATGATGCATGCAAGATTTGAAACATAAAATATAGTCATGAATAGGTTCATTCTTTCCTTGATGCAAAGAAGGTAAACGTTCAAATTTAACTTTAGGACTGTTATTATAAATAAAGTGTCTAAGAAATGCCTCTTCCATATCAAGATAAGTACTAATAGATCTACTAGGAAAACAATGAAATCACTAAGAAGAGATGTCAGTAAGACTACTAGGAAAAGCTTTGAGTAATAATCTATCATTAGAAAATCAAGCCATAGCTAATTGAAAATCCTTAAGATGCAAATAAGAATTACATGTCCCACCAAAAAGTGAAAAAGTAGGATTATTAAAACCCTTAGGGAAGGTTGAACTGTAAATTTTCTTAGGAATGAGATTGCCATGAAGGGAATTATTATCAGTACTAGCATAATAGGCCCTACTTTTAAGAGTAATAATATGAAGCTTAGTTTGAAAATCACCAACAACATGCATAAGAGAAAGAAATTCTTAGGGAGAGATGTCATACACATTGAGGGTCTCATTAAGGGGCTGGATTTTTCCATTATAGGTAGCCATAGGGACACTATTGGGTTGGAAGTCAACTTTCTGATCAAAAAGAGGGTAGAAAGTAGTAGGAATGGAAGGAGATTCAATAGGAATGGAGGTTTACACACATTTATCAAAAAGATCAATATGAGGAGAAAAAACAACATGCACATCTTCTTTAGCATCATCATTATTTTATAAATTATCTTTATAAACATCATCAATATAAACACATGCATCATGAGTAAAATCAAATTGTAACACATTATGAGATACAATAGGAACATGGGTTATATGAACACAAGAAATAGAAGGATCCATACATGCATGAGAAGAAGAAATATAAGTCTCTTAAGGCACAATGGTCAATGGATAAGTATAAAGTGGAGGGGATGGAGAAGGATCTGAAATAGAAATATCATCCTCAACATGACTAGACCTAAGGATTTGTGCATTTATAAGGGGGGAGAATGAGGAGGAGGAGGGCGAGGGCCATAAATGATGGAATTGAAAATGGAAAGAGATTCAGGAGAAATAGAAGTTTCATTAGCATGGCCTTCTTCACTTGAAAAATCAAATTGATCTTCAATACCTATCTCATTAGTAGCAATAGACTCACGATCAAAATCACTAGTGGCCTCTACAGGGGTAATAATACAACATCAGGGTCAAGGTCAGAATTTTTGGTAAACACACGAGGTATGACTGGATTGTAAGTAGGGGTAATATGAGGCTTGTAATAGAAAACAACTTCATCCTCATCATTGGTGAAAAAAGGTTGAGCACAAGGCATAGGAATGAAGTCATACTTAGGAGAACTAGAATTGGATTGATGGTTTCACAACATCTTTTAGTAGGCCATGAAGAATATACAAAAAGAAAATATCCTAGATCAAGCTAGGGTTTGATCGATAAATGGGTTCACCAAATGATTTAATGAAATTAAATCTAAGATAAGGAAATTACTGATTAAATAGATATATCAGTAAACAAGAAATATCAAAAAAATGAAATACCATCACAAGTGATAAATATGGTTTTGAGAATCACTCACCTTGTCACTGTAGGTCTCGACTAATTCTAGGAAGGTGAATGATTTGAATAAGCGTATTCTAGGTTGTGTAAGCTTTGATTCTGAAATTGGCATGTAAAGATCTCAGGGAGAGGACATTACTGCTTGGGCATTAGCGTCTATTTTGGGCATTAGTGTCCTTGGGAAAATTTTAGATCTGGTTCTTTCTATGTCGCTTCTTGTCATTGTTAGCTCGATGTAGATTGTGTTAGGTTCACTACACTTCTACTTTGTCACACATGTACCTGAAAAAAAACCCTAGCTACTTGCACAAGACTCAAGTGCACATTAGACTGAAAGAAAAATGTAAATGAGAGATTCAGACTAGGGCAATAGTTGCCACAATGTGATCTTGTTACCGAGTGCCACACTACATTTCATACTTCATATAGTTCTTGTGGTGTTTGATCGAATAATGTCCCTTGAACTAGCATGCCCTAGTACCAATTACACAAAGAATATTGGGCTATAACTACTTATTCCTAATGCAAGAATGTATGATATGGAATTTAAAATAACCTCCCCCTATGTAGTGAATAATTCAACCCAAAATATAGTCCCCTATGTTGCTCTTTCATGGAAAATTTTAGTGGCAAATTTTTTGTAAACTCGCAAAAATCAAAGATTATGGAAATTCAAAATGGCGAATATTATGTTGTTAAGAGCCAACTTATTCGCCAAAAAAATCAGCCAACATGTCCCTTATACTATTCCTTTCGCCTAGATTTTACACATATATAAAAGGTTATGAATGTAATTCACCACCATTTTGAATCATATCGTGCACATATTCACCAAAGTAAACATAAAAAAATCCTCAGCTGCCAACACTGAAGTCTGAAATATGAGTCATCCAATTGTAAGGCATCTAACTCTAAGGCGTCTAGCCTTGACCCAAAAAACTCTGTAATCTGAACCGTCCAACTCTATTCCATCCAACCTGAGCTATCCAACCCCTAGCCCTCCAACCCCTAGCCGTCTAACCCTAAACCATCCAACCCCTCGCTGTCCAACCCCTAAACTGTCCAACCTATAGCTGTCCAACCCTTTACCGTCCATTCTTAGAGCTGCCCCTTAGGCCCTAAGTAGTAAGCAGTCATGTATTCTAGAAATAAGGGCAAGAAGATTACAAATCCAGCAAGTATAAGAAAGGGTGCCAATACTTTGCTTGGCTATTTTGGAAAATCACAAAAAATGAAGTTAGTTTCTGCTTCAACTAAAAATATCAGTATGTGGCAAGTGTTATTTACTGGTTATTTTATCTTACAGAATTTAATAATTATGTTCATGATACTATTCTTAGAACTCTTTGACATTTGTACTCTGTAAAAATTTAACTATAGATAAGATTAATACTATATAAGTAACAATTTTATAAAATTATTTGTAGACGTTTCAGAAATTCCTTCACAGAATAATCAATTTATAGATATTGATGATCCAATATATGTTGAGGAAAACATTTTGTCCCTTGATGAAATAGAATTACAAGAAAATTCATCGAACTCTCAGGATACAC
Source organism: Taxus chinensis (assembly GCA_019776745.2). Taxonomy (NCBI): domain Eukaryota; kingdom Viridiplantae; phylum Streptophyta; class Pinopsida; order Cupressales; family Taxaceae; genus Taxus; species Taxus chinensis. Next base: position 772,735,013 of record CM034149.1, read on the forward strand.
CAGCAGAGGAAGCTTCTACTCCAAGGTCTATTTCTAGAAAAAGGAGACATAAGATTCAAAATATTTCTACTGATAGCCCAGATGCAGAACTTGAATCCCAAGGGAAAAAAAGAAAAATATGTTAGAAGAAAGATGGCAAACTAGACAATTGGAAGGAAATTCCAGTTTGAATGGGGTTGTAAAATATCCTTTTATTAAACCTGTGTACATTGAAAATTGTAATGATGTTCCAACACAATGTCGATGCAAAATATGTGGTTGGAAACATGGGAAGGATCACACAATACAACTCAAAATAGACACAATTGAAAAACACTGTGGGAAAATATACATTTCCCAAAATCTTAAGGATAACAACATAGTCAGAACACACAAATGGAAAGATGTAAAATATTTTCTACATGTCAATTACATAAAAGAGTATGAAAAGGAACAAAAACGTATCAAATATGTAAATGAAAAAGGTGGGACCATAGTAGCAAAACTGAGCAAAGCTATGGAGGTAGAAATGCAAGCAAAGGGTATTCAATTTGCAACTGTATTTCATATAATGAAAAGGGGAAGACCGATGTCAGATTTCAAAGAAAATAAAATGTTGTATCAAGTTATTGGTTTAAAGAACGTTCCTCAATCTCATTGGTCAGATACCAGTGGTTGGGAGATTACAAAATTTCTATCTCTGGTAGAGAAGGAGGATTTTAAACTGTGTGTTCAAAAGGCAAAGTATATTTCCCTTTCTTTAGATGAGGTTACTACAGTCGATAATACTTCATGGATATGTATTCATTTTTACACATTTTCTAATGAAATGAGGACTCCACACCTCTTGGAAATTCATAAAATGACAGAGAATTGTAATTTTGAAAATATTTATAAATTGGTGGTGTCAGATCTGAAGGATATCGCCGGAATGGATGACTTTGTCATTGCAACAAAATTAGTTTTTGTCGGAACCAATGGTGCAGTTGTAATGCAGGGAGCCAGAAATGGTATGCGTGTTAGACTTCACACAAATATTGCTCTGTATGTGGTTGATGTCCACTGCATGGCTCACAGAATGAATCTTACCTATAAAGTTATGAGCACATTTGAAAATGTAGCTAAAGTGGAGGAATTGATACGTGATCTCCATGCCTATTATTCTTGCAGTCCTAAAAGATTTTTAGAATTTCAAAAATTTGCTATTGGACTAACAGAGGGAAAAAAACTTCTCAAAGATGTAGATACCAGATGGATATCTATGTACGAACATGCCTGTAGAATATATGATGAATATCCTTCACTGAAAGGATTTATGTTTAAATACCGCAGGCATGTAGATAAAGCTAAAGATCTATTGTGCCGTCTAACTAACATAGAAACTTTACTCACACTTTGCGGTATTTTTCCCATGTTGAGGGAGCTCAATATTTTAACGAAGCATGCTCAAGATCGGTCTTTCTACATTACATAATTTATAAGACTCAGAAGACGTGTTTGCTGGAGTCTAGAAAGTTTACATATTTCTTATGGGAGTTTTTAGGGTGCTGATTTTGAAAACTAGAATGCATTGACAGATTTGAAAAATTCCAGGTGCTTCTTAAAGTACAATATAAATGATCATCTGTGTATAACAACATATGGAAAAGAGATTCCACTTCATACGTACCAAAAAAAATTGATATGGATAACTTAGAAATAGAAGAAGTAAAAGTGACACAAAATTTATATGATGCAGTATTAATCAAAATTAGGAGTAAGTTGAAAAAGATCTCTAAATCGTTAGCTAAAGAGATCCAGGAAAGATTCAAAAATGATAAAATACTTGAAGCAATGGAAGTTATAAATATGCAGTTCTGGAATTTGTCTGGCGGCAAACCTTATACATCTATCAGTCCTTTATTTGTCAAAAACATGGGTGATCTTACTGATCATTTATGTAAGACTGAAGAGATAAATGGAGTTTTTGTAGAAGGAATTTTGGAAAGAAAACTACTTAGTTCACAGTCAATGGATTTTGCTAATACAATGATACGACAAGTTCAGCTTCTACAAAACCCACAAGATTATAGTGCCATGAAAAGGATTTGGAAGGATATTTGTTCTAGTAGTATTCTAAGTGAAGATTTGAGCGAGTATATTAAGATGTATAAGCTCTGTGAAACAATGATTCTGGGTTTTGTGGAATATGAGAGGGTTTTTAGTGCACTATCCTTTTTAAAGTCAAAAGTTTGAAATATATTGGATAGGAATCTAGAAAGTTGTCTCAGATTGTATGTATCAAGTTACTCAGTGGAGTCTTTTCCTTATGATAGAGCACTGGCATTGTGGAATTCACTAGTAGACAGAAGAGGAGTAAGTAGTATTCTGCCTGACCCAGGGGATCGAGGCGCATCCAAAAATCATGTTGCAGTTGATTTCCAAGACACAAATGAAAGTGTTGCTCCAGGACTGTTTGAATTCACATAGATTTCATTTCTTCTATACATTATTGAGACTACTTATGTACTTCATTTGGTGATTACAACATTCAATAAATGCAATATTATATTTGTCATTATTTGATCCTTTGCCATTTGAACAATTTCATTATCTATTTCAATTATGCCATTTGTTTTTTTTTTATGTTTGGTTTTCAAATTCATACTGAAATAAGGACACCTTCGTATTTTATATCTGTTAATTTATTTATTTTACATCTGCAACAATTCAGAAATGTAAAGAAACAAAATAGTGTAAATTTAAGCAACATTTATGTAAACAATAGAAAAGAAAACATAGTTTGTATTAATATATAGTAACATTATACAATTCTAACTTCCAATGTTCTTTTGAAATTGATTTATCATGCGGTGGATTACTTTATGAAAAAAGTACAAATTCATAAAGCATTATTGGCCAATACAATTCAAAAAAGGGGTTGTTATAACATCTCAAAGCTTCCAGACAAGTTCTGTCATATAAGGACACATTACGAGGTCATCCTCTTTTCTACCTATGATTCAAAATCATAGTTGTCCTTACATCTGCCACACAGAATAAAAACTAAAAAAGGGATGGCCACTATCTTTTAATTCCTATGCCAGTGTCGGAATTGTGACAACACACCTGTCACATGGTGAACTTTACTAACTTATCAAATTTTATGATGCAGGTGAAGGTTTTTATTTTTCCTATGTAAGAGATGGAGGAATAACTCATGATGCCTGAAGATCTCCTGCTGCAGTGTTGATATTTTCTAGTATATTCAGCTCATCCCTCGCTACATCTCCTGCAAACAAAAGTGTTGCATCTGCATCTCTCTTTTCCTTCAGTAAGACATCTGGATCCATCTTATGCTCCTTTATTATCCTTCTCAATGTATTATTTTGTTTATTAATAACAATGAATTTTTCCTTCAACTGTATAAAAGAATTCACGCTTTTGCGGGCATTCTTCAAATGTGCTTCAAAAACAAATGCTTCTTTCTTTAAATTTTCATATTTTACCTGCAAAATAGAAATATTAAATTTTTAGTGTATCAGATAATATGAAAAAATATATTGCAGTGGTTATAATATCAAATAATTTTTAGTTTTTCATGTAAAAGTAAATTCCACTCACAACAGCTTTCTCTTTTTCTACATTTGTTATTAAAACATTAGTCTTGTCTTTAGACCATTTGTTGTAGTAAGCTTGTGCTTCAGCATTGAGATTCTCCAACCTGTTTAACATTATGTCTATAATTTCATCATTGTAATCATTACCACATGAAATTGTCCCTGATTGAGCTATGTTTAGCAAAACATCCTGCCATGCTGGTTGGCTCTCTACGGCAGTGAACAATGAATGCCTTTGAGCATGATTATGGTATCTTTTATTTATTTCTTTTATCAAAATTTTTGCTCTCCTCTCCCAAGACCGCACCAAATCCACATCAGACATTACAACCTCTTGAATTGTTTCCCCCATGCTATCCGATATCATATTTTCTAATATAAAATGTGTTTTTTCATCATCTATTTATGGAGCGACCCTTGGGGGAGGAGGAGAGTCATTGTCCTGTATTCCATGCACATTTTGTTGTTGAGGCAGAGTAGATTGAATCATATCGTGGGTGTCAAAATAGTTACTCTTGTCTACATCCCCACTATCGAAGCCTAAATACTCCTCATCAAGGGTGATGTTGTTGAAAATTTGTGTGGTTGTTACACTTAAATCACCACCTAGTGACAACCCAGGAAATTCGGTTGTAGCAGGATGAACTGTTCCTACTGACTCTGTAGGAATCCTAATATTCTTTCCTGAAGTCCTCCTTCATGTTTGTACTTGACGTGTTGGAGGAATTGGTGGCCTCCTTACAAGCGGAACATGACTTGAAGCCATATTACTTGCATGAAGCAAACAACAAATTGTTAGAATATAACGGTTGGGCTTTGTAAATGCTAAAAAATTGTAAGGAAACAAAACATGCAAATCAAACTACCATACAATATACCTTGCAAAGATGAAGACACAATCGTGACATTTTGATCTCCACACCCAGAATGAGTTTGATCTTCATCATCAAACTCGGTAGTTTCTGAATACAATACATGTAGAAAAGATCAGTAGAAATATTAGAATACATAATCTATAGTAATTGTTTGAATTTGTAATTTATATAAAAATATAACTTCATTATGCATACCTGTAGTTAAATATGATGGTAAATGTGTTGTGCATATCGACCCCTAGGTCACTTTTGACGAGGTCTTACTGGTGTTGATTCTGCTGAATCCATGTCAGAATCAACAGAGACCTCTGGAGGGGCTTTACCTCTAGCAATTGCCTCCTCATGTGATGTTGCAACTATAATTTTTCTCTACAAAATAAAATCATACAATTATTATTTTATTTTAAATATTCAAATTGAAATCTTTATAACAAGTAAACAGTAAAATTAATTGTTACCTGTTGTTCTTCAAGACTAAGAAAAATACAGTCCTCGATTTATCAGTTTGATTGGCTTTGTGGGCATGGGAGATATCTGATTTTATTTTGTTTGAGAAATAACTGCACCAATCAAATTGTTGACCTGCTAGTGCCCGTAATAAATACTGAACTGCCTAATATGAAATGTTTGCAGATCTACCCTATAATACAATCTTGGCCTGAAAAAGTGAAGCAACTGTAATACAGAATTTGTTTGTAATACCTTGTAGAAGAAGGCCTCTTGATGAATGATTAAGAGGAGCTGCAATTATAGAAAAGAAACATTAGATCCTTTGTGTGGTCGAGTAATGTTGAGGAAAAAAGCATTTGAAAATAATAAACTTACCTTCAACCTGTACATTGTAATGAGACTCTAAAAACTTTTTGTCTTCGTCTATAAGGACATCCTTTGTAGTAACATGCGGCTTATTTTTGAAAGGTAAACCTGTTAATCGATGCACGTCCTCAAGTTCAATAGAAAAAAAAAATTGACGAAATTTCGGATGCACGACAAGAATGGAAAATTTTCCATCATTGTCGTTGTAAGAGGCGAGTAGGTAATTAAGGACCGATGTATCAATGTCGAATTGGCGCATGTTCACAAGTTCAAAACATTTTAATTTTTCGAGCCAATCCTTTGGAGCGTATTTTACTTTTAGTAGAGCTAAAATCTGTAGGCACATGAGGTTTTTGTATTGAAATTTGTGTGTAGGAATAGATGTGGTACTGGCCATTGCTGAAATTTGGGAGAAGTGAAATTTGGGTGTAAATTTGGAGAGCTCACAGCACTAGAAATTTACGTATAAAAGTGAAAAAATGAACCTTGAAAGGTTATTTATAGGGCCCAGGGGTATCATTAATGAACATTAAATTCATTGGTAACAATGCCTAACTCACGCCATCCAACCCCTCATTCGTCTAACCCGCCTGTCCAACCCTTAGCTGGCCTACCCTCATTGGTCCAACCCATCACATCTAACCCTTGTCCGTCTAACTCCTCACCCATCCAACCCACCCGACCAAACATCGCCTGTCCATCCCCTTCCCGTCTAACCCACCCGTACAACCATTGCCCACCTAACCCCTTCCCGTCCAACCCACCCGTCCACCCCACCCGTCTAACCCACCCGTCCAACCCCCCGTCTAACCATTAACTGTCCAGCCCACCCGTCCAACCATTGACCATCCAACCTCTGTCCAACCCACCCATCCAACATGTCTGTCCAACCTACCCAGCCAAAATTGTGAAAAAGGAGGGAACAATGCTCTGTGAAATCGCCTTTTCCATGAAACATTTTTTTAGAAATTCGCCAAAGATTTGAAAGTTGATTTATGACATTCGCCAATGATTTGAAAGTAATTTTTTAGAGGGATCTTCTTAAAATGAACCTTGTGCTCTTTATATGTGGTAGATATAGAAAATGACATCCCTAATTGCCCCTTAAAATAGTATGTAGGTTGTGTATATATATATATATATATATATATATATATATATATATATATATATATATATATATATATATGAGTTATTTGTTTGAATTTTGGCACATAGCGACACCAATATTTGACCTAGGTCATGAAAAGAAAATAAGAAAAGACCAAAGCCAAAGTAAATCAACAAAGGAGAAAAATAATCAAATAGGAAATAAGCGCCCAAAAGGACATTAGTGCATGGGTGCCACTGTCCTGTCTGGGTGGTATTGCCCTACAACAAGCAAATAGAAACAAGGTAAAATACATGACCATGGATCCCTATGACTCAACCAAAAATATCTAAATTTTAGATAAGAGATGTAAGCAGAGCCAAACAAAGCAAGTAAAAGACAAAAGAGGTGTCACCAATGCCTATTTTTCAAAGAAATCATGTATATAAAACATAGTAGAGTTGTGATGAAATAATAATAAGTGCATATTTTAGTGACTAAAATCTCAAGTTTGCAAATCTACATGGGTTCCTAAAGTTGATCCATCTAGATGTATGATGCACATAATGTAATTTATCGAATGATGCAACTTCTACATTGATATAAGAGCCACCTAATCAACAAGAGAATAAGAATAACATATCCCCTTTGGTAGTAGAAACCTTGATAACAACATCACATACTACTATTGTGCAAACTAAAGCACTATCAATTATACATGAGCAAGTGCACACCACAAATCCATCAATATCAATTGAGCCACCACAATTCCAATCCAAGGGCGACACGGTAATGGCTCTACAAATCTCTTTACTCCTTCACAAAAACTTGAGATATATTCTAATCCACTTGTGGATATTGATTTCGACAATAATACCAATGATTCTACACATGTTGTTAGCGTGGTAGAATCTATTATGGATTGTCACAAAACAAGTATAGAGGATTATCCTGATGATTTTTGGATCTCTATAGGCATAGGAAAATATAGGTTAAATCCTAAGTATACTTATAAAAAGTCTTTTGGGGGGAAACATGCATAATTGTCTCAAGGATATCATTGATTCGTCACTATTACTCAATTATGTGAATAGAGATGAATTCGATCCTACCTACTATTGTGATGACTATAAACATTTTGACGAGCACTTCCAAAGTGTTGAGCCTATTGGTAGAATAGAGGACACTATTTCATTTAAAGCATTAAAATTTTCTTGACACCTACCTGCAAACATAAAGCTACACAAATGGTAAAATGTAGTACTCGAAGCGAACCTCTTACAGATGTCTCTACTTCTCCACAACATACACAAAGGCACTTTACATGTCTCCCTTATGCTCCACACATTTTACTTCCACAATTACTTGAGTCTAACCTCATGTATCTCACTCCACCATTTGATGTTGATGCGAGCAAGACTCAATGTACGAGTTTCAATGCTAATGCTTATTATACCTACTATGGTTGTATTAGGAACCTTGTTGATCAATATGATAAGATTCAACATGTTATACAAGATCTTATTGTTACAAATGCAATTGAAAGGGATGATTCCATTGAATCTTCTTTAGCCATTACTCCATCACATGTCAAGGATATCATTAGATAGCTCTCTTTCTACTCACCTTGTTTCTACATAGCTATGCATTGTGATAATACAACAAAATTCACATATTTTAAAAAATACAAAATCAAGACCTATGCATTTTCACTTAAGTTTTTAGAAATTTATATTATACATGTTGTTTATCACTTTAGTTTGATAGATAATATTCCTTATTGCTTTACACACACGTTCACTTTGTTTTTTAAATCTCGATGCATGACAAACAAATTAATACATGCTTAAGGGAGCACTCGTGTTTCCTTACATTCTTATTAGTTGGGGGAAATCCCTCCACATTTTATAGGTGTTTTCATTCTATTATAGTTAATTTTCCACTTCCTCATTTACACTCAATTATATGCATTGTGTACTTTCTATTTTCAGAATAATAGGACTAATACATGTGTTTTATGCAGCATTGAAATCTATTGTTTCATATATATCTCACCTAGATGTTTGTTACTACATCATGCATCGTCATATTTTGACATATTACTTTCATGTATACATGCTTGTGTGTATTATTGTTCGAATGTTTTTATTTCCTTGTGGCTGGTGTACCTTGATTATCTCGTGACATCATGGGTGTCCCATGTATGTGGCATCATATCTATCTTATTTATAATTTCTTATTCTTGTTTGTAGGCCTATTGTCCTTGATTTTCTTGTGACACTATGGGTGTCCCATGTTTACTTGCCTAAAAATTATTTTCCATTCTCTTTTATGTCACTGATTACCATTAGATGCATTTATATTGTTTTTGTTTTTGTTACATCGTCATTTATACTTTTAGCTTTTGTTACTATTATATGTGTTTATTTATAACATTTTTTTTATTGGGTGTCATGGTTACCACCACACGTAAAAAACTTTCCTTTTATAGGTACAAGTTCTCCAAGGTGGCCACCTCTTCAACACTTTACAAATCTTCTCAGACATCTCCTTTCAACATTATAGACCTATTTATTTTGAGCCACATGCTCAAACATGGTTTTCACACATGCCTCAAAATAAGAGGAATCTATATGGAATTATTTTACACTTTCAACATATACAAATATAATTTTGGGGTAAAATGTAGGTATAAATACAGTACAATCACCCAAAAATGTAAATACATAGATTTTTTGGCAAAACAACACATGTTCAAAAACCATACAACTAGGTCAAGATTGTACAGTATGGTCCTAACCCCCATATGTATCACCGGGGGAAGTTCAGTTCAATATCTCAACATTTTCATATTTTTACCTGTATAACTAGTTTCTCTTTAATTTTTCATAGTTTAGATCAGTATATGGGGTATGATATTAATCATTCCTTCTCAACAATCAACACTTATTTTTGGTTTCAATATCAGGAAGCTTGGGGGCATGCATCTCCTTCCTTGTTCAATGTTGTTAGCACATTTTCATCATATTTTAGTGTTTGTTTTACATACGCAAATGTTTGGCATACAGGGGGAGTTTGGGGGCTCCTATTATCTTTTATATTGTATGCCTTTATTTCAAAAATCATGTCTAGATCTGTGTGCAACAGTGTGATCTGTGGGCTTATGGAAGGAAAAATGCAGCTAAGGTCCTTATGGGTAGGTTTCCTCTCCTATTTCACTTTAAGGGAAAGATATCATAGTTGCTGAATAATTTTTATACATGGTCTTCTTCCTTTTACAAGGGTGCTTTTTTACCTCTTCCTTCTTCATTCTATTTTCCCATTTTTGTATTGGGTTGCATATACCTAACAGTTTGGTTTCTCTTCAACATTAATTGGGGATTGATCACACCTAATCCTTTAGCAAAATTTATAAATATAATCTTCAAGCACAAGAAAAACATAGAAAAAACAAGTGTATTATTTTTTTGTTTACATCTTTGCACTTTACATATGTTACAAATCTCTTTTGTTACAAGTTTCTATCACATTCAATTATCTATCATGGACATTTGACTATACTCTCCATTGTAGGTTTACTTAAAGGGGGAAAATGTAGACACTCAAATTTGGTAATTTACATTTTGACAACCTTGATTTGACTACACACTCTTGTTATGATAAACACAACCTCTATTTTCCTGCTTAGAACTTATTCAATGCATAAAATCTATAAATAAACATCAACCTACAAACCCCATAATTCATTTAGCATATTCACTACTCATATACAAGACCGTACAGTTTGGTCAAGACCATACTATACGGTCCTAGCCTTTTTATATGATCTTGGATCGACATTTCTTTTGAAAACACTTTCAAATTAACTCTTTCTTTGGGTATTATACTTCCTCTTAGCCAACGTTTCTTGGATAAATCATATACAAAACCCCATATAAACAAGTATATACTACCTCAATTTATAACCTATAACTCCTAAGGAAATGAACTAAAATACTCACTTTTTACACTCACAAAAGGCATCTTAAGTTCCCTAGATCTCAAAATTACATGTCTAGAGTTATTAGGGAAACACTCACATCAGCTCTGAAACTACAATCCACATAAAACGGTCATATAACTCATCTACAATCATCCAAACATCCTCTCTCCATTTTTTTTGGCAAGATCCAATTTAAAACAAGCATGATCAAAGCAATTATGGAATCTGATTGATCTATCTAGATATCACATGCTACCTATGGGGAAAAACATGTGGTTTTAGGCCTCTTCAAAGTAGTGCCAATGTTGGTGGTGCACAAGGGTACCCAAAACCATTATATTGTTTATTTTGTAGGACTCTTCATCCATGACTAGGGTTTGTGATGATGATCAGTTCGCACAAAGAACCTTGTTATATGTGCGAAAACTAGAGTTTGACAACGACAAACAATTATAGAAAGGAGAACAACACACAAAGTTATCGGATCAAATTCAAATGAAGTCCAAGACCATACAATATGGTCTTGACCTAGGTATATTTCCACTTCTTGTCCATTTTATGAAGGTTTCCCATGTTCAGTTCTCCCGATCTGTCATTTGCATGCTCCCATTTTTTTTCGAAAACTTCGAAGAATAAGCTAAGTGCCTCTATCAATCTTGTTTGTACTTTTGGTTACATGTTAGGTTAAGTGGTGTGTTGCAATCTTTCTTATATGATATGTGTTGTAAATATGATCAGTTCTTGTATTGTCATATTTTTCTTAAATTAGTAATCAATATAATTTCTCATACACCTAGTTAAAACAACCTAGAGATTTCATTTAGGGTAAAAATTTATTATGTTGAATGAATTCATATTGAGATCACACACTCCTAAATATGGGGTAAAACCCACACTCACTTGACACTCCTGCAAGCTATTATTGTAAATGTCACTCCACAAGCATTCGAGGCTCTCCTAAATCTTCATAAATCAATTTCTTATCATTTAGCGTAGCCATAAATATAGGTGTGAAGAACTTAACTAGGTTAAAGAGTCTAGATTCCTCCATTTCCAAGCATATAGAGGTCATAGAGTCATGTCTTGGTAAGAGAAAAGTCACTCCAAGTATTGCCAAAGGGTTTTTGGGGATAAAGGGTTAGGTCATGTAGTTGAAGCACACCATACCACACTACTACTATGATGGTTTCATTCTATAGTATATAGTTAGCCCACTATCTTTGTGTTAAGAGGCATGAGATCACACATAGGGGGTTGGCCTAGATCACACCCACACTTACACAAGAACTAAGGATATCTACGTGAGGTAGTTAAGGGTCACTGAAGCATCTATTTCTTGAGTGAGTGCCTTAAGGGGTTTGTTGGGAATGTGGTGTGACTATTAACATAGTCATTATGGGTTAGAGACAGTACACAAAGAGATTATCATTATTTGGTCCTTACAAATTAGTTATCCTTGTCCCTTTATGTCTCATATACATTGCACTTTCGACACCTTGATTGTATTTCATCATTTGACACCTTATTCATCCATTTGTTTGATCCATGACACCATTTTTTTTACTTTACATGACATTTATATATCCCTAGCCGACACCATCGTCCCTGGGTGATGGTGTTGGTGTTAAGTTAAATTCCCTAGTCGACACCATCGTTCGTAGGTGATGACATCGTATATATATGGTCACCACACCTAGACATTCATAAGGAAAGAAGCCAAAATAATGGGTTCTAACCATTCACTCTTCTCTCTTGTGCCTTCTTCAAATTTTACAGATTTTCCTTTGGTTCACCTTGCATTTGACTTGGATTTGTTTGGACACTCTTCTTAGTTGAATTATTTACACTACTATGTCAACTATAGTGAGTCTAGGATAGGAAAAGTGTTCCCTTCTCCACCCAATACTAATTCTCTCCCAGTGTGTTGCTTCTTTGGAGAGATAGATGCATCAGTGACCACCCCACAGGTAAGTTCTCTAACTCTCTTTGCCATTTTGCATAGATTAGTTCATCTCCCTTCCCCTTTGCTCTATGTTAGCTTAACATTGTATGAACATTGGTGTTCGTTTTAGAATATTGCTCTTATATGATCAGATCCTTATATTTTCTTTCCTTTTTTCAGTTATGTTGTAGTAGTATAGATTGTGCATGCTTGACTTATGCCTCATCGATCTATATCTCTCACCCATTTATCGATATCGTAGGAGGGTACTCTCCTCTATCTTGACTGCAGGCCTTAGAAATCATATGTTGACCTAGTGTAGGGATAACTACCCTCTAGATATGTGACCTTAACGCTTGTCATAGCCCCTTTAAATCAACACATTGTGTGTCAGTTCATGTGTGTCTCCTATTCGTTGCCTTAATAACCTTATAGAATGGGAGACTTAGGAGTGCAAGCAATTGAGACACATTCTTGGCCCGCCATACGATATGTAGTGTAGCACTTGGATTGGTTCGATGGGGTCAAGCATCAAAGGTATTTTAGCCTCTCTATACACATGATTCCTCGTTTTGGTTATCTAATGCTTCAATGAATGGTATTTTAGGTTTCTACTTTCTTATAGGTGATTACAAGTCAGCTTGCGATTGATTAAGCAAAAGAGTCATACAATAAAACACATCTCTAGATAAACGAAGAACAAAGGAATTTGTAGACATTAAATGTTAATGGATCCAAGATCATACATCTATTCAAGACCATACAATTCTAGGGAGGGGCCGTAGAAAATTCTTATAACCGTATGTCGCCTCATTTTCCAATTCTAACACTGATAAATCTACATTTTTTGATATGTTATTTACACATCCATGTCTCCTTTGCTCTAACATTTAAAACTAAGTTTTCATCTCTTGTTTTGTATTTGATTTATTGTTTCATTGTTTATCATTGTTGTAAGTATCAATACATTATTTTTATTATGTATGGATAATTTTGAATTGTTAGATCAAAATAATATCCTATAACAAACACTTACATCCTTTTTATATTGTTAAAATTTCATAACATAATTTGATTAGGTTGTAAACAGAATGAAATATAATTGGTTAGAGTGGTATTAACAAGTGGAAAAATAACTCGTCTTCAATGATATATGGTTCAACATTTATGATGGGGACACAAGCACAACAATGCCTACCAGTGTAAAATAAGAAAATATTTAGAAAAATAATAATTTGAAAGAATTGGACTTAATAATGGCCTCAATGGATGCAATTGTGGTTTCTCACATTTAGAGGTATGACAATGCATCCCATGAAGCATCAATACGTAAAAGGATTTATATGGTTATCTCTCGTAATTGGAGTTCATAAGTTGTAATTTAAATTGTTTAACATTTAGTTGAAGAATTGTGATTTCATGAGTTTTACCTCATAAATTTGTGTAATAAAGCATGATGTATAACCATTGGTGTAAAAAATTGATGTGCGCACGTGTGCACGCATGTGTGTGTGTGTGTGTTTATAAAATCCCTTCTTCTTACATATTCAACCTACTTTGAGTATTTACAAGTTAATAATTAATTAAATACTCTCACATTTGATCAACTGGTTGAAAATATGTTTGAAAGAGAAACGGATTTTGGGAGAAACAATGAGCCATCAGGAGAAATCATTTTTCTATGTTAATCAAAAAGGAAATTTGTGTATTATTTTTTGGATAAGACTACGTAAGTTGTTTTCAATTCCAAAAGTAAATTATTTCAAGGGTTCTTCCTCCAAGGCCTCGTCTTCCAAAAATGAAGTAATTCAAAAGAACAAATGGAGGAATAAGGATCAAGGAGGAAGAAATATTAATAAAAGTAGGCAAAAGAAAAATGATAAACAACATTATTTTTTCAAAAAATGTGGTATAAAAGTGATCCACGAGGATCACATATGTAAAACTTCATGGGATAATATTGAAGCCCACCATAAAAAAAAACAAAGGAAAAGATAAGAAATAAACCAAAAAATCTAAGCTCAACTCAATTCACCATTGAATATGTGATTTCCAATCGTGATAAATACAATAATATCTTATTTAGTACCACTTGATTTTATGTGTGGGTCCTATATACTAGATCCATTTTACACACATAACTTTCATACAAGAATTCTTCGAGGAATTTCATGAATAAATTTATAATCCAGTATACTTAGAAGATAGATAAATATTCTTTAACCAGGGGGTAAAGGAATAATAAGACTCAAGTGTAAAGTGCTTCCATATTTCATTCTTAAAAATGTTCTATGTGTTCCTCAATTGAAATGAAACTTATTGTCCTTGGTTCTCATTTTCCATCTAGGGAGCTCCATTTTGCTAGACAATGTGGAGGTTACCATCAAAATAAAAAGTATCAGTGAAGTCGTATTGATTAAATTTGAGGAAGAAAATTTGTTAAAACTCAGGGGTGCACCATGAAACTCATGGATTTTTTTTCATCTTATTGAAGAAAAAATGCCTCCAAGTACCAAAAAATTTGATAACTCTAAATATTACTAATAAAATTTAGGTGAAAAATTCGGAAGATAAAACATGTGTTAAATATCTGGTGCCCTAAGAATTCACATAAAAATTGTATTAAACAAGCATTAAATGTCCATACACACACATATATGTATATATACACATTCATATACATATGCACACACATGCAAGCACACACACACACATTCTCTTCCTTAATACTAACAAAAAATAGATGATAGCTTTAAACATGTGTTTTGGATGTAGATGCAAGCCCGTGAGAGGAGGGGACCAGATGGATGCATTTGCAACGTCTCTTTTATCAAGTCCTACAAATAGAGAATCTTGTAGATAGTTGAATACCTCACTGTTTTGTCACTATCCACCACACCCTCCACCTCGTCCTACACAACAAGACGTGAATGAGTTCCTAACCAAGAATAATGGTAGTATAAAATTTGAGAGAAAAATAAAGAATATTTCTCCACATTGTGAAAGTATTCATATAACAAAATATCTAACAAAAATAACATGAAGGAAAGTAAAGTAGTTTGTGAATGAATGAAGAAATCCCTGAAAATGGTTGTATTTCCTTAATCTAAGATCCACAAGAACTCGATCCATAATAAGCATGAATGAATGATGAAGAAAAGATGATGTAGTATTTAGTTGTTTTGTCCATGTCACCTGTGCAACAAAATATGTCGTTGGATCGATTGTGGTCAAGTAGATATTACATTAAAGATAATATAGCCCTGTGTTACATAAGGATCCCTCACTAGACTCACCTAACTCCTTTTCATGTAGTTTCATTGAAGATAAAATTTGAGCCAAGATGTCAAATTTTATTATGAGTATAGTAATTACCCCACTAACATGGTTGACAAATGGAGGATAACACTAATTAGTCTTTGGGTGGTACCCATTGATGTCTACATAGAGAGGTTAGTTGACTGGTCACATTGGATAGTCTCCTTCGACACTTCTCGTGGATAGAGAAAGTTGCACATTTATTTGAATCTTGAACTCTACATATGTTCGAGATAAGAAAACATAGGTTTAAGGTTCAATATAATATTGATTTCATGCATATTTATGATTAGGGTAGTGGTTAGGGTTTCCCTTATTAACATTCCCAATGATGTTTTCCATCAACGACCATCAACATAAACCCTCAACCATCCATTTCCTTGATGCACATATTATGTAGCCACCTAGACCCTCATTTTAAGACTATGCATATCAACGTAAATAGAGAAAGCTTTATATATAAACTATAAAAAATGACATTCACTTGATAATATGGCACTAATTTTAACATAATAATTATCTGGTAGATGATTTTTTTGACACAACGATGATTGGCTAAATTTATAAGACAATGTCACACATACATGCCTCATTCCTAGTCAACCAATCACATTAGGGATTTCCTTAACACTCATTAAGTGTGCTAGTTAACAAATGACACAAGTCTTACTAGAAAACTTAAATTCGAAGAAACCTCGTCATTGGTTTGATGATCAACATAATAAAATAAATAAAAAATCCACAAAATTATGTTACATTTAAGTTTTAAAACATGGTAAAAAATAGCGGGACTACCTGTTATATCTATAAGCCCCCCTCTAATTTCACTGCCAGATCCTCCCTTGGGGAAATTTAAGATGGGTTGGAAAAACAATAACAATAATTTTCTAGTCCCCAATCACATAAGGATAATATTAATATTAATATTAATATGAATATGATTGAGGGGCGCATGAATCTAAACCCTTCATCTTCCTTGTTAGCTTTGTAGGTTTTCAAAGCAAGGGGGCTTATTTGACATCGAGGGTTAAATGTAAGGTGCATAATAATGAAGAAAAGTGCATATGGAAGGTTTTCAATGTTACTAGTGGCAGAGAAATTGTGACATCTCAAGGTTGTGCCTATGAGCTGCCAAGATTGCACGAGTTACAACTATAATCCACCTAAGACATGGATGAAAACAATGGTGTCCAAGATTACTGTATGTAAAGTGCCATGTGGATGGTTGTGATAGGGCCATATATCGACAACCAAATAAATCAATGATGGTTATGTCTATGCCACTTGTCAGAAGTTCTACCTCATTTAAAATTGGAAGATGCCTATCGGCATAAAAAGTGTATTATAATTCACTAAATGATATTTGTAATATTTAAAAATTATTAATACAATCTCATTAAATAGTTTCAATTAATATATATAATAATTTAATATTTTCTATTTAGCACATTTAATATTATGTATTGTTCATCATTACGACATCAAGTTCTTCGACGACAATAAGTTTTAAAAGTAAAGCTATATCTATAATCATTTCTCACGCTATATAAGGATGGATCAGTATTTTTTATTTTAAAAACTCTCATAACATGGCAGCTTGTACCACCTCTATACATTATTGCATTGGGATGATTTGCAAAATGAGAGTTGGTTGTGCTTACTATAGGCGAAATGAAAGGATGAAGTAGTGGATGCAATATTATCTTATCTATGCTCTCCTCGTTTACACGGTGCTCAACCTTTCAATCCACCACAGAACTGGAAGCGAGACACATTGCAATGGGGCAACAAGGGAAGTCAAAATCAACAAAGAGATTGATTTGTACATGAGTAGAGATGGCCATTACTGATGATAGGTGGAAGAGTAGAGGGCATGTAATCAAATGAAATGGATCAAGGTGGCAATGAAATGTGAGGTCAAGGATCATTTGATAGAGATGTTAGATCATGGGAGTTTGTATGTAGAAGATTCATGGAGAAACATTTGGTGGAGTGGATGAGGATGAGTGTGAAGAAAAGCAAGGAGCGTAGCCTTACAAAAAAGCAAGGAGCCGTTGCAAAAAGCTTAGAGACGTTGAAAGAATTTTTCTTATAAAAGCCTGTGTAGGACTACATTTTCATGGATTCCGTCTGTATTATTTTTTGTCTTGTTTTTCTGCTCTGCATATTTGTTTTGTTTAATGATTTTTTTGCACGGCCGTGCTCTTTTTTTCGGGTCTGATTCATATTAATCTCTATCTTTTCCCAGATATTATCTCACTGACATATCTGATTTGTAATTAATTATGACTGCTGCACATTTACTTTTTGTTGAAACATTCTCCCTGATTATCTCTTGTCAGAGATTTTGTGTTGACTTGCAAGGCAAGTTTTTTGTGTAGGTGTTTATTATTAATGCATCATGTTTTATTGTAAAATTGTAAGAAGAGTAAGAAGAGCAAGAAGCAGGAAGAAGAAGACAGAAGAAGGAGAAAAACCAGATTTGGGAGAAGGAGAAAAGTGCGCAGTTCTAGCTCAAGTCTGGACTATTTTTGTTGATAGAAAAACTTCATTTCTCAGCTGTTATTGTATGAATGAATGTTTTGTGTGCAGCTGTAGCTGCTGTTCATTATTGAATATTTATATGTATTGCTGAAGCAATTTGATGCCCAGATCTGTGTTATTTGCAGCCAAGTGTTTTATGTTATTTTGCTGTTATAAATTTCTGTAGCTTCTCTTTTCCCCTGTTCTGCATCCTTTAAATCCACTGCATTTTATTTTCTATTGTTGTTTGAAGATTATGTAGATTCCGTAGACTCTGCAGTTTCTGTAGATCCTCGTATTCCCTTCATCTGGTATCAGAGCCAGGCTAAACCCTTCTTCTATTTCATTTTTGGTTTTTTAGTTTTTCATTTGGCAGCCATTAATGGCTTCTACGTCTGGTGCATCGCTGGTTAGTGTGCAAACTCTAATTTTCACAGGAAAGAACTATGAGTATTGGTCTTTGACCATGAAAGCTTTGTTTCGGTCTCAAGACATTTGGGAAATGGTTGAAAATGGTTACTAGGAACTAGCAGACCAGGCAGCATACAATGCTCTTACACAAGCTCAAAAGGACGTCTTGAAGGAACAAAGGAAGAAGGATGGGAAAGCACTATTTTATATCCATCAAGCAATGCATGAGAGCATACTCCCAAGAGTTGCAGCAGCAAAGCAAGCCAAGGAAGCATGGGACACACTCCAGATTGCGTATCAAGGTATGGACAAGGTTAAAACTGCTAAATTACAGCTCCTTATAAGAGAATTTGAAAATTTATCAATGAGAAACTCAGATTCAGTAGAATCTTTCTTTACTCATGTTGTTGGTTTGATAAATCAAATCAAGTCCCATGGAGAGGTCATAGAGGATAGGAAGGTTGTTGAAAAGGTACTTAGAAGTCTCCCTTCTAAATTTGATGTTGTAGTTGTGGCTCTAGAGGAAACCAAAGATTTGAGCCAGTTTAGTGTTGATGAACTACATGCCTCTCTTATCAATCATGAATATAGACTGAATAGATCAAATAGTTCAGTAGAAAATGCATTTTCATCTCAGATTTCTGTAAATCATGGAAGAGGAAGGAGGAGTTTCAGTCCTAGAGGAAGAGGGAGAAGTTCTCCTAGAAGTGGACGTAGTAGCAGTCCTGCAAATGCTGGTGGTAGAGGTCAAAATCAGAATTTCAGTCACCCAAGTGGCCAAAGATTTGACAAGTCACACATTCAATGTCACTATTGTAAGAAGTTTGGGCATTATGCTCATGAATGCAAGAAAAAACAGTATGACCAGCAGAAGCAAGGTCAAAATTAGTCAAGTAGCACTCCCTCAGGCAGCATGTTCATTGCATGCACGAAGATTGCTGAAGCAATCCCTACAAACTCTCCAGTTGAGTGCAATGTTGTTCAAGAAAGCCCATGTGACATATGGTATTTAGATTCGGGCTGCAGTAATCACATGACAGGTAATAAAGATTTGTTTTCTAGCTTGGAAGAATCAGTTCAAACTGATGTTACACTTGGTAACAACAACAAAGTCACTGTTTTGGGTAAAGGTATGGTTAATATTCTAACCAAAAAGGGGGAGCCGAAATTTATGCCTGATGTATATTATGTTGCTGGTCTAAAACACAACTTGATGAGCATTGGACAGCTGATACAAAAGGGATATAGAGTGTACATGGAAAATAATGAGTGTGTTATTTTGGACAAGCTTCCAAGCAATATGCTTATTGCCAAGGTACAAATGACTACAAACCGCATGTTTCCATTAAAAATAAGGCCGAATATGAAAGGAAAAATAGCTCAAGCTGTTCATGAGACACATACTATCAATTCTGGAGCAGCTTTTAAGGTAGAAGATACAAAATCAGCAGTAGCCAAAGACAGCTACGGAAAAGTTCAACACAGCTACAGAAATGTTCAAAACAGCCACAAAAAGGTTCAAGACAGCTACGGAAATGTTTAGCTCCAAGACAGCTACGGAAATGTCCAAGATAGCTACGGAAATGGCCAGAACAGCTCCAAAGAGGAAAATGATGTTTCTATAGAAACTCAAGCAGCGTTTCAATCAGTGGTAAAGGATGATTCTTGGCTATGGCATTTTAGATTTGGGCATTTATATTTTGGAGCACTGAAACTACTTCATATGAAGAATATGGTAAAAGGTTTGCCATTAATTGAGAAATCGGAAAGAGTTTGTGAAGGATGTATTATGGGAAAACAACATAGAGAGTCATTTCCGGTTGGCAAGGAAAATAGAGCTACAGCTCCACTTGAGATTGTGCATTCAGATATTTGTGGGCAAATGCAAACACCATCTATAGGAGGCTGCACTTATTTTCTTACTTTTATTGATGATTTCACAAGAAAAACTTGGGTTTATTTCTTGAAACACAAATCTGATGCATTCGCTTATTTCCAGCAGTTCAAGGCACTTGTGGAGAAGCAAAGCGGCCACTACATCAAGGTTTTAAGGATGGATAGAGGCGGTGAATTTATATCTAATGAATTTATAAATTTTTGCAGATCTCATGGCATACACAAGCAATTTACAGCCCGCTATACACCTCAGCAAAATGGTGTGGCGGAGAGGAAGAACCGAACAATTATGGAGATGGCTCATAGCATGATGGCAGCCAAACATCTACCAAATGAATATTGGGCTGAGGCAGTGGCAACTGTTGTTTACATCATGAATAGGTGCCCAACAAAGAGCGTAAGAAACAAAGTCCCTCAAGAGGCTTGGACAAGAAGGAAACATAGTGTTTCTCATATGAAGGTATTTGGATGCATAGCATATGCACATGTTCCAGATGAGTTGAGAAAGAAGTTAGATAATAAAGGACAAAAATGTATATTTGTTGGTTACTCAGAGGAAACAAAAGCATATAAGTTGTTTGATCCTATCAATAGGAAAGTTATAATGAAGGTAACCGTGATGTTCAGTTCATGGAGGATGAAGCATGGGATGGAAGCATAGAGAGGACTGTCAGAATTGCAGCTGTTGTCCCAAATGATAATATGGTGGATGAAGTGTTTCCAACACCAAATATAAACTCAAACAGCAGTGTCCTTCCAATCCCGGGATGGTACCACAAGTTGCAGCTCAAGCTACACCTTCATTCACACCAAGGAGATCTTCAAGGCTGCTGTCCACACCAACAGGACAGCAAACTTCACAAGCATCTACATCAATCGGTATCCTTGGAGCAACACCATCTAGCACTCCAAGTAGTTCTTCATCTCCGGATCCAACTCTAGCAAGCATGATGCCACGAAAAACAAGGAGTTTGAGTGAGTTGTATAATGTTGACACAACTAATTCATTTTCAACTTTTGCTTTATTTTCTCATATTGATGATCCATTAACATTTGAAGAGGCTGTGAGTAGTGATATATGGGCAAAAGCCATGGATGAGGAGATTGAATCCATTGAAAAGAACCAAACATGGGAGTTGGTTGATTTGCCGGAAGGCAAAGATGTAATTAGTGTCAAATGGATTTATAAGACTAAACAAGATGCTGATGGGAAAGTGCAAAAGCATAAAGCAAGGCTAGTTGCAAGGGGCTTTACACAATAGCCCGAGTATAGACTTCAATGAGACATTTGCTCCAGTTGCTTGGTTGGATACAATTAGGACTGTTTTAGCTATTGCTGCCCACAACAAGTGGCCTGTATATCAAATGGATGTAAAGTCTGCATTCTTAAATGGCTATTTAGAGGAGGAAGTGTATGTGGAACAGCCACAAGGCTATGAGCTACCGGGTCATGAAGACAAGGTGTATAGGTTGAAGAAGGCACTCTATGGATTGAAGCAAGCTCCAAGAGCTTGGTACAGCCGCATTGACTCCTATCTCATTCAAAATGGTTTCCAAAGGAGCGGTTGTGAACCGACATTGTACATCAAGGTCAACAAGCAAGGTAACATTTTGATTGTTTGCTTGTATGTGGATGATCTAATCTTTACCGGTGATCTAAACATAGATTCTTTCAAATCAGTAATGAAGAATGAATTTGAAATGACTGATTTGGGTCTTATGAGGTATTTCTTGGGGATTGAAGTCCATCAATCCAATGATGGTATATTTATTTCTCAATCTAAATATGCAAATGAAGTTTTGAAGAGATTTAATATGGCAAGGTGCAAGGTATCCCCAACACCGGTTATGACAGGGATGAAGTTAAGCAAGGAAGATGATGGAGCATGTGTGGATTCTACATTGTTCAAGAGGCTGGTTGGAAGCCTTATGTACTTAACAGCCACAAGGCCGGATATTATGTATGGTGTAAGTCTGATTTCAAGGTTTATGGAGTCTCCAAAAGACTCACATTGGCAGGCCGGTAAGAGGATATTGAGGTATGTAAGTGGTACAAAGGATTTTGGTATATTGTATTCCACTTCAGATGATTTCAGTCTTGTTGGGTACACTGATAGTGATTGTGGGGCAACATAGATGATAGGAAAAGTACTTCTGGGTATACTTTTCACTTTGGTACAGGTGTTGTGTCATGGGCATCAAAGAAACAACCCATTGTGACCCTTTCTTCAGCTGAAGCTGAGTATGTGGCAGCCACTAGTGTTGCGTGTCAAGTTGTTTGGATGCGAAGGATGTTGAAAGATTTGATGCATGATCAAAAGGAAGCCACTACAGTATTATGTGATAACAGTTCAGCCATAGCATTATCTAAAAATCATGTGTTTCACAAGAGAACTAAGCATATTGATACGAGGTATCATTTTATCAGAGAGCTTGTAAGCAACAAAGAAATTTGTCTTGATTTTTGCAGGTCTGAAGATCAGCTGGCTGACATATTTACAAAAGCACTGGCAAAAGAGACATTTGAGTATTTACGAAGTGGCTTAGGAGTTTGTGACTTTGCACAAGTTAGCAGCTCTGGAAAACTGTCAGTTAGCTACGGAAATGCTACAACAGTTTTTGAACAAACTTGATTCATATTTCTAATGATCTGCAACAGTTCATAATTAAGGGGGAGTGTTGGAAATTCAAGTCAGAATTTATTGTGCAATTAATCTCTATCTTTTCCCAGATATTATCTCACTGACATATCTGATTTGTAATTAATTATGACTGCTGCACATTTATTTTTTGTTGAAACATTCTCCTTGATTATCTCTTGTCAGAGATTTTGTGTTGACTTGCAAGGCAAGTTTTTTGTGTAGGTGTTTATTATTAATGCATTATGTTTTATTGTAAAATTGTAAGAAGAGTAAGAAGAGAAAGAAGCAGGAAGAAGAAGACAGAAGAAGGAGAAAAACCAGATTTGGGAGAAGAGAAAAGTGCGCAGTTCCAACTCAAGTCTGGACTATTTTTGCTGATAGAAAAACTTCATTTCTCAGCTGTTATTGTATGAATGAATGTTTTGTGTGCAGCTGTAGCTGCTATTCATTATTGGTGAATATTTATATGTATTGCTGAAGCAATTTGATGCCCAAATCTGTGTTATTTGCAGCCAAGTGTTTTATCTTATTTTGCTGTTATAAATTTCTGTAGCTTCTCATTTTTCCCCTGTTCTGCATCCTTTAAATCCGCTGCATTTTATTTTCTATTGTCCGTTCGAAGATTCTGCAGATTCCGTAGACTCTGTAGTTTCCGTAGGTGTATTGTTTGCTTGATTATTTGCAAATTTGTTGTATGCTTCTCAAAATATTCATAAGTTTTTGTCTAAATATTAAATCTAAGCAAGACACTTGAATATTCTCTGGTCTATTGTCACTGTTCACCGGTTTATCTTTTATTTTCTAAACTCTAAGAATATCAGAGTTAAATAAATCGTATTAAGTTAACAAAATTAAATTTGTTATGAATGTTGATGACAGGCATGGAATTCGGCTAAGCCCACAGTATGGGTTGATAGGAAGAAGAGACCCGATGTTGCTAGTGTTTTGTTTTGTTTTTGTGGCTCTACAACTTTATTCTGTTTCATATTTTGATGCACGGTCGTACTCTTTTTTTATTTTGGTTCTTTGGGTATGAAGCATTTTGATTTTAGTCTGTATTTATTGTTGTGAATGTGTTTTTTTGGGAGGCTAGATATTATGGGCTTTCTCTATTTTTGTGTTCTTTTTTGTTTTGAATCCAAGGGAGCTAAGAGAGCATACCATAGCTGAAGATTGTCTTCCTAGTTAGTATCTTCTTCTATAGTTTCCCCTCATTTTCCATAATCTGTGAATTGTTTCTGGTTTACATGCATATTATATTGGTGTAAATCTCTTCCGTAACTTTCTTCATAAATTTTTCAGTAGGTGGTTTGTCTATGTCAAACCATAGGAAAATTCATCTTTCATATTTATTTTCCATTGGTTAATTGAAATTCTGGTTTCTCATTTCTCCATAGTTGTTGCAACTATTATCAGCAAAAAAATGAACAGGGTAAGGATTTAAGTAATGGGATTTAGAAGTACTGGTTTTATGGAAGATCACACATCAAGTTATGAAATGAATTTGACTTGTTTGGTTGGCTATGGGATGAAGACTTTATGGCAGAGAAGGATGATGCTGGAGCATTTAGATGAAGAGGGATGACATGCAAGGCAAATTGTAGGAGAACAAGAAGTATGTTGTTCCTGTCTTATTACTTTATTTTTTATTTTAGAGAAGACTACCATTAGAAAGATACTGAAAATCCTCTTTATTGTGCATGGCCCATGTTAATATCTAGTATATGATAGGAATTGGTATTTTTTACTATAGACTTGTCATTTATATGGAATTGTATACACAAGCCTAATTATAGTGCTTATTCATAGATTTATGCTACAATATTTGAAATGAAAGTTTAATCATGCCCCTTTTAGCTGAATCATGGGATTTGGAGGAAGCAGTAACCACAAGCAGTAGGGTTTTTTATGTGGTGGTATCTCCCTTAAGCTTCTCATAACATAGTCATTTTGTTTATTCCAAACTGCAAGAAAATTGATATTCCATATTTCATATGCTTTTATTAATGGATGTTGATAGATCATCTCTTGATCTTTGTGTGGTAGGGTGTTTAATTTAAGAAAAAAAAATGTGGAATCTCATTTGTCCATGGTTTTTGCTTGAGTTCTGCAATATAAAGAAAGATGTCTCTCCAACAAAAAGCATAGGAAGTTTTTGTATGCTAGGCAACACTTAAAAATGTAATTACATAACACCCGTTTTTAAAGAAGATTAACAGTGAATTTTTTTCTAGTTTTTTCAATTTAGGCCCCTAAATCCTCCGGAAATGTAGAAACAAATGTTGATCATTACGAAAAATAGAAATCTCTAAATGTATGTGAATTATTAATTACAAAAAATAGTAAATTTGGTGACAAGTACATGACAATTTATTAAATATAGTAATTAAAATCCCCATAGAATTACAATGCTAACCATTAGATGTTATCCTTTATAAACAAGGACGTGCATGAGGATGTTTATCATTCTTGAGATCAAGTGTAGTGAAGGAAATGTTGTAAGTTGGGATATTCAAGATCTACGTTTGTCTTTCTTGCGGGACACAAAATAGAATTCACAAAAACTCGATCCGATGCTTTTGTTGATGATGAGATTGGATGTTTTTTAACCTCTGTTTAGGAACTATCAAAACATATTTACATATTTAGATTATTGTTTCTACGGGTGTTGAGTTGTACAATGACTTCTCCTGATTTCGTTTGATTGTCTTGATTAAAGATTTTATGTACTACAAATATCCATATAATCGTGCCTAATATCATCGTAAGTTAAACAATTTTGATAGAAATGTGTTTTTATCTTTTACTTTATTTAAGTTATTCAACCTACAAATTTTGCTTCATTTGAGTTCTACACCCTATAAATTATGTTCTCAAGGTGTTTCTTGTGACTTGGCTATGAAGATTTATTTAAGTTATTCAACCTACAAATTTTGCTTCGTTTGAGTTCTACACCCTATAAATTTTGTTCTTAAGGTGTTCCTTGTGACTTGGTTATTTGCAAATCTTCATAGGTATTACAATTAATGTCTTAAAGACCTATTGTTAGTAAAAAATTATAAAATGATATTTATCTTATTCTATTCACTTTAAAATCAATATTTGTACAAAGCTAACGGTCTCCCCTACACGATGGCGCCATTTTTTGTGAAATGTTTTCAGTTTTTTTAGCATGGTCCAAGTCTATGGAAGAGTAAATTTGATAGTTTTTTGACCCTTTACACTTCATAATGACCTTCCATAGCTTTGGTTGGGGAAAAACAAATATTTCCCTTGCCTTAGGGTTGGATTTGATGATACAGATAGAACCGCGATCGTGGTTTACAAACCGCGATCGTGGTTTACAAACCGCGATCGTGGGTTTTTCAAAACGAACCGCGATCACGGTTTTTAAACTGTGAGCACGGTTTATAAAGCGTGATCGCTAGTTCATAAAACATATTTATATGCATCCCAATGTTCTAATTACCATGTGATTTTTACTGTTTGACTTTACCGTATGAATTAGTGTCAAAATTCTGTCATTTTCTGCACATTTTTCTTATCACTGGAAGTAAAACATCATGGGAGATAAGAAACGAAGTCAAAAAAGGAAGTCATTAAGTAAAAAAAACAAACGAATTAGAGGCAAACAAATTTCAAAATGCCGAGTGAATGCAAAATCCTCGTGAATCAAGAAGAGGTTCATCTTCAACCCCTACTATTGCAAGCAATGAGGAACCAGGTAATGTTTCTACTATCAATGTTGAAGTTGAATTAAATACTCGTGATGAAGATTTTTTTTACCGTCAATATTGAAGAAGAATTAAATAGTCGTTATGTAGCAAATGTTGAAATTGAAGGAGACAATGAAAATGCGAATAAAGAAATTTAGGTTGAAACTGTAGGTAAGACAAAATTTGGCAAAAACACCTCCTAGGATTTTCCTATAAGAAACCTAATTATTTTATTGAAATTGATGAAAACATTTTGAAACCAATGTGTGACAAACTTTTTGAATGGAAAATCAGAAGAAAAACCACTAAAATTTGAGATAATCATTTTAAAACTTTAAATGATTCCCAAAGATGTTAGTTGTTTGTTAGTTTGATGAAATTGAATAAAATGAGACCTACATTAAACACCTTAGGATTGACAATATCCAATATACGTGGTCAAACCTCTACAATTGTTGAAAACTTTCATGATGCGTATCACACTGTTGGTGTCAAGAGATGCACTAAGGATAGTAATATTGTGCGTCATATACTTTCTACTAGTGTTGTAAGTGAATCAATAAAAAAACAACGTTTGATTACACAAACAAGTCGAATGTTGCAAGTTAATCGAAAAACTCTAATGAAAGCAATTGAAAGATGTAATATCCTTCAATCACTCAATAACACCGATTTTTGGGCATTTTCTGCTAGAGCACCGCATAAGGACAAATATAATACTGATGCTATAAGAGAAGTTGTTATTCAATTTTGGCATGATAACACTAGAGTTTCACCTAATATAAGAGATGTTGTAAAATGGAGAGTTGGTTCTATTAATCGTGAACCACATCCAAAGCATTTCTTAGATATGACTCAAACTCAATTTTTTCGTAAGTTTGAACAAGAGCATCTGGAAATTAAAATTAGTCAACATTTTTTTGAAATGTTAAAACCATTCTATGTGAAAATCAACCACGCTCGCACCACTTGTTGTATGAGGCAACATGTTGAATTTGCTATGCATTATGCTAAATTTTTATGTATTCATTCTATTTTGCATTCTGAAACTATGTTATCAGAATGTGGTGTTCAAGTTCCACCAATATCTTCCAGGGATTTCATTCCTACGATATTTTGTGAAAAATAAGTTGGACAATTTTATTATAGTCAGGATTGTTTAGATGGAAGTTGTGGTACATGTGGCGGATTACCTAAATTGGAAAGTTACATCCATGAGCAAATTGAAGGTGTAATAGGAAATAATTTAGTTGAGTTTGATAAATATAAATCAGTTGCATACCAGTTGAAAGATGGAAAAGAGTCTAAATGGTGTGAGCTAGTTACAGAACATATGCCTATTTTTCAATTTATGAGAAAATTTAAGGATGAAATTGTTTATGAGTATGCTAGGCATACACATAGAGCTCGATCTGGTTGGATGAATAGTTCAAGATATGTAAAGACACATTTCCTATTGGTACTATTGTTTCAGTGGTCGATTTTGACAGAGAATTACACATTGCAACCACAAATGGAGGTTCAATCACAATATTACAACTCAGTACAAGTTGCCATTTTTGTGCATATAACATTTATACATTCTCCTGACAGTACAGAGAATGATCAAATTTTTTTAAGAGAGTACCACTTTTATATCAGTGATGATCATACTCATTCTACTAAATTTGTGCAAGGGTGTTTCCAGTTATTTTATGGAAACTTGTCTGATAGGGACATCCACTTCAAACAACATTATATATGGTCAGATAATTACGTCTCAGTTTAAGAATGCACGAATGTTTTATTGGATGAGCAGGATGCACATCAAGATGGGTGTGCAACATATTTGGAGTTTCACTGAGGCTAGACATGGAAAAGGAGAGCATGACGGTGCAGGGGCATGTGTGAAAAGAGCTCTTGCAAGAGAAGAGTTGAAGTACAAAGATGGTGCTAAATTGAAAGATGCAAAGAGCATAGTGGAATGGTGTATTGAACAACATGGCCCGAGGTTCTCAAGAAATTTCCATGGTTCGCAGATATTTTTGGTTGATAGAGGAACAACAAATTGCTAACTACGAGGATTGTATGACACTCACTGGGTCCAGTGATATGCACTCATTTTGTAGCTCAGACGCTACTTCGTGGGCCACATGGACAAGAAAGTTGACATGTTTTTGTGCATCTTGTATCGAATTTGTCACTGCTGAGTGTGATTCACAAGAATGGGTCGATGGATGGATTTGTAGGCCTCTAACTCCACTTGCTAGTTATCAACCTCCACAAGCATTACGACTTGTTTCTATAGATGAAGTTACAACATCCAAGGACTTTGACAAAATTTTGATTTTGGTGCGACAAGGTATTTATGGTTATTTACAATTTTTGTATTGAGTTATGTCCATTGAAATTTTAATATGTACAATTTAAATTTGAGTTGAAACCTTTTTTTGTAGGACATGTGTTTGTAGTTATTGTGACAGAAGACAATGAAGAAGGAACAAACTATTTCTTATGTCATTGCATCGAGGAAAGAAAGAAGTTGACTTCTCCTGTTATAGATGGTGAAGATATTGAGTACCCTACAGGGTCAGTGGTAGTTACTGGAACTTGGCTTCGGTGGTATCCATTAAAAAACTCCTCTGTTTGGGTGTTTGAAGACTTTGAGACACACAGGAAAATACTCTTATATTCACATCTAGTTCTAGCGACAAATATTCAGCTATATAGATATCGAGGAAGGCCTAATAACAAGATTCTTTGGAAGGTTTGAGAGTCAGATCATGAAGCAATCTTGTCCGCTATTCAGAGTAGATCCAATCCTGATGGTTCATTGGAATGAATTTACAATGCTCATGTCTGGTATATATAATTTCTTTGGTATATATAAATTTGTTAGTTAGATAAATTTAAGTTCATATATTTTATTAAATTTGTGTATTTTGTATATATCTAGTATGGTTTTGATTTGAAACTTAAATTTCTTTGACTAACACTTTTATATGCAGGTTAGTGGTGCCAGAAAAGCTTCCACCTTCACGTGGTTGGCACTGTTAGTAGAGAATTATAAATTCTTGAAGCTAAGAGAAGCTTTCATTGTTTTACAAGAAAAGAGAAGCAATTAACAATGATTTATGTACCTGTGGAGGGGGTTCTTGGCTCTGGAGGAGGTAGCCTAGAAGGACCTGGAGCTTAGAGAACCAAAATGACACCTCCCCAAGTGTTTACAAGACCATCCCTATGCGTGTGTACATTCGGTTCGGTGCCACGACCCACTGTTTGCAAAATATACCGTTTGACAGCCTTACACTGTCTCAAACTACACTATTAGGTGCGTTTGCAAACAATAGGGCAGCGAGAGCACCAATTGGAGAAGGAAAAAATTGAGACATGCTATTGTAGAGGGTCCCTATGCCGAGGTGTAGGATCAGACGAGACTTCTCTAGGTGCCACTGAGTCTGCGTAGTCACCCGTCGAAGTTGAACGATTTTTTGGTCTCAGGGCTCTTAAGGGACTACACCCGAATGAGGTAGCCCGGAAGAATGACATTGTTGTCATGCACTGAAATGACACCTCCTCTAGTGTTCACCTAGCCACCCAGACATGTTGTGTAGTCAGTTTGGTGCCATGACCCACCGTTTGCAAAATATGTTGTTTGACAGCCTTACACTGTCTCAAACTACACTATTCAGGTGTGTTTGCAAACAATAGGGCAGCGAGAGCACCGATTGGAGAAGGAAAAAACCTGAGATAGGATATTGTAGAGGGTCCCTACACCAAGGTGTAGGATCAGACGAGACATCTCTAGGTGCCACGGAGTGTGCGTAGTCACCCGTGGAAGTTGAATGATTTTTTGGTCTCAGGGCTCTTGAGGGACTACGCCCGAACGAGGTAGCCCGGAAGAAACAATGTTGTCACCAAAAATACATGCCTCCTCTAGCATTCACATGGCCACTCAGACGTGTCTGCGTAGTCAGTTTGGTGCCATGACCCACCGTTTACAAAATATACCGTTTGACAGCCTTACACTGTCTCAAACTACACTATTCGGACGCGTTTGCAAACAATAGGGCAGCGAGAGCACCGATTGGAGAAGGAAAAAACTGAGATAGGCTATTGTAGAGGGTCCCTATGCCAAGGTGTAGGATCAGATGAGATGTCTCTAGGTGCCACGGAGTCTACGTAGTCACCTGTCGAAGTTGAATGATTTTTTGGTCTCAGGGCTCTTGAGGGACTCCACCCAAACGAGGTAGCCTGGAAGCAACAACGTTGTTGTGCACCAAAATGATGCCTCCTCTAGTGTTCACCTGGCCACCCAGATGTGTCTGCATAGTTGGTTCGGTGCCACGACCCACCATTTACAAAATATACCGTTTGACAGCCTTACACTGTCTCAAACTACACTATTCGGCGCGTTTGCAAACAATAGGGCAGCGAGAGCACCGATTGGAGAAGGAAAAAACTGAGACAAGATATTATAGAGGGTCCCTATGCTAAGGTGTAGGATTAGATGAGATGTCTCTAGGTGCCATGGAGTGCTGCGTAGTCACCCGTCGAAGTTGAACGATTTTTTGGTCTCAAGGCTCTTGAGGGACTACACTCGAACGAGGTAGCCCAGAAGCAATGACGTTGTTATCACGCACCAAAATGATGCCTCCTCTAGCATTCACCTAGCCACCCAGATGTGTCTGCATAGTCGGTTGGTTCCATGACCCACCGTTTACAAAATATACCGTTTGACAACCTTACACTGTCTCAAACTACACTATTTGACATGTTTGCAAACAATAGGGCAGTGAGAGCACCGATTAGAGAAGGAAAAAACTGAGACAGGATATTGTAGAGGGTCCCTACACTGAGGTGTAGGATTAGATGAGACATCTCTAGGTGCCATGGAGTGCGCGTAGTCACCCGTCGAAGTTGAACAATTTTTTGGTCTCAGGGCTCTTGAGGGACTCCGCCCGAATGAGGTAGCCCGGAAGCAACGACGTTGTTGCACCTAAAATGACACCTCCTCTAGCATTTACCTAGCCACCTAGATGTGTTATGCATAGTTGTTTTGGTGCCATGACCCACCGTTTACACAATATACCGTTTGACAGCCTTACACTGTCTCAAACTACACTATTCGAGTGCGTTTGCAAACAATAGGGCAGCGAGAGCACCGATTGGAGAAGGAAAAAACTAAGATAGGCTATTGTAGAGGGTCCCTATGCTGAGGTGTAGGATCAGATGAGACATCTCTAGGTGCCACGGAGTGCACGTAGTCACCCGTCGAAGTTGAACAATTTTTTGGTCTCAGGGCTCTTGAGGGACTCCACCCAAACGAGGTAGCCCGGAAGCAATGACGTTGTTGTGCACACCAAAAATACACCTCCTCTAGCATTTCACCTAGCCACCTGGATGTGTACTGTGTAGTTGGTTTGGTGCCATGACCCACCGTTTACAAAATATACCATTTGACAGCCTTACACTGTCTCAAACTACACTATTCGGCGCGTTTGCAAACAATAGGGCAGCGAGAGCACCGATTGGAGAAGGAAAAAACCAAGATAGACTATTGTAGAGGGTCCCTACACTAAGGTGTAGGATAGATGAGACATCTCTAGGTGCCATGGAGTGCACGTAGTCACCCATGTCGAAGTTGAATGATTTTTTGGTCTCAGGGCTCTTGAGGGACTCCGCCCGAACGAGGTAGCCTGGAAGCAACGACATTATTACACATCAAAAAGACACCTCCTCTAGCATTCACCTAGCCACCTAGACATGTGTGTAGTTCGGTTTGGTGCCATGACCCACCGTTTACAAAATATACCGTTTGACAGCCTTACACTATCTCAAACTACACTATTCGATGCACGTTTGCAAACAATAGGGCAGCGAGAGCACCGATTGGAGAAGGAAAAAACCAAGACAGGACTATTGTAGAGGGTCCCTACACCAAGGTGTAGGATTAGAAGAGACATCTCTAGGTGCCATGGAGTCTGCGTAGTCACCCGTCGAAGTTGAATAATTTTTTGGTCTCAGGGCTCTTAAGGGACTCGCCCGAACGAGGTAGCCCGGAAGCAACGACGTTGTTGCACACCAAAATGACACCTCCTCTAGCATTTCAACTGGCCACCCACATGTGTCTGCACATAGTCGGTTTGGTGCCATGACCCACCGTTTACAAAATATACCGTTTGATAGCCTTACACTGTCTCAAACTACACTATTCGGCGCGTTTGCAAACAATAGGGCAGAGAGAGCACCGATTGGAGAAGGAAAAAACCTGAGACAGGCTATTGTAGAGGGTCCCTACGCCAAGGTGTAGGATTAGATGAGACATCTCTAGGTGCCACAGAGTGTGCGTAGTCACCCGTCGAAGTTGAACAATTTTTTGGTCTCAGGGCTCTTAAGGGACTCCCCGAACGAGGTAGCCTGGAAGCAATGATGTTGTTCGTGCCAAAAAATGACACCTCCTCTAGTGTTCACCTAGCCACCCAGACATGTCCTGCATAGTCAGTTTGGTGCCACGACCCACCGTTTACAAAATATACCATTTGACAGCCTTACACTGTCTCAAACTACACTATTCGGCGCGTTTGCAAACAATAGGGCAGGGAGAGCACCAATTGGAGAAGGAAAAACCAAGACTCATATTGTATAGGGTCCCTACATAAAGGTGTAGGATTCAGACGAGACATCTCTAGGTGCCACGGAGTTTAGGTAGTCACCCGTCGAAGTTGAATATTTTTTGGTCTTAGGGCTCTTGAGGGACTACCGTCTGAATGAGGTAGCCTGGAAGCAATGAGAGTTTTTGTCAAAAACAACACCTCCTCTAGTGTTCACCTGGCCACTCTTTATGGATGTGTCATGCATAGTCCATTTTGGTGCCACGACCCACCATTTCAAAATATACCATTTGACAGTCTTACACTATCTCAAACTACACTATTTTCGTTTGCAAACAATAGGGCAATGAGAGCACCGATTGGAGAAGGAAAAAACAAAGACAGGATACTGTAGAGGGTCCCTACGACTGAGGTGTAGGATTAGACGAGATCATCTCTAGGTGCCATAGAGTTGCATAGTCACCCATGAAGTTGAATGATTTTTTGGTCTCAGGGCTCTTGAGGGACTACGCCCGAAACGAGGTAAGCCCAGAAGCAACGACGTTGTCGCACACCAAAATGATGCCTCCTATAACATTCACCTAGCCACCCAGACATGTCTACTGCAGTTGGTTTGGTGCCATGACCCACCGTTTACAAAATATACCATTTGACAGCCTTACACTGTCTTAAACTACACTATTCGACGCGTTTGCAAACAATAGGGCAGCGAGAGCACCGATTGGAGAAGGAAAAAACTGAAGATAGGCTATTGTAGAGGGTCCCTACACTGAGGTGTAGGATTGATGAGACATCTCTAGGTGCCACGGAGTGCACGTAGTCACCTGGTCAAAGTTGAACGATTTTTTGGTCTCAGGGCTCTTAAGGGACTCTGCCCGAACGAGGTAGCCCGGAAGCAACGATGTTTTCGCACACCAAAACGACACCTCCTCTAGTGTTCACCTAGCCACCCAGATGTGTCTGCAGTTGTTTCAGAGTGCCACGATGCCCATCGTTTACAAAATATACCTTAATTTCTTTGACAACCTTACACTGTCTCAAACTACACTATTCGGCGCGTTTGCAAACAATAGGGCAGCGAGAGCACCAATTGGAGAAGAAAAAAAACTGAGACAGGCTATTATAGAGGGTCCCTACACAAGGTGTAGGATACATGAGACATATCTAGGTGCCATGGAGTCTCGCGTAGTCACCCGTCGAAGTTGAATGATTTTTTGGTCTCAGGGCTCTTGAGGGACTCCGCCCGAACGAGGTAGCCCGGAAGCAACGACGTTGTGGTGCACCAAAATGAGGCCTCCTATAGCATTCACCTGTCCACCCAGATGTGTCCTCATAGTCGGTTTTGGTGCCATGACCACCATTTACAAAATATACCATTTGACAGCCTTACACTGTCTCAAACTACACTATTCAGCACATTTACAAACAATAGGGCAGCGAGAGCACTGATTAGAGAAGGAAAAACCAAGACAAGGATATTGTAGAGGGTCCCTATACTGAGGTGTAGGATCAGACATGAGACATCTCTAGGTGCCATGGAGTGCGCGTAGTCACCCGTCGAAGTTGAACAATTTTTTGGTCTCAGGGCTCTTAAGGGACTCTGCCCGAACGAGGTAGCACCGGAAGCAATGACGTTGTTGTGCACCAAAAAAACACCTCCTCTAGTGTTCACCTGGCCACCCAGACATGTGTCCACGTAGTGGGTTGGTGCCATGACCCACCGTTTACAAATATACCATTTGACAGCCTTACACTGTCTCAAACTACACTATTTGGCGTTTGCAAACAATAGGGCAACGAGAGCACCGATTGGAGAAGGAAAAAACTGAGACAAATATTGTAGAGGGTCCCTATGTCAAGGTGTAGGATCAGATGAGACATCTGTAGGTTTATTGAGTGTGCGTAGTCACCCGTTGAAGTTGAACAATTTTTTGGTCTCAGGGCTCTTAAGGGACTCCACCCGAACGAGGTAGCCCGGAAGCAATGACGTTGTGGCACCAAAACAATAGCCTCCTCTGTGTTCACCTGGCCACCCGATGTTCCGTGCAATGGTTTGGTGCCATGACCATTTTCAAATTTTCCAACAATTACAACTTTTTTAACAATTACAACTTTTTAACAATTACAATTTTTTATACAACTCTTTTTCCAAGTATAGTTAGGAATGCTTACAAATAGACTAGGAAAACATACAAGGATTGACTAAAAATAGACAATCGGTTCAAATTATGTACTGGACCCCTAGACCCCCTTTTGAGTGGGAAGGGAATACTTTGGAAAGGAGCTAAAAATGTTTTCAACAATTTAACTTTGTTGTCACATATCTTATAATATCTACCTTGATAACCAATCCACTTTATATATTACATGACCAACTCATCGCATTTTCTGCAAATGAATAGAAGATAAACACCATTTTTGCTTCTATAATAGTACTAGTTTTGTGAGAATCTCAACAAAGTTTTCTATGGTGTGTACCTTGTCAAGTGCTATTATCCCTTCATCAATAACATGTATAACCAAATTATACTTAACTAAAATATGCTTTGTCTTATTGTGATAAGCTAGATTCTTGGATAATTAAATAGCACTTTGATTGTCACACAATACCTTCATCTTCTATTGATATCTTCAAAACTCATCCAATAAAATTTTTACCCAAATTACCTCCTGACAACTATGATAGGCAGCTACATATTCTACCTCAGTAGTTGAAAAAATTGTAATATTTTGAAGCTTTGAAATCCAACTGATAGGTCCAGTTACAAGTGTAATAGCATAACTAGAAGTCGATCTTTGTTTTTCCAAATCACTTACAAAATATGAATCAAAATATCCACAAATTGAATCACCAATATTGTTATAGGTGATGCAATAATTTATTTTTCCTCACAAGTAGTGAAACTCCCACTTCACTGCTGAACAATGTTCTCTACCTAGATTTTCCTAAAATCTACTGACAACTCCAACAACATGTGAAATTTCAGTCCTTGACATGTACATGTCATAACATACATAAAAATTATTATTGCACTAGAATATGGTACATGAGATATATGCTTATTTTCTTCTTATTGTTGCACCATAGTTTTTTAATTTTAAATCAAACATACATATAGAATTAATATACATAGAATATACATACATAGAAGGATATCATGTGCAATGAATTTGAATCAAACATAGAAGTAATATCGTTATGAAAACCAACACATGGATATATAATGTATCAAACTAAGTGTGTTGAATGCACGTCTCTTAAAATATAAGTTCATAACATGTGTACATCTTGAACCAAGTGTGTCATACATATAAGACCACATGTGGCTGCATAAGGCTATATACAATGTCCTATGAAGAATCATGAACTAGGACCAGTTGGCCCATATATATATCTATGTACATCCACGTCCTATGAATCTAATCATGAAACATCTTCCATCTCTTCACCCTGCTAGAAGTAGCATGTCCATGACCCGGGGATGTAGTGGAGGGAGATGCCACTATGGATTTCATCTGTGTGGTCCTAGGTGTCTCTAAGCAGGCCTGCAACCTAACCTGCACATTCATAAACAACAAGTTTTTAACACCCATATTTTTAAAATACATTCAAAATTTAGAAACTTAGAATTTAGTTAAAATGCATGTGAAATCTTACCACAATGTCATGATCCCTATCAATTTGTCATTGATGCATGGCAGGGACAACAGTAGACTCATGAGAGGTAAGCTACATACAAATAATTAAATTTCAAATTAAATATTTCATGTACAAAATTTGATATTGTAGATTTAAGTAATAAGAAATAATTCCTAAATAAATTTAACAAATTTAAAAAATTGTACCTCAGTTAGTGGATCTGCAGATGCTATGGCAGTATCTACAATAGCCTCCACAGTCTGCATATATGGAGGAGTCTCTCTGGAAGTCATAAGCTATACAAAAAACATGTACAAATCAATATTAATCTACATGACTACCACATAACAGAGCCAAAGCATAATCCACGTGAACTTCCACAATTAGAACCAAAGTGTAAAGAGAAACTAACCTACATAAAAGTCACGTGAGGCATGCCAATAGCCTCAGTTCCTAGAGCAGATGATGACCCGCCAGGCTCCTGCACGTATAAAAGACAAACATATATTAATATGTACATGTACAAGTGAAACATTATAATAATAAAAGTGCACAATCAAATGAAATTTGAAATTTAAGTACAACTTGAAACTTACGTTTGTAACATGCCCAACTGCAGTAGCTAGCATGTCGACGCCAGATGTTTCCTTCACCGGCTCTTGCTATTTAAAATAAAATAAAAAATTAGTTTTTACATGTATGTACATAACGTACAATGAAATACATATATATTAAAATCTCAAACAT
This sequence comes from Taxus chinensis, assembly GCA_019776745.2. NCBI lineage: Eukaryota > Viridiplantae > Streptophyta > Pinopsida > Cupressales > Taxaceae > Taxus > Taxus chinensis. The sequence goes on from CM034149.1 coordinate 772,772,782, forward strand.
GAATTAAACTATTGTATATATATATATATATATATATTTATTTGACATTTACCTGTGAAAGACCAAGATCCGTTGCACCAGTTCCAAAAACATCTGCCATCATCTCATCTAGAGAAAAGAAATCATGTGATCCAGCAAATGATGTCTCACCCGCAGTGCATACGGCACCACATGATCCACAATGGTGTGGTGCGCTAGAACTGGCACCTCCACCAACATCACCAGATGCAATCTGCTCACTATGCTGGGTCAGAGTGTCAGTGAGCTCCCTCAATGCATGTAGTGTGTCAATCTCCACAACCTCCTTCACTGTAGGAGGGATAACTGAAGGCAGTGGGGGTTTTGGGGCATGGGGGATCCTTGGTTGACCTACGTGTGCACCAGGTCTACTCTGTGCAGAGCCACCACCTCGCCCATAAAAATCAGAAAATTCAAAATAATTTGGGACCTCATTAAGCATGAACTCACAATATAATTTCTTCAAAAAATAGAGGGGAACCTCATTGTTGTTGCATGGTGGATAATCAAAAACCATCCACCATCGGTCCCAAAAATTGTTCTTGATTCGGTCATCATGGCACCAATGGATTGGGAACCATTTGCAAGTAACTGTGGGGGGGCATTGGTTCTTGGGTCAGTAAATAATGCACAAATGCGGTCTTTTCCATTTTTTTTTGTCTTTTACGGCCGCATGGGATAATTTATTTGCATACCACTACCTACAATCACCTCTAAAGGTATTCCATCTATCTATTTGGTTGGTTGCGGAGTCAACTTCACCAATCAATGTTTGTAATGTGTTGGCTAAAGTCATGCGGGACGGATTTGTGGCATGATTTTGTCTTATATTCTGAATAAGGTTCTCAATGGCAATTTTATTTTGTCAGATTTTTTCAACGATATCAACTTGTGTTCCTGTTGGTTCTGTGGGGACAGAAGGAGCCACAGGAGGTGGATCTATGTTTGGAGGAGGGTTTTTCAAAATGTTTGGAGGGTTTTGAGGATTGTTTGCAGGGTTTTGAGGAATATTTTGACGATTTGCAGGATTACGAGCTTGTCGAGCAACTGACAAAACAAAAAAATTGTATACATAAACAAAAAATTGAAAAACCCATGAAAATCACAAAAAAAAACCTAAAATGCAAACAAATTGATCAAAATCGAGGGCTTACCTCTTTGTCTTGACAGCATGGTTGAAAACTATCATGATCCACAAGTCCGAAGAGTAATTTTTAGGGGGTATTCAAAGTGCGAATGCCAAAGGTGTAGGAGAAATCATGGTTGGAAAGGAAAAATGAGGGGAAATGAGGAGTCAGGTATTTTTTTGTCTCAGAGGACCGCAATCGCGGTTTGTAAACCGCGATCACGATTTTAGGTTCAGAAATCACTGAGCCTATAAAAATAGTTACGAAGCGCGGTTTAAAAATTGCGAGCGCAGTTTATACCGCGCTGAGTGGTACCTACATTTTAGCTTTTTTTGTCCACTTAATTGTCCACCATTTTGGTGTTACTTACCCTGTGCAGATGAAGACATTTACAATGTGTTGTTGTTGGTTAACATAAAGAAATGAGCAACAATAAAAAGGAAAAATCAAACATGTATGTTGAAACGTGTAATTTTGTAATTGTAGATATATAGACGAACCACTTCATTTAAAGGTTTCATCTCTTCATTTCAAATTTGTTACAAATTCACACATATACATTTACAAATCTCATATCATGAGTGGTATCATTTTGCGGACTGTTTTATTTGAACTTAACATGAGAAGAATTATATCATGAATGGTAGCCTTTTGAGGGAAATTTTATTTCCCGTAAACGTGAGTACATTTGACACCCCTTGAACGGAAATGGTGTCTAGGATAGAAGAAGTGTTGAGTAAAGTAGTAGCGGAGGTGCTATCAAAGCAGAGTGTTTTATTTATGAAGGCTTGAGTGATAGTAGTCTTACTATCTCCTTTCTTTTTGCTCCAAGTGTTGCTACGTGCGCCATTTTTTAGTACCTTTGAATGAAAAAGGAGGTGAAATGCGCAAATTTGCAAGGCAACTCTAGAGAAAGTTGTGAATGTCAAACCTTGTCTTTCATTGGTTCTAATGTCGACAATTGCTCTATGCATAGCAAGTCCTTGGGACTTGTGGATAGTTAATGCCTAGGGCATTTTAAGCGGCAATTATCTTCAATTCCCTCTCGAAATATGGGTATCGGAATATGTAATGGGTTGGAGGGATCTCAACATGGGCCGTTGTATCTATCAAATTTGACAACAACAAATAAAGGGAATGTTGGTGGTGGCATTGATGCGTCGTAGACAATGTCGGTGATTGTTCCTATATTACCATTTACGAGGCCTGCGTCAACCCATAAATTTGCAATAAACATGATTTTTTGTTATTTGCATAGCAAAACCTTTTGCTCCAACTGATCATCATCAAGATTTCTCGGTCCAACCCACCTGTTACTTTCAGCAATGGATTGGGTGATCAGAACGTTCAATGCCTTCAACATCTGAAGGTTGTGGGAGTCCACGAGGTCATTTTTTGCAAACAAATGTGGTGCATCCTTAAAAATTTTGAGCTCTTGCTGAGTTAGGTGTGTGTTTGTGCAAGACATTAGGATTTCCTAGTCCTTAATAATAGGGGTTGAATCTCACATGTTGAGCAGTAAATTCCGGAATGAAACTTGTGCATCGGTTGTTCCTTGTTGCCGAAATATAATTTGCAATGTAATGGAAAAATGAAATCCCTTCCAAAGGGTGGCTCCATAGGATTTATTTGCATAAAGAGGATTGTCCATAACCAGTGGTAATTGCACAAGGTCTCCAAGGAGGATGACTGATTTGTTTCCAAATTCATATGTTCTTGAGTGTGGGAGAGCCTCGCGTAGCTTACTGTTAATTTTTCCTAGCAAATTTGGGCCAATGAAACTCATTTCATCAATAAGAACATATTCTATATGTTTCAACGACTCTCAAAAAGATGATAATGCTTGGCCTTCAAGGGGTTATAATTCTTTGATTGGAATATGAAGGGCTACATGGATTGTGGGTGTGGAGATGTTGAATACTGAAACACTGGTAGGGGCACGCAGAAGGAGAGGTGAGGGAGATGTGGTTGATGTTGATGTAAATGAATTCTAGATTTTATTTATCAGAAATGATTTTCCTATGCCAGTTGTTCCTTGGATTATCAATCTTAGTGGTGGTAGAAGTGTTTTGTTTGTTGAATGGTGTAATATAGTATCAAGAGCTAGTTGTTGTTCTGAAGACAAAGGTAGTGTGGTAGATGGTGGTGACCTGTGTGTTGGTGTTATTTGTGTCTTCCTTTTCTCTCTCGAAGAATGATGAACCACTTATCTGTAAATTATGTGGAATGTCATGTATGTTCCAATTATTTTGTATGTAAAAATCTTGTTTCCCCAACATTTCACGACTGTCAAGACCCATGTTGTTTCCCAGACGAAGTTGTGCGAAGACCTACCATTCTTGGAATGGTTCGTGTTGAATACTGCATTCGGTCTCAGAGTCAAAACTAACATATGTACCATGTCCTGCGTATGCGGTAGTGTGTAAAACATGCCATGGTCTGTAGTTGTGCTTGAACATGTGCCAAGTACTTATAATTTTCACACATACTCATTTATCAACCATCCAATTAATTTGAAAAATAAGTCTCTATAATTTATAGAATGCAATTTTAGAGTACTAAGATTTATGAAAAAAATTCAACAAGATAAATTGACATATTTATTTGTGCTGAAAGGAGAGTTAAGAAGAATAATAATCACAATTTAACATATATATTTTTCAATAATCAAGGACTATATTTTCTCTCCATATGGATATTATAGTTTGATTGAGAATGTTCAGTCTATCATCATTTCTCGAAGGGAGGTACTTAATTTTCTAATCATTTTCAATGAGCAGGGATGAAGTAGGTTGTGTGGCCCATGGTGCATTCTACCTGCACTACAGTTGTGATTACATTCTACGCAGTCATGTCTGTTCTGAACATTTTGTGTGGCGTTGAACACGATTAAGTGTTGCACCCAAGGTGGAGTCTTGCAATTAGGTCAACATTGGTAACTACAGGTAAAATCTTTAAGCTTTCATACTCCTTTCTTTACTTCTAATAACTAATATGCCATCTTAGATGTAGGATGATAATATTAAGCTCATAGATGAGAATTCAGTGAAATTAGGAACTTCTCTATGAATTAAAGTAATAGGAGATGCTCAAATTAAAGCAAAGATCTGGATAGCATTTTGATTTGGAAATTTAATAATTCAAATTTGTTAATCTCTTGCTGGTAAACCTCACTCCATGCAACCCTCCAAGCTAATGTTTTCTTGAGTAGGCTAAGAATTATTTTATCGGAACACATCGATAAATATATATTAATAAAAAAAAGATAAAAGTACAGAAGGTTATAATAAGAGGGTGGCTGGTTGGTATAACCACGCTAGTAAAAACAACTCAAAAGCTAAATAGGAACAACACAAAACAAAACCTCATTGACCAAGAACCAAAGTTGCAGAATTGGTCATAAGAGGAGGCTAAGAAATATAGTTCTACTGCTACATACAAGTATAAACAGAATTTAAATGCATACTTGCATAATTCAATTTAATGTAGGGGATTGAATGGAACTTGGAGAGCCTGAAGAATGACAGTATAGTGTTAGTGACCAGTATTTAAAGGTCAATGCATGCAAAAACTATAAAATAAAATTTAAAAATAGTAAAGCCAAAGCAACATGCAAAATTGTTAAAAATAACAAAAGTAAAATTGTTAAAAATAGCAAACCTGTCATTTAAGTTGTCAAATTTTACATAGTCCCATGAATGTACACTAGGAGTAATGCCTTCGGTGTAACTAGAAGGAATATCTTAGAATGAGTTCCATGTTCTTGATCTCCACACTACACTAAAACACTACAAATTCCACCTTCTATGACTTGCAATATGTTAGGGCATTATCAAGCATGGATCAAGTATTTTAGAAACACTTCATGAGGTATGCATTGTTTGATATGACTACCCTCATCACTAAAGGTGGGATCCTCTCATCATGCTCATGATGATCATTCCTTGATGACATGAATTGTAACGAAGTTCCCAATGTTTCAAATCCTTCACATAGCTCTTGATGTTCTTGACTCCAGGTGACTATATCTGATTTGTTCCTTGACAAAATATTATGTGTGATGTACCTCTCATGAATGGATTCAATCTTGATGACTCCCTTCTACCACAATTAGAAAGAGTTAGATCATCCAACTTCTTTCATCAGACGATGCCATGTAGAGATCTCCTCAGAATTGGTGTTTTAGGATCCCACGAGGTGTTTTCTGACCTTTTTCAGGCCACGAGACAACTTCCCAGCTTCATGATGATGGAAAAAAGTAGTGAGATAGGCAGAATGGGAGTTGCCACAACTTTTTGAGCTTAAATCCATGACTTACTATTTTTAGCAGGTCTTATCCAATAGTGCTATTTTTGGAAAATTTTCACAAATTTCTTCTTTTTATGTTTCTTTCCTGTCCAGGAGGTTGTAGATGTTGAGAATTCACCTTTTTTTATAAAATACTTTTTTTAGCCATGCCTAACCATGAACACATGTTATTTTTAGTAAGTGCACTTACATGTGTCAAATTGCAACGAAAAAATAGTCTTGAAATTTTAGGTTTTATTCAAGATTCTCCGCTCCAATTTCAAATGATTCCCTCATGTGGATGAGTGGAAAAGTGAAATTTTCATTGATAAGGGTAGAATACTAAGAGAAACTCAGTCCTCTATATCTCAAAAAATCATCCACCTCATCATACAAAAAATGGCTCAGATACTTACATGTGTCTTCTTGAATGAATCCTTACATGAATAAATCTACATGTCACAACATCTGAGGTATGTTAGCAGTGAGACTTCTAGTTATGTGTGTAAATTAAAAGATAAGCGTACAACTTGAAACAACATTGTTGATCTTGGTACATAAATATCAACATGTTTATAATCAATTATAATTTTACAAGGATACCCTTTAACACAAAAGTCTACTCCAATAAAATAGATGCAAACCTTATGATACTGGTTTTATGTCAACAAATTAATCATTACATTAATTACTCTTCGACAAAGTAGATTCATGATTAAAGGAAACAAAATTAATGAAGTATTTTGAGGTGAGTGACATGGGTTTTTAAATTTGTTTCTTTGGTATATATATTTCATATTTTTCAGAAAAAAAATTCATCGATTCAAATATACTCAATATATTATAGGCCACTTCAACACGAAAAACTATAAGTTCACAATTTCTCATGTTCAATCTAGGATATAAATTTCCGCCATGTGTTCATCTCCTTCATTTGATGATAAAATTTATAATAAATTGATAGTAATTCTATTATAATTTAAACATACATGTCCTTATATGTGATGCCCACTAAAAACAACCCACTTGAGACCCAAGAACAACCTAGGATTAGTTGGGAAAATTATGGATTTTTTTGTTTTTTTTTTAAGAGAGTCTACAACTGGGTTACAAGACAATAGTTGTCACTAACAAGTTCTAGAACAATTCCAATCCACTAGAATATAATTTTCTTTTATTAACAATTATTAGAGGTCACAGGGTCCCAAAATTTAGGGTTAGAAGGTTCAATTAGGTTCAGAGGGTAATTCCTCACCATACCCACTCTCTAACAGGCTTAAAGATTCAACTTGATTTTTCTCAAAATTAACGCATTCAAAATTTCCCTAAATAATTCTCAATGGATAGGAAATTTCCTCACCTTTCCATTGATATAAAGAAGTCCTAACTCCTCATATTTCTCAAGTTATGGGCCAGCGGGCCTAGGGGTGAAATTTTTTTTCCAAGAACGGGCTTGCAGGCCTAAGGGAGAATTTTCCCCAGGGATGGGTCTGTGGGCTATGGGGAGAAATATTTCCTAGAGGATAATTTGGGTCAGCGGGGCCGCGAGAGACATTTTGGAAATTTCCCATGTGGGGGTGAAAAGCCACCTTTGCACCCACGCTCCCACGACTCCACAAGGGACACGTGGCACCTCTTAAGCCAGCGCGGGGAAAGCGGGGCGGCGGGGATAAAAGAGTTTTAACACCCCGAATGACAAAAAGGGTAAAATTCACCCGCACCTCCGCCAATGCCTCGTGATGCCACATGGCATCTCCTGATTAGCTGCGGGTTGGCGAGGCAATGGGGAAACTTTAGAAAAATTTCTCAAAATTTTCCGAAAACAAAAAAGGAAAAAAGAAACCCACTCCTTCACCAATGCCTCACGACGCCACGTGGCAGCTCCAGATTGGCTGCGGGCTGTCAGGCCAGTGGAGAAAATTTAGAAAAAATTCTCAAACTTTTTTTCTGAAAATGCTAAGTTTAAAAGGGATCCACCCCTTTGTCAATGCCTCGTGGTGCCATGTGGCAACCTTTAATTGGCTACTTAAAAAGGTCGGCGAGGAGGCAGGGAAAATTAGGAAAATTTTCCCAAAAATTTTTTGAACTGCTAAGGGAAAAATTTGGGCCCGTGAGCCCGCCAAGGAAATTTTTCCCAATTTTTTTTTACGCCAAGTGAAGAAAAACTTCAGAAGGCCATAACTTTTGATAGAGAGCTCACTTTTGGGCAAAAGACTTTCTCGATGTCCTCTTTACTCATGAATCATTAAATTTTGATTTTGATAAAGTTTAAGGAGTCAATTTCACGAAAATGATCTGTACCCTTTTATATAGCAAACTGGTAAATTTTAACTTATGAGATTTGTTCAATTTGATCTTCTTCCTCTCTCAACATGTCAAATAGACATGGAGAATTGTTCTTAGATGGATTTAGGAAAGATTTCAAGATTCAATCTATCTGATTGATTTGTAATTTGAACATTTACATTTCTTGACAACAAAATGACTGTGAAAGCTTTGAACTCAGTTTTGCCAGGTTTTGAAAGATTTCCTTTAAGTGTTTTTGTCTAATTAGAACTCATTTATATCCTAGCATGTTCAATTTTAATGTTTTATTATTATTTCTTGATTGCAGGTTCGGTCTACTCATTTATGGTAAAAGTTACAGAGTTTAACGTGAAGCAAAAATGGAAACAAAATTAGCTCAATGGCTCTTATTTTACTTGCCTTATAAATGAATTCATTTCATGCTAGTTTCCAAAAGGTTTCATTCCTTCAATCAAATGATAAAGACAAGAATGTAACTTTTATTCTTTTCAAATCATGCACTTCACAAAACAGAGTACTACATTTCCTTCATACACATTTCTTTCTTTCAATCAGAGATTTCAATTACATTTAAAAGATCAAATTCAATACCACAGTGTAATTTGAGAAAGGTAATACATCATTTATTTATTTCAAAAGACAACTTTGTAACATCCTTATTTTATTCATCAATTTCATCATGTAAAATTTCTTTCTTTCTTTCAAAAGAACAAAATAGAGTATGTCTCTTTCACATTTCAATTTACAACTTTCATAATCACTACAACATCTTTCCATTACAAACATTTACAAGTTCATCCACTTCAAGTGGGAAAGGTTACAATAATATTTCATTTCACAAGGGACTGTCAAACTGTCTTTTCTCAGCTCTAGAACAACAACATGCATATTTCTCATTCTTCCAAATTTGATCACAACAAGAGTAGGGGAAAGGCAACGCTCTCCACCCAACCAAGACATCCAATGAAGAGGAGAAGCCATCCTTCTTCATTGGCCCCCGAGCCCCAACCACAATGCAATAAAAGATGTGATCCAACTCATGGCAACAACAGGCTTCCACAAACACACAAGCAACATTTTCACAATAAAAACACAGTCTAAAATAGAATGTAGTTTACAACTACATTAAAACATGACAAACAATACTAAGGCTTCATCAAGCAAGCCAAAGGAGCAAGAAACTATGGGGGATGCTTCTTATGCCTCCAAAAAGGGGAAATGGGTATCACCACCTGAATTACAAACCACCAAAATATAGTATATCAAAGCCCTGACATTCCTTATGCCTCCCCCAAGTACCCCTTATTCCTCACATTTCCTTATGCCTCCCCAACCTCTTATGGCACCCCATAATGAGTAAAGAAATGTAAGCTATTTCTTTGTAAGGTGGAACCCAAATCCCAACTCCCTCCACCCTTATACCTCCCTAAAACACACTTGTGCCTCCCACAAAATAAACCCCATAGTCTTCTCCTACACCATTCCTAGGCCATCTACCCAATAGCCCACAAACATGCCAAAACATTCACACATTAACATTTACATTCATAAAAGAAGAGCATTTCAAGATCCAAGCTCTTACCTCTCCATGATGGATTTTTCCAAGTTCCAAACAATAGATTTTTCCAATGCAAACAATCCAAATCAGCCAAGCACAAGCATGCAACAATCTTCCAAAAACTTCTTCAAGCAAGAGCTCCCAAAACAGCAAGGAATTCACCCAAGAATGAAGTCTCCAAAAATGAAGCAACCCCAAAACAAGGCAAGGAATTCGAATTTAATAGAAGAGGGAAGGGAAGAGGATGAGGTGGGTCCATGTAGGATGTCACATCACACATCCTCAACTCCAACCCCCAAAGTCAACTTCATTCTCCAATGCATAATAAATAGGTGGGTGAATAATATGACAGTTTACTTACACACTCAAATCCAACCCACACCCCAAAGGACTGAAATTAAATCATGTAAGAAAAGTGCAATTAAAACCTACAATTTGCCTTCTCAAAAAGCATTATAAAAGTCTAATCTCAACTCTCCAACCGTAGGTATGGTTGGTAATTAAATTTAAGAGGTATGGGACAAGTTTAACTTGTCCCACAAGCCTCCAAAATCAGCCTCCAAGGACAATTTCGAATTTCCAAGAAGGTGGAGTGTTTCACACTCAAAAGTTAACTTACACATCACTTACACATCTCTTACAACACTTTAATTCAAGGCTTTAAAATGGCCAACTCTATTAATTACTTTCTTATGACATATTTTAATTAATTATTTTAACAATATGATTACTCACAATATTTACACACCATTTAATAATTAATGAAAGGGTAAAAGCACCACAAAATAAACACATGCAAACATAAACAAAGGGACCAAATAAAATAAATACATAAAACCCCTTGGTCACATTTAAAGGTGATCCCCCCATGGGAATCCCTAACACACACACAACACGCACAAACAAATACTAGTTGTCCATGGTGACCTTGTTGAATTCATCTAGAATTCCAATGTGGTTGGTCTCCAATCCCCTGATGTTTGTTGTGATATTTTAACCTGCAAAACACAAATACCTCCTTCGGCCTCGTGGCCATATCAGAACATCCAAAATAATATAAATATAATTCCCAAAATCATCTAGATATATGAATCACAACAACATCAAAGCAATCTAACAATATCATTTATAGTTTTATCAACAACTATATCATCATCCAATAATTTCCATTTCTAGGTCTACTCACAATATCCAAATATCACAAGTCCGAACAACATCCATAATATAACCATGTCAAACAGTATATCATCATCAACATATAAAATGTCTCTAATAATCATCATGCATCATAACTGAATCAAGTCAACAATAATCCATGATCTAACATCTAACATCATACTATAATAAAGTCCATAATCATGTCCATAATATAATCAACAGTATCATGATTAGTATAAAAAAGGTGTCAAAGGGAAGTGGGCACTACATCCCCCTCCCCTTAGACTCGACTTCCTCTTGGAAGTCACTAGAACAAATGTGGAAACTAAACTTGTAGCAAAGTAGCATCCTCCCATGTAGCTGCAGTCTCATCATATCTGTCCCACTACACCCAGACCTGATCAACCTCTCTACCTCGAAGGCCCAGGGTCCTATGATCTAGGATGTGAATGGGCTCCACCATCACCTACCCCTGATCCTGCACCTCAATGATGTCCAATCTAACACATGAGAAGGATCTGTAACATATCTCCTAAGAACTGAAACATGAAACACATCATGTACATGAGACAAGCTAGGTGGCAATGCTAGATGGTAGGCCAAAGGGCCGATACGCTCCAAGATCTCAAAAGGACCCATGAATCTAGGAGCTAACTTAGAACCTTTTCCATAATGGATAGGGCTCTTATGTGGCCTGACACGAAGGAACACCTTCATGCCCACATCAAAACTACGGTCAGTCCTATGCTGATCTGCGTACTTCTTCTGCCTATCTTGTGCCTCCTGCAATCTCTGTCTGATCAAAACCACCTGCTGCTCCATGTCCTGCAACAAAGTTGGTCCAAGAGAAACCCTGTCCTCTAACTGTCCCAACTAAGAGGTGTCATGCACTCTCTACCATACAAAGCCTGAAAAGGAGCCATGCCTATAGAACTCTGAAAACTATTATTGTAGGCAAACTCCACCAAGTACAGGTACTCCTCCCATCTAGACTGTTGATCCATCACATACATCCTGAGCATGTCCTCTAAAATCTGATTCACCCGCTCAGTCTTCCATCTTGTCTCAGGGTGATATGTTGTGCTGAAATTGATCTTTGTCCCGAGGGCATACTGCATGGTAGTCTAAAAATGGGAAGTGTACAAAGGATCGCAATCACTAATGATCTTCCACATGGAATCCCATGCAACCTGACAATCTCATCAAGATATACCCGTGCCACTGCACTAGTTGTATAAGTGGTCTTCACCAGAGAAAAGTGAGCCACTTTTGTCAATTTATCAACCGTGACCATGATGGCGTCGTGGTGATATCTCGACATCGGTAGCCCAACAATGAAGTCCATGGAAATGGTGTCCCATTTCCACTTCGGTATAGCATGAGGAAAGAGAAGGCCAGCTAGATGCTGATGCTCGGCCTTTACTTTCTGGAACTCTAAACATCATGACACAAACTGGGCCACATCTTTACGAAGTCCTCTCCAATGATACAACTGTCTCAAGGTGGCGTGCATCTTCTTCACCCCAGGATGGGCTGAATAGGGTGCACGATGTGCCTCTGTCAATATGTCCTGCCTCAAGCCTCCATCTTTGGGAACATAAATCTGACCTCTATGCCTGAGAAGACCATCTGCCTCTAGTGAAAAACCATCAAACTTCCCCTCGAGGGGTCTCTGAGACTCGATCTCTACTTGAACTGCAATGTAGAAGCTGTCAAGAGGAAGCTGCTGAAGAATCCTGCTCCACAAATCTGTGCTCACTGAGGTGGCCATAGCCACATGTCTCCATCTGTTGAGAGCGTCTGCCACCACATTCTCCTTCCCCTTCACATGCTCTATCTCCATATCATACTCACAAAGCAACTCCATCCAACGCCGCTGACGAGCATTGAGATTGGGCTATGTGAAGAGGTGGAAAAGACTCAGGTGATCTGTCCTGAGTGTGAATCTCTGACCAAACAGAAAGTGCCTCCATCGAACCAAAGTGTGCACAACTACCACAAGCTCAAGATCATGAGTCAGATAATTAAGCTCATAATCTTTGAGTTTGTGAGACTCAAAAGCCACTACTCTACCCTCCTGCATCAACACACCTCCAAGCCCTACTAAAGAAGCATCTGTGCAAATGAAAAACTCACCCTATGGATCTGGCACTGCAAGAATAGGTGTTGTAGTGAGACATTCCTTCAGTGTATTGAAGGCCTGCTCACACCTGTCTAACCAAACAAACTTCTTCCCTTTCCTCTGAAGGGAAGTGATGGGGTGTGCAATCTGAGAGAAGTCCTGAACAAATCTCTTGTAGTAACCTGCTAATCCCATGAAGTTGCGCACCTTAGTCAGTAGTAGTGGGTGCTGGCCAATCCATAATAGCTCTAATCTTGGAAGGATCGATGGTGATACCTTCCCTAGAAATGATATGACCCAAATATTACACCTCCATCTGAAAGAATGCACACTTCTCCAAGTTCGTAAAGTTGTTGCTCCCGAAGACACTGAAGAACCTTGGTGAAGGTGCCCCTCGTGCTCCTCACGCATACATGAGTAAATCAAAATGTCATCAAGGAAGATGAGCACGAAGTGATCTAAGAAATTCCTAAATACCCCATTCATCAAACTCATAAACACTGTGGGGCATTAGTCAAACCAAAAGGTACCACTGTGAACTCATAGTGGCCATATCTCATACGGAAGGTGGTCTTATGAATGTCCACCTCTGAAATCCTCAGCTGATGGTAGCCTGACTTAAGGTCTATCTTAGAGAAAGTTGTGGCTCCCTTCATCTGATCAAACAAATCATCAATGCATGGAAGGGGATAACGATTCTTGATCGTTACTTTATTCAGCTGGCGGTAATCAATACACAACCGCAAGGATCCATCCTTCTTCTTTACAAAGATCACTGGTGCACCCCAAGGGGATACACTAGGATGAATAAGGCATTTCTCCAGAAGGCCCTCAAGCTATAACTTGAGCTCGCAGAGCTCTGGGGTGGTCATCCGATAAGGTGCTCGTGAGATAGGCTCTACTCCTGGAACCAGATCTATATGAAAATCAATCTCACGTGGGGGTGGTAACCCCTATAGCTCCCCTGGAAAGACATTTGCAAAACTCTCTCAAAATGGGGTGATCATCTAGCGATGGTCCACTAGACCCATCCTCTGATCTATCACTAACTGTAACAGCATACATCTGACAACCCCATCGCACACACCGCTTAAGCTGCATAGTAGAGATGGTGTGAATAGAAATGGGTCTCCTAACCCCTAAAATCATTGACTCAACTCCCAAATCATCTACACAAGATATAATCTTGTGGTAACAATCCATCTGGCCCTGTGTGCAGACAACCAATCCATACCCAAGATGACTCCATATGAGCCCAAAGGAAGGATACGAAGATCTGAGGTAGTGGTGAAAGGTCCCAAATCCACCACACACTCCTTAACTAAGGAGTCTACAAAGATCTTGGCTCCATAAGCCATCTCAACATCCCAACTATGACCCTACCTAACTGCCACCAGCCTGCATCGCTCTACTAAAGATGGTGCAATAAAAGAATCAGAAGAACCAGAATCAAACAAAATGGAGGTAGGAATGCCTCCAATGTTACCTGTAGTCTCAATAACTATACTTTGATGCTCTACCTAGTGGTTCTCGACCGCTGCATACATCCTATGACTGCGCCCCATATCACCAACAGTAGGCTCTGAGATCTGTGTCTTACCCTTGTTATTAGGGTTCTGTGGGCAGTCTCTCCAAAAATGTCCAGTAACACCACAACCAAAACAACTGCCTGATCCTCTCCCTTGTGTAGCAGGTCCGACCGGTACTCTGGAGGTCTGTGGTGTGGATCCTGATGATCCAGCTGTGGTCTGGCTGAGGCCTCTACTGGTGAGCTCCTGCTGAGTGAGCTCTCTAGGACACCCTGTGTCCTGATGGGACCCCTAGGAGGAGGCCCCATACTTTGACCTCTCTGTGCATCAAATCTTTGTGGAGGTCTATAAGGTGGGCGGGACTGCTGCTGCTGTTGTGGTCTAAAAGATGACTGTGCTTAACCCTATCCACCATGAGGAAGAGGTACTGACCCCCTCGATCTGTTGTCCTACATCTGCTGTATGTGGCTCCGGACTCGAGTCTCTAGCCTGTTGGGTCTTTCCCTGAGTCTCCTCTGCTATATAGGCCTTCTCGACGGCCTCAGCTAATGTCTGTGGACAATGGATCCGCACTACACCTCCAATGTCTAGATTCAGGCCCCGGATGAACCTGTGGATCCACACCTGCTCATCCTGCATGTAATCAACATACTGGAGTAGATCCAGAAATCTACTCTCATACTCAGCCACTGTAAGAGATGCTTGTCGAAGGTCATGGAACTCATCTATCCACTACTGTATGAACCTCCGTGACAAATATCTACTCCGAAAACGCTCCTCAAAGAGCTCCCAGGTAACTGTCTCATAATCAACATGGAGCTTATGCTCCTATGTTGCCACCAGACACCAGCTCCATCCCTCAGTAGATGGATCGCAACACAAGCTTTTGTGTTGCTAGAACAAAGATAGAGCTTGAAGCATCTGCTCAAGCTCACCAACCAGGCCTCTGCCTGAAATCCACCTATGTCACTAGAATAATGTGATGGCTGAAGCTTTAGGATCTCCCTAATGTGATCTGCAGCTGTGGTCTGACGGCCTCTAGGCCTCTCTGCATGCTCATCCCTAAGTCTAGGGCTCCGAGACCTCTCTCTATGTCTTGAAACTCGGTCACCCTGTCTCCTCTGTGGTGACTCTTCTCTGGCTGACTCTGCATGGAAGTTCTCTCCTCCATGCTCCTCGTTGGGTCGAGGAGATACATGACCCTCAATGGAAGTGACTCTATCATGTTTGGCTGCATGTCCTCCTACTGATCCTCCACGTAGAGCGACATTAACATCCTAAAGAGTCTGTAAAATATGGGGTAGGATGCCTGCTACAACATAATCTGGTGGTGGTAATTCTAGGTCTATGTGAAAATACCCCTCGTCATGTCTGCGCCTCCTGCATAGACCAAGGCGAGAGTTAGTTCATCTTTCTAAGTTTTACTTAGTTTCCATGTTTACTAAAATATGTAATTTCTAAACTAAGTTATTTTCTAGATTTAAAAGTGTGTTAGGTTTAAGGTTCATGTCTCAAGTTTTCTAGTGTTCCCAATGGCCCAAGATTTTAAACCACTTCTCTGATACCAAGTGTGATGCCCACTAAAAACAATCCACTTCAGATCCCAAGAACAACCTAGGATTAGTTAGGAAAAATTATGGAATCATATTTTTTTGTTTTTAAGAGAGTTTACAATCGGGTTACAAGACAACAGTTATCACTAACAAGTTCCAGAATAATTCTAATCCACTAGAATATAATTTTCTTTTATTAACAATTATTAGAGGTCACAATATCCCAAAATTTAGGGTTAGAAGATTCAATTAGGTTCAGAGGGTAATTCCTCACCATAACCACTCTCTAACAGGGTTAAAGATTCAACTTGATTTTTATCAAAATTAACACATTCAAACTTTCTCTAAATCATTCCCAATGGATAGAAATTTTTCTCACCTTTCCATTGATATAAAAAAGTCCTCCTAACTCCTCATATTTCTCCAGTTATGGGCCATAAGGGCCTAGGGGTGAAAAATTTTCCCCAATAGCGGGCCTGCGGGCCCAAGGGAGAAAATTTTCTCAAGAGTAGGGGAAAGGGCTCTTCTAACCAAGACATGGGCCAATGAAGAGGAGAAACCATCCTTCTTGGAGGAGTTGGATCGGCGGGGCCACATGAGACATTTTAGAAATTTCCAACACATGGGGAAAATCCACATTTGCACCCGGTCTCGCGAGTCCACAAACACACAAACAACATTTTCACAATAAAAACACAGTCCAAAATAGAATGTAGTTTACAACTACATTAAAACATGACAAACAATACTAAGGCTTCATCAAGCAAGCCAAAGGAGCAAGAAACTATGGGGGATGCTTCTTATGCCTCCCAAAAAGGGGAAATGAGTATCACCACCTGAATTACAAACTGCCAAAATATAGTATATCAAAGCCCTGACATTCCTTATGCCTCCCCCAAGTACCCCTTATTCCTCACATTTCCTTATGCCTCCCCAACCTCTTATGGCACCCCATAAGGAGTAAAGAAATGTAAGCTATTTCTTTGTAAGGTGGAACCCAAATCCCAACTCCCTCCACCCTTATACCTCCCTAAAACACACTTGTGCCTCCCACAAAATAAACCCCATAGTCTTCTCCTACACCATTCCTAGGCCATCTACCCAACAGCCCACAAACATGCCAAACACTCACACATTAACATTTACATTCATAAAAGAAGAGCATTTCAAGATCCAAGCTCTTACCTCTCCATGATGGATTTTCCCCAGTTCCAAACAGCAGATGTTTCCAAGCAAACAATCCAAATCAGCCAAGCACAAGCATGCAACAATCTTCCAAAAAACTTCTTCAAGCAAGAGCTCCCAAAACAACAAGGAATTCACCCAAGAATGAAGTCTCCAAAAGTGAAGCAACCCAAAACAAAACAAGGTAATGAATTCAAATTTTATAGAAGAGGGAAGGGAAGAGGATGAGGTGGATCCATGTAGGATGCCACATCACACATCCTCAACCCCAACCCCCAAAAGTCAACTTCATTCTCCAATGCATAATAAATAGGTGGGTGAATAATATGACAGTTTACTTACACACTCAAATCCAACCCACACCCCAAAGGACTGAAATTAAATCATGTAAGAAAAGTGTAATTAAAACCTACAATTTGCCTTCTCAAAAAGCATTATAAAAGTATAATCTCAACTCTCCAACCATAGGTATGGTTGGTAATTAAATTTAAGAGGTATGGGACAAGTTTAACTTGTCCCACAAGCCTCCAAAATCAGCCTCCAAGGACAAATTCAAATTTTCAAGAAGGTGGAGTGTTTCACACTCAAAAGTTAACTTACACATCTCTTACACACTTACACATTACTTACAACACTTTAAATCATGGCCAACAACTCTATTAATTACTTTCTTATGACATATTTTAATTAATTATTTTAACAATATGATTACTCACAATATTTACACACCATTTAATAATTAATGAAAGGGTAAAAGCACCACAAAATAAACACATGTAAACATAAACAAAGGGACCAAATAAATAAATACATAAAACCCCTTGGTCACATTTAAAGGTGATCCCCCCATGGGAATCCCTAACACACACAACACACACAAACAAATACTAGTTGCCATGGTGACCTTGTTGAATTCATCTAGAATTCCAATGTGGTTGGTCTCCAATCCCCCGATGTTTGTTGTGATATTTTAACCTACAAAACATAAATACCTCCTTCGGCCTCGTGGCCATATCAGAACATCCAAAATAATATAAATATAATTCCCAAAATCATCTAGATATATGAATCACAACAACATCAACGCAATCTAACAATATCATTTATAATTTTATCAACAACTATATCATCCAATAATTTCCATTTCTAGGTCTACTCACAATATCCAAATATCACAAGTCCGAACAACATCCATAATATAACCATGTCAAACAGTATATCATCATCAACATATAAAATGTCTCTAATAATCATCATGCATCATAACTGAATCAAGTCAACAATAATCTATGATCTAACATCTAACATCATACTATAATAAAGTCCATAATCATGTCCATAGTATAATCAACAGTATCATGATTAATATCAAAAAGGTGTCAAAGGGAAGTGGGCACTACATTATATATCTTTTACATTTAATCTTGTGGCATGCTATAGGTGGAACCCTTGTGTAATCCATTAGCAGACTGTTAAACACATTCTACATTATCTTTTTAGTTTTATTAACTATGGTACTGAGTATAAGATAAGCAATACACCCTCAATTTATTGTTACACTTTAAGAGGAAAATAACAAAAAAATGTTGCTCCTTCTGGTAGGAAAATAATAGTTTTAAGAATATAAGAATAATGTTTGCATAGCAAGATACATCTTCAATCTTGGGGGAGGTCTCATCACTTAATCTTGTAAAAATAAAGTATCATTTCTTTTTTCTACTATGAAAGTTGAGTATAGTGGAATTTTTACTATTGGACATCAATTAATATGGATGTGATGCATGCTTTCTAACTCTGGGTTTCCACAAACCCAACCCACTACACTTTTGTGTGACAATTAGAATGCCATCCAGATCTCCTACAACCTAGTGTAGTAATGAAACAAAAAGCACATTGAAATTCATATGTATTCAACAACAAATACAAGAAAAATTCATTGATCCTACATTTTACCAAATATATGATCGGATTGTAGAAATATTCATAAATCCCTTACTTGAGTCAAGATTTATTCATCTTCAAAACCTTATGGCCATGAATGAGTGTTTCATCAAGGGGGATATTTACTTATTTCTCTATCCTTTCCTTTATTGAAGTACATTTTAAGGGGGGATGTTAATGTATTCAACTAATGATACACTCTTATATGTGATTAAGATGTACTCATAATGTTTAATTGTAATATAATGTTTAATCTATTTATAGAAAAGAACAACAATCAAATTATGTACTTGATTGATTTCTAATATTAATAAATTATTGCAAATTTTTTATGCAAGCTAATTGCTCTCCAAATTTTAATAATAGCCTTTACTTGTTTTTATAAAAATGTACAAAACTAGTATTTGAGGTATTCATAGTGGAAAACAATTATGGGTATTTAAAAAATTCAAGATAGAACTTTTAATAAAAAAGAGGTAATAATTCTATTGAATTATAAATATGTGTTGTCTTTATTTTAAACTTTCATTAATTTAAAATATATAAATGCACGTGGATGAATGTCCTATGATTATTAGTAGTGATTATTCAAAAATCTAGCAACATTCTTTGCTAAAGGTGAAGCTTAAGAATTATTTTCCTCCAATATCCCTTAGGTCACTAATAACATGACAAAAGTTTGGGCTTTATCTCAGGGATTAGATTTTTTTTTGAAATAGGTATCAAAGAGCCGATTCCTTATTAATCGTGAATGCCATCAATCCTAAAATTCTAATCAAATAAGTCCAACTCTATATCCTTTTTGCATTGTTATATAGAGAAACCAATAGGCAAGCTAAGGCCTTCCATCTTAAAGTGGAGATGAATTGTCTAGATTCCCTAAGGTTTTGGAATTGATAATAGATTCAATGAAGATAAGTGGAGTTGTTTTGTTGGGTGACAGAAATAATTTACTTTACGCCAAATATTGTGGAGGTGTACGATTGTGTAATAGATGTGAACACCGTGCCATGTCTCCACTCTCATTGATGCTTGCAACCAAGGGGGGATTAAGCCCTAGGAAGACTAGGCAATTTCCTAGGGCGCAAAAATTTAGGGGGGCGCTTGAATCCAAATATTTTCCTTAGTGTTTGTTATTTTTAGAATTTAACATTACAATGATTTACCTGAAGATTCAATATTGATTGATGCATGTATTGATATTATTGTATAGTAACATAAATTTCATGCATACACATCACAAGACAATATAGTATTTTTGCAAGTAAAAATAAATATGATATATTTATGAGCTCATATCCAATATTTTTGTTATTATTACCCATTCTTCGATTTAGCTCCACATAATGGAGGTGTGTAATATTTTCTAGGAAAAGGTTCATGTATTTTTGATAATGTCACTAGTATATTCAGTAGAGATGAATATAATTGAGGGAAAGAAGTACTTAATTTTGTATTCCTATTTTTGGGCGAGATGTCTATTATTTTTTATAGAGAAATTGGTGGGCCTAGTCAAAATGGCACTTTCACAAAACCATGGGAGCTACATAACCATTTTTATTTCTTTGTGGAAAAATGGTACTTTGTTCATGTTTGAGTCCCACCATCTATTTGATATTAGTAAATTAGAATTGTAAAAAACATTTTATAAAAAGTTATATTTGTTGTATTCTCAGCACGTCCTAAGATTGATTTTATTTCTTTTATAAGATTTCTTTTTCTTTTTGTATTAAATATCTCTAAATTTTTATTTATTATTATCCTGATGCAAATTTTAAAAGACGATAATGCAAGTAGCTTTTATTTATCTGCTTTATGGAAAAAAAATTAAGTAAAATTGTGAGAAGGGAGTCTGCTCCAATTATCGCCTAGTGCGTTCATAACTTTTAATGTGGCTCTGCTTGCAACATAATAATTAGCCTTCAGTCATTTATACGGTGGCTTCACTTTGTGGCATTCATATTACCCACCTCCCTACCTCGTTTAACCTTTTTTGTTTCCCATTTCTGCCACGACCAAGTCTTGAAGGGAAGAAAGATGATGTCGGTCAAATGTGAAAAAGAAAGGATTCTATACAAGTGTGTTTCAAAAAGATAATCTAAAAATTACCGAGAAGGATTGGAATCTTGATGAAATCCAATCTCTTTACGGACTAAACAATAAATAATTAAATAATAACAAAATGAGTCAAAAATTTCAATCTGTTTTCAACTCCAAATCATGCAAGGAAACATCAAAAAATTTCTCAACATCCGGTAAGTGATCTTTGCTTAATGTTTTCAAAATGGGAAGGAAATTGAATTTAACGCAAGGGATTGACTGGAACTTGGAGACCCTGAAGAATGAAATTATAGTGTGTGTGACCATATTTAAAGGTTTCTGCATAGAAAAGCTATAAAATAAAATTTTAAAATAGTAAAGTCAAAGCAACATGCAAAATCATGAAAGCAAAATTGTTAAAAATAGCAAAAGCAAAATTGTTAAAAATAGCAAAAACAAAATTATTAAAAATAGCAAAACCGTCATTTAAGCTGTCAAATTTGACACAGTCCCATGAATGTCCTCAAAGCCTTTTCCCATAAGGGTAAAGCCTTTGGCGTGATTACTTACTAATCAATAATAATGTATTAATTATAAATTATTATAATATATTAAAATTTTATAGATTTTTATTAATGCTATGTAAAATAAATGTAGTAGATACAATATTAAAATATATAATTATATATTATATGTATTTTATATATATTAATATTTATTTTATTAATAATATCAAACAATTAAAATGTATTAATTATAAATTTTTATAATATATTAAACTAATATGAATTGTTATTTACTATTAAGGAATTATAAAGTAAAATTAACTCAAAATAAATTAACATATATGCATATATGCATATAAATATGTAATAATATATAGTATATTAAAATGTATAATATTATTATTCCAAAATATATTATATAATAATGAAGTATAGAATATATATGATAATGTAATACATTTATTTTATTATTAATAATAAATGTACATATAGTATTAAAAAGTATAATTATATATTATATGTATTTTATTATATTTATATATATATATATATTTTATATATATATATATAATAATATATAATATTACAAATATTAATAAGATTAAACAATTATAAATTATTATAACATATTAAAATAATATAAATTGTAATTTACTACTAATTGTATTAAATAATATCAATATAGGAATTATAAGTATAATTAACTATATTTAAATTAATTAACATGTATTTATATATGCATATAAATATGTAGCAATATGCACTATATTACAATGTATTATTATATATTATTGCAAAATATATTATATAATAATGTAGTACATCTATTTTATTATATATTAATATTATAAACTCTTAATAATATATAGTTATATAATTCTTATTAGCAATACTATGTAACATTAATTATAAATTTTTAAATTATAATATAATATCAATATAAATTATAATAGTATAGTATTGTTTGTAATTTATTATATAATTACAATAAATAATATTAATATATTAATTATTATAATATAATTGTATTGTATTGTGTATTTTATTCTATATTAATTATAAAATATTATAATGAAATAAGATACTATTATATATAATAAATGTAGTATACGTAATATTCAAATATACAATATAACAATGTATATAATTGTATATGGTGAATTTGATTAAATATCATTATTATTTACAATTGTTAAATATATTAATTATCAATTATTATAAATTATTATTAATTATGTTGGTTATAATTTTAATATATATAATATTAAAATATACAATATAATAGTGAATAAATTTAAGATATGAAAAAATAGATAATTTATTATATATATATTATGTACCACTAAAGATCTTAATCATACATTATTATAATATGTTGTATTATTAATATACAATATAACATTCTAAATATATATAACAATATAAAGTATAAAATAGTCTATATATCTATATACCAAATCTTATCAATTATATATATTAGATTATATATAGTAAATAACATTATAAGTAAATATATACTTATATAGTAGATCTTATTATATTATCAAAGGTAAATTATACTATAGGCTTTACATCTCATTGCGTTAACCAAGTAGGCATTGTTATTATTTTTATAAACATAAATACAATTATCACATTAATAATAAATATTAGTAAACCTACACAATTTTTTAATAAAATAATTACAAAATTTTATTTATCTTTAATTTGATTAGCCTATAAATTTAGATGTTATTGCAGCTTTTAACATTTTGAAAAAAAATATGAAATGATAACATTTATTATAATTTATTTGAGGACTTGCGTCAACACTTGATAATGATACGAAGAAAGTTATTATCGCTGAGGAATAAGTGGCACAGGCAATTGATGCCATTCATAATGAGCAAAAGAGCTAAAGATATCCAACAACGGATTGAAACCATGGAGGTTTAGAGCGTTCGAAATTGTATGAAAGTGATGGAAGGAGAAGTTGCGGCTGATCCTCCCACAACAAACTCTGTAACCAAGGCCCTTTATATCTTTGTCTCAGCAGAAACTCCATTAACCGAATGTCACAGCCAAAAGACGTGCTTCCTGTCGGCCTCTATCATCATGTCAGTTACATCTAGAGATTGCCACTTGAGGACGAAGAATCCTATATGTTGGGCATCCAAAACATAAGGGGTGCAGGAAAATCTTTGTAGATGGAGTGCATTGTGGAACAACGATGAGATTTTGGAATCATTTGAGAGTGATTCCTTAATGATATGGGTAACAATCTCCGGTAGTCAGCCTGCTTGGTTGGAGAGCACCATAGCCGAGTAAATATACATGACCTTTGACAAAACATGGACCGAATACAAACACAAAGTTGAAATTTTTAGGCATATGGAGAGAGATTTCTCATGGTGTTAGATGGAGTGTAGCCCAACGAAAGTGATCACTTCTTGTCTGATCTCGGAGTGTCGCCCATCAATAAAAATGGATGTAAGATTGTTGAGATCTCTTGTGATATATTAGATCCGAGGAAAATAAAAAGTAGATATATGCATTTGATCCACATTAAGCAGTTATCACATAATGATAGTTGGAAGTTGTTTGAGCGATATGCTTTCCGAAGCAATACATAGGCTCTTTCGCTAGAGGTATTGTAGGCTGCGAAGAAAATAGCTAAATAATA
The DNA here is from genome assembly GCA_019776745.2 of Taxus chinensis. Taxonomy (NCBI): domain Eukaryota; kingdom Viridiplantae; phylum Streptophyta; class Pinopsida; order Cupressales; family Taxaceae; genus Taxus; species Taxus chinensis. The sequence goes on from CM034149.1 coordinate 772,796,775, forward strand.
TGCAACGGACATCCTTTGGCCCTAAAGGCATATGGTGCGGCCATGGTTGGACATAGAGATATTTGCCAGTGGCAATTGGCTTTGGGAGGGCCATTAAAACAAAGCTGAAAGCAATGTTTTTGGCAATCATACTGATGCAGAAAGACGCATTTTGCATTGCATTCGCTTCATTTTTGAATCTTTGTCTCGGCGGAGCCTATCTCTCACGCAGGTCTGCAGGGAGATAGGCAGATTTGAACCCGCAACCTCCAAAATAACAGGCAGGAGGCCCACCACTGTGCCGCGGTAATAACTTAGTTCAAGTTTGACTGATTTTAAATAAATATCCCCCCATGAACGTGCGTGAGGGATAGGTAGAATGCTTTGTCTCCAACCCTCATACTAATGCAGAAAGACACATTTTACACTGCCTTCGCTCCAATTATGAATCACTGTCTCCAACCCTCATAATAGCATTTCTCTACTTCTCAGTTTTTCTTGAAAATCATGTGGTGAGGACCGCAAACTTAATTGATCTATGGACTGCAAAAAGGCTTATTCGAGCCCAAAGTCCTTACGATTTGGATGCCCATGGTCGACGATTGTTGAATATAATGATTGATTAGTATGTGGTGGAGGGACTTAAGCCAATTCTTTGGATAGGTCCCAAACTACAAGATGCATCCCATGTTTTGTCTCTTGGCCATGCACATCTTGGAAAAGGACGATGATGAGGAAGAAAGGAGTTTATTTAGAGCTGGTGATAATTTGTCAAAGTTCCCTTATGAGGAAATTAGTCAATGCCAACACCAACATATCTCGCTTATGTACAATTGTATCACTTGTCTCCCTGAAGAGTTCAAATGCCATGGGTTGTACACCCTTAGCCTCTACCATAACGAACACCTTCCTATCATTCTACCTAGCTTTCTGAAGCAATTGACTTGGTTGAGAACACTTGACCTGAGTATGACAGGGATCAAATCCTTTCTCGTGACTCTGGGAGGTCTGAAAAGACTAGAATATCTCAATCTCTCCTGGGCTAGGCTAAAATGTTTGTCGTTAGCTGTCTCACACCTTTACAAGCTCAAATCACTCAACATGTTTGAGTGTAAAGACCTAGAATGCCTTCTAGCCCTGTTAAACAAGTTGGAACATTTGCTTTACCAAATGTGAGGCGTTGTGTTAAACCAAGTTTCACTTCAATCCAGGTCACACAAATCACATGGCTTCGGTGTCTGCTTATGGATGGCTGCAACGACCTAAAGTGAAAGTTTCAAACTTCTCCACTGGGAAACAGTTTACTGTGTTCCAACTTAGAGGATTTAAATCCGATCATACATTTAAGGTATATGTCAATTGTGTATATCGAGACAAGAATCCTATTGGTTGGAAATTTTCTTTTAGACATAAGCAACCATGGTTGGAAATTTTCTTTTAGACACAAGCAACCGTTCAAGGGATAACATACCTCCTCTTTGTGGGGAATTTCCCTTATTCACCAAAACTTGAAAATGTAATTATTTACAAATATAAAAACTAACTTTCTGAATGAGGATTTTTTGGTGTAAAGAATGCCTCCATATTCTAATATTCTCAATACAAAGGATGAAAATGGAGAAGGGTTTTAAAGGAAGAAACAATAAGTTATATGAGTAAGACGGGTGAAACATGGACATGAAGTTCAATCTAATCCACCAGTCAAGAACACAAGTATTCTCCTTGGTTATGCAAGATTACTCACTACTGTAATGAAAATAAGTGAAGAAGGCAGCACAACAGAGATAGAGACTGTAGAGTTATATCCTATTATTTCATGTATGAGACTTCAAAAACATATGAATTAATATATCTGAAAATCCATAAAATATTAGTGCAACAAACACAAAGTTCCTCACACTATAATCAATGGATTGAACAAAGTTTCAAGATTAGAATATACTAGAATTCACATTCACAATTTCTGGAAAGAGAAATAGAAAGAACATATATGAGAGGGATAGAAATCTTCTTTTGTATTGATCTGAAAAGTTATGTATTTTTTACATTCCAAAACACCAAAATGCAACCCCTTTACAATGGAAAAGAAGTCCTATTTAGGCTAAGGGGTAGTTGTAACCAATTTTTCTAACTAATTGTTTTTTAATCAAGTGTTGAACAATTAATTAATTAATTACATAAGCTACCTTTATTTACAATTCAATTTTCAAAATAATAAATCTAACTCCAAAATATAACTAGCTAGAAAATGACTATGTGCTAGAGGAAGGAACATGTGCGAGTGGTACAGTTGGGATCTTCACTTTGAGCACAAGAACTTTGAATTTAGTAACAACATTTGAAATCTCCATCTCCCTTGGAATGGTTGTATTTTCCATGGCAGCTAACTATCTACCCAGAGAATACTCCATTTCTCTCGCAATTCCTCCATTTTGCAAGAAGCCCTTGGTGGCTTCTATAACAACGTTATGTAGTTCAATGAGTTCCTCCATTTTTCTGTGTTTACTATTTCAACTTTGAACACATCTTTGATTAGTGCATTGAATTTTGCCTCGAATTCAAATATTGAATGCCTCTCTATAGAATTGTCCTTATAGAATTAGCATCGAAGGACCTGCAAGTCAACAAATATTTTTGATTTAAATGATTCGCCTCTTTGCATCATGTTCTTTAACTCAGTGGCTGCCTTCAAGAACTCAAATTTTCCACTTAATGTTATAGACCCACTTCTTGGATAGGTTGTTTTTGGAATCATCGAAGATCTTATGAGAAATAAGAACCTTTTGATCATTGGTGCTCATGATTCTCAAATCTTGAATACTCTCCAACCATATCTTGAGTTCTTTTTCAACATTTCCGATTGTTGAATTGAATAGACCTTTGGCTACATAAATGTTGTCATATACCTTGTATACCTCATATATAAAATTTAAACCAGAGATTAGCATTCCTTGCACCAATGCCTCAGCAACTCTACCATATGAAGCATGTTTGAGGATCTCCTTGATAGCCTTGATATCTTCCTTAAAGAGAACAATTACAGGAGGCGACATGGAAAGTGGAGTGGGTTTGAAAGGAAAGGATCTTTATCATTTGAGAGAAAGGATTTAATAAAGTTTGAAAGAATTTGAACCTATTTTTCTAGCTATTCTTGTGTTTGCTTCCTTTTCTCTAACCTTTCAATCACTTTGGAAAAAGTTTCCCTGAGATTTTGTGCTTCTCCTTAAAGGGTGGATTCCCCAAGTGAAATCCTAGTGAGTTAAAGATTTTCCATAGTGATGTCTTTCTCATCCTTGTCTCCCTTTTGTTTGATAATTTCCAAGAATTGATGTCCTTTTGCATCAGAGACCAAAAGTGGGGTTGTCTTGACCTTCTTTGGAGGAGTAGGGGTTGTGCCAAGTAGAGCAACCATAACATCAAAACCAAGAACAACAATCTGAGAAGATTCCTTCCTCTTCATGTTATCAATCATGGGTTGAACACATGCAAAGGAGTCACTGGAAGGTGGAGTAGGAGGTGGAGCCAATGCAAGAGCATGGGGAGGACCAAGGGACTGAGTAATAGGAACATCAAGAGTAGGCACTTCAATGGCAGAAGAAGATGGTCTTTTGACTAGAGCTTAGCCCTTGATGCACCTATTTTCCCAGTTTTTGGCTCTATGATTTTCACATCATCTTCTCCTTATTCAACACTTTTTTCCTCTTCATCATTCATTTCATGTTATTCGGCCTCTTTCTCATATTCATCTTTATGTTCCTTAGTGTCCTTCTCTTCTTCTTCTGAATGCTTAAATATATGTTCAACTACAGGGACATCTTCTCCAGTTGTTTCATGAGCCTTCTCCTAATCTGCTTCCTTTTCAAGTACTTCCTTATTTTTTCCTATCTCTTTGACCTTTTCTTTCTTTGTATATACCATGGTTGTTGAATCTAATGGTGAATGAGTTAATTGAATTTTATTTACCCTCCTTTATAATAAAATAACTCAATAAAATGGTCAAAATGAGTGTTTCAATGGAATGTGGGGAACAAGGATGTTAAAATAACATTTTTACCATTTTCCCTATTTACCGCAGACATAACAGAATTTTAGAGAAATGACGATTTGTGGAAACAAGTGCCTTGAGTGCCAAAAACCTCCGAAGCACCCAAAATGTGAACAAATGCCATTAAGTGCGGAAGATGGGGGATTGCGTGGAATAGGGTGTCGAGAGGAACAAGGGCCGAGACTACTTAAAATATTTGAAACCCTTGCAATAAAAGTAGAGAAAAACTGTGCAGATAAAGTGAGGGTGTGAGGAACACATGGTCCAAGAGAACTAGGGTCACAAGTTCTTCAAATATTTGAACTATCCGCCTATTAAAAGATTAAAACAATTTGTGAATGACAAGGGGGCACAAGGAACACAAACCCAAAAGGAGCAAGTTCCGCCGGGGGCATAGAGATTTGCCAAACAAAGAACCTAGGAACAATGCAGAGAAGGTGGGGATGTGGGAACATGATGCCGGGAGGAACTTGTTCCTCCTCTTCCTTTAAAACCTGAAATCACTGCAATACACACATTTTGACCCAAAAACTTCAAAAATGACTAACTCTTTCAATTTTTTCCAATCCTCAAGACTTTACAAAGGCAAATAACGTTGGAGTACTTGAATGTGAAGTTTCTTTCAGCTCAAATTTTTGAAACACTCCTCTTATGCGCCTGTTGGAAATTGAGAATTGTTACCAATTGACAGATTTTCTAGCTGAATTTGGTAAAGAAAGAGTGTTTTTAGCTTTGGAAGAACTCATGCTAGATAATCTCAAATCCTTTTCACAAAATCAAAACTAATCATTCATTGTCGTCTGTACAATCCAATCCATTCACATACTCACTTGATCTACTCTTATAGCTTTGAAGACACGAAATTTCAGCTCCGTCGATGTCATCGGGCAACTCTATAACATCTATTAAACCATCTTCCATGGAGGATAACTCCACCGTTACTGATGAAGGAGCTTTGTCGTCATGTTAAATGTCTAGCATGAAAATTTGAAACTTTTTGCCATGACAACTAAGCTCGCACTCAAAAAGCCTTGAAACGGGTAATTTGTAAACTTTCCCTCCATCCAATTGCTGAATGTGTAAACCCCATCATGGCCGAGAGAGATGCGCTAATTGGATTTTTAAAGAGTTTCATGTGTCCATTTTAATCCACTTTGAAGAAACTACTCCAAGAAGCCTAAAAAATCATATTTTCAGGACTTTAACACCTAGTGAACACCATCTGGAGATGAACCAAGAAGAGCTAATGCATCCGAGCATAGTGTGACTAAGCTATGATATCATTGGAGATAGTTTAGGGAAGTTCTGCAAGGTGAAACTGGTTTAGGAACAAACTATACAACATCGGGCTACTTGTAGCACGGTGCAGGGAAATGAAAGGAGTAAAAACACTAGTAAGCTTGTTCTGGATGGTTTAGGAGCCTCGAGTAATTTTGTGAAGTGACCAAACACTCATTTTAAAGCTAAAGAGGTGTAATTCACATTGCAAAAAAATTCGAGAGATTCTGCAGTCTGATTTTGAGATTTTGGCCAATAGTGCAAATGAAGATCCTCGATCCTGGTGGAGATTCAAATGATCATTCTTGGAGTTCCAAAGGGAGTTGGGACCTGATTCAAAAATAAAATTGAATATAATTTAACCCTCTACATGCCCCATGTGATAAGTTAAATAAAAATGGAAGTTTCTCTTCCATGGCAATTAGACATTCTGGCGCACAAGCTTGACCAGAAACAAAAAGGGGTGTAAATTTTGAATTGCAGGTAGAAGCTTCTCTCTTCATTTTCAAGTCAATCCTCGCATTCCTCATTGCGGTGAGCAAAAAGTGCCAAAATGCGAAAATGCCAACTTTGTCAAGAAGGCAATTTCAATTCATTACACATGATCAATTGGTGGATGAAATTGATTTTGTTTTCATTCTCCTGTTTCTCACTCCAGAATCAGAAGGATTTTGTCTCATGCTTCAATCATCATCAATGCTCTTGTAGCGACAAAATCAAGATCATGGCTGTGTGAACAAATTGCATCCAATTTCACCCATGTGAATGGTTAATCATGAAGATGTCATAATGTCTCAAGGATTAGAAGGATTTTATGAATAAGGGAAGTCATCTTCCAGTGTTCTTGATGGTCTACTTCTTAGTTGCTCATCACTCCTCTTCTTGGTGCATCTAGACAATGTGTAGAAGTGCATTATTTCGAGAATTTTCAAAATAGGCAAAGTGTTCAAAATGGTCTTCATCGGAGCTCTTCGTTAGTGCATCATTGTGGAGGGTCATCAGGGGTTAAGTTTTCATCTTCAACACCAATGGAACTTATCTTCATCGAGGGCGGAGGCATCTTCATTCATGCTTTGGAGTAGTCCTTCTCTTCTCTCCTCATCCTTCCTACTCTTCTCTCCCTCCTTTCTAATTCATTGTTGTGAGCAATCATTGTAATTTTTCTTATTCACTTAAGTGACTATAATGGTGAAATGTAAAGCTCCTTTTGACTTATAAAAAGTGGACTTATTTTCTCAATTCCTAGGAAAATGAAGAGTCAAAGGTTTAAAATGTACACAAAGAGTCGTTTGGGGGGTAGATGAAGAGGTGAATTGGAAATCTATAAAAGGAGATGGTCTCCTCATTATAAAGGGATGGCTAATCTTGTTTACTAGCTCCCATACTCTTTCTAGAGACAAGTGCTCAAATTTCCTCTATTTCATTTGCTTATGTTTTCTCTCCATTTCAACTATAATCCACGACTTATGCAATTGTTGAATGTTATGCATTAAGACTTTTTGCTTTGTGTATTTTATTTCTTGTTGATTTTCATGGTTTCTTCTCAGTGAATGCATAGAACTACTCTTGATTTTGTGTTGCCAAACTATGCATGTGTTATTTGTAATATAAAATTCATTTTCATACTTTTTCTCCTCACCTTTCTGCCTCACAATTCCTCCCTTGTGTTCCACATGTTGGTATCCAAATTCGTTCTCCTTTTCAGGCCGAGCAACAACACAGATTCGACAGGGAGCTTAGAGGCAGATAGATCATAAATGTGTATCGTTTTGTAGCCGGGGATGAAATCTAACTAACCCTTTGTTACTTAGGTTTGTGGAGAGATGGATAGCACCTTAAGAGGATGTGATCTTATCCTAACTATTTTAGGTTGTGCCTTTCAACCAAGGTAAGAGAACCTATTTTGTAACCTCTGATTATTGAAGGAGACACATATACCTTTCTTTTGCACAAATTTTATAAAGAAAACCCTGGGAAAATATGATCAACACACCAAATCTGACTCTCACGAGTTGTCACTTCCACATTATGGAGATATTCTCAGCACAGGGCTAAGGTTAGTGAAGACATTTAGAATCTTGATCTGTTCTGCATACTTTAGCAAATGGATTTTGTTCTTCTATGGATATACAGAGCAAAACAGGGGTAGTTCGGGGTAGGATTGGTTATTTTGAATAAATTTTTGGTGGGAGATCAACAAGATAGATTGGACTTTGCCAGATCCTTGAGAAACTTCACAACAAATGGAGAACTCAATAACAGAAAGCTTCAAAATAGTTAAAACATTCCTTCAACCAGAAGGTGTGCATCAATGGAGGCCCAAACATGCACTTTTTCACACAATCTTTGAGATTCTAGCACGAAGGCTCGAGTTAGAAGACCCAATAAAACATCAAAATCTAAGATCAGTCACGCCTGAGGTACACCCAGAGGCTTACAAACAATCTCTGTCAAATAGATGAAAGAAAAGTGATTTTAAATCATTTATTTCATTCCCAGATGAAAGCTCTTCTGAAGAATGAAATTGCAGATGCCACTAAACTATCACAAGGATTGAGATCTGTGTGATTCAAAGAGATTTTGATACAAGATTGCAATAGGAACAGGAAAAAACTACTTGCAGACATTCTGAAAGTGAAATAAACACAAAATTTGCCAGAGATTTAACACGAATTAACTCAAAGTTTATCAGATTTCATCAGCACGGGAGAGTTATTTAAACAATCTCAAAGCTTGTTGATGGCTATACACTCGTAACCAACTCAACATGAATGAAAAATCTAACACATAGGAAGTTAACCTGGTTTCTCAGAAAGTTTTTCTTAGAAGATGAGCTTCTCTCAAAATTTTCTCGTGAAAATGAACTCCCAACCATTTGCATGACAAATTCATGCAATATATAACTTTCACTCACTCACTCACTTTGCCTCTCAAATCTTCCCTCCAAAAGTGGAATATTTGAAGCACCTTTGCTTTGCAATATTTCTGGAAAATGACATTTAACAAACTCGTAAAAAGTTGCCAGTTGTTCTTTCAAAAGGTGAATCATTACAAAACTTTCATCATTCTTCAAAGTGGAAGCACGTTTTTCATTTCCCACGCATGTAATCCCCATTTCATCATTTCATCATTTCAACTTTTCCCTTCCCAATTTTTTACTCTACAACTTTGGATCTGGTAATTCACGTTTTTCACGAACCAGAGTAAAAAATTATTTGAAAAAAGCCTTGGATTCACAAATTGAACCCCCAAATTGATTAACTCTGAACCCTACAGGCCAAAACGACACGAATTGGCAAAAAATTTGATGAAGATTGATGCAAAAAAACGCATCTCCAAACTTCCTAGAGCTCAAATGACAGCCAAACTGGTGAAATGCACAGCTACCGTCGATCTGTTCCTCAACTTCAAATTTGAGCCCTCCACGTGGCAGATCTGGGCCTCGGGACGTCTTTTTACCTTTTTACTACTTTTGGAAAATTTGCACAATTTCTTGATTTCCTCCACCCGCTCCACCGATGAGATTTGGGCCTGACACGTGGCACAATATGACTGGATACGGAGTCACGGCTCAATTTTACACATTTTGCATCTTTCTGGAAAAAAGGAAAAAAAATCATTTTTCCTCCGCGGCTCCGCCCTTCCACTTCAAGTTTCTAAAGTGGGTCCCAGCGGAACCCTAGGTCCCTTTATGCCTTTAACTCCCTTTTCCCTCAAAGGGAAAATTTTTCACTTTTCCTCCGCCAGCCCGCACCTCCGCTATTGACTTCTCAGATGAATTTTGACTTTTTACCCTCGGGCTTGCGGGTTAGTTTGATACTTTGAGTTATTTGAATACAAGAGGCAAAATTTCCAAGTTGCCCCTGATGGTTCGCCTCCCCGCCTCTTTGACTTTTCAAACTACCACATGTCACCATGGTGCACCTTGAGGCGGTCCCAAAAATTTGATACCTTGAACGAGCGCGGGCTCACCACGTGTCCTGTTCTAGCGAGATTTGTCTGAATGCTTGAAACCTAGCGGAAGGCACCACGTGTCATGCTCTGAGGTAGTCTCCTTTTGGCCATTGAAAAGTCTAAGTAAAATGCAAAGAAAGCAGAGGCCTCCACTTGTCCCCATCTCGCCAAGCCTCCACGTGTCCTCCCGGCGCTATTTCAAAGCCAGACCAAAAAGTTGATTCTCAAACGAGCGTCGTTCACCCACGTGGACATATTTCTGAGTTGAGGCTTTTTATAGAATTTTTGAAGTATTTAGCTAAGTCACGTCCAACCAAAAGGTGCCACGTCCCCTGTAGATGCAAGGATGCAAATTTGACCGTGAGAAAATGCCCGTCAAACCATAAAATACAGAAACACGAGCATTTGAGCCTGAAAATGAAGTTTTCTTCAATGACAGAGAGTTTAGACTGTTGCAAGGCTCAAATACAATCCTTAGGGACACATCAACCCATTCTTCTTCAAGTATTTCAAGGCAGAACGTCAAGAACGCAAATTCTGACTGTGGCAATAGAGGGAACGGGAAAACGTGAGTTTTTTGAAAGGACAGGGCCCGGGGAACTCAAAATACAAACCTTTCCAGAGGAACAAAGAAACTAGGAGACAAATATGGACCCATACATGATCTTTGACCCAGAGGCAGACTAAAAATGGCAACAAAGACCAGCCAAGCACAACATGGGGAAGGATAGAATGACAGAGGCCGGTAAATCAATAAATTTCCAAGGGCACAAATGGGGCGAGACAATTTTGAGCACCAACACCACACAAGCACTTTACCACATGTATAGGGAAGTATTCGTATGTGATCCCTAGTCGTAAGGCCACGCCCACAATTGGAGTAGTATATATATGTTTCCTTGTTTTCGATAAATGGAGCTAACCCATTCAAGCAGAGGGACCTAGTCCCAGAGCATTGGTGAAATCCCACAATTTGCCCGCCCAAAAAATTATTTCGCCAACAATCTCCTATTCCATCAAAAAATTTCAAGCTGAAATCTGAAAAAATCACATCATAAAGAATGAAATATTCACAATCATCGATGATGAGCTTATTGGGTAGCTCTGTAATTTGCATTAGGTCCTCTTCTATTGAGGAAATGAATTCTAATACATAGGGACTTCGTGAAGGGAAATCCATTTTCTTGAAGGAATACATCGTTCCAACAAGATAACTCAACAATATTTAAACTACTAAAATCTAAGAAAGCCCCCTTATTAAAATCAGATGCAGCGTTCCAGTTGTCTTTGAGAACAAATTTGTATCTCCATTTGTGCATCATGATCTCCTCCATAAAACCGATACATGACTTGCTAAAAATAGAAATTTGAGTTGAATAGGGATTATCAACATTATATCATTATTAGAAACAATTGCTAAAGCAATTTATAGCCACGTGGAATGGATTTTATTAATTCCAAAACATCAATCCTACAAAGTTGCTAAACACTTTCTCTCTAATTTGTGCTTCAGTATATTCCCAACATCATCAATCATTGCAATTAATATTCTATGCATTACATTTGGGGTCAGAATTTCGACATTACTAGTTCAATTTCATTTTGTCCCATATGCTTTTTAGGAAGTTTTTATAAATCTAACATTATATTTACATGAACCATTTGTAATTATTGACAACTTTGACAACTCCACATGTAATTCGAATCCTTACATTGACCAACATTTAGGCACCACTTCCCAACTACTCGTGTTTCTCCCTATGCAACCACCATGTCTCCTATGAGATCATTTCAATTTTCACCTTTAGCACCATACATGATCATTTCAGTTGCGACAATACTTAGCAGCATTGTTGTTCTTGTTTATTATATACACAAATAGTAATACTAATACTAATTAATAACATAAATATAAATATAATACACTATTAGTGACATTTGTATTACTTATTATTATTATTTATATACGAGATCTTATTAATTATATATACCAATAATGAAATGTTAGTGATATTAATTAATTATTATTGTGAATATATAATATAAAATAAGTAATACATATCTATATACCATTTCTTGTATATGCATTCTAAAATATTACAGAATAATATAATATATTTATTTTATCACATATTAATATTAAAAACTTTTAATAATATTATCTAATATGAATATAGTAAACAATATTATATATAAATTTATATTGTATTAATTATTAATTATAAATTACTATAATATATTATATTATATTATTTAATAAATATTAAATAATATATATTCATATACTTGACCTAATTAAGTTTATATACTAGTAAATGTATACTTATATAGTTGATCTTATTTATTATATACATTAATACTAATATATAATATATATAATACTTTATATTATAGCATTTTAATTTATTATATATATTAATTATTTTAATATATATTTGTAAATGAAATCTTATTAATTATATACACAAATAATGAAATATTAGTGATATTAATTAATTATTAATATATAATATAAAATAATCTTATATATGCATTCTAAAATATTACATAATACTATACTACATTTATTTTTTGTACTATTTTATTTTATAATATTACATAATAAAGCAGCTAATTCCTTGTACTTTAGAGGGTTTTTTTTAAGATTGGAGTTTGTGAGAATAACAAGATAGTACATAAATTCTTTGACAAAGTGTTCCAAATATTTGTGGTTGTATAGGATCAACATGACCAAGCCGAGCTCCAAACTTGCCTTGGGCAAGTAGAAGAAAAAATCAAAGAAATGAGAATTGAAAAGAACGAGAGTCACATGTTACAAAGGACCACTTATATTGTGAGTGTGTCATTTTAATAGAAAATTTGGTTGCAAAAGAGGTGGTGTTGACAAAGCTCGTAAAGAATGAAAATGAAAGAGAAGTCTTCCAAACAAAGGAGACCAGCCTCTACTAATAGTGTGCAAATCATGAAAGATGTAAGCATCGTAAACATTCCATCATATATTATTTTCTCTTATGAATCGTCCAAAGAGTCCTTCAATAATTTTGAGAAGTATATTTAGGGAATTGTTACTAAATTGTTGTATAATACGAAATATAGTGGAAAAAGGTCTTGGCAAGGATGGCCTCGTATTATTCATTTTGATTGACGTTATGGTGAAAATGCAGTGGAGGTTTTTGAAAGCTCTAGTGTTGCCCAATCAAGAGTGTCTTTCAAAGAAAAGGATGCCACACCTACACACCAAGTGTAGCCCAAAGAAGGTAATGACATTTATAATTCGGGTTTTTTAAAGCATCAATTTGATTGAAAGGATTTTCCAAAGTTTGCACAACAAGCACAAGAGGGAAGCATAAATTGCCATGTTGTGCCAAAGGAGCGACTCATAAACAATCAACTTGATTCAAATGCAAAGAATATATAGGGAAACTACACTCCATCCACTTCACCGCTTGGAATTCCAAGCTTGTAAAGAAATATAAACATAAATGAAGGGGTATGAACAAAGTATTTCTTCCATCATTTGTTCAAATAGTAAGAAAGGCACGATGCAAATGAAGAAAAGTCTATTATTCTTTGCACTTATTGTGGAATGTATAACCATAGGATGGCTATATGCAAGAAGAAGACAAATAATGTCACTAGGATCCCAACCTCTTTAGCAAATATGAGAAAGGAAGAATACACTCCTTAAGAAAATAAGAAGAGGAAAGTCGAGCCACACTCCAAGAAGGTAAGATGCCACTTGATATGAGCATGTTCAAATTTAATGAATTTTATGTATTACAAGGTTAGTGGCCACTGAGATGGAAAGTGTTGGAAACTTCATCCATATCTTCACCTAAGGAAAAGGAAAGAAGAGCCTACAAAAGTACAAGAATCAAGAAAGGTAGAACATTGAGCATTTACATAAACTGGAAATAAGAAGCATAGAGGATGTTGACTTGCATTCATATTTATAAGTAGCACTCCACAAATTCTTCAAAAATTATTTATGTGGTTTCTTTTTTTTGTTTGGTAAAAGGAAGTACGGAGCTGACTTCATTTTTATGGGAAGTATGGGGGAATTTCCCCCAATTAAGGATTAGTACGGGAAATTAGATCACAAGAAAGTTTAAAGACAGACTCCAAACAAGAAGATAGTGAAAGACATTCAAATAGATTAGTTGTACCATACATGTTTCTCCACGATAACATTTATTTATAGGTCTGATTTCAGTAATAGTAAGTTTTTGTAGCATGTATTTTGGCATCACAATGACATAAAAAATGCAACATGTACATAGAAAGCATATTAACATTTCATGACTATAGCATACACACAAGGAGTTGTAACATACATGACAAGATTATGGCATGCATTTTTAGTTGTATACACAAGACATCGTTGGAGTAAGATTTCGAAATCTGATTTTTTATGACAACAAATGTGTTGTGCAAATGTTTGGCATCTAAAAGCATGCTCTTGGTGAATGAGTGGGCATGTTGTTTAGGTAACAATAACAAGGTACAAGGAACTACAGAATGTGTGTAGCACTTCAAAGATTGTATATTTGCAATATACATCACATTCATTAAAGGTGTTCTATATATGATTTACTATTATCTAGTATGAATTTCCACTTGAGAAATCCAAGTAGGGAGCAACAATGATCGTTGTGTGAGCCGTTCACATTAGATATTTCTTCACTTGTTTTAAGAATGTAAACTTAACTATGACAATATGTATCATACCATGTATGTTTGACTACAAAAATTGGTTGTAATTGGGAGAATGAACCTAATTTGCATGTGATGGTTGTTAAGGCATGTTGATTTACACCACAAGAGGGTTGTAGTATGGATAATTATTACGTCGATAGGTGTTCACTTCAACCAAATGAAGGGTCCTTTGCATTGACACAATGCATGGGATTGGGGGTCTCCAATGGTGTATGTTAGATGCATTGAAATTGAGCAGTTGATGATAAGCCACTTTGAAATTTGGATAGCATTCCATGTATGCATGCTTCGCAACTCGGTTTCTTTTGCCCCTTGTAACTCGTCTGCTCTCATTCTAACTAGATGATGTAAACACTTCCTCTTGAACCCGTCAAGGTCAATCTTTAATTAGGTTCCCAACAAAGGACTTTCAATTATCGTTGTGTGATTGGGCTTGTAGGTTCTGCACAATGGTATATGGGCTTTGGCTTGAAAAGTTTGCTTCATTATGCGATGGTTGGGGCCCTTTCGAGGGTTTTATCCTCTCAGTTCACATCACCTCCTCCTTGTGGGTTGTGGGGTCACACGGGTCTAGTTTTAGACCTTTCTTCTCCGTTGAAACATCAGCTATGACTTCTTTTGACAAGGATGAAACTGAGCTCAAGGTAATGAACGACTAGTATGTGATCAACACTTCCAGCAACCCAAAATCTCCCTTCCTTAAACTTAGTGTCATGGACCAAGTTTTAGTATAGATAAAGCTACTGCTTTGGCTTTTGACCCAAGCTTGAAAAAATGATACCGTGCCCACAATCACGACCGGTATCACGTTGTTTATGGCCTTCATACGCTTGCATGCCAACTAAGTCATAGACCTCATTGGTTTCAGCCCCACGACTATGTTCACCCTCGGCACCTGACGAACTCAATATAAGGCCCAAGTGGCTCCACTAAACGACACTCATCACCTGATGACATTGGGCAATATACTTTTCCCAAGCCACCCAATATATAACCCAACCTTGTGGGAGGGCTTCATTAGCTTTGTCGTCATAATCTATTGCTTAGTAAAAAAACATAAAAGGACCTCTGATTTACGAGATCTTGTTTCTAACCCTCATCTCAGGAATTCATTCATGTTACTAGTTATATAGGGCCAAGGTGCAGGACAAGGTGAAGGGTGTGGTGGAAGAAGCATAAGGGATTCAAACATCTACAAGCTTCCCTATCTATAGGCGGTAGTGAAGGAGTCGTTGCAAATGCATCCACCTGATTTTCCCCTATCGTGGGCCTACCTCACTCCAACATGGTTAAAGGAATGTTCACAACCTCTCAACCATTCACCTTTGAGTGTCACATCATTTCCTCTGACTTCCCCATCCATGACATCTCGTGGATCTCTCTATGGCCCTCCAGCTTTCTTATGAGATGGCATCTTTGCTTTGTGTTGTTTCATTTCTATCTTCTATTTTATGTTTATGTTAGTATTAAGAAAGAATATATCCCTTTAATACTTGTTTGAATAGTCACACATGTTTTTTCTTTTGAATCTTCAAGCAACACTCAAGATTCAATTTTGTAAATATAGCTCCGACATCTTTGCTTATGAACAAAGCAAGTTTTTTTAATTGTGTAGAAAGTGAATGTCCCATATGCTCTAATGTATCTGACATATATTTTATTAATATTTTGACTTGTTGAATTTGATATGACTCTTACAATGCGTCAAAATTTATTTTTAATATACAATGTTTTCTTGTTTAAAAGTATTTTCTATTTTCATTGTGTTTCTATATTAATTTAATGTATAATATAACACCATATAATAAGGTAATTGCAGTCATCCTAAAAAAAATAGGAAATAGTTAAAACAAAGTTTTTTATGTTGGCGGCTATTAAATTAGATTTAATGCTCAACAAACATTACATTAAATAAGAAAATTGTTTGTATCATTGTTAATATCTACGTTTGTAATGGCGTAGTCATGAATTAATTTTAATCTAAATTTTAGTGCATGCATGAGGCCAAGAATGGCCAACGAGAACGGAAATAAACCAAAATGGGCAAGTTAAAAGGGAAATAAATAAACGAGGTTTCCAGTGTCCATTATATTGTAGGTGGATTTGGGATTTACCTAAGAAAGTTTGAGGAGAGACGTTGCTTGCCTCTGAGTGTGGGCAACATATGAATGCTAGGTGCAATGACTCGAGGCTTCCCCCCTTTTGTGCATGTCATTAGGTTTGCCTAGCATAGGGCAACCTTTACTCGTCAATGTAACTTAACTTTAATTTTTTTCCTCTTCAAACTCACTGAAGATTCATTTTTTATTGTTAAGTGTACTTACATATAAATAACCTCACAAATGTTCTTTATATGTTTACATGTTGATGTTTTCTCTTAAGAATTGTGTGTTCAAATGATTTTTGAGAGACAAGAGGAATTTGAGCTTATGGGGACTTTCAATTGGGCTAACCATCTCTCATGGCTTCATGTTAGACCACCTTTGAATTCACTTGGCTTCGTTACAAAAATAATTTAAGGCACAAAGTCTCCTTTCCTTTTGTCAATGAATTTCTCATCGTCTGTTGGCAAATGCCCTGATAAGTTGTGGCTTCTTTCGTCCTAAGATTTGGTAAAATTATGTGAGGCCAAAGATGGCTTCCACATCCTGTTGTGCTCTCACGTAACCAAAGAAGTCGATGAAATATTCATGTTGTCAATATTCTTGGCAAATGGTATTAGTGTGAAAGTGTCTCTCATATGATTTGAGGTCCTAAATCAAAATGACAACTCAATACAATTTCGAATATTTTATTGAAAACATCTCTGTATGATTTCAGGTCCCATATTTAAATGATAGCTTGTAACATGAATCAAATCCATTTTCGTCATTTATTAGTGGAACAAAGAATGGTGGCATATAAGATATGGATTGTGGATCTTAATGTCAAAAACTTTTTGTGTATGTCCTTTACTGTAAATGTTGTCCTAACATCTACTTATTTCATCACATTTTGATAAATTCCTTACAAAATTTAAGAGAATATCCATACACTTGCTCCTCTTTCATCTTCTTCAACCATTCCCTCATAATACAAAGCCAAACAACATTCATACACTTCGTCCTCTTGCAATAATTTACCTTCAACTTTATGTTCTTCAACGCCTCCCTATTTGTGTCTCCATTTGCAGGTGTGATTGCTAGTTTGATACCGTCTAACAAATGGAATTGTGACAGGTCAATCTCCACTTGCTATAAAAGGGTAAGGAGTAACTCATCACTCTTTCTATTGAGGAAGGTGCAATCATATCTTCAACATCATGAAACAAATATTTATAAAAAAACTAGCAAGAAGGTTGAATTGTCATTGAACATCCATGAATGGACATCACTAAAAAAAACCACTTCAAGGACCTGATGGTACTAAAGATCTTATTTTGTAAGGCAATGGGGTGGCGCAACGAATGAAATCTAATTCACTCTCCACATGTACCACTTCTCTTCCATTGACACATAGAAGGGGTGCAACTTCAACATCATATTGGTGCTAAAAGAGGTTTCAAGCATGATTTCGTGAGTGTTAAAATCTTTAAGACCCTTCCATGTTTTATAAGAAATATGAGCATCAACCTTCCATTGTTTAGTTTGCCTTCAAATGAACATGTTAAGTGAGGACATTCTATTGCAAAAGAAGCATGGAGAAACCACAAGGAGGCCACAAACAATCTTGGTAAAGTTGGGGGCAAGGATAAACACCAACACATACAAGGGCTCTTGAAGAAAGGACGGAAAATCCTTCCATGTCTCAAGAGGGACTAAGCTTTTGTGGGACCACAAGCTTTCAGAAAAGATACGTGTGACCCATAAAGGGTTTAAAATAACTACCATGCTAATGAATCCATCAAAACATGAATTTCCCAATTGAAAGGGAGAAATCGGCAAACTTACTTTGGAAACTAACAATTGTGCATGTGTTCTCAGTGGTTGCATTTCAACAGTGGCCTTGTCATTACTAACAATTGTCCCATGTGTAAGCGGTGTTTGTATATTAGTGTCAATTCTACCATTACTAACAATTATATGTGCCAACAACAACTGAACAACAACGGAATGACACTGGGAATCCTACCCTATAGACCAACAATCTTGCCTTGCAAACCAATAGTCGCAACAACTTTGCTCAAAAAATAATTTAAAAAAAAAAATTTGTAGTTACATTGTCTTCATATTCTTGACAATTAAGTTGTATTTGGTGTACACAATTATGCTTCCAACATTGTATTTAAGGCAAGGGTTCTGGGCTAAAAATATGTCTACGGATGTGAATGCGAGATGGCAACTGAGAATTGAAAGAATTACCATAAAATAATGTTGGTTTGTATGCTCTGTTAAGCTATTTGTAATATGCAGCACAAAGAAGAATCAAAGATAGCAAAGAGTTGATAGTAATGCCCCATTGATTGCTTTGAAGGTTGCCTCGATGATGAAAAAAGAAGCAATGGTCATTTGAAACTACAAAGCTAGTTTTCCCCACATTTGAGTTTCCGCACTATTCATTGAAATGTTTATTGCTCAATTCAACAATTCAATCTACCACTCTAATGTGAACTCTGCCCCACTGTCATTTAAAGTTAATTCACGTAGTTGTGGCAAGTTTAGCATTTAATTTCCATTAATTCATTTTGTAAAGGAAATTATTAATTGTACGTAGTTCTCCTCAAAGTAGCAACCAAAACAATTGTTGCACCATAATAAAGCATTATTTGAGTGCTTTTGGTTAGGCGGTTATATTTAATATTCTACGCAATATCAAGGGATCTACAACCTTGCGAAGTAGTTCATCCAAAACAACCATATCGTCCTTTTTCCAATTGCAAATTTTAAAGAAAACAATATATCTTGCATCTCAAGCAAACAAATCAAGCATCCTTTTTTGTATAGAAAATATTTTCAGATTCGCAATTCAAGAAAAAAAAAATCATATCATTGGCTTTGAGACCTTGATGGATCATCTTTCTTAATCACATATCCATTTCATATTGGCTCCAAAAGCAACAAGGGAATCCTCAATGAACACATTTTTGGTCAATAAGATTGAGACCCAACCCAAGCTAAAACAATAAACGATCAAAGTTACAAAGTACAATATAAAACATATGTACAACCGTGGAACATCTCCAAAATGGCTCCACCTATACAACCACGTTTATTATTTTCACGTCTTACAATTGTGAACGAAATTGACCCTTCATATCTTATATGGTTGGCCACACTACCTATGGTGAAGATATTGTTTTGGAGACAACTCTCCTACCACATGTTTCACTTGAGAGCAAGTCTCTCTTCAATTTGAAATTGAGAAAATAGAAAATCCATATTGTTCATTCCAATACTCTGATTACAGCACGTCCTACTCCTAAGTGAGCTTCATCATACTTACTAGATGAAATCTTCATAGCTTAAATGTTGGCCTCATCTCCCAATTTCATTGGCTTTCATAGGTTATGTTCTTAAAAAAAAGAAGACATATAGCATTTTCACATGCAATGATTGATATGAACAAGTCAATGCCCTCAATCCAAAGAACACGTACTACAATATAACATTATTAATACAAATAAATTTTCCATACAATCCATCAATTTCACAAGCTTAGATAATTTAAAGAGGTTTCTTTTAAAGAGATGAAGTATTACAGTTTAGTGGAAATTTATTTGCCATATATTACAAATCCATTGAGTTTATCCATGTTAGGGCTCTATCACCATCGTTCATGGTTTTTATTTTGCCAAATTTTATTTTCTCCTAGCTCACAGTGGAGCTATCAATTAGTTACAAGTCTTGCATTGAAGTTGGGTGCAACTTCTTCTAGAGTGAAGACAATAAGACATGGCCACATTGGATGCGAGACAACAATATGAGCTGTTGTACATCTGTTTTCTTTGAAAAGCTTTTTCTAGAAGTTTCCATGTATATCATGCATAACCTTTACATAATACAAATGAGTGTACATCCAATGGTGCTGCAATCTCTTATCTCCCTTCTCGTTACAATTGCCTTCCTCAATTCATATCAGTTCTCTTGTGAAGCCACACATATCATTTATAACCTTTACATAATGTGAATGAGCGTACATCTAATATTGCTACAATCTCTCATCTACCCTTGTGTCGCAAACGGTTTCCTCAATTCATATCAGTTATCTTTTGGAGCCTTTCTTATGATTGTACATGGAAAGTTGCGGCAATCTCTGAAACCCCCTCTTGTTGTTGCAAAGGTCTTCATCACTCTGTATCGATTCTCTTTTGGAGGCTTTCTTTCCTTAAAAAATGAGTACCCATAAGATTCACTCGTGCACATTATCTTGGAAGAGATTTTTCTCATTTTGAACGGTACCCTTAGGAACTGACTATCTCACCCATACAAATAGCAAGGTTTACTTTCTAAATTCAAGTACATTCTTTAAATGCAAATACTTGGTCCAAATGTTTTCACAAGAATCCCTTTGCTTATAGTGAACACTTTAATGATGTCTAAATCAAAGTAAACCTCGACCATAGTATAAAACTCTGAAGCAAGTTTTAAATAGGTAACATTTTGTCAATTGTATTTCCAATACTCTTAAAAATAATACTCCAAGTGATAATGTATAGAGGTTTTCCTATCATATTCTGCAATAAGGTTTCTGGGGTGTCAGTTTTCTACCAAATGTGGACCTTTTTAAAGAGAATAATGAATAACAAATAAATAACCTTATAAAAACTGACTGAAGAGCTCCCCTTGTAAATCTTCAACCTATTGTTTGTAAATCCCACTAAACAATGAGCTGCTTCCAAGCAACTACCGTTTGTTAGAACTACAAATGAGTACATCATTATAAACACCACCATGTCCCTTCTTCATTGTAAACAAAGGTGGCTTTTACCATTTGACTAGAACCAATGCTTTCCCACTAAAGACCCAAATTAAATAGCAAATGACCTCCCTATTAGTGCCATCGATTTGAAAAGAAGGTTGGGTGTGATAAGTTTAAAATGTTATCTTCAAAAACAGAGTGAAACTCATACGTAAGTATCGTTTTCCAAAATAATCAGATTGAATGTACTCTTATTGTCAAATATTTATAAAAATATAACAATTTAAAAAGTGAATCTGAAAATTTGCAAAACTTATTTAACTGGACAAGTTGGATCTACCAACTACTAATAGGAAACATATGAAACCAAACAACCAATTTAAGATGGAAACTCGATGAATCAAAATAAACTAAACACGAATAGAAGCATTTCATTTATCTCAAGAATGAAAAAAGGTTGTTCACTATTCTCCCTCATTTTTAATGCAGAATTATCCAATTTAGATTGCATATTGCTTGCTGGCGAAATATTAATCGCCAATTTTTGCCTTAACCATTTTTCTCCCTAATTAGGACATTCATTTTAGCAAATGAGATTGCCAGAAGATCGCAGTCTGTGATAGCAATTTGCGGAGGCTACAAAAAAACGAAAGGCACCTTGTTTGTATTATTTCAACTACTATTGACCATTCCTTAAAATCCTAATAAATGAAGGCATTGCAGTTCTGAATTACTCCAACTCGGCTTAACAATAATATTAACAAAAAAGAATTTTTGATAAGCAAGTGCACTCAACTTCTTCCTCATTTTTCCTTAGTATTGGGCAATACATGTAAAACCTACATTCTATTTAGTATCCAAATCTCCAGTGGAAGCACAAGGCAATGTGATGAAGCCAAAAGGTGTAATGGTACATTGCAACAAACCATTAGGAGAAAAGACTTAGTTCACTCATCCAAATAATATTAATAAAATCCAAGACATGAATGTTATATTGGCTGGTTTTGTCATGGCATAGTAGTGGTTATATTGCATGTTAAATTATTAATACATGGACCTATCCCACCACACATGGCAACCATTCCCCATATGTCCCAACCACCAGTGAGGCATGTACACTCGCTTCCTGCCATATGATATGCTCAAAACAAGATATAGCCTACCACCAGTTCAAAATGTTGGCAGTCCTGCAGTTTACAACCTCAAAGATAAATTGTTTGCTGAATAATCAAGGACCCTCCATGATCATAAAATAGGAAGATTGTTTATACTCGTGTCTTTGAAGTGAGATAACTTTAATTATAAATAGCAGCTTTCGGTACAAATAAATCAATATAAGATCACGTTTTCGGTACAGAAAGCCGAAGAGATGGACAAATCTAAGACGGTCCATTAGTCTGTGCAGAAGGAAATCAGACTCAAAACAATTATAGCCTACCACTGGTTTAAAATGCTGACAGTCCTGAAAGAAGTCATGCAGTTTTCAACCCCGACAATGAACTGCTTGCTGAATAATCAAGAAGCCTCCACACTTATAAAATAGGAAGGTTGCTTATACTTGTGACTTTGACATGTCATTACTTGAATTACAAATAAGAGTTTTTAGTACCAATAAATCCATAGTTTGCCCATTCGGCAAGTACTCACCGAGGTGGCAAGTACTCACCACATTTCTGTTGGGGCTGAATATTCGCCGAGAAAACTCGCCACCACTAAATCCATAGTTTGCCCATTCGGCAAGTACTCGCCACATTTCTGTTGGGGCCGAATATTCACCTAGAAAACTCGCCACACCTATCTAGTGAATAAACAACAAAACTTGGGGCAAATATTCGCCAATATTCAGCAAGCTTAGCCCGGAAACTCACCATACACAGCAGGGACGCGGAGAAACAGGTAATACACAGATTTTATGTTGAAAAAACGCTGTTTTTGTCTCTTTAATGCATCACATTCCCTCACTTGTAATCACACAGCTTTTGACCATCCCTTGCATGAGTTGAAGAGATTTTATAACAGATTCGAAGAGCAAATTTGAAGTTCATTTGGAGATAATTTTCGATGACAATCATCATAAATTCATAACACTTATTCGTTGGTTGTTGTATTCGCATGATGATGCAATTTTGTATTGTATTTGTAATCAAAACTAATAGAAAACACTTCCCCAACATTTTGCAAACTCATTTGATATGTTCAGTGTTACACAGGGACGTGCACTCCCCCTTTTCATGATGTCCCGGGGACTTGGGGACGGGGATGGGACGTCTCCTTGATGTCCCAAATTTCCAAAAAAAAAATGGAGACTTCCCCCAAAGGTAGGTGACGCACCGAGCGTCGTCCCGTACGCCTTGGCCGCAACACAAGCTTAAAACATAAGCTCTAAACTTGTTTTTAATACTTCTTTTATATTTTTTCCTTCTTTCTATATATTCTAATATTGTATTACATGCCCTAACCCTAAAAGCATAAAAAAAACTTATAAAAAAAATATCTCGCACTTATTGTAATCACACAAAGCAAATACTCAAGAGCAAGAGTAAAAAAGAAAGAGAAGGAAAGAGCAAGGAGCAAGGTGCAAGGAGTAAGAGCAAGGAGCAAGCGCAAGAGGTATGTACATACAACCATTGTTTGTTTTTGTTTTTTTTTAATTCCAAATGCAAAGTTGAAAGTGTATTCAATGTTTTTTTTTTGTTATTTTCTATTTGGATTAAGAGAGGGAATGAGATAAAGGGAGGGCATTGCATTACTTGTTTTTAAATTTTTTTTAATTTATAAATGTAATCATTGCTGTTTTTTTTTTTGTAAGTGTATTCAATGTTCATTCTTTTTTTATCCTATTTGGATAAGCAAGAGAGGGAATGAGATAAATCATAAAAGGGATGGCATTATATTGCTTGTTTTTTAATTTTTAAATGTATTCGTTGCTGTTTTTTTAATTTTTAAGTGTATTCATTGTTTTATTGTATTGTATAGTTATATTGTTTTATTTTTTAATTATTGCAGCTGCAAAATGAGTTCAAATGGTGATTATAAAGCTGAATGTGAGGTTGAAATGAGTGATGAGATGGGTGTGCAAAGAGAAGGAACATAAACACCTAATGCTACTAGTTCACAGGGGAGTGTGGACAAGTTCAGTTGTCCCTCCACAATGTTGAAAAAGTATGCTAGGGGACCTTTTGATAAGAAAAAACCATTGAAACAATTTGATCAAATTATTCGAGGTCCTAACAAACATTTCAGGGGGCACTAAAACATGAAAATGCAACATCTGCTCATTATCTTGGTCAGGCAACATTACTAGGTTGAATGCACATTTATTGCACATTTAATGCACATCCCGGGGAAAGGTGTAGGCATGTGTGGACAGCTATCACTTGAAGAGAGGTCAAAAATGGTGAGGCTGTATAATAGAAATATGGTAGAAAAAATTCTAGAAGTTCATGTCCGTCATGTTAGTGGCACCCCTTCTAGTTCTCTGAGAACTAGTACTGGTAGTGGTTTCTCAAATACTGCAGGTGCATCTTATGAGGTGACTGAAGTGATGCTTTTTGTAGTAGTAGGGGGAAGAGGAAGGTTGTGGCCTCCAATCCAATTTTGTCAACATGTACGATACAAAGGCTAGAGAAGACGCTGACAATGCCACTGGAAAATTCATTTTTGCTACTAGCATTCCATTTCATGATGCTCGCTCTCCTTGTTACAAGGAGGTTGTGGCTAAGGTAGTCAAAGCAGGTGTAATTTATGTGCCCCCAAGAGACACGAAGTTGATAACCGCAATCTTGGATAGGAACTATTCCAAGGTTAATTTATTGATTGGTGGAAATGAGGTGCACATGGGTCTCTCACAGTTGCAACATCATCGTGGATGGATAGACAGATATCAAACACCACCCACTCATAAATATCATTGTTTCATGCAGAGAGGGTCCTTACTTTTTGAGGGCAGTTTGATTTTTCAGGAAAGAAGAAGGATGCAGAGTTCCAATTCACCATTTTGCGAGATGCCATTGCCGGATTGTCCCCACCAACGTTGTGCAGGTTGTCACAGATGCAACTTATGTGTGCAGGGCAGCAAGTAAGCTTATTGAGGCTCATTACCAACATATATTTTGGACCCCATGTTGTGTGCATGCAATGAACAATGCACTAAAAGATATTGGAAAAATTGATTGGGTCCAAAATGTAGTGGTTGATGCTAGAGATGTGCAGATGTTCATCTGCAACCGCCATACATCATTGGCACTCTTCTGTAGCTTTTCAAGGAAGGAATTCCTCAAGCTAGTGGACACACGTTTTGCATCATATTTTATTTTGCTGGATAGGATGGTTGAGTTGCAAGAATCATTACAATGTATGGTCATGACATCAGAGTGGTCTAAGTGGGATGGGTCCAAGACAGAATAGGGGAAGAAGGTGAAAGCAATTGTGGTGAAAGAAACATTTTGGATAGATGTGACATATATCACATTCATAGTATCTCTAGTTTTCAATGTGATAAAATATGGGGATTCTAAGAGCCCTAACCTTGGTGAGATATATGAATGTATTCATAGTATGCTTGGCCAGATTAAGGTTGTTATTCAGGCAAAAGACAAAATAGGGGGAGAAGGTGAAAGCAATTGTGGTGAAAGAAACATTTTGGATAGATGTGACATATATCACATTCATAGTATCTCCGGTTTTCAGTGTGATAAAATATGGGGATTCTAAGAGCCCTAACCTTGGTGAGATATATGAATGTATTGATAGTATGCTTGACCAGATTAAAGTTGTTATTCAGGCAAAAGAACCCACATTGGAGTTCTATCATCACCATATTCAACCTATCATTGAGCGGAGATGGGAGATGTCGAACACTCCTTTACACATGGTTGCATATGCACTAAATTCGAAGTGGTATACTGAGAGGCCTAGCTTACTTGTCCTAGTAGATGATGACAAGGTGAGAAAGGGTTTCTTGAAAGCCCTAAAAACATTTATAATGCAAAGGATGGTTCACAAGTAAGAACTAATTCGCTCAAGTTTGCTTATCTGGAAGGCTACAAAAAATCGGCAAAGATAGACGGGACCACATTGGCACAATAGAGTCCAGTTAGTTGGTGGCAATTGTACGGACCTGCAAGATTGCTATATACACTTGTTATTCATCTTCCTTCTCAGGGTTCTAGTTCCTCTACTTCTGAGAGGAATTGGTCAACATATGGGTGGATCCACCCTCTTAAGAGGAACAAACTTACCTCTAAGAGAGCAGAGAAACTTGTTGTTGTACATAATGCCTTGCGTCTCATGGATCGCAAGACACCTGCGTACAAGGAGACCCCACCATTGCGGTGGGATGTGGATCCTGAGGATTCAAGGTAGATTGATGACGATCAAGAGCAACGAGGATTGGCTGATATCTTCTTTACAGATGCAGATGATGCTGATACAGATACTTCTTGTGAAGAGGAGTGGTTCGCAAGTGTTCCTTCAGAGGGCTCTGATAGTGATTATTGAGTTGTCACTTGTCATTTTGGTTATGTAATGTCATATAATGATATATGTGCGTTTGAGTTATATGACTACGAGTTTATGACATAATATTTCATCGCATATGTGGATGTACTCTTCTCATGTTGATTATTGAAGAGTAAGACTTGTTTTTAATTTTCAACTTTAGTCTTTCATTGTCATGTTGAAGTTTTGAACATTGAATATAATATATATATAGCATTTTGAGCCTTGGCTTATGTGATGAATAATGGTATTAATCATTAATGGTTTAAATCTTCAAACTTTCAATTTAAAGTCTTAGTTTATTGAATTATTCATGTTATATTTGTAAAATTAATAAATTATATATATTTTTTATCAGCCGTCCCCCCGCCCACCCCAAATTTTCAAAAAAAATTGTCGTCCCGGAAACCCAGTCCCGCCGTCCCAGAGTCTTAGGTAACTATGGATACGTTTTGTATCTATATTTTGCACAAACTTTGTATTTTTTAAAGAAATTTGTGTATTTTTTTAAGTTGCTGAATATTTCCCAAGTCTTGCCGAGTCGATTTTTGTTTGGTCTACCAAATACGAGGATGTGAATTATGGACAAATCAATATAAGATCACTTTATGGGGTACAAAGAGCCAAATAGATGGACAAATCTAAGGTGGTCCAGTACGTTTGTGCAACTGCAAAAGGAAATTCTTACAACTACCTGGATTGGTAAGTTACATTCCAATGGTAAAAAATCTTACATGATTCAGCATATTCGTTTAATTAAACAAATATTTGTGCTTTGCATTCATATACCTCAAAATATAATGAAGTTTGGCTTATCGCCGAACAATAAAAAGTTCATAGATATTTTATGAAATGTACAAATAGCTAACAATCTAACAATCTAAGGATTCCTACTTTACATCAAATACCTGACTTGAATCTCACATTTGCTGATTAAAGTCAGTGTTGCGATCATCTTGCTTCTTCCACTGACAACTTATGAAATCTGCAGGTAATAACAATGCAAAGGATGAACCATTTCCAGTGAACATGGTCCTCAAGCTTCCGTTATGTGCATTTGCTTCTACCATATAGCCGGAACCCAAGAATGCAAAGTTTATCAGAGATCCACTTCACATCAGCCTGCAGAGTTTTCGTGAAGGATCACATACTCTCGGCTGCAACAGAGGAAACAATAGATTAGGACAATTTTTGTATACAAAGCAAACATGAGACCAAGAATGAAACTCTCGACAAAAAGCAGAAAAAAATAACTCTGGAGAACACACAGAAACCTACCATAAATTAGTTTGGACAGTATCGCTATAAACTATTAAAGCTTCGATCAGTTTCTGGTCTAGTCATAAGGCAGGGCATTTATCGTCAGAATGGCCCAGGTTCAAAACCCGATTGGGGTGCCTCTGTGCTAAGGCAGTTAGGCATAGAATAATAAATGGCCCCATTTAACAATATAAGAAATAAGCACTATCACTTCAAAGATCAGCTTAAGATGAAGGTGGGTCCTCAACTGAAACATGAATCGTGATTAGGCCAACAGTCATGAACTTGATTTGGTATAAAAACCTGAGCTACTGTGCTATACCATCATAGCAAACTTGATGGTATCTTTTTCAAACGATAGGGGTCCTCAACTGAAACATAAATCATGATAAGGACAATAGTAGTGAACTTAAATTGCTGTAAAAACATGAGCCACTGTGCTATATCATCATACGTACTACTACCAAACTTGATGGTATCTTTTTCAAACAATAGGGGTTCTCAAGTGAAACATAAATCATGATAAGGACAACAGTCATAAACTTAAATTGCTGTAAAAGCCTGAGCCACTGTGCTATACCATCATACCTACTATTCCCAAACTTTATGGTGTCTTTTTCAAACAGTTCATAATAACGCTGGGATTCAAGACGATTATCCTGCAGCCACAAACAAATTCTCCACCTCAATGGAATCATGAAATCAAAATATTACAAACAAGAAAAATAGAAAAATCAAACTATATACTGAGGAAATTCATGAAAACTAAAATCTTACATTTAAGTGTGTGCCATTGGTACTTCCCAAATCCATCACGTAGGGTCTGATAGTAAGATCCACAAGAAATAAGAATATGCGAGAACTGAAAAAACGGAATAGACAATGAATCATGTATATAATATATATAATTACCTTACTTTCTTTGACACCGTGCCATCAGGTTCATCTTTCTCTACTTGTCTGGTAAGGGGCACCAATCAGAGAATATCCAATCAAAACAATTAGAATAACCCTCAATTGATATACAAAATCTTAAAAATGGAATCAAATTTGATCACAAAACTACCTGAATTGGATAACAGCATGCTGCTTACTGCATGAGGGATGATCTGTTGGAATATCTGCCACTCTCCTTTCTCTTCCAAAGAGGTAACAGCTTTGACGATGAATGTACAAAGGCTCTACACATTATGGATTTTTAAGTTGCATAAATAAAATCACCATATCTACCCATACACAGAAAATGACAATGAAAAGCAAACAAAAGCAGCAAGGTGCAGACTAGGTTACAGTGTAGACAAGTGAGATAAATACGTGTTTGTAAGGGCTGGACACCCCTAACTGGGATGTCGCAGGACCCGGGACCCGGGCTATACCCGACAATATGGTGAAAACAATCCTGATTCCTAGGTATAATGACCTAACTAGAACAGAACAATAAAACCTTTAAAAAATATTAAAGTAAAAGCATCTATGAACTCTGTTCAAAATTAGAAGCATAGATTTAGATGAAGAAATTAAAAAATTTCTAAGAATTTAATATCTCAAAACATTCAATTATCTCCAGTGATCTTGGCCTCTACACATTATGTATGTTTAAGTCGTGTAATAAAAGAAATCAACATATGTAACCTTACACAAGAAACAAAAATGAAAAGCAAATGAAAACAGCAGGTGCAGACCAAATTTTAAGTACAGAGTTAGATGCATAAATTTTATAAGAATTTTGAATCTGAAAAAAAATCAGTAATCTAAGAGGTGATCCTGGCCTCTACACATTACAAGTGTTTAAGTCATGTCATAAAAGAAATCAACATACGTAATCATACACAAAACAAAAAAATGAAAAGGCAGACAAAAGCACCAAGGTGCAGACTAAATTCCGCTAGACCGATGAGATTACGTGTTTGTAATGGCTGGACACCCCTACCAGGGATGTTGCAGGAGACAGGCTGTACCCCACAATATGGTGAATGTGATCCTATGCATAATGGCCTAACAAGCACACAAAGATAAGACCTTTAAAAAATCTAAAAGTAAAAGCATCTATGAACTGTGCTCAGATCAAAGTTCAAACTCTTTTCAATAATTGGAGCATAGAATTAGCCAAAGAAATTTCTAAGAACAAGATTTTAAATCTCAATAAAATTCAATAATCTATCGAGTGATCCTGGTCTCCAGAAGTCTGAGAGATAACTATACATATTAACTTTGACAGAGTGTCGTCTATAGATCCAAGGGAGGCCAGATGTGAACAAAAAGAAAGGATTTACTCTGTGAGTCCAGGATCCCAAGTAACAATGAAACATGTAAGGTGTGCTCCATCAGTCCCCAAAAATATATGTCAGAAACAAAGAAAAGTAAAGATTTCAGTATGTTTGTGAGTTTGATAATATGGAAACCTAACCAACAAAGCAAGGATAGTGAATGGGAACTTGAAAAATCCAACGACAGAGCAGCTAAATGCACTGTTACCATGTCATGGGAACTTTTGAAACACCAAAACGCCTCAACCACAATCAACACATCTAAACTTTTATTGTTTTTAAGCCCTTTGATAAGTTCTAATCAAATGTCGTTAACTTGAACATGAATCTATCAGGCATGAGCTCAGTCTCAGCACTCCGGATCTATCTCTCCCAGGATATATTGATCTCCTCTCTGGTTCGTATCTGCTTTGGCTTTCCACTCAGGCGAGGGCACCTATCAATCAGAAAGATGGAGACTCTCGACGTTCTCAGCATGCATCACATAAACGTCTTGATCTGATGTGTGGTAGCTTGCCACTCACACAGTCCCTCTACCCACACTCTGCTCACACAGTCGCCACTCAGTTTTCTGTCTCGCTTTCTATCTGAACTTTGTCGATCTTTTGTGGCCATATAAAAATCGGCAAATCTCAATTTTTCCCTGTAAAGAAACGGCACACCTTGTGTCACAGTTTGTATGTTTTCTCCATTGCCAGGTCAAACTGACATCAGCATAATATAAACATGCATCACTCATCTTTATTCTTATTCCATCTGTACATTCCAGCTGTGCAAGAGCCATAAAATCTGTTTCTGCCATTGTAAAGTCGGACAGATGTTACAGGTATTGAACTATTGCTTCTTAGCAATGAATTATGATGCTTCATATATGAATTTTCTGTAACTAAACCTTCTTTGGCAACCATATAATCTTTTTGATACTTTGAGACCTTATCATTAATATGTAAAAGTTTTATACATAGTAACTATGCTCATGTAAAAAATCAATACAGGAGCTTGTATAGAGCGTGAAATACATTTGATTCATTTATGAATTTCCTGTTACTAAACCTCTTTCGCAATTGTGTACTCTTCTTGATGTTTTGAGACCTTATATATTAATATGTAATAGTTTTGCACATAGCGACCATGTTCACGTAAAAATGAATACAAGAGGTTGGAATAGAACGTGAAATACATTTGAGCAAAAACATTTTGGGGAAGCAATATCCAAAAGCATGTAGAACGAACTTCATACAGAAGTTTTGATTGAGTCAATTAAGCAAACTGGGAGTGGATCACCATTGACCCACTCTCCAATAAAATGAGTGTTATACGCACAAAACTGAAGAAACTGATTTTTAAAAAAATCAATTGAGAGGTGTTTTACTACTATAGTTCTGTATGCAACTGCATGATGCATAGACTAAGGTGCAAAGAAGCGTGTCAACAATTTTGGCTCCATATATACAAGTTACAACAATGATCTGTATGGAATCTTCTTGCTGCAAGCCAGATCGAAATTTGAGTCCAATATTCCCTGTAGTATGAAAAATCATGAAGACAATCAATTGTTTGGGGGAGACGAGACAATTGTGGTATTGCATAACAGAAAACAGTTGTGCATCCGTACAATTCATCTAACTCATAACTGTCACATGCTTTATTTTTCTTCATAGACATCCTTACCATATACTCCAATAGGCAATGCAAGTTATCATTGTTAAATGCCCATAATTGGAAATGTTAATGGCATTTCTCAATTGTTACCTCATCTCCACCAGTGTTACTATTGAGTTTAGTTTCCAGTTATAGCCCAAGTCACAAGGTTCGAGTTTGAGTTCAAGTTCGATACAGATAAAGTTCGGTTTAAGTTCACCAATGAATAAAGTTCAAAAAGAAAATTGCCATTAAGTTCAAACAATAGATTTTTTTTAAACAACGTTAAAAATAATGTGAAAACATGTAAGAACATATAAACATATAAAAGTATGTAAAATCACAATATTCAAGATACTTTTCAAAAACTTAAATCTTAAAATCTAAAACATGTAATACTGATTTCTTGAACTTCGTAAGAACCATACACCCTATAACCCTCTAATTTTTATATTTCAATATCATAAAATTATAAATTATGTTATAGCAGTAGAAACATTAAAATATTATAGAAATTTAATGTAACATTTTAAAAAAAAATTGTCAATTATTTTTAACTATTTTGAAGTTTTTAACTTTAGTAGTTTTATATTTATAAATATTAAATTGAAAAACTTTAAAACATTTTAAAAGTAGATGACATAAAATTAAATTAAAAAATTTAATATAATACAGTACCAAATATAAATACAAAAGATAAAAATAAAAAATAAAAGAAAAGATGAAACAAAATATAAAATTAAACCTAAGCTAAAACATAAACATCGAACATATAACTAAACAACACCCTCGACAACCTCCTCTTCAGCTCCATGAACTCTTCTCTTCTCACGCAAGCTCAACATAACCATAACCTTGGCTCTTCTCACATCTGCAGGCACATTTGACATGTCTCCCTAACAGTCAGTCATGTGCACAAATGGCCCCAAAGCACTTAGATCTCATCTACTCTCACATGTATCCACATCCAGAAGACTCCGTGCTTCAGTCACACAAAAATCTTCCATGCCCAGCCCTACACAGGCCTCCCCTCACAGTTGAATCATGTTTTTTTTCCACCAAACAACTCCAATATTTGTGATTTTTTTGGCTGCATTATAAGTTCGGCAGGATTTATTAATGACAATAATTTGACAAGGAATTTTCAAATCTGCCCTTGAATTGACTTTCTTTAAATAGAGACGTCCACCAATGTATTCCATTTAAAAACTCCAAAAACTTAATAATATCAGAAGTGACAAGTTGCACCTAGCAATTTCATTAGGAGTCAATTAAATAGTGTAGTAACCAAATGATTGTTATTACAAAGGCCTCCACAACTTTATTCCCATTATAGCAAAGACCGACAACTCATTAACTCCAAAATCTAAACAACATAAATAGTGACTGATTGTACCTGTCAATATGATTGGGTGTAGCTATTAACAATCAAATGGTGATTATTAGTTAGCCACTGGATGATGTACAAATATAACATTAAAGGGACTCCCTTTTGGAATCTTTAAAATGATTTAGTGTCATTTCATGTGTATGTGTATCTCCTTTATGATACCACATCCCAAGGAAATGGGTGTCTAAGAGTAAAGGTTGGAGTATGATTACAAGTATGTTAGTAGGCAAGAAGCATGTCAAAAGCCCAAATCCTGGGGTGCCCAAGGATTGAAATGACTTGCATTAAGAAGTAAAATATTTTAAGGCCGGGGACAAGATAAGTCTATTGCTCTGATACAAACAATAGGAAAAAGATCATTTTTATAAGCCTATGTCTATATCATTTGATATGTTAATTCAAGTTTGGAAGCCGAATAAAATTTGAAGAAATATTTCTTATAAACAAAAGTCAGAAGTTTAAAAAAAAACGTTTTTAGAAAATTAATAAATTGACAAGTATTTAAAGATTACCAAAGAAAAGTAAATAATTGACAGCTTGGGAAATCGAGCAAAGGCCTAGTATGAAGACCAAAGGCAGTAGTTCAGAGAATATATGCATGCACCATCAGATACTGCACAAAATGAAAGACTTTCAGAGTGTCTTTGCCATAATTTGAAATCGTAGTTTGCAGAAGAGAGCTTAAAAAAAACTCTCATACAAAGCTGAGTCCTCGGAGGTATTTTAAAACGCCAGTTGAAGTAGATCAGTGTGATCCTGAAGATGAGAAACAAGTATAAATAAATTTTTGCAGTCTGTGCTCTTGAGACTAAATTTCTAACTGGGTCCAGCCAGAAGACTATAGACAAAGACTTCCAGCACCCAAGTTTATTTAAGATACTATTGAAGTCTGGAATTTCCGTGGCTACATCTACAATAGACTTTGTGAATTTCTCGAAGCTGATCAACTGCCCAGCACCAGTATGCCCCATTCACTTGACCCAGACAAAGTTGATGAAGATATAATCAAAGATCTCTGTATGATTTTCAGTACCAGTCATTGTTCCTGTCCACTTGCCTGAAATGAAGATTTGCACAAGATGGCAAATCGAAGAATCATTCATTTGTTGCTCAAGTAGTATTCTTGCCCACATTATTCTTGTAGAAAAGCAGAATTTAGCATTTTCTTTTCAATGGAGATTAGAATTCCTTTATTTCTTGCCTTCATAACAAGACAGCAGTTATATTCTTGTTCTAAAACAGCATGGAGGACTGCAGTATAATTTTCTGGCAGGTTGAGAGTAACGTTATCCCAAGCAGAGAAAATCCAGAGATTTGTGTCTTAAGGCTATTGTGTTGAACTTGAATCATCATCTCCCTGTAGAGTGAGACAGGTTTCTGAAAGCTTTCGAAATAGTTAAAAGATAGAGGAAGAAGATAGTCCTATAGTATCTAATAACTAAAAGTCTAGGGTCACATTGTTGATGTCATTTCCAAATCGTGGTTATAGACCTAGCGATTGGATGATGTATAAAATTATGAATATGACATTATACCATCAATAAAGTGGCTCATTCTTCTGGTTTCTTTTTCATTGAATTAGTCATGCATTGTATTTGTATGTGTATCTCCATTACTACCAAAATATGTAGAGTACTTCTCCTTTGGCCAGACTGTGGAGAGAACCCAAAAAGGGAGAGCATTGATGTGGTAGAAATGGTGAAAACATCACAACGAGAAATTTTTCAAAACTGCATAACATAAGAGAAAGTGTTGACTATTTGCATTAATTTTGTTTTGAGCTACTAATTAGCTACACTGTTGAACAGTTCTATTTCAGTTGACACTTTGGCCATATCTAATATACTCTGATTCAAAGCTACCCTAGCAGGTTTAATCAAAAATTTATGTTTCATTGTAAAAAAATGAACTCACAACCTGTGCAAGTAGAGGAGTTAAAAGCATGAACAGCATAAAAAGAAGCTTTACAAATCGTTTCCCGGAACTGGAAGCAAACACTATGAATACATTGAAGCTCCTATGTTACACAGTACTTGATTAATATTTAACTGAATCCCCATTTTAGACATTGAACATATTTTCCCAGACACAAAACATGAATAAACAATAATTGCAAAGTACCCAAACTGAATCCAGTGCCAGAAAAACTACAAAACTGCCCCCAGGCATTTTAGGTCCAAGGTGAGCAATACTCCTTTTGGGGTTATGATATTTAAAAGACTGCATATGTCATATACCAATGTATGTCCTCATACATGACCAGTCCAAAGAAATAATAAAAGAGTGCAAGTTTTGAAGCTATTAAATAAGGTGGAGAGCAAAAAAAAAGAAAGAGAGAGAGACAAACCAATGCAGAGCAATACAGAACAAAGTTTAATAAGTTGTGTGATTACCATTCAAAGCCTCCCCACCCTTGAATACATAGAGACGCCACCTGAGATTTGGTTTTCGAGAATCGGGTGGTTCATTGAATAACAATGTTATACCTACAACACACAAAACACATTAATTCTATACAACCCGGTAGCTATCAGAGTCAACTGCAAAGTAAACAAATCTATACTCCACATCGATACCACTGATTGCCACATTAAATTAATTAATAATACAGGTGTTTCAAGCAAAAGCATTGTAAGCTTCGAAATGCAATTGCAATATGATAACAAACAACCACCAAGACAACAGAGCACTAACAACCATTACAATATGCCCCGATAATACATTTATTGTATAGAAGGTTTCTGATTATGCATGGCAAATATAGCGAGTCAGAACCCTATTGAGAAGGTTGTATTCCTCACCCCCTTACTTTGTTGGTTTCTGCAGCAAGCTTCCCTGAAAGCTCGAATGAAGGTTTATTCTGCAGTTAAAAACAATATAAGATTTATGAAGTCATGATAAACCGCAGCATATGTTGGTTATATCTCAGAAACTCTTAAAACAGAATGGCAGATGATCCATCCATCCAATAAAATATGAAAACAATATTGACGGCAAGCTTAGAACAAACCTTTTCATTCTGTTTGGCTTTTAAAGCTTCCTCAGTAGCATTCATCTTAGCTAGCACATCAAAGGATTCATTCTCGCTCCTGTAAAGGGTAAAGCAATAGTTATAGCTTCACACTATCTATGCTGTTGTTACATCCAGATAACTGTAACATCCAAACCTAAAACATTGAGCAACTTGTTGCAACCTGATGAATGACTTCAATTCCAGCACTCTTATAAAATAAGCCTTAGAATCAAAATATGTCAGTCTATAGTATTTGTAAATTAAGCCTCTCAAAGTACTAAATCACCAGACTTTATTTTTCATCAATTTTACATTCAAAAAACAAAATAAGATAGAGCCATTGCCATTGAACAGTCTAGTATGAAGAAATTTCCTCAATCACACAAAATCGTTATTGAACTAACGTCAATGAAAACCAACATAGAGATGTCCACTGTATTTTGAATCTTGATATCTTCAAGTGAACACAAAATCCTAAGAATGTATTTAACAAAGTATATCTTGAAGCATTAAGGAAAAAAAGGCACTTAATCTTCAAAGGATGTTTTCCATCATAAATATCTAAAAATTGAACCATTTTTAAATGTCACAAGTCTTAAACAATTTTAAATTGCTAAAAAACAAATTAAAAATGTGTGGTGGGATCTGACCCATGTGTTTGTTTAAGCCATCTCACTATGACGTTCATGAGTAGTCATCAGTATTACACTACTGATGTTTTTGCTCATGTATGTCGGTAAAAACTGCAAGGCGATGGGTCCACTTGGCACACAACTGTGTTATGCGGGTATGCACCCCCCCAAAATAGACACGTCCAAGACATCTAGGATGTCCCGGGGACGACGGGACAGGGGCAAGGCATATTTTCAGGGAACATCCTTGTTTTGTTAAGCGTATAGGGGACACCGAGGATGTCTGAACATTCCCAGGACGGTCCCTGGGAAATCACGAGGATGTCTAGACATCCTTTATTTATTTATTTTGTGTTTCTTTAAGCCACAAGTTCATACATGGTTAGAAATACAACTGTTAAGGGTCTGGATTGAGTTAATATCTCCCTAACAATGAATACATGTATATTGATATTAGCCTCATCGATTAGAATGGTTAAGTCCTGTAAATATTGTGGATTCTGAAGCTACCCATTGACTGTAAGGTGATGGGTCCCACTTGGCACACAACTGTGTTATGTGGGTATGCATCGCCCCAAAATAGACATGTGCAAGACATCTAGGATGTACCGGGGACGACGGGACAGGGGCAAGGCATATTTTCAGGGAACATCCTTGTTTTGTTAAACGTATAGAGGACACCGAGGATGTCTGAACGTTCCCAGGACGGTCCTGGGAAATCACGAGGACGTCTAGACATCCTTTATTTATTTATTTTGTTTTTCTTTAAGCCACAAGTTCATACATGGTTAGAAATAAAACTGTTAAGGGTCTGGTTTGAGTTAATATCTCCCTAACAATGAATACATGTATATTGATATTAGCCTCATCGATTAGAGTGGTTAAGTCCTCTAAATATTGTGGATTCTGAAGCTACCCCTTGACTGCACTTGTTAGTGAATCTCGACATGAAAATGTCATAAGTGTTGTTTCATGTTACACAATTTAATGAATCTCAACATGAAAATGTCATAAATGTTGTTTCATGTTACACAATTTCTTGAATAGCTTTATCTATGAATCTTAAATTTGGGGATTGAAATTTGTATTTCCAATTAAGCATGTGTAACGACCACAAAACTCGGAACAAAATCCACACGTAAAGAACAGGGTAAAAACATTTCTTCTTTGACAACACATTTGGGCCCACTAGCAACACAACAATCCCATAACAATAAAACAACTTGCATCATCTCTTTGCCACAACCAGGATAAAAGAGGAGGTGATGTCAACGTACTGGTGAATGAACCATACATAACACCACCCAGCCATCCAATGGTCTAGACGTCCTTTATTTATTTATTTTGATTTTCTTTAAGCCACAAGTTCATACATGGTTAGAAATACAACTGTTAATGGTCTGGTTTGAGTTAATATCTCCCTAACAATGTAAACATGTATATTGATATTAGCCTCATCGATTAAAATGATTAAGTCCTCTAAATATTGTGGATTCTGAAGCTACCCCTTGACTGCACATTTTAGTGAATCTTGACATGAAAATGTCATAAATGTTGATTCATGTTAACACAATTTAGCGAATCTCAACATCAAAATGTCATATATGTTGTTTCATGTTACACAATTTCTTGAATAGCTTCATGTATGAATCTTAAATTTGGGGATTGAAATTTGTATTTCCAATTTAGGGTGTAACGAGCACAAAACTCAGAATAAAATCCACTAGTAAAAACCAGGGTAAAAAATTTCTTCTTTGACAACACATTTAGGCCAACTAGCAACACACCAATGCCAAAACAATAACACACCTTGCATCATCTCTTTGCACAACCAAGACAAAACAGGAGGTGATGCCAACATACTAGCAAATAAACCATACATAACACAACCCAGCCATCCAATGGTTTGTCAAGAGGAAAAGGATGCCATTAACTTCTCTTTATCCCTCCACTAAGGAAGGTAGACTAGTCTTTGCTTCCTCCAAGACAGACATGCAACATGCATGTAAACACCCTTATCTCTCTTACCATTATCTCTCCACTAAGGTTAGTCTAACCAACCTTTGTTTCCCCACATGAAATATGCAAAACCCATACTCCACATTCAACCTTATCCCTCCATCAATCGCAATACAAATCCCCAACATCCACACATACACAAACATACCCTTACATGCAAATAACAAATAGCATCAATTAAATAAATACATGCTACAATGAGCAACCAATATGCAACAAAATATCATTAAGATAAAAAGAGACTGAAAAGGGCATTTCATCAATAAGAACGACTCACACTACTAAGCCTACCTATGAGACTTGCAAGGGAAAAGATCATCATTGCATACTACCACTTATCCCTCCACTAAGGAATCATGGCTAGTCTTTGGTTCTTCCAATACAAACATACAATATACTATATCAATATACCCTTATCCCTTCACCAAAACATCTTTTTATCCCTCCACTAAGACTAGTCACAAAACCTTGTTTCCTCCATATAAAGCATACAATTCCTTATTCCTTCCTTCAACTAACACCTCTTTATCCCTCCACAATCAATGATGAATCCCACCACCAAACATGCAAGCACTCACACAACATGACAACAATAAAATAATACCATATTTGCTCAAAAGATAAGATACATATATTAATGTCCAACAGATGACCACAAAAGAAGGTCAAAGGGACTGCAGAAAACAGCGAGCACCGATACAAAGCAGGAAAACCAAAGAGTTCCCGAGAAAGACGAAAACAAAAGCTAGAAGAGGTGGCCAATTAGAAAAAGAAATCACACGCACCCAAAATGGGGGTGGAAATACATGTGAGAGGAAGAAAGGAGGAAAGATGACCAAGGAGAAGAAAAGAGAA
Source organism: Taxus chinensis (assembly GCA_019776745.2). Taxonomy (NCBI): domain Eukaryota; kingdom Viridiplantae; phylum Streptophyta; class Pinopsida; order Cupressales; family Taxaceae; genus Taxus; species Taxus chinensis. The sequence continues at coordinate 772,836,160 of CM034149.1, forward strand.
AAGCCCATCAACAGATAGTAGATCCAACTCTCCTAACATCCGAAGCCAACTGGAAGAAGCTAAGGATAAAATACCAACCAACCGAAGAAAGAGTCTGCCTATTATGTCATTGTCTGGACACAGTACTATCCCACTAATGCTTAGAGGATCTAGTCTGGCTCCTAAGTCCAGACCTAATACGGGCATGCCTGTGATGGCTCAGGGAACCATGGATGGTTTCCCTGGGCTGAACCAATCTAGAGGAAGAAACAAGACCGGTCTCAAAAGGGTGCTAAGTGCCTCTCTCCGCCAGTAACACTGAGAAGAAGGAATCACAAAACAATAGTATAACCACAAGAAAGAGTAAGGAAAAGGCTTAATCCACAAGATGCATAGCTTACAAAACTTACTTCTCTATTACAACCATACAAATATCTTAAATACATCTATTTGAAAAATACCAGTATATATATATATCAATCTCAAGGTTTTTTTATCTTGGATTTTACGCATATCACATCGATTAATACTTTTATTTCATTCTCTTCAAATTTCTCTCTTATTAATGACATAAAATATTTGCAAAAAAAGGGCCTCAAACTCTACCATATTGCCAAGATATTACTATTTTTTATTGGTTTCTCAAAGTTTGAAAAGAAACTTATGGACGTCGAATTTAATATAGAAAATAAAAGTTTACATGGTCACACCATTAGGTGTCAAATTAAATTCCATGTATTAATCATTTGAATGCATCATTTTTGAAGTACATACAAGTCATATAGCTCTCGTTTTCTAGTTAGGGATTTCTTTTTCAGAATAGACGAGTTCCTCATCGAACAACTCATTTTACTTTTATTAACATCAAAAGGGTTTAACATCGAGTTTAAGAGGGAGAAACTCAAGTTTTGCTTTATACTTTCAATAACATCTTATCATATTGGAGTGGTTGTGTTTACATTGGCTACTAATTTGGGTTATTTCTAAACCAATTTTGTTTAGTTCGCACCCACTTTAGGAGTGAGTTATTGTGTGAGAAATATTTGCACTCACCATAATAAGTATGTGTAAATATTTCCTAACTAAATGTTGGTTTCATGCAATGTTTTTAAAAATAGAACCATCCAAGGGTCGGACCAGTTTAAAATTTATGAACTGGTTTACCAAAAAATACATAAAATATTACAATTTTAATGTAAACAATATAGTTTAAAGATTACAAACAATTAGAGATGAAATATGCAAAGTTTGCTCATGTATATACCATGTAAGAGTAAATATAGCAAAATGGCACCAAGTGCACAACATATCCAAAACAAAATACATAAACAACGAGGATCAAAATGGCCTATAGAGTCCAAAAAGCAATATGCTACAAGCTAGTACATGTTTGATATCAATCATCAAACTCAACACCATTGTTAGTGCTAAGAACGTGATTCTCATCCTCATTAATGTCATCATGTTCCTTTGACTCGTCAAACTCCTCAGGGACATTTCCTTGGACTCGTAGGATCCCATTGCCCACTTCATGGGGCCAGCTCTTCAAATTGGTCACATGATTCACATGCTCCATCTAGACATATTTCGCATTCTTTTTCTCCACATGCTCGGTCTAGACCTACTTCATATACTTGGCCTCATGCACTTTCCCGTAACCATCGAGTCATAGATCATGCTCACATGCGTAGTTCTTTTACATCAGCTGATTATGGGCCCTTGCCTAGTTCTTTGATCGCATAGATCGCTTTTGGCATTCACATTTGGGGCATCCTAATTCCCCCACACCACTCGACGACGTACTCTTATTCCTGGTTCATACTCAACTGTGAGAAGACAAAAAAAAATCAAGGTTTTTCCACAACATTTGAGGTCTATTTACATTTCAGAGTTTAGGGCGAGAAAGAGTTTTCTTGGTTCTTCACATAGTGTTTGTCACTGCCATAAGAAGATTCAATTGGGGAAGTGCAATATTTTCACGTAATCATAATTTGTCGTTTATTATTTTGTTTAAGTGTTCAAATAGGCTATTTATGGTTATTAAATATGTTTCCAAACATGAATTTAGTTGTACCCATTATGGTTATTAAATATGTTTCCAAACATAAATTTAGTTGTACCCATTAAGGGTGTCTCAAAAAGCAAAGTGGACAATCAAGATTATTACTTTGTTGTTCAAACTAGCCCAAGTGGCTACAGAATGGCCTTACAAAAAGGTCACTGAATATCCGAATGGGGAATGTATCACTTCTAACATGTTCTATGCTATAGGGAATGTAGAAAGAGTTTTCTTGGTTCTTCACATAGTGTTTGTCACTGCCATAAGAAGATTCAATTGGAGAAGTGCAATATTTTCACGTAATCATAATTTGTCGTTTATCATTTTGTTTAAGTGTTCTAATAGGCTATTTATGTTTATTAAATATGTTTCCAAACATGAATTTAGTTGTACCCATTAAGGGTGTCTCATAAAGCAAAGTGGACAATCAAGATTATTACTTTGTTGTTCAAACTAGCCCAAGTGGCTACAGAATGGCCTTACAAAAAGGTTACTGAATATCCAAATGGGGAATATATCACTTCTAACATGTTCTCTGCTATGGGGAGAATGTAGAAAAACTAACAAAACCGACAACCTATGCTCATTTTGGAAGCACCTTTCTGAAGCCAGTTGGTGGAATTTTGCAATTTGTGCTTGAGCAACTTAAGGCAGTGTTGCTCCAAAACAAGTGTGGAAAAATGGTTTTCAAGCAAATCAAACAAATACCAAAAGTGGCATGCAATTATCTATACGGCAATGCAAAGGTTTGTGGTAAATGAATTCATTTTTTGGATCCATAGGCATTAAAACCAAGGCGATTACAAAGGGGTTTCACAACATCGAGCAATCACCTCGAATAACCAACTCTCCAACGTGCTTCCAAAACCCACTTCGAAAAGCAATCAAACAAATGATTTGATGGGTTTTATGGATTGTACAGAGATTAGTATATATTTGAGAATGTGTTTCAGAGATGAAAGACAAGGAAGACAGTTTGAAACGCTTTTTGCGCGTTTATTTTCGGAAAGGTTTTAAAACATTTACAAGGTTGTTTTTACACCGCAGGGTTGCATTTTTTTTCAACGTTTATCTTTCTCATGTTTGGAGGATCATGTTTTTAATTTCATTTCAGAGTTGTTTATAACACCACACCTAACAAGGTGTTTTCATGATTGTTTAACTTGGTATAAATTCTTATTTAAATAGCTTAGGATGATGATTTAATGACATGAAGTTGGCTTACATACTTTACTCTAAGATCAAGTTCTCCATTCAAAAACTAGAGTGCAAGTATCAGAGAAAAAACAGAGGAAGAGGAGAAAACCATACCTAAATATATCCCAAGGCAGTAACACAAAGTCCTACGAGCAATATTCTATTGCTACCGCAGCACAAAGAAGATCACTACCAAGTTCGAAGAACGTTTTGACCACCAGTTTACGAGCATTGTGCATGCCTTCACCTTTGCAAACATGTCTATCCGGGCACTTGCATCAGTGATACATGGCCCCAAGATATAATTCCCTAGTGCTTTCATCGCTGCCCATACAAAACTTTCAACTTCCATTCCGAGACATGCTATAGTATGTTACAAAAGTTGCGATGCTTGGCTTTGTACCTACCAATATCATTTACAAAAATTCATTTTCAATGAGCCCATACTATGCATATCCTAATGCTCTCACATTTCATGAGACCTCATCCCCTAAGTCATCTAATCAACAGCCCACACGTCCTTTTTTTAAAGGCTCCTATTACAATATAGGCTGAGATAATGCAAACAAAGGTTGCGGAGTTCTCTTTACACCCTCTGGTTGAATTTGCAACTACAACATTTGACAAAATTGCAAGACTCTTGCAAGACTCTTATGTTGACACAAGCTAGGAACATGCTGGCAAAGGTGAAGTTATCGGGTTGGACACATGTTTGCTGCATTTGGTGGAAGAGTGTAAATGCCTCTTGGGGAAGGCCATGCCTTCTGTAAACTGTAATTATCATATTCCATGAGAGGACACCTGGCCTAGTCATGTCTTCAAATATTAAGGGTATCTACCAAACTTCTGCACTTGTCATATGTGTTGACAAGTTAACCTTTTAGAGTTGTGTGTGTGGAAAGAGTGAATTCACTATCTTTAATAGTGAATTTTCTTACCCTCAGAAAGGGTATTCTTGGAAAAACAGGTATGCTCTACATAATGTTGTGAGATTGTGGTTGGCAATGGGTGGCATTGGCATAGTATGATTGTAAATGAAGTGTTCGAAGTTTGCATTGAAAACCTCCCAACGCCATAACATTATGTGCACAATGTGGGCGTGGACCAGTTTTCCATGTGATAAATTTTTGGTTTTAACACAAGCCTGCAAAAGATGGGTATACAAGGAAATATCAGTTTGGTAGCCACCAGTATTCAAAATCTGCAGGGCTTCTTTCAATTGTCCCCGATTACACAGAAATTTTATGTCTTGGTCAGCATTTGAAGAATGTATTAGTGTTTGAGCATTAAGGATGGATTTTCTGAGGTGAAACTGAGGCAGATTGCTCTTGTTGTTAATTTGAATCCTAGTTGCTGAAAGTGAGAGCATCAATTCCTTATTTGTATGCTAGTCAACCCAGGCAATTGCATTTGCTTCAGAGTTTCCAAGGTCGCCTCAACAAACTCATTTTGTGTGTTTCCTGCGACCAGCATTCTATGCAGCCCATTTTGTGCACTTCTTGAATTATGCAGTCCATGAGGTCGCATTTCTTGAGGCGCCTTATCAGACAAAAGAGACAGCCTTCCCATGGTGCTTGGCAGGTGTCCATATTTGTTCAGAGCTCTTCTTTGGCACGGTTTGGAAGAAAACTGGCAAGGGTGTGTGGGTGGGGCCTAACACCTGTCATTGCATTTGCCTGAAAATTTCAAACCACATGGCCCTTCTAGCAATTTGTAAGACAGCACATGCTTCCACATGGCCTCCTGGCCTTTAATCCAACCATCCACAAGGTCAAGAATAATCCATTCACATATTAATTATTATTTTTTATTTTTTATTTTATTTTATTACTTTAAATCTTTAATATTATTATTATTTTCAGTAATTTTCTAATTATTATTATTTTTATTATAATTATCTCACATTCGCAATTTAAGAGCGATCACGGTTTGATTAACTCGCACAACTCTCACACTAATACCCAAAACGGAGTGCTCGACAAGATACTCACAAATTCTAGGAATACAAACCCTTATTCAACAAGTAATTACATTTGCTCAGCATTGACATGCCATGATAAAAAGGACTCAGTGACGGGTCTATTAACTTACAATGACGGTCCACACCAAAATAACAAAATGGTGCTTACCATATTCTACTTATTTTGACTCTCCCAAGTAAAGAAAAAACTCAAGTTAGTTAATTCGCAAAAGTTAGCCCGCATCTACCACATCAATGGTAAGCTTGAGTAGGGCACTACATAGAAACTTTGGATTTCATAGTCTTTAAGATCACATTGATTCTACTTTTAATGTTATGCAATGGGTTATATAAATGGGGTCAATGACAATCTATGACCCATTCACCTCAAAGTAATTACTGATGCAAAGTTGCCAATGATTCCAACCATAATCTGAGTAACATAAATGGTCAAAGAAGTTAGATATAGTGGAGAGTTTTCCAAAATGATGAGAGTGTTTGAGTGCTTAGATCAGCACTCCTGATTTTTCAAACCATAACTTTCCAATTGTTTAAAGCATGTACGAGTACTTTCAAGTTTTAAGTAATTCCTAGACCATCTTTATTTCAGCTTATTTAAGTCTCTTCCAAGTTATTTTTATAGTGTAATCACTTTATTTGTATATTTTAAATATTTATATTTTGTATATTTTAAATATTTATTTATTATTTTAATCAGCCATCCACAAAATTTACCTAGAGTCTTAGGGTAACTATGGCACACAAGCAGCTTCAAGAGTATATTAGCAGGGGAGGAATGGTAAATGTAATCCACCACTTTGTGCTTTTCACCCTCTAGCCTATTTTCTCCATTGGCAAAGCATTTTAATTTTTGAGCATGTAGTGCCTCCTTATTAATTACCCTCGTCTCAAAATTCTCACCAATATGTGATTAATCCAAATACAACTCAATCATGTATTTGAGTTAAATAAAATATTTCCAAGCATTTTTAGTTAAGAGTTTTTTATTTTTTGTGGGATTTGACCCGTGTGTTTTTTAGACATCTCAAGATGATCTTTACGAGTATGTTGGTAATAACTTTTTTCCTTGTGTATGATGGTAATAATAAAGGCAAGGGGACCACTTAGCATACAAGCACCTTTAAGTGTTTGTTAGTAGCACAAAGGAAAGATAAATGTAATCCACCGCTTTGGGATTTTCACCCTATGGCCTCTTTCCCCATTGGAAAAGCTACTAGAACATGAAGTGCATTATAATCTCGCTTTCTCACAGTTCTTACCAATGCAGGATTAACTCAATCAGTTTGAGTTTAAGTAATTACTTGAATTGGGATTCTCTGGCTTGGCATCCTCTCTTTTGTGTCCAGCTCCTAAACTCTAACCCTTTCATTACTCATATTCTTGAAACAAGAAGTTGGATGGGCCAGGTGGTATATGCTGCAATCAAAATAGGAAGCCCTTATATCGGTACATTGTCAACATAGGAGTCTCAATGAACACCCTGTGGGGGAAGGGGGCCTAATGCGGATCAGTATCAGATGAGTCTGGATTTATTTGAGAACACTAAAACAACTTGCATCCCCTGCTATTGTAGTCCCCACTTGGCCACACTCGTTTAACTAGCATAAACAATTCTGGGCAGTCTTACGCTAGCTATGGAGTCTTGTATTTTACATACGATTACATCAGCATCATTACCTTGTCCAAAGTCAGTCTGACTAGTGCAATTACCAATGTAACATGACAGCCGCGTGATGCTTGTATGATGCATATTCTTGCCTTCTAATTTAGTGTTTGATGGCATGTATGGATCTCTTGAATCTTATGTGATATCTTTTGCATTTAAGATTACTTGTTTATCTAATATGTATTTGATGGTGTTGTATTGTCCATCATTTCAGGAATGATCATGTGCATTAGAGGGTGGTTTATGCATCATTAATTTATTATTCGATGATGCTAGCATTTTATTTGATGAGATTGAGAATCTCTTGTGCTGGAATTTTATTCAATTAAATTATTATTTATTTGATTATTTTCAATTCCGGCAAATTGATTATTTGATTATTTTGTTAGTGGAGAGGTGTTCCTTGACTATGAATTGTGGCATGTGTAACAACAGAGTTGAAAACAACTAGCAATGTCATGAAGTAAAGATTTGGCACACTAGTAAAAATTTGGCTGGAAATGCATGTCTTCCCTAGCCACCCTCACATACTCTGAAATCAAAATCCAAATTTGGTAAAACTAAGGCTATTAGATAAATTCTTATTTCATGTCATTTCTAACATTATATTGCATCACTAGGTTTGGTTACATATAGCCTTTAAACCCCAAACCTCAAGTTTGTCGAATTTCAAAAAAGGTGTTCTAATCAAATGTCCTTTATTTAAATAAAAAAATCGTATGACGACTTGGGGCCTCAAAAACATGTTGGAAATGAGCCAACATATAGGGTTTTCCAATGTACACATCCTGGTGATCATGCAAATCCATTCTCCTTGGGTGAGATATTAAAAATGATAAAACAAAAACTTTTATTATTTTCCAATTTTCATTTAATTACAAGTTTGTGTGGTCAAAGTCAGTTTTTGAAATTGATAAGGACAAGAATGAGAAAGAGGGGGGGGAGGGAGTGAAAGGGAAGGGGAAAACAAATAGTTCTAAAACAATGGTTGGATGTATTCTCAAATAGCTTTATGAAAATCCTATGTCAACAAACATGTATTCTTTAAGGGCCATATAGAGAGCTTTCAGGGTTGGAGGGAAGAAATTTTAGACCAACCTTGGGTGGATCTCTAAGAAACTTCATGGCTGCCAAATCTTCCTCAAAATCCCAAATTTACCGCATCATCCTGAGAAATACTTGGTTTTTTCGTATGCTTTGGTCGTAGTTTTTTTCCCTTGAATGAAAGAAAACAATTTAGCACATGTATGCTTGATTAGTGGTTGGTTCTCTTTTCCTTACGCTTTCTTGTATATACATACATGCACACATACCATTTTATATATATACACACAATCTAATCAAGCACTAACAAAGTGGCGGAATACTTTTCAATTATGATCACAAAAGCATTGTAGACCGTACAACATGATAGGACAAATAGAGAATATTTCTCAAATTTAGTGGCTGATTGGATCCACTGTACTCCTAATGATTGTAGACCAGATTTTGTCATATAGCGACAGGTGTAAAGTTACTATTACTTTAGACCACCAAATCTTTACAAGATTAAAGACTAGTTGTCACTACGTAAGGTCAATGCAACATTGATTGGACGTAAGGCTCGCCACTATCTTTTTCATCCTACAACAGTGGCAGATGTGCGGACTTATTGCAACCATGTACGCCGATTTCGAACAATTTTCGAGATCTTGGTAATCCTATGTCCTTACTCACAACTTTAACGCAATAAAGGTCTTCAACGTCCTTACTCGCAACTCTAGTGACACACAAGAGAGGTCTTCTTCATTGCAGCTTTGTACCTGAGAAGTTTAAAATTTAAAATAATATGAACAACGTATGTCATCTTCATCCAATTCTTCTAGTTGCTATCAGCAATGTACATGGATATATCTTCCACTTTCTAACAACTCTCGTTCTAGTCTTCTGGAAACTTCAGGATTCATAGACAAGACTTTCATGTCAATTATTACCATCTAGCAATCTTTATTGTTTTCCTGTAAAATTCTACTAGAGGAAGTTCATAAATATGTGGTGGTAGATATTCAGCCATATTGCTGGCAATAGCAACACCAAAGCTTTTCTTAAACTATTCAAAAAAAGAAAAAACTTGAAGTTTTATGCTGCCAACAAGATTTGAATATTCCTCAAAACACAGCTAGCAAAATAAAAATTGTTAATAAACCCTAATGAACATAACTTCAAAATTCTTTTTTATCATTTTCTAACCACTAATAATTATGAAATCCTCTACTATCACATCCATCTTGGCATAATAAATTGGTTCAAGCTTTACAGAGATAGTGTGGACTTGCTATGCCTCAGCTAGAAAATTGTCATGTCCTTCCAGTTTCCACTAGTATGAGTTTCTTATGATTCTTATTATCTTATTATGTCATCTTTGCCCACAGCAATAGTGAATCAGCACTGTGATAATTTATCAGTATTTCTTGCACGTACTTCTTGTTCTTCTCCACTCACACTTGGGCAGTCTTGGCTTGATTACATTGTTGGCACTTTGAGATCCTCATCACACTGATATCACATTTCCCATGCTTTTTGGCCACATCTCTACTTGTGATAATTCATTTCTTGGCTATACTCCAAATCTCACACGATGGTATGCACATGGTTGTCCACAACCACCTTTCACTGATGAAGAATACGCTATGGGCATGTACAATTTACGCCGCAATGGCTCTTTATATGATCAACCCCAAATTATTGCTTACTAAGATCTCTGATCCAGGTCCAATTTGGCAATGATCATAACAATGACAATTTTCTAAACGATGTTACTTGATTCTTCTACACATCATACACTTGGGTGAGGCATCAGGCTTACTTCTTTTCCCCCCCTCCTAACATCATTAGGTGTCTATCATTTCTATCATTACGCTTCTATGCTTCATACTTCATCTTTATAAGCATCATTACAACTTGATCATCGTGTGTCGCCATTACCCTATGACGCACTCTTGTGCTAAGGTTCACACTTGACTGTTGAGGGTATACTACATCCATGAACCTCACACACTACACATTTCACGCTTCACTTCCAGATACATCTTTCTAAAATTCCATTCTCACACAACATACTACCCTATGACGCACTCTAGTTCCACGGTTCATACTCGATTGTTGAGGGTCTAAATCTGAATTGAACCTCACCTCATTCACACTTTTACACTCTACGCTTCATGATCTATCTTTTATAGCATCTCTTTCAAACCATTTTCCGATGACGCACTCTTGTTCTATGGTTCATTCTTGATTGTTGAGGGGTCTTTTATAAATGAACCTCATCTCATACTCATCCACATCCGTTGGGAGGCACGCTACTCCTATCACATTCACATTGCATACCATTCCATCTCACTCATACATTGCATATTGCATATCTTGGTTGCATTTATTCTTGCTTACTTATGTTTACATGTACACTTTGTTTCCCATGCTAGACAGATACTCAGTATGTCAATATATTTTCTATAAACACATGCGCATTCACTTGGTCTTTAGTTGTGAATGCAGACTTTCTACAAATCTTTACACACAACAATGATACTTCGCATTGTACCTCTTACCAGTCCCACTGCGGCTCCTAAGGGCATCTACATTTACTACTCTTACACATCATAGGTGCTACTGTTTCATTATTTACTGCTTCCTTCTTACTAGCACATTGCTTTCTATTGATCTATACACACTTTGACATACTTTTTATCTTTCTAACATGCTAACGAGTGCTTCATGTGCAGCATTTGCTTTGCAGGACATATATGCCACCACAGTTGTCTGTTACACTTTGTTTATCATTGTTTTCATTGCATGCTATTGTTTGCAGGCTATACCCTTTGTCTTGTATGCACACTATATGTTTTTGGCCGTTTCGGCCCTGATTGTCTTGTGACATTGTGAGCGATGTCCCATGTTTGAAACTTGCTTTTCTTGCTTGATTGCACATTGTCTTCTATATGCATTTTAGCTTTGATTGCACTAACACATGTTACTAGCCATTCTATTTGCATGTGCCTTGGTTTCTACCATGCACATCCCCTTCCCCTGTAGGGTATCCATTTTAGCACAGTTTCATGTCCTCTCCTTTGGACCGCATGCTCCTATCAACGTCACATGTACCCCAAACGAGGGGGGGCATACATTGGATGAATTAGTCACCCTGTACAACAACATAGTACAGTTCAACACAGGCTACATTTACCCAGAATTTGACTTGGGTCCTCAGTTCAGCACAGACACCAGCGCCCAGATTCAAACATTATCGCCTAGGCGCTCCTGACCTCCCCTGGGCGCCTATGTCCTGGGGACAGATACAACTACTTTCTCATATCAGCACAGTTCACAGCAGTTTCCAAAGCAGTTTCACAGTACAAGCACAATCCTCTAGTAAGCAGAATGCATTCTATCTCCATTGTAATTGAAACTAATTCGGTACATCTCGGAACAAAACAGGATCACACCATCTGCAGTGGTGTATAATCAGGAAGCAGACATGGAAGGAGAGTAACACGAGACCTCTCTCCCCAACACTCTTCTGCCATGGCGTGAGATCACCCAAAAAACTCGCACTTGGCGTGAGATTGCCCAAAAAACTCACTCTTGGCGTGAAATCGCCCAAAAACTCTCTATCACGGTATTTTTCACGACATCATTTTTATCTTTTTACACTCATGGTCATTGGATGCACACTTTCCATTTACATACTTTTACAGAGTTTTCATAATACATGACTTTGATTACTCTTTGGCTCTTCTTTTGTAGGATCGTCCTTAATACACAACAAGAAGCAGCCCTACATCAAAGCACATTACAACACAGTACAACACAATACACTTCACCCCTAGGGTCACTTCCTCTTTCTTAGTTTCCACGCTTCATTTTTATCACTTCACGCTTTCACTTGTGTCTTCAACACATTATTGGCATCACACTCTACAGGAACAAAAGGTACGCATCTTCCAACTACTGTATGTTATCGAGTATTCACTCAACAATATAAAGTGGGTGCAAATGTAGACACAAAATCACGCACTTGGGTACATTTCTAGGTCTTAGCAAGCATACTAGTATTCATATGATTCCTAAGCGAGAAAACTAGTAATTGACAACTATCTTTGGCCATTTGTTTGTGTTTCTTGCTTTCTATTTGGTCTTACACACCCTACAGCCCAGTCAGTACTTTACTTGTTTATCTTTTATAACTTTGGACACCAATGCCCAACCAAGGAGCCAGTGTCCAGGCGCCCTCGTCCCCTCTGGGCGCCCCTAACCTCTTTCTACCTTACTCGCTCTTTTTGGGCCTCTTTTATCTTTTGGGCATCTTATTTTCTTATGGGTCGGCCTTCTAGTTATCAATTACAAAATTCAACCAAGGGAATCATATAAATACATAGCTATGTGTTCAAAATAAAGGACCAAGCTCTAAGCATCTATTATCATCACCTAAGCTTGCATGCAAAGGCATCTAAGAGCACTAAAGGCATCCAAGAGCACTAAAGGCATCCATCTAGCATTCATTCAAGGGACACGGGACTGCATTTTCTGCATACATAGAATAGGAAGGGGAAGTTCATTATTCCATCCACACATCTATCTACATTGTTACATCTAGCTACAGCCCGCTATCCAAGTGCACTTGCACAAGGGCATCCTAGGGCACAATTCTTTCATACACTCACAAGAACTACATGGAGTTTGAGATGTAGTGCAGCGCTCGGTCGTAAGTTCACTCAGTCGGGTGACCGTCGGGGTCAGTCCAACTCCCCATATTGCATCTTTCTTTTTTGGATTTGATGTGGTATTGTGGGTTTTGCAGGTGAATCTTTGTTTTGTAGGTTACAGGCGCACTCGGCAATCATATTGCGATATACAGGCGACCAACAGCGAATATCAGCGACACTTGTGATACTCCAAAAATTAGGTTCTGAACATTTTCGCAGTCACGTGCGCCCAGTAGCAAACTCTAGCACCCAGGTGCACCCCTGACCCAGTCTAGGTGCCCTAGTCCAGCCTACTCTGACAGTTCTAGATTTTTCATTACACAGTTACGACGGTGTGCCCTATCTATTCATTAGTTTCTTCAGTTTGTATCAGTCGAGGATCAAGCACAAATCAGCTAAGTCCTTTCCTCTCTCTCTTGCACTTAGGGTTTCATATTTATTTGCTTATTGCTTGTATCATAGTGTATCTAGCAGTTGTATATCATATTGTACATTCACTTACTTTGTAATTAGGGTTTTACAAAAGTTATTTTTGTTAAATCAGATACAATATAATTATTTAGAGTCAAATGTAGAGGCTTATATTTTTAGTAATGCGATAACTTGTCGAAATTAAACACTTCTAGTTGATTATGTTGTGGAAACAACATGGATGGGATTATTCATACTTCAATATTCATGGGATACATATTATTAGCTATAAAACTGATGATAAGATTCGCCTCAGAGGTAAACCAAATCAAAATGCTAAATTGTATATGAATCATAGATGTGGAACATGCTAGTAAATTGAACCAAATGATATTCCTAATGTGTATGGCAATTCGCATGAGAAGGAAACTCGTGAGCCTGAACTCGGATTATCAAACTCCAAATGTTAGAAGAACAAATGATTCAATGTTGCAAAAATTGAAATAATACAATATGATCTATGATAAGACATCTGGGACCAAACCTAGAGAATTTACTCAAGAACAGTGTTGATCCTTAGTATTGGCTGCTATAAGCCCCACAAGAAGGGCAACTCAAAATTCAACAACTATTAAATGAGTTTACCTCAAACTAAACAAGGGTGTGAACTTTGGAGAATTATATTAATTGGAACTCAAGAAAAAATGCACCAAATTTTGGGCCATAAAATTTGGACATTGCAGGTACTCATAAGAGGAGAGAATAATTTTTAATCCTGCAAATAAGGAATTAATAGGAGTTGTGGATTCGCTGATACAGTAGATTAACGATATTGTGACACCAATCCTTCTAACGTGAACAATAATTCTGCCAAGATGAGTATGGATTTGGGTGAGAGGAGCTTCCACTATATTTGGTCCTCTTGGGAAAAAAAATATTTTGGTGTATTTAATATCCTAAAGTTGAGTATTATTCATCATCATATGAATTTTAATTCATATATTCTGGGGAGTCGGAGGTGGCACATAGCCTTCATCTCTTTTGTCCCATTATGAAGAATATTGGAGTTACATTTCAAATGCAACTCCTTCACCACTTTGCACCTACTTTCTCCTCACTACATGGGAAATAGGAATACTCGGCGCACACTTGAAAGGTTGGCTACGGCAATGATTACAGTTACAAAGTAACTCCTTTTTTTCTCTTCACTCTATTTAAAGAGTTTATGGCCCTCAACCTCAACACTCCTTTTTTACGACTTCTTGCAGGGGTTTCCCATGCCTTCTTCTAGGGCTTTGCAGATTTTAGTATCTTCTTTCTCTTATTCTCTTGATAGAAGTTTAATGCATATTGTGTGACCATGTAATTGCTTTGAACCGGCTCTCAGTAACGTGTGGGGTTTACTTCCGGTGTACAGGTTTCCCCATTGACAAAACTTGTGTCTCAACACTTTCAAGGTATGGCTTTATGGTCAATATCACTTTGTATTGCATATTTTTACGGATTCTTTTTTTTAGTAGTTGATCTTGGAATAATATCTTTCATTATGGGCTTCCATCCTATACATGTAAAACATGGTAGCAGATACAAAGTTGAGATGGAAGTGGAAGAGAATTATGTTAAGCATTTCATGACTGATCTTCAGACCCCTAAGGAGACTGCAGGGTCATGACCAGAAAATACAGCTCATGGAGAGGAAAAATGCAAAGCTGTAAAAGGTCCCGACTGACATGTAGGCGGTGTTTGTGTACTGCAAAGCAGTCAGAGAGAGAGTGTTGGCATCAATCCCACAACTTTATATATGGCTGATCAGCATCATGGGCTTGGAGCATCATAAAATATCATTTTTGTCACAGGAAAAGCCTCCTCAACAATCTGATCATGGGGCGGTATCTAGTTTATATTTCATAAGAATCCATCGAGTAATTCAACAGAGGCCCAGATTGCCATCGTCCTGCTGCTCTGAAATAGGATGGTCAGGATATGGTTGTGGATTCTCCTCCTCTAGGAAATACTGCTGCGCCTCTTAGTAATGTGAGGGCACCTCAGTTGGACCAAATCCTGGAAAATGTTTTCTGATAGTTTTAGTTTGTTGTTTTTGAAACTAGTGACACTTGATATTGGCTTATTAATTACGGATTCCTGCAACAATCAAGCTCACTATGGTAGTGGTAGGAATTGTTATTGATATGATAGAATTAGTTGGAACGTTTAAGTCATGTTTGCAGATGCTAGTTGTCCAAGCAGGCCAGTATGGCCACTTGACTCTTTAGATGGTTTAAAATTTTGGTAGATGTAGCTGTTTGGAATGCTTCCAGAACAGCTTTTAGGAAGTGTGAAACTATAATGTAAATGTCATTTTGCGGTGATATGTAGTGTGGTTTTTGCTTGTGTAAAAAAGATATCTATGCAATCCTTTCAATTCTTTGTTGGAATAAGCTCAGTCGCTCACTAGGGCATCGCCCCCTTTCAACAAGATAGCAAAGCATGTGCACGAGCCCCATTAAGTACTCTATTTCCAAGCCCATTCTCCACAGAAACAGACAGTAGGAAACAAAAAATCTAACACCACTACTTCATCCTCACATAGCTTCTTGCCCCTTGCATTTGTTGCTATATGTCCACCGTGCTGCAAAAATCTTCTTATTGCAATCACCGTAGAATTTTTATAGGTCTTTGGGCTTAGATGGGTTGGCAAGGTCTGGATTTATCACAAGCTTGGTGAAAGGGTCAAAACCTAACAAGGTACAAGTTTGACCAATAGATAAGGTTAATGATAAAATAATCCCCTAGAGGACTTCTTTCTTTGTTTGTTTCTGAGATCTTCCTTCTTTAACAATCTGAAACTACTGGAGCATAGGCTTGTAGCGACTCCGACACAATTTGATTTTTTGATAGGTATGTTGTAACACTCTTTCTATCGTCAAGTTAATTTGGAGAATGCACAATCAAGCTTAGAAACCATTGTAACATTCTTTCTGTCATCAAGTTAATTTGGAGAATGCACAGTCAAGCTTAGAAACCATTAACACTCTTTCTGTCATCAAGTTAATTTGGAGAATGCATAATCAAGCTTAGAAACCATTTCTGAGGGGTTTCTATTCAACAAATATTTGACCGCGACTTAAAACCCAGACTTGCCTGGGTATGACCCACTTTAGCACGGCTGCTTTAACATGTGGATAATGTTGGAGTTTAACATTAAGTGCTCATTGTATTGCATATTATGCATTTGCAAATGGGCAGATCAGCAGCACAAGCAAGTTTCTCACTTCCTCGACATAAACGTAAAGGTAAACGTAGTTTTAGCTGCCAAGCAAGACACCAATTTGATGTGTGAGACCCCCTTTGCAGAAGCCCACAACCCTCGACATAAACGTGAAGGTAAA
This sequence comes from Taxus chinensis, assembly GCA_019776745.2. Classification (NCBI taxonomy): domain Eukaryota; kingdom Viridiplantae; phylum Streptophyta; class Pinopsida; order Cupressales; family Taxaceae; genus Taxus; species Taxus chinensis. Next base: position 772,852,583 of record CM034149.1, read on the forward strand.
GGTATGGGTAGAGGTAGAGGTAAAGGTAAAGGTAGTTTTTAGCTTCCAAGCGAGACACCAATTTGGTGTATGAGACCCCCTTTGCAGAAGCCCACAAGGGAATTATTTTTTTATTTACCCTGTTCAAATTTGTACATCACTAGGTTTTAACCCTTCACCAAGCTTGTTATAATCCAAACCTTGCCCATCCATCTAAGCACAAAGTACCTATCAAAAAATAAGGTTGTCTCGGAGACAGTAGAAGCCTATGTTCCAGTAGTTTCAGATTGTTAAAGAGAAAAGTAAGGAGATATCAGAAACAAAGAAAGAAAGAAATTATTTGAAGTTGAGGGATGACCAAAGTAAGCCACCCGGAAAAATTAGTATAAGCAAGCCAAAAAGAGTCCACACAACGTAAGCTAAGAGAACAACAATGCAGGATTCTAACTAAGCGAAGGTCGTTGCTTTGGTCATGGAAGTCTTCTGTTTGTGAATGCTATCTGAATATAGCCAAGCACCAGCAATGAAAATAGAAAGACATCATCAATGGGTGAGGATAAGTGCTTTAAAAAGTTACTTAAGAGTGCAAATTTACACAGAATTCGATAAAAGTGAAGCACGCATTAAAGAATATTGGGATCGTATGGATCAAAGGGGGGCTAAAGTATGAAAAGTGGCTAAGAACCAATCTTAAAATTATATTTTAAGGTCTTTGAAGAGATTTCTAAGCTCACGTGAGACTATAAGTCTATACACCTAGACAATGTAAGGAATTCTTCTTAATTTCGTCACTCGTGTACTGTTTAATTTTTCAGAGTTCACAGTATTTGTCGGTTGATATTAATTTTATTTCTGAGATTGTAAGGTTGAGCATCTTATGAGAGCTACTTCAAATTAGAGTGATTTTCTACAACAGAAATGGCCAAGCACCAGCAATGAAGATAGGAAGACATCATCAATTGGAGAGGATCAATAGCTTCAAAATTTTACTTGGAGACTAGCATTAAAGAATTTTATTAAAATTGAAGCACACAGAGATGAATACCTTGGTCATGTGGATCAAAACTGAAGTTTGACAAGCGGCTACAAATAAGTTTTTGGATAGTTTTTACGATTTTTGAAGAATTCCTAAGGCTGCGACCTAGAAAAAATTATAAATTCTCCTTAGCTTCATCTACTGTATAATTTTTCAGAGTTCGCAGCATTTGTTGTTATTTGATACAAATTTCATTTTGAGATTTCATGGTTGGACTTCAATGAGGTCTATGTTAGTTCAGTGTAACTTTTTATAACAAATATGGAAGACCTTCGAAGCATTCATTATGATCCCAGATTCCCAAAAGTTAATTACTTCATATGATGTAATTAACACAAAGACTCCGTCGGATGAATTCAAAAGATTTAGGAAACCAACATCACATCAAAAAATCATATTTGAAAAAAAAGGACCTTTACGAAATGACAGCTTCTGAAGATCAAAGATCTTAGCAACCAAGGAATTTTAGTAGAAGCTAAGTTGGAAAAATATGAATCAGTAAAATTTGTGTTGATTACTTTAATAAATTCATTCAAGATGTCTGAAACCTTCTTCGTAGCATTTGACAAAAAGGTTCAGTCTGATGAGTTTAAAGGATCATTTATAAATACAAGAAAAAATTCGACAATTTAAAAATTAAAAAGCCATCTGACAAGACCTCGTTTAGTCACAAAAACAAATGGAAGCAAAAGAAAGCAGATGGGAAAAGAAAACGGAAAGATAAAGGTAATACCCATCAAACTAGAAGGAAAATCATTGCACAAACTACTGCTATTGAGACAAGGAAAAAAATGAAAAATATGAACAGCAGAAAGTTTTTTATAAAGAAAGGTATTTCTCCTCATTGTTTAAAAATTAAAAACAAACGAGGTGATCCAGGTCGATCTGAACCTTCAATCAATTCACAGCACCAAGTTGTTGCTCCATGACATGATCTGTCTTCACGAGCAGCTTCAGCACTAGCCCATGCACAAGTGTGCATATCACGATGTCCTAGCACCTCCTCTGTGACACCGCACAGCTCCGACAATGTCACTACTGTACAGTGCAGCTCTGCAGTAATGTCAGCAGAAAACACCAAACTGATGATTAATTATGAAGTGGTTGTCACCAACCATTGTAACGGTCTCACTGATACTTTATCTTCCTCCTTTGTATATTAACATACATTGTCATTCTTTCTAGTTAGAAGAGAATGAAGTTTTAGCTAGGAAATACATAGACATCACACACCTGACCTCTCAGATATTATACAGGACTTTTCATAATACAACCTTGCAATTACAGTTCTAATCAAGTGTCCATTGTCTTCTTGGCTCTTTCCCTCATCTTACTGCAGTCTGATATATCTTTCAGCCTCTATCATTCAATACATGCTTCTGAAATAACCCATTTAATCCGCTAAGTGTGGCTGTCCACTGGGACTCCTTCTCAGCCCCAGATCAGTGGTATCAGAGCATGTACACATTGCATATTATCTCACAGTCATGTCAAGATTATATCTGAAATCATTCTCTGTTTTTATGAGCACTCATACGAAGCCTGATTACAGAAGTTACGTCTCAAAACTCATGACCCTTCTACCTACCTTACTTCACGTCCTCAGATGGTAGACCATAGTTACCAGGTCCAGAAATCCAGATCTGTTCAGGAGGGGAAAAATCCAGAATTCTTGAACAAGTACAGAAAAATCCGGTCCGAAATATATATGAGTTGAATTTTATAAATATGAAAATTTGACAAATACAATGAAAAACTTCAATAATGTAATGTAAAAATGTTATATTTTTAATAAATAGGGTTGATAGTTGACTGTTTTTTTCCAGAAAACTATTGAACATGTTAAAAAATAAAATAAAAAAAAATTCCTAAATTAGGGCCGACATGGACCGAATTTATCCGGGTCGGCTGAAAAATCCAGATCCGGTCGAATTTTGTGCAGATCTGGCCGGATTTGGTAACTATGTGGTAGACAAATCAACAACATGGACTCCGATTTCTTACATGTTTCAAAAAATGATAAGGATGCTTTGCAAAGGCAATGGGAAAAATTGGAAGAATGTCTTGCATGTGAATAAGTGGGTATTATAGATCACTTCGCTCAACTTCTTGAATATGTTCACACTCCTTCACACAGCGCTCCTTCACATGGAGCTTTTGGTGGTCACACTCCACACAAGGTACAAGTCAATCTAGACATTCCTACGTTTGAAGGCAGATGCAGATGCACTAGATAACTGGTTTAATCTAGTTTATAAAAAACTACGTGGTGAAGATTACATTAGCTCTTCTGACAGTTTCTTTATTTCTCTATCTCTAAAGAAATGGTTGGATAACCACTGTATTGCACATGAAGATGATGACTTATACACTCCTTTAAAAACCTAGAACGGTTGCGCAGAAGCACTCAAAAATACCTATTAGTATTACCCTGTTGGAAACTATGATGAACAATACATCAAGTTTGCACGGTTGAGCCAAGGTCGTGATCAATGTGTTCAAGAATACACAAACATCTTTCATACTTTGGTTGCAAAATTGAATGTTCAAGAGTCGGAACAAAATCTTATCTTTAAGTATAGGTCGAGCTTGAGACCATAAATATAATCTAACATGGATTTTCTCCAGATCTGCTCTTTGGGAGAAGCCAAGAGATTCGCTTGTGAGTTCAAAGCAAAACTAGGCTAAAATTACAAGAGAGAAGAGTCCAAGTATCAGGACAAAATGCAGTCTAGACAACCAAGCCTAGAAGAAATAAGAATCCAAAACCAGGGAATTGTCTTTTAAGCCATCCTCAAAAGAAAACCACACAGTCAAATGACCAAAATAAGTAGTCCAAGACTGGCAAGTGGTGTACTGTTCATAACACTAACAGTCACTCCACAGGCAAGTATCGTGGTAGGAAAACTCTACTTACACAACTCTAAGTAGGGAGTACTAACACTGCGCTGGTAAGTGATGTAAAATTCATAACACTAGTAGTCACTCCCCAGATGAGTGTCACACTGAATAAACTCTACTTACACAACTCTAAGTAGCGGGTACTAACACTACAGCACTTGACAAATGCAATCAGATCATGGATTATGAACCTAACCCTATGGTAGGTACTGCTAACATTGCTTCTCCCTCCAAATCAGACAAAGGAATCAGAAAGATTGTTCCATTTTCAAATGTGGGTCAATGGACAACCAATACACTTCATCATTGACAATGGAAATCAGAAAAACCTCATTTGTCCTTAAGCAATTCACAGATCGAATTTATCATTAATGCCTTGCCCACAGCCATATTTCACTGGATGGTTTAACTTGGGTTTTGAGAAATGCATTACTCAGCAGTGTCACTGAGTGTACAAAATCAAATCTTTTCAAGATGTAGTCATGTTTTACTTGGCCGACCATATCTTTACCATCAACATGCTGTCTATGATGCAAATCCAATAAATGTTGTTATAGGTGTTAGTGATATGAGATACCACATATCAGAAGTAGTTCCTTAGTTTTCACTCATTGGCACTATGCAATGCAAGAAGCTAGTCAACTCTAGCCAGAAGTTTGTACTTGTAATGGCGAGACCTGAACATAAGAATGATGATACAGCTCAAACTCATACTGCAGGTCCTTCAGCATACATGCAACAATTGCATATCATGTTGGATGAATACCGGGATATCTTTCAATCACCAAAAGAAGTACCTACGTATAGCACAGTCAAGCATACAATTAATTTAATTCCAGAACTACCTACATCATGCATCTTTATACCACAGATCATTTCTAGAGAATGAACAGATCAAGCAGAAGACGCGTGGACTTGAAGATAAAGGACACATCAAGTCCAGCTTATAGCCTTGCAGCAGCCTAATTGTGCTTGCCCAAAAGAAGGATGGTGCATGAAGGTTGTGCATAAATTACAGAGCTCTTAACAAGATCACGATCAAAAACCACTATCCTCTTCCAAGGATTAAGGACCTACTACACCAGCTCCATAGTACAAAATTCTTCACTAAAATCAATCTTAAGTCTAAGTAGGATCAAATTCTTATTGAACCTAGAGACATTTGGAAGACAGCCTTCAAAGCCAAGTAAAGCTTATGAGTTACTGGTTATGCCCTTCAACTCAACTAGCACACCTGCTACATTCATATGGATGATGAACAACTTCCTCTGACCTTTCACAAATTCATTAGTTGTCGTTGACAAACATTGGTTTTTGAAAAAAAAATTCCTCCTTTCGTTTCCATTATTTTTGAAAACCAATTAATTTAATTTACTTGTCTCCTACAGCTAGTACAGATATCTTAAATACATCTATCTAAAAAATGCTGAGTGATATCAAGCTCAAAGATTTCATCTTATATTTTTAATATACCACAGTTACCTATGTTTATCTTTTTCTTGTAACTTAAAATTTATCTTTACATTTTAGATACATTGTAATTAACAAAATTTAAACATTCTTATTATTGAAATCCAATATAATGAACCTATTCATTTAATTTTAAATATTTTGGGTTTTTTTATTTCATGATAATGAGAAACTATAAAAAATAGTTTTTGTTCTTGCCTCTTATTATCTAATGGAATAAAGAAAAACATATCTCAACATAATATTCAAATTTAAAAAAGGGGTTTTTGTTCTTAGTTCTTATTTCTTGAGTACTTCTTTTTTTTTCCACACATCTTTCTCCTTACCTCTTTCACTTCTTTCTTTTGCTTTTTTGTTTGTATTTATTTGATTGCATTTGTTATATATATATTTATATGTTTAATTTTTCCATACATTTGTCAGTTTTATTTTATACAAAATAAAATTGCTATGTTGGTCATTAAAAATGAACACACTCACTCCATTACAGCCTTCTAGGTCCCACCAGCTGCCATTGTAGGAACACCTCTCAAGAGTAATAATAAAATTAATTGTGTCTCAGTATTAATTTCGTCTCACAATCAATTTTATCTTATTAAAAAATTGTGGCCTTTTTCAATATTGACAAATAAACATGCATTCACATTTAAAATTTTAATTCTAAAGTACTTACAAATAAATTTGCATTAACAGTAATAAATTTTAATTCTCTAAAATAAACTAAGGAGCTGACTTTGCATCTCGTTAGTAAATTGATGTTTGATATTTTCATATTTATTCTCTTTGATTGGAAATTGAAATTCACTTATTTGACCTATCATCCCTCAGAGGGGTCTTGAAGGTAGACCCAAACCGTCTAAAACAAAAGGGATGCAACATAGCATATTCCAGATATACCATTAACAACGTCTACCTTTGGAAAACTATAACAATTAGACATCCTAATCTTCAACAAAACATGGGATGAACATTTGCACCATATTCTGCAAGTGCTCCACACTTTGCGGCAGTGGAAGTTGTATGCTAACGACGAGAAATACTCACCTATATGTCTATGGGGGGCCACTAAAAGGTGGGCCTCTCCCATTTACCATATATATATAAAGAGAGAGAGGTGCCCCGCACTCCCACGCTGCTATATATACTCGATATGGGCGACCTGTCTATCTATGGGAGGTGTATTGTTCGGTTGTGGAGATTGTTTGGAATACTCATTCAGTAGCAGGAAAGAGAAAAAATTGACAAATTGCCACACATTATAGACTGGACTGTCGAGACACCCGCAACCCTATCCTCCAAATTCAATGTGGTTCCTCGGTTCGATTCTTCATGTGGCAATGTTCACACTTTCTCACTCGATCTTTGATCCAACACTATCAGAGACTCGACCTCCTAATGATTACCAATCATTGTTCGTACATCGCCGCTATATATACTCCATATGGGTGCCTTATCTATATATGGGAGGCATATTGTTCAGTTGTGGAGATTGTTTGGAATACTCATTCAGTTGCAAGAAAGAGAAAAAATTGACAAATTGCCACACATTATAAACTGAACTGTTGGGACACCCGCAACCCTATCCTCCAAATTCAATGCGGTTCCTCGGTTCGATTCTTCATGTGGCAATGTTCACACTTTCTCACTCGATCTTTGATCCAACACTAACAGAGACTCGACCTCCTAATGATTACCAATCATTGTTCGTACATTGCCTATATCTATATATATATATATATATATATATATATATATATATATATATAATATAGGGTTTGTCAGGCCTTTTTCATTGACTATCAAGTGGGAATTCCAGCTTGCTGAACTGAGTAGGATGCATAACACTGGACTATGAGGTGGGATAATTGCTAAATTGATTGCCATGCAGAGGTACAATATTTGGGATACATAGTAGACCCACAAGGAGATCATGTGAGCCAAGCCAAGATTTGTGTCATCCAGAAATAGCCTACACTAAAGAATCTCACAGAGCTCCTTAGCTTCTTGGAATTTTTCTAAGAGGTTTGTAATTGGTTTTTCTCACATTACTTGGCCTTTGTATCAAGTTACCAAAAGCGGCAATAAAGCAACCTTCATCTGGTCAGCCTCACAACAAAAAGCATTTGCAATGCAATCTTTGTCTTGCACCAATCCTCACGTTACTTGATCTTCGGCAACCATTCAAAGTAGAGACTAAATAATCCAATCAAGCTCTCAGTAGTCCTCATTCAACATGGTCACCTAGTTGCTTACCACAATGAATCATCTAGCATATGATCATGAACTATATTTATGTTGTTGTTCAGGTATGTAAGCATTGGAAGCATTATATACTAGGAAAGAAGATTGTGATCTACACAGATAACAAGCTGCTTCAGTTCGATCAATAATGGTCTTCTCATCTTCAACAACCATTTAAACATCAAACCTTAAAAGGGACGTGCCAATCCAATAGCATATCGTTTGAGTCAAGCTCCAACTCAAGCTCTCATCACCATGCTTGACACATGTGAACACTAAATAAACACTTGGTCAGAATTGTATCCATTTGACGCAGACTTTGCAGAAATCTATCATGACTTACTCAGTGGTAAATTAGTTCCAAAATTCTACTTGGATGATGGGCTCATATATCACCTTGGTCAATTGTGTGTCGCACAAGGAAGAGAGGTAGAAACTAACAGGGGAAGTGCATTTTAGCAAAGTTGCAGGAGCCTTCGAATTTGAAAAGACCCTTGCAATGTTACAAAAGTATTTCTCTTGGCCACACCTTGGGTCAAATGTCAAATACGTTGTCAAATACATCAGTTCTTGTAATTATGTCGAGATGCGTTCCTACAATGGCAGCCAAGTAGTTTAATGGCATGAGTTGTTCACCTTTATTCTTGACATTAAATTTGACGCCCATTTGACTGCCATGTGGCAATTTATCCTTAAATTTGACATCTGATTTACCGTCACTTAAATGTTTTTTTCTTTTTCTTGGAGAATTCAATCAAAAGATAGTAATATCTTGGTTATATGGTAATGATTGGGCCCATTATTTTCCCAAAATCGATGTTTTCAAGACCGACACAATGGAGTAGCTAAATCGATGCCATTTGTCACAAATCGGTGAAAAATTGGCAAAGAATGTAATGGAGTTTCTAATCAATGTGATATGTGAAAAATCTAAGATCAGAACCTTGAAATTAATATCTATCAACATATTTCAAATAGATAAATTTATTGTATTATATTTGTTTTTTATTTTCATTTTTTGGTATACTTATACTATACTAGTATATATATCTTAAGTACAACTATCTAAAATATGTTGAGAGATATCAATCTCAAGCTCTTATATTGGATTTGTCACATAGGTTAGATAGGCGCCTTAAGATTGATATCTCTCAACATATTTTAGATAGCCATATTAAAGATGTCTATGCTAGTGCACGTGCAATTACCAAACTGGTCGACAATAAGCAAGGTTAGTACACACCTTTGTCAATTCCAACGAGACCATGGGTATCTCTTTCCACGGATGATTTAGACTACATTACTAGCAAGCATGGTAATGATTGTGCTTATGTAATAGTAGATAGATTCTCAAAGATGGCAATTGTCACACCTTGTAAGAAAGCAATATCAGCTCAAGAAACATACTAATTGTATGTTTAACATGTTTGGGTTCACTTTGGTATACCAAAAACTATTCTCTCAAATGGGGATACAAGATTCTTCAGCAATTCATGGAAATAACTTTGGTCTAATGTAAACACATAGTTGAACAAGTCTACCGCATTCCATCAGCAAACTGATGGACAAACAAAAGTGGTAAGAAGGATGATAGGGCATCTTACAAGAATGTACAATTCAAAGCAGTAACACAGATGGGATGAAAGCCTTCCTTTCGTTATGCACCTCTGCAACAAAGCTTTGCAAAGCTCAACCACATAAAGCTCTTTCCAAGCCCATTTGGGTTTCCAACCTCTTGGACAAATTGATGTAACTTATCCTACACTACCATCAATAGTAGCAACTCCTTCAGCTCAAAGGGAAGTTGACATGTTGAATTCATAAAGTGCATTTGGCGGTAAGTGCAGCACATTATGTAGAAGGCAAATGTTAAGTACAAAAAACAACATGATCGGCACCACACACCTTTAAAATAGGCCATTGAGTATGGCATTGATCCCAGAAGCAAAGACTAACAAATTCTTACCACAAGTTTTGTTCACTTCAATATCGGACCTACACCATCGCCAAAAAAGCAAGGGATATTCTTTCAAACTTTTGTCCTACCTTGGGTTGCATCCATTCCTCAACACAAAACTCTTGCACCATTATTTTCCACCTCTGTTGGACACTTTAAATGTTGTGGATATACTTCAACAATCAGAAACTAGTCCTAACTGCAACTCATCAGCTTCGATATCATACCACACACACATTTGCATATTCTTAAGTCCTAACTCCTTATCCATACCGCACAACTCCTACAGTATCAATATTGTACCGCACAACTTTGCAATAAGGTTAACAGAAGACAACAAATTGATGATTGGTTATAAAGCGGTTGTTACCAACCATTGTAACAATCCAACTAACGCTTCATCTTCCTCCTTTGTATATTAATGTACATCACACATCCAACCACATATAACTTTACAATTACAATTCTAATCTAGTGTCCATTGTCTTCTTTCCTCTGTCCCTCATCTTATAGCCCTCTGGTATATCTTTCGGCCTTTGTCAATCATTATACACTTTCACAATAGCCCATATAATCCATTAAGTGTTGTTGTCCACCAAGTCTCCTCCTCGACCCCAGATAACACTAAATGTCAAAGTATTGTGACATTAGCTCCCTTCCATATCAAGTTGTTTCTCTACATTACAGTTTCTTGATCCAATAGATACTTGAGCCTTCCCAATCTCGAAGTAATGTTCATTCTCCTTGATTAAAGATCATGTTTATCATAAGTCCAAGTCTCCACGAATTCGAAGAGTTACCTAATCCCCGAATGATCAGTATTTTTGGACTGTTCTCTTCTAGTTGTGCTCCACCTTGAACACCTACAACAAGTTTCAAATCAATATACCCATCCTAACAAGTTCTATATTGTTTGTAGACCCATATACCTTTCGAATCCCTTTCCTTGGCCTTTAGCTTGCCTCTTCTACATAGAATGGTTCAACAATCTCGAAACATACAAATTCACGTATCAAACACTTCGGCCTCTTACATTGGGCATCATTTGCAGAAGCAAAGACTAGCAAGGCCTTACTGCAAGCTTCATCCACAAAGAACACTTGCATAATTATGTTCCACAAAGAACTCTTGCATAATTATTTTCCACCTTTGTTGGACACTTCAGGTGTTGTGGATATACTTCAACAATCAGAAATCAACCCTTACAGCAACACATCAACAAAAAGTATCATACCATGCACACGTGTGCATATTGTTATGTTGTTAAGTCCTAACTCCTTTGCCATACTGCACAACTCCTACAGTGTCAGTACTCTACTGCACATCTCCTACAATGTCGGTACTCTACCACGCAACTTTGCAGTAATGCCAACATAAGACGACAAACTAATGATTAGTTATGAAGCCCTTGTTACCAGCCATTGTAACAGTTCAACTGATGCTTTATCTTACTCTTTTGTATATTAATGTACATTGTCATTCTTCCTAATTATAAGGGAATGAAATTAGGGATTACGTAGACATCACACATCCAACCTCCCAGATCTTGTACAGGAATTTGCATAAATAACTTCGCAATTACAGTTCTACTCTGGTTTCTGTTGCCTTCTTAACCCTTTCCCTTGTCTTACAGCCCTCTGATATATCTTTCGTCTTTTGTCGTTCATTATACACTTCTACAATAACCCATATAACATGTTAAGTGTGGTTGTCCAGAGGGTCTCCTCTTGGGCCCTAGATCACACTATGTCAAAAAGCATTGGCATTAGCTCCCTTTCATATCAAGATTTTTTTCTACAACCAACCTTATAATTTTCTTGTTCCAATACATCCTTGAGCTTTCCAAATCTCAAAGGAATGTTGGTTCTCCTTGATTAAAGTCTTAGCATAAGTTCAAGTCTCCGCGAATTCATAGGGTTATTTGATTCTCGAATGATCAATGTTTTAAGGCTGCTCTCTTCTAGTTGTGTTGCACCTTGTACACCTACAAGTAGTTTCAAATCAATACCCATCCATGACAAGTTCTATTTTGTTTGCAGACCTATATACTGGCTCTAGTCATAAAATAAGGGCAAGGGTAAGGGCAAGGGCAAGGTAAGGGGATTCACCCAAGACAAAGTAGGACCTTTCTCGATTGGTTTACCAATTAGTAGGTCGTTGGGGTATAGCCCTCATGGTGGGCCAGATCTATGGTCTATATATACTATATAGCCGGTTGCTAGAAACTTCAATTCATCTCAAGTGAACCTAAGGATGAGGATGAGACCTCGCAACTCCAAATAGGGGGGGGGGCGTATAGATATAAGGGTGGATTATATAGGTGGAGGCGGCCATATGTATGTATATACGTATATATATACATATATATACATATATATACACATTATACACATGTACATATAATATATATATGCATATTTCTCATCTACAAATATAAATTTTAAGGGTCAACCAAAGTACACCCTATATCTCTATATGGCGAGGAAGATTGTTTATTGTTTATCGAGGTGCCCGCATCTATATATCCATCTAGCACATATATGGATGTGGTTGGGATAGGCCCTATCTATATATGGGGTCAAGTGCCTTGCCCTATCTTGGCTCGCATTTCCCCCCGCATATTGGATGGGGATCGGCAACCATCTATAGAAATGGGGATCTGCTATATCTATGGCCTCGACCGCCCAGAGAGCTATAACTATATCTCTACACACCCAAATAGATAAGATATATAGAGAGGGGCTGCCGATTGCTCCAGTATGCACTTGACCAACTCCCATCCCAACTATTTCCCATACATATATACAAGGCCTCTTCCCCTATATATGTATGAGTCGAGAGAACTCATTGATATAGAGGGCTCCTAGTTGCCATATGGTTAGAGGAGCCATATATATAGGGTAAAGAGAGCCTTGATCCGTTTCTCTCCCCATATGCCATCTGCCCTCTGAAATTGGGGGGTTGGCCCCCTATCTATATAGCTATTGGCAACTATACTCGATCTAAATCTCAATCTACTGTGGAGTGGGAATGAGGGTGCGGGTGGGGGTGGGAAAAAGTGTAATGAATAATCATAAAATCGAGATTGATATATAGGGCAGTCCCCCTCCTCCCTATATCTTATCTATTTGGGGCAGCCCCAACTATTAAGTATAGTTCTACTTTGCAATTCGTTTGGGCACCCTATCTATATTTGGGGGCTCGACTATATCTACCCAATCAATAGGTGGCGGTGGGCGGCCCCCTACCTATATATCTTATCTATTTGGGCACCCATATATCTTTCATATCACATATAAAAAGGATGAACTTTTAAGTGGTTAAGAGAAAATAAGGCCTAGCCCAATTCTTTTCTAATATGTGGTATGGGAGAGCTCTTATACTCTGAATACAGGGGAAGAAGAGCCCCTCTCCCCCTTCCCTGTTATATCTTATCTTATCTAGTTGGTAGGCTCAAGCATCTACTAATGGGGTGCCCTATCCTAATAACAAGGAGGGAGAGAAGAAAAGAGATTCACATTGGACATTCTCTATTCGCTTGGGACGCTGGGCTATATAGATGTAGAATCTAGATATAAATGGGAGGCCTATGGCAAATATATAGGTAGGGCGATAGTTGGAGACTGGAAGATGCCCTATCTAGAATCAAACCAACTACAAGAGACTCGGCTCATCTCCTTTTCTATATTCCATTTGGCTACCGAGTACCAAATCTAGTTCATCATATATTATTGGGGGGGCTAAGTTGCTAGTATGCGATGTTTTGGTTATGGTTGCTCCCCCTCAACTAAGTCGGAATATAATTCTTGGGACTAGACTAAACGATACCCCATGGCATGGTGCGCTCTCGAGAGAGCAAGCCAATATGTAATATATACTAAGATGGTGGTATAGATGGTAGGGATTGTGTGTTAAGCCTTGGATGCTACTCTATCTATACAACCAACTCAATAAGGTCGAGTGTAGGCCGACAGATCAACTAAAGAGAGGCGAGCACCCTCTCTATTTATCTTATCTAGTGTATATGGGGTAGAAGACTACATAGAGAGAGAAAGACCCCTACAACCATCTATATATATGGGGGGATAACCTGTTGAACCAAGGCCAGGGGGCGAGGGGAGGGTTAATCCATATGTTCGCTTCTCAACCGCCCTATATATTTGGGAGCGCCCTTCATTCATTGGATGGTCGTTTGCCTATCTATGTATAAGGTAGGACCAGTAAGAGAAAAGGTAGGTGGGTAGTTGGCCCCTATAGTTATTACCATCCATAAGATGGGTGTTCAAACATCTATTTGCTACTTCAAGCTATTCATTGTTCAAGGGGACTACATCACTAGGAATATTAATAAGGCATAAGGGGTTCTAGTTCTATCGCAGAGAGTGGAGTGGTGATCGAATTCTATTCTCTCCATTCTTAATGCCCCACTAGGATATAGTGACCTCGGAGCAGATGATAGGCGGGGCCTGTCTATATATGGGGGAAGAGATTTTGATCAAATCGGCTACCAACAATCATGCAAACCCATACCCCTATATAAATCTTTTAGTTTCAAGTCAAGAAGAAAGAGGTAAGGGTCCTCCAAATGGATATGGCCCCAACCCAACCGAGCAAAGCAGAGCAGCTATAGTGGGCTATGATAGATACCCGAGGAGATATATATAGATAATGGGGGCATGGCCCCAGCCCCATCCCCCACCCCATATATAGTTATAAACTAAGTCACAAGGTTCGAGTTCGAGTTCAAGTTCGACGATGATAAAATTCGGTTGAAATTCGTTAGTAGATAAAGTTCGAAAAAAAATCGCCATTAAGATCAACCAATAAAAAAAAAATTATAAAAATACATTTTAAACATAAAATAAATCAATATTATAAAATGTAAATTAATAATAAAAAAAATACATTAAACATAAAAGTGAAGGTAGAAAGTATTAGATATAAATTCTAAAGTTCATTACAATAAAAGTATTAACATAACAACTAAAGTTCATCATTATAAAAATATTAAAGTTTATAGAAATATATATAACTAAAGTTAGAGTTCATTAACTTTAAGTTAATTTTACAGTTTAAAGTTAACGTGCATAGAAACATAACAGCTAATGTTTGAATATTAAAACAAATGTAAAAGTAAAACTTAAAAAAAATTAAAATAAACAAAACATAAAATAAAATATAGTTTATAACCTAAACTTTATAACATGAGACAAGACACGAAGAACTCCAGGTCGCAAATTTCCACCATGTCACAGGTCGAATGGCGTATTACCAGTCGCAAGTCGAATGGTTGTATTCCTGCAGTCCACCTTGGTTGTCGTCAAAGCAACTCACACTTGCACTGCAACTCAGAAGTCAAAGAAACTCACGAACTCACAACCGGAATGATAACACTTGTACTCGACTGCTCAGAACCAGAATGATAAAACTCATACTCCAGCCACTTTTTATAAAGTTTGGGATATGTTTTAGGGTCTTTTTAGGTTTTTTAAAGTTTTTTTAAAAGCGTTTTATAAGTTTTTTTTAATGACGAATATCAACGAATATTCGGCGTTTTTTTGTCGAATGAGGTTCGGCGATTTTCGAACTTCATGTTCAAAAATCGCCAAACCCTATGACTTAGGCTATAAATAGGGCCCTATATATATAGATCTAGGGTCTCGATTTCAATCAAGGGGTAACCGCTCAATTGATTTAAGATAATGCCCCCATATTTATAGAGGGTTCGAGATTTCAAGCCGTCGCCCTTTTGCAATTGTGACAAATCGACCACCACCTATTTATATAGGAGTGCCCGTCTATATATAGATGGGTGAATACGGGGGAAGCAGGCTCAAACGCTTCAGCCTCTAAAACTATTTTTCTCAAGATTCCTAATGGTCTTCATCAACTTGACTCAAGGGGGTATCCTTTGCATTCTTCAATTATACAAATTTTTCTTTTCATCGTCAGTCCTATACATCATAATTTGTATGGAAGTATCCAAAAATCAAGACAACTTTGGGTTGCCTAATCATCATTGAATATAAAGCAACATCAAGGATGAACTAAAAGTGTTGCCTATTCTAAAGTCACTCTTCCCAGCAAAAAAGATACCCTAATGATTGTTAATAATTTGGCATTTATCTTCGTTCTCTAATTTAGCTATGATGGAATTTATTTTCATCTTTGGGCCCGTTTATAACCACTTTCATGTTACATACAACCCACTATTTGAGACCGATATTACCATTTTCCCACAATTGATTGAATAGCCAACGTGATTGTCTCACATGGAAAATACTTAGTCCTCTCAAATGATAACCTTTTATAACGTTCTTCCAATTATTTGACATTACAAATAGGTGCATCATCAGATATTCAAAAACATTTTTTAACTCGTTTCTCTTATGGCTCTTACTATCTAACTCCACTCTTTTCTTGTTAGTCCCCAGGACAGACACAAATTTTCAACTTAGCGAACAAGCCATTGAGAATTATATACTTCTATTTGGTTTTGACTAACATCAAAGGTCATACAACTCTCATTTCCCGTAGCCCAGCCACATAGGTAGGCATGTAAATTACCAGTCATATCTTTACCCCTAGAGGTTTGTTAGCATTGGGTATTAGGTATGGATCTAGGGGGAGTACCTTGCTTCCTCCCACAATTTTCCATCCTAGCACTCAAAGCCTAGGGCATTCCCCTTTGGACAAGTTGCTCGTTTTTTTGCTTGGTAAGCTATATTTGTACATAAATCATATAGCTCAGTTTACCCATTTTGGGATCACCGTCTCTATTTTGTTTACTTACTTTTTCAACTCCCTGGTTACTTTTACCCTGTAACTACTAGTGCAACTAGTTGCACTCTCGAGTACCACTAATATCCTTTCTTCATTTTTGTACATAAATTTCAACTTGTTCGGTTCCCTTTACCTTTGCACTTACACTTGCAATTGGTTGTGCCCTTCAGTCCCATTAATCTTTGTCGGCCATTCGTCAACATTAGTACAATAAATTATAATTTCTTTCTTTCTCTCGTATTATCCTATGTTCAATTCAAATGCAATAAAGCTCTTATGAAATCAAATGATATCCTCCTTAATAAGTCTGTGTATCTAAG
Organism: Taxus chinensis; assembly: GCA_019776745.2. Taxonomy (NCBI): domain Eukaryota; kingdom Viridiplantae; phylum Streptophyta; class Pinopsida; order Cupressales; family Taxaceae; genus Taxus; species Taxus chinensis. The sequence continues at coordinate 772,869,270 of CM034149.1, forward strand.
TAGAATCTCTCCTTTGCAATGCTCGTGTACCACATATGAATGTTCCCCCCCCTTTAATAAGTCTCACTATGTCAAAAGAATGTCCTTTGTAATGCTTATGTAACCAATCTGAAATTTCCTTCACCCATTGTAAATCTATTTATCTAGGTAGAATCTCTCCTTTGCAATGCCCTTGTGCCTCCTTGACATCATCAGCTTCTAAAGATTTTTGTATCTCTAGAACTCCCCATGTTGCTCTATTCATCTTAATTCTATTGACACTAGTTATGAAAATCTGTACTTTGGAACTTGTGGAACAGCTATCGATGGCTTTTCTATTTTTAAATATACTTGCACGTGTCTGAGGCTGCATTTATCATTTCGGATTTCAAAAGTTTGATTTCCATTCAAAATAACAGTTAACCAGCAGCACACCATGAAACTGTTATTTGTTAACAAGTAATATATTCCTTCCCCAAAGATGCAAGCAATAGATATTCCCCTTCATAACACAGCCTTATACGCTTCATTCACTAGAAATCTTCTCAAGTATATCCTGGAAAGGGGAACTATGACCAGTAGAATGGAAATGGGGAAGCAGGATGGCCATTTAAAAGATGAAACCCGTAAGAATTGTGTGAATGAACTATGACATTACAAACCATGTAAGGTGGATATGTAGAAAAGATATCCTCTGTGATAGAAATTTTGTAGCATTTAACTACATTTTAAGCACTGTCACTAAATTAAAAAAGTGCGAAACCATAACAACCAAAGCCAAAACTAGACTTAAACCCCAATGCTCGACTTGAATATAATAATTAGACTACTAGTAGTAGTGATATATAGGAAAACAAAGTTGTCAGAACAAAAAGCATGAATTGAACACAATAATCACACTATCAGTACTCTATAGGAAAATAAAGTTGTCAAAATGAAAGCTTTAAATCAAAGAAACATGAAACCATACCAACCAAAGCCAAAACTAGCACTTAAACCCTAATGCTTGACATGAACAGAATAATAACACTATCAGTGATGTATAGAATATAGAGCTGTCATAACAAAAAGCCTTAAATATACACCCCATAAAAATATCACAACAATCACAGTCTACACTTTTGAGTTTATTCTCTATAGTCAATACCTGTAACTTCCTACTTGATATAATCTTTTTCTCATTGTTAAAATTTTCCAAATGAAAAACAAGGTTTTTTAAATATGTATCTACCATAGTCTCTTGGGTACAAATTTCACGTTCCTTAAAGCAACAACCATCTTGTTCCAAGAATAATCTGCACTTACTTCTGTTTAACGTTTAGGTTTATGACTCTAGTTACATTCATCGATGTCCTTAGAAATTATATAACAAACTTACAAAGTAATCCATCATACAATAAATGTCACCAATAATTTGGATTTACAAAAACAAATTTTCCATTTTCTATTTAAAGGCATTCCTTCTAATTATAAAGCTCCTCAAACTAGTAAAATTGGGAACAATCACAAGTTTCCAAAAGAATTTTCCCCATTTTCAGTCCTAGAACCGCTATTTACTATTAGTTGCCATTTCAGCTAGTAAAAACTAAAAAGGTCCTATCTTGGATCAGTATAATTAATTAAGAATTATTTGTTATTTTAATGAGATCATAAATTGTATAAATACCTTGGTGGTGAAGCAATGCAACCAACATAAAGAATTTTGGGTTTCAGTGACCCAAACAGAAAAAATGAAAAATATTTGAAAAGAAAATTATGACCTTGGAGAGAACACAAAATGACAAGACCTAGGAAATGCAAATTCAGCTAGATATGTGCAAATTAGATTTGTATTTATTGAGAAAATCGGGAAAAACTAGATTTGCTAAAAGTAAACAATATTCTCATGAAATTCATATTAACAACAATTCTAGTGGGAAAATGGCACCTATGATAATGTGTTTTACTGTAAGTGACGTCCATAGTGGTTCACATAGTCTGCAAGACGAAGAATGCATATCAAACAATAGTCGATGCATTGATGTTCCTTTGGAGTGTCCTTAATTATATTACTTCAAATGATAACTAAAACAACATTAAATAAATATTCGAAGACTTTTTTATCAATATCTCTTCTGCAAAAATCTTCCATGTGTCTATCAAGTAAATGTTTAGAACAGAATTTGAAAAAATAACTGTAATCAATAACCAATATTATCCTCCAAAATGGATTGGCATGCATTCATTATAAACTCTTTGAAACGAAATCCAAATGACAAGAAAACAAATCTAACTAAAAAAATTAACTCACCCAGGCATCTCCCTCGGGCTTCGTTCACGTACCTGCAAGAAGATCAAAAATCAATGTTTAGAAGTTGTCATCATATACAAAACAAATTGTAGCAAATTAAAATAAATGCTAAAAGTTGGGAACTGTAAAGATTAAATATAAGTGAAATATCTGAAGCAACAATGAGAATCAGGCCCGGAATTACTTTCCTTTTCAACCTTTTCTTATACATTATGGAACACATCTGTGTTATTAGGATACAGGGAGGAAAGTAACAGTGGAAAATATATATATGCCAATTAGGAAATAAATAGTAAAAGATTCAAACTATACATGATCACAAATAACACAAGATGTCTATTTAAGCCTTCAGGTGAGCCTAGTGTACAGGCATGCTGAACCTTAATAGGAGACTTCATGTTAGTGGTTAAAGTATCATTGGACTATGCTTTGTTGAAAAAGCAAACCCTGCAAGACTACGTCAAAAGTATATCTGAAAAATTGAGCCCCACCTTTGAAGACATCAAGTTCCATAAAGTTTGAAGATTTAACTTGTGCCATATAGGAGGCAGCTCTCGACTCCTTCCCGCACACAACTCATTATTCTAATTCATCTCATCCTCATGAGTTTTACCCAATGAATTATTTTATTTGTCAATAAAGAGTATAAATCTATGCATTTGTCCAGCTCATGACCTTCCATCCATACCATCCACATCTAGATATTATTGACATCTCCTTTAACAGAAGAGTTCCTTGGGTCTAGGCAACATGAGCTTCTTGATGCCCTCCGTCATTTCCCAGAGGCCTTTTAGAATCCACTCCTTTCAAGGAAAACTCTCACTTCATACATTGACACCTAGCATTGGGTCTGCTATGCCAATTTATTTACAATATTACAGATCAACCTATCATTTGAGCTGCCCTCCCTCTTCCTCCATGTCTTTTATTTTCTTCCAGTGATGTTAAGAGAGTTATTCAAAAGCCATGTACAAGCAAAGCCAGAGATAGCGAGTGGCTTCATGTTGAGTTTCTCATATATAATGTTGATTCACTTTCCTTTTCTACGGTAGAGCTATTTAATAAGGCTATTTGCTTATAGGTTCAACCATCTTGGTGGCAACACAACATCCTTCTCATTCCTAAGTCAAAAGATGGTCCAAACCCAAATAGCTACATTTGCCGACCCTTTTACCACCTTTTTGAATACTTGGAGAGTGGTAATCTTAGAGCAACAGAAAATGTTCATTCATTGGTATTCTGACTGTTTTGAAGCACCTAGAACTTTCAAGTCTTTCCTTCAAAAATCCAAAAACAAATCTACAGGCCACATTTACTTAGTGGTCCCATGGAGGGGGTAACCTGATTTTTCTCTGCAGCTGCTGCTGGGAAAATTTAGGTACTTTTTTAGCATACAATTTGGTTCAATGCATTTTTATTTTAATTTTTCAAACTAATCACTGCTTCAATAATATAGAAAACTTGCGAAGAAAAATGTTCGGAAAGATTATTTAAAAAGCATAAACACAGGCTTAAATTGCAACTAGGCAATACAAAGCTTCAACAGGTGCAGGAAAGATCCAACAACCCTCCTCCCACGCCCACTTACAATTTCCTCTCCAAACTTCCAGGAAAGATTTTTTTCCCTGCAGCAGCACCTGAAAATCATCATGGATTCACTGCCAGAATAGAATTCAGAGCAGTAGAACCCTGCATGGAACCCCGTCCTTAAGAGTGTCTGTGGTAAATTCCAACAATACTAAAACTAGCAGAAGCACGTGCACTAAGAGCCTTCTCAAAACTCTTCTAAAAATGAAGACCAGATATGCCAATGATATACAGATACCGCATACATTTATCAAATTCAGGATAAATGTCAAATGCATGCTAAAGCAAAAGACGGGTATCCTCTTTGAGCTTCCCTGTTCAAACCAAAGGTCACCACCAAAGTCCTATGTTGTGGCATGTGATACAGCAACTAGTATAAGCGACCTCTCTACTTTTAACAAGTAGTGTCAAATGTTAGCAAGTAAATTGTGTACAAGATGCATTGTAGAACAGAAGGCACTGTTATCACCAAAAGTTGCACCCTCTGCATGATCATGGATGAACATCAAAACTTTTGGATAACATGAGATCTCTGTTACCAGGAAACGCCTAGGGCCCCCCGTTTCCATTTCCGAAACGTTTTGAAAACGGAAACTCCTTCGAAACGTCCTAGTCTCCTAAAGATAAGTATACATGATAATAATGTATAATTTCAATGACTACAAAATATTTTGAGTGTTTTATCAGTTATTCTTATCACTTATGGTGTATGGAGTACAATTTTAAAATGAGTACTATGCACACACACATATTTATATTTTAATAATATATTGTACAAACGTTTCCCGTAACGTTTCGTATCCAAGGTTTTTTGAAAATTGCCGTTTCCGCGTTTCGTACACATTTCCGTTTCCGTTTCCTGGCAACATAGCATGAGATTGTCTCCAAGTGTGGGACCTTGCTGCTTGAGACAAACCTCCAAAATAGGCTGGTTCCTCTGCCTATTTCCTAATGCTACACTAAAACTACCTCTAAACTGAGCTCATTCTAAAAATCCAAGTAACCAGGGAGAGAGAGGGGGGAGGGAAACATGAACAAACTAAGCTAAAACAGAGGTTATAGCACCAAGAAAAGAGGGAAAGACACTCTCCATGAGGGAAAAACAGGAAGGAAATAGAGAAGGAGAGGGCAGACACGTGCCACAGACCCAAAACTACATTTAACCCTCCATTTCTCATACAAAACACAACAAAAATGGAGAAACCTACAAGAGAAACACATGAACAACATACCAAAGAAGGAATGGAGGGGAAGAATGCAAATGAAATACAAGTATAGGGCAGAAAAAGAGCCACAAATACAAGGATTTATTGTTGAAGTATGCATAATCCATTACAATTAAAGTAGAAGGCACAAAATGCATGCAAGACGTCCAAATCTGAGGTTTGCAACTCCACGGAAGCTTGGAAAAACATTTTGGCATGGTGCCCCTGCATTCTGAGGTGTCCAACCCTTATAAATGAGAGATTTTGCAAAATATATAGAGAAGGGGGAAGAGAAAGAGAGGGAAAGAGAGGGAAATTTGCCACTTTGAACCCAACCACCAACAAGATGCCATAAATGCCCTGCAAGACCACATGGACCTCTGAAATGGCCATTTGCCCACGTCATTTGACCTACAAAAGGAGGTATGGGTGCCATTCGCCATTAATTCTGGGCAGTTGAACTGTCACAACTGCATTTTTCTCTGTTGAACCCGTGTTTGCCTTTCTCACCCTCAAAATAACATCATTTTCTGCAATTATTGACACCAAAATGAAGCTCTCGACGAGACAGTTCCAACGCCGCCAATTTTGTGCAATTTAGAGTTTTGGAACAAAAGTTATGGCCAAAAAACCAACTCCAATCAGCCCAGGCGGATTTCCGGAGAACTGGAGGAACAAGGGAAAGTTCCATTTGGGCCTTAAAAAATCCGCTTTGATGTTTTGTCCTTTAGAGTCGGATAAATCAGGTTTTCAGAGAAGTGGAGGAAGGGCAGAACTATTCTCACTAGTGCTTCACAAGGCCGACTTACCCGATGCCTTGCCCTGTTTTACCCTTTGTTGGCGGTGAATTCGAGGGTTCGGCAAACCATTGGAACACCCGAATAGTTACAATTGTGTCTTGTGTGCCCAATTTGCCCGACATAAGTGCTTTGCACTGCCCCCTTCCCTGTCAACTCTTGCGGCTATGCGGCGAACCTGTGGAACACTTGAACATTTCCACTTGTGCATGTAAAGTCCAATTAACCCAATTATTTGCCTGAATTTAGCTTGTATTTGCCGAAATTTGACCCTGTTTTTGCAAAACTAGCTAAGTGTTGGACTGAAGAGGCTTTGCAAGAGGAAGAGCAGTGCCCCAAACATGATTTTTGCCCAAAATTTGATCAACTCCCTTCTCAAAATGTTCAGAAAGAGTACCAGAAGATGAAGGTTTTGCCCATGACTTGTCAAAACACCCAAAATAGCCTGGGGGTATTTTGGATAACAGGCACTTAACAGTTAAATCTAAGGTTGCAAAATATTATGTTCAGTCTGGGGTGGATACCAACATCCCAGGACATGGTCAATGATTCAACATCCAATATTTAATTTTAACAAGGAATTATTATACAAAAACAATGGTTCCTAGTCATTGCTTCAGTTCATTCTTCCTGAAGACAAATAACTGGGACTCCTACTTGAACAACTTTCTGCCAAAGCTAATTCAGTCTTATGCTTCCAAAACAAACCCACCATTTTAGAATAGTTGCTGATTTTATATGAGTCCCAACACTTGCAAATAAAATTGTGGGTGGAAATTCCCATTTAGCTTGTAAGGAAATTGAATCTCATTTGTAATAAGGAGAGACTAGTGGAAATCATTGAAAAAGAAGACTTTTTTCCACGAGAAAAGATACTTTGCCAGACATAATTCCATGCATTAGTAGCACACACATTTTTATGAGCTTTATTTTCCAAAAACTTCATTCAGAAAATATGTTGAATTGACTTCTGATTTCAACATAAACCCAAAAAACCCAATCGGTTCGTTTTGCTTTTGTTTTGATCGACATAATTCCATGCGTTAGTAACACATGGATTTTTATGAGCTTTATATTCCAAAAACTTCATTCAGAAAATATTTTGAATTGACTTCTGATTTCAACATAAACCCAAAAACCTTATCGGTTTGCTTTGCTTTTGTTTTGATCAATTTGAAAGTTTAAATGGTACCTCTATCCACCAAGATCATGATAAACCAGCTGCTTCCAATTTATTTCATTTTTAAGTTAAAAAAAACATACTCTCGAGATATAAGTAGAAAGATAACAGGAATCTGAGTGCTGAGATTATAAAGTAAACCCTCACATAAAAGGGCTGTTTCACAACCTCTTTATAAACCATGTAGCTATTCAGACAACAAATACATGAGAACTGAAGAGGACACCAGCCAAAAAATGTAATTTGAGTGCCGTCATAATTGACAATTTACAAGAAGGGGAGGGGATAGCTCCGCTTCATCTTAGCTGTGCACAACACAAAACTCTTCTGAAATTTACTGTTTTGTGACTTTTATCAATGACAGGGACTTTAGAGGATTGCCATTGTCCCCAAAGACAATAAACGAATGTCTTGAGATAGAAATAAAATGTGGAAAAAAAAATGGGAACAAGCTCTTTAATGCCCAATCTGTGGGAAAGAATACTGAAAAACGATAAATAGTCCTACATAGAAAAACATAATGCCAGACTTGATCATTTGGACAAAGATCGGTCACATTATACAGATTTCTGGAACAGTTACCATGGACTGTCGCACTGAGGAAATTCACTCTTTACCTCCAGAACCTGCAATCTTCATTAGATACAAGAATCCATATACTAGAGTTGGGAAGTACAGTGTTTATCTCTAAGAATATGGTCCTTGTTTATGACACACTGGTTATGCAGAGGACTGTTATCTGTCATTCTTTAAGCATAGCCCTTATGAAGAAGATGGGAAGAACAATGCAAATCATTGAGAAACACCTGGAGGAGAAACCTAAACTTGAACCTAAAATAGTAAAATTCTTTATGAACCTCACAAAGGGGAGCAGAATATTTTGATGAACAATCTATTGAAGATTGCAATCACGAAGCAAAAGAGAGAGGATACGAATTGTCACTGGAACTAAGAGATGTTTCGAGCCTCGACACTTCCATGGCTGCCAATGCCCTGTAATTTATTTTATGGGGATGCATCACTTTTTGGAAGCACCACCAGAGAAAAAGGATGCAGTGCCATTGGAAATAGCAATCAGTGATGGTGCCTCAAGTGTTATCACTATGTGCAGTCTATCAATCATCATGTTTTTCTTCGACAGGAGGCTCCAAGTTTTTAAGATGGTAGTTGCTGGTTTTTACATGACACCAATAGAGGCTTTAGACTCAGGCCATATTAAATCTATCCTTTGCAGAAGAATAATTAGTGATCTCCCAGGCCCTTGATTTTGATTTTTCTGGCTATTAAGATTACATATGGCATAATCATAATTCTGGTCTGTCACTCAGTTTAAAGCTTCAAGTAATTTTACACTTCTAGTTTCATTTGGGTGCTTTTAGAGGCCAAATTTCAAGAGTGTGCTCAATCTAAGGCTTTTTGGTATCATTGTCGGATGGTTGATATGCTCTTCTTCTATTCTTCTCCCAGTCCTGCTAGACCAATTTTCTGCAGTTTCTTAGGATTTTAACATAAATACTATCAAACAAGTAAAATTCATTACAAAAACATTTATCACCAGTGGATTTTAAAAAATTTAAATAGAGAATATATATTCAGAATATAGACAATCATCTTCATTTATGCCAAATGAATTTAAAATTGCTGGTAACTAGCGTAAACAAATAATCTTATCGAGTTTATACATTTACATAAAAAGAGATCACCAAACTTTTGAAATCTATCAACAGAGTTACAGAATTTTGCACAAGTGGAAAGGGAGTAGATTTCACCAGACACCTCATCACGACCACCAGCTTTCGGACTTCTGGCATTTTCTGATCCATGCTCGATACTTCTTCGAGGAGGTGAATGAAATTCATGTCTCCTTCTCTGCTTGCGATCTTTTGGGGATATTGAGCCTGAGTGTCGTGACTTTGAAGAAGGTTCCAGGTACCTGTCTCTTCCTTTTGACTCCCACGTCCCATCTCTCCTTGAGTTTTTATCTTTGTCAATATGCCTGTCTCTTTCATGATCCTTAAAGCTACTTCTGTCATACTCCCGATCCCTGGACCTGTCAAATTCCCTTGTTTCTTGAGTTCTTTTTAATCGTTTGGAACGAGGAGAGGGCGACAGAGATGCAGGAGACCTGGATCTCAAAGGGGACCTTGTTTGCTTGGGAGATCTTCCTCGAATGGGAGAAATGGAATGCACTGGAGATCTTGATCGAACTAGCGACCTTGTCTGGACTGGAGCCTTTGTCCGAACAGGGGACCTCGTCTTTCTCTTTGATAGAACAGGAGACTTGGACCTAGCAGGAGATTTTCGCCGGTGTGGTGACCTTCTTCTTGTTGGAGATCTTAGACGAGTAGGGGAACTTACTCGAACAGGAGATCTCGACATCTTCCTTCTGATCGGAGACCTTGAGCTTGAAGCAGACTGAGCTCGTACAGGTGACATGGAAAGAGATTAGCATACAGACCTGAAATAAACATATCAAGTCCTTCGATTATAACTATAGCTCTCAAAAATGGCAAGTAACTGTCAAGTTTAAGGAATGCATCTTTCCATGGCAAAAGAGTAAAATAGATGTTCAACAGCTTATGTTCCAAATATATTTGAGTGTCAGACAACATAAAACTAGCAAAGCATACTCTTGTAAATTGTGAACAACTTCGGCATCTGTAGTCAAGTGAATGCATTTAAACAAAGAGAAGATAGTTCACTACTGTCATCTATTTACTCCATAAGTCCTCGTGTTTCCATTATTTTGACAAAATAAATATTGTTCCCAGAAGCATTCAAAATACATAATTTTGAATATTTAAGGAAGTCAGGGAAATAAACTAAGTTAACATTCACTAATGACTGCAGCTGGTTAGAGGGACTCAAGAGAACACCAAATTACAATAGAAAATCAATAGTGTTAAATGGCTCCAACAACCAATTTTTTCAAAATATCTAAAACTAAAACTAGAATTAGTGTTAACTTTTAAAACCTGGGAAGTAAATGAATCCATAAAGAGAGAAATAAGCCAAATGAATACAGCTTAGAGACATCAGTATATACAAAGCCATATAATACAAAATAGTCATGTAAGAGGAATGTCCTTAGAATGGAGAAAGATGCCAAACTCAAATAGAGACAGAAAAGAGATCTGAACAAGAACAAATATCTGGTCTGCATTAGCATCAACAGTAGATGTGGGGACCCGCATCCATGACGTGAGCCTCAAATTGAACAGAGGAGCCCATTCCTGTCTCATAAGCTATGTTGCATAGAAACATCCCCTCGCTTCCCGTAACCCTGTAGAAACGTTTCAGAAACAGAGCCGAAATGGCTCTGAAATGCCTGTATGCCCAGGGTACGGCTCGGCAACGCCCTGATTGCTCTGCCCTACCCAAAGTGTGTCCAGGGCATTTCCGGGCCGTACCCACGGCAGTATGTATTTTAAAAAGCTAAAAAAAAAAGATACTCTTTTTGTGCATTTATTGTTTCTAACCCCAATCTACTCACCCAACCTTCCTAAAGACACTTCCTAAAAGCTATATATCATACATGAAATTGAAACCATGTTGAATCTCTTGAACTTCAATGAAAACAAAATATTTTTAGTGCTTTAACTTATATGGACTAAAATTTTGAAAATGAGTACTATGCATATATGCATGTACATATGTATGTACACACACACACACACACATATATGTGTGTATACACACACACACACACGTGTGTGTGTGTATAGTTATGTATGTATATATACATATGTATATTTATACACACACACACACACATATATTGTGAGGATGTTTTGTACCCGAGGTTTTTTTGACAATAGGCATTTTCACATTTCAGATCCGTACCCATTTCCTGAATTATAAGTGTTATTAACGTGATGTGACAATTAAAACGGATAACTCCCATGACGGAGACCCGGGTTCAAATCCCTGCTGGTATCAGAAAGACAGATCATTCCCCACCTCAAACAGAACATATAAAGAGTAGAGAGCCGTGCGAGATAGGATGAGGGAGAAAGCACTTGATTCATAAACAGATTACCTCTAACTTCTTGGACACTTATCTATGGTAGCAATCTACATCAATAGATTAAAAACACAAACTTGTTAGTTAGCAAGCTTGTGTCATTTATAGGCCCAGAAAGAGTGCCAGCAAAAGTAACTAAGATGAAACAGTGGGTTTAAAACCAGTTCCAAGTGAAATACACGTTGAACATCAAATAGGATATAACTTTCATAAAATTACTGGAAATTTACCAAGTGAAAGTACAATAACGTTGTAACGGACTCCAGCAGGTATCTCCGCTCTCCCTAACGGAGACTATGTCACTGTGCTAAGGCAGACAGCATGATAAAGCGACTGTGTTAGCGCAGGAAACGTAACAAGGCAGCTGTGTTAAGGTGGCTGTGATAAAATAGACTCCGACAGAGGTAAAGCCCACCCTGTCAACAAAGGGTTATTCACCATTTAAAAAAATTCTGAAGATTCCAGCGTTAAAAGGAACTCCTTGGCGGATGAATCAAAAATCAAGACTATAACGAGCTATACGAATATTTACTGTGTTTAAAGAATTAGGGTTTACACAAATGCCCTAAACTTATTTAGTGTCCGAAACCTCTTTGCGTACAGTATTTTACAAGTTTTAGAAAATTCGCGTTCCAGACTCTGAAAACCCTAAAATCCTTATAGTCAAGCTTCAACTTAGGTTTTCTGCTGCATTTCCGCTGACCTTATCTGTCTGTGTAAAAGAGTGACCATTAAACCTAAGTAAACTTTTCAGCACTCAAACATAAATCTTACTGGTAACAACTATTGAAAGTTGATCTCATCTGCGGATTTCACGCTAGAAAAATTTCTTTGAAATCGAATGTGATCCATTTGAGTAGCGAAAAGAATAATTAGAGCATCAATTGAAAAAAACGACAAAAACAAAAAACATCACCTAAAATGAAGGGTTTAGCGTCTGTTTTCCCTTCACTGGCATGTCATTTCCTCCGAACAAATCCTTTATCTTCTCAGGGTTTTTTTCCACGAGTGATAACAACAGTAATAACAGCCTTCATATATTAATGCCTCTGCTCAATGGCCGGAACAGGAGAAATGCCGAACATATAATTTGGGGGATGATGATTTTCTTTTATCTCCTTTCTTTATTGTGGATTTTGGTTTTTAAAACAATACAATGCCCTTCTACATCGATTTGTTGTTCGAAGTTCGATCATGCATGTCATCTGAACAGAAATGAGAGTAATATATGCATAAATCGAATATAACTATTTTACAAATGTTTAAAAATAAAATTACTGACTTTGATCCTTCGAAGGGTGAAGCTCTAACACAAGGTAAGTGTTACCAATCAATTTCATTTGAAGTAACACATTACAATGAAAGGAGGTGGAATGGTTAGGCCGCTAATAAATTGTTGTTAAGTAATTTAGTTGAGAGTACAATTCAACATCTAAGTTGATAGTTCAGACATTTATATTTTTAGTTGGATATGGTTTGGTGTGGACTTAAATATACAAGTTAGTTGACCCAAGATCAAATCTCAATAGGAAATGGCATGTTGGTTCCAAACAAGCTTGAACTTAAGCTTTAGAGAGGCTAAGCCAAATTTACAAGTTAATTGACCAAAGTTCAAACCCCAACAGAAAATGTCATGTTTATGCCAACAAAGCTTGAACTTTTGTTTGAGAGAAGCTATAGTAGATGAAAAAATTGTAAGTGCCTTACCAAGCACTATGGTTTGGCATTTTGCTGTGGGCATTTTGTAAGTGTCTTACCAAGCGCGTTAATTTGATTTTCTAGTGTGGAGTTACATTTACAAGTTAATTGACTCGAGATCAAATCTCTACGGAAAATGACATGTTTATGCCAAGCAAGCTTCAACCTCCACTTGAGAGAGGCTTCAAGAAGTGGAAATTTTGTAAGTGCTTTACAGAGCACTCTGGTTTGGAATTTTGGTGTGGACTTGGATTTACAAGTTAACTAGCTCGAGATCAAATCCCAACAGGAAATGGTATGTCTATGCCAAACAAGCTTAAACCTCCACGTAAGAGAGGCTATTACAAGTCAAAATTTTGTAAGTGCCTTATCAAACACCCTTACAAGTTAATTTACTTAAGATCAAATCCCAATGGGAAACTATATGTTTATGCCAAACATAAACCTCCACTTGAAAAAAGGCTATAACAAGTCAAAAAATTGTAAGTGCCTTACCAAGCACCTAGGGTTGGTGTTTTGATGTAGACTTACATTTATAAGTTAATTAGACCGAGATCAAATCCCAATGGGAAATAACATGCCTATGCCAAGCAAGCTTGAACCTCGATTTGAAAGAGGCTATAATGAGTGGAAAAGTGTAAGTGTCTTACTAGACAATATGGTTTGGTGCTTTGGTGTGGACATTTTGTGAGTGTCTTGCCCTGGCTTAGTGTTTTGATCTGGGCATACATTTACAAGCTAATTGAACTGACTCCAAATCTCACTAGGAAATGACATGTCTATGCCAAACAACCTTGAACCTCTGCTTGAGAGAGGCAATAACAAGTTAAAAAATTGTAAATGTCTTACCAAGCACCATGATTTAGTGTTATGGTATGCACTTTTCTTGAACATTGATATTGACGTTTCATGGACATTAGTATTATTATCTTACATGTCATTAAACGGAATTTATAAATACTTAATGTATATATATAGTGTGTGTCTTCCTTTATTTTTGAGTATTTCATTCATATACAATTTTGTGTCATAAAGCTTTGTTTTCATTTTAAATGATCATGTGGCGACTATTTATCCTACCATATAATTGTATAAGCAAAGTATACCTCGTGCCTTTTATTGGTAAGCATGTCATAGAACCCATCCACCCCTTGAGCTATATAGTAGTGACAACTTTATTTCACAACATTATAAGGTATATGATGCCCATTTGAAAGGCTAATATTGGTTGGTGGAATCAAGTGAGAAGATGGCCTCCGGGTAGACTTGTCATGTTGAACAGCAAGAGGAAGTCAAAGCAAAAGTGGAATCTTAGTGTTGTGTACTCAGTAAAGAAGACGAAGTGAACTAGTAGATAGGAAGCACAAGGGACACACCAGACACTAGAAGGATTTGAGGATGTGACCCAATTGTGGCAAATGGGTAACAAAAATTTGGCAGCCCAAAAATTCATCATGAATATTGTATGGGAGATACAATAGTGTAGAAATGACAGCCTGAGCACATGACATTCCAGTCCTAGTGTTGAGAGGAATCATGTATATTTGAATTTTCTATTTTTGGTTTCCTCATTTCCCATCCCATGATCCTCCCAATCTAAGAGTTGGAGAGGAGGGTAATCTCAAATTTTTACAAGTATTTTCTTGCTAAAAACATGGAAAACGTGTAAACGACTGTCAAATTTATTTATATTAGTGGAGGAAGGCAATTTTTTGGTGCCGTCAAATGAGAAAAAGATATGTAAATGAGAATCCCTCCTTTCGAGCCTTTTATGACATGTCTACATATATAGTATTTTAGGGATAAAGCGAGAAGGAAAACATTCAAGGTTTGAATTTTTTTGCATAATGTAAATACACTACGAAGGGTTGATGTATTGACGGTGTTAAACATTTTTTTAGTTATGCAAAGAAATACAAATTTTGGACAGAGGGGGAATCAAACCCAACACCTACGTTGACCATGGGTAAGTACACAAACATGTGGCACACTTTTAGATAGAGAAGTGACATTTTTTTCTTGAAAACGAGAGTTTATATAAGTTCAAGTGATAATAATTGATTTATCGATTTAAAATTGTGTAACGGTGTAAATAGATGAAATAAGGGATTTTCAGTTTAGAATGCTCTCATATAAAAAATAGATGAAATTTTTTTTTTTTACGCCAGAGGCGTTCCAAGTTATATATAGGGGTGATCGCTTGAATCTAACACGGATAAAAAAGACCGTATCAACGCAAAATCGGATGGTTCAAGCTTTTTGAAAAACAAATCCGATGGTTCAGGCCTGGGATGTCTTACGCATATCAGAGAAATAATTTTTATTGTTAAATATCAACAATAATCGCACGTGCAGCAATGTCGGGAAGAATCCAGCACAGACGTGTCTAATTATTCATCCCTGGTCCTTCGGAATCGCAGAAAGAAGACATTTCCACTACGCCGTGACCAAAAACTTCTGTTTGCATTCAAAACACTACTTTTTGGTCAACATCACATCCATAGCCTGATAGTTGATTCGCAGAACGCCGACTCATTTAAATTCGCACTTAGACCTGGGCACTTTCCCCTATAATCGACTCACAATTTTATAACTAGCAATTGCAAATGAGTTGCAAGTTATGCCGGAGAGGGCTTGAATTTTATGTGGATAATATGGTTTGGGTGTAAAATATATTCTATGATCTATGATAGATGTTTGAGCGAAGAACATAAGTTACATTTTGCTAAACAGTGCACATGTCTTTATGTAAGGTTCCACATTCTGCATACATGTCTATCAAAACATTTGCAACTATATCTAACAAAATTCCTCTATATTTTGGCACATGTTGGGAGTACTTCGGCAAATTTAAACTAATTGGGTTGTAGCCCTGTTTGTTGCATATGGTGAAACAAGGCGGGGAGTACGCTAGCAAATGTAAACAGGAAACCACTCTCTGTGCCGGAGTGGTGCAAGCGGTTGCAAAAGCTGATGAATATGTACAACGGGAGTAGAATCGAATGGATAAGAACACAAAGATGGAAGCCTCGTTTATAAGAAGCGTGGAGATGCTCTTCCGCTACAACATCTTGGGTATCATTGACAGGTTTCTTAATCTCATCTACCCACCAAACATAAAATTCCCTAGAGATATGTCATCTCATGGAATGAAGTGATTGAAGGATATTGACAAAATGGGATTGTTGTCTACGCTTTGGGAACATTTAAATGCCAAAATATGAACTTTTGTTAATAAACGCCAAGTGTTCAACCAAATGATACAACATGTTATCTTTTAAATGAATATCATAGTTGTATCTTACAAAAGACATGGTCATCATCAAGAGACATTGTGATTGTTTCATCAAATAAAACAACTGTATATTCACCCATAACAAAATACAAGCTTTATAGCAATGTACGGACATCCATCAAGGCATAGTAGGCAATGTTTTTTTTGTTGGAAGTTACTATATTGTCCTCTCCCCATCACACAAACTTAAAATAGAACAATCTTTAAAAAAATCTTTAAAAAAATTAGATTGAGTATCATCTTCAAGATACTTAGATGGATTATTCCTCTATCAAATATGAACAATTCAACCGTATGACACAAACATTAATTGACTATTTATAAAATATGCTCACTATGATCAAATTCAAATTGGGAACATGAGTTTTATTACAAATACAACTATAGGAGATAGATCAGGACACCTCCATAGAAGGTGAGATAACCTAGCCATCACCTTTCTAATCTTTTTCAATTTCTTCTAAGCCTTCACCCACTTCTTGAAAACTATTATAAGAAGCACGCTAACATTCAATAATACTCAGTGTTATGAATAGTGTTTATACATTAAAAAACACCATTAATAACAAATTCAATCACTTCCCTTTTGCTTGTGTTGTCAATGTGGATGTAAAATGAGGATGAGGAATCAGGACGAGTATGGCTCCTTTGTGTGCACATCAGTGCCAAATCTTGTTCCCCCACAAAAAATCGAGAATATAGGTGAGACACAAATCTATTGCTACCTCTATTTTGGCGATGAGGATGCGATTTGATCAAGATTGAAAACAAAGCCCATAATTAAAGCTTGTTCAAAACCAGGCTGCACAATCACACTGAAAACATCTCCTCCTAGTGTTATCTCTGAGCTCATCTATTTTCCTTTCATCTGCAATTTACAAAAACCAATAAGATCCTTCAATCTGGATATCTGGTCATTGAGCCCTCCACAAAAATTTCTGCTACAGAAACCCTTCTAGCATCCACAAGAACAGAGCATCTTCTTCCTACTGTAATTATTAATTTTGCTTCCAGGATTGCCTCCTCTAGGAGCTTGTTAATTTTATCTTGCCTAAATGGCAGCAAAAACTGCACAAAAACCAATCTTGTGATACTCTAAACATGCGCTGAATCAATGAATCCTGAAAATGAAAATGATATTCTGACCTGAAATCCGAGGCGTGGTATGGCCCATGTCTGTTCATAAAAGGAATCATTTATTTGGTACTTGGAAAGTACGTGGGGGCGTCCCCAAAGCATGGCAAAGGCCAAACCAACCCAGACGAGTGGCAAGCAGATCCAACAATACCATGCTCTGTAAGTACAGGGGTTCACTGCAAATGTTCGAACCATATATGGAAGATGAAGTGTGTTGATCAAGTCTACCCCATGACACAAAAATACGACATCTGGGGCTCTCTCTGAAACCACAAATTATAACAATTCAACATAGGTAAAGCGATTTAGTAGTAATATATGGAGTGTAGTGTACAACTACACACACACCTTCGCCTTGGGAGATATGTATCTCTGAGAACAAGGAGCAGAAATGGCATTATGGCCATTGGATCTGTTTAACCACTAGGACTGTAAATATCAAATTTATAGCAGGGTTAAGAGATTTGAAACGAATTGAGGATTGTAAATATCTAGGATAGTAAAAATATCTAAGATTGTAGAAAAATATCTTGGATTGTAAAAAAAATCTAAAATCAGGCAACATGTAAAGTTAATCGCCGGAATTTGACACTTTCCAGCAATGTCTTCTTCAAAGTAAACGCCTCCGGCGAATGAGACTTCTCCGTTTTTACCTCCAAATGTAATAACCGAAACATCCTCCACCTTTCCTCTTACATCTACCTCATTATGGACATGGCCCTGCCTAAGGAAAAAACATGAAACTTCCTGGCGTTTATAAAAAAGGCTTCCCTGGCCTCAGATTTATCATTCAACTTTTTGTTAAATGTGTGTCAAGAAATTCCATAAAAAGAGTTTGGCGAGAAATGGAGCAGAAGTGTGAGACGGTTGAGAGGCGAGAGATATGAAAGGGAGATGTAGAAGCTGGGCACATCAATTTTCTTCCATGGCCTGCACATTCAACTAAAGGATAAGCAGTCCACACCTGTCAACCTCTCAAAGAAGAGAAAAGGCACGATTAATTAATAAAATATTCATTTTAGTAGGTAATACCTAATTTTAATGTGGGGCCCATAACCAACTGTACACCAAAGGAGAAGCTTCTTTTTTTTGTTTCTATTTTTTTTTTTTTTATATATTTTTTTTCTATTTTTTTAAATCAAATTGTTTTGGGTTAAATTTCGAAAAGAAAATATTGATATTGTAATTAAAAACATATAGTGTAACTAATCACGGTGGTGTTAGAAAATCTTTTGGCATATTCAACTTTTGAGGAGATATCTTATATAATAAAATATATTAATGTTATGTACATTTACTTTTTGCTTATGATGTTTGTTAATGGACAAGGTGGTATCTCGTTTTGATAAAAAAAGATATATCTTAATTTTATAGAAGAGATATCCCCTGCTCCGCTTCTTCCCTAAAATAGATGACATTTTTCAGATATAATTGACCCAGAAAAAGCCCGGAATCTAACAAGAAGTTCAAGTGAATGGCATCATTTGTACATCCATGTTGTGCTCATTCAATCACTTCTACTATGAAGACTTGTCAGTGGAAAATCATTCTTGAAAACAAAGGCTCACAGGGAAAGTAGTTGAACATCGCGGTTGTATCAATCGATTTCTGCTTCAATAATTCAATTTAATGGGATGCAACAATATATGACCATATACATTTTTAGGTATTGCCTCGGCAAGGAATATTGCTTTATATGCCTCTGTAATTTCTTGCCACCCATCGGATGCAACAAACGACACGAGTCAAACGAACTCAATCAAATGGTTGATACGTTGTACACGTGGCATATACTTGCCACAAAATTTACCAAGAAAGGAAATTTTGCATGTACAACGATCATAGACCGTCCGGTCTAGGATCAACGAACCACTTTGAATCAAGCATGGCCGTTGAGAAACTCCCAGGGAAGGGAGAGAAAATCCGGGGAATCTTTTATTCAATTATTGATAGTATTTTTATTATTTATCTGGAGTGCTCAAAATGGCGAAAAATCTCCGAAAGTTTTCCATGATGATGCTCATCTGTTGAAAAAGACAAAACCCAATTGGTGAAGATGTGCAATAGGCGGCATATATATTATGTTAACGTCTTATTTATCTGGAGTGCTTGAAATGGCAAAAAATCTCCAAAAGTTTTCCATGATGATGCTCATCCGTTGAAAGAGACAAAACCCAATTGGTGAAGATGTGCAATAGGCGGCATATATATTATGTTAACGTCGAAGGTGTGTTTTACAGACAAAATATATATGAACCATACGCACCTTGCTCTGACATCTGTGTGTCTACGCCAATATTATTATTTTAATTTCATGTCTATTTCAACCGTGTTGGTGGCAGCTGACCAAACCGCTAGTAATGATTAAGTCCATGTTTTGCAAAGATCCATTCTTGCAGGCGTGGCAGTCCTCTACTGTGAGAACTCAACGATCCCCGCAAGTCGAGCATTGCTGACTTGGCCAAACATATATCATCGCGATCTCGCCATGGAACTGGACCGTTGATTGCTTTTTTAAACTGACAAACAAGTTATGGTCGTTTATTCTCAGCTTTTTATTTCCACCTTTGTATTCATGTCTCCGCCTTCTGACAAATTAAACATTGTCAAATCAAAAACCTTAATGTTGAAAAAAGGTTAAATAAAAAAATAACAAAGCTCAATTGGCCAATAAAATTTTCTTGTTACTCATATATCCACCTTTTCGAGGGGCACAATTAAATCAAGTATTTAATTTATACCTTTTCATTTCCATCTTTCCATTCATGTCTATGTCTGTATCTACTAAATTAAACGGCATTCAATCGATAACCTTAACGCCGTAAAAAAATACAACAAAAATCGTTTGGTAGATAAAATCTACTTGGGGCTCATGTGACCAACCATTCGAGGGGCTCAATCATTGATGATTCTTTGTGCATCCATGTTTCTCTACAATTAATTATGCTTAAAATCAAGAAGGGGCCTACAATGTGCCACAAGAAGCAAGCAATGCGGATGGGTTTCAAACCTTGAACCTATTGAATTTTTATTTTTATTTTAAGTTTGATACCTTTAAGCTCATATTGCACTCATGCAAATAATGCAAGTGAGGTTGAGACGATAAAGTGGACGACAAGTAGCAAATATTTTTCGGTAGGGACGCTTTGAGATGTGGTATAGGTGTTCGTCATGCATGTATTTAATTCCCACCTTTTTATTTCCAACATTCCAATCATGTGTTCGTCTTATTCTAACAAATTAAACTCCAAATCAAAAAACTTGATGCCAAATAATTAAAATTAAATAATAGCAAAATTGTTTTTTATGTCAATAGTTGTGATGCCACTATTGGATAACCCTTGGCGCATGCTAAGACCAGTTGTCCTTCTTGCCAATCAAAGATTAAATACAACCCATCCATGAAGGACATAAGAGCCATTTCTTCCCTAGCCACAAACAAGGGACATGTTATGTTGTATTCATGAGGTTGGGTTTCAAACCCAAAACCTATTGGATTTTCCCCATTTTTTATTTTGACCCCTTTAAGAACAAATTGGACTCTCATGGAAAATGCAAGCTAGGTGGAGAAGATAATGTGGATCGCGGTAAAAAAATCAAATCCCATTTTATGTCGATCGTTATTGATGGAAATCTCTATGAAGACTGTTGACGAGGGAAACCCTAACCGGTTACCCGATAGCTAGAGAGATTCCCTGATCAAAAATGTGCAAGAAATCGCTACCCTTGGATGTCAAGTCAATTACACATATCCTATCTCTAAAGTGTCCTGCAATATGCGCTACCGAATTCACTTTATACTTAAGTGTGTTCAAAGTACCATACAAATACAAGTATTGATTTCACAAGCAAACTATTGACATTAGTTGTATTGATCGACCACTCCTTGTCATCTAAAATATCTCTGAAAAACATTTCCTTGGTATCTTGAACACCACAACACTTTTCTCCTTCTAACAATTGACAAATAATGACATGTGGTTGTAGGAAAGAAACGTTTGGCATCGGTCCCCCTCAAAACTTTCCCTGTCCTTTGACTTCTCATCCCTCTACCCCTTCCTTTTCGACTCTCTTCCTCTTTTGTTATTCCAGTCCCTCCACTTTCACTTCCTCAATGTATACCCTTCGGTGTTTCCGTCGTACATTTCACGTACGATTTCTAGTATACATTATTTCATCTTTTTGTCCAAAATGATAATTTATTTGTGCAAACAAGAACATGGAGCGACAAAAATGGCATGCTTGTGTATGGTCACTAAAAAAAAATATTAAAATAATATTTTTTGACTAGATAATGTATTTTCAAAGATTTAGTTCAATATATATATATATATATATATATATATATATATATATATATATATATATATATATATATATATATATATATATGAGGTAAACATTGAACTTTTTTATTAATTTTATAAGTATAGTTTATATGGATTTTAAAACAATGTTGTGGCATAGTCAATATCTCAAGTTTTTATAATTTCTAGTTTGGAAAATATATGGTTGTATTAAGATGTTTTTTCCTAGCATTTGGTATTTTTTCAAAAAATTAATTATTTTTTTATGCATGTACTAAAACTAGTGTAAAAAATTAAAAGAATATTAATTTCATTGAAAATTGAAAAATAAAATAGTGTAGTTTTTTTAAATATATGGGTAGGTGAATTGAAAACTGAGCTACAAAATTCATATTTTAGGTGTTTGAAAAGTTTCAATATAACCTATTGTTGAAGAGGTGGAGTGCAACCAACGCGGCAATAAAAAATGTGACAATGAATTTAGTTACCACATAGGTTGTCATTGGATACTTACGGTCGTAAGAACTTATGACTATAACTACTTATGGACCATAACCTTGGTGCCCAAATCACAAACTTCTTACGACCGTAAGTGTTATAGCCATAAATTTTGTTACAGTCATAACCCTATCACCCAAAATCAGTACTTTGTGCTCCAAACTAACTATTCACCTTATCCGGAAATTTTGTATGCTTGTCAAGTTATGTCAATACTTGTGTATGTCTTTATTTTGCTCAATATTCTTCTCCTTTTACAAACTTATTTTATTTTGTTCAATTTTATTTAATTGTTAATTCATGGTTTCTCCTTAAGACTTCTATAAGAATTCCTTTCAATGCTTTTGGTCTTTTTTGCATTTTTTTTTGGGTTAAGAAGAGTATTATACCTTTTGTAAATCCAAATGCAATAATGAGTTGAACAATCCTAACAACAATACCTTGACATAGAATTTAATTCCATCCAAAAATTTATAAGGATCGATGAGAAGTACTATATAAATATCTTCAACTAGTACAATTGAATAGTTACAATCATCATATAGAAGTAAAAAATAATCCTTTTAAAGTATAAATAAGACCTCCATGTCACAAATAAGTCTTCCAACTTTAGTGATCAATAGATAAAATACTATGCAGTCGTATATAATTATGAGGTTAGATCCTTAACTCAAGTAATGATCTTTATAGGCCATGTTTCTATGTCTTGAGTAGTTTTCATACTAATTTAGTGGCGATCGTAACATCAATTTAAAATAATAGATAAATAAAGGATGACTATATCCCCAAAAATCCCAAAGTTTGAAATAAAGCCAAGCATAGTATACAATTTGATTCCATAAACAATCAACAATTAACTTGTGTATTTCATCATAATCAAATCAATAATTATTCATACTCTTTTATATATATTTTTATTTAAATTTAACTTTAAAAACACAAGATACATTTACCATTTGAATAGTAAACTACATGTTGTGGGAGTAATCTAATTTCTTTGTTATACTTGTTCTATTATGTATATAAACTAGCAATTGTTGGTACAATATTTATATGTATGCACCTTTTATTTTAAGTTCACTTAGTCTATTTAGTTTATTTAGCTTTATTTAAGCTTTGTTGACTTAATCTACTTTGCACACTTCCTAGGCTTAGATTTGGATAAGAGACACTTATATGTACCTATTCACGTGACAATTGTTGCATACAGGTCTATCATATAGTCCAAAGTGAAATTGGACTACAACTCTTGTTTTTGCTATATATAAATCACTTCTATTTATAAATTAAAAACTTGTTATAATCATTTGTATCCAGTTGATTTATTGGTAATAATGTGTTTCTATTATTGATTATTATTTGCAAAAGCTTCTAACATTTTTGGAATGAGTCCAAATTGAGGAGGTTCATAGGTTTCACCTATTCTTTCATGAATTAAGAGTGGTACTCATTCAATTGGTAATTTTGGTGTTGAAGTTTTTATACTTATTCTTTTGATTCATATACTTCTTTATGTTGTTTTTTTATTTTTTAGGCGTACCACCTTGTTGGTATTCAAAAAAACCCATCCGAGTTTTCTTATTCCTACCAAAAAACCCTTTTCCGACACTTTTTAAGGCATTTTTTAATTCCAGGATAAAGGTATATTTTTCTAGTTCTTCCTAACATTTTTAATGAAATTTACATAAAAAATACGCATTTAAAAAATGGGATTTGTCTTATGCACAAATTGTTTTTTATGATTTTTTTAAGTTTCACTTCTACAAGACAAAACACAACAAGAAGGGTGTACAATAAATATTTTGTTATTTTTTGCAACTTGGATGCTCCACTCACTTATTTTCTGATTCTTCATCTCATGAGTTTTTCAAAAAGTCTAAGATTTTGCAATTTGGACTTATGGTGCTCTCAAAGTGTCCATTTCAAGTTTGCAGTTATTTGGACAACCCTTCAAATGCACATTCATGCACTTGATCTTTACTTAAGATAATTTTTGTCTATTGTAGTATTGAACATGATAAGTGACGTGATGGAAACTATTATTCTGTAAGGCATTAGATACCAAGATGTGTGGAGTTCAAATCCCTCAAGGTACATGTTTAGCCTTAAGAGCCTCCCTTTAAGCTCTTAGTTGGCCATATGACCTTCTCAGGTCTCTAAATTAGCCCCTTGCACCCTAATTAGCCCCTAATTATTTATTTTAGCCATCATATGACATATAACTATCTTTTTTAGCCCCATGTGCAAAAAAAATTGATTATTTTTTTCTAGAGGGTGTATTTTCTGCTTCGGAAGGCCCGGAAAGATTTTTTTCAAATTGTAGTTTTTTTCAAGCTCTACATATTGGATTGGTTTTTAATAACTTTTGGTGGCTCATATTTCAAGAAAATGTAGTTTTTGCATATTATTGTTTTCTTATCCTAGTTTTTTTACTTTCAATTGGTCATATCTTTTGATCCATGTGTTAGATCAAGATGTCATTTTTTTGAAAGTGCATGTTTTTTCATGTACGTTAAAATGATAGGTTCAATTTTGGTTCATATTTCACCATGATTCTACTTTTAACACAAGTTTACATTTTATTAACTGTATTTTCTTTGTAAATTGTACTACTTATAAAATTTCGCCTATTTTCAACTAGGGAGTCTATTTTTGTACATTTAAAAAAGTTAATGAGTTGGGATTATTTTATTCTTTGCTTGCATGCCAACCATGCTATTGCGGAAATTTTGTAAAAATTGCATTATTATAGGCAATTTGGGAGGTGTTTATTAAGTGTGTTCATTTTTTGAGGTTCTTCCAAGGTATTTTTTGGCTTACCATTGTAAATGGATTCCATCCATGACTTCCACACTCTCACACAAACACATAATAACATGCTTTCTGAAAACACCATGCTCTTTTTAAAAGTATGTTCACTTCAAGAAGACGTGATTAGATTTGTTGAAGAGAAAAGGAAGACAAAAAAACACATCTCTCCATTACTCTCGTTAATTTTGAAAAAAGACACCCTCTTTCACTCATTGCAGGACACAATTGAATACTTGCATTGTCATATTAACACTATGGACATACCTATCATCGAGCATTGTCTAGATTATTTTGCTAATTCAAGTCTTATTGACACATCCCCATGTTATGTTGTGGAGCCTATTTTCATGTGTGGAAGTGTTGAATACTGTACACTCTTCATGTATTCTCACCGGCGAGAAATATTTTTTGGCCTAAAAAAACGTGCCCGATATTTCAAGAAACATGTTCTTCTCATATGGGCGGGGATTTTGATCCATAGGTTTATGGGACAATTTTGGCCCATGGTTTTGGTACCCACGGTATTGTAAAACTGCTTAAGTAGTTGTCTACTTATGTGGTTTTGTGTATATGGTAGGGTTAATGTAACATTGGAGATGTGTCTGAATTTGGGTGTGAATTCTGTAGAGTTTGATGAGCATAGCTCCAAATAGATCTGGGTATTGTATTGAGAGAGCAGTGACTTATAATAAAATCTGAGCAAGTGATCTTGGTGGATGTAACCCAAATTGGGTGAACCACATTAAATATTGTCTCTTTGTGTTGTGTTATTTTATTTTGCACTTTTATTTAAGATTTGTAATATTTTCTGCATATTAGTTTCTACTATTGCAATTCTGAGGGATTGTTCCGTATATTTTATCCCTTATTTCCTAACACATTATCCTATATTATTCCTAA
Source organism: Taxus chinensis (assembly GCA_019776745.2). Taxonomy (NCBI): domain Eukaryota; kingdom Viridiplantae; phylum Streptophyta; class Pinopsida; order Cupressales; family Taxaceae; genus Taxus; species Taxus chinensis. The sequence continues at coordinate 772,894,978 of CM034149.1, forward strand.
TCACAATTTTCCCATTGAATTAGATATAACCCTTTTTGCACTTGTTGTGACCCATGCTTGAGATTCACCCACCACTGTGTTTGGCTCATTTGAGAAGCACAAAACTAGTTTTGGATCCTGTAATTTTCATTTCATGGATCATTTTAGCAGAGGCATAGCTAAACATTCGCAGGGCATATCTTCCCATGTCTAACCTATTCATTGGATTTCTCATCATGGCATTGTATATGAAGAAAATAACTTTTCATCAGGTCCACTTTGTGCACACTCACATGTTTTTGTTCTCTCTACTCTTCATGAAGATATTGAGAAACACATTATTTATTTTGCACACCTTCTTAGGCAGGAGAGACCTCATACTACTTCATTTAGACACGGGAGTCATGACACTTCTAAAGATGATTCCTCACATGTATTGTTTGAGCGCATAACACTGGATCACTTATAGGCATATTCATCTACCATCTATATTCACCTATGATGGATTTCAAATCAGTCATGATGGCATCGTCAACACTCTTTGTGTGGGATCTATAGTCATGAATTCTCTACCATTTAATTACATCGGCTACACACTTCTCATTCTACCTAGCAGTACCCCCTTGTATTGAAGTACTTTTGTTTAGCATTTCTCCCTTATTTAGGAGAACCTTTATTTGGCATGGTTCCCTTGTTTTTGAACAATGCTCATTTTACTATTAGCCTTTATTCAACAATTAGACAACTCCTTGTTTTGAGTTATCCAAGTGTATACAAGATCTCATTTATCTTATTTGGTTCTTTTGGGATGTATACTTACACTAAGTTATAAAGTGACATGGGGGGTTTACTTTTCACATCCCAATCTACATGTATGCACATGTTCCTTGTTTTACACACCCTTTTCTTAGTTATGTATTTTCACCACTATTAGTGCCATATTATTTTTGAGAGACCCTTTCCTATATTGTTAAACACCTAACAATCATATCGTCTCCTTTTAGTGAGCATTTTTTGGTATACCTAGCTATTATCATTGTTCGGTGTTTGAGTAGTGGATTCAAACCACTCGTGCAAATATATTACTTATTCCACTCCACCCATTCAACATTATGGGGGGTGTAATCATATTGCTTATTTACGTGTTTTGTTTCTTGCTTACCCTTGGCACATCACATCATCTACTTCAAGAAGTTGATGTCACTTTCAATGTACTCTTTTGTACTTTCATCACCTCATTTGAAAGATTAACAATCTCCTTGGAGCTATTTTGGAGCATACAATGTCAGCTTATATTCTTTAGTGATCGAGTAGTCGATTCATATCACTTGAGAAAATTGGAGTTCTTCACATTCGTTTCACTTATGCTTCTTGCATATTCTTCAGTGATGGATTTTATCCAATCTAGTGTAGTTTCCATGGTACTTACCATAGTTTTTTTAGATATATTTATTTTGTATCTCATTTTTTCTAGGTTGTACTTATTGTACATGGGTACCTTATTAGCCCTAGTTATCGAGACCCTTTTCTTACTTTCGAATTTCATAAATATAACTTAATGGAGGGTGTTGATGTAATATTTATATATATGCACTTTTTATTTTAAGTTTACTTGTTTTATTTAACTTTATTTAAACTTTTTGACTTAATCTACTTTGCACACCTCTTAGTCTTAGAATAGGATAAGTGGCACTCATAGCTTGACTACTTGTCTCATATGTGCCTATTCTATGGAGGTTGTTACACACATGTTTATCATATAGTCAAAAGTAAATTTGGACTACAACTCTTATTTCTTCCATATATAGACCAATTTTATTTGTAAATTAAAATATTTTTGAAATCAATTTCATTTAGTTTATTTATTGGAAAAAATGTGTTTCTATTTTTTTTTATTATTTGCATAAGATTCTAGCATTTCTAAAGTGAGTCGAAATTGAGGAGGTTCATGGGTTTCACCTATTCTTTCACTAATTGCACATGAGTTGCAATCTACGCCATAAGGGATGTCCATGCATAATCTTATATATGTAATTCAATCCCATACAACCATTGAGATATGCTCTCTCCATCATCCTCAACCATTAGATCGATTATAAGCCACTCTCTCAAATTTCCTTTTAAAGAAACATCTTTCCATCTCCTTCAGGGGTATCACTCTTTTTTCTTTTTGTTTTTCTCCACCTCCCCCATCTTAGCATTTCAGATATGCATAATTTTCTTGAAAGTAGTTAAATGTCAACGAGATGGTCTAGCTTTCCAAAAATAAAAGTATAATTAAAACTTGATCCCTGATTTAATTTTTTTGAGAAGTGAATATTTCATTCCTTTTTAAGTTTTAAGAATGTCTTAAACAACATACATAAAAAGGATGAATATTATTATAGGTGGATATTCTGATTTAATTAACTTCTAACATTAATTGCACAAATCATAATAAGGCTTTCCATAGTGACGGTTAATCTAAAAAATGCTAAAAAAAGAAAGAAAGAATGCACTTGGTCAAGATTTTATGTGGTCTGAGTGTAGGAATAGGAAAATACGAGTCTGAGAATGCTTTGTTGCTATAATTATAACCTAAAATTGAGTCAGGTCAAACCCGTATAATTCAGTCCAAAGCGTTCATACAGTCCTGACCCTTATGTACAGTCTTGGACCTGCTTGTAATATGGGTCTACAACTTCCTAAGTGCTTCACCTGCCTAGAAATATGTGTTATTATGTGTCATCCTTCTTTGCTCACCTTCTAAATATATATGTAAACTCTACTCAAACCCAAAACCCTTATAGTGTAAGAAAGAGTTTTTGCAAAATAAAGTTAGGTGGGTTGTGGTTACCCCTGTGCATTGCCAACATCGCCACCATTTTGAAGAGGGATCAAATTTCACATTTTTCTCTTAGCGTGTGATATCTACCGTAATGCAATTAGACTTGACAATCATGTTTTGATGATGTTTCACTTGAGTTTCACACTTTCTTAAATAATTGGGAAGGGCCACTTTGCTTATTTGTAGGATGAAGATGGAAACTCCTAAACATGGAAGGAAACTTCATACTTGTAGAGGGTGGTGCCCTAATGGATGCGTGTGAGTTATTTCACAATTTAGGGAGCTTGGAGTGCCTTTTGTGCTTTCTTTTACATGATGACTTCTTAAAGTGTCAGGTTACCAAATGAGGTGTGAGTTACTTGTTTTTTATGCTTATGGAGGTTTTTGTGTCATGAAAGGCCAACCAAGGGGGGATATTTGTTCATAACAATGTGATGGAATTGAAATAATTAGTTCAACACATGTCGGTAAGAGATCACACAATAGGGTCATGATTGAAATTTGTCAAAATTTACTGAAACTAGCATGTTTGGACATAAGGGAGAAAAACATATTTTGACTTTCTCGTCCTAAGCATGATTATTTATAAATGTATTTTATGTAGTTAAACTTTAGATATTGACGACAGAGATGTGTACAAATATAATCAAGCGCATGAAGCGCTATCAAGGTGTGTTAAGCAAGAGTGAGGAGATTGTATTTGTCCATGCAAGTGTGCAATGTCAAGATCAACATTGGCAAATGATACATTACCAAATTTGAGTGTCTATAGTCCTTAGAATATTACTGAAGGTATATCATGATGCACCTTGTTACTTTTTCCATGGTTCATAAGACATTTAAACAATGGGTGAAAGAGAAGGAACACCTTATGTAGATGCATAATGTGAATTGACTCTAAACCCTAAAACTTCTTCCTTGAAAGCCTCTACCTTATCCTCCTCTGAGATAACTTTCTTTTATTTACCATAATTACCACAAAACATAGTATAAATTGATAAAATAAGATGTCAAGAATGATTTCATTGAAGAAAATTACATTGGTATGGTGTAAAGGAGGCTTCTTTTGTCCTCATTTCACTGTTGTAATTCACCACCCTCTCCTTTCATAAACTTCCCTAACACTGTCATTGCATACTTATTTTTATCTCATACAATGTATAAACTATCAAAGGTTTAACAATGACATACATAAGAGCTTTGACACCAACATATGACATTGATCCATCGATGCTTCTTTAGTGGTTTGGTAGCTCTATTAAAGGTGTTCAAAGTTCCAAAAGAGCGTGGTGCATATCGTAGTTTACAATAGTGAAGGTGAAATGTTGAAATCAAATTAGATTAATAGAAAAATTATGTGCACTAACATATTAGTTTTCCTATAAACATAAATTAAATTGAGAGAAATGTTGAGTACATGATGATCCTACTAACTTCATTGCATTATCCAAATACATGTCTTACTTCCCAAGTCAAATATGTCTTTTCAGTGCATTCTAGAATTACTCTATGAATTAATAGATCCCTATTCTAGAGATGGTCATCTAATCATTTTTTACCCTTATTGATAGTAGTTTAAAGCTATTTCATTTTACACCTTCATGGTTTAAATACCTTTAAATAAAATTATATATCAACTCATGGAAGTGTAGTTGTGAGTTACAAATAGTAGTTTTTGTGTCAGTATGAATAAATTTTAGTTATATTACTAGATATACTAAAGCTTTTTATATTTATTCCAACTACATTGCATCATAACTAATGTTAACATGAATAGAGGTTTTTATAGGGCATGTTCAACTAGATTTTTGTTATTTTATTTTATTGATTTGAGTGCTAAAAATGTTTTTATTACTTTATATTAGATGTGTGATTTGGCATGGTAAAACATTGTTTGTGCAAGGATTTTATTTTTTTATTTTATAGTTTATGGCTTTAATTGGAAATGATAATGTATTGGCGATATTTATTGGTTGAAGACTAATAACCTATGAGATTCATAGGAGAGAAATTACTAGGAATCACTCTATAATGAAATTATTGATTAGTAAAATAATCTTTCTTTTATAAATTAGGAATAAATACTTTTATATTAGTTAAAATTTGTTTATTGCTTTTAAATTAAAATAAATGTTCTTATATTATTTCTTTTTGTAAAGTTGTTTTGTGATAAGATGAGTTAAAAGTATCAAATTTTATTTGATTGTTCAAAAACATAACACCATCATATAAGTTCATTAGGGGCATATTAGGATATTTGTCTAACTCGATTGAAAGGGTTTTATGTACCTTGTTTGGTACCAGGAGCTAGGACTTGTGGATGGTTTCTTTCCCCTAAGAAGATCGTCTATGACATCCCAAGTTAGATGGTAGACAATGTATACAAAAGGGTTTTTAAGTAACCTAACAAGGGACCCCCAAATGTATAACCATGTACCACTTTTTAGAATTATTTGTACTACCTCAACAATATGTTTATGACTAAAAATCATGAATTGAGTTTTTGTTCGACATATTTACTGTTCGTACAAAAATTCTAAAAAGTGGGATATAGTTATATACTTTTATAAATGAAATATTTGTTTCTTGTAGAAACATCTCGAAAAGTGGGACTTATGCGCTTCTTTTGAAAGGGAAAATACAATTGCTTCCTAATTTTTCTCATTATGACGTGTTTTTTGTAGCTATATATTAGTATGACAACTAGGATTCAAACAAGCATCCAAATTCCACTTGTCACTCCTACATGGAAACTTCTTGCGAAATAACTACAATGTAAAGAACAATTTCTTTAAAACAATTTGTCATTCACATTGTCCATCATAGATGTCTAAATCTTTATTTCTCAATTTGAAACCAATGGAACACACTTTAGAGGCTTTGGATTAGTTTATGCTAATGTGAAACATGTGGTTCAATTTGAACCTGGGCATAAGTTAATCTAAAATGAGATTAATGTCCCACATCCTAATTTGAAGAAATAATTTCCAAATAGAGCAAAAAAGATATAGGGCACATTAAGATATTCAATGTTGGAAAAAATTTATATTAAAATAAATATTTGACATTGACGTAAAAAATGGGGGCTCTTGAATTTGATTAAGAAAATTAATACAAATTGGGATAAATAAATTAGAAAAAATGGTATTTTGAGAAATATATTGATAGCAAAAAATATTATATCTTATTAATTTTATGATCGACCTTAAATCAATTTCCATGTTTTTGCAGGTAAGTTAGGAAAGTAGGGAAATTCTATATATTTATCCAACTTTGAGTAAGTAGAGAATTTTGTATGATGGGCTAGAAACATAAAAGATAGAAGAGGTTTTATAGCAATAAAAATCGTATAAAAGAGAAACAATACAATGAAAACAAGAGCAAAATAAGAAAGTTAAAAAGATATTAAGCAATTCATGAAGCTTTCCAAGCACAAGAAGCTCACCAAACTAAAGAAGTTGTCTAAGTTGAAGAAGCTCAAGAGGCCCTAGAAGCTCAAGAAGTTGTAAGAAATATTGAACAAATAAGACTAGAGGAAGAAGAAGAAAAGGAGGTAGTAGAGGAAGAACAAGAAGAAATTCAGGTAACAGATGAAGAACAAGAAGAAAGAGAGGTAGCAGAGGAAGAATAAGAAGATATGGAGGTAGCAAAGGGGGAAGAAGAAGAAACGAAGGTAGGATAGGAAGAAGAAGAAGAAAGGGAGTTGGCAGAGGAAGAAGAAGAATATATGGAGGTAGCAAATGAAGAAGAAGAAAAAAGGGAAGTAATAAAGGAAGAAGAGGAAATATTATTTCCACATGAAGGATTGCCAAACATGTATTATATGGATAAATATGATTTTTCACCGACATTGAAGAAAGTGACCTCATGCTCATAAATAAAATCATGACCCAATCAATAGAGATATACAAAAAATATGTTGGCCAAAAATATCATATTGTTAAAGCTCAATTAGTAGCAAGACTTCTTCCACATAGATATATGGTCCTTGTTTGTAATTTATAAGGATTTGATTAAAAAAATACAACAACATGAAAGATTCCATGGTACAAAATTTTCATGATGCTCTCGATGTTATTGGTAGTTTATCTCATGGTAAATACCTTCTTGTAATATGTAGATCTGTTTTGATTGCTTTAGTGGGGCCTAGAAACAACAAAAAAGTGTTTGGTCAAAGTAATTACAAATTCTCTTGGTGAAGGTAGAAGAACTATAACAAAGCATGTGAAAACATGGTTAAATTGGATGATAGTGTGGAAGGATATTGGATATTGATATGTAGGGATCCTCAAATAAACAAAAATTCTAATGCTATAAAAGATATTATTGTTGAATATTGGAAAACTCATAGTCCGTGTTTCTTACAATTCTAAGGACACTTAAAACACAAGGTTTGGTCTTGGTTTAAGGAAAGAACATCCAAAATATTTTTTGGATATAACACAAAGTGAGATTTATTTTTCAAGAAAACCATTCAAACGTAAACATTGGGCAACACACATCTGATAATTTGAAGCTATCATATGAAAGGATAAATACAATGCAAGACAAAAGTTGTTACTGTACTCATATAGAGTTTGATGCACATATTGCCACATTTGAAAGAAATAGGGGGAAAATTACAGTAGATGATATGCCCCTTGCACATACAAGTCAATTTGTTGGCTTTATTCCTTTTTAGAAGATGGATGATGCAAGTGACTTTAATGGCCTTTGTCTTAAAGGGAATCTTTATAAATGTGAAAATTTATTGAAGCTCCCATAAGGCATGTACAATCAATGAAAAAACCAAAAAGTTATGTGGAAGAGGTTTGAGTATGAAATTTACACTAAAATTTTGGGAAATGAATCAAGGAATATTTCTTTTATAGAATTTGAAATTGTGGTTTGTGATGGCATGGCCAAGTTCCAAGAAAAAATACATCCATATGTACAACATAGCCATGGTTCAAGGTGATAAGCTTTAGAATTTCATAAATCTAAAAAATTGTTTTCCCTATTAGATGTATCTTTTCAATGGTTGAATTTGTTAAGAATTATTCTTTTAGTCCAAAAAATGAAATACAAAGTCAGTACTATCATTCAAACCAAGTAGCCACGATGGTGCATGTGTCTTATAGGCATACACACTAAGATATTGATGGTGGAATTAAAAGTACAATTGATAATTGAGTGATTATAAAAGAAGTTCATATTTATATCAATGACAACACAAGACATGATAATTTTTATTCATCTCATTGTTTTGAAATGTTCTTCAAGTTTCCTCGAGAGTGTCATATCAACTTTAATAAACATTGGGTGTGGTTATATGGATGTGTAGGCCAGTTCAAGTCATCAAAAGCATTCAATTGGTTATGTCATATGCATCATAAGCATAATGTATGCCATTTGTGTATTTTTTTCAATAATGGACATGGAAAAGGGGGGAGTATGATAGTGCAAGCACTTGTATTAAGCGTGCAATCGATGACAATAGCTCAAATATGAGAAAGTTCCACTTTGTAATGCCTATGAAGTTGTCAAATGGTGTCAGTCACATTTTGGTGTTGTTGAAACAAAAGTAGCCCCAAAATATGCCATAAGATTCTTTTAGGAAGTGAAAGGTATTTCATTCTACCAAAAGTTTTGTTTTGTTTGATTAAAATTGATTATAAAAATTCAAAAATATTTATGTATACTTATTACCTAATCTTTCAATATTAAAAAAAATCACAATGTTCTTTAAACAAATAGTGACCACTTGTTGGAATACAAATGTAGAAGTATTGTTGGGGTGAGGGATTTTCATGAAGTGATGATTGAAACTCAAAATTTCCCATAAATATTTAAAGGGAGAGATTATTCATGTTTTTTGTGATCATTGCATGCATGGAGATGAAAATGCAAGTGTATGTGAAAACATTACTAACAAATATTTATACAGTTGGAGTCAAAAATCAATTTAATTAACATCTTTTTTTGAATATGATGATGTTGATTTATGGGATCCTATTTTTTCTTGATTATGATCGTTTATCTGGATTTGGTGGAGAAGGTATTGTAACTATATATATTTATTTAAATGGTACAAATTATTTTTATGATACAACAATTATTTTTTCTATATATGTGCAATGGCATAGTTACTTTTTTGTATTGTGTTTGTGCAAGACATATGTTTGTTGTTATTGTGAAGGTAGACAAAGAGTAAATAGTTGACTATTATTTATTGAGATGTACAAATGTACTTACTGCTATTACAAATGATGATGGACAGTTATATCATATTGGGTCACTTGTGATTGTGGGTATTTACTTGAAGTAAGTAAATATAGAGAGAAATGGTTCAATCATTTTTTATTGATTATATGTCACATATGAAGGTTCTCCAATATAGCCACATTTTCATTGCTACATGTATTCACTTGACTCCAATGCTAATCCTTGGTAAGAAACAAAAAATGGAAGCTACATTTGGATGACCATGAGAGGATGTTGAGTATTATTAAGGACAAACAAGACCTCGATGCCTTTAGCTTTTTAATTTGAGATACATATCCTTTGTTATTGACTATATTGACTCTCTGGTCTCTTTGGATCTTGTAAGGACTCATCTTAAACATGTTAATAGTGAAGAAAATGATGGGTTTATATTAATATTTATTAGTGCTTTCAATGATTTATTTAAGATATTTATAAGTATCATCTTATAATGTTTTTTCTTAGCTCCTTTTTGTATTTTGAAAATTGCGTTAGTGATGATTTTATACATCTTTGAGATTATGATTTTTTGTCCTATCAACAAACATATATGTATAAATATACATTCAATATTAATAAAATAACATTTATTATTAACCTTCTTCTCATCATGATTCCTTTAAAAATATAGTAAATGAACTTGCAAAATTGATAAATGAGCTTCAATTAAATTTAAATTTGCATGTGTTGTATTAAAGGTATAGTGATTATGATGCATGACCATCATTATAAATAGCCCAATTTTGGATTTTTCATAGTTTATTAGGTGTGTGGAGTCCATATGGTTGTTCATGATTCATGTCTATTCCATTTGGACTCATGTATTTGTAACAAGAGCACATGAGGAGTTTTCCCTCCCAAATGACTCATTTGAATATTTGAAATTGTCTTGAGTCGTGTTAGTGAGTTAGTAGGCCTGGGAGCTTGTAAATTAGTCAATTAGGTGTTAGTATAGGCTTGATATTAATAAAATGAGGTGGATATGCAATGAACTCTCTTATTTCATCCCTACCATGGTGTAAACTCAACATGGTTGGCTTAACCATGTATGAGTTAGGTGGTGGAAACCTAACTACCTTTCATTGTTCATAACTATGCTAATGAAGTCGAATGAGGAGGTTGTAAGAAAGGTTGGAGAGAGGAAGAGTAAGAGTAAGAAGTTTTGTACAAGAAATGGCTTGAGAAGCCTTTGTAATATCATAAAATAGTTAATGGAAGGACTTATTGCGGTAAACCTAGTCCAATAGTGCATTTTGTGAATCAAAGAATGAGATATTATAATGTTGATCACAATTATTAATGTGTGTTGTTTTATGGTTTGTGATTTATGCTACAGGTGAGAAAGACTGATTCAAATCCTAGAAGAGCTTGGAAAAGTCTGTGGATACGTTAAATGCCATGGGGACAGTTCAAGAATAAGGATATAAACTGAGAGTTTGGCTTTGAAAGTTCCTTGCATGATTTGATTATGAAATGAAATCATTGTTTTTCATGATTTTATGGTGCATGGAAGTGTGCTTGAATCATTAGAATCCTTGTAGAGTTTAAACAAAGGTAAATAACTCAAAAAATACACCCTTGTTGTCCTCTACCTTGTCCTAGGGTTTTGAATGATAGAAAATTTGAAAGAAAAAAATATATATATATACAAGTAAAATTGCTAAATTTGTATGTTTTAGATGTGTGAAAAGTTTCAAGAAGTTTTGGGTTGATTTGATAGGGAAAAAATAAAAAACCCAGTCCAAATCTTGTTATAAGAAGATTAAAAAAAACAGGCTTAGTCCTGGTAAAATGATCATAACTCATGTTTTTTGAGGAGTTGGATTTTGAAATTTGGAGGGTAGAAGCGGGTTTGAAAGGATTTAATGATTTGACAAATGTAGGAAAAGTTATTTATCACATAATTTTTTGATTTATATGTGAAATTTGGGACAGTCCATTATTATCTCTTTTGAAACAAGAAAACTAGTAAGCAATTTGAAAATAAAGGGTGCCAAACATGTAACGGTTGTGGTATATGGTTTAAGACCTTGAAAAGTGAAAGGAACTCCTAAATAATCACAAATACTTCATATTATTGACTGCCCTATCCTAATAAAATCTTTAAGGTCTAGGTGAAGAGCATTTAGGTGATAGATGAAGAGTTTTGAGTAAGTTGCAATGTGCATTGATGGTGAAAGTAATGGGAGAACACTAGTGAGGATGGTTAGTGAGAATCCATAACCTAAAGCCAAGAAAAGGAGTTAAAACAAAGCATAGGAGGACAGTGGTAGTCAAGAACCTTGAAGAAAGTAAGAAGCAAAAACAAAAAGTTAGAGGAAAAACAACTCAAACTTGTCCTTTCACACTACCAAGAGGATCCTTCTTCACAACCTTGAATATGCCTAAAACATGCAAATTTGGATTCTTTGACACCTTACAGAGAAGTGGAAGCTAAGAACTTTGTTTACATGCTTATTAGATTCAGTAAAAACCTTTAAAATGATAGTAATAAGAAGCAACTTTCATCTTTTATCAAACTTCTTCAAATCAACCCTGTTTTGTTCTTAAGAAGAATGTCAATGGTGGAAATTGGTTGGGGAGAATCTATAACCACCCATAACAAAATAAAACTATTTTTGGATACCCTTTTGGCTCCCTAATGTGTATACCAAAATTTATTAACTAAGTCATAATGCAAGTATACTTTCTCTCACCCTTCTCTTCTCCAATTAGACTTAGTTATTAGTAGTCATGTTTGAGAGGGTTTTCCAGCATATCTTTCAATGTAGAGGGTTTCAAATCAAAATCAAGGGATTTTTAGGTACCCATTTGGTTATTTCACTTGTCTGAGAAGTTGCAAGTCCAAAATCAACCGTTAGTCCCCTTTTTCACTAGATTGTCCTTATCAAATTAGATCTCAAATTAGACCAAAATTAGAAAATGACTAATTTTTTGCTATAAAATGAAAAATATGAAGTGTCTCAGCAAAATAAAAAACATTTTCAGATACCCTTTATCAATTTTTAGTTGTCGCTGAAGTTTCATGCCCCAACTCAATGTTTGAACCCATTTTTCACTATGTTGTCTTCTTCTCCAATTAGGTCTCTCAATAAGATAGTCCTCATGCCTATCTTGTTATTATATGCTCCATATCATAACATGCTTATACTAAAAAATTGCCCTTATTTTCATTATAGGAAGCCAAAACCCCAATTATAGTCATTTCTACCTTCATTTCCTCCTTTTACATCATCTTTAGATCCTTAAGACCTCTCTTTCCTCATCTTCATGCCTTCCAAACTATCTTTATTCAAACATATCATCCCCATAACTAATTCCTTTTAGTTATTTGACTCAACTAGGGTCTATAAACCCACAACTCAAGTTTGCATATTTGAACCAAAGAATTACAACGATAGAGATTTATAACAAATTACTTAAAACAAGACTTTATGACCCATGAGAAGGGTTTATACCTCTTATTCATGACCCCTAATACACCCTAGATCCCTTGACAACACCAACAACACCAAAAATTTCCAAAAAGGTGACAAACCTTCACTAGAATGTCAAATATGAAATTTGGAGGGAAAATCATATATGTTGTAATTTGAATTTCCAAGCCTTTCTATGACCTCTAAACACATCAACTGACTTATTATGACTCCCAAATCATGTTTCAAATGAAATTTGACTAAAAAGAAGGATTATAGAATGATGCTCCTGCAACATTATTTTATGTCTTCATTGTTGCTAGCAACTATCTCTAATGATCGAGTGGGTACAAATGGAGGGGGAGACCATAAAGCTTTCTTGTTCCATTAAACTAATCACCTCGGCCACATTTACTTGATGCTCTCGATGCTTCACTTACCTCAATCACGTGTCGTTCTCCCAAGCCTTTAAACCCAAAAATAAGAGCTCTTGAAAAATGTATGGACATCTATCCAGGCATAATTAAAGGGGATTTTTTCCAAAATTTGGTATACGGACCACATATCCTTATCCTTTATCTTCTTTACATGCCTCTTTGTGGTGTTCAAATGGATTCCACCATAATACATCTACATACACATAATTAAAAATTAAATCTCATTTGAGTTATATACTCTCAACAACACTGGATCAAAACAAACTACAAAATAATATAATGAATTGATCATGATTGGGATTCACATGAGAATCATGCCCTTCATAATGAAGAAATAGAAAGGGTTGAGTAGAAGCAAACCTAATAGATCCAATATCAAATAAGAGATTTCATACCTTCAAAAGTAGGATTAAATATATATCAAAATCTAATGATGTCTACTATGGATTATGAGCCGAAGCAAAATGACCTTGTTGTGGCTAGATCCATGACTTTTGGGTACTCTCTGGCACAACAATCATCGTCCTCTTAACCAATAAGGACATATAACACTTTTTAAATTATTTGAGTCTTGCAAAAGATAAGTCACATGATTTTTTACACTTGGATTTCAAATAAACTCACATGTTTATTTCATTAGATCCATAACTATGCCTTGTATCTAGTTCTAAGATAAGCAAAAGTGCTGCATACATCCGCAAATCTATAATATCATGTCTAATATTATTTGAAACTTAGCCTCCATAAAATGAACTTAGCATTGCAATCTATCCACTAGATAAACTCCACCTCTTGGTATAACAACATCTTCTATCTTTAACAGTAATTTGGGTGCACTAAAATATAGGTGGTATAGGGACATGGTTTAGTTTTTGAAATATTTATTAGTATAGGGGCTACAAGAAGAAAAATGGATGAAGATGACAATAGAGATCGTTATATGATCATTTTTAGGCATTAAGCCAATAAACACTTAAGAGGAAAGAAAACTTTTAAATTGGTTTCAAGAAGAGAAATGGGGGGTTTGAAACTTAAGATATTCGACGGGGAAGAGAATAAGAATAAATCAACTTCGTGGAGCATAAAAGAACCATTTTAAGGGCCATTTGTTTTGTTTTGTGATACGAGAATAAAATAAATAATATTTGGGTGTAATTTATGGTATGTTTGAAGTTACAATATATGAATATTTACGTGGGAATTTTTCTTATTTGGTATGTCATCCAAATTATTTCCTAATAATTGATAAATTAATATTCATAACATTGTAAATATGTGGCAAGCCTCAAATTGTCTTTAAAACTTCATAAAATGATGATAATCTTGTAAATGAATATATGTCTTTAAAACAATCCAAGTTGTTTTCATAACCAATTTTTATATCTTTTTGAGTGAATCTTGAGTTTTATTGCAAGGAAAATGTACTCATTCAATCGACCCCTACCTTCGAGAATGCATCATGTGGTGTTGATAGATTTTTTGAGTGTGCCTATCTTACATATGATTTTGATTGTAAGGATAACAATAATAGGTTTTGATTAACAGAGTGTCAAGATACCTCTCATAAGAGTGACATGAAAAGGTAGAGTAGGAGTTGCCGATGTTATAGGAATTCCTTACAAGGTTGTAAACAAGGTTAAATGTTATTCAAGAAAACAAGAGAATAAGTTTTGATCCACAAGATGATGTGATTGATGGTGAGGAATAACTAATAATATAAGAAGAAGAACCTAGGAAAACAAATGTGCATCAATTAGATGCAAGTGAAGACACACTCCATAGAGTTATTTCAAGGATTGGAAGATGAAATAAGATCAAAGTTCCAATATTTTTTACAACTCTAAACATGTTAGAATCAATATATTGGCTCACTAAGATAAAAATACTTCGAGTATGACGATATCAATAATATTAGAAGGATGAAAGTGGCCCATTTAATGTTAAAAGGTCATACAACCCTTTGGTGGAAAGAAGTACAAATAGAAAGTAATAGAAGAGGACAAGAAAATATTACCCTGTTGGGATATAATGGTTTCCAAGAGGAAGGGAAAAAATCTCATATATTATCAAATGGACTAGTTCTTCTACAAGATTACACTAAATATTTCTTCAAGATATAGTTATTTTATTTGTTCATAGTGAAACAGATCGAGAAAGCATTGCAAGATATATAAATGAGTTGAGAATCAACATATAATATGAGTTAAGAATGGTAAGGATACATACCATGGAGGAGGTTTATCATTTTGCAATGAAATTCGAGGAGTAGTTAAAAATACAAGTTGCAACAAGAGGAAGAGGAAAATCTTCTAAAGGAATAAGGCAATCAAATGCTTGAAGACGAGACCATGATCATGAGGGAGAAGTTAATAATTCTCAAAACCATGGTTATACACATGGGATAATACCATATTCCTCAAGGGGAAGAGCATTCTCCATAAATTTTTTCAAATGTGAACAAGCTTGATACTAAACTTATGAGTGTTGATAAACACAAAACAACAACACTGGGAAAATTGAGGTGAACAAGAATATAGTATGAGTGGATGAAGAATCAGTTACATCACATAACCATGTTAAAGAACCATAACAAGGCCCATACATTATTAATATAAATGGAGTCTTTGTGAGATTAACCTAGAAGGACATTGAACCAATGTAAACAAAGAGCCTTTTCAAAACCATCTACAAATTAAGAGGTAAGTGTTGTAATGTTATTGTTGATAGTGGTAACACTAGCAATCCAAAGTTTGTTATATGACTAAGTCCCCATAGAGTGATAATGGTAAGTAAAAATATGAAATTATTAAAAGTCACCTCAAAACATGTGTAAGAGAGAAAATTCAAATGAGAAAAAGAAATATACATTTTACCCAATAATATGGGAACATATTAAATGCAATAATATGAAGAAGTATGCACTCGAGGATATGGGTAATTAATTGTAGACACAAAATCAATTACTTTGGGTAATTATCTAGATCTAATTGCATACTACTATTAATATGATTCCTATGTAAGAAAAGTACTAATTAACCCATGTCTTCGGCCATCTTTGCTTACTTTCTATTGCTACTTATGGTCTTACACCATTTCTAGCTCAGTTTGTCTTTTCACACCTCGACATTTTTCATCCTAGATATCAGCACATAGCCAAGATGCCAACGCCAGACACCTCTGTCCCCTTTGGGCGCCCTTGACCTCTTTGTACTTTGTTCACATCTTTTGGGTCCTTTCTAGCCATTTAAGCATCTTATCTCTTTTGTAGTTATCCTTTTCAAGGTTAATTACAAAATTCAAGCAAGGGAATCATATAAATATAAAGTTATGTGACCATAATAAAGGGCCAAACACTAATCATTAACTATCACCACCTAAGGTTGCATTCAAAGGTTATTGAAGAGCATTCAAGCATCCATTCTAGCATTCATTCAAGGGCAAAGGACTGCATTCTTCTGTATACACTTCATAGGAGGGGAAGTTCATTCTCTTCCATGCACACATCTACTTACATCTAACTATTCACTCGCTATCAAGTGTGACATGCACAAAAACCACCTAGGGCAGAATTCTGCACGCACACACCTAAAAATACATTCGGTCTGAAATGTAGTGCAATGCTTAGTTGTAAGTTCACTCATTTGACAACTGATGATAGTCTGACCCCTCGTTTATATTCTTTTCTTTTTGGGATTTGATGCACTCTTGAAGATTTTGAAGGTCGTTTATTTATTGCATGTTATTAGCGACATCAATGATTATTGTGTGACATACTAACGAAAATAAGTGAAGGAAAACCAACATCTCGTGACCCTGCAAAGGAGGTTTCTTGAGGGTTTGAGCAGTCACAGGTGCCCAGAGCAGGTATATGGCATCCGTAGGCGCACTTGACCCATTCCAGGCACCCCAGTCTAGGCGGATCTTCTAGTCGCACATTTTTGTGAGGTTCTATGTGACACTCTTCTCTCTCTGTTCATCAACTCATCACTCCGACACAGTCAAAATTTGATTATGAACCAACTAAGTCTTGTTATCCATTCTTTGCAACTAGGGATTCATATTCTTTAGCTTAATTTACTTGAGTCTATTTTGTACTTAATTGTCTATTCATTTACTGCTACATTGCAATCAAATTTAGGCATCTATAGATTATATATTTGCTTAATCATTTTGGTGAACCCTGAGCTCTTTATAGTTATTTCACATCTTCTAGGTCCTCTTTAGCCATTTTAGCATCTTATATTTTGGGTAGTCGGCCTTTTTGGGGTTAACTATGAACTTCAACCAAGGAAATCATATAAATATAAAGTTATGTGACCATAATAAAGGACCAAGCACTAAGCATTAGCTATCACCACCTAAGGTTGCATCCAAAGGCTATTCAAGAGAATTCAAGCATCCATTAAAGGGCAAGGGACTTCATTCTTATGTATACACTTCATAGGAGGGGAAGTTCATTCTATTCCATGTTATTTACATATACTTACATCTATTTACATCTTCTACATCTAGCTATTTGCTTGTTATCAAGTGCGACATGCACAAAAGTCGACTAGGGCACAATTCCACACACACACACACACACACCTAGAACCACATTGGGTCTGAAATGTAGTGTAGTGCTCAGTCGTAAGTTCACTCATTTAACAGTTGAGGACAGTCCGGCCCCTCATTTACATTCTTTTATTTTTGGGATTTGATGCACTTTTAAGGGTTTTGCAAGTCATTTCTTTATTATAGGTTATCAACAACATCGGTGATTATTGTGCAACATACTAGCTATAAGAAGTGAAGGATATTTAACATCTTACGACCCTGCAAAGGTGGTTTTTTGAGGGTTTGAGTAGTCATAGGTGCTCAGAGTAGGTCTGTGGCACCCGCAGGCGCCCCTGACCCATTCTAGGCGCCCCAGTCCAGGAAGATCCTCCTGTCACACATTTTCTGAGGCTCTATGTGACACTCTTCCCTCTCTGTTCATCAGCTCATCACTTTGACATAATCTAGATTTGATTGTGAACTAACTAAGTCTTCTTATCCCTTCTTTGAAACTAGGGTTTCATATTCTCTAGCTTAATTTGCTTGGGTATATTTTGTACTCAATTGTCTATTCGTTTACTTCTACATTGCAATCAAATTTAGGCATCTATAAATTATATATTTGTTTAATCATTTGGTGAACCCCACTTGTGATCGCTCATTCAGATCCTTCTTTGGCACATCATATTTTCTATCATGGCTCCTAAAGTTGCTCAAATTACTTTGTATGATATAATTCAAATGCATCCTAATTGCCAAGTTGTTCTGAAAAAATCCCTAGGCACCATGTATCTCCATAGAGATACGCCACCGCATCAAGTGAAAGCTATTCTCAATCGTCTACCTAACGACCCTAGTCTTCGTGATCCTCCATCTAATCATCCTATGTTGGATTCAATTCAAGCTTTGCATTATTTATTTCAAGACAAATTTTAGGCTATGCAATCCATGATTACATCTCTTAAATCTAAAATCCAACATCTTAAGGACACTTCTTAGGCTCATGCTAGTTCTTATTTGCATCCTCATTTTATGTCTTCTACATGTGCTCATATTAGTGAACCCACAGTCTTACTACTCCCCACGCCTCTCAATTTTTATCTCAACGCTAAGTAACAAGATATTCTTCCACAACTCATCACTCATCAATTAATTAACTTTCCATATACTCATTGTTATCCTCCTTATCGTCTTGCAAAATACCAAGGTCTTCCATATTGCAATTATCATTGAATCAATGGACATAATGAAAATGATTTTTATGCCTTACAATGAATGAATCAAACATCTTGAGCGTCAAGGTTTTGTCTCATTCATCACAAAGCATTATGTTACATGGTCCTCTCCACTTGTTACATCTCAATGGGTTCCTAATTCTGATTTGTCTATGTCTAATGAGCATCATGTCCTCACTTTTAATTTTTCTTCTTCTGTCACTCAAGCACTACCTATGCAATCCACTCAACCTAAGCAATACCTCTCAAAATTAGTCTCACTCCATCTCCTCTCAAGTCATCTACAACACTATCAAGTCAACCTAAGAAACCTCCTCAAGAAAAAAATTAGTTCAACACCTCCATCTTCTCCTAAGTCTCATACACATTCACCGATGCAATCATTTGTCTTATAAACTACTCAATCTTAGAGCATGGTCACATTGTCTTCATCTCTGTACAACATTGGGTGGAAGACCCTCATCTTTCATTTTCATCGAATAACACAATCATCGTCACACACTTTGGGGCATCACACTTACTTCTCCCTCCCTATAGTATTGACACACGTATTATTCTTTCACACTTCACATCTAGACTCTCACTTACACATACACATATGGATACACGCTTGTATCATCATTACCTGATGACACAATCTTGTGCTACAATTCACACTTGAATGTTGAGGGCATGCTATACACATGAACCTCACACACTAATAACTCACAGAAAATACTTTTCACGCATATTCATCCCTATACAATCAACACACTTGCGACATAATTCTTTCTAGTACACATTTGACACAACATACTACACACTCAACATATTCATATACATACAACACACTCGACATATTCACAATATACATCAAACTCACACATATTTACATATCCACAATTACACCACCTACTCAACACTTTCATGCGACACAACCTACTATTCTGACAAGTTTAACAACACATCTCTCAACACGTGCATCATACACAAATTTCACAATCAATCATTATCTTTTCAACAACATACTACGTATGCAAACAACACTTACATGACATATCTTTCTCATGTGACATATAACACGAAACTTCCTCTCACAGCTCACATTGTGAAAACAACTCATTATACATATTCACACTATATCTATTCTTACAATCAACATAACACACCACCCTATGAAACATACTCTAGTTCCATGGTCCATACTCAACTGTCTGAGGGTATACATCTCAAATGGACCTCACCACACTCATACATTTCACTCACTCACTCATTCACTCACATGACTTACACTCTATGCTTTATGCTTTATCAATCATATATTTCTAGTACACACAATTCAAACCATTTCCTGATAATGCACTCTTGTTCTATCGGTTCATTCTTGACTACCTGAGGGGGCATATATAAATGAACCTCATCTCATACATACACATCCACTCAGGGGGAACATGGCTCCTATCATTCACTTTTGCATTCCATTCCATCTCATCCACAACATGTTGCATATCTTGGTCGCATTTAGTCTTGCTTACATTTATGCTTGTTACATGTACACTTTATTACACATGTTAGATAGATATCTTATATGTCATTATCTTTATCATATACACATGCGTGTTCACTTGCTTTCTAGTTGTGATCAGTAGATTCTACAGATCCATACATGCAGCATGGATGTTTGTGCAATACCTATTACTAGTCCCCACAATCGGCTCTTGGGGGCATCCACTTTCATATACACTACATGTGTTATTGTTTCATTTTTCATAGCGCATTACTATATCAGATTATACACACTTTGACATACATTTTATCTTTCTAACATGCTAATGGGTGCTTCATGTGCAGCATTTACTTTGTAGGTCTTATTTTCTACCATAGTTGTCTTACATTTTTCTTGTTAATTTTGATCTTTGTATCACCATTGTTTGTGGGATTTTCCCTTTGTCTTGTGCATACACAATGTCTAATCTTTTGGCCACTATCGGCCTTGATTGTCTTGAACATCGTGAGTGATGTCCCATGTTTGAAACCCACTTTTCATGGTCTACATTGTCTTCTTGTGTATTACATTATCTTATTGTCCTTAGCTTACACATTATTGCTTACTTGTTAGCTTACATCTTATTTTACATGTGTGTTTGTCTTGCTTGTCACTAACACTTGTCTCCTAGCCACTTTTTTGCATGTGTTCCTTGGTTTCTACCAAGCACACTCCCTCCCCCTGCAGGGCACAAGTTTTTAACACAACAGTTCGGTCCTCCTTTGGGCCGCATACTCCTCAGTGACGTCACATGCACCCCAAAATGAGGGGGCATCATTTGGGTGAATCATTCACCCCATATAGTAGTCTACAATCAGTCACACAACACAGTTACAATACCGGTACAACATAGTCATCTAGTATCAAACAGGGCTCATAATTTGACTTGGGTCCTTAACATAACATAGACACCAACACCTAGACCCAGAAAATAGTTCCTGGGCGCCCTTAACCCTTCCTAATGCATGTGACTGGGGGGTAGTTACACAGCATCCTTCAATGTAACACAATCTACAACACTTCACATAATGGATTTTACAGGCATACAGTCCTTAGCACTTGGCACCTACATACACTACATTACAACATTTTTCTACCTTCACATTGGATCGGAATTGGTCAAACTAGATCATATTTTTACACACCATCTACAGTGGTGTTCTACATTTCATGGGAAGAAGTTAAAGGTTGGAGGATGACACCAAAATTTTCTCCCTACACTTCTTCCTTGTTCTTGGCGTGAGATCACCCAAAAAAACTCGCATTCTGCACAACTGGCGTGAGATCACCTAAAAAACTCATTCTTCTACATCATCTATCAGGATCCTTTCTACACTCTTTACTCATCACGGATCATGTGCACATGTTCCAATTTTTCACATTTTTGTATTTTACATACTTTTTACACATTTTTATCATATACATGCGTATTTGAACTACTTGTTTCATTCTTCTCTTTTGCAGGTCTGTCCTTATGGGAAGCGGTAGTCACATCATTCTCATCATCATACATCAAAAAAATCAATCACATCAACATTGACATTAATAAATAGGTACAATCATGACATCTACACATGTGTTTCCACCCTAGGGTCATCATTCATCATCACTTTTTGCACTTTCTCCTCTCTAGTTTCCACGCTCCACTTTTTTATCATTCCACACTTTTCCTTGTCTCTCAACACTTTTTGCCATCGATCTACATGGTTATTAAGTATGCATCTCTTATCTACTTTATGTTATTGAGTATTCATCTCAACAACATAAAGTGGGGGAAAATGTAGACACAAAATCACGCACTTTGGGTAATTATCTAGTCCTGATTACATACTACTATTCATATGATTCCTAAGTAAGAAAATTACTAATTAACCCATGTCTTTGGCCATCTTTTCTTTCTTTCTATTATCCACTTTTGGTATTACACTCTTTCTAGCTCAGTATGATCTTTTCAACACTTTAGACATTTCTCATCCTAGACACCAACACCCAGCCAGGATGTCAGCGCTAGGAGCCCCCATCCCCTCTGGGCACCCTTGACCTCTTTGTACTTTTATTCACATCTTTTGGGTCCTTTCTAACCATTTGATCATCTTATATTTTTGGTAGTCAACCTTTTCAAGGTTGATTACGAAATTAAAGCAAGGGAAACATATAAATATAAAGTTATGTGATCATAATAAAGGACCAAACACTAAGCATTAGCTATCACCACCTAAGGTTGCATCCAAAGGCTATTCAAGAGCATTAAAACATCTATTCTAGCATCCAAACAAGGGAAAGGGGCTACATTCTTTTATATACACTTCATAGGATGGGAAGTCTCATTATATTCCATGCACACATCTACTTACATTTCTTCTACATCTATCTACTTGCTCGCTATCAAGTGCGATGTGACACAAGAGCCACCTATGGCATAATTTCACACACACACAAACACACCTAGATCTACATTGGGTCTGAAATTTAGTGCAACGCTCAGTCGTAAGTTCACTTTTTTAACAACTGAGGATAGACTTTGACTCCACTATTTTCATTCTTTTATTTTTGGGATTTGATGTGTTTTTAAGGGTTGTATGCAGGTAAATTCTTTATTGCAAGTTTATCAACAACATCAACGATCATCGTGTACAACACACTAGCAACAAGAAGCAAAGGACAACGAATATCTCACGACCATGTAAATGGATGTTTTTTGAGGAGTTTTTGAAGTCACATGCACCCAAAGTAGGTTTGTAGTGCACTTACAGGCACCCATGACCCCTTTTCAGGCGCCCTAGTCCAAGAAGATCATCAACTGTCGCACATTTTTCTGAAGCTCCGTGTGACACTTCTTCCCTCTCTATTCACTCAGGTCATCAGCTTCGACACAACTCCAGATTTGGTTGTGAAACCAACTAAGTCCTTCTTATCCCTTTCTTTGCAACTAGGGTTTCATAATTATCTAGCTTAATTTGCTTGGATCTATTTATGTATTTCATTACTCTATCTCATTTACTATTACATTGCAATTAGATTTAGGAATCCATATATTATATATTTGCATAATCATAAACATTTTGAATAAAATCAGGTGAGTATTCTCCTCATGCCCCCCCCCAAAATGAAGAGTTACTAAATGGATTACCCAAGAGTGGTCTATGTTAATATAGAATATAAAGATAAGATTAAATGAAGTGGTCCAAAACATGATTATAACCAAAAATAGACATTTGACAGCTCACTGATGTGGGTATATATCAAATCTCCCCCGATTAATCATAGAAAAATTCATTGATATGAAGGGGTGTGAGAGTTCATTTGTAACCACATATTGAGTGTTAAATATATGAAGTAATTTCTTAGTAGAACAGGGCACACATCATCGGCTATTATGGATCATTCACGAGACTCTCAGGATAGTACCTTCTAAGCCAATTTTGTGGGTAGTATAGTGGAATCAGTATCAAATAGGGATAAAAATCTCTCTATGGAGATCTTTGGAATGGGGCATTCATCCTCTCTTTTCGTTCTATAAGGGGTGCAAGAGTTTCAGAAGTGAAACTATCCTCTCTTGAATGCAAAGAAAATCTTCCCAATGGTTGGTGTGTGTGTGTGTGAGTGTGTCCGAGTCTGTGTAGACCCTTGGGCTGTTGGAATAAGTACAATGCATTCACTGCCTTCTCAATGACTATGAGAGATTGTGCCATTCCTTATAGAAATAGTGATGTTATTTGAGAGGTGATATAAATAGTCTATACAACATTTGACAAAGATATGTATTTGTTTGCATCTTACCTTAATCAATGTTATGGAAATTGTAAAACAATAAAAGATGATGTATGAGTTTATAGCAAGGCATAATTTCAATCCATTTTGTCATTTATACAGAGGACTATAAATGATCGTAACATAATGCAGTGTGTACTTGTAATGCTCATATTTTCCCCTTATAGCTCACTATATTTATTCTTTTTTCCTTGAAGACTCAGGTGTACAAGTCAGAATCCCTTCATACTCTAGGTGTATCACCATAGGTGGATCAAGGCATTTCAATAATTCTTTGATCCTTTAACCTTGCAGAATTTTGAAACTTTAGATTAGAGTAGTGGTAGGAATCTAGAGCTTTTAAGGATCGTCTAGGATTGGATCTTTATGATCTAGAGGTGAAATCTGTAAGGTGTCTAAGGACCCAAACTTTGATAGATTGGGATCTCCCACTTGTTTTGTGCACTTGACATTGGAGATTCACTTTGTTGTAGTCTCACTCATGAACACACAACCTTGAGATGCACCTATAATTCTTTTCCAACAACAAGAAAGTCAACCATAGAAACTTATCATAACCTTCATCAAAGCATTTAAAATCTATAAGAAGATATCATGTGCATATGGTGAGGTCTCGAAAATACACTCAGAAGTCGATCTCGAAAGAACTATTCCTAAAGTATTTTCACTATCATACTCCTGTGTGGATCAAACCACACGGGAGTAAATCACTCATATGCCATGTTCAAGAGTCTAACTTCCTTAATTCGTAAGTCAATCCCAAAGGTCGTAAAGCCCTAGTTCCTCTAGACACAAATAAAGAGCACTAATAGGATATTTTCAAAGGTACTCAAAACGGAATAGTATTGGGAATGTAGTGTGTCAACAGTTGCGTGACCTAATCGCATCTGATCCTTGAACCAATATAACAATGCTTGTGAAATGAATAATTACATACTCACATGTGATAAATAAAGCAATAAAGTACATATCCAACCTAAGCAATAAGCTAAAGAAATATGGAGAACCCTAGACTGTAAGACTTGAGTTGAGAGCTTTAGATATATAGTAAGGACTTAGCTCTGATTGATGTACAATTGATTTGGGTAAAGTATCTTGGAGAGCCTAGAATGATTTTACCAATGATATTCCTAAGAGGAAGAAACTTGTCACAGAGTTTCACATGGAGTTATAAAGTTATGTGTGGAACTTTCGGATATAGTCGGGGACTAGGGTGAAACTGGATTACAATCAAGGATGGCACCTAGGGTGCTAGACTCTACTGCACTGAGGCACTATGTGACTAGAGAAATAAAGTTAGAAGACTGATTCAAAGTTCTTATTTCGTACCAATGTCGGCTAGGACCGGATTTCATATGTTGATCACACTGTACGTGTCCAGGACAAGACTAGTGTGATGTCAAACATTCACATTTGTATTATAATGCAAAACATGAATGAGTCTCCTACAAAACTTTGATTAAACACATCAAATCCTAAAAATGTAAAAGATGCAAATGGGGAGTCAGAATGACCTCGACGGTCACCCAAAATAGGAAGAACTTACAGCCGAGCATTGCACTACATCTCAGAATGTGATGTAATTTTGTGTGTAGTATGTGTAGAATCATTGCCCTGGGAGGCTCTTGTACCAAGATTGTACTGTGTATAATCAATGGAAATTGAACCTAGATGTAGCAATGATAAGTCTCTGTGTTTAATGATTAAAAAATGAACTTCCCCTCCTATGAAGTGTATTGTTAGAAAAATGCAGTTTCATTGAGTCCCTTGAATGATAGCTAGATTGGACATGCTGTTGATGCTCTTAAAGTGCCTTTGAAATGAAACATTAGGAAAATGATAAATGTAAATACTTAGAGCTATGATGTCCTTTATTATGGTCACATAGCTATTGTATTTATGTGATTACATCACAATGTTAATTGAGATTTCATAGATTGAAAACTAAAAGGTTCCAACCCATAAGAAAACAAGATGCCCAAATCCATAAAATGAGGCCCAAAAGGGGTGTAGTAAGTATAATCAAATAGGTTGAGTGCACCCCATGAAGGACGTTTGGTGCATTGGAGCATATTGGTGTCATAGAATCAATATGAAGATAAAGCAATGAATGTTGGGTAGACCTTGCATTGTGGGGCATGTAATGTTATCCAAAGAGGAAACCAGGAAGATAGATACAACCTTGAGGCCAAAGAGAGATGTCAAGAAGTTACTATTTTTCTTGCATTAAAGGAGATCAGGATGAACAATAATATTTGATTAGGAATAAGAAAGGTTGTACCCAAAGTCGAGTGGAATTTTTTGTCTACAACATCATGAGCAAAGGTGAGGGGTACTACATTGGGTACTATTCCCAAGAAAATTCTAGTTGGGTCATAGTGCAGTACCCACTATTTTTTTGTGTTAAAAGACGCGGGGGTAATTTATAGAGGAATGCCTATATCATTTCAGATTACATGCAATTAGTTTCTTCCAACACTAAAGAGATAACTACCATCATATGGACTTGATCCTTACTAAAGGGGATGTATTGCAGTTTGCCTCAATAAGAATTCAGTGAAGTTTGACCCTTGAAGACCATGTTTAGTTCGTCCTCACTCACACATAAGTTTTTTTCCTGTTGATGTGTTCATACCAGGCGAGTTTGATAAAGTTTACTACATGTACTAGCTGGGTTGTGTTTGTGTATCACAATAGTTGTAAATCAGGTATAGATGGTGTCAAGGTAATGTACAAACCTTAACAACATGTGCACAATGATTACCATTTTTAGACTAGCAAAGTTACAAAGATTTTCTAATCATAGGTTCTGAATAGTTTATTTACAAGGCAGGACCAAAATGTTGTGAAACACACTTTCCATGTTATTTATACACGATCTTCTTTTTATTAATAAATTTGAACTATGAATATTGAGGAAATAATGAGAGTTAGATCCAATTTTTGTGTGCGTTGTGTGATGCCTTATTGAATAATGGTTTTTTGAAGAGATCTTATGGCTTAAGAGCTTGTTTATTTATCACTTAGATATGGTGTTATAATCTTCCTTCCCCAACCATTTCCTAGCTGAATTTATTTGAATTTTAATATTTTTCAACCTAGCCACATGAATCCAAAGCCATACAACAAGACCACTTTGTTTAATTTTTAAGTAATATAATATTTTATTGGAGAATTTAGTTGTCTTTTATCTTTTTCAAGTTGAAGTTCTCCTTTCAACACTATTACTAGTCTTTAACATTGATGTTTTTATTGATTTTAGTGATGGAACATTGTATGGAATCATAATATTTTTTCATACATCATTTGGAATTGTATAAATTAAATTTGAAGTGTTGGTAACACGATGGTTGCTACCATTTTTATTATAAATAAAGTGTTGGTTCTTTGGTATTAAGAAAAGCTTACCTTTTTATTGAAGTATCCTTGATTTACCCTTGCCTTTATTCGAATCAGTGGGATGTTTGTAGCTGTTTGGGAACACTTCAAAGTCACTAACATCAAACATTAAAATTATCATAGTTATTTAAGCCTCTCGGATGACTTGGATGGAGTTTTTGGGATGGAAAAAACAAACTAAATTTTGGGGAAAAAATATATAAATTTTTAAAATATAAAAATATACTGATGTAAACTATAAATAAGCCGAAATAAAACCATTTGAGATTTAAATAAGCTAAAATCATAAATATCAAATAAATGTAAATTATAAATAATTTAATAAAACTATAGACACTCAAATTTGGTAATTTGCACTTTGACAACCTTGACTTGACTACACACTCTTGCTATGACAAACATAACTTCTCCTTTCCCGCTTAGTATTTCTCGAGGTCTATTGTTTATCTTGTTTATCCTTTCACATTGACATGTCGACAAATCCTAAGAACACAATACATAAAATCTATAGAGAAACATTAACTCACCAACTCCAAAATTCATCTGGCATATTCTCTACTCCTGGCTAGGACTGTACAGTCTGGCCAGGACCGTACTATTCAGTCGTGACCCTTTTATACGGTATTGGACTAATATGTCTTCTAATGACACTTTTAAAATTAAATCTTTCTTTGGGTCTTATACATTCTCTGGGTCGAACTTTCTTAGATAAATCATCTATGAAACCATACATAAGCAAGTAAACACTACCTCCTTCGCTAACCTATAAATCCTAAGGCAATGCACTAGAGCACTCACTCCATACACTTGCGAAAAAGCATCCAAAGCTCTTTAAATATTGGAATTGCATATCTATAGTCATTAGGGCAACACTCACATTAGGTCTAAAGCTTAAAACTAGGTTAAGGAACATCATCTCTCTCTTCTAAAAGCTTACAAACATCCTCTCTCCAAGTGTTATAACAAGAGCCAAGTCAAAGAAAGCATGGTCAAAGTAATTACAAAGTTAATTGATCTATTTAGATATCAAATGCTAGGTGGAGAATGATGTGAGGTTTGAGGCCCTCTTCAGAGTACTACCAGCGTTGGTGGTACACAGGGGTGCCCAAAAACCATTATAAAGTTTGTTTTGCAAGAATATTCATCCATGAATAAGGTTTGAGATGATGATCAATCCATTCAGAGAGCTTCACTACATGTGTGAAAACTATGGTTTGACAATGAAAGACAAATCCAGGAAAGTGAACAACCCAAAAGTTACATGAGCCATCTCAGAGTAGGTCCAAGTCCATAAAATATTGTCTCGACTGTGTTATACGATCCTAACCCAAATAGATTTCCATACCTAGTTTAGTTTGTAAAGGTTTCCAAGGTTCAATTCTTTCAGTTTATGTATTGTACATTCTTAAATCTTTCTAGAAATTAGCTATGGAAAGTCAAGTGCCTCTATACCTCTTTTTTGTGCTTTCATTTACATGATAGGTTAAGTGGTGTGTGTTGTAATATTTATATCTAATCTAAGTTGTAAATTTGATTAGTTCTTATACTGAAACATCTTTCTTAAATCAATATTCAACTCTTATATATCACACACAAAATTAAATCAACCAAGAGATTTAATTTAGGGTTAAACAAGAACCATTTCAATTTTGAGACTTAAAAGTTAAATAATATGAAATAAAACCATTATGATTGATCAATTGGTATTATTTGATATTCATATTATCAATATTAAATTCAAATACACTAACTATTTTTAATATTACAAAAAGAAGAGGGCAAGTTTTAGCTCAAAAATCAGAATCACCATATAAAACAACATCCATGAACTCTTCCTCGTTGGAACTATCATCTTCATCCTCAATAGAGAGCCCAATCAATCCTTGTTACATAGTATTGTCCTCTTCTACCTACCTTAGATCCTCAGGATCCAAATCCCACCATAATGTTGGGGTCTTTTTGTACTTAATTCTCCTACGATTTATAAGACACAGAACATTGTGTATAGTTACAATATTCTCTACTCTTTTAGAGGTAAGCATATTCATCTTAATAGAGTGGATCCAACTATATGTATAACAATTTCCTATCAAAGGTAGAGGAACTAGAAACTTGGGAAATGATGTTAATTAAAAGTGTTTATAGTGGTCTAGGATGCCCATACAATTGCCACCAAATCACTAGCTTATCCTATGCCAATGTTACCTTGTACATCTTCGTTGAAATTTTATAACCATCAAGTTTAGTGAAGTTGAGCCACTATAACTTGATCGTTTAATCCTCCTTTGGGCTATACATCTTTAAGGGCCTTCATAAGGCCCTTCTTCACCTCATTTTCATCTAAAAGGATAACTTTATATGGCATATCCACATACCATTTGGTATTAAGCACATATTCAACCATATGAAGTGGGGTGTTCAGCTTCTCCCATATATGTTGAATGATGAGCTAAATATCTTCATAGTAGAAATCCAAAGTGGGGTCCTCTCACCCAAATAGTTACCTTCATTTACTAAAGAATGTTGTCAATGCACTTATATATCTCACCAAGATTGGGGCTATTAGAATCCCTATATTTGACAATGCTAAAAATTGGAGATATAATTAATGTGATGTATTTAACATTGACCCAACATGTTTCGCTCACCACAACTTCCTTTTCTTTGTTGCCTTACTACATCTTAGACTCATACGACCTAGTATAATCATATGTCATAATCATAACTTACAAGGGCTCCTACAACTCAAGCATCCTTTCCAAAAAAATAAAATAAGATTCAAAGAGGGTGTCAAATGGTTTGAGAAATTCCCTCCTTGCAAAGCTTAAAAAGAGTGTCAACGATGTATGGTGATTGCATATGAACATTTGTATGTCTCTAGACTTAGCCACCAACTTTATAACCCACTGAATCTTCCCTATATCTTTTAGAACATTATTCACAACATGCACACAACACGAGGTCCTATAAATATGATTATAGGTACCATATACTGGTTTGTATATTGTTATGCAAATATAAGCTACATTTGTGATGACCTATACAACATTTAAAGGTCCAACCTCCTCAACAATATCCTTGCAAAATATGAAACAAAAACTCGACATATTTTTGATTCCTAGCATAATCAATTATTCTCAAGAAATATAATCCATATTTTTAAGAGACAATTATATTAATGCATAATTGATGTCTAATATTCATCCAGTTATCCATAGTAATGATTTGTCCATGCGACCTTCATCTCCTTCATTAACATATTAATTTTGGAATAGTTTCTATCTAAAATTATTATAAGTTTGGTGTCTCTAGCGAGCACATAACTTGTACATACTTTTGGTACCTTGGCCATAGCCTCCTCACAATAAGGAGAGTGAGAGACATGAAATGAGATCCTAATATCATAAAAAAATTCCAGAGAACATCATCTACCTCTTCCCTTGCATTTGAATAAAAAATGTAAACAACTAGATTGGGGATAGCCTCTATGACCTTTCTCTTCCCTCTACTTTCCACTTTTTTCATTGGAAAAGTAGAACTAGCCAAAGTATTATTGTCAGCCCTAAGAGATCTCAAAGGGACGTTAGCCTCAGTGTCGATACCAAAAACTTCTGGAATGTCATCCGTGGTATTTCTATTAT
This sequence comes from Taxus chinensis, assembly GCA_019776745.2. Lineage (NCBI taxonomy): Eukaryota > Viridiplantae > Streptophyta > Pinopsida > Cupressales > Taxaceae > Taxus > Taxus chinensis. The sequence continues at coordinate 772,925,987 of CM034149.1, forward strand.
AAAGTCTCACCATCTCTACTATCTTATCAAGTGAAAGCACCTTATAAACACCAAACCCCCTTCTTGTAAGGTGTAAAAAGTGTGCGTTGGTCCTGGTGATGTTTCCATGCCAAGTCTCTAAACAAATATTACACTTCCATATTTTACTCCTCCCTCCAAACTTGGGGTCCACAACTATGCGAGCAATTTTTGCAATGGCTTATTCTTGTCAAATTGTCCCATGGCTAATGTAGACAACATTTGAGAGGGGAAATTGATAATGCTACGAGTTGGAGTTGACACTATATTTTTCCTCACTTATTCCCCCCCCCCCCCCCCCCCAATAATGTCTTCTCCAACACTTCCACCTATCTCAACTCTCTCTTCCTTTCATTCATAACCATATTCAGAATAAATCATGGTGATGATTGTTGGGGCTGCAATGAATTAAAAAAACATACATAAATATAGGCAATGAATTAAAAAAAAGTGATAACTATAGGCATTGATTATAAAAAATTAAAACAACCATAACTATATGCAATGAATTTAAAAACATCATTAACTATATGCAATGATTAAAAAAAACCCATAGGTTCATAACCATATACAAAAAATTTAAAATATAAAAAAACAAAAACATAGAAACATCAAACATGTGACTAACTCAATACCGAATAGGAATATTATTTTTTTAATTTTGTATTTACAGTCACATGTGTACAAATTTTTTTATATTCCTATTTTTTAAAGAATGTGTATCATGGTAAATCTTTCTAAACCTATTCAATAATCAAGAGTTTTTTTTTAAACTTTAATTTTTTCGACACTAACCACCAAACCCTATGTAACATGCATTTTGTGAAATCTTATAAACTATAAACAAGATTACATGGTGAATGTAGATACAATTTTTTTTAAACATTAAATTATACAAATACAAGCTAAAATTTAAAACCTAAAGACTATTATCAAGTATTTAAGGAAATAAAATTATAAATACCTCTTAATCCCTCTTGTTCTCGCTCTTTCTCCTTCTCTTATAGTTACCCTTCTTCTTCCTCTTGCTTTTGTAGTTTCTCTCCTCTTCTTCTCTTTTCCCACTTGTCAAGGCGGGGCAATGGAATTGGGATTTGTTATTTATAATCTTATGCAATACATAACAGGGGAGGTAACTACAATAGGCATCGGTTTAAATGCTTCAATGGGAGAATTTATCCTTCATGGAGGACTATTAATAAATGGGCAATAACCAAAATATGGTAGAATTATGATTCACCAACCTTATATGTCTCCTTATGATTATGAGGAGGACCCTGGTTTCAAGTTTGAAGATCTTAACTTTGAGGCATTTTATCCGCACTATTTATGGCAATATATTACAAGTATGTGTGCAGAAACATCAAAATAGATTATAATACGATCTATAATGTAATGGAGAGATATTATTATCTAGATCCATATAAGGAAATATGTTTAGGCCTTATTAACCAAGTTAGTGCGCCCCCATAGGCTCCTCTCTATATAGAATAAATAACTAAAGGGCTCGGGACCAATTGGACTACATATGTATCAAAGGGTAGTAATTAAAATAGAAATAAAATACTATGGGGTATAGGGTGAGTGAGGGGAAGGCATGGTAATGAAGGTCAAGATAGGTAGGGTATAGGGTCAGTGAAGAGCGGTGAAGGGAAAATTTGATATATAGGGCTAGTGAAGGGTGGGGCAGGGAAATTTTGATATATAGGGCTAGTGAAGGGCGGGGCAGGTAGGCTAGTGAAGGGCGGGGCATATTTACCAGACCAGTATCCCTCCCATCTTTGAGTGTTTCTATTCTATAGCTCAATTGGGTCCATATAGTTCTGATATGGAATGAGGCCACAAAGTCATTTAATAACTTAGAATGTCACTTTGATAGTGTTGGTCGTCAAATAGGACTTTTTAGAGAGCAACAGACAGGGGACGAAAAGTCCCTCCTCTTTAATGGGAGAGGTTCCCTTATTCTGAAACAAACTTATTTACAAATATACAGAACATCATGGTATGGTCAAACTTGGATATTACAAAAGTGTTTTCCACAAGGATTATCAGTTACACAAGGACTGAGGAAAAAGGAATAGGAAGATGAGCAGAATAGCAACATTCAGAATTATAGATAGCTGAGTAATTCTTCGTGTATGCGAAGCTTCAAAGAATTTAAGACAAGATCATTTGAATGAGATTAAATCTACAGACACAAAGTTCCATAAATAACCTTCTTCGGATTTATTAATCAAGGACACAAAGTTCCTTCTTGGTTGTACAAGATCGCTGTATTTGCAAAACTGGACAGTATGCAATCAGAGAGACAAAACGAGTTAAGAACAAAAATGATCTTCACAATATTAAAGGAAAACAAGAATCAGATAGACAAAGAACGGAAAGCCCTTTTGTATTGATTTCTTTAAGATCTATTTACACTTTTTCAAATATCCAAGTTCTTCCTCTTTTCAAAATGGCGTGGAAAGGCCATTATATAGCCGTTTGGGGAGCGGAGTGAATTCAATGCGCATTTAATTACGCAACCACCAATTTGAAAAGCGTCTAAGTATGGATGACACTAGGCACGCTTGGGACATGTGAGACGCGAATGCGCGAAACACGCGGCTCGGGCGAAGTGGAGAGAGAATGCACAAAAAGCTTTTGGAACAATTGGGACGAAAATGCGCGAGGTACGCGGTTCGGACATTTCGACCGAAATTGGAACAGCGGGCCCGTTTGGACTTGGGACTTTTGGGACAGAAAGCTCCGGAGTACGCGGTTAGGAAGCTTGGCCGAAAATGAAGTGGGGCGCATTTTTTCGGTTTGGGACAAAGAATTTTGAAGTACGCGAATAGGAAGCTTCGGCCGAAAAAGAGAAAGCTCGTACTTTTGACTTTGGGATATTTGGGACAAAAAGGTGCGAAGTACGCGGTTCGGGTGGTTCGGCCGAAATTGGAATGACTTGCACAAAAGCTTCTTTTAAATTACATTAAAAACTAGTGTTATCTTAGAGTGCCACTTTGTCGCCAACACTCTTCTAATTAGTTTTTTCCATTGGTTGATTATTGAATTAGTGATTGGAATTTGCACAACTAGACATTAACATTGAGATACACATTTTTTAGTGACAATTGGTATTGAAGTTTGGATGCATTATTTCTTATATTGACCTTTGTACTTCTGCACTAGAACCATGACCATTCCCTCAACTTATTAACCTTTTTTAGCATTGAAAATTGGATTTCAAAGTAATCACATTGATTGTTAGCATTAATATCAACGTTTTTGACATGAAACATTATTGGTTACGTGGAGCCTGGACTTGACGACCACTACCCACAAGAATGATATCTTCACAAGTAGTGTTTTCTGTACAAGGTTTAACATGTAACTTTTTAATTTTATCATAGTGTCATTGGGGACATCTTAACAGTCCCTCGGGTATCCTAGGGGAAAACGTCCCCCATGTTTATGGAAATCCCCAAAAGGTGTGGGTATGTCTCATAAGACAACCAGAAAAATTCCTAGGACATCCTCATGAGATGTCCCCAACCTTTTTTTCATTTTTTTAAAATGTGGGGGGTTGTTTCCCCCTATCCTCATTCCCATGATGTCCCACAATGTCCTCAGAAACATGGTTTTTAGGGGGGTGCATCCCCACATAGCTACTAACTATTTCTTACATTATCATTAGACAATCAATGTTATCTTAGATTGCCCCTCTATCACCAATTCTCCTCCAAGTAGCTTTTTCCATTGGTCTATTATTGAATTAGTGATTGGAATTTACACGGATATACATTAGCATCGAGATACACATTCATGGCGACAATTGATATTCCCATTGAATTTTGGGTGCATTGGTGTTTACATTAACCTTCGTACTTCTGCACTAGAACCATGACCATTCCCGCAATATGTTGACCTATTTGAGAATTAAAAATTGAATTTCAAAGTAACCACATTGATTATGGCATTAATATCAACATTTGACATTAAACATTATTGGTTATGTGGAGCCTTGAATTTACTAACACCACTCAAAAGAATGAGATCTTCCAACTATCACTCTTACAAGGTTCATCATTAATTTTTTAAATTTTATTAAGCGTCATAAAACCTTTAAAGTGGGTGGTATAAGGGGAAACAACCCCCCACCCCCCCTCACCCCCCCCCCCCCCCACCCCATGTTTTCAAAAATGAAAAAAGGTTGGGGATGTCTCCAGGACAACCAATAAAATTAGGGGACATCCTAGGGATGTCCCTAACCTTTTTTTCATTTTTGAAAATGTGGGGGGATATTTCCCATGTCCCTCCTTTCCCATGACATCCCAGACACATGGTTTTTAGAGGGATGCATCCCTGCATAACAATACTATTTTTTAAATTACATTAAAAACTAGTGTTATCTTAGAGTGCCACTTTGTCGCCAACACTCTTCTAATTAGTTTTTTCCATTGTTTGATTATTGAATTAGTGATTGGAATTTGCACAACTAGACATTAACATTGAGATACACATTTTTTAGTGACAATTGGTATTGAAGTTTGGATGCATTATTTCTTATATCGACCTTTGTACTTCTGCACTAGAACCATGACCATTCCCTCAACTTATTAACCTTTTTTAGCATTGAAAATTGGATTTCAAAGTAATCACATTGATTGTTGCATTAATATCAACGTTTGACATGAAACATTATTGGTTACGTGGAGCTTGGACTTGACGACCACTACCCACAAGAATGATATCTTCCAAGTATCATTCTTACAAGGTTTAACATTAACTTTTTAATTTTATCAAGTGTCATAAAACATTTAAAGTGGGGGGTATAGGGGAAAACATCCCCCATGTTTATGGAAATGAAAAAAGGTTGGGTATGTCTCTAAGACAACCAGAAAAATTAGAGGACATCTTATGGATGTCCCCAATTTTTTTTCATTTTTTTAAAATGTGGGGGGTTGTTTCCCCTATCCCTCCTTTCCCACAATGTCCTAGAAACATGGTTTTTAGGGGGGTGCATCCCCACATAGCAATAACATTTCTTACATTATCATTAACAATCAATGTTATCTTAGATTGCCCCTCTGTCACTAACTGTCCTCCAAGTAGTTTTTTTCCATTAGTTGATTATTGAATTAGTGATTTTAATTTTCACAACTAAACATTAGCATTGAGATACACATTTGTAGTGATAATTAGTATTCCCATTGAATTTTGGGTGCATTGTTGCTTATATTGACCTTTGTACTTTTGTACAAGAACCATGACCATTCCCTTAGCTTGTTCACCCTTTTTAGCATCGAAAATTGGATTTCAAAGTAACCACATTAATTATGGAATTAATATCAACGCTTGAAATTAAACATTGTTGGTTACATGGCGCTTAGACTTGACTACCACTGCTCATAAGAATGATACAAGGTTTATAATTCACTTTTTTATTTTATCAAGTGTCATAAAACCTTTAAATTAACTTTACACATCTCATTTTTTTGAAATTTAAAGAGGTGTTAGAACCCTCTTTATTCTTAGAGATCAAGGGTTTAAAACACCCTACATCCTCTTTCTTGTATTAGGGGCCTCTTTTTAATTTTGTCAAGTCTAATGTGTGCGAGGGCGGTCATTGTTTTTAAAGAGATTTTATTTTTTTAAATAAGTGGGTATTATATGATTTTGTAAGGGGAAGGGAAAATTAAAAGGAGGTGAAAGATTTTTAAGGGACTCCTTATTTATTAAAAAGAAAGAGATTTTTTTTTCAAAAGGGAGGGGATTGTTATTTTTTCAAGGGAGGGGCATACTATAAAATATGATCTTATTTTTTGTGGGTGTTTTTTTTTATTGGGACCCTTTTAAGGGTGGTTTTTAAATGCCCTATTGGTACATAGATCTTTAACACCTTTCCAATATCACTTGTCGAAGATTGGAGGATGAGGCCTAGTTTGAGAGACAATAAGACCTTGTTAATGATTAAATTTGTATAATCAACTAATCAAACCCTCAGCCTATCACCGAGGTTACAATGGAATATGACTAGTTTAATCATGAAGACCTAAGGCAAATATTAAGCATGCAGGGGTAGATTAAGTTAAAAGGTTATAGATGCATATGTAAAATAAAGAAACCTAACAAGATTATGGGTGTTACAATTAAATGAATCACTTACAAAATATTGAAAGAAAGAAAGAAAAGATAAAAAAAGGAAAGAAAAGACAAAATAATTAAAGCATGTAGTATTAAACTAAAATGTTATTCGACTTTCTGATAGAGTGAAGCCTATTGAAGAGGCAACCTTCTAAGGGTACAAGAAAAATAAAGTATCTAAACTACATTTTCATTGATCGAGAATACCAAAAACATGTAGATAATTGTAATCAAATGATCTCAAATAAAAATTGAGGAGCTTTATATTGCATATAAAACCAATATTAAAGAATGATCCTTTAAACAATCTATATTTTATTCATCTTAAGTGTCATAAATGCCCATAATTATTTACAATAGACTTTAATACAACAATAATAATACATACCTAATTAAAATATCATGCATTTGATTGTATTAAATGGAAATTTATTTTTGATTAATAATATCATAAAATAGAACAATGCTTTACAATTTTAGAAACAAGAATTTGCCCACTATACAAATGGTCATTCTGATTAAACACCATGACATTATAGTCAAATGAAGATTGTACTAATGAGAAAAAATACTTACAAATGAAGGGTGTGTGGATGAGCTTAGAAAAGTGCCTTGGTAAGTTATGCACTCAATTTTAACTTCACTATCATGCAACACAAGATGGTTAAGTAGATTGGCTCATTCCACACAACATTGGATTGATGAAAGACAACATTGGATTTTAAATCCTTAATGAGATTAATGCCTCAAATTTTAAATCCTTAATGGAATTAATACTCAATGGGATTAATGCCTTAAATTGTAAATCCTCAATTGAATTAATTATTAGATAAAACCTATAATGTATAGGTAATTTACATTATAGATATGTTTTGCTTTGCCATAGGTAATTTAGTTATTAGTATGTGGTTATTTGGTTTGTTTTATGGTTTTATTGTTTAAACCATATCATTTGTCAATTGTTTATTCACATATGTATTTGGTTTATTGTTGCACCTATGTAACAATTATTGTTGTGTACTCTGCTATTTAATACCAATAAGTATTACATAATTTCATTGCTCTCTAGATTGATTACACGCCAATAAGATTTACGAGGCTTACGTCTCTATTCCTCAATCAAATTTGGTATTAGAGAAGGTTAAGGATCCTGTACAGGAAGCCAAGGAAAGTGTAGGAAGATGACATAAGTGTTGAGGAGCTTGGAGAAGAATTTCAAATCCAAGGAGAGCTAGAATTTTCCTCTAACTTTTTAGCCCTATCCCTACATTTCGACACCTTGGTAATCTCTACAAGAGCTTGTGTAGTAATTTTGTAAAAAAAATTTAGTTTTACTGTGTAATGGGTAATAAGGAGTCACCCGGGCATTGCCTCCTCCACCAAGAAACACTCAATAGTAATATGAGAAAATCATAAAATTAAAAAATTAAGGATTTTTTCCCCATCTGGGGTCTTATTACTAGATTGGAGACAAAAATAGTCTCCTCTAAATCTCTACTGATAAGATCCTCCAAGATAGGTACAAACCAAGTTCTGCATAAAGGGCAAGTTGATCTAGGATCGAGTTGGGGCCGAGTCGAGTTGTAGAAATAAGATGCTCCTGGTGAGTTGGCTATCGAGATCTCCTAGCGAGTTGGGTTCCACCAAGCTCACAATCGCATCAAGCTACACCCTAGATCAAGCCAACAATTTAAAGACCTAGCCGCTCCATTCATAAGGAAAATCTATCTTTACACAACTGAGCTGATACATTCTACAAAGAAGTTAACAACCGATCGAGCTAGGTAAGACGAGTCATCAACAAGTAAAAAGAAGATGGGACCATTGATAAGCACAAGGCGAGTCTTGTAGAAAGGGGTATGCTCAGACAAAAGTCATAGATTACAAGGAGAAATTTTCTCACACAACTAAGATCAAAATGATTAGGATGATCTTTGCTCTAGCTACATAGTTTGGATGGAAATTTCACCAGATGGATGTGAAAAGTGCATTTCTCAATGGAGACGTATATGAAGATGTCTATATGACTTACCCAGAGGTTTATGTCATACTTGGAAAAGAAAAAAAGGTATGTAGACTCATAAAATTATTATATGGTCTTAAACAAGCTCCCTAAGCATGGTATATAAATATTTATGAGTATCTCATTCAACATGGACTCAAGAGGAATCCATATGATCCCAATCTCTACCTCAAGAAGCAAGGATGGGAGATTGTCATATTTGTTGTCTATGTCAATGATATAGTGATCACTGACAACATAGTTAAGATAATCAATGGAACAAAGAAAGATCTTAATCAATCATTAGACATGATAGATCTCAAGCTCGTGCACTACTGTCTTAGTTTGGAAGCATTACAGAAGGAGAATCACATATTTGTTTCTCATATGAAATATGTCAATACTACGCTCAAAAGTTTCAGGATGAAATGCACACCAATTGCCACACATATGGAGACTAGACTTTAATTTTCTTATACATATCCATCTCCATTGGTAAATACAACTCTTTATCGATAGTCGATTGGGAGTCTCATTTACCTAACCTATACTAGACCATATATTAGCTTTGTGGTCAACTATCTTTCACGGTTCATATAGGAACCCAAAGTTTTCCATTGGAAAGCAACAAGGAAAATCTTGAGATATCTTAAGGGCACTATGGATTTTGGTCTAGAATACAAGAAGAATGATCAGTTCTTCTTGATAGGATATTCAAATTCAGATCATGCAAGTAACATTGAAGATAATAAATTTATTGGCCATTGTGCCTAGGTGTTGTCATTGATGTCAAAGCCCTTGTTAGAAAAGAATGTGTAGATGACATATGTGTCTACAGAAGGTGTATTTCAATGTCTAACATGAAGATTTGTTGGTAGTGTCATGTTTTGGTCAAGTTGCAATGGTGTCTAAACATGGTTTTGAGCATGATACAAGTATGTATGGTCATTGTATGAGTTCTAAATGTTGGTATGAGTTCCATCATGGTCCTAGAGGTGTGTTACAGGTGTCCAAGTGTTTATTGGTGTGTGGGATCCTATGTCCTCCACACACATATGGAGGGTCATCTGACATGGGTTAGGTTTAGGGTTAGGTTTAGGGTTTCTTGTGTGTCTTGCACTAGGGTTACTCAACACCCTATATGTATCCCTTCATTTGAAATTTATGAGCATGCCAAGACACTCCACTATATTTTCTCTATGTGCAAACTTTGTTCTGTTATGCAAGCTCTTCCATTGATTGATTGATTCCTCCTTGTGATTACGCTGGAACTATTACGTTTCCTTTAGAGTGTAACTTTATCGTGGTGCACAGTTTTCGATATGATTCTCACCAACTCTTTCATGGTATCAGAGCTGAGATCGGGTAAATGTGCATTCGTCATTTGAGTTGTGATTACTCTTGGTTTCATTTTTTTTTACTGCTTATGTAAGTTTTTCGATCATTGTATTCTAGAAATTTATTGCTAACATTCTTAACAAGTTGCTCTTGGAAAGTTGTTAAGTTTTGTTGTGTTCTTCGTGCATGTGTAGGTTTCCTTGAGTTTTCAGGGGTTTTGTAGCTTCTTTTAGCTAGCTGCAGCTCAAATTTAGTAGATTAACAAAAAAAGGAGGTTCTTTATTCTGGTTTTAAAAATTATATATATATATATATATATATATATATATATATATTATTAAACTGGAAATTTTTTAGATCCTTTTTTTGGTCTTTTTGTGTTTGCATGGTGTTTTTTTTATAGAGATCCAGGTTTCAAATTGGTATTTGTGTTTTTTTCCTCTAAGCTACATCACCAACATGTTTGGATTACAAAGTCCTTGATGTGCATTTTTGGCAAATCATTTCTTTTTGCTATGTTTTTTGGTAGGCCCTGCCTGCCGTGCCAAACCTGTTGTGGCCATTTTTATTGCCATGGCTATCTGCTGCTTGCGTACTCTACCATGGCCGAGCCCCTTTCTGCCTATCATGGCCGCCCTTGGCTTCCGGCCTGTCTTGCTCGCCCCCACAACCTAGCCTTCCTGCGGCTCCTCCCAATGCCACTGTAGACTCCTCCCAATGCCTGCACTGAGGGTTTCCAACGGTCTCCACCTGCGGCTCTTGTCCCCTCCATGACAGTCTCCAATCTAGCGGGCTCCTCCCTCCAGCCATTCCACACAAAAAAAAAAACAACAAACTCTAAAAAAAACTCCCATTTTTTGGTAAGTGCCCTTTTCCACGGTGAGTCTATTTTTTTCCTTAAACTGTAAATTCATTTTTTTGGTAAGCTTTAAAAAAAAAACTAAAACTTTATCTCCATGAGTTTTTTTATATAGAGTAAGTTTCCAAAATTATTTAAGGCAGTTTCTTTTTTTTAAAAGGTAAGTTTTTAAAAATATTCAAATTTAGTGTTTTTATTAAAGTGGAAATATTTAAAAAAAAAAGGAGAGTATATTTAAAAATTTAATTAGGATTTAATTTTTTTATTAGATCTTAAATTAGTTTTTTTTGTAATTAATTAGGATTTAATTTTTTATTAGATCTTAATTAGTTTTTTGTAATTAATTAGATTTAATTAAATCTATTTGTATTAATTACAATTTCTACTTTACGATTAGGTAAAATATTTTAAAATTGTCTTTATATTAATGTTTTTTTTTATCGTTTTTTAAAACTCCAATTGCTTTAAAATTAGCTAAATCGGACGTTTCAAAATGATAATTTTTTAAAAAGCGTTATTGTCGATTTTTTTACTAATCGTGCGCTCAAGTGTGCAGTATCACTCTGAGCACCTCTTTATCTTCCACGTGCCTTTCCGACATTCTGAAGATTATCCGAACTCATCTTGAGTTCATCTAAAATATTTTATTTTACTTGTACTATTGCTTGCAACTAAAGAGTGCATCCGCCATAGTTTGCAGCAAGGGGGTAACCTTTGTGACCTAAGACACTTTTTCTCACAACTAGGATTTGATTTCACCTCCTTCCTAGTTTTTTGCAATTGTGCTTGTATACAGTGTCACTTTGTTGCGTTGCACGAAACACGATTGTGGTCTCCTCTCTTACGTCGTTATTATGCTGATTGCAAGGCGAGTTACCAAGTGTTTCCAGACACACACTCGGACCTGATTGTATTCAACGCACTAAACTATAAAGTGTCGAAAGTAGGGGGGTTGTTATATTATCTTGGGTGGTTATGATTCTTGTGTTTCTTTTCTACATTCTTTCTCTCTCTTAACTATGGATGCAATTTCAATTCCTTTGCTTACGCCATTCAAATTCTTCGAATGGAGATCAAAAATAATTATGAAACTAAGGGGTAAAGGGTTATCCCGCATCACCATGGGAACTAAGATTGAACTAGACGATGACCTTGAAAAATCTAAGTGGTTAAACCGTAGTGATGAAGCTTTAGGTCTTCTTTGCATGTCCATTTATTTTGACTTGCTCTTCCACATTGAGTCGTCTGAAACACCTAATTCTGCATGGAAAACATTGAATGGAATGTTTGGACAATAAGATGACATGAGAGCGCATGAATTGGAAAATGAACTACTAGGGATAAATCCTAGTGATTTTGAAAACCTACAAGCATTCTTCTCTAAATTTTTCCACACTAGATTGTTGTTAAAGGAATTTCAAGTAGAGAAGAAAGATTCTCAACTGATCTTGTTGATTCTCTCTAAGTTAGGTCCTGAATATTCTATCTTTGTGTCAACTTTTTACGCTACAAAATATGCCTTGGGCAAGGATTGGAATATGCCCTCCTTTGACTATTTTTCATCCCAATACATTTGAGAATAGGATAAACTCATTCAAATGGGGTCTCTCAAGTCCAAGTCACATGCCCTTGTAGCAAGTACTAGTAAGGAAAAAAAGACTAAAAAGAAGAAAGGAAAAAAGGATCAACCTAAGAAGGAAGCCAAGACCAAAACTAAAATTAACACGAACACTTCGACTTCTGATCCTAGAGCACAGAGAGACAGGTATTTGTGTTCCTCTTGCAAGAAGCCTGGTAATAAAGAGCATACGTGTATGAGAAAACAAATTGATCACCTTACTCATTTACTTGAGAAAAATCAAATAGGTGTTCTTGAGTCTATCAAACAAAATGATCCGAAGGCTGAGTCTTATACCACAAAAGGTTCTAAATCCGTTAAGAAGAAAGAAAAGGCCCTTGTAGCCAAAGTTACTCCTTCATTGACATGGATTATAGATTCTGGTGCCTTACACCGCATGGCTTCTTCACATGTTGAATTCTCCAACATCAAGCCTTGTAGTATGTCCCAAATCATTATGGGTAATGACACGACTGTGTCGGTTTCTAGTAGTGGATCAGTAGAGATGGATGGGGGAACATTCAACCAAGTTTTGAGTGTTCCTAATCTCTCTTCCAATCTCCTATCGGTTTACCAAATTACTCACCTTGGTGAAGGAATGTGAGAGGAATTTGGTCCTAACTCGGTGATTATTCGTGAGCTTAACGATGACACTGCAAAGGCTGATGGAAAGGCGGATCACTATTCACAGTTATATACCTTTTCCCACTTTACTTTTTATTCTATGCCCACTTCGTTTCTCACTCATGCAAATGAGGTTAGTAAGTTATGACATGAGCATTTCAAACATCTAAATTATCACTACCTTGAACAATTGAGCCAAAACGAAATGGTCAACGGGTTACCCCACATCAAGTTTTCTAAGGGTCTTTGCGAGGGTTATACCCTTGGAAAGTATCTTGAAAAGACCTTTTACAAAGGAAAATCCTGGAGAGCTACTCGTCATTTGGATCTTGTTCACAACGATATTTCTGGTCCATTTCGATCTCCTTCGTTTACTAGAGCTCTTTATGTGTTGAGCTTCATTGATGACTATTCGCGATATACTTGGGTATATTTTCTTAAGCTTAGGTCTGAAGTCTTTGAAAATTTTCAAGACTTTAAGGCTCTTGCTAAGAAATAGGCAGAACGGTCTATTAAGGTTCTTCGAACTGACAATGGAGGTGAATATTCATGTAAACAATAGGTTCATGAATTTCTGTACTTCTAAAGGGATCTCCTTGCAGCATACAATTGCATACATCCCTTTGTAAAATGGAGTAGCAAAAGGAAATAAACGTACTCTTAAAGAGATGGCCACTTGTATGATTCACTTGAAGTCTCTTCCTCAGTAGTATTGGGCTGAAGTAGTGAATTATGCTAATTACATTCAGAATCATGTTCCACACAAGGTAGTAAGAGGGATGACACCCTTTGAAGCTCAGTTTGGATGCAAGCCTGATGTTTAACACTTTTGAGTCTTTGGATCCAAGGCTATGGCTCGAATTCCCAAAAAGAAACACAAGGAATTGGAACCACAATCCAGACCTTGTATCTTTATAGGGTATCCTGATGGCATGAAGGGATATCGATTGTTGAATCTTGCTTCTTATGAGATTTATATTGAGAGAAGTGTTAAGTTTGATAAATCTTCTTTGAATTCTACTTCTCTACCTATTGAGGTCCCTCAGCTTGCTGATTCAGATTCTGACTCATCAAATGATGATGTTGTTGAGCGTGCTCCTCTTCCTGATCCTCCCGACCATTAGAGCCTTGAGTCTTTCGATTCTGACAGTAGTGATGACGAGGACTATGTCCCTTCTCACTTGAGTGATGAATCTTCCAAATTAGAGGCTGACACTCCTAGTCCTCTTTGGGCTAGGAAAATTCTACAAAGTGCTGAAGATTTAGTTGGAGATAATTCAGATATGAGACATACTCGCTCAGCTTTCATTAGACCCCACTCTTTCTTCACCTCTTCCTCTAATCCACAGTCTTTCCGAGAGGCTTTTGGTATTCCTAAGTGGGATTTTGCCATGGATGAGGAGTATTCCTCTCTCATGAAGAACGATACTTGGGATCTCATCCCTCTTTCGAAAGGAAGAAAAATCATTTGGTGTAAGTGGGTGTTCCAAACAAAGTATGGAGTAGATGGAGATGTCAAAAATTTTAAAGCATGATTAGTAGCTAAGGGTTTCTCCTAGATAGTTGGAGTTGATTATACTGAAACCTTTGCTCTGGTTGTGAAGATGAATTCTATTCGATTAACCCTAGCCATTACCGCAACAAATAGATGGAAAGTCCATCAAATGGACGTTAAGAGTGCCTTCCTTCATGGTGACCTAGAGGAAGAGATCTACATGGAACAACCTCCAGGTTATGTCCATTGTCCCTCCCTCATTTGTAAGTTAAAGAAGTCTCTTTATGGCCTTAAATAAGCACATCAGACTTGGTATGCCAAGATGGACTCCTTTTTACTTACATCAGGGTTTCCTAGGTGTCACTCTGATCCAAATGTTTATATTCTACAACAAGATGACTCCATACTCATTCTTGTCCTCTATGTTGATGACTTGTTGATCACCGACAAATCTTCCTCTATCATTGATTTTTTGAAGACCGCCTTAGCTGACAGGTTTTCCATGACTGACTTAGGTCTACTTCATTACTTTCTTGGGTTTTATCTAGATTTCGCAATCTGACTCAAGAATTTTGATTTCACAACCTAAGTATGCTCTTGACTTGCTTGCTCATTTTCAGATGTCCGATTACAAGTCTTCTCCTACTCCTTTTCTTTCCAGGGTTAAGTTGGTTTTTGATTTCTCTATTCCCTTGATTGATGGTACCCTTTATCAACAGCTGGTGGGGAGCTTGATTTACTTGACTTACACTTGACTGGATTTATCGTATGTTGTTGGGATTGTGTCTAGATTCATGCAGGAACCACTTGAGCTGCATTGGAAAGTAGCTAAATGGATCCTTCATTATGTTCGTGGCACCTATACTGATGGCATTCACTATCATGGAGGGGTGGATATTGAATTGATTGGGTTCACATATTCTAATTGGGCTAGTGACTTAGGTTATCAGAAATCTACCTTTGGCTACAGTTTCTCTCTTGGTTCGGGTCCTATAAGTTGGTCTAGTAAGAAGCATAATGGAATTGTGATATCTTCTATTGAGGTAGAATACAGAGGATCAGTTAATGTTGCCACAGAGGCTATTTGGCTACAGGGTATTTTGACAGATTTTGGCATCCACTTTCGGCATCCCACCATTATCTATTGTGATAACACAAACACTATCTCAATTTGTAGAAATCTAGTTCAACATCAACGGACAAAGCACATTGAGATCCATATGCACTTCATACGAGAACTTATACATGATGGTATCATCGACATTCAGACAGCTGATCAAATTGCAAATATATTCACCAAGCCCTTCACTGAAGTGAAGTTTCTTCGCTTGCGGTCTCTTCTTGGGGTGAGGTCTTATGCAGCTGCTCATCTTCTTCGGGCTATATAGTCCTTCTCTTCTTCTTCTTCTAGGAAGATGTTGTCTGTATATGGGTACCTTATTAGGCCTTTAGTTTCTGGGCCCCATTTACACATTTTTCTTAGATGTTTAGGAGTGTCTTCTTTTTCTGTCTGACTCATCATAGCCGCTACCCTAGTTTCGATGAAGGGGGGGGGGTGTTGGTGTGTGAGATCCTATGTCCTCCACACACATATGGAGGGTCATCTCACATGTGTTAGGTTTACGGTTTCTTGTGTGTCATGCACTAGCGTTACTCAGCACCCTATATGTATCCATTCATTTGACATTTATGAGCATGCCAAGACACTCCACGGTCTTTTCTCTCTTTGTAAGTTTTGTTCTATTATGTAAGCTCCTCCATTGATTGATCGATTCCTCCTTGTGATTACACTAGAGCTATTACGTTTCCTTCAGTGTGAAACTTTATCATGGTGCACAGTTTTCGATACGATTTTTACCAACTCTTTCAATGTTTACATATGGTCAACATGGTCAGTTCATGAGTTGGATGGGTTGAGTCAGGTCATTTTAGGCCTATTCCTATACCTAGAGCATGTGGTATGATATGGATACATGATTTTTAGAGTAAGGAAGTCGTGGTAAATTATGGTATGAGTATGGTGATGGTGTATATGATATGTATGATGAGTTTTAGGTCTGTTCTTAGATGTTTGATAGTGTTTCATGGTCCTCGGGAAACAACAATGTGAAGACAAGGTAAGATAACACAGGTAATTCATTGTGGCTGGAGATTTTTAGGAATATTTGAGATAGATGGTGATTTAGGAAAGTTAGAGGATGTTGTTATGATACTTTATGACAAGTTTTAGGTCAAAATGCTGAAGAAATTGCAAGATTTTAAGTTTTTGGTAAAACTGAGTTCAGAAGAAGCAAAATCTAGCTCGAATTGTGAACTTCAGATGCTCACCCACTCACATAAACTTTTCATGGGACCTAGAGGTTTTGTGGGATGATTTTCCATTTATCTAAGAGTGTTTTTCAAAAATAATGAAGTGGTTTGATTGTCATAAATTTATGAAAAATCATTAAGAAGATAAGTTGGTTTGAAACCCCCGACAAAACCCTCCTAGAGTGACTTGAAATATTTGAAATTTATGATATTCAAATGAACTTGGACAGATAAATTGGTCAAATATAATTTTATAGGATTCCTCATAGCTCATTTTGGTGGTGGTTTGGTGTTCGAGCTGTTTTGGGAAGAGAGAGATAAAACCTTAGTTTTGCGGGTTTTTGTAGTTTTAGGGATGAGATGGAAGTTCTAGGATGAAAAGTGAATTGTTACAAAATCCTTGGGAGGTGATATAAATGGCCATAAAAATATTTAGGTAGGAAAATTGGAGAAAATGAAATATATAGTTCCTCAAAGTGACCCTGTCGATTTTGGCCTTAAGGGCTAAAATGCTAGTCTTGTGCTTTGAAGTGAGTTTGATCATTTTGCTTATTGTTGATGCATTTGATGGTCATGGATAGTTAATTGAAACTTTGTATGATGTTAGGTTTGATATGATGAAGTGTTTTTTAGTTGAAACCCTAATGGCCTAGTAAGCCCTGTTGGCTTCTCAAGGAATGAAGGAACAAGTGTGTTGGGTAAGATTTCTCCACATAACATATGATTCTTAGTGCTTTTACATGTTAGTAAAAGTATCCTTGACATTTTATAGGTGGTGGTCAATATTTGAAGTGATTTTGGAGGTGTTGGAGAAAGTTTAGCTCAAGACTAGTTCTTGAGTCCTAGAATCCTGAATGTGTGGTTGCAGAGATTGGATTTGTTGAAGGTCTTCCACTATGAGTTGGAAGATAAAGTAAGTTTCTCTAGAAAGTAGACTCATAGATATTTCTAGTGATATATGGGTCTTGATGATGTTTTTTGATGCATGAACCAAATATTTTTTTAAGACCTAGTTTTGGGGTCTTGAAGCCAGTTTGGAGTAGTTGCAGGGTTTGAGATGTTTGGAGGTCTTCCACTGTGAGTTGAATGAAAATATGAGTTGTTATAGAAATCAGATTAAAATAAATTTACAATGATATATGAATTGAGCCTTGATGATGATTTTTTATATATGATCTCATTTGTTATTTAAGACTAAATTTCCAAGTGTCGAAGACCTAGTGGGGTTTTCTTGCTTTTTTGGCATACTTCATGATGTTTGGAGCTGATGCAGAGGTTATTGGGCTTGTGAAAGGTGTGCAAAGGATATATTGGTGTTACATGATGATGATAGAGCCATGTAAAAGTTTTTTTAATACCTTGGAGCTGTTGGAGCATTTGTTGTTGCTTGAGGAGCTTATTTTGAGCTTGTGTGTGCATCCTTGTGCTTGTTGGAGATGTCTTGACACATACTGACCTACTTGGGTCATTTGTGTTGATTTATATGATGTTATTATTATGATTTTGAGTTTATATGGCTGATTTACTTGGTTGTGGCCGACCTAGGGGTGTAATAAGCTAGTGTCATGTATATATAGACAAGTTTTTTTTATTAATATGACTAGTTGAGATGAGGAGGTTATGAGAAACCTATAGAGGATTAAAGAAGAGTGTAGAGGGGTTATGAAAATATCCTAAAAGACATATGAAGACATGAGAAATCTTGAGAATCAGATGTTGAAGGAAAATTGATACATTCAATCCATGAAGAAGAGAGATTGAGCGAGTTTAGAGAGAGCTTGTTTGGACGAGGGTTTGATGTGTTTGGAGTTGAATTTGGATCACAGTCAGTTGTGTGAGAAGCCTATTATATGTGATAATTATTTTATCAAATATCATATGATGAGTCATATTTATAAGAGTCCTTTGTTGTGAGTATTATTAACAAAGGTTTAGGGGTTGGTGCCTCACTAAAAAAATCTTGCAAGATGTGTAATATTCTTAAAACTCCTTGATTTTTGTAATATAAGCAATGGTTTTAGTGGGTTTTATTCCCCTTGAGGGTTTCCCTCTTATATTTGGTATCTTGTGTTCTCTCTCTCTCTCTCTCTCTCTCTCTCTCTCTCTCTCTCTTGTCTCATGATATCATGAATGGTTAATGCACATCTAATAAGCTCACATGTGGTTATATTGGTGAATGGTTGATTGAATGTTAAATGCTTGACATGGTAAATGAAGTTAAAGTTTTATAGGACTGATTCACCCCCCTAGTACATTTTTCTTCCAAAAATTTGTATCAGAGCTAGTCCTTGTGAAACAAGTTTGACAACTTGAAGGAGGTCCTTTTGAAGCAGATGTATGGTAGATAGTCAGGCTCAAGCTGAAGAGAATCCATTGGTAAGAATGAGAGCTTGTTTGAAACCCTTAGGTTTTGACATATGACAGTCCATATACGAGGTTTGCACTCCCTCTCCAATAGGTATAGCTACTGAGAAGTCTCATGAAGGAGACAACGTAGGTTCTTGTGTAGATCATGAAGCATGTAGCCCAAATGAAGAGAAAGAAGAAGTTGAAGATGACCTAGGCACTGATCTTGAAGATGTTCCTGATGTTTGCGGTCCCAAAAAAGAAGATGAATGTGATGATGATGTCCTATAAGAAGATATTGAGGATGTTTCATATGTGTTTTGAACTTATACATGAAAAGGAAATAAGTCATGGTGCTCTAATCAGGAAATCAATCTATCAAGTGATCCAAGAGAGCCTTGAATCAAAGGTGACAAATTGTGAGGAACAACTCAATATGATTGAGCTCAAGGAACCTATTGATGCAAAATCACAACACCCCTAAATTGCCTTGAGATATGCTTTTCTAATGCAGAGTCATTTGGTGTGATTTGTATAACATTGAGTTTTTATCCCAAAGGTGTGGGATTTAGAAAATGAGAAAATTCTCTAGAGAAAGTTGGTTCTTGCTTCCTAATCTACCTGCCACAAGCTACTCCAGTGTAAGAAAAACCTAACTATCCTAATCTAAACATTCCAGGGGGGAGAGAGAGAGAGAGAGAGAGAGATGAAGAGAGATGAGAGAGAGAGAGAGAGAGAGAGAGATCCTACAGTAAGCGGGGATACACCAGAAAAGGAAGTGGATGATCATAGACCGAACTACCTGAAACAGAGAGAGGTGAGCAAAGGAGAGGGTGTACAGAACGCGCCACATACCAGAGATAGATTTCACATAGAACACCACTTTGAAACCCATTAAACACAACTCCCAGGACCTGTAATAGACATCAAAACTATGCACAATATACCTTGTGATAATGAGAGGTAAGGAGAGACAACAAAATAAGCCATGGACAAATACATCATAAAAACATATTTTATTGCTCCAAAATGTTACATAGTGCACCATCAGTGGGAAAGAGGGAAAGAAACACCATTACAGAGCCATAGGGGGAGGCTTAGAACTCCATTTTCGACCCCGAGGAAGAAAAGAGGGGGAGGTAGAGAGGAAAAATGAACAACCATTTGAATGTGCCCATCTATTACAATATATAGGAAGAATGGGAGAAAGAAGAGGGAAGAATTTGAATCCTACTCCAACCACCCTGAGATACACATTAAATCCCATATTGAAATCTCAACCACTGAATATCAACACCTTCTGTAAATCCACCCACAATATGTCACTTGTGGTTCTCTTGCGAATCAAATCGAATCAAATTTGGTAGTTGAAAAGATCAGATTCTGCATTAATGGCCTGGAATACTTTTCTCCATTTTCTCCCACCTAACCCTCCCCAAAATTAAAGTTTCAGATCTCCATGGCATAGACGAGGATGAGATCTTTCCAATGGTGTCATATTTGTAATATTTCAAGCCTTGAGTAAAAAGATATGCCCCTTCGAAGTTTTGTATCGGGTCCATACGAAAGGGCGGGAAAACCAGTTTGAAAAAAAGCCCCCTTTTAATATGGGACACGTGGAGGGCTAGCACATGTTTGAGGGCATCCTCTGTATTTTTCTCTTGGAATGGCATGGGGCTGACACGTGGCTTCCTTTGTCAGCCTGCTCAATTAATATGTTTTTTTGGCTAAGTCCTTTGCTCGGTGGGGTCATATTTCTTGATTGGGGACACGCGGCGGTCTGGCGCTTGCTTGGAAACCCTTTCTTTATTCGACCCTTGAGTTAGCATCATTTGGATACTTGGCACTCTCCGCTAGCTTGCCACCATGCATTGACTATTTAACCTGAATCATATCCCCTTTTTTGAGATTAGACGCGTGGAGGCTCCGCGCTCGCTTGAAAGCGCCGATCAAGATTTGCCTTTGAAGGAGCGTCGAGTTGACACTTGGAAGCCTCCACAAGTCTTTGGAATTTTTAATGACCTCTCCCTTACCTTTTCAGACCTTTGGGCTACATGGTGAACTGGCACTTGTTTGAGCCTTCGCTTTTGGATCTACCCTTGGAGATGCACCGCTTGGACACATGGCAGTCCCCGCTAGTACTTCCATACTTAGCCTTTTTTGAGGCCCGCCCTATCCACCTTTTGACCTTTGTTGACCATTCGCTATGTGGAGGGTTGGTGCAAGTTTGAGTCTCCCTTTTTGGATTCAAATTTGGAGAAGCATCGTGCTGACACGTGACACTCTCCACTGCCTCCTCCATACTTAGCCAATTTTTTGACTCGTTCTGAACTGTTTTGAGCCCAAAGACTTCAGATCTTCGTTGTTTCTTCTTTTTCTTGCTTCTGGATTCTCCGTGACACTATTCCTCTTTCCCTGACCCTACTATTCTATTTCTAAGCCCACCTGTAACCCGTTAAATAGATTTAAGGCACGGATCCGCTCGACAGAGCTGTCTCTTCTTTTTCTTCTTGCATAGTGTTGTTTGGTCTTTTGCAGGCCCCACCACTCCATTATTGAGTCCTTCTGTGACCTATTTGCAAGATTTAAATGTGTTTTCTCTTGTTCTTTCTTTGTGGGGTCGTGGCTGATCCAATACTTTGCCCGAGGGGGAAAAATATGGATAACAGAACCATTTGAAGATGCTATCAATAATAATCCACCAAACAAGAATGTTACAGAAATTGAAAGTCATTATGATTGGATACAAGGCATGAATTTCTCAAAAGAACATCAAGGTCCATCATTTCATCAAGTAAGGTATGAATTTTTTAATGAATATTATTTTTCATTCAAGCGAAACGATCATAAAACAATAGACAAGTGGAAGAAGGAACTCCAAAGTGAAATCATGGTCTGTAGATGCTTTAAAAGTTAGAAGATATCAAGATGAGATGTTTCTACCAAGTGTGAAGATCAAATGAGTGAGTGATCTATGTCAAGGTTTTAAAGGTATGCTCTGTCATGTTATATTCATGAGGTTGTGTTGAAGATCCCTTACTGTTGGTAGGTGTCTAGGTCTATTGTGTCTTAAGATTGCTTCCATGATGTTTGTGACTGCTCAACAAGGTTTGAGTCCATGTCGAGTCTTTGGTGTGAGTATGAAGGTTGATACAATGGTGTTGAAGGTCTGTTATCATCAAGGAAGAGTCATTAGGTCTCTATTCATTTCTTTAAAGTTGATTTTCAGTCAAGGTTTGGATATCCTACTCTTGGTATGTATCTATATATAAAGGTTCTGAAATCATTTGTTAGTCATAGAAAGGTTTGTATTCTTATCAGTTATGGGTCTATTGTGGACTTGATGTAAGGTGTATGGTTGTGATTCTCATTATTCTATGTAATTCATGGAAATTTCAGTATGGCATATGATGTGTGCTCTTTGTCTATCTATCAAATGTTGTGAGAATTAACCCAAGCTATGAGTGGAGGTTTGTGCATGTCAACAATGAGTTACAAGAGTGAGTCTTTGAAGCCTTGATTTCATCTATCAAAAGATCTATGGTGTCATGTCTTGAGTGACTATTAAGTTGTGTCGCAATTTGTAATCATGCTTTGAGTGCAAGTGGTTATTAAGGAGAAGAGTCTTGAGAAGATTGATTTATGTCTCAATCCCTTGATTCACAATATATAAAGTGTCAAGTATGGTCATGCATATTCAAGGTTATATGACAAGGATGCTCCATTCATGAAGAAGTTTAAAAGGTCATCTCTTGAGTTTAAGACATATTTGAAGAGTGTCAAAAGTCTGTAACAATCATGTTGTGTTTACAAAGGTACAAATATGGTCTTAGATGAATATTGATTCAAAACAAGTGTTAATGATGTTATAAGAATGTTTAAGATGAAAATGTTTCCCCTCTAGAAAGTCTACAGGCTTGAGTTCATAAAGATGAGATAATTATGTGAAGGATAAGTACAATATGAATAAGATTTCTGAGTTTATCAAGTTGTTAACGGTCATCTATGAAGATTTAATTAAGCTTAGAAGATTAACCAACATGGTTTAGAGGCCAATTCTTTGGATATAGAAGTTTGAAAAGTCATTAGGTTTCTTCAAGATAGTATAACATATGATATGCATAAGAGAAAAGGTCTATGCCATGATTCAATGACTATTAGGACAAATGAAGCTGCAGGTGCTTTAAGAACAAGGGTTTGAGACAAAGTTAGATATGCAGTGGTTGGAGAAAAGCTATATTTTTCTACCAAGTTATAAACCAGAAGATCAATGTTTTGAAGATGAGACCATCTCACATGAGATGTCCTTCAAGAAGGATGAAATAACTTATTAAGGTGTTTGCTCTGCCAAGAAGTAATAATGTATATCTAGTACACTAGAGTCTTATGTGGTTGATTAAGAAATAAAAGGTGTGTGATTATAGTCAAAAGGCCTTTGAAGCTATACAATCATGTCTCTGAGTTTGTTTTGTCATGATGTGGATTATTGATAGTTGAAGCCTATAAGTTTGGTCTTGATCTTTCAAGATATTAAATATCTGAGTTGTCTGGTTATTAGCTTAATAAGAAGTATATGTTATCCTTAAAGAGTAATGGAGCATCCTAGATATGATTATGAGTTGAATGGTTGATCTAAAAGCCCAAGTATGCTATCAAGAATATAGGTCTGATGTTGTCGAGTTAAGACAGGTACAATGAAAGAGTTGGCGAGAATCGTATTGAAAATAGTGCACCGCGATAAAGTTTCACTCTGAAGGAAATGTAATAGCTCCAGCGTAATCACAAGGAGGAATTGATAAATCAATGGAAGAGCTTGCATAACAAAACAAAGCTTGCACATAGAGAAAAGACAGGGGAGTGTCTTAGCATACTCATAAATGTCAAATGAAGGGATACATATAGGGTGATGAGTAACCCTAGTGCATGACACACAAGAAACCATAAACCTAACCCTAAACCTAACCCATGTGAGATGACCCTCCATATGTGTGTGGAGGACATATAGGATCTCACACACCAACACCCCCCCTTCATCAAAGCTGGGGTAGCAACTATGATGAGTCAGACAGAAAAAAAAACACTCCTAAACAACTAAGAAAGATGTGTCAATGGGTCCAGGCAACTAAAGGCCTGATAAGGTGCCCATGTATAAACAACATCTTCCTAGAAGAAGAAGAAGAGACGAAATATATAGCCTGAAGAAGATGAGCAGCTGCATAAGACCTCACCCCAAGAAGAGACCGCAAGTGAAGAAACTTCACCTTAGTGAAGGGATTGGTGAATATATCTGCAATTTGATCAGCCATCTGAATGTACTGAATGTTGATGATACCATCATGAATAGGCTCTCATATGAAGTGCATATGGATCTCAATGTACTTCGTCCACTAATGCTAAACTGGATTTCTAGAAATTGAGATAGTGCTCATCTTGTCACAATAGATAATGGTAGGCTACCGAAAGTGGATGCCAAACTCTGTCAGAATACCCCATAGCCAAACAACCTCTGTGACAACGTTAACTGCTCCTCTATATTATGTGTCTGTAGAAGATATCACAATTGCATTTTGCTTCTTGCTAGACCAACTTATAAGACCTGAACCAAGAGAGAAACTGTATCCAGAGGTAGATTTTTGATGACCTAAGTCACCGGCCCAATTAGAATCTGCGAACCCAATCAAGTTAATATCCACCCCTCCATGATATTGAATGCCATCAGTATAGGTGCCATGAACATAATGAAGGATCCACTCAGCTTCTTTCCAATGCAAATCATGTGGCTCCTGCATGAATCTGGACACAATCCCAATAGCATAAGATAAATCTGGTCAAGTAAATCAAGCTCCCCACCAGTTGTTGATAAAGGGTACCATCGACTAAGGGAGTAGAGCAATTAGAAACCAAATTAACCCCAGAAAGAAAAAGAGTAGGAGAAGACTTGTAATCGGACATCTGAAAACGAGCAAGCAAGTCAAGAGCATACTTAGGTTGTGAAATCAAAATTCTTGAGTCAGATTGTGAAATTTGGATCCCAAGAAAGTAATGAAGCAGACCTAAGTCAGTCATGGAAAACTTGTTGGCCAAGGCGGTCTTCACATAATCAATGATAGAGGAAGAGTTGTCGGTGATCAAAAAGTCATCAACATAGAGAACAAGAATGAGTATGGAGTTATCTTACCATAGAATATAAACATTTGGATCAGAGGGACACCTAGTAAACCTTGATGTAAGTAAAAATGAGTCCATCTTGGCATACTAAGTCTGAGGGGCTTATTTAAGGCCATAAAGAGACTTCTTTAACTTACAAATGAGGGAGGGATCATGGACATAACCCAGAGGTTGTTCCATGTAGATCTCTTCCTCTAGGTCACCATGAAGGAAGGCACTCTTAACATCCATTTGATGGAGTTTCCATCTGTTTGCTGCGGTAATGGCTAGGGTCAGTCGAATAGAAGTCATCTTCGTAATCAAAGCAAAGGTTTTAGTATAATCAACCCCAGCTATCTATGAGAAACCCTTAGCTACTAATCGCGCTTTAAAATTTTCAACTTCTCCATCTACTTCATACTTTGTTTGGAACACCCACTTACACCAAACGATTTTTCTTCCTTTCAAAAGAGGGGTGAGATCCCAAGTATCATTCTTAATGAGAGAGGAATACTCCTCATCCATGGAAAAATCCCAGTCAGGAATACCAGAAGCCTCTCAGAAAGACTGTGGATCAGAGGCAGAGGTGAAGAAAGAGTGAGGTGCAATGAAATCTGAGTGATTACATCTCATATTCGAAGTATCTCCAACTAAATCTCCAACACTTTGTAGAGTTTTCCTAGCCCAAAGAGGACTAGGAGGATTAGGCTTTGAGTCGAAAGATTCATCACTCAAGTGAGAAGGGACATAGTCCTCATCATCACTACTATCAAAATCAAAAGACTCAAGGCTCTAATGGTCGGGAGGATCATGAAGAGGATCATGCTCAACAACATCATCATCTGATGAGTCAGAATCCGAATTAGCAAGCTGAAGAACCTCAATAGGTAGAGAAGTAGAAGTCGAAGAAGATTCATCAAACTTAACACTTCTCTCAATATAAAGCTCATGAGAAGTAGGATGCAACAATCGATATCCCTTCACACCATCAGGATACTCTACAAAGATACAAGGTTTGGATTATGGTTCTAATTCATTGTGTTTCTTCTTGGGAATCCGAGCCATAGCCTTGGATCTAAAGAATTGAAAGTGCTCAACATCAGGATTGCATCCAAACCGAGCTTCAAAGGGTGTCATCCCTCCTACTGCCTTGTGTGGAACATGGTTTCGAATGTAATTAGCACAATTCACTGCTTGAGCCCAATACTGCAGAGGAAGAGACTTTGAATGAATCATACAAGTGGCCATCTCCTTAAGAGTACGGTTCTTTCTTTCTGCTACTCCATTCTGTAAAGGGCTGTAAGCAACTGTATGCTGTAAGGAGATCCATTTAGAAGTACATAAATCCATGAACCTATTGTTTACATATTCACCTCCATTTTCGGTTCGAAGAATCTTAATAGACCATTCCACCTATTTCTTAGCAAGAGCCTTAAAGTCTTTAAAAATGTTCAAAGACTTCAGACTTAAGCTTAAGAAAATATACCCAAGTATATCACGAATAATCATCAATGAAGGTCAGCACATAAAGATCTCTAGTAAACAAAGGAGACGGAAATGGACCAAAAATATCACTGTGAACAAGATCCAAAGGATGAGTAGCTCTCAAGGATTTTCCTTTATCAAATATCTTTTCAGGATGCTTTCTAAGGGTACAACCCTCTCAAACACCCTTATAAAAATTGACACAGGGTAACCCGTTGACCATTTTCGTTTTGGCTCAATTATTCAAGGTAGCGATAATTTAGATGTCCAAAATGCTCATGCCATAGCTTACTAACCTCATTTGCATGAGTGAGCAAGGTAGTGGGCGTAGAATCAGAAGTAAAGTGGGAAAAGGTATTCAACCGTGAATGGTGATCCGCCTTTCCCTTAGCCACTGTAGTGTCATCATTAAGCTCACAAATAATCACCGAGTTAGGACCAAATTCCACTCGCATTCCTTCACCAAGGTGAGTAATTTGGTAAACCGATAGGATATTAGTAGAGAGATTAGGAACACTCAAAACTTGGTTGAATGTTCCCCCATCCATCTCTACTGATCCACTACCAGAAACTGACACTGTCATGTCATTACCCATCGCGATTTGGGACATACTACAAGGCTCGATGTTGGAGAACTCAACATGCAAAGAAACCATATGGTGCAAGGCACCATAATCTATAATCCACGTTGATGAAGGAGTAACTTTGGCTACAAGGGCATTTCCTTTCTTCTTATCAAATTTAGAACCTTTTGCAGTAGAAGACTCGGCCTTTGGAGCATTTTGTTTGATAGACTCAGGAACACCTATTTGATTTTTCTTAAGTAAATGAGTAAGGTGATCAATTTGTTTTCTCATACATGTATGCTCTTTATGACCAAGCTTCTTGCAATAGGAACACAAATACTTGTCTTTTTGTGCTCTAGGATTAGAAGTCGAAGTGTTCATGTTAATTTTAGTTTTGGTCTTGGTTTCCTTCTTAGGTTGATCCTTTTTTTCTTTCTTCTTTTCAGTCTTCTTTTCCTTACTAGTACTTGTTAGAAGGGCATGTGACTTGAACTTGAGATACCCCATTTGAATGAGTTTGTCCTATTCTCGAATGAGTTAGGATGAAAAACAGTCAAAGGAGGGCATATTCCAATCCTTGCCCAAGGTAACTTTTGTAGAATAAAAATTTGACACAAAGACAAAATATTCAGGACCTAACTTAGAGAGAATCAACAAGATCAGTTGAGAATCTTTCTTATCTACTTGACATTCCTTTAACAACAATCTAGTGTGGAAAAACTTAGAGAAGAATGCTTGTACGTTTTCAAAATCACTAGGATTTAACCCTAGTAGTTCATTTTCCAACTCATGTGCTCTCATGTCATCTTGTTGTCCAAACATTCCATCTAACATTTTCCATGCAGAATTAGGTGTTTCAGACAACTCAATGTGGAAGAGAAAGTCAGGAGAAATGGACATGCAAAGAAGACCTAAAGCTTCATCACTACGGTTTAACCACTTAGATTTTTCAGGGTCATCATCTAGTTCAAGTATTAATTCCCATGGTGATGCGGAATAACCCTTTACCCCTTAGTTTCATAATTATTTTCAATCTCCATTCGAAGAATTTGAATGGCATAAGAAAAGGAATTGAAAGTGCATCCATAGTTAAGAGAGAGAAAGAATGTAGAAAAGAAACACAAGAATCACAACCACCCATGACAATATAATAACCCCCCTGCTTTCGACACTTTATAGTTTAGTGTGTTGAATACAATCGGGTCTGAGCGTGCATCTGAAAACACTTGGTAACTCGCCTTGCAATTAGTATAATAACACACAAGAGAGGAGACCACAATCATGTTTTGTGGAGCGTAGAAAAGTGACATCGTAC
Organism: Taxus chinensis; assembly: GCA_019776745.2. Lineage (NCBI taxonomy): Eukaryota > Viridiplantae > Streptophyta > Pinopsida > Cupressales > Taxaceae > Taxus > Taxus chinensis. The sequence continues at coordinate 772,954,236 of CM034149.1, forward strand.
ACAAGCACGATTGTAAAAAAACTAGGAAGGAGGTGAAATCAAATCCTAGTTGTGAGAAAAAGTGTCTCACGTCACAAAGGATACCCCCTTGCTGCAAACTGTGGCGGATGCACTCACTAGTCGCAAGCAATAATAAGGGTAAAATATAATGTTTTGAACTCAAGATGAGTCCAGATGATCTTCAGAATGCTGGAAAGGAACGCATAAGACAAAGAGGTGCTTAGAGTGTTACTACACACTTGAGCGCACAATTAGTAAAAAAATTGACAATAACGCTTTTAAAAAAAATACCGTTTTGAAACGTCTGATTTAGCTAATTTTAAAGCAATTAGGACTATAAATAAAACGATAAAAAAGACGTTAATTAAAAGATAATTTTAAATATACTTAATCATAAATGAAGGTTAGATTTGAAATTAATAAAACTAGATTTAATTAAATTAAATCTAATTAATTTCAACTAATTAAGATCTAATAAAAAATTAAATCCTAATTAAAATTTTAAATATACTCCCCTTTTTTTTAAAAAAAAATCCACTTTAAAAAAGGACACCTCAAATTTTAAATTAGAGAAACTTGCCTTAAATAAATTTATTTGCCCACTTAAAAGAAAAAACACCCTAAAGATATTTTAAAAACTTACCAAAAAAACTTACGGTTGAGGAAATAAATAAAAAATCAAACTTACCGTTGAACGCACTTACAAAGAAATCTCATGGATTTACCAAAAAAAGGATGAATTTTTTTTGCAGAGTTTGAGTGGTTTGCATAAAAACACAATGGATGGAAAATTCAGCCACATGCTTTGGAGAGCATGGAACGACTGTGGAGGAAGATGAGCTGCACAAGTAAGGACTGTTGGAACAGTTGTGGGATCAGTAGAGCGGCTTAGCAACCCGTGGTAGCTAAACGAATGAGCATGCGTTGGAGGTTGGGAGGAGCCCGTGAGTGGCGAACAACAACACAACGTGGGGAAAGAGCTTAGGGGAGAAGGCTAGGTTATGGGGCTCGGTGAGCAGCATAAACCCCATACAGGGAGGGCAGAACAGGGCAAAGCCTAATGAACACATGCTGAATGAGTAAAATCACAAGTAAGGAGCAGAGCTTGGGGTAGAGAATGAAGCTCATAGAGTTGAGGAGCTCGGTTGGCTCAAAGGTTTGGTGGAGAGAGCTTGGGATAGAGCACAAATACCAAAACTACAAACTGAAACCTGTAATTTTGAAACTGTGCCTGCAAAACACCATGAAAACATAAAGATCCAAGAAAAAAAAGAGATCTACAAAAAATTTCTAGTTTTAATAAAAAATTAAAAAACCAGAAAAAATAACCTCTATTTGTAACTTATCACCAAATGTAGCTGCAGCTAACTAAATTTAGCTGCAAAACCTCCTGAAAAACTCGAGGAGATCTATGCACATGACACGAAGAACACAACAAAATTGAAAACTTTCCAAGAGTAGCTTGTTAAGAACATTAGCAATAAATTTCCAAAATCTAATTGATAAAAAAAACTTGCACGAGGAGTAAAAAAAATAATGAAACCAAGAGTAATCGCAACTCAAATGATGAATGCACGTTTACCCGATCTCATCTCTGATACCATGAAAGAGTTTGCAAGAATCATATCGAAAACTGTGCACCATGATGAAGTTACACTCTGAAGGAAATGTAATAGCTCTAACGTAATCACAAGGAGGAATCGATCAATCAATGGAAGAACTTGCATAATAGAACAAAGCTTGCACATAGAGAAAAGATAACAAAGTGTCTTAGCATACTCATAAATGTCAAATGAAGGGATACATATAGGGTGTTGAGTAACCCTAGTGCATGACACACAAGAAACCCTAAACCTAACCCATGTGAGATGACCCTCCATATGTGTGTGGAGGACATATAGGATCCCACACACCAACATACAAATGGATAATGAAGGGTCCAAGTTGCTATGCATGAACATAATGATTATTCTAGCTATATGGGTGCATCAAGATCATAGTTTCAAGACCTTATTAGGAAAGTTGTCAAGAAAAAATCCAAGAGGATATATAGATACAGTTTTCAGGATGAAATTTTTTCAAGGAGTAAGCCAATGAAGGCTTAAGATAGGATGATAATTGTGGATTGCAATATGTTATGCTACAAGGGAAAAATATGGGTATGAATCTCAAAAAAGGCGATCATAGTCTATGGATGAACTATGAAATCTAATGACAGTGTTGTATATGTAGTTAGCTTGTTCAAAATAAATATTCATGAAGTTAGGGCTTCTAGAGTGGTAATGAATTCAAGTATAGATGGAGTTTGCACATGACCAGGTATAGTTGCTTTGTTTAAGCTGAGATGGTGTGCTATAGGTCAATAAAGGCTTATTGAAGCAAAATTTAGAGGATTTAAACATGTTTGCAGTGTTTGAAGGATATGATTAACCTTATCTTACTGTGAAATAGGTTGATCAAGTGAAATAGGCTTTGCTTCAAGCTTGAAATTTGCATAACTAGACTATTTTATCATGAGTTGCTTAGGTCATATCAGTTGAGTCATGCCTAAGAGTTTGTGCTATCTTCTGAAGACGTATCATGTCTAGGTTGCAAGATAAATGATAGTTGATGGTCAAGTATGAATAAATTGGGTCTACATATGTTGTAATAGTCAGAGAACTGTGTGTTTTGGTTAGAGGTTTATCTCAACAAGAAAGTGGTAAGAAAAATGTAAGTGTGACAGGGTATGATGCTTATCTTAGACTGCAAGGACTTTCAGTTTCCCCTATCTTGAAATTTTAGGTTGATGACAAATAGACTACATGAGTGAATGTATTATTTTGCATTAAAGAAGGTATGTGCTATGTTTTTTCATGTTAAAAGTCAGGTGTCAATGTGTCTCATGCAAGAAAAGAAGTGTTGACAAGGCTTGGCAAGCCTATTCCACAAATGAAGGATAGTTTGAGTTTGCTTCTTGGAGTTATGTAAAAGCTTGAATGGTCTGCAAGTGCTCTGACTTGGGTATGATTGCAAGTGTCCTCATTTGTTTCACAAGTCCATGCTTTATGATGGTGTTGTTGCTTCCAAGGTTGAGAAAGTTTTTTAAGACAAAGTATCAATCAAAGTGAAGAGGACCTTGCTCTATATGTTGTATAACAATGAACTTGTCAAATGTGTTAAAAAAGGTGTCAAAAGGTATGTTTGGAAGAAATATAGATGGTTTTAAGAATATTGGAGAAGGGAGAGATTGTCAAATCTCTAACAAGTGTTATACTATACAAATAAGGTTGAGAATACATAATAAGTGCTTTAGGAACTTTGACATTCTTCATGATTCATTTTCATAACCCGAGTTCAAGGTATGTAACACTATATTTGCTTTATCTATGAGAGTATGATGGAATGAGGATAGGGGGAGCCATTACATGGTGTTTCATGAGTTAAGTATGCTCCTACAGCTATGAGAAGTTTGACAAGTTTTGACTGAGGATGTGGTTTAGGGATTATGGCTTTAAAAGTTGCAAATATGATGTTAGAGGTAGAGTTTTTGGAGTTGGCATGCTAGAGACCTAGAATAAGGTGAATAATAGGTATGAAGAAAAATTGTGGAGAGTATACACTCAGGGGGAGTCATATGGATGCTATTTTTAGTACCATGGATGTTTCATTGTTGTTGTTGAAGGCAAGAAGAGCAAGTAAAATCCAAGGGGGAGTCATTTGGGCAAGTAAGTTTGTCATTTGCATTATTGCCATTGTGTGTTGTCTTTTCCGTTTCTATTTGTCATTGTACCTTTTTCATAGATTTCAAAGGGGGAGAGTAGGATTAGAAACATAGAAAATATTCATGTAGGTGTTTGGTCTTGTTGGTTGCCATCAATGTTTCTGAAGGTGGTTGCCATCAATGACAAAGGGGGAGATTGTTGGCAATTTTGCCTAGGTGTTTTCATTGATGTCAAAGCCATTAATGGAAAAGGGTTTGTAGATGGCATATGTGTCTCCATGAGGTGTCTTTCAATGTCTAACATGAAGATTGGTTAGTAGTGTCATGTTTTGGTCAAGTTGGAATGGTGTCTAAGCATGGTTTTGAGCATGATATAAGTATGTATGGTCATTATATGAGTCCTAAAGGTTGGTATGAGTTCCATAATGGTCTTAGAGGTGTGTTGCAAGTGTCAAAGTGTATTCATATGGTCAACATGGTTAGTTCATGAGTTTTATGGGTTAAGTTAGGTCATTCTAAGCTTATTCCTAGACCTAGAGCACAAGGTATGATATGGAGGCATGATTTTTGGAGCAAGGAAGTCATGTTCAAACATGGTAGGAGTATAGTGACAGTGTATATGATATGTATGATGAGTTTTAGGTCTATTCTCAGTTGTTTGATAGTGCTTCATGGTCCTTAGGAAGCAAAAAGGTGAAGACAAGGTAGGATAACACATGTAAGTCGTTGTGGATGGAGTTTTTTAGCAATATTTGAGCTAGGTGGTGAGTTGGGATAGTTATCAGATGTTTTCATGATGCTTCATGACATTTTTAGGTCAAAATGCTAAAGGAATTGCAAGATATGAAGTTTTTCGTAAAACCAAGTTAAGAAGAAGCAAAATCTAGCTCGAATTATGAACTTCAAATGCTCATCCACTTGCACAAAGTTTTCATGGGACCCATAGGTTTTTGGGGATGGTTTTCCATTGATCTAAGAGTGTTTTAAAAAAATAATTAAGTGGTTTTATTTTCATACTTTTATGAACAATCGTTAAGAATATTAGCTGGTTTGAAACCCTAACAAAACCCTCCTAGAGCGAATTGAGAGACTTTAATTTTATGGTATTTAAATGAACATTTGAAGCTAAATTTATGCACCAATGTTGTAAAGGATTCCTTAGAAATTCTTTTGGTGGTGTTTTGGTATTCCAACTATTTTGGGAAGAGAGTGAAAAACCCTAGTTTTGTGGGTTTTTGCAGTTTCAAGGATGAGATGAAAGTTCCAGGATGAAAAGTGAATTGGGAGGTGATATAAATGGCTATGAAAATATTCAAGCAGGTATAGTGGAGAACATTAAAGATATAGGTCCTCAAAGTGACCCTACCAATTTTGGCCTTAAGGGTTAAAATGCTAGTCTTGTGCTTTGAAGTGAGTTTGATCATTTTACTTGTTGTTGATGCATATGATGATCATGGATAGTTTGTTCAAAATTGGTATGATGTGATTAAGTTATTAGTTTTATATTATGAAGTGTTTTTTAGTTGAAACCATAATGTCCTAGTAAGCCATAGTTGGATTCTCAAGGAGTGAAGGAACAAGTATGTTGGGTAAGATTTATCCATATAGAATATGCTTATTAGTGCTTGTAAATGTTGGTACAAGTATCCTTGATATGGTATAAGTGGTGGTTGATCGTGGAAGTGATTTTGGAGGTGTTGGAGCAAGTTTCTCTCAAGACTGGTTCTTGAGTCCTAGAAGCCTGAATGAGCAGTTGCAGAGATTGGCTTGGCTGAAGGCCTTCCACTATGTGTTGGAGGATAAAGTAAGTTGTTATGGAAAGTAGACTCATAGAAATTTCCAGTGATATATGGTTTGTGTCTTGATGATGTGTTTTGATGAATGAACCATATTTGTTTTTAAGAGCTAGTTTTGGGGTCTTAAAGCCAGTTTGGAGCAGTTGTAGAATTTGAGCGGTTTAGAGGTATTCCACTATGAGTTGAATGAAAATGTGAGTTGTTTTGGAAATTAGATTAAAATATATTTCCAATTATATATGACTTGATTCTTTATGATGAGTTTTTCTATATGAGCTCATTTGTTCTACAGAAATGAATTTCCAGGTGTTGAAAACCTGATGGGGTTTGCTTGCTTCTTGGCATATTTCATGATGTTTGGAGTTGATGCAGAGGTTTTTGGGCTTGTGTAAGGTGTGTAGAGGATATATTGGTGTTGCATGATTATAGAGCCATTAAATTTTTTTTTGAAGACATTGGAGTTGTTGGATCATTCGTTTGTGCTTAAGGAGCTTGTTTTGAGTTTTCTTGTGCATCCTTGTGCTTGCAGGAGATGTATTGACCCATGATGCTACGCCCTTAACCTATTGCTTGTATTAGGCTATGAGTAGCCGACTTGTGGCTTACCATATCATTTTATTATATCATTTATACTTTCTCATGCTTAATAGGTCAGCATTAGTGATGGCCATAACATATGAATAGTATATATAGGGGAGTATAGGTAGTATTTCATTATCATTTGAGCATTTGAGTCTTATTATATGGTTTGGAGGTTGCCCCCTCGAAGTGGGGAAGCTATTCTAACTGCATATTAAGATCATTATTCTAAAATATTGTGTTATTTTGTGTTCTATTGTTGCTCTTAATATGAATTATACAAGTAATTTCATTACAAGTGGTATCAGAGCTGCGATCTGGGCTGAAATTAGGGCAAAAACCCTAATTTTTTTGTTTCCACCACATATTGTGAACCAAAGAGAATTGGTGAGAGATATTTTCACCATAGTTGCGAAGCATTTCAAGTAAGATTCCCTAAAAATTTTAGAATTTTTTGATTTATTTTGCAAAAGTTATTACAAATTTAGGGTTTTTCATAAAATTGCTCCCTAGGGTGCAAATTGTGGAAATTTTTCAAGTTCTTTACATTTTCGGAAAGATCTCAAAAAATAAGTTATTATCTTCTCTGTGTTTTTTCCTATTCAGATGAAATTGTATCAAAACCCTAAACCCTAAGGTTTGACATCATGGCGGGGCCTTCCATAAGAGCGAAAAAGAATCTGGTTACTCCAGGTAAAACCCTAGATAAAGATGGGGTAGTGATTGAAGAGATGGAGTCAGAAGGGGTAAATACAGATTCCTTAGCACTAGGGTTTACCTCAGTTGAGCATAAGGTTAGCCAACTTGAGTATGAGTTGCAAAATGTACAATCTAAGATGGCCTCTAAAGGAGACATAGCCCAAATCAATCATCGGTTGGATGATATCATGCAACATGTAAAGGGTAACCAATATGGCCCAAATCTGGCCCATATCAACCAAGGAGGACCTTCAGTTCAAAATCATGGACAAACTAACCATATTGGATCACTTTTCCAGTCCCATCAGAATCAAACTTATTCACAACCACGGAACATGATGTCGAAAGTGGATATGCGCAAATTTGATGGTAAGGATCCCCTGAATTGGATAAATCAAATGGAGAACTTCTTTGAGTTACATCAAACACCATCAGGAAAAAAGGTGACATTGGTATCCCTATAACTTGAACCTGACCAATTTGTTTGGTATTGTTGGTTATGTGCTCAGAGGTAGAAGAATGGTCTAGGTGTCACTTGGACAATTTTTACTGAGGAGTTGCAATTGCACTATAGTTCCAATGTTTCAGAGAACTACTTTAGTCAATTAGAAAAGTTACGACAAATAGGATCAGTCAAAGATTATGTGTATCAATTCCAAAACCTATCCTTAAGGGTGGAGAATATTCCAGAAGAGAATCTAAATGACCTATTTTTTGGGGTCTTAAGGACCACATCAAGCATGAGGTAGGTATGTTTAATCCAATCAAGATTTCTGATTCTATTAACATAGCATGTCGTGCAGAGGAAAAAGTTCTTTGTAGTAGGAAGCCACCTTTCATTAACACCAGAGACCGTAGTATCTCTTCCCCTTCATTTGCTAGGCCAATTAGACTGTCTCCTCAACAAATGGAAGAAAAGAGAGTAAAAGGATTATGTTTTAACTGTGATAACAAATATGGTCCAGGACATAAATGTGCTGAGAAGAAGTTGTTCTATATTGACGGAGTTAATGAGAATGATGAGGAAGCTGAAATTATAGGAGAGGCTGAGGAACCAGTAGAAGATGAAGTAGAGGATCACCAACCTACAATTTCTTGCCATGCATTATCAGGTATTAGTACTCCTCAAACACTCAAGGTTATTGGCTATCTCAAAAAATAGAAGGTGACGGTGTTGATTGACTCGAGGAGTACTCATAACTTCAAAAATAGTAAGTTAGCTACCCGCCTCAATTGTTTTATTTACCCAACTTCAGAAATGCAAGTTATGATTGCGGATGGTGGGATAGTCAAGTGCACAGGAAAGTGCCATAGTATCAAGCTTTCCATGGGAGACTACATGTTAGACTCACCTATGTTTGCTATTTCTATGGGAGGGGCAGATATTGTTTTTGGGGTCCAATGGCTCACAACCTTAGGTACTATAGAGATGAATTTCCAAGAAATGTTCATGCGATTTCATTCAGATGGAAGGACAATACAATTGAATGGGATGGTAGCTAAGTCTCCACAAATTATTAGCTCTCATCAGATGTAGAAGGTTCTCAGAAAATGAGTGGATGGCTTTATAGCAAAGCTATTTTCCATAGAAGTACAAAATACAGAGTCTTCTATGCCACCCGATCTTCAAAAGATTGTGGATGCTCACTCATCTGTTTTTGATGCAATTCCAAAGGGACTACCACTAGTTAGGGATCATGATCATGCCATTCAGTTGATTCCAGGGAGCCAAACACCTAACATCAGACCATACGGATACCCATATTCCCAGAAAAGTGAGATCGAGAAAATGGTGGAGGAAATGTTGAAGGCAGGTATCATCAGGCATAACCAGAGTGCATATTCTTCACCAGTGGTCATGGTACGTAAGAAGGATGAAACATGGAGGATGTGTCCAGATTACCGAGAACTCAACAAGTACACCATTAAAGATAAGTTTCCTATTCCAGTAATTGATGATTTACTTGATGAATTACATGGTGCTGTTTATTTCACAAAATTAGATCTTTGTTCGGGGTACCATCAAATTAGGATAAAAGAGGAAGATGTTCATAAAATGGCTTTCAGGACTCATGAGGGCCATTATGAGTTTTTGGTAATGCCTTTTGGTCTTACAAATGCGCCCTCAACCTTTCAAAGGTTGATGAACACTATTTTTAGGCCATTTTAAAGGAAATTTGTATTAGTTTTCTTTGATGACATATTGATTTATAGTAAGACATGGGAAAAACACTTACAACATGTAAATAATGTGTTGGAAGTTTTAGAGAAACATAATATGTATGCAAAGCCATCCAAATGTTCTTTTGGTATACAAGATGTAGAGTACTTGGGTCATATTGTATCCCATGAAGGCGTCAAAGTTGATTCTCAGAAGATCAAAGCTATGGTGGAATGGCCAAGGCCCAAAAATATCAAAAATCTTCATGGGTTCCTAGGACTAACAGGGTACTACAGAAGATTTTGTGGGGATATGGTAGAATAGCAACCCCACTCACTACATTGCTAAAGAAGGATGCCTTCCATTGGATAGACATAGCCACTAAATCCTTTGAGCAGCTGAAAGAAGTCATGTGCAGCACCCCAATTTTGGCTACTCCAAACTTCTCAAAAACCTTCATTGTTGAATGTGACGCTTCAAGATCAAGATCAGGAGCAGTTCTAATGCAGGAAGGAAGACCAATTACATTTGAGAGTTGCCAATTAAAAGGAAAAGAACTGCTCAAACCTATCTATGATAAAGAAATGATGGCTATTCTTCATGCGGTCAAGCAATGAAGGCCCTATCTCATGGGTAGACACTTCAAGGTAAAAAATGATCACGATAGTCTCAAATAATTTTTGGAGCAAAGGTTATCATCTGAAGAACAACAAAAGTGGGTAACAAAAATGTTGGGTTATGCTTCTGAAATCATATACAAAAAGGGTAAAGAAAATGTAGTAGCTGATGCGTTGTCCAGAAGGGATACATCCGCAGATGCCTTACTATGTGGAATGTCCATGTTGATGGCCGATTGGGTGGATGAAGCAAGATTGGAATGGAATCAAGATAAGGATACACAATCTCTAATACAAAATATCAAGCAAGGATCTTTGACATCTAACAAATTTGAGTGGAAAGGTAATTCCCTATGGTACAAGGATAGGTTATACTTGAGTAAAGATTCTGAGTTGAAGCATAAGATTCTTGCAGAGCTACATGCCTCACCTGTTCGAGGACACTCTAGGTTTTTGAAGACATGTCATAGAATAAAAAGAGAATTATTTTGGGAAGGACTCAAGGGGGATGTAAAAAAGTTTGTATCAGAGTGTTTAGTGTGCCAACAGAACAAAGGGGAAATAATTAAAACACTAGGTTTGTTGCAACCCTTACCAATTCCTACCCAGAGATGGGAGGAGGTCTCCATGGATTTCATCACTAGATTGCCTTGTTCAGAGGGTAAGAATGTTATTTTCGTGATTGTTGATAGGCTCACAAAATATGCCCATTTTTGTGCCCTATCACATCCTTTTGTAGCCATTACAGTCGCATCTATTGTTTTGGAGACAATTCAAAGGCTACATGGAACCCCAAAGATAATTGTAAGTGATCATGATCCTATTTTCACAAGTGATTTTTGGACGGAATTATTTTCATGTTTGGGTACTCAGCTAGCTCACAGTTTATCTTATCATCCTCAAACTGATGGGCAAACAGAAGTGGTCAACAAATGATTAGAGGGGTATTTACATTGTTTTGTATCAGATAAGCAGGAAAGGTGGATTAAATGGCTACCACTGGCAGAATGGTGGTATAACACATCTTTTCATACCTCTTCTCAAATGATCCCATTTTTAGGATTATATGGTTACCATCCACCTTCTATCACTTCCTCCTTGAGGGGAAAACTAAGGTCAAAGATGTTGAGGAACACATTCAACATCAACAACAGGTTATGGCTAGTTTGATAGAGAATTTAGCATTAGCACAAAACAAGATGAAACAACAAGCAGATCAACAACATAGTGAAAGACATTTTGAAATTGGTGACTAGGTTTTTGTACATCTCCAGCCTTACAAAAAGATGTCCCTAAAGCAATAGAAAAAGGAAAACAAATTTTTTCCTAAATACTATGGCCCTTATTAGGTTCTACAAAAAATTGGTAGTGTTGCTTATAAACTAGAGTCACCTCCATCTTCACACATACACCCAATATTCCATGTTTCATGCCTGAAGAAGGTTATTGGATAGAAATTTGAAGCCCAAATAGATTTATGAAAACTTGATGAGGAAGGAAGAATCATTTTGGAGCCAGAGAAGATTCTGCAAACACGTACTAAGAGGCTGAGAACTAGAGACATCAAGGAATATCTGATCAAGTGGAAGAATCTGAGCATAGAAGACGCCACCTGGGAGGATGAGGGTTTTCTGCAGTAACATACAGGATTATTCAATGTTGAGGACAATGTTGGTTTGAAGGGGAAGGGCATGCTACACCCTTAACCTAGTGCTTGTATTAGGATATGAGTAGCTGACTTGTGGCTTACCATATCATTTTATTATATCATTTATACTTTCTCATGCTTAATAGGTCAACCTTGGTGATGGCCATAGCATATGAATAGTATATCTAGGGGATTATAGGTAGTATTTGATTATCATTTGAGCATTTGAGTCTTATTATATGGTTTGGAGGTTGCCCCCTCGAAGTGGCAAAGCTATTCTAATTGCATATTGAGATCATTATTCTGAAATATTGTGTTATTTGGTGTTCTATTGTTGTTCTTAATATGAATTATACAAGTAATTTCATTACACATGATGACCTACTTGGGTCATTTGTGTTTATTTATATCATGTTATTATTCTTATTTTGAGTTGGTATGACTGACCTACTTGGTCATGGCCAACCCATGGGTGTAAGAAGCTAGTGTCATGCATATAAATACACGTTGATTTGCTTATTATAACTAGTTGAGATGAGGAGGTTATGAACGACCTATTGATGATTAAAGAAGAGTGTAGAGGGGTTATAGACAGAGCCTAGAAGAAATATGAAGACCTGAGAAAGTTTGATAATAATATGTGTAATGGAAATTGATACATTTAGCCCACGAAGAAGAGAGATTGTATGAGTTTGGAGAGAGCTTGCTTGGATGAGGGTTTGATGTGTTTGGAGCTGAATTTGGATCACAATCAATTGTGTGAGCAGCCTATTATATGTGATTAGTATTTTATCAAATGTCCTATGATGAGTCATATTTATAAGAGTCCTTTGTTGTGAGTAATATTAACAAAGGTTTAGGGGTTGTTGCTCCTTATGGGGTTGGTGCCTCACTAAACAAATCTTGCAAGATGTGTAATATTCTTAAAAGTCCTTGATTTGTGTAATATAAGCAATAGTTTTAGTGGGTTTTATTCCCCTTAAGATTTTCCCACTTTTATTTTGTATTTTGTGTTCTCTCTCTCTTGTCTCATGATCTTGTGAATGGTTAATGCACATCTAATAAGCTCACATGTGGTTATAATGATGACTGGTTAATTTAATGTTGAATGCTTGACATGGTAAATGAAGTTAAATTTTTATAGGAATGATTCACCCCCCCCCCCCCCCCCCCACTCAGTCCATTTTTCTTCCAAAAATATCCTCTTATGGATTTGTATTTTTTTGGGATTTGGTCCAATATCACGGGGAATTAAGAAACAAAACTTTATTTCTTGATCTTCCACAGAAGCCAAATATCATACTGCAAGTGGAGTTATTTTTGAAGCGATATGGATAAGTCGCATACTTGAGGGACATGGCCTACCATAGGAGAAATATACCACCTTTTATGTTGATATGAAAGGTGTTCTAAAACTTGTTCACAACCTAGTGTTTCACAAGAGAATGAAGCATATTGAGGTACAAGTACATTTCATCCACGAGCATGTTTTGAAACACAACATTCAACTTCAGTTTTTTCCAACATTTGAATAGAGAGCATATATCTTCACGAATTCACTTACTTGTGAAAATTTTGATATGCTCATAGAGTTCCTCTCTTTTTCTCTTGAGGCAATGAAAAATTAATGGGGGAATGTTAGGTAAAACCTATAGTGTATAGGTAATTTTACATTATAGATGTGTTTCAATTTACCAAAGGTAATTTAGTTGTTACTATATGGTTATTTGGTTTTTTATATGTTTTTATTGTTTAAACCATATTATTTGTCATATTGTTTACTCACGTATGTGTTTTGTTTATTGTTCCACTTGTGTAACAATTACTATTGTGAACTTTGTTGTTCAATACCTATAAGTATTACAACATTTAATTACTTTGTCGATTGATTACATATCAATAAAATTTACAAGCTTCTGTCACTGTTCCTTAATCACATTAATGCCTTGCAAACTTGGTCTGATGATAATGTAGCTCAAAGGGTAGCTCGATGAGATGACTCAAGTTTTAAATCCTTAATGAGATTAATGCCTCAAGTTTTATAAACTTACAAAGGGGGAGGAATATTTTTTAAGGGACTCCTAATTCATTAAAAAAGAGTGATATTTTTAATTCAAAAAGGAGGGGAGTATCATTTTTTCAAGGGAGGGGCTTACTATAAATATGATTTTATTTTTTTGTGGGTGTCTTTTTATTGGGACTTTTTAAAGGGCTGATTTTGAATGCCCTATTGGCACATAGACATTTGACACCTTTCCAATATCACTTGTTGAAGATTGAAGGGTGAGGCCTAGTTAGATAGAAAATACGACCCTTTTAATGATGAAATTTGTACTGTCAACTAATCAAATCATCAACTTATTTCTGAGGTTAAGGTGGAATCAGAATAGTTTAATCATGAATACCTAAGGAAAATATTAAGCATGCAGGGGTAGATTAAGTTGTTAGGTTATTAATGAATACATAAACTAAAAAAATCAGACAAGATTACGGGAGTCACAATCAAGTGAATCACTTACATAAAATAGAAAGAAAGAAAACAAAGATAACAATAAGAATGAAATATAAACTAATCAAAGCACACAATATTAAACTAAAATGTTATTGGACTTCTTTGATAAAGTGAAACCTATTGAAGAGGCAACCTCTTGAGGGTACAAGAAAAAAAAGTATCTAAACTACATTGCTATTGATTGAGAATACGAAACACATGTAGATAATTGTATTCAAATGATCTCAAATAAAAAATGAGGAGATTTATATTGCATATAAAACCAATGTTAAAGAATGCTCCTTTAAACAATCCATATTTTATTCATCTTAAGTGTCATAAATTACCATAAGTATTTATAATAGACTTTAATACAAAACAATAATAAATACATGATCAACATATCTTATATTTAATTGCATTAAATGAAAATTCATATTTTATGAATAATATCATAAAATGCAACAACAATTTACAATTTTGGAAATAAGAGTTTGCACACTCTACAAATGATCATTCTAATGAAACACTATGACATTGGAGTCAAATAAAGATTGTACTAACGAGAACAAAAACTTACAAATGAAAGGTTACATTCAACAAGACATAAATATGCATACGATTAAATGTATTAGTGAGAGCTAAATAATCACGTAAATCTCAATAAATCCACCAAGTAATCTAAAAGCAATGAGTACCCCATGAAATACAAATAAATTACATTCGGTTCAAATTAGAAGATAAAAATATTTCCTGATAATAAGAAATATTAAATATATATAAACTGGATATACCTATTCCATATAAAAAATCTCACTTTCAGTTACCTAAAGTGTTTCTGAATAGGATTGCATCTAAAACCAATCTCAAAAAATGTAACTATGAGTTAAATTCAGATGAAAAATGACTAAAATATAGCCAGGTAATGTTTACACCCTAATTAATTTATATGATGTGGAAAGTATACAACAATAAGAAGGATGTAAGGGTTTACAAAAGGTGGACTATTCCGATCAAATTAACTTCCAACATCAATTATACATGATTGGAATAATACATTCAAACTTCAAATGATTGATAAATGATAAGTACTTGCTCAAAACATGAGATGTGAGATAAACTTAGTTGTTTGAGGAAGGCCACATAGAATCTAGATGTGTAAGATAGTGAAACAACAAGATCTGAAACTGAAGACTCTACACTGTAAGTTTTGAAATTGAGAATTGAGTAGGGGTGAAACCATACAAATGTTATATAGTCTAGGCTGGAGCTATATAGTATTGACCTAAAGATGTATGGTGTTAGAACCTTTGAAAATCTAGATCTGCAACTTTATGTGTGCTTCAAGTTTTTGGAAATGATTCTCATTTTATGTTGATCTTATTCATAAAACTTTAGGATGACATGTAATAACCTGCAACAAACTAGAAACCCTAGCAACCTGTAAAACCCTTCATCATAACATTAGAAATACAAAAGAGAAAAACATGTGTGTACATTTGGTATTGGAATACCCTTGGCAGTTAGACTCATAATTGTTGAACCAATCCATGTGTTACACTATATGATCTTATTACAAGATCAAGCCTCATGTAGTTCTCCTAAGTACTGGTACAAGTGTTTGTAGATAACCAATCCCATAACGGTGCCCTCATGTCTCTTTATACTAAGATAGTGGGATAACTACGCAATATAGAATATAACTAGGGTGGTTTTAGTGAGATGTGGTGTGCCTCAGCTATATGACCTAACCCTTATGTTGATTGAAACTCTTGTGTAATACTTGGACTGAATTTGCTCTTGCTAAGACATGTCTGTATGATATTTGCATGCTTGAAATGGATAAAGTTAGACTCATTGACCTAGTTGAGTGCTTCATACTTATAGTAGTGAAAACTCTAAATGATGTGTGACTGAATTAAAAAGATTTATGAACCCTTTGAGTGATTTTGGAATGATGTTTGCAATAAAAGCTTGTAAGAGTGCCGGGTGAATTATAAAGTGATAATGGATTGCTTATATAGCCTTTTGTAGGTGAGATATTGTAATAAGGCCAACACTAGGAAGATGAAATAACCCAAAGAATGATTTGAAATTAGAACTAGAGTCAGTGATTGTGAAGGGGTGAGATTTTCCAAGTTGGCTAAAATTGAACCTTACATCTCGACTCTTTTGTATGTTTTTAGACTAGAGAGAGAAATACCAAAATTGAAAGTTGTTTCATGAATATTAGATGTTTTATGCTACTTCAATTAAATAATATTCTCAGAATTGATGATAAACCAATGTAAAGATAAACAAGTTGTTGAATGGATAGAGAGATGAAGAGATTGTATTCCAAATGCAAGCATTTGTCTTAACAAGGATATCTGGTAAAACTTCTCATTGCACAAAGATAAGTTACCAAATTTTAGTTTCAAATTTTCCCCCCTTTAATTGTGTAATAAAAAATTACATGCTTAACAAAAAAACATACCTGAATGTGCACACACACTTTTCCTTCACTCAAAGGGACTTCTCGACGTGTTGGTGTTAACATGCTCCATGATGAAACCTACAACACAAAGTGTAGTCAATTTCTATGATATAAATTGAACTTTAACCAAGAATACACACACACACACACACACACACACACACACATATAGATATATGTATGTATGTATACATACATACATACATACATATATCTATATCTATATCTATATCTATATCTATATCTATATGTATGTATGTATGTATACATACATATATCTATATCTATATCTATATCTATATATATATATATATATATATATGTATGTATGTATGTATAATTGTTGAACCAATCCATGTGTTACACTATATGCTCTTATTACAAGATCAAGCCTCATGTAGTTCTCCTAAGTACTGGTACAAGTGTTTGTAGATAACCAATCCCATAACGGTGCCCTCATGTCTCTTTATACTAAGATAGTGGGATAACTACGCAATATAGAATGTACCTAGGGTGGTTTTAGTGAGATGTGGTGTGCCTTAGCTATATGACCTAACCCCTATGTTGATTGAAACTCTTGTGTAATACTTGGACTGAATTTGCTCTTGCTAAGACATGTCTGTATGATATTTGCATGCTTGAAATGGATAAAGTTAGACTCATTGACCTAGTTGAGTGCTTCATACTTATAGTAGGGAAAACTCTAAATGATGTGTGACTGAATTAAAAAGATTTATGAACCCTTTGAGTGATTTTGGAATGATGTTTGCAATAAAAGCTTGTAAGAGTGCCGGGTGAATTATAAAGTGATAATGGATTGCTTATATAGCCTTTTGTAGGTGAGATATTGTAATAAGGCCAACACTAGGAAGATGAAATAACCCAAAGAATGATTTGAAGTTAGAACTAGAGTCAGTGATTGTGAAGGGGTGAGATTTTCCAAGTTGGCTAAAATTGAACCTTACATCTCGACTCTTTTGTATGCTTTCAGACTAGAGAGAGAAATACCAAAATTGAAAGTTGTTTCATGAATATTAGATGTTTTATGCTACTTCAATTAAATAATATTCTCAGAATTGATGATAAACCAATGTAAAGATAAACAAGTTGTTGAATGGATAGAGAGATGAAGAGATTGTATTCCAAATGCAAGAATTTGTCTTAACAAGGATATATGGTAAAACTTCTCATTGCACAAAGATAAGTTACCAAATTTTAGTTTCAAAATTTTCCCCCTTTAATTGTGTAATAAAAAATTACATGCTTAACAAAAAAACATACCTGAATGTGCACACACACTTTTCCTTCACTCAAAGGGACTTCTCGACGTGTTGGTGTTAACATGCTCCATGATGAAACCTACAACACAAAGTGTAGTCAATTTCTATGATATAAATTGAACTTTAACTAAGAATATATATATATATATATATATATATGTATGTATGTATGTATGTATGTATGTATGTATGTATGTATGTATGTATGTATGTATATATATGTATATATATATGTATATATATAGATACATATATATACATACATACATACATACATACATACATACATACATATATATATACACAATATATAGATATATATATATATAGATATATATATATATACACACACACACACACACACATACATACATACATACATACATACATACATATATATATATGTGTGTGTGTGTGTGTGTGTGTGTGTATTGTATACATACATACATACATACATACATACATACATACATACATACATACATACATACATACATACATACATACATACATACATACATACATACATACATACATACATACATACATATATATATATATATATAATTCATTGTAACTTTGAACATTGCAAAAAGTACACAAAGGAGATACAAAACATGGAAGAAATAATCTTGTTCATTTTGTAGAGGGAGGATCTTTTATTATTTCCATGTATTGAAGAGTTGGAATTTTCATGTGGAGATGTAGGAGGATTAAGGGTGATCAATCCCTATTATTGTGTCATAGGAGATAGAAGAGAAGAGGAAGGGTTTAGACTATGAAGAACTCATGTGCTTTGATACCTTTCCTATTTGAGGATTTGATGAGAGAGGAGGAAAGGTCAATCTATGAAGCTTGTAGTTTTTCTTTGATGCTTTCCATTTTTGGGAATTTGGTGAGAGAAGAGGAAAGAGTAGTCTACAAATATTTGAGTGTTGCTTCGACACTTTCCACTAAACCCATAGACTACACCACTGCTGACAGATTTAGGCCTAATTTTCCCAACTTGAAAAAAATAGACCTTGGAAGGAATGGACATTGTCATTCCCCCGTAAGGTGATACTATGACTAAATTGATTTTAGATAATTTTAAAAGATTAAAGGGGAGAAGGAGGCTCATGCCTCCAAACATGATTTTTGTAACTGAATCTGAATAGTATTACAAAGAAGGAATGAAGTACTAATGCTCTCTGTAACTTTCTCTAAACTATGTCATATGTATCTATAACTATATATGAATATTATAAAAACTAATAACATATGTAAAAATTGAAACCTTGAGTGGATCTACCCTTTATTTGAGCACTTATGGAATGGTCAAGACAATACCATGGTCTTGATTGTACTATACAATTTATGATCTTGTATTAATTCTACCATATTTTAGTACATGTGACATATTCTAAGTATCCGAGCCCTATGAAAATCTATTACTGTATCCTTTAATCTATCTGTACTTCTAGAAATATCTCAATGAATTACCCCTCTTTCGAGGCACATGTGATAAAATATCTGAGCATGCAACTCAAAAGAATAGGTGTGTACCCATGTACCATATGTCTGATAATCTACATAGGATCACATAAAAGATTGGAATGGTGGCCGCCTTTGAAAACCTATACCTAAAAAAAGGGGTTACACATGATGGCAACCATGGCATGGAGAAAAAGCAACATGCAACCAAAAAACATGTAAGAATACATGTGTAAAGAAAAATATTAACAATAGAGAAAAAACAACAATCATGTCCTACTCTATAGTAAAAACAAGTATATAATCAACATTGTAAACATGCCAAAATCCATAATAAAAAACAATAGTGTAATCATCATAGGTGACTGGAAAGGAGTTATATGTATGTCTAGATGACAAGATTTAGTATGAAAAGTAATGAATGAAGCTATTGATGTATTGTCACTATATATAGTGTTTGCATTTTGTCGCACCAAGATGTGATGATGGAGGAGTTTTCAAATGGAATTGCCCCTAATTGTAAGCAATTGACTCACTATGAATTAAATTGACACATGAGTGCAATACATAAGTTACAACAGTGAAGGTGCAAATCCAAGAAACAATTTAGACTCGTGTCACATGATGTAAGAAAAAGAGACCACTAGGAATGTAATATAAAAAGGTAGAAAGGGACAACCGTAAGGGGGATTACAACATGAACAATGTGTGTCTAAGGATCAATTATGACATCCTTCTTAGTGTACCCAAGAGATCGTAGTAATGTAAAAGTACACATATTATGGGGGTAATTCTATTAACTAAAACTTTGTGTATAAGACATTGGTCAATGAAAGCAAGGATGCGTAGTGTATAAGAGACTAACTAGTGTATCATTACTATCAAAGTCAATACCTAGTGAAGGGGATGTGGTGAAAATAGTTCCAATCATTACATTAAACATGTTATCACAAGATGGTGGAGGTGGGGCAACACATTAAGTATTACAAGCATCTAGGTTAGATTTGACAATGTTATTTTATGGAAGTGGGTCACTAAAGATTTTAAGTTTTACATTATCATTAGTAGGCTTAGGTTGAGGTGTAGTATCATATTTGATAGTAAAAACATCAAGTAGATCTTAGATAACATAAAAAATCTTAAAGCAATGGCTAGTGGAGTGAATAATACATCAGTAGTAGTCACAATGAGAATTAACATCAAATCTCTTACTATGAGGTGTGCTTGTATCAACCTCAAGTGGTGGAGGGAGAGATACAAGGTTACACTCAAGTAGTTGTTGAAGTAATTTTTTTTGGTACACAAGGTAATCAAGTGAACCACCATTAAGAAGGGTGTAAGTATAGCTTCATAGGTTGAGATATGACATTGACAATAATTTTAGCTTCATGTTTATCATTAGGATCCTTGTTGTTAAAAGTAGCCTTGGTTTGGAACTTTTTATTATAGGTTCTAAGAGGATGAGTAACATATTTGAGCTTATTCATGCTAAGAATATAAGCTTTCCATTCTTTCAAAGTATGAAAAAGATGATCAAATGAATTAAACTTATCAAATATCACCCATTCTTGCAAAGGAACCAAACAAATTTGAGTAAAGAGATCTTGTAATTCAATATTGACCAACAAATTGTTCATCTTGCTAAGGGTAGTCTTATATCATAGAACATAATTGCTAATGGGCTCATTGGAACCTTGTCACATTTTATTCATTTGAGAAAAGACACTTTTTCGTGAATGTTGATAAAAATTTGTCCAAGGAATTGATTAGCCAAAGGATTAAATGTCCTTTTAGAATGTATGGGTAGATCATAATACCATAGAAAGGTAAATTATTTAATACTTTGAGGAAAAATATTGGTAAACAATGTATCATTAGAAGATTCGTTTAGAAAAGCAACACGAAACATATATATGTGCTCTTTAGGATCACCCTTACCATCATAGATAATCAATTTAGGAGAAAAAAAATGATACATAAAGGGTATGAAACCACTTTGGGTGCAAGTGGGTTATGAAGCAATTGAGTAGAATCCATAATATGAGAAAAAGAAGATGCACCTTATTGCAGTTGTAATATTTAATCTTGCAAAGTATGAACACGGGATTTAAGAGCCTATGTGTGAGAAGAAGAAGCATGTGAAGAACTATAAGTGTAAATAGGTGATGTAGGAATAATATCGGTTATAGGGATAGTCATGCCAATAATACAAAGTGGAGGATTAGATGCTCCCATGCATAACATATGACAAAGGAGGATTAGGGTTAGCTATGGAAGATACAACAATATGTTTGAGTCGATCATGAGTGATATAAAGAAGAAAATATACATTGTTAGGATTCTCTTGTAAATGGTGTGCAAAATGCTATGCTATATTATTTCATAAAATATGACTATCATCCATATCATGAGACCCCTCACCTTGTATGTTATTAATGAGGAATATGAACACAAAATGAGTAAAAATATTAACATGTACATGCTCATGAGAGATATGATACATGTCATCATAGGGTGGTAGCTAATTAACATAGTTGGGGTAAGGGAAATAATATTTGGATAGCCTATATAGATACTGATAATGATCCACAAGATTCAGAAACATGGTGTACTAAAAATAAACTTTCGAGTAATAAATTTGATTTAAGAGTCGGGTTCACCAAATGTTTACATCCTAATTAATTTATATGACATGGAAAGTAAAAAATAATGAGGATGTAAGGGTTTACAACAAGTGGACTATTATGATCTAATTAACTACCAACATCAATTATACATGAAAAAAATGATGCATTTTTAAACTTGAAATGATTTATAGATAATTGATAAATGATAAGTACTTACTCAAAACATGAGAGATATAAACTTAGTTGTTCATGGAAGGTTAGAGAGAATATGGATGTGCAAGATGATGAAACATGAGGATTTGGAACTGAAGACTCTACACTAGAAGTTCTAATACTAAAAACTGAGTAGGGGTAGGACCTTACAAATGTTGTACAATCTAGGCTACAAATGTATGATCATGACCTAGAGATGTACATTTTTGGACCTTTTGACTGTCTAGATTTACAATTTTTTGTGTTTTTTTCTTGCTTGGAAATGATATTCACTCTATATTTCTCTTACTTCACACAACATCATGATGACTTGTAATAACCCACAAAAAATTAGAAACCCAACTTATAGAACCCTTCATCAAAGCATTAACAAACCAAAAAAGAAAAACATGTGTGTGCGTTTGAGGGTGGACTACCCTTAGTGGTAAAAATCCCATCTATTGAACCAATCCAAGTGGTTCACTACATGCCTTCGTTGTAGGATCAAGCCTAATGTAGTTCTCTTAGGTGTGTGTGTAAATGTGTATAACTAATCAACCCCCTAGGGGTACCCTCATGTCTCTTGACACTAACTTATAAGATATTAGGATAACTGTGTAGTATAGAATGTACATAATGTGGTAGTAATGAGATGTGGTTTGCTTCAACTATGTGACCTAACCCTTGTGTTGATTGAAACCCTTATACAATTCTTGGAGTGACTTTGATTTTGCTAAGACATGACTCTATGACATTTACATGCTTTAAATGGATGAAGCTAGGATCCTTGACCTAGTTGAGTGCTTTAAAATTGTAGTAGGGACTGCTCTAAATGATGTATAACTGATTTAGGAATATTTATGAACCCTTCGAGTGCTTTTGGAATTATATTTGCAACATGAGATTGTAAGAGTGACATGTGAGTTATAATATGCTAATGGCTTACTTATATAGCCTTCTATATGTGAGATATCCTAATAAGGCCGACCATAGAAAGATGAAACAACCAAAAGAATGATTTGAAATTTAAATCAAAGTTGGTGCTTGTGAAGGGGTGGGACCATATGGCTATGACATGACCCTACATCCCGACCCTTTCATCTGTTTTCATACTAGAGAGAAATACCAAAACTGAAAGTTTTGTCATGAATATAAGATGTTTTATGCTGCTTTGATTAAATAATATTCTTTGAATTGATGACAACACACAATGTAAAAAATAAGCAAGTTGTAGATTGGTTAGAGAGATGAAGAGATTGTATTTTAAATGTGATCATTTATCTTAGTAATGATATATGGTCAAACTTGGATTCGCAAAAGGAAAAACTACCATATTTTAGTGTCTACATGTATCTACATTTGTCTCCCCTTATTCTATATCATCTAAGTCATTTTTATAAATTATTCCTTCAAATTTAGTTGATAAATATTTTATTTTTACAAATAAGTCCTCTTGAAAATAAAGTTATAAGACTTTATTTTAAACTATAAGCAACCAAAGTCAAAGAATAATATCAAATGATAAGAACATTTATTATATAAAAGACCTTAGGAAATAACAATACTCTCTTATGCCACTTTTAAATGACTTAAAAGAAGGGGCATGGGACTACTTAAACACACTTAAATAAAAAATGAATCACAAATTCAAAATATAAATCTAATGAAGGCCCACTTTAATTAAAATAATCAATGCATATGCAAGATAATCAAAACCTCATCCACTCCCCAAATTGCTCAAACCGTATCAAACTTTTACAATTGTTTGTTATGTCTTATCTAAAATGTTCAAATATGAGGAAAGTATATTGAGATACTCTCCAAGAAAATAGATAAATTTACATTACTTTTGAATTCTTTTGTTTGTAAGAAAGGCATAAACATAACACCTTCTTGCTCATAAAAAAATACCAACAACATAATAAAAATATCATCTAATTAGATATTATGAAATATTTTAAAGACCTCATCATTGTTTTAATTTTTGTTTTCCACAAATAGTTATTTAAGTAATTTGATGGTGATCTTAAATTTGATAGTCAAATGACTGTCATTCAACCATGTCTTTACTCTAGTGTGATAATCATCTGGACGTCAAATTTAACACATAAAAAAAATTGTAACTTCACAAAAATGATTTTATGAATTTAAAAACATTGCAACATTCAAAAGGGTCTAAATAATACCTTAATCTATAGATAAACCATAACATACTGAAACAAATTTACCACCACTGAAAATTTTCATCTTAGATGTGAAAAGAAATCAATCCATTTGAATGATAGCTAAAAACAAAACATGCTTTACACCCATGAACTCAAAAGGAACATTTGTGATTCTTCAAGCATATAGCCAAAACACCCTTCACGTCATATATTCAAGTAAGATTCAAAATTAAGGGTCTTATTCGTACCTCACTAACTTATACCCATTTCGATCTTTGAGAACCCGAGAATAGGGAATGTAAATAAACACATTTCCTGGGGATGTTCACAACTTTATATTTCAAGATTTGTAAATAGCCATACAAATTTAATAGGACAACTCATAAAATCTAATATCAAATCCAATCAATTTCAAAAATACACAAATGAATTGTGATAGATTTGCAATATAAGTGTTGATATTGAAAACAACTTTGAGTGTCATGAAATAACAATATGAGAGCTTGAAATTTGTGTAAAAGATAACTCCCATTAATAGTAATTGTATTAAGCAAATCCCCTTATACCTAGAAGCTCACATGTAACGAAATTTTGGTTCAATGCTTCACCCAATATTTTTTCGGGTTTGACTATGTCATGGGATCATAATGAAAGAAAAGAATGCATTTGTGAGAGAAAACCAATTGTTTGTTAAACAAGCTTCCCTACTTCCAAGGAAAGTATTAAATACCTTTTGTTTCTTCTAACTAGAAATGGTTTACTCAAAATCTCATTGTAATTAAATTCCATTTTTTAGCAATAAAACTAAACTTATCAATTAATTCAAATTAAATACAATCAACATGCAAAAGAAAGTGACATTTTGTGATATACATGAGACGACACTTGAGATATGAAATGAAAATGATACTTAAATTTCAGATCAAGCATGCAAGTTAGTCCCCACCAAAGAATGGCAGAATTTGGATCAAAATATTGAAACAACACATATTATGGTAGAGAAATTAAGAGATCACAAATGAAAAGAGGGGTATGATTTTTTGGACAACAGAACCCCTCATAGATAAACTCTCTTCTTACTCTCTTTTTCCTTTTGTAATGACTTTATGTCCTAACCTCCTTAATCTACCATTAGAAAATGAGTTGTTTTTCTAAAGTTTGTGTACTTCAGGATGATAGGTTGAAGTTTGTAGAGGAGAATTAGAAGACCAAAAGTAAAATTATCTTCTCTTATCCCTCATTTCTAAAAAGGATGCCCTCATTCAATCCCTGCATAATAAACTTACTAGCTTGTAACATCATATTAATATTTTGGATATAGAAACCCCTACTCATAGTCCATATATAGTCACTTCTCTTGTACTTATTGACCATATTTTGTCATTTTCTGAGCGTGATCCTAATTCTAACACTTTGGTTGTTACAAATTTTGTTTCTATACCTCGTGTTGCAATAGATTCTAATTTTCCCACTTCAAACCCACCTACTTATCTAACTAGCTCTTTTGAGAAGCATAATAGTGATTTTGATGCTTGTATGCTCCTTTCCAATGGTTATCTTAGTGGAAATGTTGATATACACTCACAAGGTATTACTTCCCCTATCCAGCTTGTTCATTGGAATTCTCACCACGACATTGGTTTTGACATAGGTATTTCATTGGGATCATTTGATATTAGAGCTCTAACTTTTTTCGCTCTACTCTTCATGATGATTTGGATTAACACATGATTTACGCTACATCTAAACTCAAGCTTGAGAACCTTGAGATTATAGCTCTCATGAATGATCAACCCGTCACACATTTATATATTCCTCACATGCATCAATTTTGACATTATGACTGAATCATATGTAGGCATCTTCTTCTTTCATCCATATTCATCTGGGATGTATCTCTGATCACTTCTTGTAGCATCATAAATATTCTTGGTAATGACACATTTAGCTCAAAATTTTACACTCCCAAAATATTACACTTTAAATTTTTCTTTAACTTTCCATCTCATCTTGAGCCTAGTCACCTTCCTTTGGTGGGGGTCATATCTTGCTTTTAAAATGGCCACATTTAACTTCACAATAATATATGATGAGAACTTACATCTTGTATTGGTCGATTGATCACATTGATTACAAGTATGATCAACATTCACCTTAGTTTTTAGTGCTAAATCTTGATACCTTTGCATTTAGTGTGGACACCCTTGAATGTTTGTTTTCAATAATATTCCATATTGGTTTAGTACACTACCATGATGATTAATATGTGGTGCTTTATCATTTTTTAATGAATCCAACTAGTTTTTGGTTGTGTGATGACACCTTGTTATTAATATAGTTCATGACACATTTGGATATTTGCATAGTTGTTATTAAGTTGCTTAGGGTTATCAAATTTGATATAATTTATGTTTAACCCTTTAAATCAGCCATGTAATTATTGATATCTTCATGGATTCGGCTTTTATGTCCTAATTTAATGTAAAACAATTGTAGTCATCTTAGTGGATAAGCTACATATGCTTCTAGATTTAGAAGGAATTTTGAAATCATGTGGAAGATAGTTAGAGTTGGGACTAATTTTGGAAGATTTATTAAATTTTGATAGTTGATTTGATAGTAAGTGGGTGGTTATATAAAATAAAAGGGTTTCCTTAATTAACATTACATACAAAATGTGCATGAGATGTTTGAAGCTATTTTTGGTAATGGGTATTTAGGAATGATTTTGTTTGAGCTTGAATTTTCTCATTTCAATTGTTTGTCGAAGGCTCAAATTTTATTGGGTTATTTTTTGTTTTGCTTATATTACCTGGGGAAAGGGCCCTAGCCCACAAAAAATATTACATGAAGTTGTCAAAGATAACATCATTCATCTTGGCGGTCTAAGTATAAGCGTGTTATTGTGCAAAGGTGATAAGATCTGACAATGAGAAATTTCCCTTTTATCCAACCTATTACATAAAAAATAGCCAAGTTGTATACAAAATCGATATACAAAACCTATATAATCATAGAGGTTTACGGATGATTGCTAACACCCACTCCTTCATTGCTACTACGTCTGAGGAAGACCACATCCAAATCCATGGAAATTGCCTAGTCAAATTCACTAGAGGTGCCCTCGCAGGGAAAATTCACTGTTGCCTCTGGAGGGAGCTCAAGTCCTAGGTGATCATCTATTGCCTTCTGCCCTGCAGCCAAAGCTTGCAATACCATAAGGATGGTGTGCGAGTGGAATTTTACCTCATCTCCCCTCCTATCCCATGCTTGCTCCAACTCGACGTGTTCCAGGTGTAGAGAGAACTGACCAGAGGCATTTGAGAGCATATTGGCACCAAATATCCCTTGCGCCACATCAAATATATTGCATCTCCCAATTAACTTCTTGGGATCTAGCATTAGTCCATGCAAATGAGAATGGATCTCCTCCACCTCGTAGCCATGAATATCCTGAGCTATTGACCAAATCTGAGTGAGCCATTAGCACATGACAAGGTTTTGAATCTTTCCATCTAGCCAATCTTCAAAAGAAGCTTCTGCATCAACCCTGCGAAAGGGGGAGTGGCGTGTGCCCCTTACCGCCATGGGGCAAGCTCAACCCAAATTGGATGCTCACTTCCTTCAGATTCCTCTACTTTCCATCTCTGAAGTTGGGACTCAGATCTTTCCAAAATTCCCAAAACGGTATGCCAAATGTCTTGAATAAAGTGGTACTTGAAGATAAAGGTGGAGGAAGCACTAAATTTGAACAAATTTCCATTTAAACCCCTCCTTGCTATCAATCTCGCCACATGAGTAAGGGATATCAACTCCGTGTGGGAGGCCTGAAGGAAATACAAATATTATTAATGATTTAAATCATTAATGAAGGCCCTTGGGAAATTATTTGTCCATTTCTTTAATAAAATTCCTTCTCTGCTTATCAAATTCACCCCCATATTAGCGAGAAGGTCAGTAGAAGAATTCTCCACTCTTAGAATGTGAGAAAAATGAACTTCCTCAAATATAGATAATCTTTAAAGGGACTCCTAAATAATCTGATTCAGTTTCCAAGCCTTAGAGGAGCGAGAATTAAGAGTTTCAATGATAATTCTAGAATCACCTTCTATCCAGAGCTTGTTCCAATGGAAAGAAGCAATTTCCCCGAGTCCTTGTAAAAGAGCCATTCCTTCTGCAATATTATTGGAGGTGCAACCACAGTCTAAAGCCATCATGAAAATTAGTTGACTAAGAGAATCTCGAATTAAACAACCACCTCCAGTAGGGCCAGGATTTCCTTTCGAAGCCCCATCAAAGTTTGGCTTTACCCATTCGACTGGCGGTGATTGCCACATATTATCTGATTTTAGTCCAATATGAGCCCCATTATCAGGGAGTCTTGGGTTATCTTTTACACAACACATTTTTGAGTATTTTTATGTTTGCTTTAAAATGTTTTTTTAAATGACTAAAATAACAAGCTAAATAATAAATTGGACATAAATATTTGTCGGGTATTGGCAGTTTTGATATAAGATTACATGCATGCTTGCGGAAGTTATATATCTATTCTTTTGGGTAAGCTGCATATAATAGCCTAATATAGAGAGTTTTCATTTGCATGTATGACATTTGATTGTATTATATAGTTTTCATTTTTTTTGTCTGAAGCTTTTTTATGAATATTCTTAACAAAATTCATTTCATTGACTATTGTTTTTGAGCTAAAGTTGTGGTGAATTAAATTTCTTGGCTTTGTGAACTCTTTCATAATGACAAATAATTTTGGAAGCTAATTGTGATATTGGATATTTGATAGTGTTTGAGTGATAAAATTGAAATGTTGGGAAGATTCATTTTAAATCTAGGTTGAATTTTTTGTTATACCAAGGAAGTTATCATTCAAATACATGGGCAATTTCTTTTGGGCTTGAACTTCATCATTTTATACAAACAATATGATGATAAATTGGTGCAAGTGATTTTCATTTGAAAGCACAATCGACATGTTTTGTTCACACTCATATGCAATCTATTTTCATCATGTATTGGCCATGATTTTTTTGTGAAGATTTTGGTAGATTATTTAGACAATAGTCATTACTTATAATTTCTCAAAATGTTGTTGGGTTTTGAATTAAAGACTTTAAGTTATAATGTGTCTTCATATCTTATTATATTCATTAAAAAGGCATAAGGATCTAATGATGTTAATGATTTGATATTTTAGTATTTTTGAACCATTGAAGCTTATATGTTTGGTGACTATATTTAATTTCTAGCTTTCTTTCCAATTATAATATTTGGAGCTATAAGGAGGAAATACAAATTGCTTTCTTTTAATTGGAAAATTATAAATTTTGCGATAAAATTTGGAGTTTATTCTGTGAGGTTATAATGATAAAATAATGATCTCTTGTTCCAAGACGAGTCTTAGAAATAATAATTTTTTAAACTTGCACTCATGAAAATGGGACTTTTGGTGAAACATGATGAATTTTGTATTTTTTCTTCTTTCAAATCATATAGGAAACTATTTGCAATAGTTTGTTGGTTGATATAAGGATTTGGTAAATGGTCAGTTGGAACCTTTCTTCTAACTTCTTTATTATATTTTCAACATGTCAGGCTGACATATAAGTAGTTATTATCAATGTTAAGAACATCTTAAAGGATGTGTTCATGGTCAAAATCTAAAAATTCATAGAATATTATAGATTTGACCTCTTGAGGTTGAATGGTATTTGGGATATTTTGCGTATTTTAAAAGTGCAACGAATTTGCTGGTTCGAAGAATGCACAAGTGAATGATGCAAGACGTGAAATGTTCCAAGACAAAACAAAGTAAGCATACAAGACTACAAATTCTGAAAATACAAGAAAGATCATTGCAATAACATAGAAATAATTCCAACTCAATACGATCAAATAGAATTTAATGCAATATATGTATATATAGGAGGTGAATGTGTAACCTCCTCTTAGAATCATGAAAATCTCCACATAGAGTAGTGGTAACAAACACCTAGAATAATGTAGTTAAGTGGTAACTGACCTAAATAATAGTGTATTCAAGTGTATACCTAAGAAATCATATCCCATAAGTGTAGGGAAACTCCAAGTGAGGTGGAATGTCCTGAGTAGGATAATACAAATAAAGCAAGGAAAATAAATCCTACACTAACACCCCCCTCTTAAGCACAAATTAGGTGGATAGTGAAAAAGGAAAGTGGGTCCCAGTAATAATGCCTGATGAGGTACCCACATACAATGAAATCTCTTATAAGATAGAGTAAATGGAGAAAACCTAGTGGGAATAAATCCCCCACAAAAGAGAGACAAATAAGAGAAGGTAAGACTAGAAAGCCCCACTTGAAGATATAATTGGCGGTAGCCAGCTGGTATCATGAAAAGAAACCTTTTGGACCGATTGTGGCTTAAAATTAGATGTAGTGAAGAGTGGATAACCATGGAAAAGTCAAGGTAGATGCCAAGTTTCTAATGGATCTCCAACCAAGGTGTGGTTCCTATATAAGAAACTATGCTCATCATACACAGTAGAAGTGCCAATTGCTCCATAAAGGAATGATGTATCTAATGCAGAAGTGAAGAAAGAATGTGGAGGTCCTATAACTGAGTAGAAGAATACTAGATGTCTGATGAGGAATCAAGATGCCTACTCCTTGAAAAGTTTGAGGTAGAACAGAAGTAGGTGGATCAAGAAACAAATCTTCTAAAATTGGAAGTTGATAAGGAGATAGTAGAGGTGGGTCCCCATCATTATTGTAGTCATCTGTGCCAAAAGAGAAGTTATCATAAAAAATGTACTCAATCTCAGAAGTGTCATCAAGTACAAGTGAATCTCGTAAAGAATCTAAAAGAGGGACAAATTGAGAGAAGGAATATAACCAAGTCTGATGATCGACTACACCCACTGTAATGATAGTGTCACCGTGTAACTCTTTGACATAGACTGAATATCTAGTGAACTCAACTTGCATGCCATGACTAAGGTGAGTGATATGGTAGACTAATAAGAGATTATTTGATAGTGAGGGAATACTAAGAACATTATTGAGTGTTCCTTCATTCACTTCAATAGGTCCTCTCCTAAAAACGCGTGCAGAAATGTTGTCACCCAATCGTATAAAAAACATGTCACATGGCTCTAATAAAGTGAACTTCACATGTGAAGAAGTCATATGATGTGAAGCACTAAAATCAATAACCCATGTAGGAGGTGGTGGTAGAATTGCAACAAGGGCTCTCCATTTTTTCTCCTTTCTTGATTCTTTCCCTTTTCCATTTTCATTGGAGGATTCATTAGTTGATGAATATTTTTTGAAAGACTTAGGGTCACCTATCTTTTTCTTTTCAAGAAGACTTGTGAGTCAGTCAATCTGTTTCTTCAAACATTTTATTTCATCATGTATCCCTTTGCAATAGCCGCATTTTATCCTTTCTTTTTTGGACTTAACACTAGAAGAGGAAGTTTTAGAGTTTGATGTAGAGGAGGAAGAATATTAATCCTTATTTCTTTCTTGATCCTTGTTATTCTGTTTATACTCTTTGTCTAATGAGGATTTCTATTTTCCATTCTTGGCAATGAGAGCTTGAGGTTTGGAGGACTTCAAGGTACCCATTTGTATTAACTTCTCTTGCTCCTTAGTCAAATCAGTAATAAATTCATCTAAATATGACACAAACCATGTGGCTCGAAGATCCCTCTTGGTAGTATAAAAGGTAGATACAAAGATAGAGTCGTCAAGACCTAGTTTGGCAAGCGTTGAAAGAACTAGTTGTTCATTTTTCTTTTCTGTTCCACATTCTTTTAACTACAATTGTAAGAAATATTCCTAAGTGTCAAAGTTGCTAGGACTTAACCTGATAAGTTCTATTTCTATCTCATGACCCCTCATAGTGTCAACTTTTCCAAACAAGGTTTCTAAGGTTTTACACACCTGGGTGGGAGATTTGGTTGACTCTATGTGAAAGAGGAGTTCGGGAGACACTGAAAGACACAAGATACCAAAATCTACATCACACTTATTAAACCACTTAACTTTTTCCGCGTCTTCACAAGGCTCAATTTCTAACCCCATTATGATACAATACAACTCTTTACTCCTAAGTAAAATGGTAATTTTTGATTTCCATTCTTAGTAGTTAAAAGGTGTAAGTGCATTAAATGAGCTTAGATCCATTTTGCAGAAAGGAACGTAATGGAGTTTGTTGCCGATAACAATGAAATGTGTAGAAATAAAGAAGAGCCAAAAAAAAGAGGAAACATAAAATATACCCCCCCAAACTATATCATGAAGAGCCGCCCCCAAATTTGGCACTTAGTGCGTTTTACAAAATGAATAGGTCCAAATAAAAGATTAGGGTGGAAACCTTTGTTCTTGAAAGTAAATCAAGCTCCACTTTCTAAGTCCCCATCACTTAGTTAATTAAGGGATGTGTTTTTGAATGAATACCATAGTGAAAATTAATGTTTTAAGAAAATGATGTCCTTGGAAGAAGAGATGAAAAAATGAAACCTCCTCCCTTTAAGACATGAGATATCATTTCTACAAAAACAATCAAATCAAAAGTAAATGAATGCATTTTTGAATTAGAAGCCTCCAACCATATGGAGAATTAGGATTCATTGTTTCAAAATCTCAGGGGACAACCACATAACTAAAAAGTTTTTTGTAAATAAAACTCTTCTCGTTGTTGAAGGAAAAATGTTCCATTGAGATGGAGAATGTCATATTCAATAAATTTATTCATGTTCTAGATTTTTCAGCAAAATTATTATCCATCTATCACATCACTCATTTTAGTGAAGGAAAAATTGTTGAGTTTACTCCCAATGGTGTTGTTATCGCAAATGCAAAAGATAAATATGTTATTGTATCCCCTAGAAAGGTTGATTGTTAAGCCAAATTATACAAGTTTTAATTTTTTAATTTGGTCAGCCTTCACAAATCTTAATTACAGATACAAATGATAAGTAAACAATGGCGTGGGCATTTTGGTCACCTAAACCATCCCTCTTTGTAAAATCCTCATAAGCACAATATGGTACTTAGGTTGTTAAATGTTCCCTTCACAAATAGAGTTTTTCTAGGTTGAGAATTTAGAAAAAACACAAGGATCCATTTCCCAAAGGTAAATCCTAGAGGGAAAGTGAAAAATTACAATTATTTCAAAATGACCTCATGTTATTTCCCCATGTTTATTTTTAGAAACATAAATATGAGCTTAATTTCATTGACAATTTCTTTCATAAAACTTGGGTGTACTTTATGAAAAATAAGAGTGAAGTATTTGAACACTTCAAGGTTTTCAAAGTCATTGTTAAAAACCTATCCAAGAGGTAAACACATCTCAAAATAAATAATGGAGGAGAGTTTTTCAACAACCAAATGATTACCTTCTATGAACATTTTGAAATATAGCTTCATGATATTGTGCCTTGCAACCCTTAATAGAATGGTGTTGTTAAGTACAAAAACCAAAAAATAAAGGAAATAAAAAACATCATTATATTACATTAATTGGTATTCTTAGAAGGAAGACACACTACATTAATTGCATGGTACACTCCTTAGTTTTTTGGCACATACAATTTGAAGGTGCAAAATACATTAAAAATCAAACTCACTACTCAATAGTGAAAGATATGATTTAGTAATAAGCCTAATGTTTCAAATATTAATATTTTTAGATGCAATGCATGGGTGCATATACCACATAATAATAAAAAAGTAATGGAAAGGAAGGATCACCCCTTATCTTTGTTGGATGTTATGAATATGTGAAGGCATAATACTTTATCAATGAGATGTATTACTTAATGAACAATCCTAGGATTATGAGTCATCATCTATGCATTCTCCATTATATTTTTCCAAACCAGAAAAAACATTTGATTTTTATTATAAATAATAAGAAAATATGGATGACTCCCATTCTAAAAGTTACAACATTACAAATGATGAAATGCAAGGGGAAAACTAACACCTCTATTACCAATTCTAGAAGACATTCATAATACATTTGTGCAATGAATATAACCTCTACCAAAATGGGTCTTCATAGTTTACAACGAATTTAATGTACTAATATGAGATTCAAGATATCCAAGTAGGAAAGGATCATAACATCTATATGGTATTACAAATTTATCCTAGTCCGAAGTGACATAGGATCCAAAGAATTATCATTAAGCTTCTAAGCATCATGATTGGTAGATAGTTATGACCAAAGATATTTTTTATTTGAAGAATAAAAACACTTGGGACTTGGTTCTAATTTTGAAAGGAATAAAAATGTCTAGGTACAAGTGGGTATACCAAACCAAATATGCAACACATTGGTTTATTGATAGGTACAAATCTTGACTTGTAGCAAAATCTCCTTTATAGGTTGAATGCGTTGATTACCATGAAACCTTTTCTCTAGTAGCCAAGATGAATTATATTTGGATAATACGAGCTATTGGATACAAGAAAGGGATGGAAATTCTATTAGATGGACATCAAAAGTGTTTTCTTGCATGGAGACTTTCAAGAATAATCTATATATCCCAATCTCCAAGGTTTTCCAGTATTGACAATTCCAACTATGTGTGTAGATTGATAAAGTCTCTATATAGATTAAAATAGAGTCATCAATATTTTTATAAAAATATTGACATGTTTATAATGAATTTTGGTTTTACATGGAGTTCATTTGACCCTACAAGGTGCACTAAGAAAGTAAATGATCAAATCTTGATTCTTTTCCTCTATGTCAATGACTTAATCATCATAGGAGCTTCCATAAAGTAGGTTCACAATTTGAAAGCACAAATAATGAAGTATTTTGACCTAGAGTATAAGAAAGGAATTTTTCCACCAATCCAAATATACTCAATACATTCTATGATGTTTTAAGATGGAATATTGCAAGTTCACATTGAATCCTTTTCAATATGGAGTCTATATTTCCACCAAGAATTATTTTCTTTCAGTTGGTGGTACAATCTATATAAATTTAGTGGGAATTATACTATATAGTTGACTCATACTATTAGGAAATATTTAGTTTAGTACTCACACAGTTAGTGATAATATACTGTGGTAAATTATTGTTATATGTACATGAGTTGGTTGATAACAAGGGGGGTTCACTTAGTAAAAGTATGGTATAACACGTTCGTTTGAACGGTATTAAAGAACACCCTTAATGTTATTTTTTACCTCTAATTATTCAATTGATAAAACCCCCTCCCATTCTATTATTACAATGACAATACCCCCTATTTTTTCCATGGACCTTACTTACCCATTTTTCCATTACAATTTTATTTATACCCTAATATATCAAACAAAAAATATATCATGTTTCCTACTCAAATATTATTTTATTAATATGTATTTTCTCTAGAAAAAGAGTTTGAAGCCATTAAAGACCTATTACCAATTACCTTAATGTTAAACGTTAACCATTTATTAATATTTCTTCTAACAATTAATATGGTGAAATAATATCATGTGTTGAAAATCATACTCAATTCTAGTTTTCTACCATCTTATTATTTCTTGCTTAAGAATATCCTAATTCAAATTTATTTATTCAAAAATAGATTATGATATAACTTTATGACATTGAACCTTTTACAATTTTAAGGTATTTATCTTTAAAAACTAGGGTTCAAATGTTTTAGTTTTATATTAAAATCAACCATACCTCTTTTCTAGCCCACCTCTCTAACATACCCCAAATGCCTAATTTAAAATATTAATAAATTAAACCCTTTCACCCCCTAATGTCTACCGTTATATTGACTTTGTTTTTATCAATTTTAATTACCTCAATATGAATGCACGTGCTAGGATATTGTCTTGCTAATGAACCCCATGTGGTTCATAAACAACTTATAATATTATTAGTGGTTGAAACCACTCTCATATAAAATAGTTTGAGTGGTTGAGTAACTCACCAAATATAACACAAGTTATTTGTTGAGATTTCCTATTTTGTAGGAAACATATTCATATATATTTGAAAATGTATATCATATGTAATCAATTAATCTAATGCAAGTTTTGTTGTGTTTATTCTAATTTTTTTAACCAAACATGTCATTTGGTATCAGAGCGGGAATTTATGAGAACTTATTCACATAATGGAGTTTTGATTTATAAAGAGGGCTGTCTAAATTTCTTGTAGCCCCGATTGATGAAAATATTTTTTTGATCAAATATTTTGTTATCATATACCTTCAAAATATCTACAGCTTATGTACAACAACAAGATCGTATTTCATTGATTTAAATTTCAATTGCAAGACGTATATATCTATGTTATAACACGGAGATCCATGTCTAGTGGTCAACTGCATTCAACACTCATTTGCATCGAAGTGTTTAGTTTCAAAATTTCATTATTCCACCTTGGCATCATTAGTTTGTGATTCTATCTTCCATAAGATAGACTTGTATTTCTCTACTGTAGTTTAAAAAGTTGTTACATTGCATTGCAAAGGTAACAAGAGTCTAATATATTTGTATTTGGTTGCAACACATTGTGATTACTTTAACATAGCACATGGTTTTCCTCCAAATTACATTGGGATCTCGAAGAACCCAAAAATTTCACAAATAATGTATGTTTAATGTTTAAATATTCTCGTACATGTTATATTCTCTTTAGCATATAATTTCATATGTTATTTAGTATTAATTGATGGTTGAGTTTAGTGGTTAGTGTCATTCATACCCCAATTTTAGTCATTTTAAAATACGTGTCTTTAATGATGAAAGTAAATTGTGGATCAATTTAGTTGTAAATGTTTTGCAAAAGTGTCGTTGAGTCCAAATGTCATATTGTCGTCAAAGTATTTTTTTGTCAATCTTGTATATGTCGCCAAAGACGTCAATCATCAAATAGTATTATTGTAAAAAAAATATCGTCGATATTTGGTTCTAACATATTATTGTTGTTAAGTCCAATTTAAGAGTCATCGTCAAAGTATCCAATTTTTTTTCTCCTTATAAATGCATTTTTGGTGTAACCTGACATCCTAAAATAACGTTTTTCACATTACAGAGGGGAAGAAAAAGAATAATCATAATGTGGAAACAAACATGCTTTAAGATTGCATGTGTTGAGTAAGCAACAACATTTATTAGAGGATGGATGCAACAAAGGATGGAGGAAAATCACCGTCCTCTTATGAGTCACTAATGACGGGCCACATAGAAAAATTGGTGGAATTTTGTTTCATTTGTGTGGTTACTTTCTTCTATGGTGTGCTTCATTTTAAAAGTTCCTATTTTGTGTTTTGTGTTTGTAATAAGAACATAAGCAATATTCAAGTTTGAATTTGTGATAAGTGAGAAAAATTTCCTATGTAATCCCCTAATGTGAAAATGTAGTAGAAAGATTAAAAACACAAGGTTAAATCAACATCATGATATTTAGCTTATTGTTTGTCCTATAAAACCATCCTTGTTATGGTTATTGGTAAGCCATTGGAAAACCATCCTTGTTGTGGTTGTTGGTAAGCCTCTAGAAAACCGTTCTTTGTTTTGGTTATTGGTTAGCCACTTGTAAAGCCATCCTATTTGGTTGTTGGTAAACCACTTGTAAAACCATCTTCGAGGTTGTTGGTTGTCCTAAAAAACCATCTAGATCATGAGCACGTATGGACGGAAAGTGGGAAACAAACTATATCTATATACACTCGTCATGAAATATTATTCATTATCCACTCTCTACTCCACACTCTATACAAGGGCAGGGCCTCCCCCAGCCCAACTATATCTATAGCCTTAGTATAACTCCACTCTCTACTCCATACTCTACTCATGTATAAAATAGTTTGAGTGGTTGAACAACTCACCAAATATAGTGTGAGTTACTTGTGGAGGTTTCCTATTTTATAGGAGACATATTCATATATATTTGAAAATTTGTCTCTTATCTAATAAATTAATCAAGAGAAAGTTTTAATGTGTTTATTCTATGAACATTTGAACCACACCAATCACATACACGTAATCACCTCTCTTTTGTTGTGAATATTTTATCAAGATTATACAAGGACCCCCATGAGAGCTATTAACATGATACTAATTGCATTCGATGGCATATTTGTAGTGCCACTAATTATGGGTTTGAGTACAACTTGGATGATAAATCCTGAATTTATAGTTACACATATAGGGGAAAAAACAAAGTATATTTCTCTTTATAGTGGGAAAATAATGATTGTAAGTTACTCAAATAGTGATTGGGAAAGAGCTATAGATGATTAAAAAACTGACCATAGGATACATCTAGCATCTTGGGGTAGGTTCAGTTATATGGCCTGGTAAAAAATAGAATATTTTTTGTTTTTTTACAATAAAATATAAGTACAATGGAGCTATCACTATTAGTTGTGAGTCAGTGTGGATTTGACACATGTTTTCCAAGTTTATATTTCTATAGACCCAACTCATAATGATTTAGTTAGATAATCAAAGTGTTATCCACATATTTTGTAACTAGTGGAGCTTGACACATAAATCATCATATTGAGATTTATATGTATTATATTTAGAAATTGATATAGGATATGGTTGTTGAACTTAAATTATATTGAACAAATGACTAGGTTATAGAATTTTTTACAAATCTTGTACTCGAGGCTTGATTTGTTCAATTTAAGAAAAATTTTGGAGTAAAGGAAGGTGTCATCAAGGGGTAATAATTTAGTGATTCCTCCATCCTTATCTTCATTAAAGTGTATCTTAAGGGGGATGTTAGTGTATTTAATTACCCCCACATTATTGTATGGTTTTAATATGCACTTATAATTTTAATTGTAATATAATTAGTGGATAATACACTAATTAGAGCACACTTACCCACATGATATTCATAGAGAAAGAATCAATTAAAATTTATTAACTTGATTGACTATGCCGTATCTACATAAGAATATAGAGAGCTAGTGATAAAAGTATCACTGTGGAAGATATTTATTGTTATACTAAAGAATTGACTATAAAATTTAATCTAAAGATGTGGTCATGCTATTTATGATATAAATTTGAGCAATGTCTTTATTTTAAGGTTTCATTAATTTATAGTACTTCATGTATGTGTGTGTATGTTTTGTGGTTTGTACAATGATTCTAGAGAATATATAACAAATTGAATATGTAAAACCTCATGTACTAGACATTGTTTTAGAAATATATTTCAAGAATACTTACCATTTTTTCCTTACTAGGGCATACACTTAGGTCCCATTTTACCTATTTTATCTCTAATGGATCATCTTCAATTCATGTTTGTTTATTAAAGGATCATGTTTGCTCAACCTAAATTTTAGATTACTTAATTTTTCATCTTCTGAAGTAGATATTTTAATCTAGTAAGCCTCAATTTTTAGAAAATTATCAAATTTTTATCAAGTAAACTTGCCTCTTTTTACTTGCTAGGGTATACACTTTCCTTTTTTCACCTATCTGATCTCTAATTGATAATCTTGAATACATGTTTGATTGTTGAAGGATTGTGTTTTCTCAACATAAATTATAGATTGCTCAATTTTATATTTTCTCAAGTAGGTCTTCTAATTTGTTAAGCCTAAAACATTAGACAATTATCAATTTTTTAATATCAAGTTCATTTTCCCTCTTTTACTTTCATTTTCATTTTCCCTCTTCTACAATTCCCGCTTTTTAACCTATTTGAGATCTGATTGATCATCTTGAATACATGTTTGATTATTAAAGAATCTTTAAGTTTGTAATAATAATGTTATAATAAACCTATATGAAATCTAAATTGAGGTGTTATGATTGAAAACATGTCTAAACTATAATTAAACACTTTTTAATTGAATTTATACATTGAAAATTTAGTTGAACTAACATTGAACGCATATAAATTAAAAATTTATTCGATTAAGGCATTAAATTATAATTAAGAATCCGTGAACTATCATTGAACATATATACGATCCTAGATTTTAGGATTGAAATATTTCATAGTGTTATCTACAAATGCTTCAAAATTTAAATAACTAATTGAAGTTGAATATCTTTAAAAAAAATAGTCTAGTACTCAAGTGGATCAAAATAAGTGAATTTTGTCAAATAATAGTTGTTAATGTTTCAATTACATTCAATTTACCATTTGAATTCATAAACTTAAAGAGTACACCCATTCATGTTGCCAAATAACCAATTAACATTTGCATTACTAAACTAAAAAAATTCCAAACTTAAAAGATTTATTTATTTTCATATATCACATCATTATTTGCTAAATCTAAATTAAAAAAAGTAAAATTCTTAAAAAATGTTGTATATAGAGGATATCATGTATGATTATGTACCTAGAAATAGATTATATAACAAAAATGAGATACAATAGATATGAAAAAGTTGTGTGTGTGTGTGTGTGGACATGCGTGCGCAGATACATCTACACACACACACACATGGATTGTGTTTTCTCAACAAAAATTATATATTATTTTATGTTTTCTCACGTGGGTCTTCTAATTTGTTAAGCCTCAAACATTAGACAACTACCAAATTTTTAATATCAAGTCCACTTTCCCTCTTTTACTTAGTATGGAATACACTCCCCCCCTTTGAACCTAATTGAGCTCTAATTAATCATCTTGAATACATGTTTGATTATTAAAGGCTATTTAATTTTGTAATTAAGAACGTTCTAATAGACCTATATGAAATCTAAACTAAAGAGTTATGATTAAAAACATGCGTAAGTTATAATTGAGCATTTTATTTATTGAAGTTATGCATTGTGAATTTAGGTGAACTAAAATTTAACGCATATAACTTATACATTTATTTAATTAACTCATTAAATTTTAATTAAGGTTATGTCGCTCTCATTTAACATACATATGATCTTATATTTTTAGCTTGAAATATTTCAGTGTAATCTACAAATGTTTTAAAACTTAAATAACTAATTAAAGTTGATTATATTAAAAAAACAATCTAATACTTAAGTGAATCAAAACAATTGAATTTAATCAAATAATAGACTTTACTAATATTTTTATTACAAATTAAAATTACCATTTGAGTTCATAAACTTAAAGAGTAGACCCATTCATGTTGGAAACCAACCTGTTAATGTTTGTATTTTCAAAACTAAAAATTCTAAGCTTAAAATATTTATCTATTTCCATATCTCATATCATTATTTGCTAAATCTTAATTCAAAAAATAATTTTTTGAAAAAATGTGTTATATAGAGGAATCTTAAAATAAAAATCAAACAAAATAGATACGAAAAAGTGTGTGTGTGTGTAGACACTCAAATTTGGAAATTCACTCTTTGACACTGCTAGTCTTGACAATACATTCTTGTTAAAATAAATACAACCTTCCTATTCCTTCTTAACATAATATGAAGCATCTTGTTTGGCTCGTTTATCCTTGTATAATGACATGTCGTCAAATTATAAGAATACAATGCAAAAAATCCATAGACAAACATCAAGTAACAACTTAAAAAATTCAGATTAAATGTTTTTCTTCGCTAGTCAAGGTCGTATAGTTTGGTCAAGATAGTATATCCAATCTTGGCCAACTTGTACGGTCTTGGACCAACATGTCATCCAAATTTTCTTCCGAGTTCATATATTATCTAACATATCATTTATTAGTATACAGACGTTATTATGATTATGGTAATTAATGTTGGAAGTTAATTAATCAGAATAATCACTGGTTACTAACCCTTACATCCTATAGTGCTTTTAATTCACTATGTTAAATCTAATTAGGGTATTAACATTTTGGTGAACCCCTCTCGTGATTCGATCTTCCCATCATTCTTAGCTTCCTTATGACCTATTTATGATTTTACTCTTTATTTTTGGTGCCATCTTTCTCCTTCTACTTTTCCTCAACATGTCATTCCCTCCCATATTCTATGATATTATACTCAAGCCTAAAGATTTACATCATTATGAAAACACTGACTACTATCCCTCTCACCAGGTCCATGCCCCTACTTCTTATTTGGGTATATTCCATCGAGCTAGTTTTGTGGGTCACATGATTGATGCACCCCTTACCTATCTTGATATCCAATATAATGTCATTTCAGTTACCATGCAATTCCCACCACGTTTTCACGATACCCAAGTGGATGTTACCGTTGATTTAGTTACCAAAATACATAACAAACAACCAATCAAGGGTAACCCACCTTTACCCCCTCCACCTACAACTATAATGACCAATGTTACTATAATGACCAATGTTACTATGCCTTCTAAAGGGTAGGATATCTTAGAATAAATTAGTAACACCCATGTTAAGATATTTGTCTTAAAATTACTTCAGAAAGCCCCTATTATAGGAACTTTTTACAAGATACTTAGTGCTCTTTTACTTTGCATATTGATACTCACCCAACTATTTTTTCTTCCCTCATGGATACCTTTAAGGCACTTGATCACACTATTGATTTTATTACTAATAATATCCCGCTAATACCTACTTCTGACACATGCCACCCCTTTTCATCATTGCAAGTATTTGAAGCTTTATTATCAATTTTTTTTTTATTGATAATGGTTCCAGTCTTAACATATGTCCTAAGACCCTCCTCACATAATTGGGAATTTCCCCAACCAAAATAAATACTACTACTACTACTACAATGCATGGATTTGATAATGTCACATGTTGTACACTCAAAACTATTACTTTAAATCTCCTTGTTGGTCCTAAGTTATTAACTACCACCTTTCACACCAGGTATAATATTCTTCACTACAATATGCTTTTAGGATGTCCTTGGATTCATGATATGTAAGTTAAGCCATCTAATTTCCATCATTGTGTCAAATTTTTCCACAATATCATTGAACATATTGTTCATGTTGATCTCTATCCCTTCAAATATTGTTAGATAGATATGTATAAACCAAAAATGCCTTTTATCACTCCCCATTGTAACCATTTCCTTTGGAAAAATTAGACACATATGTTGTTGGTGAAATCAGCCACTAATCTCGATTTATTATATCCCCATTTTTAACCACCTCTTGACAACTCCACATTGGAGCCATCTTCGTCTGTTATTGCTATTCCTACAATAACGGTTGTCCCTAACATTTTAAATGTTGCTACATAAGAACTTGATGCACATGATTTCTCCATTGATAGAGGCACCGATCCATTCAAACTTACTGACGATAACTTGCGTAAACTCAAATTCAACCCAATTGATGATGATGATTCCATGTTATATGATTTCTTTACCTCCACCCACCATAGAAATTATCATCTCAAGACTCCTCCATCTGATATTAGAATCACTTATACTCACATACCTGCTAATAATAATATCTTTGATCCATTGCAACATATAATCAATATATTGAATGTTATCTTATCCGGTCATTCTATTGAGATACCTACTCATCTTGCTTCACCATCAACACTCTTTCCAATTTTAGTTGATCATGGATTTGTTTCATTGCCATCCAAACGACATTGTTCTATAAAAAATATTTCTCGACACACTAATAACCCTTTTTGTTATTATCATCGAGTCTCCGACCATAAAATTGATCACTATCGAGTCTTAACCAACATAATCACTAAATTCAAAACTCAAGGACATCACTATTTCTTATACCACATCCTCACCTATCAAGCAAATAATTTCAGATATTAGTTTGCCATCCATTCTACCCTTAGGCTTTGACACTTTCACCTGCACTATTTAAATCCATGGTAACTTCTGCAAACATGTACCATTAAATTTGCATATGCACAAAAAATTATACTTATGAGGCCCTACATACCTTGGGGTTAACACTCTTCGATATCACACCATTTTCTTCTCCTTTTGATATTTTCCAAGGTTAAATCATGCTTTTGATTTCTTTTGGCCTTTGACTTATTGATAAAAAAGTTTGGGTCACTCTTGATCCCTAGTCCGTACCATTAGCTCTCAAAAAATCTTGATTATGACACATCTCTAGTACTCTTAATCCACACAACACTAGTATGACGTTTTTATTTATCAACGATGTGGTTACAATTCATAATGAAAAATTATTTGAATACCAACCTAATATGACACATTGGACTCACTCTGTGAGGATGCATGACCCTCCCTAAACTGACGAAGAATACATTATGGCCTTACATTACTTTTTCCATATTGGATTATTTACTGGTCCCAACTTTTAAAGGGTTCATTGATTGTCCAACCCCAATCCTGTAGGATTTGATCCAAAACTAATTATCTTCTTAACACTTGTTGAAGTCTAGTAGTCTTCTTCCCTTATGTACACATTATTACTATAACGGTTACGCACAAGTTTCCTGTCTGTCACGCTGGCATATTGTGCATATGTAAACTACGACATGCTCACCTGAAGTGTAAGAGGTTTCCAGTTCCCATCATAGTTAGAAAGAGTGATGTGAATTGTTATTATAACAATTATACTAGTATTACTAGTATATTGACATACATTGTAGCCATACGAAGACAAAACAC
Organism: Taxus chinensis; assembly: GCA_019776745.2. Lineage (NCBI taxonomy): Eukaryota > Viridiplantae > Streptophyta > Pinopsida > Cupressales > Taxaceae > Taxus > Taxus chinensis. The sequence continues at coordinate 772,998,663 of CM034149.1, forward strand.
AGTTCTCATATATTAAATGATGCATAAATACAAGTTCTAACCATCTAGTAGCTAAATACAAGTCATTTAAACCTTACTCCTCTAGCTCCCTATTCTAACTACATAAATATTCTAGACCCATTAATGAGTACTTATACTAGTGGGAACTTGTTTTTCACTATTCTTACAAGAGATAATAATAGCCCTTGAGCATACAATCTTAGTTAACTAGTACATCTAATTGGTAGAAAAAATTAGCCTTTCGCCACCTTATTCATGTGTTGCATGCTGATCTTCCACTTAAGACACCACTTATCCTTAACATTATCCATTCTTCTGTCAGCTTCATGCAAGTGTCCAAAAATGAAGATTTAGTCTATTCTTGAACTCATGTTTATCCATACCTCCTGATACTCTGCATTTCCTTTCTTTGACCTTATCTTGTGTCACATGATCTCATGGTTTCTTTATATTCTCCTGTACATTCCCAGTATCCTCATGATGTGTAGAATTATCATCCTTCCTCTTGCATGGTTACCTCTTACGTGCTCCCATACTCTTAACTTGTACATCCCACTATGGAATTTCCTGCGTGCCTCTAAAGAATAACGAAACATGAATCAATAATTTAAAGTCATTAAGGAATTTAAAGAATAAAGAATAAAATAAATCATGGGCCCAACATCACACCGTACTAATTTTGTTATCCGCTTTCACACAATGTTTATTGGATATCCTCTAATAGCTCGCGCTCCTCAGTCTATAGAAAATATTCATAAGCCCGCCACTTATTGACCACAACATTAATGAGTTGGGTTAACTTGTCCAACTGTGTTATGAGTTGGTTAAACATTGAAGCACATTTTACCCATCTGGTCACCAGTGCACATTTCCCAACTCTGTTTAAGCTATACTAGTGAGCCTCTTGCGCTCGCTTAACCACTGCTTTATGTGCTTTGTGATTTTTTCAATCTTTGTGCCAACTATTTCAAATTCTTCCATTATTTTACTACAACTTGCCTTGTCTAAAGAGTCATCTTCTAGCTGGGCTTCAAATACTGCTAGTTTGTCTGCCAATTCTTTCAATCACCCATTTATGTTTCTTATAAATTCCTTTAAGCAACTTATTTTCTCTCTCCTTTTGCTTCAAACCTTCTTACGCCAATTTTACATTCTGAAAGATTTTTGTTGCAATTGATGTAAATATTTTCACTTTCCCCTCATTTTCATTTTCTCTTTCTTTTTCCTTTTCCATTTCTCTAAACAACAAATTTACTAGTTGTTAGAGCTCATCTATAGCTTCTCTAGGAATGAGAAAAGTATCTTGTAATAGCTTAGGCTCATTCCAAATGATTTTATCCTTCATATTCTCTACCTTCAACTTGATACACATATTATTTTTCCTGGAGACCTTTATTGTCATGTTGAACCTCGCACAACTATCACTTTTTCTCTCCGAGATCTTCCTCCAATTTTATTATTTGAGCCTTATATACTCTTTCCTCATTGTTGTTCTATAAATTATATTGCACTACTTCCCAAAAAAAAATTCATCAATGCATCCACGACTCGATTTTCAGATATGTTGTGGCGAGGAGTATAGGATCCCAAACTCTAGTTGGGACCGGTGTGAATGTTCTCATTGATAAACTTGATGATAATTTCCTCAATGTAGGCATCCAAAAAAAGGAAAAATCCTTTTTTGAGCACTCTATTGCCATAGTATTTTTAATATTGTCCCATTGGAATAATTCATGTGGTTTCTTTCCTTGTTGATATGCCTCATGTATTGACCTCTTTTCTAGTTTTGGAAAGAGTTGTGTCTTTACCCCTTCATCCTATGTGGCGAGTTATTGATCTTTTATAGACCTTTTTCCCTTTCCGGAGAGGGATTTTCTAGTTGGAATTCACTATCATGGCCTCCTCTTTCCTCATGAATCTCTCTATGAAATTTAAAACTCCCTTTGGTAATTGCATGGTATCTGCTAATACCATTAAAACACTTCGCACATGTGCTTTAAACCAGTTCACAAATCTTGCCTTATATGAGTTATTTAATGTTGGTGGGTGCCATAAATTTCTTGCACATTATTACATGCGACAGATCCTCCTGTAAGAATGTCCACGTTGTATCCTAATCCCCTTATGGCACTCCAATTTCATGAAAATATATTAAAAGTAATATTGTGCCCCGACAAAACTTCACTCCTTGTTTCTCATGTGCCAATTCGACATCTTATACTATGCTCTGGATGATGAAGTTGGAAAATTTGAAGACTGTTATGTGTGCTACCCTATGTTCAATACTTAAATTTTTTTTATTAATTTATGTATACCTTTCAGCCCCTACTAATTGAGTAGTAATTAGTTGTGTAATGGATTTATCCTAGGGTGTCCTTGAGTTTTTGATGGACATGAAATTTCCTCCAGATTTGTATTTCAGAAGGTCCCCAATGTTGTCTATTGCTTCATAATAATTAAGGGCATGAACTAAATCTTCCCCTTGGTTGTTTAATCCCATTACATGACTTCTTAGGTGACAAGATAATTTCATGCACCTTTTCACAAAATAGAAATACCCTTCTAGGAGGTGTGCGATAATTTAGTGATATAATTCAACTAGTTTATTGAATAAGGGTAATCCAAGTAGCTGTAATACCCCAATTTTTTCTAGCATTTTTCTGACACTATTGTCATAGATGTCATTCCCTTGGTTTTCATTCTATCATGTTGGGATGCACCATTTCTTTTTCAATAATTCTATCAAGCCCATGCACGAGATGATTGCACTATGATATTTTTGTTATAGAAAAAGCGCTATGCCATTATCCAATCCTCTCCACCTCCTTGGGGTATTGCATTTCACAACTAAGGGTTAATGTGCTAGGGATTGGTTCTTTCTCCTTCTTGGTACATGCCTTTCTATCCCTTTTGGGAAATGATGAAATCACACCTAATATTTCAGCCCTTGCTTCCCCCATAACGTTTACTTCTTCCTCCAAAGCCTTCTCGATGAAGGTACCCTCAGATTTAGTTGGTGAAGGAGAACCAGACATGCTCACAGTTTTTAATACTTATTTCCACTCAACCTTATTCTCTGGGTTTAGTTGGTTATGGTTTTTCTTTTGTGTTCTAAAGCCCCTCTATTTTACCCTAGGGTGGTTAATTGCCCCAAATCTCATCATTTTTACACTTACTCGGCCTTCCCCCTAATAACACCTAATATTTTAGTTTTTCCTTGTTAATGTGGCTCTCTATGCCTTTTCGTCCTTCCCAAAATATTTAATATTTGTCAATGACAGTTGTTATTTACAAAAAAATTTGATGTCAGATCATTGATTGTAGCTAGAGATCTTGTTCTTACTATATGGTAAAAATGAATTACCCGACCTCTTATTTATATTCCTTTTATTTTTTAAGAAATTCTCCTTCCATTTACTCCTTGCATGTGTGAACCTTTAGTTTCCCCCATAAATGTCATCAATGCCTGATGAATGAAAGCTATCCCTATCCTTCCTTTCCTTTTTTGGTCATTAGTGCCCATTTAAATGTTATTATCGGGTTCCTTGTTATTTCCTTTTCTTCCACACATCCAATGCATTTTCTATCTTACGTTTTTAGGCCGTGTCGATTCCCTTATGCCCTATCTTTTCATTTGCATGCTTTTCTTGCCCAGTATGCCCCTTTAAGATTACCCCTTTAAAAACCCTCTCTTGTCTCGGTCGCTCTACTTTTCCTCACTTGGGAAGTTTTCGTCAATCACACCTTTTAGCATGCTACATTTTACCGATCCTTTTTCCCTGAAAAAACATATTTCCATTTCTCTTTTTCCATAATGTTTTGGTAAAGATATTTGTCCTTGTACTAGTTATTCCTTTTCCCTCCAAAGGCAAAAGGTTATGCAATCCTTTGCGTGTTACTAAAGAAATAGAGTAATTATGAAATTCTTTGGTATAGAACAACACAAAATGTTAAAAAAAATTCACTATTAACACTTATTATAATTCATAAAAAAATACCTATACTGCGGAATAAAATAACATTTTCTTGATGGAATATACCTTATTCATCACATTTTATCAGTGCTAGAAGTATGGTTTTAACTGAATCACATTAAGGTGGCTTGGAAATTTTTTTATGCTAAAATCCATCAGTTTACATGCCCCCATTTACAATATATCAACTACCTCATAGAACCCTAACCAATGAGTCTTGAGCTTTCCTAGATGTCACATGAATTTGGAATCATATAGTAAAACATTATCACCTGTCTTAAGAGTTTTTATTTTTAGGTTCATATCATACCATGCCTTATGTCATGTTTTCTCAATATTCTATGACCACCTTGCTTGTAATCATGTTTCATCTAACTGTAATAACTTTGTTAGCCTTTCTTGTATTGAGTCTTGATCTTCCCAATTTACAATGCATGTAATTCTCAACGATGGTAGAGAAAGTCAATTAGTAGAATGAATTCCTTCCCATAAACAAGTTGAAAGGGGGTAATATTATTCAAGCACTTGTATGTGGTTTGGTACGCCCAAAGTACCGTAAATACTTTGTCATCCCAATCCTTCCTTCCAACATAGTAGATATTTGTCAACATATGAATTAATATTTTGTTGAAGGCTTCCATGATACCATTAGCTTGTGGGTGATAAGGGTTTGTCTTATGATGTAAAAACATAAATTCCTGTAACATAATGTGATTTGTGTTATTCAAGAAATGCGTTCCTTTATCACTAGTTAATCTTAATGGACAACCAAATTTTCTTATAATGTTTTCCCCAAATGAATGTTGATACTTTGGCTGATGTCCAATCTTTAGTTGGTACACTTCTTCCCATCATGTAAGATATTTTTTTTTTGTAATAATATATCTAGCACCCATTCTTCGCGCTACAAGATTAATTATCCCAACAAAATCAATTTCCCCATTTTTTAAATGGCTCTTGAGAGGTTATTGGAATTAAGGGCATACTATCACATTTTTATGACTTACCGACTCTTTGGCATTAGTCGCATGCCTTGGCATATTCCTTCGTGTGTTTGAATAAAATTTTCCACTAGAGTCCCACATTTAGGATTTTTTGAGTGGTAACATCACCTACATAATGACCTCCTCCTTCATGTGCTTCACTTAGGATATCTCACCCTTCATGTTATAGGGCACATCGCTATAGAATTTTTTTGTGCCCCATTTTATAAAGTTGAATGCCAATTAGTTGGTATGGTGTTGCTTTGACAACTTTTAATTTTTAGGTGTCACCCCATTATTTAAGAAGAAAATCACATCCTCCAACTCATCGAATACACTATGGATGCTAAAAAAATGAACATCTTGCATGAAATCCTCTATGGGTTGTGCCTCTTTTTTGGTATCGATGCACACCAAATGATCAAGCCTTGTATTGTTCTTATCTGGTTTCACCACCATCGAGAACTGAAACTTTTGAAACAATATTATCCATCTGTAAATTCTCCCATGTAATATGGATTTGTTGACCAAGTGTTTCAAAGCCATGTGATACGTAAAGAACACAAATGGAGTGGTCAAGAGATAATGTTGAAAATTTTGAAGTGCATAAACCATGGATAGTCCTTCAAACTCTGTATTAGTATAATTTCATTCTACGGTCATTAATTTCCAGATTAAAAAATATATTGGATGATTGAGATCCCCTTCTCCTAGTTGTGCCAATATTTCTCTAATAGTAATGCTCGAAGCGTCTACATGTATATGAAACAATGTGTCCTAATTTGGGAATTATAAAATAGGTGCTTGGGTTGATTTTTCTATAAGTTGGTCAAAAATCACTCTGATATTCTAAACCCCACCTAAATTATTCTATTTTTCATATTAACTTTTCAATGGCATCGAAATATTTGCGAAGTCTTTAATGAACTTTCACACTCTGTAGTAGTATAATTTCATTCTATGGTCATCAATTTCTAGATTACAAAATATATTGGATGATTGAGATCCCCCTTCTCCTAGTTGTGCCAATATTGATCTAATAGTAATGCTCGAAGCGTCTACATGTACATGAAAACAATGTGTCCTAATTTGGGAATTATAAAATGGGTGCTTGGGTTGATTTTTCTGTAATTTGGTCAAAATCACTCTGATATTCTAAACCCCACCTAAATTATTCTATTTTTCATATTAACTTTTCAATGGCACCATGATATTTGCAGAGTCTTTAATGAACTTTCAATGAAAACCTTATAATAGTAAAATAAAAATAAAAATCATATATTTAGAAAGAGGAGAGTTTTCACGTCACCATATTCATATTCTATGAAATCATTAAATGAAATTTTTAGCGTTTATCATGGTGGAAGTGGGTTTTTTCCACTTATAACCAAAAGCATAGATTTGGTTTTGTTTACCAAGCCTAAAACACATACACCTAAAAATGTGTAGGTGTTCCTAAGTATAAGTTTCCATTTATTATTCTTAATAATTTATTATTTCTTATGAATTTAATTTGGTAATATAATAAATTAGGGTCAATTTACACCTCATAAAACAGGTTCATAACTCCATGAGTTATAGTCTAGAAGATAGTTTTTCAAAATCCAATCTTGTCAATACTTACTCATTTTTCAAGATTTTAATATTGAACCTAAAGCTTCTAAGGTGTAAATTTTACAATCGGTGTCTATTTTGGGAAAACATATACACAAAAATTTACAGTAGTTTGTAGGCCTTTCAGAATTCCAGTTGTTGAAAAAGAGAGGGAGAGATCCCCCTGTGTCACATGTTACATTTTACTAGCCTTATATAGGCATCCTATAGACAATCGACAAGTAGTTAATGATATTAACTCACGAATTTTCATACCTATACGTAGAATATCAACACACACACATAGGTTGACTAACTTGAGTTTAAAAATATTATGATGACATGTGTAAAAATATTGCTCTCACTATTTAATTAATTATAAAAAATGAACTAAATTCCTAGAGCTATTACAATGTTGTTTCTCCATAACCCTTCATAGGCTTCACATTGTTTGGCTCATCTCGACTCTCTTCTCTATTGTTCACCACTCTACCCCCCTCAAATGGTGGACTTAAATCTCTTTATATTTTCTCAGGTTCTAGATCTTTCTTGCATTGGAAGTGAGTTCATTAATTCCTATGAAATACCACGTAGTCTTTTTGCATGACCTCCAACATATGTCAGATTTGGTGGTTGAGGATAATCAATCTTGATATCTTGTTAGACAATATATCAGATGTCCTTTTTTTAGACCTACATTGATTCTTTTGGCATGATACGTGTCCATGGGTAGATGCTTTTCATTGACTCTTTATCTCTCCTATGACATGTTTTGTCGATAAATCACATCATCAACACACTATTATTGTATTTCAGTTAGGCATTAAACTAAGTATTTGGGCTCAACCCACATGACTATACCATAACATTGCACAAACATTACACAAAACACCACAACATAGAACACTATGCCTTTCCCTCACAACTTCATACAGACATTGTGCTTTTCACATTTTGTGATTATCGTGCACTGTAAAATCAAACCATTGCAAAAAGTATCCGCAACAATCCCTGTGCATTGTCACCATTGCCCAAATTTTGTGTTGTTCTTTTCCTTGAATTTTCCTTTCACATATCAATAGTTAGCCAAAATTTCTACACTTACTAACCAAGATAACTAATTCTCCCATGATGCTCTTGCATCACAAATTGCCTCTTTGATTTCAAACCAATTGACTAATTGGTTCATATATAGTTGTAGTTAGGGTTAATAATAAAAAAAATCACATCATCAAGTTATAATTAGTTTCAGTTCTGGTTACACAAAAAAACCCATATTTACTCTTTTCTTAATCTAATCAACTAAAAAAACTTGATAAAGGACACAAGTCTCTTTGTTTGTGGAAAGGAAATGAATATGTGGAAGATTTGAAACATCTTCCACCAAGTTCCTACCCTAATTTTTGTTGAAAGTTGTAGAGATCAATGTGATGCACTCTTTTAGCTTCCAACTCTACCAATTATATCTTGTTCTTCTATTAAATAAATGAGGATATCATGGGTTCCTTAGATAGACCATATTATTTCTAAACTGCTACTCCTACTAGTCTATATTATCAGGATCAAAGGATTTTCTTTGTGCATGGATGAGGACCAAGGTCACTCCCCACCATTTTTGATTATGAGGATTAATCAAGTGGACCTATTAAAGATGGATGTCACAAGCTTGTAAAGTAAGTACTCATCAATAATATGATACTACCGTGATTCCAAAATGAAATTAAGGCTTCAACTCCATGGTAATAGGGAAATTCATGAATCCACATATTCAAGCAACCATCATTATATTTTAGGAATTATGAGGTTTGTAAAATATAATTTTGACACATCCCAAAACTTGGACACGTGTTTTAAAAACTAATTTGAAATGCCTCAAACCTATAAAACGACTATATGTTTTCCCAAAATAGACACCAATTGCAAAATTTATACCCTAAAAGAACTTTAGGTTCAATGTTGAAATCCTGAAAAAATAATTAAGTACTGACCATATTAGATTTTGAAAAACTATCTTGTAGATTGTAATTCATGGAGCTATGAGACTAGTTCTATAAGGTGCAAAGTGACCCTAATCTCTTATATTTACATCATATAAATTTAAGCTGTAAGAAATAAAAAAATTAGGGTCAAGTGCATGGAAACGAGGGACCAAAGGGGGGTCAAAAGTGGCTACTTATTATACATTTTCCTGAAATCAATAAGAGACGAACTTCAAACTAATAATTTGGCATGTATATGCTCAAAATTTGACCATGTGATATGAATAAGAATCATAACTTGCTCGGAATCTAGTTTCTAAATTATTATTATTTTTAAATGGTGGAGATTAAGAATGTCAAATGTGCCCCCCATTTTTTGAGTTTTGTAAATTATTTACAAATCCATTCGGTATAAAGTTATCTACGACCATGTATGAGGTACCACTAATTTTTCATATTTTTGAATGAATATATGATTTTTTTACTAATTTTTCAAAGTGAACACATCTCAAAAATGAGATGTTTGTGTGTACACCCCCTAATTTTGAGAAAAATAGTCAACTTTTTTTTTCGTTTTTCAATGCGCATAGAATGGAGTTTCTGATCAAAACCATTTTTTTAAATTTGGATGAAAAAATCATAAATTATGTACATAGAAATTATACATATGTTTTGGCAAGAAAAGAAGGCACTAGTAATAGAAATTAAGAATGAAGGTCTTCACAAATGTAAAAACAAAGCTTGATGTCGTAGTTTTAGTTTTTTGGACATATAATTTTATAACACATGAGAAATTGGGGTGTACACTTGAGATTGTTATGTTATTTTTTGTAAAACATCAGATTTATTCACAGATTACAACAGTCAAAACCTTAGGTTGGATATCCTAGGAAAATCCAAGCGTATGAATTCGGGAATTTCCAATCCATAAAAGCTATAACACAAACATGTTATAAACGCGCTCAAATTTTGTTAGTAATGTTTTATATGTGCATAAAAACTTGGAAGCTATATATTTACAAAAATAATTATTTAAGTATAAGGTTTTTACTTTTTTTAGATAGCTACCTAAACACTTTTGATCATAGCTATGAATCAGAGGGTTGATGGGGCTCCACCCTAATGATTTTGACTAGAGTTATGAACTGGGGGGTTTTAGGTCCCCTCCCTTAATAATGCAAACGTCCTTAGAATGGATATTATAATTTTTCACCACAATGGGGACCATTGATGTGACGACAAATGAAATTTTGGCCACCACCACCTGTGTTAAGGAGCCACCAACCACGTCCAATGCCAATGTCGACAGATGAAAAGTCTACCACCATCGATAAGAGTCACCAGCCGAACCACCAGTGATGCAACAACTTCCACAACTGATAAAACCACCCTGAAGGGGATTGTGCCTAGCAGGATTTAATCATGGGTAGATTCAGACATAACCATTTGTCTTAACCGATCCACCCAAACCATATTGACAAGGTTTTACTTTATTATCTCTTATACTTTAAATTTATTTAGTAAATATAAGAAATTAGGGTCACTCCTCAACTTATGGAACTAGTCTCATAGCTCCATACTTCATGGTTTAGAAGATAGTTTTTCATATTCTAATCTAGTCAGTACATAGATATTTTTAAGGATTTCAACATTAAACCTAAATATTTTAGGGCTTAAATTCTACATTTTTTGGGAATGAATATAATCATTTTTTACATTTTGGGGCCTTCTTGATTGGTTATTGACATTTTAAAGAGTTTTAGATGTGTCAAAACTATATTTTATAAACCTCACAACCCCCAACTTGGTAACAACAATTGCTCGAATATATGGACACATGAAATTCCTTATAACACATAACAAATCAAAACACATATAATTTTTTATCAATTTAAAAATCCTTGACAACATCTACGAATACTAATCCCACTATTAAGATTGTTACAAAAATCAACTAAAATCGTAAAGTTATTACAATGGTGTTTCTCCAATACCGTTGACAAGTTTTACTTGTTCAACACAACTCAACTTGTCTCTTTAATATTTACCACTCTAGCCCCTCAAATGGTGGACTCAAATTATTTTATGTTTTCTTAGGTTCTATATATTTCTGCATTGAAAGTGAGTATAAGGTTTCTCTTCGTGACTCTTTATCATGCTCCTCTTACATATTTTATCAAAAAATCTTATATGAAGTTGTAATTATCCCTAGATGAAGTAAAAAAACAAATCATAAAGTTCCAATCAGTTTCACATAGCTCAATTTAATCAATCTTTATTATTTTATTGAACCTTTAGTTGAGAGTAATTGTTGTCATGCAAAATGTCTAACATGAAAAATTGAAACTTTTGATCATGATAACTAAGCCCATAGTTGAGAATTTTTTTTCCCAGTCACTGTGCGTCCTACCTCTCATCATCTTTCCCTTGTTTCCACCCTCATCCTAGCTTAGAGAAAAGTTCTAATAATGTTTTTTAAGTGGGTTTTAGGGTGCAGGGAAGAGTGCCTAATGTGATTGATGAACTCGTTGAGATTCGATGATAGACAACTTCCTCTAGAGGCCTAAAAAGGTCATTTTGGCCATTTTGCAACTGGTAAACACTATTCAGAAGCCTTCAGGGAAATATAAACAATCTATGGAGGTGGTTTAGGAAAATTTTGTGAAGAAAATTTGCTTCAGGAACAATCTGAAAAAAACCAGGTCATCTGGGTGTAAGGAATAAAAGCTTCAACAATGAAATATCACTTACCTGGAAGATTCCAGGAGTTTAAAAAAGAGTTAGGAGATAAAAAATAATATTAAGAAATCTCTTAGAATACTCTACAGGATTGAAATATTAACTTTATTATGAGGTCAAACATTTCCAGAGGAAATTCATAACACAGTCTAAGTTCAAGATGAAATATGCCTCAAATTTGAAATTTAAGGAGGAATTGAATCTCAATAATAGTTTCAATGATCTCATAAAGTTTTTTGGATTCAAAATCATATATTTTTTTACCCTAAAACACTTTCATATGCTCTCAGGGTGAAAATCTCATTTTTGGTGTCCCGATTTGGACATAGTAGGAAAACCCAGCTTTCCAAAAGTCACATGGTGAAAATATCATACTTTTTACCAAAGTTGTCACAATATAATTATAATTTTCTCGCAACCCTTACTTGAATCCAATCCATTTTTTAGGAGAGGTGTAATACCTCTGCCACGGATGTTATCTTTGATCACTTATGTTAATGAAGTAACAACGTTGATAGGTGATTTTTGTTTTGAAGATGGTGTACTATTTAAAATTGATAAATCATGTTGTTGTAGATGATATGTTTTATCTTCTAAAATTGAGTAACATTATACCATGTCAATTCTGAATTTAATAATGAAGTATTCATATACTTTTTATGCTAAACTTTTAATGTATTCTACATGTGGATGAAGGAAATAAATTCAGTCTAATTAGTTCATTGCCTATTTTGCAATATTGAACTTGTGCTTCAGTCTATTTGATTTCAAAATGCGGGAATAGCCATACCTTGGATCAATTGCAGTGATGTAAGGTATGTCTTTGATTTTATGATGTTTTGATCATTTGATCAAGCCAGTCAAAATGTTTGATTTCTGAACTCAGGTTTGCTTTGGGATCATAGGGGCATCGTGTAGCATCTTTTGCATGCACCCTTTTAAGTGATCTAATAATTCCATTTTGATACATCAAAAAAGGTAATGTACTTTGATTAATTTATTGGGACCTAACTAATCTAAGTTCCTTTGATTTTTATCCTATCCTAAACCCAAGTTAAGGTGATTATATTTATGGTGATGATTAATTCTTAGAAGGGGTAATCCTAAGTCATTAACCCTAATTAATCCTAAGATAAATTTAATTACCCCTAAGGTCCTAAGATTTAGTTTATAAAATAATACTATAGGAACCTAACCAAAGGGCATCAAACTAACCTAAGGGCAAAATAGGGTGGCTTGGATGGCAAGTTGTTGGATGGAGGTGACACCATTCCAAAGGAATTTTGAAGGTTTAAATGTTGCATTTAATATTTTTTTGCCACCAATTTTGGCTAAGGCAAGAAGGTAGTGGGAGATGTTGAGTTGTCAACTACTAAATTAGATTTGAGGAAGTTTTTAAACTGTTAGTTATAACTAACAAGAGATAAGGCATGTCAGGAGTTTTGGGAGGGACATTGCAGTCTTATTGGCATTTATGAACCTGAACTCGAGCGAAAATTGCTTCGGGAATAGTAGAGTGGGTTGGAGGAAAAATAAATGGTTTGGTTTCATTGTGCATTTGGATTTTTGGAGCTTCTTGGCTTTGCATGTAGTATTTTCATTTTGTGAGCTCCCAGTTCGATTATGTTGCATGTTTGAATTTGCCCTTGCATGGCCGAAATGATGGCAAGATTTCATCATGGGAACTATAAGAAGAAAATGGGAAAAGTTTCAGAAGACTTGTTTGGCGTTTTCATTGGAAATATTTTTGTAGAAGCTTTTATTGAAGGTTTAAAGTAAAGAAGAGAAGGCATGAGCACTACTAGACATGATAAGCTCCATCTCTTTAAGATCTCTTTCTTTTATTTAAACATTTTCATAAAAAGAAGTCTGATCTTCATGAAAACATCTTTGAGAATAGTTTCTTGTGTGTTGTTCACTTCTTCTTGATTATGTGAAGTTTCTTATGGATATGGTTTCTTGCAGATATAAGTGATACAATGGTATGAGGTTGCTATTCATGATTCTAGGTTTGTCTATTGTTGGAAAAACAATTGTGTTTGCAATATATATATTAAACTACAAATGATTGATAGGGGAATAGTGTGTTATATTATCTCTAATAGATAAATCATCTTGTATTTGTAATTTGTTAGCTGTGAAATGAATTCTCAGGGTTCTAGAGAAAGTTTTTTTAGGATTGTGGTAATGACCCAAGTTGTCATTAAAATGGGTATGGACAAAAATTATTTGGGTTAACTTTTTATAAAGCTTGTATGGGATTTCTGTATTGGTTTGATGGTCACTCGTTTTGACTTATATTTGTAACTGATTTTTTGATATTTTTGTTTTTTTATGTAAGTTTAGTATTGATCCATATTGGGTACTCTTGATTGAGGTATTTTGAGCACTGTAAGTGCATAATATGAAGGTGTCTGATGGATTTTTCTATCTCTATCATTTTAAGTTATGTTTTGTTTTTTATTACCCTTCACGGGTGGATCTGTTTTTGAAATATGAACTGGTAAATCTCCCTCTCTCTCTCTGGTTGGTTGTGTTTACTTTGCATGATTACCCTTTTAGGTCGGCTTGAGATTTAGACTCTGTTGAGTATTGGTCACCGTACGTACCCAAAATTATAAGGTACTGCACCACCGGAAAGATGTTACACATACCCCAATGATGATACAGGTCTCCTCGCAAGGTGTTCGGAATCCAGAAAAGCTCGCTAGGTATACGTTTGTATCCTGCATGCCTCACCCGGCCTCCGCATGCTTTGTTCTACCCTCTGCCCCCCTTTTTCCTTGCATTTTGGTCTTAAGTGACGAGACTGCCGCCCTGCCTGGGTGGCAGTCCCATGACCGCTGCCCAAGATAGGGCGGTGGTCCCGTAACCACCGCCCTGCACAGGGCGGCAGTCCTGTTCACATTTTCCAGAAAGTTTCGACGATCGTGTCAAACGTAAATTTTCAATTTCTATCCACATTTTTCAGCTACTTTGCTTTGCATTTATGTTTTGGCCACCCTGTGAATAGTGTTTTCACTTTGTTTAATGGTAAAAGAGTTCCATTCCAAGTTACCTTCTAGTGAATGCATTTGCTATAAATAGCCAGCTTGTTTTCAAACAAATGGCCCCTCTCCTTCTCTGTTTAATCATTCAGTCTTTGAGTTTCTTGCTTAGAATTCCAATAGTTTCATGTTTTGCATCCATTGTTGGTCTTCCTTTGTTGTTTAGAGGTCATTCAATCTTCTTGTTTCATTTTGCTTCATTGCAGTTCCATGCAAGTTAGTTTAAAATAAAGATAGTTTCATTCTTAGATTGGAATCCATTTATAGTTGTAGGTTTTGTTTAGTCACAAAAGATAGCTTCTAAAACTCTAAGCGCATTTGTGTCATATTCCGCAATAAATCCTGCTAGGAATTGCATAGTCAAGCTCTGTTCACTTGCACTATCTCTCTCTTACTCGCATTGTATTCGGTCTATATCCAAAAGCTGCCATTGTTCAAGTTCCTTATTCTACTGATGCTATCATATACATGCTTTTCTAGATTCAAGAGAACACGAAGGAATGAGGAGATCACACTGAGGGGACAAAGTCACACACAACTGGATTTACCATTGTTCTGTAAATGCCAGGTTTGAGCTATCAAAGTTCTAGTTACAACGTATCAAATAGAGTAGTGAATTATTTTATTTCAAAAGCTCACTCTCGATATCGCCAGGGAAGCTATGGGGATTGATAGTTTATGAGAAACTATGATTCATTCCTCACTTCTGAGGTAGAATCGAGAGTCTTTCAATTTAAAACAATTAGTTGCTTAGATATTTAGGATAAATTCACAACTGCACAGGCAAATAGCCACACCAGGCTATTTTGTTTGTTTTAATTCTGTTACTAGATTAGTTGTCCATTTTCTAAATATATTAGAATAGCTGCTCTTTAATTTCGTTAAAATACTTCATCGAAAATACAAAAATAAAAGAATACATGCATAGTGTAGATACATCTTTCATAATTAGTTTATTAATTTTAGTTAAAAGTTGAATCGTTTTGCATGACAATCACGGGACCTAGAGAGCCCAGAGAATACATATTTGAACCAATAGTGCCTCAACCAAATCTACCCACAACATTAGCTGATATAGATCAAGACCTTAGGATACAGGTCTTTCGAGCAACGACAAACCTACAAGCAATTAGTGAACAACTGAGAGGGTTAAATATTGAAGACGACAAGGCATACACATTTTGGTCAAATCATCCTAACTATAGACTGCCTTGATAGAATATCCGTATGACTGTACAAGGACTCGAAAGAGAACAAGTATTTGGTTGTGATCCTTTAGTTCCACAACCTAATGCAGGAGACCTCCTCATTGACATAGATACTAGCTTACGCATTCAAGTTTCCAGAACACCTGTAAGGTATTCTGAGAAAATTACACAACTTCTAGTTCTAAACATAGAGGCTGAAAAGGTGTATGATTATTGGATAGTTAGAAGGAGAGATTGACTCTTCATATGACCATAGGAGGTCTGCCACAACCACAAACTTACGGTTGTGATCCACAGGTCCCACAACCCAACGGGCCTACTAATCAATCAAACATTGATGTTGGTTTATGAACATTAGTATTTAGGTCCTCACCACTTCCACCAAATATTATTACACAATTCTCCTTATTAAACATAGTAGCCAATCAAGCTAAGGATTTCTGGACTAGACCAGAGAATCGTCCATAAAACCCCGGAGAATCCACTACACCTCCTATCACCATTTTTCATGACCTTGTCTGGAAATATATACGAAGCTCCCATAGGTCACTTCCCACGTATCCAACAACCAATAAACAGTATCTCGGTAGAGCTCGACATTGATTGGAGCCTCCGAATAGCTATTATATTTGAACAAACCATTACACCAATTCAGGTTAGGAGGGCCTTCTTCACCTTAGATTTGTAGATTCCATTATTGCGTATTGAGGATATAAGATTACCCAACTAGTTTGTCTACATCCACATATATTCCACATTCACTGGTCGTCTTAGCACGACCTCAGGAGGTCAGGTACGAGGAAGAGTTACTTGTAGATTCCCATGCTTGCATGTCACTTTTCCATCGTACAAAACTGGTGAACCTGACGTGAACAAACAAATATTCCCCTTTTATTTTCATTTCTTTCATCCACCTTCACTCTTTCCCATTATTCTGTGGGTATTCATATACCCCCCGAATATGTTGGGATACGACACATATGGTAGACCTCTCTCAGGTCTTGAAGCAAGTTATAGTCAAACAAGTAGACAACCATCACCCTCACTTTCCGCATGGGCTGATAACTATTCAAGTAATTACTTGTCATCTCAAACTCCCCCTCAAAGAACTAGCTCTAGTTCTTCATTCCGAATTGAGGAGTTGGATCAGCTTGCACAAACACAACAACCAGAGCCCTCAGGCTCTAACAATATGATGTTTACTAGAGAATCCACTTCATCTCCTTGGGTCTTGTTCAGACCACAGATCAGTAGACAGTCAGATCCACTCCCATTTTTGGATGAGGAGTACTTAGCATGCTATGCTAGAAGCGAACAACACTTCCAAAACATGTATCCACCTATAGGGAGTTTACAAATACAATCTGATACCCTATTCCAAGAAAACACCCCCATTCCTCCACCTATGGGAAATGCCCTCGGTGAAGCTTGGCAGGGTAATGATCAATTCATAGCAGGGTATCATACCCCTTTACAACCTCAAGGTATACAACAAACACCATTAAGGCAAAACACTGTGTCTTCACCAATAGAGGTCATTTCAGCCTTAGTTGAGAAAGTTAGAGGGCTGGAACTTGCTCAAGCAAACCAAAATTCATATTTTGGGCAAGCAGGAATCCCCAACCCTCCACATCACCCCAGTCAGGTTGACCTCCTTACAGGAACAGGCACGTTAGGCATGCCTCCTCAAAATCCGTATAGTTATCCACAACAAACACCAACTAGGACCGCATTTTCAAACGCCGCTCTAGTTGAAAACATGATACCTCCCGGCTTGGCACCAAACAACCCATACCAGAACAATGCTCCTCCCTACTTAAACATTTATTCAAAATCACCACAAGGAGACATGTTCTCTTCTCCCAGGATGTTCGTTCAACCACAGGGATTCCCTTATGTCCCTACAAATACATATGCTATGCCATATCAACAACCCATTCCACCTCTCCCCCCTCAGCAAGCACCATCGATGGTCGAGGCCTATGTGGTAGGGACTTATTCAGAATATTTAAAAGAGCCCCTAGACTTCACCATACGAAGTGTTATGCTTCCAAGACCTCTTCCCGATTTACCCAAATATAAAGGGGAAGGGGATCCAAATGCACACATTAAGGCCTATGCCACAGCCATATGGGAATTACTCCCTTGGGATGGGGTTGTTGCTAAGATATTCCCTAAAACCTTAGAGGGTATTGCCCTTGATTGGTATTACAGAATACCTGAAGCCTCGATACACTCATTTAAACAACTCATGTCAGAGTTCATCAAAGCTTTTGATATGAACAAATTGTTAAGAACAGGAATCAGGGAATTCTTGCATATTAAACAAGAACATAATGAATCCGCTGCTCATTTTATTCAAAGATGGCATACGGTTCTCTACTCATCAGCAAGTGCTCCAAACATGGATCAAATGGAACTATGTGATTTATTCCTTAATTCTCTCAATAGAGAGATAAAGGAAGAAGTCCAGAAGTTCCCACTAAGAACTTATGATGAAGTACTCGAGAGTGCTCTCCGAATCGACCAAGCAGCCATAGATAGTGGTCGTAAGACATATGGAACAAATGGGAAATTAACCACTCCCAATCAAAACACTGCGGCCTATCCTAATGCTGGGAATGCTAATCAAGGACCTAAGATCCTTAACAAGAACCGTGGAGTTACAACAGATGGAGTAACTGACCAAACTAAAAGAGCAAATGTTGTAAACATTTCGCCACCTGTTAATAATCAGTGAAATAACAATTTTACTCCAACAATCAACACGGTGGATTTTAATCATCCACCATGACAACAACAACAACAACAATGAAAAATCCAAACACAAGGTCCAAATTGAAACCCAACTGGATATCAGAGTCAAAACCAAAGGCAACAACCTCAAAATTTTAACTCTAACAACCAGCAACCTTATCAGAATTTTGGGCCACAACAGGGTTTAAATCAACAGCCTCAAAATTATAATCCCAATTTGTATTGTGGTTTCCACAAAGATTCAAGGCCACGATACTAGGACTTGTCGTGACTACAATAAATTCATGCAACATTTGCCAGAAGATCAAAAACAACTCTTTATAGATATGTTTTTAGCAAATTCTGTAGTACCCACATCAAACGCTTATACAGGGGTAGTTTCCCCTCAAAATGCACCCCTCAAGATCTTTAATGATCCACTCCCAAACCATTCTAACAATAACAGGCTAGATCCTAACGGAACAAACAAGGGTGTTATAATAGGAAACAATGATCATGAAGCCTCAACTTCATTAAATCCACCAGTCGCACCCCAACTAGGAACTCGACCCCAAACTAAAATAGTTGGTCTGGTGGAGTTAGACACCGAGCTACCCGTAGAAACCATAACAAGAACACGGGATTATTCTTCTCAACCAACTCCAAGTTATCCATTGGAACCAGACAACATTCAACAAACATTGGTAAAACCCATAGGCGCCTATGATTTAATTAATGACTTAACTAAAACCTTCTCTCACATCTCCTTTTTGGATTTGTTAAAAAACTCTCCCGCCCACAGGGCTGCCCTCTTAGAAGCATTAGGCCTTGGTCATTTAATCAACATCACTCCTCCTCCTGAAACGCAAGTAAACCATGTAGACTTTGACGTCTATCCTCTAGGGCAGCCAGATAGGGATACTGAGTTTATATTTGATATAAGCAAAATGCCAACAGACGCCGAGATTGCACGAAGAGGTGACCCAACTTTACATTTACAAGTATGGGTTTACAATAATTATGTTAAACACGCAATGATTGATGATGGGGCAGCAGTTAACATAGTCCCCTTTGCTTTTCTTCAAAAGTTAGGATACGGAGAGACAAACTGTTCCACAACATGAAATACGCTAAGAGGTTATGATAGCCTCAAAGCCACTTCAATTGGAACCATAGTTTTACCAGTCACTTTAGGACCCAAGATGGTCCTCACCGAATTTTATATTATAGATCAGGAAACCAACTATAATATGATCCTCGGTCGGCCATGGATACACCGCATGAAGGCAATCCCTTCCACGTTATTCCAAGAAATAAGATTTCTACACTTAGGAAAAATATTTGTGGCACAAGGTGACCCAAAGCCCTTCGATATACACCTAGCTGATTTGAAGAAAAGACCAGGCGTTCACTCCGAGTTTGAACTCCCAACAAATCAACTCATCAAACCAATTAATTCAAAACCAAAAGAGAAGTTGATACCCACCACAGAATTGGAAATTACAAATCTAGCCGAAGACGTTCCAGCACTCAAAAATGAGACCAACGTCATAGAAACAGTGTCGCTAGGGACTACCACAAAAATTGTTGAGTTGCTAGAGAAAGACCTACCTATTTTCCTACCATTTGATTCTATGGGTATGGGATGCACCCTGGGAATTGCTTCCCTTCCATCAGACGAAGTTTTTATGGTAGAAGTAACCGAAGAAAAAGAAATAGATACAACAAATACCCCAACATCCATTTTTCCAAGAAAATATTGGACTCTCCACTTCGATGGAGCTAGATGTCACTTTGGAGCTGGGGTAGGAGTGATCTTTACTTCACCTGAGGGAAAGATCCTACCTTTCACCTTTAAATTAAACTTTGAATGTACAAACAACGGGGCTGAGTACGAAGCTCTCCTCCTTGGCCTCATCCTAGCCAAAAGAATGGGTGTCGATAACATTAGAGTGCTAGGAGACTCGCAACTAGTTGCAAACCAAGTCTCTGAGGTATATGAAACTAGGGCTGAACATTTACAACTCTACAAAACAACGGTGTTAGATCTAAGCAAGGGATTTAACTTCATATCAATTGAAGCAATCCCACGAGAGCAGAACCTTCTCGCAGACTCAATAGCAACCTCAGCTTCCCGTTTCACTCCAAACAGTGAGTTGGAAGATACAAATTTCACAGTATCACTTCGTACCGAACCATTAGTATGTAAAATACCAACAAACCCACTCCTAACTCATGGAGAAGCTGAGGATGATTTTTCTATCATGGATCACTTTGACAATGATAGAGTCACTCTCGAATATCTAAACGCCTATGCGGAGCTACACCTTGCTTACCGCATAGTAGATCTTTCCCTAATACCACATTCCTCTTCCTATTTTGGAAATCCCATGGTAGAGTCTCCTCCACAAAAGGATCTCGATATCTATGAGATAGAAGATGGAGAAAGCTTGGAACTACCTCTAGCCCCACCTGAATTTGAAGAAGGTAACGCTTCTTTAATAGAAGAAACCATTGACATAAACATTGGAACGGAGGAAGAACCAAAATTTTTGAAGTTGGGATCCTTGTTAACTCCAGAGGAGATAGAAATACACACCCAAATCCTCAAAGAACATCAAAAGGCTTTCACATTTAACTATAAAGAAATGACGGGCATTGCACCACATATCGTGGTACATAATCTTGTCACTAAACCAGATGCAAAACCAATTAAACAAAAATCAAGACCGATGAAGCCAAAAGTGGCTCTCATGGTAAAAGAGGAAGTAATAAAACTTCTCCAAGTGGGATTCATCAAACCCATTGACTATTCACAATGGGTATCTAATATCGTCCCTGTTCTAAAAAAGAATGGGAAGATACGCATTTGCATAGATTTTCAGGATATTAACAAAGCTTGTCCCAAGGATGACTTCCCGTTACCATCCATTGACGTTATTGTTGATGCAACAGCTGGATTTGAACTATTGTCCCTCATGGATGGGTTCTCAGGGTATAATCAGATTAAAATATCTGAGCAGGATCAAGCCAAAACTACATTCATAACTCCCTGGGGAACTTATTGCTACGTTGTCATGCCATTTGGTCTTAAGAATGCTTGCGCTACGTATCAGCAAGCAATGACATACATATTCCATGATCTTATCCATAAAATTGTGGAATCCTATGTGGATGACTTATTGGCCAAGGCCAAGAAGCGTTGTGATCATCCAGAAGTACTCTGTATCATCCTCTCATGATTAATTGAATATGGCGTCACATTAAACCCAAAGAAGTGTGTGTTTGGTGTGACAGGAGGCAAAACTTCTGGGCTACATTATATCTTCATGAGGGATTGATGTCGATCCAGCCAAAATCTGGGCTGTTCTCGAAATGATCCCACCATCGGACGAGTCTGGAATCAGGTCATTTCTTGGGAAACTCGGTGCAATCCGAAGGTTCATCCCAGATTTAAGTTTTTCCATTCATCCAATCAACAATCTATTAAAGAAAGATTATAGCATTGATTGGACTGAAGAATGCAACGAGGCCTTCAAAGCAGTTAAACGCTTCTTGTTGTCTCCACCCATGCTAATGCCTCCCAAACCAGACCACCCCTTGATCCTATACTCATGAGCCACTCATGTCTCGCTAGCCTGCATGCTGGCTCAAGAAGACAATGATAAACGAGAACGTGCAGTCTATTTCATTAGCTGAACATTTCTTGATTATGAAACACGTTATACACAGGTAGAGAGAGAATGCCTTG
Organism: Taxus chinensis; assembly: GCA_019776745.2. Lineage (NCBI taxonomy): Eukaryota > Viridiplantae > Streptophyta > Pinopsida > Cupressales > Taxaceae > Taxus > Taxus chinensis. The sequence continues at coordinate 773,020,673 of CM034149.1, forward strand.
CCATAGTCTTTGCAACAAAACATTTAAGACATTACATGTTGAACCAAGAAACAAGGGTCATTGTAAAGACAGATCATTTACAAACATTCCTCACGCAAGGGTCTTTATCTAAAAAGGTTGGGCGTTTCATAACCTTAATGGGTGAATTTGAGTTAACATTTGTAAACCAAAAATCTGTTAAGGGACAAATCATTGTAGACTAGTTAGCTAACAATCCACTAGATGGAGGTGATCTGGTAAATCTGGACTTTCCTGATGAGTGTATATACTTCGTCGAAACCAGGCCCCCCATCTCTACATGTCCCTGGTACACTGATATCATCAATTTTATCATAGACCACACATACCCGGAAAGTGCCACATCACAACAAAGAAGGTGGTTACGTATTATCACCACTAAATATGTTGTTTTAGAACAAGTACTCTATCGTAAAGCCTTCGACGACATGCTTCTAAGATGCGTCGACACAGAAGAATCTAAGAAGATTCTTTATGAATCCCACAGTGGGATATGTGGAGGCCACTTCGGTGGTCACGCCACTACTCACAAAATACATCGAATGGGCTATTTTTGGCCCACTCTTGAACATGACACAGTAGAGTTTGTACGTAAGTGCCACAAATGCCAAGAATTCTCTCACGAGATTCACATGCCAGCACAATCCCTGCAACCAATAGCAACCCCCGTGGCCCTTCTCCATGTGGGGTCTAGACTTGATAGGGAAATTCTCTCCCTCATCAACCGATGGCCATAATTTTATAATTACGGCCATGGAATATTTTACCAAATGGGTAGAGGCCATGCCCCTCACCACCGTACCAGGTTTCGGTAATTGCCAAATTCATTCTAAACCAAATCATTTACAGGTATGGTGTCCCACAAGTCATTATCTCAGATAATGGCACATCCTTTAAAAATGATGAGGTCTGTGAGTTATGTAGCAAATTCAAAATAAACCATCACACGGCCTCTCTTTACTACCCTCAAGCCAATGGGCAAGCCGAAGCAACAAACAAAACATTAAAGGCTATTCTCCTCAAAACAGTCAAGGAGAACAAGTGAGATTGACATTTAAAACTATATCCGGCCTTGTGGGCCCATCGAACCTCAATAAGAACACCAATAGGAGCAACCCCTTTCTCACTGGTATTCGGGGCAGAAGTAGTTCTCCCACTTGAGGTTGAAATACCCAGTCTCCGCATCTCATTACAAGGGATTTTGGATGAAGAAGCTTATAGGGAGGCACGCCTCTCTCAACTAGAAAGCCTTGACGAAGGCCAGGCTAAATGCCAAACAATGACACAGAGCCTATGCTGACCGGATGTGCCGGTAGTATAACAAAAAAGTCTATGAGCGAGAAATATATGAGGGAGATCTAGTTCTAAGACTAGACAGCCTGGATCGATAAGAAAACCGGTGAAGGAAGGAAGTTCTGGCCCAAGTGGTTGGGCCCATACCGAGTCATGAAAGACTACGGAAATGGTGCGTATCTCTTGTGCACACTAGAAGGTGAGGAATTCAATGAAACTATCAATTCCTTGCATCTTAAATGGTTTTACGCATGAGACATCAGAATCACCACTTGTACATTATAGCTACCTACATTGCATTAGTCATCTTACTGTTTCATTTTGTCCGCTCATTTCATAAAAATTGTAGTCAAGGAACTTACTCTTAAGCAATCTATTACAAATTTCTGAAAGTATTGGCAAAAGCATTCAAATCACATCTCCTCAAACATCATCAAGTAATTTCAAATCTTCTCATCAAGTTTGACAGACAAGTATTGACGAAAACCATACCAAGGCCTGCATACTTGGTTTTTCTCTTTCTTTCTACTAGGTGAAGTTGTCCTTACCTACGGTCTGTTCTAGAAGCTTCTTGGTGTCACATCTATCCCTCTTAAATCTCTTTGAAAGAAAGGATATCCCAAAGTCACAGATCAGAAATGTCAAAATCAAATGGAATCAAAAGTGCCAAGCAAACAAAATATTTTATTTTACACACTTCTTTGCCCCACCAACCTTCAGTGATAAGCCCGCATCTCTTACTGGTGGTGTGAGGTTGGGAAAGGAAAGAAGTGCCCTTACTCACCTATATCCTGCCTTTGGTGACAAACCCATGCTTCTTACTAGTGGCATGAGGCAGGGTGTGGGGGGTCCATTCACACAAATTAACAAATCTTGGTATGCTAGAAGTACAAATCAAATTATATTAAGAGAAAACAAATGTCCAAATTCCAAAGAGATCAAATCCTCAAAACCATATTTTGTCAACCGGGTTGCCATTTATGAATCTAAGTCTAGATAAACTGGAAAGTAAGTGACCTGCTGAGCTTGGTGGTAGTTTTGAGTAGGGTAAGTGTGTAGGTCTAAGTTTGGTTTCTGATACTGGTTTGTCTGTCTCTTATCATTCCATTCAGTCAAACTCATACAATTTGTGCCCTTCCCAACTCTTGGTGTAGAGCCCTCGCATCTTACTGGTTGTGTGGAGTTGGGAATGGGGCAAGTTCATCTCTTTATCACTATACATTCATCATGTTTTTGCCAACATAAGAAGAAATCATGAACATTTCCCAAAGAATTCAAAAGTTCAGTACTACAATATGTTTGTATCATCTCATATCAGCATTACAAAAACATACAAAGTAAAACATTCTGTTTACTATCATTTGTCATCCATCACATACATTCTGAAAAGCATGAAAACAAATACTCTAAAAACATCTAGTATACATGTGGAAACAAGTCACAAAATTCTAGGCACCAAGAGTCTAGATCCAAAAGATATATATATATATATATATATATATATATATATATATATATCAAGTTTTATATACAATGCCATCATGCACTAGGCATGGTCAAAATGCTCAATGAGCCTAAAAAGTACAAAAACACTCATATAAATATCTGACAAAACACTACAAAAATAGCCTCTCAACCCCTATGGGATCCCTCAGAGGGCGCACGACCACGTCTAGGACTCCGGCTACGCCGGTGCTCTGAATGCACTGAGGGCTCACGGTCATGGCCAGTAGCTGCCATCTCACTATGAGAATGACTCCTCCTCATCAAGCGCTCGGACCGTCCTATATCCAGCTACCTCAGCATGGAGAGAAGTCATGATCCTTGCCGCCTGCCAGACAGGGGAAAAAACATCGGTATGCCTACCGGCTGCTGAAGGCTCTCCCACGTCCTCAGAAAGCTCAGCATGAGTCTTCTCCAAGGGGAGCAACAAGGTATCTGTGCATACTCGGTGAATCAAGTCTCGCCACTCATCAGCAGTCACTGCAAATAAAGGAGAAAACAAGTTAGAAAACTATCAAAAATAAAACCAAGAATAAACGAAACAACAAAAGGAAATAACAACTAAACAATTCTAACTAAAGCAAAGTCAAGAGAAGAGTGGTAACTCACTCGGATCTCCAGGCCTCCAGGAAGGGTCTCTAGGATCCGTGCCTACCACTGATGTTGCCACTGACTGGCATCCCTCTCCCACATCTGGAGCAATGTGACGGCCTGCGATGGACTCGCCATCTCCCCCTAAATCCTGAGAAGGTAACTCCTCTGAAATCAAAGTCACCCTCTCTGTGCTCTGCTCCACCCTCTCAGCCCGTAGGATATCCTGAGTGTCATGCCACTCAGAATCATTGTCATCCTCCTCACCTGTCCCACCAGCTCTGGTCTCTCCATCTCCTCTATCTCCTCCTCTATCTCTCCCCCAGTGAACTCCTCAGACTCAGAGTCCATGTCAATGGGCTCATCTCTGCTATGGGCGGGGACCGGATGGCAATCTGAAGTAAAGGTGCCCAAGGAGCACTGGCTACCCCTCGAGCACGAACCACTCTCCTAGCTGCGATAGGAACACCAGGAGTAACAATAGTCCAACCCTGGCCTCTAGGACCTCCCGAGCCTCACGAATAGATCTATACACTGGCCCCGCTGGAGGAAACATGTCGATGTATGGGAGGCCGAACTGCTGTGGTACTCTATCAAAGGGGTGGATCTCCAACTTCCCCGTCCTATCTACCAGCTGACTGGTAGTGTGGCAAGCAATCAATGTAACAGTCTCCTCTCCCCATAACCCTACCATGGCCTGATAAGGAGTAGCCTCCATGTCTGCAGTGGTCAAAGAGGCCACTGGCTGGTGAGGCACTCTAAGAATGGTCATCCCTATCCACCTCACTGCCCTGATGGCCCCGGGATCCTCTGCCTCTACACCTCTCCCATACGGAGTGATGTGCTCATACACCCAACTCATGACAAGAGTGGGGTGGCTCAGTGACTGTCCCTGTAGTCTGACCACCCTATATAAATCATGGTAGGTGGTCCCGAGGATGTCTGCTCCCCAAGCATAAACACGTCCATGGCCCTCAATCTGTGCAATGATGGGAGCCCAACAATATAAGAGAGTGTCCCCTCCCTTGTCCCCAATCAATCTCGAAGCAAGGATACCCATGATAGCCTTGCAGAGCACAGGAATGTCAGACTCAACAATGGAGTGGACCCTCACCCCCTTCTTCGACCCCATCGAAACAATGACATCCCCCATATAAGTGGCCCACTGAACCACCTGAGATCTCGACACTGTTGTCTTAAGAGACAACCACCTCCCAAGGATTGGAACCCCCAGTATATGGTAAACATCCTCCAGGGTAATGGTCCACTCACCCCTAACTCCTGGAAATCGGAAAGTGTTCCGATCCACATCCCAGTATGAAAATAAGTCACATAATATGTGACTAGCAGGTGCAACGTGAGGGACCTGTGCAATCCTCCAAATACCAGCCCTCTGAAGTGTATCTCGCTCTGCCTGAGTGAGTGCCTCTAACACTGCTGGGAGCCAATCACACTCCCTCTCTTGGATCCATCTAATGTACTCCTCCTTCTGCATACACCCAAAAACACAGAAAAAGAGTAAGTTAGTGACAAAATCCGATTGGAAAAGCTATCAAAAACATGTAAAAGTGCTAAAAATGCAAAAATAAGTAAGTAAAGCATCTTTTTTTGCTTTCTGTTGTGAATCGCCACCCTGTGCAGAGCAACGGTTCCGTAACCGCCACCTTCTAAGGCGGCGGTCCCGTAACACCGGCCTGTGCAGGGTGGCGGTCCTGTCCCAAACCCGCAAATGGCTCGGAAGCCCTAAAAATGCCTAAAAACAAGCAAAATACACCATTTTAACTAAAATAAGGACCTACCCTATGGGCGCCCCCCCTAGAGACTCATTTAAAACTAATATTTTCAAAAATAACCCCCCAAGACAAATATTTTATCATTTCTACATTTTAGGTTCAAAAACAATAAATTGAGAAGAACTAACCTGAGACTTCACGGGTCGATGTTCCACTCTTAGAGGCATGATCACTATCTCACCACGAAACATTTTGACTATACTCTCGTCGAAAACCGTCACCGTGGGTCCCAGAGCTCAAAAACTATCAAATCAATCCGCACAAATGAATAGTAAAGTGAGTTCATAATATATATATATATATATATATATATATATATATATATATATATATAATATATAACTTTCTAAAAATAATTTTGAATGTCTTTCGCAGGGTTGGAGCATCGACGGAGGTAAGTTCTAAACCCCACGCAAATGGTAAGTCCTCATTTCATATCAATTTAGTTTTATTTCTCAATTTATTTTATCTATCTGCACTTGAGTCCCCTTTGTCATTTTGCAGATAGCGGGATTTTGGATGGCGACTTTCCGACACACGGGCGTGTCAGGTATAACTCCTAACTCCCCATTTCAGGACCGCCATACTCGGATCCACCGTTTTACGCCTCTTCATGGCTAAGACGTTTCTCGAGGGGGCAATATGTACGTACCCAAAATTGTAAGGTACTACACCACCAGAAAGATGTTACACATACCCCAATGATGATACAGGTCTCCTCGCAAGGTGTTCAGAATCCAGAAAAGCTCGCCAAGTATACGTTTGTATCCCGCATGCCTCACCCGGCCTCTGCATGCTTTGTTCTACCCTCTGCCCCCCTTTTTCCTTGCATTTTGGTCTTAAGTGATGAGACTACCACCCTGACTGGGCGGCGGTCCCGTGACCACCACCCAAGATAGGGCGGCAGTCCCATAACCGCCGCCTTGCATAGGGTGGGGGTCCTATTTACATTTTCCAGAAAGTTTCGACAATCGCGTCAAACGTAAATTTTCAAATTCTATCCACATTTTTCAGCTACTTTGCTTTGCATTTATGTTTTGGCCACCCTGTGAATAGTGTTTTCACTTTGTTTAATGGTAAAAGAGTTCCATTCCAAGTTACCTTCTAGTGAATGCATTTGCTATAAATAGCCAGCTTGTTTTCAAACAAATGGCCCCTCTCCTTCTCTGTTTAATCATTCAGTCTTTGAGTTTCTTGCTTAGAATTCCAATAGTTTCATGTTTTGCATCCATTGTTGGTCTTCCTTTGTTGTTTAGAGGTCATTCAATCTTCTTGTTTCATTTTTGCTTCATTACAGTTCCATGCAAGTCAGTTTAAAATAAAGATAGTTTCATTCTTAGATTGGAATCCATTTATAGTTACAGGTTTTGTTTAGTCACAAAAGATAGCCTCTAAAACTCTCGGCACATTTGTGTTATATTCCTGAAATAAATCCCACTAGGAATTGCATAGTCAAGCTCTGTTCACTTGCACTATCTCTCTCTTACTCACATTGTATTCGGTCTATGTCCAAAAGCTGTCATTGTTCAAGTTCCTTATTCTGCTGATACTATCATATACACACTTTTCTGGATTCAAGAGAACACGAAGGAATGAGGAGATCACACTGAGGGGACAAAGTCACACACAACTGGATTTACCACTATTCTGTAAATGCCATGTTTGAGCTATCAAAGTTCTAATTACAACGTATCAAATAGAGTAGTGAATTATTTTATTTCAAAATCTCGCTCTCAAAATCGCCAGGGAAGTTGTGGGGATTGATAATTTCTGAGAAACTGTGATTCATTTCTCACTTCTGAGGTAGAATCGAGGGTCTTTTAATTTAAAACAATTAGTTGCTTAGATATCCTTTAGTTCCACAACCTACCGCAGGAGACCTCCTCATTGACATAGATACTAGCTTATGTATTCAAGTTGCTAGAACACCTGTAAGGTATTCTGAGAAAATTACACAACTTCTAGTGTCTAAACATAGAGGTTGAAAAGGCATGATGATTACTGGATAGTCGGAAGGAGAGATTGACTCTTCATATGACCATAGGAGGTCTGCCCCAACCATGAACTTACGGTTGTGATCCTTAGGTCCCACAACCCAACGAGCCTACTAATCTGTAATGAAATTACTTGTATAATTTAGATTAAGAGCAACCATAGAACACCAAATAACACAATATTTTAGAATAATGATCTCAATATGCAATTAGAATAGCTTCGCCACTTCGAGGGGGCAACCTCCAAACCATATAATAAGACTCAAATGCTCAAAATGATAATGAAAATACTACCTATAATCGCCCTATATATATTATTCATATGCTATGGCCATCACCAAGGTCAACCTATTAAGCATGAGAAAGTATAAATGATATAATAAAATGATATGGTAAGCCACAAGTCGACTACTCATATCCTAATACAAGCAATAGGTTAAGGGCGTAGCATGCCCTTCCCCTTCAAACCAACGTTGTCCTCAACGTTGAATAATCCTGGATGTTGCTGCAGAAAACCTTCATCCTCCCAGGTGGCGTCTTCTATGCTCAGATTCTTCCACTTGATCAGATATTCCTTAATGTCTCTAGTTCTCAGCCTCTTAGTACGTGTTTGTAGAATCTTCTCTGGCTCCAAAATGATTCTTCCTTCCTCGTCAAGTTCTGGTAAATCTTTCTAGGCTTCAAATTTCTATCCAATAACCTTCTTTAGGCATGAAACATGGAATATTGGGTGTATGAGTGAAGATGGAGGCAACTCTAGTTTATAAGCAACACTACCAATTTTCTGTAGAACCTGATAAGAGCCATAATATTTAGGAGCAAGTTTGTTTTCCTTTTTCTGTTGCTTTAGGGACATTTGTTTGTAAGGCTGGAGATGTATAAAAGCCCAGTCATCAATTTCAAAATGTCTTTCATTATGGTGTTGATCTGCTTGTTGTTTCATCCTGTTTTGTGCTAATGCTAAATTCTCCTTCAAACTAGCCAAAACCTGTTGTTGATGTTGAATGTGTTCCTCAACATCTCTGACCTTAGTTTGCACCCTCAAGGATGAAGTAATAGAAGGTGGATGGTAACCATATAATGCTAAAAATGGGGTCATTTGAGAAGAGGTATGAAAAGATGTGTTATACCACCATTCTGCTAGTGGTAGCCATTTAATCCACCTTTCTTGCTTATCTAATACAAAACAACATAAATACCCCTCTAAGCATTTGTTGACCACTTCTATTTGCCCATCAGTTTGAGGATAATAAGATGAAAAGTGAGCTAGCTGAGTACCCAAACATGAAAATAACTCCGTCCAAAAATTACTTGTGAAAATAGGATCACGATCACTCACAATTATCTTTGGGGTTCCATGTAGCCTTTGAACTGTCTCCAAAAAAATAGTTGCAACTGCACTGGATGACAAATGGATGTGATAGGGCACAAAAATGGGCATATTTTTTGAGCCTATCCACAATCACAAAAATAAAATTCTTACCCTCTGAACAAGGCAATCCGGTGATGAAATCCATGGAGACCTCCTCCTATCTCTGGCTAGGAATTGGTAAGGGTTGCAACAGATCTTGGTGTCTTAATTGTTTCCCCTTTGTTCTGTTGACACACTAAATACTTTGATACAAACTTTTGTACACCCCCCTTGAGTCCTTCCCAAAAGAATCTTCTTTTTATTCTATGATATGTCTTCAAAAACCCAGAGTGTCCTCCAACAGGTGAGGCATGTAGCTCTGCAAGAATCTTATGCTTCAACTTAGAATCTTTACTCAAGTATAACCTATCCTTATACCATAGGGCATTACCTTTCCACTCAAATTTATTAGATGTCATATATCCTTGCTTGATATTCTGTATTAGATATTGTGTATCCTTACCTTGATTCCATTCCAATAATGCTTCCTCCACCCAATCGGCCGTCAACATGGACATTCCACATAGTAAGGCATCTGCGGATGTATCCCTTCTAGACAACGCATCAGCTACTACATTTTCTTTACCCTTTTTGTATATGATTTCAAAATCATAACCCAACATTTTTGTTACCCACTTTTTTTGTTCATAAGATGATAACCTTTTCTCCAAAAAGTATTTGAGACTATCGTGATCAGTTTTTACCTTGACGTGTCTACCCATGAGATAAGGCCTCCATTTCTTGACTGTATGAAGAATAACCATCATTTCTTTCTCATAGACAGGTTTGAGTAGATATTTTCCTTTGAATTGATGACTCTCAAATGCAATTGGTCTTCCTTCTTACATTAGAACTGCTCCCAATCTTGATCTTGAAGTGTCACATTCAACAATGAAGGTTTTTGAGAAGTTGGGAGTAGCCAAAACTGAGGGTGCTACACATGGATTCCTTCAGCTACTCAAAGGATTTAGTGGCTACGTCTGTCCAATGGAAGGTATCCTTCTTTAGCAATGCCGTGAGTGGGGTTGTCTATTCTACCATATCCCCGCACAAATCTTCTATAGTACCCTGTTAGTCCTAGGAACGCATGTAGATTTTTGAGATTTTTGGGCCTTGGCCATTCCACCATAGCTTTGATCTTCTGAGGATCAACTTTGACGCCTTCATGGGATATAATATGACCCAAATACTCTACCTCTTGTACACCAAAAGAAAATTTGGATGGCTTTGCATACAGAGTATGTTTCTCCAAAACTTCCAACACGTTATTTACATGTTGTACGTGTTCTTCCCATGTCTTACTGTAAATCAATATGTCATCAAAGAAAACTAATACAAATTTCCTTAAAAATGGCCTAAAAATAGTGTTCATCAAGTTTTGAAAGGTTGAGGGCACATTTGTAAGACCCAAAGACATTACCAAAAACTCATAATGGCCCTCATGAGTCCTGAAAGCTGTTTTATGAACATCTTCCTCTTTTATCCTAATTTTATGGTACCAGCGAACGAAGATCTAATTTTATGAAATAAACAGCACCATGTAATTCATCAAGTAAATCATCAATTACTAGAATAGGAAACTTATCTTTGATGGTGTACTTGTTGAGTTCTCGGTAATCTGGACACATCCTCCATGTTTCATCCTTCTTACGTACCATGACCACTGGTGAAGAATATGCACTTTGGCTATGCTTGATGATACCTTCCTTCAACATTTCCTCCACCATTTTCTCGATCTCACTTTTATGGGAATATGGGTATCTGTATGGTCTGATGTTAGGTTTTTGGCTCCCTGGAATCAACTGAATGGCATGATCATGATCCCTAATTGGTGATAGTCCCTTTGGAATTGCATCGAAAACAAATGAGTGAGAATCCACAATCTTCTGAAGATCAGGTGGCATTGAAGACTCTGTATTTTGTACTTCTATGGAAAATAGCTTTGCTATAAAGCCATCCACTCCTTTTCTGAGAACCTTCTGCATTTGATGAGAGCTAATAATATGTGGAGACTTAGCTACCATCCCATTCAATTGTATTGTCCTTCCATATGAATGAAATCGCATGAACAATTCTTGTAAATTCATTTCTATAGTACCTAAGGTTGTGAGCCATTGGACCCCCAAAACAATATCTTCCCCTCCCATAGAAATAACAAACATAGGTGAGTCTAACATGTAGTCTCCCATGGAAAGCTTGATACTATGGCACTTTTCTGTGCACTTGACTGTCCCACCATCCGCAATCATAACTTGCATTTCTGGAGCTGGGTAAATAAAACAATTGAGGCGGGCAGCTAACTTACTATTTATGAAGTTATGAGTACTCCCTGAGTCAATCAACATTGTCACCTTCTATTTTTTGAGATAGCCAATAACCTTGAGTGTTTGAGTAGTACTAATACCTGATAATGCATGGCAAGAAATTGTAGGTTGGTGATCCTCTACTTCATCTTCTACTGGTTCCTCAGCGTCTCCTGTATTTTCAGCTTCTCCATCATCCTCATTACCTCCGTCAATATAGAACAACTTCTTCTCAGCACATTTATGTCCTGGTCCATATTTGCTATCACAGTTAAAATATAATCCTTTTGCTCTCTTTTCTTCCATTTGTTGAGGAGACAGTCTAATTGGCCTAGCAAATGAAGGGGAAGAGATACTACAGTCTCTGGTGTTAATCAAAGGTGGCCTCCTACTATAAAGAACCTTTTCCTCTGCACGATGTGCCATGATAATAGAATCAGAAAGCTTGATTGGATTAAACATACATACCTCATGCTCGATGTGGTCCTTAAGATCCCCAAGAAATAGGTCATTCAGATTCTCTTCTGGAATATTCTCCACCCTTAGGGATAGGTTTTGGAATTGATGCACATAATCTTTAACTGATCCTGTTTTCTGTAACTTTGCTAATTGACTAAAGTAGTTATTTGAAATACTAGAACTATAGTGCAATTGCAACTCCTCGGTAAAAACTATCCAAGTGACACCTAGACCATTCTTCTGCCTCTGAGCACATAACCAACGATACTAAACAAATTGGTTGGGTTCAAGATATAGGGATGCCAATGTCACCTTTTGTCCTGATGGTGTTTGATGTAACTCAAATAAGTTCTCCATTTTATTTATCCAATTCAGGGGATCCTTACCATCAAATTTGCGCATATCGACTTTCGACATCATGTTCCGTGGTTGTGAATAAGTTTGATTCTAATGGGACTGGAAAAATGATCCAATATGGTTAGTTTGTCCATGATTTTGAACTGACGGTCCTCCTTGGTTGATATGGGATGGATTTGGGCCATACTGGTTACCCTTTACATGTTGCATGATATCATCCAACTGATGATTGATTTGAGCTATGTCTCCTTTAGAGGCCATCTCAGATTGTACATTTCACAACTCATACTCAAGTTGGCTCACCTTATGATCAACTGAGGTAAACCCTAGAGCTAAAGAATCTGTATTTACCCCTTCTGACTCCATCTCTTCAATCACTACCCCATCTTTATCTGGGGTTTTACCTGGAGTAACCAGATTCTTTTTTACTCTTGTGGAAGGCCCCGCCATGATGTCAAACCTTAGGGTTTAGGGTTTCGATACAATTTCAGCCGAAACTGAAAAAACACAGAGAAGATACTAATACTATTTTTTTGATAACGTTCCGAAAATGTAAAGAACTTGAAATTTTTCCACAATTTGCACCCTAGGGAGTGATTTTATGAAAAACCCTAAATTTAGGGAACCTTATTTTTTTTTTCAAATCTGGTAAAAATATATTCCTCCAATTCTCTTTGGTTCAAAATATGTGGTGGAAACAAAAAATTAGGGTTTTTGCCCTAATTTTGGCCTAGATCGCAGCTCTGATACCACTTGTAATGAAATTACTTGAATAATTCAGATTAAGAGAAACCATAGAACATAAAATAACACAATATTTTAGAATAATGATCTCAATATGCAATTAGAATAGCTTCGCCACTTCGAGGGGGCAACCTCCAAACCATATAATAAGACTCAAATGCTCAAATGATAATGAAAATACTACCTATAATCCCCTATATATACTATTCATATGCTATGGCCATCACCAAGGCCGACCTATTAAGCATGAGAAAGTATAAATGATATAATAAAATGATATGGTAAGCCACAAGTTGGCTACTCATATCCTAATACAAGCAATAGGTTAAGGGCGTATCATAATCAATCAAACATTGATGTTGGTTTACAAACATTAGTATTTATATCCTCGCCACTTCCACCAGATATTATTACACAATTATCCTTATTAAACATAGCAGCCAATCAAGCTAAAGATTTCTAGACTAGACCAGAGAATCGTCCATAAAACCTCGGAGAATCTACTACACCTATCACCATTTTCATGACCTTGTCTGGAAATATATACGAAGCTCCCATAGGTCGCTTCCCACGTATCCAACAGCCAATAAACAATATCTCAGTAGGGCTCGACATTGATTGGATCCTCTGAACAACTATTATATCTGAACAAACCATTACACCAATTCAGGTTAGGAGGGCCTTCTTCGCCTTAGATTTGCAGATTCCATTATTGCGTATTGAGGATATAAGATTACCCAATTAGTTTGTCTACATCCACATATATTCCACATTCACTAGCCATCTTGGCATGACCTCGGAATGTCGGGTGCAAGGGAGAGTTACTTGTAGATTCCCATGCTCGCATGTCACTTTTCCATCGTACAAAACTGGTGAACCCGACGTGAACAAACAAATATTTCCCTTTTCTTTTCATTTCTTTCATCCACCTTTTCTCTTTCCCATTATTTTGTGGGTATTCATATACCCCTCGAATATGTCAGGAAACGACGCATATGGTAGACCTCTCTTAGGTCTTGAAGAAAGTTATAGTCAAACAAGTAGACAACCATCACCCTCGCTTTCCGCATGGGCTGATAACTATTCAAGTAATTACTTGTCGTCTCAAACTCCCCCTCAAAGAACTAGCTCCAATTCTTCGTTCCAAATTGAGAAGTTGGATCAACTTACATAAACACAACAACTATAGCCCTCAGGCTCTAACAATATGACGTTTACTAGAGAATCCACTTCATCTCCTCAGGTCTTGTTCAGACCACATATCAATAGACAGTCAGATCCACTCCCATGTTTGGATTAGGAGTACTTAGCACGCTATGTTTGTTTTATTAACGAAATCATTTTTTTCATTCAGATGCTTTATGTATTGAAATTATCTTGAAATGAACTTGTTGGGGAAACTATGATGATATAGTTAAATTAGTTATGTAATGATGAAGGAAGTTTTCTTATAAACTTATGGAATACCTTTTAATTTTGGAGTGAATTGAACTCTCTTTTTGATAAATGATTTTTTGTGTGAAGGTTGTTGATTTCGGATTTATTCTAGAACCATATATGACTTAGATTGGATTAATATTTTTAAATATTAATATGCATGATGAGATTTTATTAATATTCTTGAATATTAACATACATGGCTTAATGGGTTCTAAGGTATAGAATAATGCTTGGATAAGGAACAATATATATTTCTGACTCAATTCATTTTTGGGTAATGATATAACTATGATGATTATGATTTATCAACCCTTACTCGGAAAGGATAATAAGGATAGTTCTATATAGTTGAATGTAGCATTCTTATTATGAATCTACTCTTTATGTTTTTAGATTTCATGAATAGGACAATAGTCCTTAATTAGGAAGAAAAGAATACTTCATTTTTATTATTAAATTTGAACTAAGTCTGGTTATGACCATAATTATGCGACGAAGTATAATCATCATTGACTGATTGGCTATACGCTCTACTGTATGAATGCAATAAATTGATATCTCTCCTAACCATTAAAATACATTCCATGTAAGCCTGGATTATCACAGGAAACATTGGTTGATATCACTCAGTCTAATTACTGAGCTTTCAATCAAGATTGTTTACACCTTGCTAAACAATAGTAAAGAAACTTAATGATCTTTCTTACTGGATATTGAAATAAGATTTATTGATAAAAGGAAATAATAGATTAAGATTAAAAATTTCATATGCTTGAATGCAAATTTTATCTGCATACCTTCAACTGGTGTAAAAGTACATTTCGAATCCTTTATTGGGATCAATTTTACTTAGTGGGCCCTTAGGTGCGTTGTTTAATGATTAATTTAAACAAGTTAATAATTTCAAGGTTAATAATCTAATGTTTCTTAAGTATGTTAGTTTCGTTGAAAGAACTTAGTAGGTTGTTGGAAAATAGGGGCCTGCAGGTAGAGTACCTGTTAGTGCGAAATCATAACACCCCCAAATGAGTTCTAAAAAATTTTACTTTTCTAAGGCAGGGTCATTTGGTGTGATTGCATAACATTGAACTTTTCCTAAGGAGTGGGACCTTACAAAAATGGAAAATCTCTCCAGATTAAAGGTTGGTTCCTTATCCCTCTGTTTAGGTGCATACATAAGGATTTTCAGAGGATCTATTTCTATACCTAATCTAAAACTTGTCAAGGAGATAGGGATAAAGGAGTATAAGAAATAACTAAAGTACCAGGTGATGCACCGAAGGAATGATGAACACTTATTTTGCCAATAGACACAAACCAACAAAATGCATACAATAAACAAGCACAAATAGCCAAATCTGTAATGTAAGACCAAATGGAAGCAAAAGAGACAAGAAATAATCTAAGATCTGATCACAGACGTGTTTTATTGCTCTGTGGATTGATACAGTTCATTACAAAGTAGCCAAAAGGTAGAAATGTATTACAATTTTTTATGGAAGGCCTGAACCCCACAAATCCCTTTGCTAGAAGGAGAAGGGAGCTTGTAAAACATAGAATGTCCAACCCTTTACAATGAGTCCTGCCCCCGTATTTATAGATTCAATCAAAGAGAAGAAAGAGAGAGGGAAGTACCAAAAAGTAGGTTGAAGCTCAACCAGGGTTGGCGCTGTTAATGCTTCTGATAAAATATGCCCCCAAATTTGTCTTTACTACATCAATCTTTGATTCAGTGCCTTGAAAGAAGAGGAAATGGTGGAGACAGATCGAATCTGATCTGGTTGTTGAGACAGATGGATCATACATTGAAATCCCGAAGACATTTCCTCCATTTTCCTTTACCTAACCTCATTAAAATTAAAGTTTTAGACCTCCATAGCATAGGTGAGGCTGAGATCTTTCCAATGGTGTCAGATTCGCAATATTTCGAGCCCTGAGTCGAAAGATATGCCTCTTCGAAGTTTGTATCGGGTCTGTACCAATGGGTGGGAAAATAGTTTTGAAAAATGGGTCCCCTTTGAAGATATGGGACTCGAGGCAGCTAGCTTGGGAACAAAAATTGGGCCTATTTGGGTCCACAATTTATCCTTTTTCCCTTTGTGTAAAACTCAAAAAACTCCTGCAGCCCTGAAGCTTTGCCTGGACACGTGGCTCCTTTTGGTTTTGTGCCAAGCCGACACCTGTCCACCTTCTTTCTTAGTTGAAGACTTTTCAACGGCCCCATAACTTTTTGGGATTTTGGACACGTGGAAGCCTTGCATGCTAGTTTGGGCTTCCCCCTTTTTGGATTCACCTTTGGAGAAGCGCTATATTAGGACACATGTCCTCTTCCACTGACCTCCTCCATACTTAATCATTTCTGGACCCTTTTTTGAATAGTTTCAAGCCCGAGGACCTCAAAACTTCACCATTTCTTCCCCTTCTTATTTATGGTTCCTCTGCGGCATCACCTCTTCTTGTCTGACCCTGCTATCTCATAGTTGAGTCTGCTTGTAACTTGGAGAACTGGATTTAAGACGTGGAAATGGCCTCTGACAGAGTCGTTTCTTTTGCACAGGGTCCTTTAGTCTCTCTTAGCCTCCACCACTCCATGGTTGAGTCCTTCTATGATCTAATTTGTAGGATTTGAATGATTTTTCTCAGGTTTCTCTTATGCGGGGTCATGGCTGATCCAATATTTGGTGTGGGGGGAAAAATATGGATAACAATTTGGTGACTCACAGGGGTATCTACCTGCTAGATGAAAAGACCAATTGCCTTATCATATCCGTTGGGCATGGAGTTGAGAAAGATGGTCTGATACTAATTCTGCCTCTGATTCACAAGCCCGACTGCTTGCACTCTCAATTTTCATAAGAAATCTTGAAATGAAGGTTTCTGAGAGTAGAAAATTATTTTAACCCAGGGCTTCATCTGTCTCTCTGAATGGACTGTATAAGAGCCACAAAACAACACCACAACTATATACAAAATTTGAAATCATACATGCTCCAAATGGAAACATGTAGAGCATGCAAAGCACTTAGGAGAAAAGCAATCTATACTACAACAAGACAATGTGCAGAAGCACTTAGAGGAAAGAGAAACTAAACTAATATGTACGGGGTGAGACTTACCCTTTAGTAGTAGTGCTTAAGATAGATCCTGTTCACTGGAATCTGCAACTCTTTTCCCTCTAATGTGGACAATTGGAAAGCATTGCTACTTTTTCACCTTGTGATCATATAGGGGCCACTCCAGATAGTGTCAAACTTGGAATGCCTCCCTGGTTTTCCTCGATCTGCATCCCATTTAAAAACCAGGTCTCCTTCCTGAAAGGTCCTTGCTTTTGCCTTCTTGTCAAAACATCTCTTGATTAAGGCCTAATTCTTTTCCATTACTTGAAGAGCGTGTTCTCTGGTTTCTTCTAATTCTATCAGCTCCACGTACCTGGCCTCCATTGGCTCAAATTCAGACATCTCTAATTGCTTCATGAGCTCTAATGCTGGAAACTCAAGTGATATAGGAAACACTGCCTCTTTCCCATAAACGATCTTGAATGGAGAGCTGCCTATGGATCTCTTGGGTGTTATTCTATCAGCCCATAAGGTTGTTTTGAGCTTTGTGTGCCAGGTCCTCTGATTCTCATCAAGAGTTCTTCTGATGATCTTTAGCAGGTTCTTGTTTGTGGACTCAGCCTGGCCATTACCTTGAGGGTAATAGTTTGATGAAGTGCTCAAATAAGTCCCATTCTTAACAGCCCATCCTGTGATCTTGGAACCTATAAATGCTAATGCATTGTTTGATATGATGGTGGTTGGCACTCCAAATCTGGTTACTATCCCTTCATAGAAATCTAGGATACTAGACTCATTGGCTTCCTTGAGTGCCACTGCCTCGGTCCACTTGGTGAAATAATCTGTCGCTGTCAGAATCCATTTGTGACCTGGCTTGAATTTGGATTGATGACTCCAATGAAGTCCAATCCCCATTGCATGAAAGGTTGGTCGACTGAGATTGGGTGCAATGGAAGTTCTGCTAGCCTCTCTTTTCCTTTGAAGAATGCACAATTCTTACACCTTTTGATCCATGTGTAACAGTCACTAAACACTCTGGGCCAATAATATCCTACTTTCATGATTTTGAGTGTTGTCACTCTTGGAGCAAAATGGCCTCCAGCTACTTCAACATGGAATTCTTGTAGCACTCTCTCCACCTGATTTGTCTCAATGCATCTCAACAGAATTCCATTGATGTCTCTTTTGAACAAGACACCATCAATAAGAACATATGGGATGGCTTGTAACCTGAAATGTCTCCTCTTTGCTTTATTCATCCCATGAGGACACATGCCTATGTTTGAAGGAAGTGCACCATGTCTTGGGTCCAACAAGGAGCAGGTACATCATCTCTCCCTTCTTCTTGATCATCTTGTAAAATAAGAACAACCTCCTTTTCACTGTTGTGTTTCATCTTGTTGACCTGAGGCTAGTTGTTCACACAACCCTTTCCCACGGACCAGCTTGGTGACCTTGATCTCAATGTCATATTCCATGACACGAGTGATCCATCCTGCACATTTTTCATTCAGGTCCTTGCTGAGAAGGAATTCTTTAACTCCTTGCATGGGAGACCAATAGTTGGATTTTGTTATTTGAAACCAAATGCCTAAACTTCTTCAATCCTCTGATCACCGCCAGAACCTATTTCTCAATGAAGGAGTACTTCACCTCGTAGTCTTCCAGACTCTGGCTGAAGAAAGCAATTGGATTTGAACTTTCTTTGCTGAACCAAGATTGCAAAAATCGTGTCACTGCCACCAAAGGCATATAGTATGAAGTCTTTGGAAAAATATGGATTCACAAGAGTTGGGGCTTGTGATATGGCTTCTTTGATAGCCTCAAAACTTTCCCTTCCTTTAGCTATCCACTTGAATGCTAAGCTCTTCTTTAGACATCAATGTTATTGGCTTAACAAGGGCAACAAAGTTTGGGACAAACCTGCGGATGAAATTGATTTTTCCCAAGAAGCTTTGAAGAGCCTTCTTGTGACTTGGAAATGGCAATGCTCTTATTGCTTGAACTCTCTCCGGGTCAATTGCCAATCCTTCCTTTGATACAATATGGCCTAGCAGCTTGCCTTCATGGGCCAAGAATATGCATTTTTTAGGGTTCAATGACACCCCAAAACTCCTGCATCTTTGGAATACCTGCCTTAGATGAAAAAGGTGGTCTGCTACATTTTTGGAAAACATAGTGATGTCATCCAGGTAGATCATTACTATTTTGTTGATCAGCTCCTTGAATGCCATATCCATTTCCCTTTGAAAAGTGGCTCCAACATTGATAATCCAAATGGCATTTTTCTATAAGCATAGGTGCCCCATTTGGTGGTGAAGGTTGTTTTGAATTGATCATCTTCTTTCACCATGATCTGATTGTACCCTGAGTAACCATCTAGGAGGGAGAACCTTTCTGACCCAGACACTACTTGTAAGATATGCTCCATTGAAGGGAGTGGGTAGTGATCTTTGAGGGAGGCTCTGTTCAAATCCCTGAAGTCAACACACAACTTGATTTCTCCATTTTTCTTCCTGACTGGTACCAGGTTTGTGACCCAACTCAAGTGTTTGATTGGAAATATGATACTTGCCTCTATTAGCTTGTTCAACTCCTTCTTCATCAGAGGCTCAATATGTGGGTTGACTGGTCTCTTCTTCTGCTTGATGGGCTGAGCAGCTGGATCCAGTTTGATTGTGTGTTGTGCTAATTTTGGATTGAATCCTCTTAGGTCTTCATAACTCCAAGCAAACACATCTGGAAATTCTTGGCAAAGTTGTATGAATTCATACCTTTCTTGCTCGGTGGCCACTTTGCCAATTTGAAGTGTTTTGTCTCCTCCAACTGAGATTGACTCTGAATCTTCTCCTTTGATCTGCATGTTAGCCTTCTCCTTTCTAAACTGATCATTAGGATTGAAAATAGATTCCAGTGTCACTAAGCCTTTGGGAAGCTTGTTTGTATGCAAATGTACTATCTGATTCCCATACTGCTGCTCTAATCTATTTTGGTTTTTAGCTGAGAATTCAACTTCTTCTTACAAAAAGTTAATGATCTGTTGATCATTCTCAAACACCTGCTAGCATGTGTTATTATCTGGTACTGCTGGCCTCACAACCACATGGATATGTGGTTGTTCTTTGTCTCTTTTGATGCTGTCGACAACATCAAATGTTGCTCCTACTATTGCAAGTCTGTCAGTATCTTCATTCTCCTTCCTGGGTATGGACACAATGTTGAAGGCCTCAAAATCCTCCATGAGGTTCCATACCCTACTCTTGTAGTTCTTGATCAGGTCATTCTTGATAGCATTAAGTCCTCTGACTTGATTGGCAACCAGTTCACTGTCACCAAACACTTGCAAGTTCTTGATCCCTAACTTCCTTGCCCAATGAAGACCTTGGACCAAAGCCTCATATTCAACAGTGTTATTTGAGCAAGAAAACTGGAATCTGAAGGCTGAATAGTATTTCATACCTTTGGGGGACACAATCATAGCTCCTCCTCCAGCCCCTTGTCTACTCCTTGAGCCATCAAAGAACAATTGCCATACCCCATTGTCATCCTTGTATTCTGGCTTAATTAGGTCATGAAGAGGATGATTCTTTTCATGTAGATAGTAGACACCCAGCTCAGATTCTTCCATCTCCTTATAGGGGTCAAAAACATGTCTTTTGTTGGCCCACTCATCTAGAGTCAAGTCTGGGATACATCCCACTTTGGTATCTACTTCATTAGTGCTTAAGAGGTCTTCTTGATCAAAAGCTGAGCAGTTGGCATTGATTGGGCTAGGCACATAAGATTCAATATGGTAGTCTGCAATGGGTTCAGATCTGACTGTGGCCTTTGCCCCATACCTTGTCCTAAAGAGCATATGTGACCAATCAGCAAATAGGTAGCCTCCAATTTTGGCAGTGAAGTCCCTAGACAGACACAAAGCAAAATGTGGTGGAAAATCTATGATAGACACGTTTTGCAAAACAGTCACATTAGGGTAGGCATGCAGAGTGAGACTCAGATCCTTGATGATTCCCACAGTGGTCACTGTTATCCCATCTAATTGGACTACTCCTCTAGAGATGACTTCATATTGGAGACCCAATTGATTAGCTATTTGTTTGGGCATCACAGAACTACTAGCCCCAGAATCAATCATATAATTGTGCACTAATTTGTCTCCAATAATTAATGAGACGTAGAATAGAGGAGGTCTTAGGTTCTTACCTTGTTATTCTCCTTGGTTCATCTCAGGTTGAACTACATTGGCAAGCACTTGCTCTTGCTAGTTAGGGGGTTGATTTGAACTTGACCAATTTTGCATGGCAGTCTACAACAAATCCCTCTGCCCCGGAATGGCTAGTGACTCCCATAGCGAAATGTTCACACTTTTCCTCTTCATTTTCTCAATGATATTGAATGAGCTATATTTTTACTTCCCCTTCCAGACACATTTATTTCTTGCACATAGGTTGTTACAACCGGTGCCTGACTGGATTTGGAAGGTGGCTTGGATTGGTTCTGCATGTTGGGAGTTTGCTTGGAACACCAGGACCTTGTGGAGTGATGGAAGGTTGAGGGTCACCTGAGTTCAGTGGTTGACCCTCTCCAATATTTCTCTTTTTGGACCGTTTATTGGCAGCTACACTTTGAGAAGGGGACTGATTCATCCTACAGAAGTCTTCAGCCTGCCAATTGACAAGCATAGTTTCTCCTAGAGGTCCACTTTGTTGAGCTCCTTGCTGCTGATCTCCCTCTGGGCTAGGTTCTTGTGGCACCATACTGGTTTGCACCATCAAAGCCTGATTTAGAGCACCATTAAAACACATTGATTGGTTATGTGGATGACTGCATGGAAAACACCAATTATATTCTTATGCCATATTGTTCTGTGTAGGAACCAATGCCCTTGATGTTGAAGCCGTGCTTGGATCATATGACCTGAAAGGTCTAGCAGCTTGGGGTTGTCCTTGGTTCTGGATCTGATTTGTAGTATGAGATGGTGGCCTATTCTGCTGATACTGGGGTCTAGCTTGATATTGAGCCTGGGGCTGATATGGCCTGAAACTCTGAGCCTGTTGTCTTTTGATGGTCACTAGCTCATTTCCCAGGTTTTACAGTTGCTTCATCACTTCCTGAAGCTCCTTAGAGGTGTTAGATGATGAAGTGGAAGCTTCAGCTGAAATTTGACTCCTGGGGTGGGTATAGGAGCTAATGTAGGCATTTGACTAGTATCTGGGTTTCCTAACTTAGGGTACAGAGGCATGGATGGCCTAGGAGTGATTTTACTAGCCTAAATCAAATGGTTCTCAGCCCCTATGGAAAGGCTATATGCAGTAGGTAAGGTTGTGCCCCCCATTGACCGAATCATCAAATAAATGTCAAAGTTTAAAGCCCTAAGAAAGTATAAGAAGGCACCTTCATTAGTGGGATTTACTGCTATTGAAATCCTATCCCAAGTCCGCTGGAATCTGAGGTTAAAGTCTGTCAACTACACGTTTGGGGTTCTCTTGATCGTTGTTAGTTTCTCCAACAAAGACAAGTTATCACCTTTCTCTCCAAACTGGTTGTGAAGAGCTATGCATAGCTGATTCCAATTCTAGATAGAGCCTGCCTCAAGACTCCTGAACCATTGTGAAGCTTTCCCTTTGAGTGAAGAAGCGAGTAGCTTGACTGCAATGTCCATCTCATGGATTTTGTGGATTGTACAAACATTTGCAATATCTTGGACATGATCACTAGGAGAAGTTTTATTTTCCCTAGAGAAATATGGGATGCTCTTTAACGCTGCTATCGGGACTGGATTTTGTGCATTCAGGGCGAGTGGGTTGCTTCAGGTGAAGTTGACATATGGATTTGGTTGTGCCATTCTGATTGGCCTAAGAACCCTTGCAAACTGAAAGAAAGGCCTTGCAGGTGGAGGTGTTGACAAGGTTCTGCTTGGTGGAGATGGGGACCTCTGAACTCTTCTTCCTCTCCTTTCTCTTCCTAGGGATAGATGCAAGTATTCAAATATACCTTCTTTCCTTGCTCCAGACTGGGTTTTTCTCATGAATCTCCCAAGGTTGGGCTGCTGAAACTAGTGGATTCTTCCTCTGTTGGAGTCACTAGATGTACAATTTTAAGACTTCTTAAAAGCCAGAATCACAACAAGTGTACATCAATTCTTACTGTAATAAGATGGAGACTTCTCTATCCACCGGGCGTGCCAAAACTGTTAGTGCGAAATCACAGCACCCCCAAATGAGTTCTAAAAATCTACTTTTCTAAGGCAGGGTCATTTGGTGTGATTGCATAACATTAAACTTTCCTAAGGTGTGGGACCTTGCAAAAATGGAAAAGCTCTCCAGATTAAAGGTTGGTTCCTTATCCCTCTGTTTAGGTGCATACGTAAGGATTTGCAGAGGATCTATTTCTATACCTAATCTAAAACTTACCAAGGAGACAGGGATAAAAGAGTATAAGAAATAAGAAATAACTAAACTACCAGGTGATGCACCAAAGGAATGATGAACACTTATTTTTCCAATAGACACAAACCAACAAAATGCATACAATAAACAAGCACAGATAGCCAGATTTGTAATGGAAGACCAAATGGAAGCAAAAGAGACAAGAAAGGATCTAAGATCAATCACAGACGTGTTTTATTGCTCTGTGGATTGATACAGTTCATTACAAAGTATGCAAAAGGTAGAAACGTATTACAATTTTTTATGGAAGGCATGAACCCCACAAATCCCTTTGCTAGAAGGAGAAGGGAGCCTACAAAACAAAGAATGTCCAACCCTTTACAATGAGTCCTGCCCCCGTATTTATAGATTTGATCAGAGAGAAGAAAGAGAGAGGGAAGCAGGAAAAATAGGTTGAAGCTCAACCACTTCTGTTAATGCTTCTGATAAAATATGCCTCCAAATTCATCTTTATTGCATCAATCTTTGATTCGGTGCCTTGAAAGAAGAGGAAACGGTGGAGACAGATGAATTCTGATCTGGTTGTTGAGATAGATGGATCCTGCA
Organism: Taxus chinensis; assembly: GCA_019776745.2. Taxonomy (NCBI): domain Eukaryota; kingdom Viridiplantae; phylum Streptophyta; class Pinopsida; order Cupressales; family Taxaceae; genus Taxus; species Taxus chinensis. The sequence continues at coordinate 773,044,633 of CM034149.1, forward strand.
TTGAAAGCCCAAAGACATTTCCTCCATTCTCCTTTACCTAACCTCCTCAAAATTAAAGTTTCAGACCTCCATAGTGTAGGTGAGGCTGAGATCTTTCCAATGGTGTCAGATTCCTAGTATTTTGAGCCCTGAGTCGAAAGATATGCCCCTTCGAAGTTTGTATCAGGTCCGAACCAATGGGTGGGAAAATAGTTTTCAAAAATGGGTCCCCTTTGAAGATATGGGACTCCTGAAAGCTAGCTTGGAACAAAAATCAGGCCTACAGGTCTATAATTTATCCTTTTTCCCTTTGCACAAAACTCAAAACTCTCGCAACCCCGAAGCTCCACCTGGACACATGGCTCCTTTTGGTTTTGTGGCAAGCCGACACCTGACACCTTCTTTCTTAGTTGAAGACTTTTCAACGGCCCTGCAACTTTTTGGGATTTTAGATGCGTGGTAGCCTGGCGCTAGTTTGGGCTTCCCTCTTTTTGGATTCACCTTTGGAGAAGCACCGTTAGGACACGTGGCCTCTTCCGCTGCCTCCTCCATACTTAATCATTTTTGGACCCTTTTCCTGAACAGTTTCGAGCCCGAGGACCTCGAAACTTCACCGTTTCTTCCCCTTCTTGTTTCTGGTTCCTCCACGGTATCGCCCCTTCTTGTCTGACCCTGCTATCTCATAGTTGAGTCTACCTGTAACTTGGAGAATGGATTTAAGACATGGAAATAGCCCGACAGAGTCGTTTCTTTTACACAGGGTCCTTTAGTCTCTCTTGGCCTCTGCCACTCCATGGTTGAGTCCTTCTGCGGCCAATTTGTAGGATTTGAATGAGTTTTCTTAGGTTCCTCTTATGCAGGGTTGTGGTTGATCCAATATTTGGCGTGGGGGTGAAATATGGATAACAATACCCTCATAATGACAAAAGTCATTATGAGGATACTATGATGTAGCCAACTATGCTTCAACACCCCACTTAGTTCAATTAACTCAATTGACATAAGTGGAAATTAGGTTCATAGTTCTACTCTAAATAGTGATAGATACATGGACTAACGTAGTGGTCAACTCTTGTTGACTTTGGGTAACTGAGCACACCCAATTGATGAGAGTCAATTAAGTATGTCTACTTATCCTTAGTCATCATGAGTAGACTGCAACACTAGTGTATGTGAGTTGCCCCTATTTAGTATGAAACTTTGACTTGGGTTTGGTTGACGGAAGTCAAGGAAGACCAATCTTGATAAAAATTCGAGTGGGGTTAAAGAATTATTCATTTAAACGAGTATGTTGTCTTGGAATACAAACATGGTAAACATGTTTAAAAATTTGGCCAAAGTTTTGCAAACTGTTGGTTGCGTTATCTTATGTCACCTAGTCTATGAATGCGGGATTTCAGATGAATATCAGTAATAGATATTCAGATAGGCTTCTTAAACAGAACACTTGAGTGACCCTTGATGGGTAAAATAACCAAAGTATGATAGTATAAACTTGAACAAGCTAAACATGAGAGATCAGTTTAATTCTGAGTCATGAAATGAGAGATCAATGTTTCACTGAGTCATTACAGTTGCATATGGTTTTCTGTTATGAGATGGACTGACAATGAAATGTGTGTTCTGAATTGTATGAATTTAGAACAGAGAACATTATGTAAATTTTTTTCCCTTGTTTCTAATTCATAAAAAGTGGATGCTACATTTAGGAAGATGAATTAGAGGTTTCCGTATCGAAATATAGGTTAAAGGTATGTGGGGAAGCCTCTTGAAGGATGAGATCTAATTAAACCCCAAATAACATCATATTTTCACAATTAGGTCATTGAGGATTGGATTGGCCCAAAATTCATCATTTATTGATCCACTTAATATATTGGTTCAATCAATCAATATATTTCTTCTTCTATAATATTTTACTTTCTTCAAGGCATTGCTTGTGTATTCATTCCATTTCTAGCATACATTGAACTTCTTCCTTCTTTTTTATAACTATTGTACATTATTAGCATGGAATTGTAATTTATTTGTTGATGCACCCATTTCTTATTGATTGGAAAATCTTAAAACCTCGATTTACTTCATCTTTTCATAATCACAGGTCCAATATCTTATGTTCTTATTCATAATTGAGACTTTATTATCTTCTTCTGAAGGGAAAGGGACCATGAGGCTTGGATTAGAAATACTTACGTGCAATGTAGATGTTTATGACTGATCCTCCCTCCTTAAAAAAGACAACAACACCAAAAGGGAATCATTATGGGTGGAGAAGTGGAAATCTAAACATGAAGACCTCTAATCCTAGCTCACTATGGTGACCTAAATGCAAAATGGAAAGCTCCAAAACTAAAGTATAACAAATAGGTGTAAAAATAAGTGACCAAGTATATATCTAATGTGGTTGCCCATGGGAAATAATGTTGGCCATGGTATAAATCAAACCCGACACCATCGTGCATGGGAAATGAAATCAACCTTGAGGGAAACCTAAGCTCATGAGGTGGAAAACAAATGGATATGAAAGCCAAAGAATAAATGGGAGAAATGAGGAATTCCCAAGGTGACTAAAAGAAGAAATAAGTGCATGAAAGAGTGTAAGAAAGTGGGCATAGTGAGACAAGTACAAAAAATGGGTATAATGTGTGAAGAAAAGGAGGAAATGAAACAAGGATAAGAGAACTATGGTATAATAGAAACATCTCTAAAATGTTTTTTTCTAACCCACGTGACCAATTTTGATCACACCCCAATCTTAGGAGGCCATTTTAGGAACTTACTCGGGAAGAAATACATCTACAATCCCTACATAAGAGAAACGACTAGAAAGCATCAAAGATTAGGTGTATCCTAATTTATGTAGTTCCATAATCCCTCTTAGAATATTGTTGACGACATGCTCGATAGAGAGGTGAGATAACATGAATGGAAATATCTATTCTACCATTGAGGCCATGTCAAGTGAGGTATGCCCCATAGTTGGGTGCCAGGTATTAGTTCTATGGGGAACACGAGGATTAAAGGGACTATAGACCGTTATAGAGGCAAGGAAAAAACATGAGAGATAAGTTTTCGAGTAGGAGAGAGTAAAGAGAAGTAGGGCACAACACCATGATCAACAATTGTAAAGACTTGGATGATCATATATTTCGTCCTAGATGCATATAGTATGACTTATGTGATGTAGTTGCCTAAGAAAAGAGTAGAGGCTCTGAGGGGATCACAAATGATTTTGTGCCTTGAGATAGGTGGGCATAATTGATAGGAGTATGTATGCCAATATATGATGATGACATGTCACTTTTGGGAGGTTGGGGAAATGAATCCATCAGGATTGAGAGACTTAGTGAGCCTCAAATCGATTAAGGTAGATTATTTTGTAGTATCCTTAAATAGAAAAGATGGAGGATATTCTAGGAAGTCATTATTATCTTCATAACTATGAAACATGTGTGAGATAGAAAATAAAAAGGAAGAATATTCAGGACAAGAGTAAGATTCACTGGTTTTGATATTGATTTCTATATGTAAATAATGCAAAGTCAAGGGGTGAATAAAGAAATTATATGAGTTTATGTGATCTTAGTGCTCTCTCTTATTAGTGTAACCTAATTGACATCTAATAAGGTATGGAAGATTGCAATTAGGATTATTGTTAATGTTATTATATTTGTAAATGAGACTGCCTTGTTTTAGAAGGATATTAACTTAAGTATGAAGATAGTTAAGATAAATGAAAGAATGACAACGTGGTTGGTTTGATTTCTATGTTTTCTTAAGTTTTTCAAGTACATATTTATGTCTATCAAGAGGAAAGGGATTGAATATATAGTTGTAGTTCATGACATCTACCATTTACTTCCAAATCTGGTTGTGTTTTGTTAATTCTCATGGTTTTCCTCACCTAAAGCTTATTGTAGGGAGGATATCATGTGTCCATATATCTAGGATATAAAAGAAGAAACTTGAACTTAATCCCCATGAAGCTTATCCAATAGGTAAATGAGTCAAGAAGGGTCTATATGATAAGATATCTAAATTTTTACCCTATCAAGTTATCTAAAACCATGTTTTGGGGTTTCAAAAAGAAAATATTACTATCTTAGCTGATAAAGAGTCTTTATAGATAAAAAATTGAAACAATTGACCTAGGGAGGGTGCTTTTCAAGATAAAGGAGGTTTCAGGGAGTTTTAGTTCCATTAGAGCAAGATCTATGTGATGGTTCATGGGTACACAATAAAAACCCATCTAGACCTAATTAGGTCAAAATTTAAATTGTAAACTAGGAAAAATCTACCTAAGATTCAATTATTAAACTTAGGAGTCTTTTTGAGCTCGAAACCTGGTAATTGAAAATGTTGACAATTTTTTAGAAAGTGATCCTATTAAAATTTAGACTTAAATTTTATCAAAGCTTGACCTACTAGACTAAATCAAAGAAAGTTTATAGAGGAATAAGGAGAGATTTGTGTAAAAAGGTAATCATGATCTTATCCAATCTAAAATGTTATGAGAATAGGACTGTCAAGGTATTTAAAATTTGATATTCCTATGTGTATATGAATGATTATATGTTCTTCGGTATGCAATTGAACAAGTGCTTGTGGAAGGATCAAAAGGATCTTGTGTAAACTAGTAATAATGATTCTTTAGATTAAATTGTCATGGGTAAGTGGACTAATTAGGTCAAGTAGATGGTGATAAATATTTGCACAAGTTGAATGGTTCATATTTTTAGTCTCATGGGTAAAATGGTAGGTCTATTGTTGATTCTTTTTATATTTAGTGTCTAATAAAGTGAATTGGAGTTGTGAAAAGAAGAACATGGACATCATTACTTAAAGTAGAATTTGATGTTGAGTTTGAATCATGAAGCCCTCTGAGATATCGTAAATGATTTGGATACATCCTTGTAAATTAGATCATGTAGTGAAAAGAGAGTCTTCAATTTGTTTAGAGATCTTAGTGAGAACATCATGGTGAATATCATCAAGGGATGGATGAGGGAGGAAGAAAAAGTAAGGTGAGATAAAGATGATGGCATGAAGGACCATTTTTAGGGTGATGGAGGAGTTTAGGCCCCTCACTTTTGTACACAAGGAGAGGTTTCTTAGATTTGGTGCTTATGACAAATAACTTGACAAGTATCATTATATGTGAGAAAAATTCGTAATGAGAGAAATAGATCGATGTAGATAAGGTTGAGTGGATTCTTTTGTTGATTTCTCCTAGTTTCCACTTTGATTTTCTTAATATGTTTTTTGGTTGGTGCTACAATCTTGAATATCATGCCCAAGATCTTTATGCCATGTGTAACATGGTTCAAATATAGGAGGGTGGGAGAAATAATGGAGAGAAGAGATGAAGGTGATCTCACAGATGGAATAGTTTTAGAAACATGTGGAGAAATAGAAGGGGGAGGAGAAGGTAGAGATGTCATAATAGGTGTCACGAGAGTAGAGGATCTAATCAAGGGAGCATGTTTGGGCTCAAGCATTAGGTTGATAATCAAAGGAGTATGGTTATAGAACCTAAGAAAACATAAAGTGAGTCAAGTCCACCATTCGAGGGGCTAGAGTGGAAAAGAGTAGAGAGACAAGCTGAGAAGCATTGAACAAGTGAAACTTGTCAAGGTTCCTAGAAAACACCTTTGTAATAGCTTTATGATTTTAGTTGATTTTTGTAATAGTCCTAATAATGGGAGTAGTATTTGTAGATGTCAAGGTTTTATAAATTGATAAAAACTTACATATGTGTTTTGATTTGTTATGTGTTATAATGAAATTCATGAGTCCATATATTCGAACAGTTGTTGCTACCTTTGGGAGTTGTGAGGTTTATAAAATATAGTTTTGTCACATCTAAAACTCCTACAAATGTCAATAAACGATAAAAAAACCCCAAAACCTAAACAATGACTATTTCCTTTCCCAAAATAGATATCGATTATAGATTTTAAACCCTAAAATCTTTAGACAGAATGTTGAAATCCTGAAAATATTTATGTACTAAGTAGATTAGAATATGAAACATTATCTTCTAAATCGTGACTAGTTCCATAAGGTGTAGAGTGACCCTAATTTCAAGTACATTTACTAAAACAAATTTAAAGTATAAGAAATAGTAAAGTATAAAGATTAATAAATGAAAAAATTATACTTGAATGCAAACATGTTTTAGGCTAGGTAAATCTGAGACATAATGCACTCGTGCTATAATGCGAGCTTAATTTTTTGCTTTCGTGTTATAGTAAAAATATTCAAAAAGCAAATTTTTGGTCCCCCATCTCCATGCACATGCCCATTATAAAGGATACTAAATGGAAAATTTATAACACGTATGTACTTTTGGTTCGGTGACTACAAAACCTAATAACTGAGAGAGCGAATGCGCTTTTTGGAACTACGTACATGTTTTAGTCAAAATCACATGTTTGTCCTATTTTGGCCTCATCTCCATGCACTTACCTGTGACAGAGATTGCTTATGCACCTAGTTGCTCTTACATCATGAAATATATCTACATGCTTATAGAAGCGTCTAAGTTAACATTATCTTGAAATATGCATTGTAATAGTTATTCCACCATTTCTTTACTGATAAAGAAACCTTAAATCAAAAGAGAATTTGTGATCTTTTCTATTTCATAGAATTTATTTATTGTATAATATGAATGGAGAAGGTTAAACCATAATTTCTCTAGGAGATTTGCATCTATTTTGCCTTCAAACATAGGGATGTTTAGATTGACTTGTACCTTATATTGGGTGTGACCACCAAAATGTCATTGTAGAGGAGAGGGATTGTGAGTCATGTACATGCTTGAGAATTGGTAATTCACTCTTTCTCTTTCATGACGTTCTTTCAGTTCTTTTTTTGTTATTTTTGCGAAATACCCTCTATCATTTATTTGAGCACATAACAAATTGGGGTTTATCAATGTACTCATTCTCCAAACTAAAGACATGAAGGAAAGTATGGATTAGGATCATGAATGTGAGTGGGCATATAAAGAGAGAGAGAGTTCACATAAAACTTCATGATAAAATGACTACATGCCTTTATACTAAAAGACATAGTAAACAACATTCTAAATGAAAATCTAGATATATTATATGCAGAATATATATTGAATGTCCTTGAAAAGTTGCACTTATGAAATGCCGTTGTTATAGTGGTTGCCTTCTAACGGTCTTTAAAAAGAGAGAGAGAGAGATGAGGAGGAGAGTGGAATTTATTCTTATTCCTAATGATTTGGAGTGAAAAGTGAATTATTATAACATAAGATGAATAAACGGAGTTTTGTTAAGACACTCCTACTTTTCTTTTGTCCAACTGGATATATACTCTACCGCCCTTGAAAGGCAAGAATAACCATTTCTATTTAATGGATACCTCCTCTCCCTGCACATAAATGTAAGAAACAAAAACCCACGCCTTGTCTTCCATTTATTTCAGTTTTGTTGACACCATGGCCACCGTCCGTTGCTTCTATTTTTATATGGAATTGTTGTTATTGGGATGTGTTTCGTGTAACGAAAACGGCGGATGGAGCAACGCACACGCTACGTTCTACGCAGGCTTCGACGCCTCCGTCAGCATGGGTAATTATTATTACGCTAATTTGGCTCTATTTTTTTTACATGTTACAAAACTAAAAATGCGATTTTGCAGCGGGTGCGTGCGGGTACGGAAACCTGTACCGGCAGGGGTACGGAACCAACACGGCGGCTCTGAGCACAATTCTGTTCGACAGCGGCCTCACGTGCGGCGCCTGCTTTCAGATCCGCTGCGTCGACGACCCGCACTGGTGTCTGCCCGGCAGCCCCTCGGTGGCCATCTCCGCCACCAACTTCTGCCCGCCCAACTACGCGCTGCCCGCCGCCAAAGGCGGCTGGTGTAATCCGCCCCGCCCGCACTTCGACATGGCCATCTCCGCCTTTCTCCAGATCGCCCGCTGGAACGCCGGCATCGTGCCCGTCCAATACAAAAGGTGACCGCCGCCCCGCCGCCCCGCCGCCACGCCGCCGGGGTGCCGCCGCCATTTTTAACTCGATACTGAATTTGGGTGTTTTTTTTTTTGCAGGGTGAAATGCCGCAAGGAAGGAGGGCTGCGCTTCACCATTCATGGGAATTATTATTTTTATCTGGTGCTGGTTACGAATGTCGGGTCGGACGGAGACGTGGTGGGCGTGAAAATAAAGGGGTCGCAGACGGGATGGCTTGAAATGAGCCGGAATTGGGGACAGAATTGGCAGTGCGAGGCGAATCTGATTGGACAGGCTCTTTCTTTTCAAGTCACGAGCAGCGGCGGGAAGACGCTGACGTCTTACACTGTTGCTCCTCCAAATTGGCAGTTCGGCCAAACATTTGAGGGAAAACAGTTTTGACAAATTCTTACTTAACTTTTAACTTGGGTACTGCTAATTTGGCGCATCAGAATGATCGGATTTGTCTTAACAAATGACGTTTGAGCTCTTTTCCGGTTTTGCTGGTCTGTACAGAAATCTAAGCGGTGGGGAGATTGGAATATTGAAACGGGAAAATAAAAATGCCTCTACTTTTGACTTCTTACCAAAAAAATATCCACTGGTTTCGTTCGCTTTTTCTTTAATAGTAGAATATATCAAATGGGAATATGGAATATTTTTTTAATAACTTCTAGATTATATTATACAAGGGGCAGGGAATATATTTTTCTTTAAAGTAGGGAAATATATGAAAAACAAAGGCACATGGACGCTCCTATACAAAAGTTATTCCCGTTTCCACATTTATTTTTTGTTTCGTTTTAAGTTCAAAGTACTTTTTGATTAATACTTATATAATAATACACTTTTAGTCGTAGAAAGTTTAAAGGAATCACATTCTAGAATATGCTTACTTCAATTTAATTAAAGTTTTGAGAATACAAAATCAAAAGTTGTAATGCTTACATATAACCAATAAAAAGTTTTTCGATAAATTTTTTTTTAAAAATAAGTACCATCAATAACGCAAAGGCCAAGACATATAATATTATGTAGCAACAATGCATATGGTAGTTAGCTGAGGTAGAGGAGGGTTACGAAGTTTCCCCCACAACCATTGTCACCAAGAGGATCTGTTATGTCAAGTATGGAATCCAAACCATAGTTCTTTTCTATTGTTTTTCATTGAGTTGCCTAAATGGAGAAAGAGTAAGACCCAAATGAGGTAGTTTGTCTTGAGAGAGTGCCACCCAAGGGCCACACTCATCCCTGCCACCAAGCATTTCCACAATTCTTTCAATAACACACAATTCAAAGTTGGGATGTATAGAACTACTACGATTTGTCACTTTATTTGTCAAACACAATTAATTTTTGAAACACAATTTAGTAATTATTTAAGATGAAATTAATCTATCAATAAAAAATCAAGGTGGCTTTTAAACCAAAAAATCTATTACTAAGCATATTTTAACTCGTAGAATTTTTGTTGACAACTCTCACAACACTAAAGAATATTTATTTGCTTTCTTTGTTGATTTCAAAAATGTTTTCGACACTATCTATAACATCACCTTGGTTGTGAACTCAAAAAAGTTGGGACTGGGACCATTCATTTTATGATTTTGGTGTAAGCCTTGGGGATCCCCTTTTGTCACTAACAACAAGGTAATGATAAAAGAAAATGCTTAAAAAATCCACTAGAAACATAGTTGTCCTAAGTGAAGGTATAATTTCTTCAATTACTAGAGAGAGTTGAGTGCTAAATTAGTATGTTATACTTTTATTAAGTCATTACTAGGTGTAAAACAATGATCTTGACTTAGTGATATTTTCAGTTCATTTAGTTATCTTGACATAATTGTGGTAGTTGTAGATTGCACGTAGTTGTAAGTTGTAAGAGATGGAAGTTGTAATTTACATTTGATCTTGTATAAGTGCCATATTGATTTTAAGTGGGCATACGATGCCTTAATAAACATGTAAAATACATCAAATGTTGCAATCATAATGTACAATAAACTTAACATTTAATATTATTGTTATGAAGAATAAAGTATAAGTTAATCAATCACCATAATCAATACCAATTAGTGTTAGGAACCAACTTGGAAGATATTAAATGAAAACGAAAACAACAAATGCAAAAGAAGTGAATGCTTAATGAACTTGTAAAATAATTTTGAACTTGCTTATATTAAGATATTGCATGTCTATTCAAGGGGACAACCTCCTTTAGAGAAGAGCTCATTTACAAAATGTAATATCCTTTCTCTTCTTTACAATATCAATATATATGCATTACAATCCTTACCTTAATGCTAAATGGTCAACTTTACAACAACATAGGCATCTAAGATTCATTGTAAACCCTTAGACTCCTAATTTCGGCTCCACACACACAATAGGCACATGAGATAAATGACAACTATCACTATTATAATATCAAATAATAATATTTTTGGTTAGGACCAATGGTCATAACATTCATTTCCATGTCGAGAAGCATTTTCCTCAAAGCTTGAGCCACAAAAACTAGTCTTGAACATGTTAGAGAGGCTCACAAGTTCCATATTTTAATTACATGCCCTACCATTGGAGTACAACATCAATAATGCCACTATTAGGGAGTAATGTGTTAACTTGGCTAGGTTAAACTCGAGTTCGAGGATGTTGAAGCTTTCTTCATCCAACATTGGGAGAGTCGACTATAAATGAAAATATTTCCTAAGAACCTTATTCACACATGATGAATTTTATAAGATGGTGGTAGGTCCATCTTATACATGGAAATGTCGATTTCCTATAGCACTTGGTATGGTCCATAAAATATTAGACCTAACTTTTGATTTCCTTCGAGCTTCAAGGTTCAAGTCTTCTTGTATGACTATAGGCCCCAAAAAACCATATCCTCAATGAAAAATGTGTTATAAATGGTGTTGATTCATATGCTAATTCATCTAGTTTCAAGTGTAACACCCACTTAATCCACGTACAAAAGCTAAGATTAAACCCAATAATTAAATTAGGAAAAATTTGGAATAATTTTGTTTTTGTTTAAAGGGTTGCAACAATATAACTACCAACTAGGTATAATTATTTCACAATTAATACTTCCACATATTCATACGGTTTTCGTAATTAAATTAATAAGTAAATTATTATTACTTCACTCCAATAATTAATCCTTATGATTTATTAACCAAGTTACCCTTTTTATAATTATATTAATGAACCCTTGCAAAACTCCAAGGTCATTTATTAACTCATTTATCTATAGCAATAAAGGTCACAATTTAATCCTAGCACTCTAATACCATTAAGTGGCCTCATTCACATATTACTCATACTACTTTAATTAATCCTCATTCCCACAAAACTCCCCATCACTTAAAGTTGTAGGGTTCAATCCTCCACCATTAGATCAAATCTATCAAAGCCAGTGGATTACAACATGCCCTAAAATCCTTATGAGGCTCTTTTATTCACATTTTCCCTAATTTTATTTCATTTTTTATTTTGTAGTTTTTGGGAGTATGGAGGCCAATGAAGGTTTCTCATTGCTCTTGTATGGATACTCGCATGTTGAGGAGTTGTTTTACATCCCTCGCCTAGGGTTTGCAAGGGTTATTTGAATTTTATTTGTGGATATTTTACCGTATTCAGATTGCGAGTATTATTACCCCAATTTATTTGACCATTCGATGAGATTATTATTAAAGATTTGAATATATATACATTATAATTATATATATACACTATTTGAGGATATAAAAAAGGATATATAAACATGTATATATAGATATATTTATAAAAAAATTGGATTAATACACACACACAATTTGGCCGCGCAATATTAATGACCAGCGCATTGAGTTTATAAGGGTTCGCGGCCCATCAAGTGGTGCAGGGTTTCAAGGAGGGGGGTTATTTTTTTCTAACACCTACCCCACTCCCCATTTTAATAAAAATGTAGGTTAGGGAAGGGGTCGGCACCCTGCCCCCCAACTCCACTAAATAATATAATTAAAAGCAACAAGGGATGTTGCCATCTAGCCAACAATTTAGCAAAAAAAAATATTATATAGAAAATCTCAAGTTCATAAGCCTTGCGGCTAATAATAAATCCACCCTTTATTAATATTATAATCTTTGTTAAGATATATAGCTATATATATTTATAATATCAAATTTTTATTAATATATACACACTTAACAATATATTTTTTTTTTAATATGATGATATATATATTATTAATATTTATATTATATATTAATAATATATATATTTGTATTAATCCATTGTTCTATTAAATGAGTAAGATTAGGGTTTGAGCAAGTCTTTAAATCTATAAGTTTGAATTTGGTAAAATTACATGCAACTATACCTATATATATATAGTTATATTTTAAACAACACACACACACACACACACACACACACACACACACACACACACACATTTTTTTCAATTTAACCCTTTTATACAACAACTAAAGAATTTATGCATTGGAGGAAATTTCACTTCTATTTATATATGTGGGACGGTTGAAACCGTTTCTCTTATAAAATTTGATTATAGATTAACTCAAATCATTCATTTTTAATACATATAAATAAAAAATCCCTTTCAATTATAAGCTTACCAATAATGCAACAAGGAACTCAAGAACCTTCTCTTTATAACAACATCCTTTTTTTCTAAAGTAACACACATTGCAACTTTGAATAACATAAAAAAATTGGAGAGTTTCATCCCCAACAAATATACAACTTAATATTTTTCCTTTCCACTATAACCTTATAATTTTAATAAATGAAATATACAAAGCCCTCTTTTGATAATACAAGATTTACAACTTTCACTCTAAGTGGAGACAATATTGTCAAATTACAACATAGAGATCCTTCCAATGGTTCAAATACACATATTCATTTTAATGGCTTCTCCCAAATTCATAGTTTGAACTTTTGCACTCCATCAACTCTTCAAATCTTTCATCACATCAGAAAGAAAGAGGGGTAGGCTATGCTCTCCACCCAACCTATAATCCAATAAGAGGATAAATCATCCTCATTATTGGCCCCTGAGCCCATACCGAAGAACCATGAAGTGTGTAGGCCAGTTGACAAGTTTCACAACAATGGATTCCACCAAACAACTCAACACTCATACAATCAACACAATCAATGCTTTTAAACACTAAACACAACAACACAAGCCACAAAACCCAACACATATGCTTACATTCATATCCAAGGGATAATAGAAGAAATAAAACACATCCTTATAGCTCATAAATGAGTTAGGGGTTCCAACCAAAATACATCCATGTGCATATCCAAACTACACAATATAACCCTTTTCCCTCCCAATGCATAATACTTAAGGTATAACAATTTACCCTTTCACTCTCCACAGGTTGAACACCCTACTCATGCTCCCTCCACAAGCATACAAACTTCCCCTTTCCCTCCCAAAGTTGTTCCATTTTCTATCTCCCACACATCTTAGGGCCATATTATGTAAATTCCATATAATACATACACACACACATATACAAAATCTACAACAAACAATAAGAGTAAGGTATTCGTACTACCTTTCCATACTAGCTTCCACAATCTTGAATCTATAAGATTTAATCCTTTCCAAAACCAAACAAGAACCAAAGCATTCCTTCAAGCTCCAAGCAAGAATTTTCAAGACCAAATTTTCAAAATGGAAATCAAGAAAAAAATCAGACAAGTAACATCCATTCCTCCAATTTCACACCAATAAATAGAAAAGAGGTAGGGATGACAAGGCGGCTCCATGTAGGATGCCACTTCATCATTCCCCCACTCAAAAAAAACAAGTCAAACCCCAAAACCAAGGCAATTAATGAAAAAGGTAAGGTTACGACATGCCCACATGCACACTGCACATGCACCCCCATACCATTCAAGGACAAAATAAATGTGATAAGAAAGAAGTGACTTTATTTTCCCTTTTACACTTAACAAAGTATTAGAATGGTCAAAATCAGCTCCATACTTCATAAGTATGGTTGGTAGATGATTATGAGAGACAAGGGACATGGTTTACTTGTCCCACAAGTCTCAAAAAGTGCCATCCAAGTCAAATTTCGGGTTTGGAGAGGGAGAAAGAGTGTACACAACAAAAAATTGTTAAATCACACACAAATCAAGAGCTAATTGCCCCATTTATTATCCACATGTATCCTCTTCTTTTTAGTTTAAAATTTAAGTTAAATTAGCTAGTTAAGACACATTAACAAGTGTTAATAAAGTGAGTAAATTTTCTCCAATTATTAAAAACATGCTCCACCAATTAAAGCACAAAAAATAAATAAAAGGAAAACATCACCACCCTAGGCCACATATATGAGGTCACCCTCCCCATAAGAAACCTCCTAACCTAGCAAACAATAACACAACTCTCACACAAGTTGTCGATTGGCCCTTGTTACAAACACACAACATCCTTCTAGGGTTGGTCACATATCCCCTTTCGATGTATGGTGATATAATTTCCGTGTATACACAAACAAAAATACATCTATGGCCTCAAGGCCATGTCAATATGTCATGGAAATCAATGCATATAAAACATCCATCAAACAATCCTCAATATACATCAAGCAATACAAAACACAAATATATCTGTCAATTAACATTGTCTTTTAATGTGGCTAAATCATTATCATCAAATTTCTGAATTTTTTTAATCAATTATTTGCAATTCACTTAACACTTCAATTCTACTCTAGTAATTAATTCACAATAATCAATAATCAAATTTCACATTCTGTAAAATCATGAAATTCCCTATATCTAATGTGTCTCCTAACTACTACATACACTCAACAACATATTACTGATCCCTAATACCATCATATTGTTAGCAACTCACAAAATCAATAAGACCACGTGGTTAGTCCAATACTCTGAATATACTCAATATGTCAAGAATCAAATGTCAGTATATAACAAAGTTACCATTCTAGATTATCATCATATCCTTAAATGTCCATCAGGTTCCACAATACACTCATATAGTCCAAAGTAAAAATCAAAACATAATAGTAATCATGATGTCCCTCGAGTCTTATTAAAATGCTAACTAAAATATAACAGTAAGGTTCATGTCTCTAATCAATCGAAATTAAAATCATAGTATAATCAGTGTTGAAGAGGAGTGGGCATTACACCCTCCTCCCCTTAGATTTGACTTCCTCTTGGAAGTCACACAAAAGAGGTAGGGAAAAAATTCATATGAATACAAGTCACACCCTTCACATGATTTATTATTTCAACAAAAGTGGGTTCCTAGAACCCAAGTTTGGTCCAACGCTATTAAACAAAGAGAAGGGAGATTGCTAGCCATAGAAACTAAACCTTCTCCTCTAACAATGTTACAAATTTTTGATTCTACAAAGTATACTCCACGAGGTTAACCAAGTTACAACACTAAGCATTTAAACAAGAATTTTCTAATTGAATCCCAAAGAATAAAAACCAAGGTCAAATAAGAAGAGGAAGGGTTACACACATACAGGGTCCACGTAGTCACACATAGGTGCAGTACAAAAGAAAATAGAAGGTTAAATCTCTATTTAGGTTATATTATACTTCAATGTTCATTATTTAGACAAGTTTTAACAACTACCAATCATGCCCCCAATTTTTGTATGAGGAAACACACCTGCTCATAGGTCTGGAAAATTTAGGACCACACAAGACGCGGTTTAACAACAAGGGGAAACACCTAAACTAGCAGAAACATTTGCAAGGATGCAAACTATTCATTGGCAAGCACTTTTATAACTCGAAAATATTCAATTATATTTTCATGGTAGTACTAATCATAATCTTTGCTACAAGGTTTCTATAACTTAAATTTGTACTCAAATATCAAACACACAAACACCAATCCTAATTTAGAAACCCTAAACACTTTAAAAATATTTCCACTTTGATGATAAGCGATCCTAACCCATACTAACATATCAAAACAGGAGACACTAATCACTCTATATAAAACAACGAAATTTATTTATTTTAAATCCCGCCCAAGCTCAATAGAGTCATAAAACAACCAAACGTTAAACATCATAGCAAATCGGAGCACACAAGGGAGCTAAGAGAAAGTAGGCAACAAGAGGGGTCTAATTAACAATCTACTAGGGCATCACACTAACATTCTTGTATGAAGTTACTAAAACAACTTACACCTTCTCTTCCAGAGACAAGGGGGACAACATCAAGGCCCCGTAAAAGGAAGAGAATTCCAAAATTCCTCCATATCCTTAACATATATTGCCTAAGATTTCCAATAAACCTAGGTCACCAACGACCTATTCCACACACAAGAAGGGTGCCTTTCTTAAACTAGGGTTATAGACTCACTCCTAAAAGACCAAAAATCATTCACTTGTCGAGCTGAGAGGCAATAAGGGTACGAAGATCCAAAATCCTCTTACAAGGGAAATCACACACATTTATGTCTAAGGGATTACAACACAACTAGAACACAACACTATCAACAAGGTGTTTCATTAATCAGGGTAGGCAGACATTACTAAAGGTTCAAATAATTGCCACTTTTGGCATGATGGGATGTAGGGTCCATCAATATGAACATATCAATTAATTTATGCTAAAAAGGGGATGAGATCTTTATGTACTTCTAAAACTTGGCACTACCGAATAAGAGGTCTAAGAATGACCTGACATATACTTGGGTTATAATTTTTTTTCTTATGTTTATTGTTTGATAAACAAGGGGAGGTATGGAAAGTACTCAGCTACATTACACCCCAAAATCTTAGGACAATGGAATGTATGCATCTTAACCCTTATATTTTCAGTGGATACAACAACTAGTATATGATAGAATGTATATCTTAATGCTTGAATTAGACTTTTGGCACTAGAATGCTTACGAATTAGAATAGATCGTGCTCTTATAACTTCAATATCACTCTTGTACAAAAGAATAACTCAATATATGATTTTCTCTTATGTCTTAAATGTATTAATGCACATATGTATTTATAGACTTTTTGAATTCAAATTAGAACATTGTTAACATGTAAGTCGACACATAATGGGTGGGAAAGGGGCACAAAAATCAAGGAAAACAAGTTTGGGGTCAAAAGAGACTAAAAAAGCAAAAGAACATAAATGTAGGCCCATTTCTAGTACAAACATTATGAAACTAGTCAAAATCCTAGATCATATTAGAAATAATGGAAGAGAGAAACCCAAGGGAAAAGGGTGAAACTAGGATCATCATAGATAAAAATAATAAACAAGGGGCAAATGCAGTCGACACGAGAAGACAATGACAAGAGATTTGAAGACAAATTGACTAAAGGGGACATCACAAAGAAACCAATGCATAAGGCAATGATACAAAGTAACATGTGCCAATACGAGCCTAAATCAGACTAATAATCAATAAACACATTAATACTCCAACACCAAAGCAATCAATTAGTCACGCACCAAGATTAGATGTCTCGATGAGATGCCATTGCTAGTCCTTTTAGATGTCCAAAGCATTTCATAAGCATTTTGATGTATGATAAATCTGTTTGAAATAGTTATTGGTAAATCTATATGTAATGTTTATTTGAAAAATAAATATTTTAACTGTGTAAGTAATCCACTTTCTCTATCTTAATATTATTTTACTGAAATAATGTTATATTAATCTTATTTATTTCTTTTTTTTATAATCTCGAGGGATTGACTACCCAAATGTCGTAGAACTTTGAAAAGAGCAAAACATTAACACAAAGCAAGAGCCACTAATCAATAGAAAATAACACTTTATGTCAATAGAACTAAGATATCTTAACCACGCAACCATGGCCAGTTTATCAGGGAACATTCTATAGGCCATTAAATCCTGTTGGGTCTATGTTCTTGATGGATTTCCAACTCCAATTTATATATAAATATAATTACTGCACTGCTACAAAGTGCGCGCAGGAGTCCTTAGAAGCCGAGATGATGGTAATGTTCTTCCATTCCCGCCACTGCATTTTTTATTTACTCTAGTAAAAATGTGGCTTTCATCAATTTAATCTTGTGGAAATGGCCAATTTAATTTGGTTAAGGGCAGAAATAATACTGTGTTTTATAGTAATGGCGGCGCTGAAGTAAGGCACATGTTACACCAAAACTTACAACGAGTGGAATTACGGACATGCCACTTCATACGCACAAGCAAATGACTTTGATACTACTGGTTTCTCCCTTTAATTGTTGGTGGTTTTTAAAAATATTCTTTTTAAATGTCACAACTTTTCCTTCATTAGGGTTTCTCTTCTCTCTTTTTGTGGTGCAGCTAGAGTGTGCGGCTATGTAAACCTGCACTTGCCAGGGTATGGAAGTAACACGATGACGGTGAGTATCGCGTTGTTTAATAATGACGTGACGTGTGGAGCGTGCTTCGAGATCCGCTGTGTGGATGACCCACAGTAGTTCTTGCTAGGCAGCCCCTTGGCGGTTGTCACTACCACCAATTTCTGCCATAGGTTGGGAAACCAAAAGTATGGTGATCATAGGTGTAGAGGAAACAATGGCAAGTGTTGAAGTTTGTTGGGAAAGATTGTTGGAAGTGGGGATTTTGTTGGAAAAAGTTATTGGTTCCATTTTTTTGGCCCGATAACGGGCATGAAACAACAAACAATAACTTATGTCGATTTTAATATGAAAAATCAATCAAATATCAAAGTGTTAATTATCTTGTTTATTTAGAAAAGCATGAAAAAGAAAAGAAATGGGCTCGAAGGGAACCTAAGAAGCGACTAATATAAGGATGGTTTTGAGTTGTTTTTTCTGGCGTCCTCACTATACTTGAAGGTACATGAGACTCAAATTGGTGATGATTACTAGTATGTGGCTTAGTATTGGGGCCTACCCCCTCACTTAATACACTGCAGCGATAAGGGTGTCAGATGCTTAGCCTTTATACCGATAATAAAAAAAATTCTTACACGACCCGAACACAATGGTAGATTTCCTATTGGGTGATGAAATCCCAATAGTTCCACCTAATATAAGATATTTTAGATGTGTTAATTGATTTGTGAGTTTGGTTGTGCGTGGAAGAAGCATAAATACAATGAATTACCTCTTAGTTAGACTATGTTAGAAAGCAAGCATGAAGGTGTTCTTTTTAAGTCCCAAAACACAGTGTTATATTCACCGAGTTCACATAGACAAAGGAGAGACAGAGGTGATGCAAAAAGAGAAAAAGGGACAAAATGATGAATACCTAGATAAATGTTATTTTCCTTTTTAGTTTTTCAATTTAAGCACACATGTTGTTGATCTAAGCAAGCAAGACCTCCCAAAAGCACGCAAGTAAGCAACTCCAACCCGCAAGGTTAGTAGAAATAAAGAAATGGAATATGAATTGAAATAAAGAATGAACTCGCCAAAAAGAAAGGGTGGGTCCTACCGGGTGTGCCAGAATGTTGTCGAATTTTCCCACTCCTATTTCAAGTTAAAGGAAAGGAATACAAGAAAATAAGAAACTCCAAATGATGAGAGGGTTTAAGGCTACCTCTTGATATATGATGATGAAGATACGGGCGCAAAAAATCCTCTTCGCTACGAGCTCGATAACCTGAATGATAAAAAGAAATTAAACACAAAAAAGGATTAAAAAAGTGGAAATATATAGGATAAATAAGATTTAAGAGGGAAAGATGAATTCAAATAGGAAGAGAGGTATGCATGTGCAAGATAACGAAGAAGGGGAGTGAACGCAGGATGAAGGACAAGCGTACCAAAATATGGTGTCTACAATACATTTTTTACTAAACTACTTAAGATTCACTTTTGGAGCATAGTTCTTCCAATAAGATAAATGATAATAAATGAAAACTCTATCTAAGCAATAATATAATAGAATCCATATTTCCCTTTGCTTTTCTCCATAGACCCATGGGGTAAGAATGGGTTAAGGCCTTCAGAATTTAGGCTCCAAAAAGGGACATGACATGGGGTATGTATTATCACTCCATTATTATTGGGTCCCTCAAGTTTTGAAATAAAATCACAAGCAACACTCAATTCAAGTCAATGGAATGTATGCAAGTGTCTTAACCCTTATATTTTCAATGGATACAACAACTAGTATAGACTAGAATGAATATTTTAATGCTTGAGTTAGAATTTTGGCACCAAAATGTTTGTGAATTATAATAGATTATGCTCTTATAACTTCAATATCACTCTTGTATAAAGAAATAACTCAATATATGATTTTCTCTTATGTTTTAAATATATTAATGCACCTAAGTATTTATAAAATTTCTGAATTTAAATGAGAACTTCATTGCCATGTAAGTCGACACATAATGGGTGGGAGAGGTCAACAAAAAGGCAAAAAACTCGAGGGAAACAAGTTTGGGGTTAAAATATGCTAAAAAGCATAAGAACATAAATGTAGGCACATTTTTAGCACAAACACTATGAAACTAGTCAAAAACCTAGATTGTATCAGAAATGTAAGGGAAGAGAAAAATCTAGGGGAAAAGGGAAAAATAGTATTATGGTAGATAAAAATAATAAACAAGGGACAAATGCAACCGACACAAGAAGAAAGTGACAAGAGAGTTGAAGAAAAGTCGACTAAAGGGGACAACATAAAGAAACTAAGACATAAAGCGATGACACAAAGTAACACGTGCTAATACGAGCCTAACTCAAACCAATAATCAATAAACACATAAATATTCCAACACCAAAGCAATCAAGTAGTCGTGCACCAAGATTAGGTGTCTAGACAAGATGTCATTGTTAGTCCTTTTAGATGTCCAAAACATTTCATAAGCATTTTGATGTTGTATGATAAATCTATTTGAAATAATTATTGGTAAAATTTATATACAAAGTTTATTTGAAAAATAAATATTTTAATTCATATGTGCAAGTAACCTACTTTCTCTATCTTAATAATTTTTGGTGAAATAATGTTATATTAATATTGTTTTTTTTTTTATTTTTTTAATAATCGTTAGGGATTGTAGAATACCCAATGTAGTGGAATTTTGAGAAGAGCAAAAACATTAACACAAAACAAACGCCGAACCTTACTTAGAACAACACACGCCGAGACCTCAACCCACACTCGATATAAAATAATATTACGAACTACTCAAAAAAACAAGCAAAAGAGTAATAAAAAAAGGGCACTCAACTATCACACTAATCTCGGCTTAAGAGCAGAGTATGAACAAGAGAGGGCTACTTCATTCCCTTACATTGCAAATGCAGCCCCAAAATTCTATGTTTTAACATTTTAACGGAAAATAGCATTTTATGTCAATAGAAGTACGATATATTAACCGCGTAATGATTGCCGGTTTATCAGGGAAAATTCTGCCGGCCATTAAATCCTGTTGGGTCCCTGCTCTTGATGGATTTCCAAATTCCAACTCCAAAAAATATATAAATATAATTGCTGCACTGCTACATAGCGTGCGCGGGAGTCCTCGGAAGCCGAGATGACGGTAATGTTCTTCCATTCCCGCCACTGCATTTTTTATTTATTCCAGTAGAAATGTGGCTTTCATCAATTTAATCTTCCGGAAATGGCCAATACATGCTGGTTCAGGGCAGAAATAATACTGTGTTTTATAGCAATGGCGGCGCTGAAGCAGGGCGCATGTTACACAGGAACTTACAACGGGTGGAATTACGGACATGCAACTTCATACGCACAAGCAGACGACTCTGATACTACTGGTTTCTCTCTGTAATTGTTGGCAGTTATTAAAAACACCCTTTTTAAATTTCGCAGCTTTTCCTTCATTAGGGTTTCTCTTCTCTCTCTGTGTGTGGTGCAGCTGGAGCGTGCGGCTATGGAAACCTGCACGTGCGAGGGTACGGTAGCAACACGGCGGCGGTGAGCACCGCGCTGTTTAACAACGGCGCCACGTGCGGAGCGTGCTTCGAGATCCGCTGCGTCGACGACACGCGGTGGTGCCTGCCGGGCAGCCCCTCGGCGGTAATCACAGCCACAGATTTCTGCCCGCCCAACTATGCCCTGCCCGGCGACGACGGCGGGTGGTGCAACCCTCCTCGCCCGCATTTCGACATGGCGCCGCCCGTCTTCGACCGCATCGCCGTCTGGAACGCCGCCCTCGTACCCGTCCTATACAAACGGTAAAAGCTTTGAAGGAAAAAAAAAACCCCGTTTTTGCTACTGATCCGACTCCGTTTCTGATTCTGTTTGGAATTGTGCAGTGTAAAATGCCACAGGGAAGGTGGGCTGCGGTTTACGATCAACGGGACATATTTTTTCTTCGTGGTGCTGCTTACGAACGTCGGGTCGGGCGGGGACGTGGCGGCGCTGAGCGTGAGGGGCTCCATGACTGGCGGGTGGGTTCCCATGAGCAGAAATTGGGGCCAGAATTGGCACTGTAATATTGATTTGATTGGCCAGTCTCTGTCCTTCCAGGTGACCACCGCCGATGGGAGAATGCTTAAATTGTATGACGTGGCTCCTCCCCAGTGGCAGTTTGATCAGACATTTGAAGGTAAACAATTCCAATAAGATGCACCAAAATATATCAAGAGGGTTTATGGCTATCATACTGAAAGAAGAAAACTTCGGAAAAAATGACTATCTTTTTATCAAAATGTACGAAACATTTTTTTGGTTTTAGAGTCTAGTAGATGTTGTTCTTGTGGATGTTAAAAATTATATTTATGTAATGTATCATCCTTTGATACTAAATTTAGAAAAAATAATGTTTCACAGGCCTATATTTTATATACTTCTTTATTCAAACTATTAACACATCTACCAATATGTGTTGGATGGATAAACTAACCAAGAAGCGATAACTCAACACAAGTGTACTCAAATGGTCCCTCAAAACATCACTTTTATTATTTTTGCAAAGATAAGATCCGTATAAATACAACCTCAAATTTAATGGGATTAGCAACACTCAAAAGCCTAAGTGTTTAATGTACAAGTATGGCAAATTTCATTCTATATATAGTTTTCAATTGAGACTTACGGTATTACTTTCTAACTTTACAAGTGGCCAAATTTTTTGGTTTAGGTCGGTTGATATTATTTATGTCGAAGGGGTTTCTTATTAAGGGACTCATTCGAAAAAGAGTTGGTCTTTTTCGGCAAGATTTTTCTAACATTTTAAAATTTTTACCGGCAACGAGATTTATAGATATTTTATGTTTTGCTCATTTACTTTGACTTACATTATTTGTCAAACGTAGCTTATATTTCCATTTTACCCTCCCCTTTAATCAATGTTAGACAAACTAAGAAGCAAAAATTTTGCCATATTCATTACAAAATTTGGTGAGTCAAACTCTTGTAGCTCTTCATCAAAATAGACATGGTCGGCCTTGATTCTGCATAAGCTTGTGGCCGCTTCGCCATATTCATCATTATTAGTAAAATGGGGCTCATTGGGTTCTTCCATATCCTTTAGGGAATTGACTTTGAGCCATTGAGAGTCACTACAAGCAACTTAAAATCATGTAGATTGTAGAATATCACAAGTTTTCTACAATTGTGGTCACATAGTAATGGCTAAAGGAAAGTGTATCTTGTGTTTGATTTTGGCAGCGTATTTTCTTCTTGCATTATAGATTGTTGCATTGAATGATTTTTCATTTGGAGGAAATAATGATTATGTTGTGCCCATAGGATCCAAACACGAGACCTTTAACTAGTGGGATGAGAGGCTTAGGTTTCATATTGATGACATCATCAAGTAATAAAACTTCACCATCATTTTTTGGGAATTGTTTTCTGTGATATTAATGTTTATGTTTTTAGTAGTGTTTAAGTACATGGCCAAGGACTCCCATTCTTTAGGTGATGCAAGAGGTATTCCAGAAGTGCAACGCAACATCAATGGCTACTAGTTTTAACAGTGGCCACATGGTGTTCAAGTTTTCCAAGTTATGACCATTTTACTTCATCAACAACGCACAAGGACACCGTGAAAAAGGGCAAAAAATCATGGCCATGGTCACGTCTCAGGGCAGGCGATGCGTCATTGGTGTTTCTCATTAGCCATCTTCTACTTTTTTCGGTAATGTGTTTCCTCTTGCATGTATCATTCTTACTGAAAAGGGACATGCCTTGTTGCCCTTCAAAACCCTTATCATTGCTCCTACCAACAATACCCCTATTGCTACTTTTGTGGTTTTTGGTGTCCTTATCAACGTTGTTGCATTGTCCGTTGTCTGTTGTCTTGGTTTTCTAGATAATGATGACTTGAGACCCGCTCATGGTTGGTTTTGTTGACATGGCATTAACTTACATATTTTTTGGGGGTTCAAAGGTAGTAATTGTTTTAGGCTTTTTTTAGTTTTAGTAAAGAATGCCAAGTTGTGGCGATAATAGAGTTAGATAGTAGTTTTAATGATGCAAATTTCATATTTTTGTAAATATATAACGGTTTACTATTCAACATACGAGTATATTTTTTCATTGAGGGGTACATGTTTTTTTAGATTGATATTTAGGTTGCATTTAACTGAATATTATACAATAATTGATCGATCTTTTCACTTTGGATATTGGAAAATGTTCAATTGATTATCTACATGGCATGCTCTAAAGATAGTTTATGCTAGTTTATTTTAATAGATTTTTAATTATAAAGACATATTTGTTCATAGGATAGCACAGGTTTCAGATTCTGTTTAGCATTCTGTTGTTTTTGTTAAGGATTGGGTTTTATAACCTTATCTTTATAGTCATGATGGCAAGCCTTGCATTTCAATTTCATAATGCAATATTTTTCCCACCTTTTTAGAAGCACTATTATGTTTTGATGAAATATTAGTATTGTTTTTATCCCAAAAAATCATATCAACAATCCCAAAATTCCAAAAACATCCATTAATTATCAATTTCCAAGCCTTCATTTCCATGTTTATTACGCCAAGCCATTCCCTATTGAGGGACTCATTGTCAGAAAGTGTCAAGCCTTTCCGACAAGACTTTTCCAACATCTTTCCATATAATTTTGTCGGCAGTCAAAATCATTGATATTTTTACTTTTTAATTTATTTTGTTCATTCATATAAATATTTTATAAAATATCTTAAGATATTTTTTATAAACTATTTAAGATATTTTACTTTGATTTTAGGCTTTAAAGAATTTAAATGTGTCATACTTTGTCAATGATTTAAAAATTGTGATTTCTTGTCTTGGATTACAAATACTTTTGTGCATTTAGTAGAACAAGGGAAGGCATACTTGCTCAACATATTCAATACTGCATTTAACGATCATCTCTTCTTCAATGTTGCAAGTCACCATCAAAGTTGTGTAGGTGGGCACTTATACACTAAGCCTTCCGAGACCAAATATGTGGTGATTACTTTGGGACAAACCATAAACGTGTTGCTCCACACAAACAAAAAATCCAGCAGGTAATTCATGGCAGTTTGTCCCTTCTTTGTCTTCCTCCAACTTATTATTATGCCTCAAATCCCATCCCTAAATGACACCTCTTTGCCATCAACTTTAGCAATGTTATCAGGAGCTTGAATTCTGCGGAATTCCCAACAAAAATCCCTCAAACAGTAGATTAGATTCTATTTTTCAAGGTGGGGCTTACATTGGATTCATGCTCAACCTATTTGAATGGTAGTCATCCATTTGCATTAATGAACAATGTTAGATTCACATGCCCATTGTTGCCCTTTTGGAAGCATATTATAAAAAGATTAGGGTTTTCTCTATAGATTTTCAATCCTCCCTTGCCCTTCAATTATATGAGCACCCCGCTAAAGAACTTGTTGACTTCTAAATGAATGAGAATCACTCACCTTTTTCATGTAGCTCTCTACTGTTCTAAACTCATCCTTCAAGAACTAAAAAAAGGGTTACCTGATAAGACAAGGTTTTGTAGCACAAACTAATTGTTTATAAGATAAATATAGGTGTCTTTCAATATTCACTCTCTTCAAGCTTTTCTACATACACTTCATGATGGTGTTGTTCAGTATTCACTCTCTCTTCAAGCTTGTCTACATACACTTCATGATGGTGATCAAGAAATTCAATTCATGATCTAATATTTGCTTCCCTTTACAATTGTTGGAATATAAATGACAACTCCAAATCAATGTTTCAAACAGTCGCTAATCAAATGTTAAACTAACATAGAAAGGGCATTAAAACTTCTTAAACATACCACAAACTTGAAATCCCTTCTTCCACAAGATTCTAAGGATGGAGACGTTAATCTTTCACAAGATAAATGTATGAATGTGATATAAACCCTAGAGCATGGGTTTCTATGTTATCAAACATGATAATATAGTTTCAAGTGGTATCTACCTCCTAATATAATCTTAGACCATTAGTGATTCCTTTCTCCACAAGTTTTGATCATAAACTTGACCCTAATCATGGTATTTTTTTCCAAGATTCAAATCACAAAATAGGACCATGTGAATCTAAATCTTCAAATGTTGATTCATTACCAAATTCTTGATTTACTCTTCAATATATGCTTATCAGGGTTTCATCATGCCTAGGACTTTGTGTAGTTGATAACCCATAAAAGACAACTTTTCCTTTTTGGCTAGACTGTCACACTTCAATAATTGAAATCTCATTATCAAGTAAGTACAAATATCTCTATCAACTCAATGAACTTCCTCCAGTATCCTAACACGTTCTGCAATCTTCCAAAATCAAGAAATAGGTATCATTACAGTTTACCTAACTGAGATAGGATAAATAGAGCAAGTCTCTAGTGCTACTAGTTATCAATTTAACTAAACTTTGTAGGTTCCCACAAATGGTAGTGACACCGCTCAATTAAATCTCTTGATTGTGATGAACTTGCCATTTAATGAAAAATGATTCACTTGGGATTAAACTCAACTTAGGGTTTGCAATTGTAACAGGAGAACTGATGACCCTAATTGAGATAAAAATAGAGAATTGCACGAGGTTGGACCTCGATAGACATTTTCTCAACCTTTTCTCTAATTTACCTCACTAACAAATGTTAACTATTTTCTCCCTCTATGAAAATCAGGGTCTTACCACTTGAAGTCAAATACAAGAAACAATACTATATTTCTGGATTGTGACAGTCTGTGTGGGGTTTAGGTAAGGTTTTAGATTAAATTTGAAATTCAAAACCTGGCAAACTCAATTTTCATTCCATTTAATTGACATATGTAAAACAACCCTCTTTAACCATACTCAGGTGCATAAATGATGGGAAAACATAAAAGAAACTTTAAAGTTCTTCATCATTGTACTAGTTTGTAACAAGAATAAGATGTTGTTTTGAAATGTCACGGGTATGTAAGTTCACTCAAAACATTATTGCACTTGTAGTTCACGTATCAAACTCATTACCAAGTTAAGAAATGCATGAATTCCCATGAAAACATATTTTCCAATACAGTCTCATGCTTACTAGAAATCATAGAGTTTCCTACCTGGGAGATCATGCAACTAAACAAGGAAAAATATTCAAGATTTAGAAATTAATTTTCACCTTTAAAGGCATTCTAACATACTTAGAAACACTTCATAGAAGCTTCTCTATGTAGAAAATTGACAAGAAAACCTATTATCTTATTAGTCCTCGGAACTGTGATAGAAGTTTGAAGAAATTGCTTTATCTTCATCTCTAATTTTGATTCCTCTTTCTTCTTGACTATGTTCCATCCTTTTCTCGCCTTCTCTTAGTCCTCTATCTTAATTACAATCTTAAAAAAACTTAATCCAATCTTAAAACTTAAGAACAAAGAGATAATGAAGACAAATCTTATAGTACTTTTTTCCACTCAGGACTATAACAACATGACTCAAAAAGACCTTCCTTTTTATACCCTAAATTGCTTCTTTCCTCCTTCTAAAACTCTCTCATCTTCCATCTATCTCATCCACTCTCATTCATTCGAATAACTCATCCATTTCTTCTCGTTTCTTAATAGTTACAAGTGATTTTGTATATCCTAACTAGGGTGATAAGTCACTTGGACGGGAAAGGACATCTTGGAAGGTTTATATTCTTTACATGAGACATTCACAACCCCTTTCACAAATCTTTCATCACCCTTCTTAGAGTTTAGATACCTAAAACCACATCTAGACATTCAAATATTCAAATTTGGATTTTGGAGGGAAAATCTGATTTTGAGAGATTTACAAATAATGGAGAGATAAATATGTGTTGGAACCCATCCTAATAGACCCTAAATGATCTCTAACACTTACACAAACCAAAATTTTCTAAAACAAACCAAAATCTCTTCTTGGCCTTGATGGTCTTGCATAAGACTCCCCAAGTGTGGAGAATTTGAGCTCTGGCTCTAATGCAACTTTGACGTATTTATCCTTTTCTTCCAATTTCTCTTCTTTTGATTGTCTCTTCTTCTTGTTATTTCATGTTCAACTTAAGTTTCATTTTCCTTTTTATGCATTTGTATTTCCTTCTCAGCTTTATGTTTATCTTCTTCTTTGCACTTATTTTTCTATTCATTTTCACTTCTCTATTGTTTCCTCTTATCAGTTGATTTCTTCTCATGCTCTATAGATCTATTTTGATTTGATTATTCCGAATTTCAGCTCCTTTGAGAGCTTCTCTTTCATATCTCTCATCTATGAATACTCTCTCATATTGCTCACCCCCATGCTAGTAGCTCTTGTACTTTGTCTTGTGTTTCATTCTTTGTCTTCTTCATTTCTTTACACTTCTCAAGTGCCTTATGGGATATTTCAATCCCCTCCTTATCTTCAACCTACTTCATAAGTTCAAGTAATTCTTCTTCATACCTTTCTTTTTTTATTTCCTATCTTGTTGTACTAACTTTTTGTCATACTTTCTTAACAATCTTCACGTTCTGTATGATCACTCCATGCAACACTGTAGCTTTTTATTCATGTGATTTAGGACTGTGATTTTCCTCTCTGCTAAGTTTTCTCTACTGTACACTTTGCATCCCAAATTGTTCTTGATCTTCTATGCTCCTTTCTTGACTTGTCTTGATAGAAAACACCCTTGCACTCATATATTCATTTTAGGTGTACTATTCAACCTTTTCTCATTGTCTTCCAAGGAAAGATTCTCAGCTTAGTTCTTGACTCTCATAGATTCATGGTTGCCTTTGTTAGTATCTTGTTTAACATCAATCTTTCTCCATCTCTTCTTGCCTTCCAAATTGAAGTCCACATTCTTGAGATGCTTTTTCTTGTCTTTATGCTCCCATTCTTTGCATTTGTACTCATATTTCTATCTGCATGTTTGACTATGTTCTTCCACCTTTTAGGTATTTTACACGCCGCTTATTGCCTTCATATTCTTTATTCCTACTCATGGGTGCCTTATTCTTCCCATATTATTCTTGACTCAAGGATTTTCCTTTTCCATACTTTGTACTTGAATTCACAAACTCAAAAACATTGTTAAAATGAAAAATTTGAGGCCATACTTCCCCTCCAAATGTCTGAAATTGTGGCTTCATTATCACTTTATCTTGGGTTCTCAAGGCATCTTCTTTCTCATACTCTTCATCACCTTCCATAGCATTATAGAACTCAGTCTCATCTTCACAATCTTCTTTAACATCATAAAATGTCTCTTCATCCTCATTATGAGTTATCTTACTCAGTCTTTCTTCACTCTCATACTCTTTTTCTTCAAGAGAGGCTAAAACTTTCTCTACCACTTCTTCTTCATCACTTCTCATGTCCTCTAGAAGTAGTACTTCCTTCACCTCCGCTTATGGTTGCTTATTTGACACCTTCACTATCTTCATATCCTTACATGTCTCTTGTCTTCTTATTTCTTCCTTTCTCAAATCAATCATTTTATATCTTCTCCTTCTTTTTACTAGTAGCTCTATAGGCCATTTCACATTCCTTCTCATCTTCCAACCATATTATTGGCTCTCTTCCTCTTGTATTATTTCCATCATAAGCCTCATTTTATCTACCATTATTTTTAACTCAATAATCTTTTCCACACCATTTATCTCTTTCTTCATTTTTTCCTTCTCATGGACTCTTTGTTTCTTCATTGTATCCTTCTTCATCTTCTTGTGGCACTTTACCTCAACCAAGCCCTTCTTTTTTCCTCATCTCACTCTATTATCACCTTCTCTTAGCCTCAATGTTATCTCCATTCATAACAAGTCTTTTTCACCTTGCTCTCTTGATACCTCACCTAGGCTTCTCCTTTTTCCTAGTATCTTGGTACCTCTAAGTATTTTTCACATTGGAACTCTCTTTTTGATATTCCACTTATTATTCCTCTCACTCTCTCAAACCTCAATGGGATATAGGGATTCTCATGCCACCAATTACTTTCACTCTTCTTCTTTCTCCAGTTATCAGTCTCAACTGTCACTGTATATTCTTTTCCTTTTCTACTTCTCACTTTTCTTCTTCTATCAACTTCTTCTCTCTACACAATCCCTTTCTCTGATACCACTTGATGTAGCTCTCTATTGTTGTGAACTCATTTTTCAAGAACTAAAATAGGGGTTAACTGATAAGACATGGTTTTGTAGCACAGACTGACTATTTACAAGATAAATATAGGCGTTGTTCAGTATTCACTTCCTCTTTAATCTTGTCTAAACAAAATTTATGATGGTGATCAAGATATTCTATTTATGATCTATTGTTTTCTTCCCTTTACAATTGTTAGAATATTGATGACAACTCCAAATCAATTATTTAAACAATCACTAATTAGAGGTTAAACTAACACAAGTAGGGCATTGGAACTTCTTAAACACACCACATACTTGAAATCCCTTCTTCCCCAAGATTTGAAGGATGGAGATGTTATTCTTTCACAAGATAATTGTATGAATGTGATATAAACCCTAGAACAAGGGTTTTTATGTTATCAAATTGGGTAATATAGTTCTAATTACTCTCTACCTCTTAATATAATCTCAGACCATTAGCGATTCCTTTCTCCAAAAGTTTTTATTAGGTAAAACATATTAGGTAATTTTACATTGTACTTAGTATATTTACCTTTGTTACTTTTTTACCATAGGTAACTTATTTTTACTATGGTGATTAGTTAGTTTACTACCATAGTTAGTTGGGTAAATATTTGTTATATGGTTATAACTATTTATATTGTTTTATTTGTGTTGGGAATAATATTCTCATATGGTAGTTTTGACAATGCGTAGAAGGATTGTTTTTTTATTATTGGTAAATAGTTTTATGAAAGGGACTATACCCTTGTACAACAAGGCTCAGAAGCCACAATTGAAAGAATAAGCACAAAGAAGGGGATCAACATCCAGATATAACAATGAGGACTAACTGCAGAAAGTTGTCTGCAAAGAAGAAACAATAACCATCAACTCATCCGTAAATAAACAACTGATGAGCAACGAACATACAACAATGGTACAACAACACCATTGGAAAGAAAACACGTTGTGATTTGACCACAAAAATGAGAACAATGTACTCCAGCCGTACACTAACAGAAAAATCATCTAGGCGTAGAGCTCTCCTTCAGGGTGATTTTTTTTTTCTTTTTGCTAACCGTAACCCAGCTTGATGGAGTCTCCACTGTTGGAGGAGAAGACAAAGGAGGGGTATTCTCCTTAGTCGCATTTGTCCCAATTGGGACAGTCACAAACTTATTATTTTCCTTGCTACCCTCAACAACTTGTGCATTTTTCATGCCTAGAAGGATTATTATTGCACCTATGCAACCATATATTTGTTTGTATTCAGGATGCAAAATATCTGTAAGTATTGTAGCCTTCATTTTCCCTATAACTTGATTGATTCCTGATTAATACTATTATCATCAGGCTACCTCCCTGTTTCTCTCACAACATTTGGTATCAGAGAAAGTTGGAGCCTGCAAAGTTATGTAGATGTTGTAAAAGTGTGTGAGAAGGATTGGAGAAGAAAACTACCCTTGGAGATCATGTGTTGCCTCTAGAAACTTCCTAACCCCACCCTTACATCCCCACAATCTGCATTTTGATTTCCAGGAAAAATTATTGCAAACTTATTTTGCATTGGGCAAGGAGGAGACCCCGAACAATGCCTCCTACACCACGCAGTTGGTTTGCAAGATGGAAAATTAGACAAAAAATCTTCACCAATAGGGGTTTTACCTTTATTTTAAGGGAAATTTTAGTCACAACTAAGTTTAGATGGACTACTAGATTTGGAGGTGTGTGCAACTTGCTATGCAAACTAAGCTCATAACCGAGCTTCTTGTAGGGGCGAGTCAAGGGCTCTTACCAAGCTGTTCACCACGCTACACCCACCGAGCGGTTGCATTGCCAAGTTAACAAAGCGAGTCAATAACCGAGTTGTGTGAGCCACTCAACCATCGCAACATCGGGTCAACATTACACAACATATTGTATTGGTTATCCACACCATAGATTGATCGAGCCAACAAGAAAGGAGGTCGACAATGATTGGGTTCTATAAACTGAGTTGTGAAAGAAATCTACCAAGATGTGTGGACCGAGTCTATTTCACGATGGAGGACTAAGCTACATCAACCAAAAGATCCAAACATAGATCGGTTGAGTTAAGTTGGACACCCTTGTTTTAACCCTGTTTAAGTTGGGGTCATTATTCGATATCTGGTTGAGGATTGAGTTTTGTGGGCTCTTGATCGAGTTACATACCCCTTGTGTAACAGGCCGAGCTAAGCTCAGATCGATCTCCCTCCGTCCAACCTTCATCCCTGCACACAACTGCAAAGATAACATAACCAAAAGCAGTAGATGCTTGGAGCCACAAAATGACATGCAAAACGATGAATCAAAACGACGCAACGATAGATAATCCAAAGGCACAAAATACAAAGCCTAACCATTCAAAACAGTGGAATAAAAATCATCCAATTTTGGCAGAAAACCTAGATCCGACTTCTCATCTCCTTGCACTACGTGGACCTCCCCAACAACATTCACGTCGTGTCTTGCAAGGTAAGTTTGTTTTGAAGTTTGGTTAAATATAATACTTTACATTGTACATGTCATGTGCATAATGCACTACGCTGGCTAGTTGAAAGTTTGAAAAGGCACTGGGGAGTTAGAAGGTAAGGGGTCAAAATCCCACCCGCCCTATTTTTTCCTATTTTTAAATTTGGAGAAAATTTTAGTTGAAACCGCCATACTTATTGACAAAAACCTCCCATAAACTAGATAGTTACAACCAACCCCCCAAGATTTAGTGGGTAAAACACTATTTTGGGTTAAAAAAATTCTCCCACACTACTTACAAAGTGATCTTGGGAAACTTTTGCAAAAGGATGGGTGCCTAAAAGGGTCATTTTCATCAATTTTTACAGTTTTTTGCATTCTGAGTCATTTTGACCTCCAGAGGTCACTAGGGCCCCACAAAACAAAAAAATTGCATGTCATTCAATTTTTCAACACAATCAGTTGTAATTTAATATTTTCAGTGTACTGCTGCATTATTTTGCGCTAACGTGCCCTCTAGTTGGGAAAATTCTAACAACCCACTATGGCAAACAATGCTCCTAAATTCTTCTTTCCTGACTTACAGCTTATTTGTGGTGACAATTATGCTGCATGGAAGACCAAAATTCAAACTCAGCTTGAGTTTGAAGACATTTGGCCAATTGTAAATGGTTCAACAACCAGATCAACAGATGATGCAACCCAACAACGTCAATTTGATAGGGCCAATCAGAAGGCCAAGTGGATTATCTTGTTTGTGGTGTTTGATGACATGCAACCCCACATTTGAGATGCTAAAACAACCAAAGAAGCATGGGACAAGTTGAGCACAATGTACAAGGCCAAAAACAAGAACACCATACAAACTTTGCAGAGTCAGTTGCATACACTGAAATTCAAACCGAATGATAAAGTGGAGACTTTCTTGCGTAGAGTTACAACTTTGAGGGCTTAACTTCTTGCCTTGGGAGAGGAGATTTCATACACTTCTATTGTTCCCATTGTGATGAGAATACTTCGTCCCTCATACTGCATTTCATGACGACAATCAACTTGTCAGATCATACAATCAATTTGGAGAGGCTGTTGAATTTGCTGCAACAAGATGATTAACTTTACAATAAGGAAGAAGAAGAAGAGCATGCACTATATTCTCACCAGAAAGAGAACAGAGAAAATCTTCCCAAGAGTCCCAAAAACAACATCAGCAATGGGAAAAGCAAAACAAGTGTCCTATCTACGAAATAGGACATGAGTTGAATATTACTAGTACAATGTGTATAAGAAAGGGTCATTGAGAAATTCTGGTCCTCACAATCAACAATCACAACAAAGACTGTCACACTACAAGAAAGGGTAGAAGAAGGGAAACTGGTGAAAGAAACCCCATCAACAAGGCAATGTACCTGCGCAAGAAGACCATTCATATAATGAGGAAATCTTATATAATGCCAATTCTAGTGAAGCAACCACGTCATCTAGTGAAATTTGGTACGTTGATTTGGGAGCCACTACACACATGACCGGATGCAAAGACTGGTTCACCACAATACGAGACACACCCTCCAAAAGCCATGTTTCATTAGGGGATGACTCTTCCTACATAGTCAAAGGTACTGGAAACATTACTCTTCCTCTTAGTTCATGAAATTGTAGGTTATCAGATGTCTTGTATGTCCCTGGTTTGACAAATAACTTACTATCAGTCAATCAACTTCTAGATCATTAAATGAAGATTGATTTTGATAGTCATTCTAGTAAGAAATTTTGTTTGATTTGAGATAAATATAGAAGCTTGAAGATTGTTGCAAGATCTTCAAATGTGGGATGAATGTTCTAGCTTGATTTTGTCCACATGGATGATCAGACACTAGTGTCTAAGAATTCTTCTTTCACACTATTGTGGCATCGAAGACTTGGTCTCATCATTTTTGGATATTTCGACACACTTTGCTGGTACAATATGGTGAGAGGATTTTGATCTCTCAAAAAGGATACAAAAAAGTGTCCTAACTGCCTCATAGGAAATTAACACATACCTTCATTCTAGAAGAGTACTTATTGAGATCTAGGTAAGCTTGATTTGGTTCATATCGGTCTTTGCAATATGATGTAACCTAATCATTCTAGATTTCAGTATTTCATGCTTTGTGTTGACGATTATTCGAGAAAAATGTGGACTTTTTGTCTTCGTAATAAAAGTAAAGCTTTTGATAACTTCAAGAAGTTCAAATTGGCTATTGATAATGAAAATGGTCACAAAATCAGATCTCTCCACTCATATCGAGGGGTGAATTCACCAGTTATGAGTTCAAAGGCTATATTGAAGCTCATGAGATTTGTCAAAAGATGCCTCCTCCATACACACCGCAACATAATGTTGGTATTGAGAGAAGGAACCATAATATCATGGAGATGGTGTGTTGTATGATCAATGATTTAGGACTAGCGAAGACATTCTGGGCTGAAGCAACGAATATTGTAGTATATTTGTTTAATAGAGTGCCCATAACTGCTCTTGATAGAGTAACTCCACATGAGGCATGGTCCAATTGGAAGCCATCCATTGCAAACCTTATAGCATTTGGGTGCAAAGCCAACATTCACATACCCAAGAAGAAGAGAAAAAATTTGGACATGAAATCATAGAAACTCATCTTTATTGGCTTTAAATATTGATGGATTTAAAGACCAGGAAAGTGTACACTAGCAGAGATGTTGAGTTCTTTGAGAAGAAGGAAGGTGAGGTTCCTTCCACAGACTTTCCTGATGTAGATATCACACCTATTGTGAAAATAAAAGCATATGTTCCCAATGATGATGATAGTGATGTTGGGGATGATGGTGATGATCAAACATGACCACAAATCACGAGAACAATACATCATATGCCCAAATGGTATACAAACATGATTCGAGATGAAAATTTGGATGCTCCTTTGGACACATCCACCACTGGACCATAAACTCGTAGTAAAGCTCAAGAAGAGGTAAATTTTACTTTGATGAATAGAGCTGTTGAATCTGTTGAGCCCTCTACTGTCCAATAATCCCTAAAGTCAAAAGCTTGGAAATATGACATGGATGCTGAGTATCAGTCAATAATGGAAAACAACACTTGAAAGATTTTTGATATTCCACCAGGGAAGAAGCCCATTGGTTGCAGATGGATATTTATAATAAAGTAAAAAGAAGATGGGACTATTGACAAGCACAAAGAGATACTTGTAGCAAAGGGTATGCACAGAAGGAAGGCATAAACTGTGAGAGACATTTTCTACCACATCTAAGATCAGAATGATTAGGATGATTTTTTCTCTAGCTGCACATTTTGGATGGAAAGTCCATCAAGTGAACGTGAAAAGTGCCTTTTTGAATAGATATCTACAGGAAGAAGTCTACATGACTCAACATGAGGGTTCTGTAGTACCTAGATCTGAAACAAAGGTATGTAGACTCATCAAATATTTGTATGGCCTTAAACAGACACCCCAGGCATGGTACATCAAGATTGATGAGAATCTCATTCAGCATGGATTTGCGAGAAATCCATATGAACCCAATCTCTACCTTAAGAGGCAAAGAGGAGAGATTGTGATAGTTGTTGTATATGTCAATGATCTAGTCATCATTGGAAGAACAATGAAGATGATCAATGTAACAAAGAAAGATTTTAAGTGATCATTTGACATGACAGATCAAGGGCTCATCCACTACTGTCTTAGATTGGAAGTATGGCAGAAAGAGAATAATATTTTTTTTCTCAGTTAAAATATACTAAGAAAACACTGATAAATTAAGGATGATGGATTACACACTGATTTCTACACCAATAGAGATGAGGCTTATTTTTATACAACGTTCCCTGTTATGAATTATATAATTCAAACACACGTTCAAGTTTTAATAATTGTTCTCTGTCCAAATAATGCAGTTTGGATCACACAATTTCCTTTTAAAACTAATGTTCTCTGTTCACATATTTGCAATATGGAACACACATTCAGTGCCATTCAATCATATAACAGATTCCATATGCTGCTGTAAATGACTCGAAGAACTACCGATCTCCCATTTTATGGCTCGGAGTTTCAGCGATCTCTCATTTCATGACTCGGCGACTTACCGATCCTTCATGTTAATTCATGCATAGTATAATGTATATACAAGGTTCTCTTACCGTTTCCGGTTATCGAAGTGATCCATTTAAGAAGCCTATTTGAATATCTGTTACTGATATTCATCTGACATCCTACATCTTAAACTAGGTGATTAGGACAACGCAACCAGCACTTGCGATACTTTGGCCAAAGATTTTCACATGCTTTGCATGATCATATTCCTAGATGTGATACACACCAATGGAATACGTCCTTCACCTCACTTCGTCTGTTATCTAGAATGGTCTTTCCTGGTCTCTACCAGTCCTTCCAATTAAGGTCAAACTCTAACCCCAACTAGCAATATGAACGAGTATAGGAAGTTACTCATGGTAACTAAAGATACGCAGACATACGGTGTCGTCCCTAGATGACTCCGTGTGTCTAGTTACCTTTAGTCCTTCCGGAGTCACTCCGTATACGTGATCACATTCCTATCCCCAGCCAAGAACTTAGTATCCAGCTTATGTAATCTTGATGATTTAATTCGGGAGGGCATTGTAATATGTTAGCTATAACATTGTGTCGTCATGAAGGCCCTGCCTTCATGAAGACACCATGTTGTAACTGGCGTATGTCAATGTCCTACGGAATCCTCCCATCGAGAGTACACATCCAGCACAAGTGATTTGGTTATGATCTTAATATTTAAGATCAACTTTCAGTAGCCATGCTGATCCTTTATCCTCGTTCTTGTTACAGTTGTATGTAGCTAAGAGAGACTTAATCCATCTTCTAGCTTACTACGCATCTCCTCCTTCGTACCAAAGGGTTGCATTTTCTCTACTTGGTTCTTTTCTTAATCCTTGGACTAAGCAGCCCATTACCGATAAACTTAATAAGTTTAACCTATTAAACTTAACCAAGTTTTTCCACAACTGTAAAAAAATTCAGAATTCCATCTTATTAGACGTCATTTAAACGAGGTCTAATTCTAAATGAATTTATTCATTTATCCTCTTAACCTTACATAGTTAAGGTCTGTTAACCATGGATATGTTTTTCCCATATCCTTATTTTCTGAATTTAACATTCGAGGCTATTAACGGAGTCTGAATACGAGGTTCGGCTGCTCCTAAATTATTTGATATTCCTTAGCTTTCAAGCTAATCCCGAATACCTTTCAATTAAGAGATCATGTTCTTCCTAAATCCTTTTTAATGTCAATTAAAAATTCATCTTAACCCAAGTATGAACTAATTGCACATTTCAACGTAAAAGTTGCATTTAGGTAAGAATAGATGTCATTTCCTTTTAAATCCATCCATGAACATTTGAATAATTCCAAATCAAGGAATAATGTTATATTCCCAACTTATTCAACAATATCAAACTGATACAGTCATTAAAATATCACACTTGTATTTGTATTCATCCATCCGTTTTATAATCTATACATTTGCCAGTCCAAATGACTAGACTTTGTTTATATTAAACAACATTACAACACATAAGATAGAAGAATGTAATTTCTTCTTTTCTCAATTCCTCGTAGAGGAGTAATAGCTATCAATTACAATCCATCTTCAGTCAATCAAAAGAAGTATCAGAAAACAACCATGTCTTCGTTTAAACTCAAGTTCCATCTGCAAAATTACTTGCACGGGTCAGTTCATTGAACTGAGCATATTAAGCACTTGTCATTAAAATGAGGTGCTTTTAATTAACTGTCTCAATAAAAGAACCCTGCTTTTATGAAACGTTACTATGAACATCATTCAAGAATTAAGTATCAAAAAGAATGAACAGCATAACAACTTAATCATCTAATCACCATCCCAATCAGTCAAAGGATTACTGCCCTCTTTCCCAAATGATCATTACAAGAAGTAATTTCCTTCAAACAGTTCTAGATTACAACATCTGTAAAAACTAGGAACACAAGTATGCATACTGCTGTTCTAACATAAATGCTATCAATTTCATTCCCTTACATTAGTTATAATTTCAAAGGATAAAATTTGACTGAAATATAAACCAAATTACTTTCCTTTCAGTTCATGCAACTCATTTGATTTCAAGCAATCAAATACTGATGAGAAAAGCAAACAACAATAAAATGTAGATGCTTAAACCAAAGCAATACAAAATTCGTTCCTTAACGATTACAGATTTCCAACTGTATGAGAGAAGAAATGATCATTATTCCAAGTTATCCATCCACACTCCTTTTCCTTTCCTCATGACTGTACTGAAAATTTAATCCAAATGAGACACCAATCAAGATAACAGTTCAGAGTGAAACTTAAGAAATCAATAACCGAATACAAGGAAGATGGATCATATTACCTCTTCTCATTGAGACAACCAAATATCCACTTATTTAGCACAGGCATGATCCAACATTATGATTCATTCCGCATAATATAATTCCCTTTTTAAATAATTCATTCTACAGACATTTACGTCTTTACAACATATAGAATGTACAGCAACCACAACAAGTCACATTTTCATCCTAATAATGAGACAATTCACTTTTCAACAACAAGAATTCACTTTTCAACAGCAAGGAATAAATCCATTCAGAATTCACTTTTAATGAAAACAAGAAGAATTTAACATCCATTTAGAATTCACCTTCCAACAGCAAGGAATAAATCCATATCAAAACTACTTTCAATCAGGCACATACGAATACCAAAAACAAGTAGGTAAAACATCGTATCCATCATAGAGCAAACAATGTAAAGATGCATACTATGCTCTTACTGTACTAGAAGAATTCATACTTCTTGCACTGTATTATAACCAACTGAACAGTTATACAGCTCACTTTGTCAAATATTCACACGACTTTCTATACCCATGAACGCACACAGTTCATAAATAACAATTTGCACTTTGCTGTTACCTACAGCAAGTCCAACCCGTAATGCACAGTGAAGCTCTATTGTTGCTATTTCTAGAATTCAAACAACAGGAAGAGAAAAATTCATTCCTTTAATTATTTCAATAAGAAAACACCCATTTTCTTCAAACACAACAAGAATTACTCAAGTCGAGTTCTTTTTAGAATGACATCGCAAAATCAGAGATCACACGAATCATTTCATCCTTCTGTTTGTACAAAAAAAACACAGCACTCAGAAAACAATCTAAATATCACTATCACTTCCATCAAACCGAACCCATAATGCTCAATGAAACCCAATTACCATTTCTTTCAGAATTTAAAACAGCAGAAAGAAGAAGAACTCGTTTCCTTAATAATTTCAGTAAAGAAACAATCATTTTCTTCAAAATGTAATAAGAACACCCAAGTTGTGTTTGTTTTATAATGACAGCTCAAACCAGAGGTCATATCGAACCCTTTTATCCTTTCATTTTTACAAGAATGCACAGATTTCTCAAAAAACAACACTCACATCGAGTTGGTACATTCACCAACTCGAATCCATGATGGGTAGAACTCAGAAACAATTCACGCACAGCTAACTATTCATATGCAGATTTCATAACAGCAAGAACAGAATCCCCAATATTTCGAACTTCAACACAGCATGGGCTGTATTTTCAACTCAATAATTATGCAGTTTAAGTCGCAACACAAAGAAAATGACTCTACCCAAAATCACTTCAATCATAACAGCAAAATCGAATAAACAAAACCCCCTCATCAGAAGAGCAGGGTTGTTTTAATGAGACGATTAAGCAAAAGCAAGCAGTTTAAGGAGAAGGGCTTAACATGCCTGAAATTTTTCTTGAAGCTCGAAGAAAACCGTGCCTACTGGAGTTGTTTCCTTCCACGGCGACAGTAGTAAAGCTTCCCAAACTATCACCACCTCTACAGGCTCAAAAATAGCCTTAGATTTTCCAAAGAACAGAGATAATAATCAAACACAGCTGGTTCGACAGAACCGTGAAGAAACCAAATGCAGAGCAACAAAATCCAAAAACCCGAAAGAACACAATGACCAACAAAATTTCCTCTATCCTCTTTCCAAGGCGGGCTGGTCATGAAGACCAAGACAATTAATGCATTGAAGGCACTGCCTTTTTCCTTTTTCCTCACGCCACCGCCGACTCGGGTTGGCGAAGTTCCAAATTTCAAATTTTGCATGAAATCAAAGTTTAGTCTCATAGCTAACTGGATGCCTCTATCTTTTCCATGTTCCCGCCAAACTTGGCGCTGTCCAAGCCAGGACCTCATTCATTGCCCTATTAAATTTCCTACCATCCTTCCTTATCCTTTCCATCCACATGGGTCTGTGCGTCCCCTTCCTTAGGTTAGGATTAGTTTAGGATTTTTTTAATAGTGTCCATATCTAGGTCATTCACCTAGTTCATAGGTTAATAGGATTTAGATCTATTTTCACCCTTATAAAATTTAAAAATCCATATAGGATAGTAGTTAGGGTATAAGGTAGAACTTAGGGGTAGGTTAGGGTCTTAGTCCCCTAATACTTAATTAATCAATTTCCATACCAGATCTTTCCGCCTGACCGTTATATTAACATTAAGCAGGACATTTCGTCCCACGTTCCACATACCTGAGCCACCCGCATCCAGGCCTTTATCGCCTTACGTGGTCTAGTGTTACAACAGTGTATGGTTCGAGAATCGAACCTTTTCCATTGGCATCTACGTGCCAGATATTCATACCTGAAATCAGGTGCTGCAACATTTATATCAACCTTCAGTCTGGTTTAAAAGTAAATCGACAAAGCGATTACAAGAAGGCCACATCATACCTTGGATCAATGGAA
Organism: Taxus chinensis; assembly: GCA_019776745.2. Classification (NCBI taxonomy): domain Eukaryota; kingdom Viridiplantae; phylum Streptophyta; class Pinopsida; order Cupressales; family Taxaceae; genus Taxus; species Taxus chinensis. The sequence continues at coordinate 773,086,442 of CM034149.1, forward strand.
TTGATTCAAGGTGTGCTGTCAATCAGCGAATAGAGTTCATCAAGCATACGAAAAATCTGTTGTCACATTAGCAAACATACAAGCAATAATAACTGTTGTCCCAAGTAAACAAATTACAACATACAAGGGTCCTGATTAGCAACACATTCCTTTAAGATCAAAAATATATCTTAACATGTTTGTCTTCATTTCAGCAGTTACAACATTATGAAAAGTAATCACCATGATAACTTACAAAAATCAAGGTGTTACATTCCTCCCTTCTTAAAGAATCATCGTCCCGATGATCAAATTAACCAATTCAAGGAGTTTTTAGGACAAAATTCAGTTATTGTCCTTCCATTCATAAGTTCATACCAAAAACAGATTCACTCTTTAAAACAGTGTTTTAAGACAACTGTAAAATAGACCAATAATTGTCTAAATTTGGTAGAATTATCAGTTTTTCGAATTTCAATTTCGATCAAACAAGTATGGAAAAGCAGATCTCATTTCTTCGAGATTTTCCCAAGTTGCACTTTCTTCGCTAAACTGGTCCCACTGGACCTTACATTGATTCACTTTGTGATTTCTTAAGTACAACTGGCGAGTTCCCAGCACTCGAATGGGCTTAACCACGATTATTCCTGGGTCTTGGACCTGCAAGGAATTCCAATTCAGCACATGTGATAAATCTGTTACGTATTTCTTAAGCAAAGAAATATGAAAAACATCATGCATTTGTGATAAAGCAGGAGGTAATGCTAGACGATAAGCTACAGGGTTGATTATTTCAACAATTTCAAAAGGTCCCACGTATCGTGGCGACAACTTGGCAGCCTTGCCAAAAGTTATTGAGCTCTTTTTCGGCTTAACCCGAAGAAAGACCTTCTCTCCCAGTTTATAATTCCTATCAACCCGCTTTAAGTCTGCATAACTCTTTTGCCTATTGGCAGCCTCCTTAAGATGTTCCCGAATCATTTTGATTTGTTGTTCCATTTCCGTAAGGATTTCTGGCCCAATTACCTCTCTGTCCTCTACGCTGTCCCAGCTGACAAGGGTTCTGCATTTTCTTCCATACAATGCTTCAAAGGGCACCATTTTTAAAGAGGCATGGTATGTATTATTGTAGGCAAATTCAACCAGCGGAAGGTATTCCTCCCATTTATACTGCTGGTCCATGCAATACATCCTTAACATGTCCTCTAAAACTTGATTAACTCTCTCGGTCTGTCCATCCGTCTCCGGATGATATGCAGAGCTGAAGTTTAATTTAGTTCCCAAGGCCGCATTAAGCGTTTGCCAAAACCTTGATGTCATCCTCGGATCTCTGTCCGATATGATTAATTCGGGTATTCCATGCAATCTGAAAATTTCATGTACAAATCTTCTTGCTAACACTGGTGCATCGTCTTTCAAATTACCAGCAATGAAGTGTGCCACTTTGGTTAATTTGTCGACGACAACCAGGATAATATCATGCTTATTTCTTGACATAGGCAATCCTTGAATGAAATCCATCGTTATCACTTGCCATTTGTACTGTGGAATGCTGTGGGGATACAATAATCCAGCGGGATGCATATGTTCCGCCTTAACACGCTGACATTCTAAGCAGTGTGTTACAAATTCCACTACATCCTTTTTCATTCCCTTCCAGAAGTATTGCTGCTTAAGATCAGCAAGCATTTTCGTAATGCCAGGGTGTCCAGAAAAAGGTGAATTATGAAATTCAGTTAACAATTTCCTTCTTAAGTCATTTGCCAAAGGTATATATACCCTGTTTTCGAACCTCAGAATTCCTTCATTGTCGAAACGAAATCCTTTATACCTGACATCCTTTGGATCTGCAGCAAGTGCTGTTTTGACTTGCTGGAAATAAGGATCTGATTCCAAGGCATCTTTCACCTCATCCTTAAACTGAGTTCTTAACGTTATAAGAGCAGAGATATGCTTCCTTCGACTCAGAGCATCTGCCACTCTATTTTCCTTGCCTTTGATGTAGCTTATATCAAAATCATACTGAGACAGAAATTCTAACCATCTTCGCTGCCTTGCATTCAGATTTGGCTGAGTAAAAATATACTTCAACCCCAGATGGTCAGTTTTTAACTCAAAAGGTTTGCCCAAAAGGTAATGCCTCCACATTTGAAGTGCATGAACAATGGCAGCGAGCTCTAGGTCATGTGGAGCATAATTTTGTTCATGTAACTTAAGCTTTCTGCTTTCATAAGCTATGACATGGTTATTCTGTAACAGAATACCTCCAAGGCCTTCTCCCGATGCATCCGTTACAACCATAAAATTTCCATTTGGGTCTGGTACAGTTAAAATAGGTGTTGTAGTTAACTGTTCCTTTAAATTTTTAAAGGCAGATTCACATTTGTCCGTCCAGACAAATTTCTTATCCTTCTTTTGCAGTGAAGTGATTGGGGCAGCAATTTTTGAAAAGTCCTTAACGAACTTTCTATAATATCCTGCCAAGCCCATGAAGCTTCTCACTTCATGCACGTTCTTAGGCGCAGGCCACTCGGTTATAGCTGTGATCTTTGAAGGGTCTACAGCTATTCCATTCTTGCTTATAACGTGTCCCAAATAATGCACCTCTGCATCATAAAAGGAACATTTAGACAGTTTACCATACAACTTCCTCTTTCTTAAAACTTCCAGCACTATCCTTAAATGTTCTTGGTGCTCTTCGACATTTTTAGAGTATATAAGAATGTCGTCTAAGAATACAAGCACAAACTTGTCTAGGTATTCTTGAAAAATATTGTTCATCAGATTCATGAAGGCGGCAGGTGCATTGGTCAACCCAAAAGGTAACACCGTGAATTCATAATGCCTCGTACCTTGTTCTAAAAGTTGTTTTATGAATATCTTCTTCCTTTATTCTCAGCTGATGATACCCAGATCGAAGATCTATTTTTGAATAGACTGATGCTCCTCGCATCTGGTCGAACAGATCATCAATCCTAGGAAGTGGGTATCGATTCTTAATAGTTGCCTTGTTCAGCATTCTATAATCAATGCACAGCCTCAATGTGCCATCCTTTTTCTTTACAAAAATTACCGGCGCTCCCCATGGTGAGACGCTCGGTCTTATCAGCCCCTTAGTCAAAAGTTCCTGTAATTGAGCCTTTAGCTCTACCAACTCGAGGGTGGTCATTCTATAAGGTGCCTTAGATATGGGTTCAGTTCCTGGTTTGATTTCTATTGCAAAGTCAAACTCTCGTTTGGGTGGAAGACCTGGCAATTCCTCCGGAAACACATCACTGAAACCCCTTAACAATGGATATCTTTCCATAAAATCATTATCTTCCTCAGCATTTTCTGTCATTTTTACTACATACAAGGTGCAACCTCTATTTTTAGCCCTTTTAAGTTGCATAGCTGTCAGTTTCCTAACTGCAACTTCACGTTTTACACCTTGAATGACTGCTGCTTTCTGCAGGTCATCAAAACAACAAATTTGTTTTTCATAACAGTCGATCTTTGCCTTATGTTCTACCAACCAGTTAACTCCAATAATGATATCATATGATCCTAAAGGAGTGACATACAGGTCAACTTCGGTGGAGAAACTGGGCAAGTCAAGAATTGCCCCAAAAAGGCACATTTCGACTGTATGGACAGCATTATTCCCATAATGCATTGTCCATGTTTTATCCATTCGTTCAGCCTTTCTTTTTAATTTCATTGCAAGTTTAGTAGAAATAAAGCATTCAGTAGCTCCAGTATCAAAAAGTATGACTACAGGTGTACCGAATAACTTACCCGGAACTTCTATAGGCGTAACTTGCTTTTCAGCTTGTCTGTTAGCCACTGCAGCGTGTATCCTATGCTGCTGATCGCGATCATCCTTCTTCAGAGGAAAGTGACTCGCGTAGTGGTCCTTTCCACAGTTGAAGCATCCTCCAACTGGCCCTTTCCTAGGCTCAAATTTGTTACCAGCTTTGAAGTTATCATTCTGGCTTCCATAGGACTTTTGTCCATTGCCACTAACTTTTGCGAAGCTGTTCCGTACACTATTTACAGGTTTGTTCATTACAGATTTCTTGTTGTTATCCACAACAATTTTGTTTTTCACACCAAACCTTTTCCAAGGCCCCCTTTTGGGTGCGAGAGATGAAGAAGAATTGGGAATCTTCTTCCTTATCTCTTCCCTATGAGCAGAAATTGCTCTCAATTTCTGTTCCTGTCTTATTGCCTTTTCGACAACTCCTTCCATGGTGGTTGGACCGTGGACATCCACTTCGCCACCAATGATGGGATTCAGTCCCATTATGAACTTCCGTATTCTGAACTTCTCGTCAGCTTGGTACTGCGGCACATACTTAAGGAGTTTAGTAAACCCTTCCCAGTATTCTGTCACCGTCAGCCTTCCTTGCGACCAGTTCTGAAATTCAGTCATTTTCCTATCAAAATAGAGTTGAGGCAACCATTGTTGCCTAAAGTAACCCTTAAATTGATCCCAAGTTATGTCTGATTCGACAATATTCAGCTCAACCTTACGGCTGTCCCACCATGATGATGCTTCATGAGAAAGCTGATATGCTCCCCATATCGCTTTGGTCTCCTCGGAGAAGTTTCTTATTGCAAAGTATTTCTCCATTTCACTGAGCCAATTCTCAGCTCCGTCCCCAAGGGTTGTTCCATCAAACTTTGGAGGACTTATTCTCTTTATGTCATTTGTAAGTTCAGCTGCTAATCTTGCCCTTTTATTTTCAGGATGATTAGGAGCATTCACATTACTATTATCAACACCTGGATTCCCTCCATTGGTGTTGTCCATAGGAGGTGGCTGATCATTTATATCAACTTCTTCTTCCTCCTCTTCATTGCCCATTGACTGTTGTTCCAGAACAGTCAAACGATCTCTCGTATCTAGTAGGGCAGCAAGGATTTCATCCAGCTTTTGAGCAGTAGCTGCTTCTCCACCCAGTAACGGGTTGTTCGCAGCATTCCCTCTTGTTCTAACCATTTTCTGTTCAATAAGAAAATGTAAACCTTATTAATATTGTGGACTCATTAGGTCCAAGAGCTGCAACCTTCAGCTCTGATACCAAGATGTAACATCCCCATTTTAAGATACTAGAACAAGGGAAAAAAATTTTTTTTATACAACGTTCCCTGTTATGAATTATATAATTCAAACACACGTTCAAGTTTTAATAATTGTTCTCTGTCCAAACAATGCAGTTTGGATCACACAATTTCCTTTTAAAACTAATGTTCTCTGTTCACATATTTGCAATATGGAACACACATTCAGTGCCATTCAATCATATAACAGATTCCATATGCTGCTGTAAATGACTCGAAGAACTACCGATCTCCCATTTTATGGCTCGGAGTTTCAGCGATCTCTCATCTCATGACTCGGTGACTTACCGATCCTTCATGTTAATTCATGCATAGTATAATGTATATACAAGGTTCTCTTACCGTTTCCGGTTATCGAAGTGATCCAATTAAGAAGCCTATCTGAATATCTGTTACTGATATTCATCTGACATCCTGCATCTTAAACAAGGTGATTAGGACAACGCAACCAGCACTTGCGATACTTTGGCCAAATATTTTCACATGCTTTGCATGATCATATTCCTGGATGTGATACACACCAATGGAATACGTCCTTCACCTCACTTCGTCTGTTATCTAGAATGGTCTTTCCTGGTCTCTACCAGTCCTTCCAATTAAGGTCAAACTCTAACCCCAACTAGTAATATGAACGAGTATAGGAAGTTACTCATGGTAACTAAAGATACGTGGACATACGGTGTCGTCCCTAGATGACTCTGTGTGTTTAGTTACCTTTAGTCCTCCGGAGTCACTCCGTATACGTGATCACATTCCTATCCCCAACCAATAACTTAGTATCCAGCTTATGTAATCTTGATGATTTAATTCGGGAGGGCATTGTAATATGTCAGCTATAACATTGTGTTGTCATGAAGGCCCCGCCTTCATGAAGACACCATGTTGTAACTGGCGTATGTCAATGTCCTACGGAATCCTCCCATCGAGAGTACACATCCAGCTCAAGTGATTTGGTTATGATCTTAATATTTAAGATCAACTTTCAGCAGTCATGCTGATCCTTTATCCTCGTTCTTGTTACAGTTGTATGTAGCTAAGAGAGACTTAATCGTCGTCTTCTAGCTTACTAGCATCTCCTTACTACCGAAGGGTTGCATTTTCTCTACTTGGTTCTTTTCTTAATCCTTGGACTAAGCAGCCCATTACCGATAAACTTTATAAGTTTAACCTATTAAACTTAACCAAGTTTTTCCACAACTGTAAACAAATTCAGAATTCCATCTTATTAGACGTCATTTAAACGAGGTCTAATTCTAAATGAATTTATTCATTTATCCTTCTTAACCTTACATAGTTAAGGTCTGTTAAACATGGGTATGTTTTTCCCATATCCTCATTTTCTGAATTTAACATTCGAGGCTATTAACGGAGTCTGAATATGAGGTTCAGCTACTCCTAAATTATTTGATATTCCTTAGCTTTCAAGCTAATCTCGAATACCTTTCAATTAAGAGATCATGTTTTTCCTAAATTCCTTTTTAAAGTCAATTAAAAATTCATCTTAATCCAAGTATGAACTAATTGCACATTTCAACGTAAAAGTTACATTTAGGTAAGAATAGATGTCATTTCCTTTTAAATCCATCCATGAACAATTGAATAATTCCAAATCAAGGAATAATGTTATATTCCCAACTTATTCAACAATATCAAACTGATACAGTCATTAAAATATCACACTTGTATTTGTTTTCATCCATCTGTTTTATAATCTATACATTTGCCAGTCCAAATGACTGGACTTTGTTTATATTAAACAACATTACAACACATAAGATAGAATAATGTAATTTCTTCTTTTCTCAATTCCTCGTAGAGGAGTAATAGCTATCAATTACAATCCATCTTCAGTCAATCAAAAGAAGTATCAGAAAACAACCATGTCTTCGTTTAAACTCAAGTTCCATCTACAAAATTACTTGCATGGGTCAGTTCATTGAACTGAGCATATTAAGCACTTGTCATTAAAATGAGGCGCTTTTAATTAAGTGTCTCAATAAAAGAACCCTGCTTTTATGAAATGTTATAATGAACATCATTCAGGAATTGAGTATAAAAAAGAATGAACAGCATAACAACTGAATCATCTAATTACCATCCCAATCAGTTAAAGGATTACTATCCTCTTTCCTAAATAATCATTACAAGAAGTAATTTCCTTCAAACAGTTCCAGATTACAACATCTGTAAAAACTAGGAACACACGTATGCATACTGCTGTTATAACATAAATGCTATCAATTTCTTTCCCTTTCATTAGTTATAATTTCAAAGGATAAAATTTGACTGAAAATATAAACCAAATTACTTTCCTTTCATTTCATGCAACTCATTTGATTTCAAGCAATCAAATACTGACGAGAAAAGCAAACAACAATAAAATGTAGATGCTTAAACCAAAGCAATACAAAATTCGTTCCTTAACGATTACAGATTTCCAACTGTATGAGAGAAGAAATGATCATTATTCCAAGTTATCCATCCACACTCCTTTTCCTTTCCTCATGACTGTACTGAAAATTTAATCCAAACGAGACACCAATCAAAGATAATAGTTCAGAGTGAAACTTAAGAAATCAATAACCGAATACAAGGAAGATGGCTCATATTACCTCTTCTCATTGAGACAGCCAAATATCTGCTTATTTAGCACAGGCATGATCCAACATTAAGATTCATTCCGCATAATATAATTCCCTTTTTAAATAATTCATTCAACAGACATTTACGTCTTTACAACTTATAGAGTGTACAACAACCACAACAAGTCACATTTTCATCCTAATAATAAGAGAATTCACTTTTCAACAGCAAGGAATAAATCCATATCAAAACTTCCTTTCAATCAGGCACATATGAATACCAAAACATGTAGGTAAAACATCGTATCCATCATAGAGCAAACAAAGTAAGGAAGCTACTATGCTCTTACTGTACTAGAAGAACTCATACTTCTTTCACTGTATTATAACCAGAGGAACAGTTATATAGTCGTCTTGTCAAATATTTACACGGCTTTCTATACCCATGAACGCACACAGTTCATAAATAACAATTTGCACTTTGCTGTTACCTACAGCAAGTCCAACCCGTATGTACAGTGAAGCTCTCTACTGTTGCTATTTCCAGAATTCAAACAACAGGAAGAGAAAAATTCATTCCTTTAATTATTTCAATAAGAAACACCCATTTTCTTCAAACACAACAAGAATTACTCAAGTCGAGTTCTTTTTAGAAGGACATCGCAAAATCAGAGATCACACGAATCATTTCATCCTTCTGTTTGTACAAAAAAAACACAGCAGTCAGAAAACAATCTAAATATCACTATCACTTCCATCAAACCGAACCCATAATGCTTAATGAAACCCAATTACCATTTCTTCAGAATTTTAAAACAGCAGAAAGAAGAAGAACTCGTTTCCTTAATAATTTCAGTAAAGAAACAATCATTTTCTTCAAAATGTAACAAGAACACCCAAGTTGTGTTTGTTTTATAATGACAGCTCAAACCCATATTGACAATAGAACGATTGTTCAACAATGTCAAAACAATCACACAACATGTACAATTTCATTCAATAAACCCATTTGCAAAGAAATACCCAATTCAAGTTCTTTCTCAACAGACATTTCAACCCGAAAATCTCATTCTCCTATTTCACAATGATGCGTAGAACTCATAAATGATTCACGCACAGCTAAGTATTCATAAGCACAATTTCATAATATAAAGAACGAATCCCCAATATTGTCGAACTAATCAATACAACATGGGCTATATTTTCAACTCAATAATTATGCAAAGAAAGTTTAAGTCGCAACAACAAAGAAAAACGACTCTACCCAAAATCATCTCAATCATAACAGCAAAATCGAATAAACCCAAAACCCCCTCATCATAAGAGCAGGGTTGTTTTAATGAGACGATTATGCAAAAGCAAGCAGTTTAAGGAGAAGGGCTTAACATGCCTGAAATTTTTCCTTGAAGCTCAAAGAAAACTGCGCCTACTAGAGTTGTTTCCTTCCACGGCGATAGTAGTAAAGCTTCCCAAATAATCACCTACCTCTACAGGCTCAAAATAGCCTTAGATTTTCCAAAGAAAACAGAGATAATAATCAAACACAGCTGGTTCGATAGAACCGTGAAGAAACCAAATGCAGAGCAACTTCCAAAAACCTGAAAGAACACAATGACCAACAAAATTTCCTCTATCCTCTTTCCAAGGCGGGCTGGTCGTGAAGACCAAGACAATTAATGCATTGAAGGCTTTGCGTTTTTCCTTTTTCCTCACGCCACCGCCGACTCGGGTTGGCGAATTTCCAAATTTTAAATTTTGCATGAAATCAAAGTTTAGTCTCATGGCTAACTGGATGCCTCTATCTTTTCCTTGTTCCCACCAAACTTGGCGCTGCACATGCCAGGACCTCATTCATTGCCCTATTAAATTTCCTACCATCCTTCCTTATCCTTTCCATCCACATGGGTCTGGGCATCCCCTTCCTTAGGTTAGTATTAGTTTAGGATTTTTTTAATAATGTTCATATCTAGGTCATTCGCCTAGTTCATAGGTTAATAGGATTTAGATCTATTTTCACCCTTATAAATTTAAAAATCCATATAGGATAGTAGTTAGGGTATAAGGTAGAACTTAGGGGTAGGTTAGGGTCTAAGCCCCTAATACTTAATTAATCAATTTCCATACCAGATCTTTCCGCCTGACCGTTATATTAACATTAAGAAGGACATTTCATCCCACATTCCAAATACCTGAGCCACCCGCATCCAGGCCTTTGTCGCCTTACGTGGTCTAGCGTTACAACAGTGTATGGTTCAAGAATCGAACCTTTTCCATTGGCATCTACGTGCCAGATATTTGTACCTAAAATCAAGTGCTGCAACATTTATATCAACCTTCAGTCTGGTTTAAAAGTAAATCGACAAAGCGATTACAAGAAGGCCATAGCATACCTTGGATCAATGGAATTGATTCAAGGTGTGCTGTCAATCAACAAATAGAGTTCATCAAGCATACGAAAAATCTGTTGTCACATCAGCAAACATACAAGCAATAATAACTGTTGTCCCAAGTAAACAAATTACAGCATACAAGGGGCCTGATTAGTAACACATTCCTTTAAGATCAAAAATATATCTTAACATGTTTGTCTTCATTTCAGCAGTTACAACATTATGAAAAGTAATCACCATGATAACTTACAAAAATCAAGGCGTTACATGAGATTTGATGACAGGAAATCCACTTTTGGATTTGTTTTCTTTTTGGGATATGGACTGATATCATGGGGAAGAAAGAAAGAAAACTTTGTTTCTTGCTCTTCTACAGAGGTCAAATATCGTGCTACAGGTAGAGCTGTCTGCGAAGCGATATGGCTACGTCACATACTTAAGGATCTTAGAGTACCATAGGAGAAATCCACTACCTTGTATGTTAACAATGAGGGAATTCTCAAACTTGTTTGCAATTTAGTGTTTCATGAGAGAACCAAGCACATTGAGGTACATGTTCATTTCATTTGTGAGCATGTTTTGAAACATGATATATGGCTTCAATTTTTGTAAACAGATGAACAATGTGCATATATTTCCACGAAGTCACTTGCATATGTTTTCACAAAGTCACTTGCATGTGCCAATTTTGAGTTTTTAAAGAGTTCCTCTCCTCATCTCTTTAGGCAATGAAAAACTAAGGAGGGGGGGGGGGGAATGTTAGGTAAAACATATTAGGTCATTTTACATTGTACTTATTATATTTATCTTTGTTACTTTTTTATCATAGGTAACTTGTTTTTACGACGGCGATCAGTTAGTTTATTACCACAGTTAGTTGGGTGAATATTTGTTATATGGTTATAACCATTTATATTGTTTTATTTGTGTTTGGAATAGTATTCCCGTATGGTTATTTTGAAAACACGTAGGAGGATTATTGTTGCACCTGTGTAACTATATATCAATTTTTATTCTTTTTGTGCAATATCTATAAGTATTGTAGCCTCCATTTTCCCTACAACTTGATTGATTCATGATCAATAATATCATTAGTAGGCTATATCCTTGTTTCTCTCACAATAGTTTTGATCATAAACTTGAACCTAATCATAGTATTTTTTTTCCCAAGACTCAAATCACATAATAGGACCATATTACTCTAACTCTTCAAATGTCAATTCATTTCCAAATTATTGATTTACTCTTCAGTATATGCTTATCAAGCTTTCATCATGCCTCGGAATTTGTGTAGTTGATAACCCATAAAATACAAATTTTACCTCTGGCTAGACTGTCACACTTCAATAACTACAATCTCATTATCAAGAAAGTACAAATATCTTTATATTCTCATTACACTTCCTCCAACATTCTAACACCCTATGCAATCTTCCAATATCAAGAAATAGGTATCATTACAATTAACATGACTAAGACAAGATAGAGAGAATAAGTCTCTAGTGTTACTAGTCATCAATTTAACTAAACTATGTAGGTTCCCACAAATGGTAGTAACAATACTCAATTAAATCTCTTTATTGAGATTAACTCACCATCTAATGGAACATGATTCACTTGGGATTAAACTCAACTCAGTGTTTACAACTATAACAAGAGGACTAATGATCCTAACTAAGATAAAAATAGAGATTTGCACGAGGTTATACCTCTAAAGACATTATCTCAACCTTCTCTTTGATTTACCTCACTAACAAATGTTAACTATTTTTTCCCTCTATGAAAATTAGGGCTCTTACCACTTGAAGCCAAATAAAATAAACAATATTATATTTCTAGATTGTCACTATTTGTATGGGATTTATGTAAGGGTTTAGATGAAATTTGAACTTCAAAACCTGGTAAACTCAACTTTCATTCTATTGAACTAACATATGTAAAACAACCCTCTTTAACCATACTCAGGTGCATAAATGATGGGAAAACATAAAAGAAGCTTTACAATTATTCATCATTGTACTAGTCTGTAACATGAGTAAGATGAGGTTTTGAAACTTCACGAGTATGTAGGTTTACATTAGACATTATTACACCTCTAGTTCACATATAACCCTCATTACCAAGCAAAAAATGTACGAATTCCCACAAAAATATATGTGCCAATACAATCTCGTGCTTACTAGAAACCACAAAGTTTCTTACCTATAAGGTAATGAAACTAAACAAGGAAGAATATTCAAGCTTGATAAATTAATTTTCACCTTTAAAGATGTTCTAACATACTTATAAACACTTCACAGAAGCTTCTCAACACAGAAAATTGACAAGAAAACTTATTCTCTGATCATTCCTAAGAACTGTGATATAAGCTACAAGAAATTTCTATATCTTCATCTCCAATTTTGATTCCCCTTTCTTATTGACTATGTTCCATCCTTTTCTCACATTCTCTTAGTCCTCTGTTAATTATAATCTTTCACAACATTAATCCAATCTTAAAACTTAAGAAAAAATAGATAATGAAGACATATCTTACGATTATTTTGTCCATTTCGGACTACAACAACATGAATGAAAAAATATTCTTCCTTTTTAGACCCTAAATTGCTTCTCCCCTCCTTCACAAACTCTATCCTCTTCCTTATAATTCATTCCCTCTCATTCATTTGAATAACTTGATTTCTTCTCGTTTCTTTATAGTTATAATTGATTTTTTATATCCTAACTAGGGTGACAAGTCACTTGGTCTTGTAGGGACATCTTGGAAGGTTTATATTATTTACATGAGACCTTTACAATCCCTTCAAAAACATTTTCATCAACATGCTTAGAGTTTAGACACATAAAACCACCTTTAGACATTTAAATATTCAAATTTAGATTTTGGAGGGAAAATCCAATTTTCAAATATTTACAAATAATGGAGAGAATATATTGGTTGGAACCCATCTTAATAGACCCAAATTATCTCTAACACTTACAAAAAACAAAATTTTATAAAACAAACCTAAATTTATTCTTGGCTTTGATGGTCTTACATCACTTCCTTACAATTTGAAAATGTAGTTGGTATTTATGGATGCCAACATGTTCTCAATGGACACCCATCCAATCCATCTGTATGGATTCAATTTCTTAATTCTTGGCACAAGGTTTGGTAATGTAACCTAAATAAAGACTTGCCCAAACCCAATCTGGTAGACCCTCTAGAGTGTTATACAATGACAATGCCTACTAAGTAATGGGTTGTTATTTGATTCACAACAAACAATCCAGGGGTTGTATTCTTTCATTTAACTTCAATCTTTAATTCTAATGATGGATTATGATTCAAAACATAGATTTAAAAACCTGTGCACCAATTTGTTTTAGATTGGAATATGAATTCAATGTCTTTTGAATTTTAGATATCACTATGTTATCTTTTATTTATCACTATGTTATCTTTTATTTAGTTCGTAATTGAATTGATTAATAAGTGTGTGGTTCATGCATTGTCATTTGGAAGTGCATTCTCTCTCGTCACCCAACGAGACAATAAACTCCTTGGTTACCATCAAGTGCCTCACATCCATGGTCTTGATTCTCAAGTGCCCAACCATTTAGCTAGCAAAACATGTCTACAGAGCTTTTAGAATTATTTCCATTGCGAGTACAAAGAAATTGGTTTTTGAGAAAAACACGGGGCATATATGGTAGACGGACTACACAAAGCAACGCTATGATCAAATGTTGGGGAATTTTGATTTTGTTTTTGACATCGTAGGTTTATGCTTTGTTTATTTCCTCTTATTTATATTGAAGTGGGTTTGAAACCACAATATGAAGTGAATATTTATGTAGGGGATTCGTTCCGGTCTCATGTGGTTGCAAAGGAGGAAGGTAAAATTAAATACAAAGCATCTTTTCCTCTGCATCCGAGATAAAATTTGGTGCTTGTGAAGCATATTGATGGCAAAATAAATAGACTGTGTAATTTCATTGAGAGTGGGAAGTTGAAGGTAGTGATTGATCCCAAGATCCCATTTGCATTTTTCAAGGTTAAGGAAAAATTTACACACTTTGAGACTCGGCGAGCCATAGGAAAATTAGGTATTTCACCCATTAAATGAAGAGGGTGATAAATGTTGGCTTGAAGAGGTAGGACATCATATTTTTTTAAATGTGGTTGTAAACGCTTGGTCGATTACGATGGTTTCAAGAGTTAATGCCACCTCCATTTCGATCTATCAAATGTATAGTTTATTAATAATATTTGGAACTTATTGAATTTAATGGTACTCTTATAATATGTGTCAAAATTTATTCTTAATATACAACGTTTTCCTATTCTGAAGTATTTTCTAATTTTTATTGTGCTTACATTTTTTGCAATGCATTAAGTCAACAGTTATATCAGTAAAACACATAATAATGTAAATGTTTATTTTTCTATTTAGTACTTGTTTAAACGATATTTATATAACCCCTTATCATGTAAAAAAATATGATGCCACTACATTAGATGTTTTGTATCACCTACTACATGATGAAGCAAATCCATAGAAGCATTGCATTTGCATCCCTTCTAGCATTTCTTGCACTTCAAGTGCAATTTCTAGTATATTTTCTTTCATCTAATTACACTGAAGGTCTTTCTCTAAAGATTTATATGTTTTATAGTGATGTCCAAATCCATATTTTTATGTCATATGCATTGCCTTTTGGCCCATGTATGCGATAAAATAATTATATATGTTTGTCTATATATTTTAATAATATATAAAGTGACGTCTATTTAATCGTTACAAATGAAGTAGTTTTAATTTTAAATCTTATGGTAATGTGACTATCATTTGGATTTTTCTTATTGCATAGAGGAGAAGATTCAAAAATCATAATATCTTGGCCATTTAATGAAGTTTCAATATCATTTTTCCCTGATAAATATTTTTAAAAACCCAACATATTGGTGTAAATAGATTGAGGCCATATGTTACAAGTCAATGAGAAATTCACAAAGAAGCTATTGGATTTATTAATTTTGATAACATATATGAAAAATACAAGACAAGCTCCCTATAATTGTCATTTCTTGGCATTTTTTAGATAAATGTATTTAAGATCATATTTGGGGATTTTAGGGTTTGGAATTCAAGTTTCACTTTTTGGGTTTTGGGTTCGAGGTTTTAGAGGCACTTTATATCAAACAACTTTTTGTGTTTTCAGAATTTCTGGGTTTGGGATTTTTAGGTTCAAGGTTTTTGGGATTTGGGTATGAAGGTTTTTCGGGGTTTTCAAGTTTCATTTTTTGGTATTCTCGGGGATTTCATTTTTCATATTTAAAGGAATTTAGGTTTTGAGTTTTGGGATCATTTTATATCAATGTATTTTTGTGTTTCGGTGGTTTTCTCATTGAGAAGTTTGGGTTTTCATTTTCTGGGTTTACATTTTGTGGAGATGAGAATCCCACATTTGGTCTAATAGTCTGATAGCTTTTTGTTTCTCTCATGGATGTTAAAATTTCTATCACCCTTTAACATGAGTTCAAAAAAAATGTTTAGTGCACATATGGACTTATATAATTCTTAATTCAAATTAGGACATTATTGGCACACATGCTAATAAATAATGGATGTGAAAACTAATAAAGAAGGGTCCATACAAAACGAGTGCACTCAAACAAATAAAACAACTAGAAAACTATAAAATTATGATTATATAAGAATTCGAGTTGTATAATACCAACTCATTTGACGCGACAAACAATGATCAAAGCTTAAGTAGCTAATGTACAAGTATATACTCACATTGAATTGTGTGTTGTATCTATCAAAATTTCAAACTATATATATATTTCAATGTAACATGGTATTCCTAGAAAATATATTCTAAAATATTTAGGAGCCTACAAAATTCATAGTCACCATAAGAGGAAACATATATCAAATCATAGAGTTGAGTAAGCATACATCTAAATTAGTTATCAACTTTAGCTAAGTAGTTATGAGTAGGGGTATTCATGATGTCAAAATTACTTAGGCACAATCATAGCCTTAATCACTTGAATCTTTATGTTGGGACATTGAGGGCCTTTACACTCAGCAAGAATTGATCCATGTCGGGCTCTATGTGAGTCAAACAACTTCACCAATGGACCAAAAATCCTTTGACTATAGATATTAATTTTAGACTTACAAGTGGTTTAAGTTTTGTTGAAAATCAACTGACAATATTGTACGTATTTTCATATAATTACACCAAAAGTGTTTCCCTAACTAATTTTATGTTTGACAACAATGTTTAAACATGTCATTCACTACTATTTATTGTGTTAAAAATGTCAAAAATGGGGTCAATTTTACATCAATTCATGAATGAGATTTTATAATTTTGGAAGGTATTTTTGATGCAAACACAACACGCTAATAGTGATGCAAATGTGGTGCAAATAACATCATTTTTGCACCACATTTGCATCACATTAATTTTAACCGCGCGACCCCACATTTCTTATTTAATCCCAAGTGATTGTTATTTTTGCTAACCTTTCATTTTCCCTATTGCAAAGTTGGATAAGAAGCTAAAATAACCTATTGTTTTTGCGGCGTAAAAAATAAAGGTAAGTTACAAGTTCAAATAGGTTATTAATGTTGTTTCTGTAGACACCCCAAAATCACTATCTGATTCCCAGAATTGTCTTAGGGCATCTTGTTATTCACCCCTTCATGATTGATTAATTAAATTGATTAAATCATACATATTGAACCCCTTAGATTAATTAAATTAATCCTTAATACCCCTTTAGTTAGTTTAATTATCATTTATTAATTAATTAATGTGCACATCCTAGCTAATTAAATTAGTTATCTAATTAGGAAAAATGCACCTATTTTCCTAGTCAATTGCCACTTAGATTCCCAGTCAACTCCACTTGGACTCCACTTCACCAGTCTAGTCAACTCAAGTTCTAGAATCCTAGAAAAGTGGGAGCAATTTAATTGCATGTACAACCACCTTTCCGAATGTAGCTTTAGCAATTAAATCCCTTTACTGCCCATCAATAACATTTAACTTCCCATAACCGCTATAGCTTCCTCAAGTGCTAAAAATAGCATGTGCATTCATCTATTTGTAACCTGTTTTCAACCACTGTTTAGTCTTATAAAATATAGGACTGCTTGAAAACTATGTTAATTTGCATACAAGCCAACTGCTCGTTGTTTTTCATGGGACATGCACCCATCTTTTTTTTTTTGTTTCATCTGTTATTTAGTTGTTTCACTTGTGTTGTTTAGTTTGTCTCATACTAAATCTTTGATTTGTGCATCCCTTACGACTGTTTGCAGGACTTTTAGAGAAGCAGACATTAGTTGTAAACTTCAAACAAAAACTTTGTTTTCTTCGATGTATTGTTTAAGAATTTAATCTTGTTTTGCTGGTATTTTAGGAATTATTCATTTCTTTGCAAAATCACAAAAAACACATTAATATTTTGCTATTTTTTTTACAGTATTTATAGGTGTTTCTTTTGGTTTATATCAAGGGTCACTCTAGTTTTTGATCCATAATTGTTTTTTTTCTTACTAATCCTGTAGCAAAACTAGCAAACAAAAAAGAATCAACTTTTAGGAAATTAAAAAAAAAGATTTTTTTTTCAAACCCTAA